>JAWHQI010000011.1:1395416-2790833 GCA_033032865.1 Dactylorhiza incarnata | reverse complement strand
AGAGACCGACACTCGGGGATTTTCCCCATTATTATTACTTGTGCGACCGGTGCACTTGCCGAATCATCGCATCAAGTTTTTGGCGCCGTTGCCGGGGAACACAGTCGTGTGAGTTTTCTGGAGAGGGAGAACCTGAGAGAGAAGCCCTTCCATTTGTAAATTGCATTTCTTTGTCTTATTTCTTTTTATTCCTTTTTCCTGTTTTAATTAGGCTGCTTTAGTAATTATTGTTAGGTGTAGTATTTTGCACAATAGCATCTTTATTTTGAATCGTTTTATCTTCGCACTATGTGGGCACATCTCAATTTCCGTTGCCGTTGGTGTGGAGCTACCTCCCACTCTAGTGATGAATGCCCTACGGAGAATAGTAGGCATAATTCTTATAGCCCAGCATATGGAGCACCGACTTCGTCTGGTACTCCATATGGTGCGCGTAAGTCTTATGGCTACTCTGCTGAGCCTTTACCGTCTTACTTCTTTTCGGCTCCAGCCCCCGCTGTGCCAAAGAAGCCCGCAAGGCAGTGCCAGTTTTGTCGGAGCACTGATCACGCCCTGAAGGATTGTGCTGCTTTTCGTCGCCAATTGGATGAGGATGACGAGCCGGATATCCGGATCGTCCCATATCCTAACTCTGGCGGCACACCTTCAACATCCGGTTTTGTGTCTTTGTCACCTTCACATCTTGAAGGGTATGGCATGGATACGGTCACTGGATGTGTGGCAGATCTGGGCACCGACATTGCTGAGCCTATTCTCCCGGTGCATCCACCACCTCTAGTGGATTCGATTCTTTGTGAGGAATCGGTGCTCGACTTTTATCCGAGCACTACTCCTCTCCCTGTTGTGCATACTACACTCGTCTCTGACGACATTGTTGATGATGTGTCGCAGGAGGAGGCGGTTGATCTGAGTGTTGTGCCTATTCCTATGGAGGAGGACAACCTTCTAGGTGAAGAGGAATTTTCCTCAGCACCGGTGGAGGAAGTCCAAATCCTAAGCCTGGCCACCGTTGATCCCGCCGAATCTTGTAGCATTGATGACAATGCAAACATTATTTTACTTCCCCAACCTAATGGGAGTGAGACCGGGACCACTCCCCCGATTTTTGATTATCTATGTTCTTCATCTTGTTTATTTCTCGATCCCCCCTCTTCACCCGAGCCTGTGCAGGTTGAATCTTCACAGGTACTTCAGGAGGACTTGGAGCTTTGTGCTCAAGTCAATGATGATTGTGTCCTTTTATGTGAGGAGGTTGATCCCTCCTCCATTAAGGAAGCCTCATTCGTTGCCTTCTCCTCCTGCGGACCTGCTGTGGACGATACCTTGCTGGGCAAGGATAGTTTTGGTGAGATGAGTGAGGACCAGGCCTCCTCCTCTTCTTACTTTCTTTTCCCTCTACCTGTGAGGAGCGGGTATTTATATTCAGGTAGAGGCGTGACTGTTCTATCACCGTATCGGTACCCGCTACCGACACGGATATTAGGCTAGTTACCTGTCCACTTCTCCTTCCATAGGCCCATTAGCTAGAACCGTTTTATTTTAGAATAAGTCGTGCTGGGATGACAATAACCCCAGTAGTTATCTTTCTTTTCTGCATTTTTTATTTCATCTAATCATGTTTAGTTAGTAATATTTCTTTTCAGTTTTCTATTTTCTTTTGTTTCTGCGGAGCTGACCCCTGCAGGTATCTTCTCTGGATGGCGGATGCTGCAGCTTAGTCGTGGTTTAAACGCCAATCTTCTGGTATGCTCACTTGCTGAGCATTGGGTACTCTCTTCCCCTAGCCCTATTTTGATTTTCCTGTCATATATTATGCGGATTGTTTAGTTTAAGTCTGGGGGAGAGTAGTTTTGTTTACCCGCTCACGTGCACTATTGCACTGCATGCTAGAAGATTTCATTTAAAATGTTTTGTTTATTTTCATTGCACACCACATCACCCACTTGAGCGCGTACTCATCTGTTTGCTTGCTCTGTTGTGAATTTAATTCTTCTGCTTATTTGGGAAAGTCTAGGTGATGGCTTAGGACTATGTAGCAGAGTAAAATGTTGACTCTAGTAGTGCTCCTAGTCGAGTGCTCGGTTGCATAGAGATTTGGGTAGATTAGATTTCTTTTTATACTATGGTTTTATATTTTTCTTATTAGTGTAAATGTTGTTTACTCTACTCAAATGGTGAATTCGGTGGAATCAAACGGTAGCATAGGGATGTGTGTAAACGATCGCTAGATTCGTATTGCTTGAGTCGGGAGAAAGGAGAATCTTTCTCGGTGGCTAGAACTTGCCCCAACGATTCTTGAAGCATGGGTATACGGTTAGTCAATTGTGTGAATGTGATATAGGCCATCATTTTGGCCCGATTGAGCCTTTGTGCCTATCCCTACCGCTATATCCTCGCTAGCCCAGTTGTGCCTACCCGTTCTTTGATTCAGCCCCACTTTTATTTCACCAAAGCCCAAAAGCCAATCCTAGTCGCACACCCAAATCTGAGCTTTAGCTGTTTATTATTTTCATGAGTTGGGTTGTTGATGTGGTAATATGTTTGTGAAGATGTGGATGTGTCCTTTTGTTTATTTGCTGAAAATGATAAGAAAAGAAAAAAAAATGAGAAAAAGAAAAGAAGTTAAAAAGAAAGGAAAAAGAAGGAGTGTTTAATTGAAAATCTCTATGTTTAGATTTATGTTTGGGAGTAGGCGGTGCACACACCCATGCGTCTAAGTTCAAGTCTGGGGGTGTTGTGTACCCGCGTGTTTGTGTGGTGAATGAGGATAGTTTCCTGCATTAGCTCATTTGGGTTTAGTGTTTGAGCCGTCATTTTTATCTTTGTTTATCCTCACCTAAACCCAAGCCTCATTTAAAACCTAAAGTCCTATTGATTCACGCATTTGAGTCAAACCAGTGCCGTGGAGAGAATGTGACCGGGCAAGCTTATGGTCACCGACACTGATGGATTTCAGTGGAGTTTGTCCGGCATCCCAATCTTGAGCAATGCTCATCTCAGCGCTTAGTTTACTTTCTCCGTATGCATGACCGAATGATTCACCGTTGTTCACCATTTTGAGTAGTTGTAATATGCTTTTACTCTTTTAGAAATATATAAACTGTTTTTATAATCAGAAATCTTGTCTACTATTTTTCTTATGCACGTGAGCATGAGACTTCGCATGGTACTCTGTATTGTAGTTTTAAGCCATCTACTGTTCTTTCCTAGTTCGCTTAGAATTTGTTTGCTCGGGATGCGCAAACAGTTAAGTCTGGGGGTGTGATGAGTCCTGATCATATACACGTTTATGGACTCATCTGGGCCATCTATTTAGTCTTTTCACCGCACTTTAGCCCTGTTATTGTTTATATTTGATATTCCATGCTAGGTGCACCTCTAGGCCCAATTTGGTGTGATTTCATGCTTTTATTCATTAGTAGTTTTCATGCTCCGTTAGGTGCCACTTTTAGTGGCTAGATTCGTGGTTGTGCTGGAATAGGAGTCGTGCAGGTGTTCCCGGTGCAATTCTGTACAGGAACACTGCGCACGATCACCGGTTCTATGGCGCACGACCACTGGTCGTGCGCCACTGATCGTGTGCACTTAACCCTTTTTATGAGTTCTGTTTGGTGCAGTGCGCACGACCATATACGCTAGTGCGCACGACCACCGGTCGTGCGCCACTGTTCGTGCGCACTTATCATCAATTTTATGAGTTCTGTTTCGGCTAGTGCGCACGACCACCTACGATAGTGCGCACGACCACCGGTCGTGCGTCACCGGTCGTGCGAACATGTTATTTCATAATTTCTGTCTTTGCAGGTTCCGTCCAGGCAGAGCGCACGATCACCGAATTCTAGTGCGCACGACCACTGGTCGTGCGCCAATGACCGTGCGCACTGTTAATTCCAGCGCCTATAAATTCCGCTGCTCGCGATTTAGGTCAGATCCATCGTTCTCTTCCGCCGTTTTCCGCCCGGTTCCGCCCAGATTCGCCCCTCCACCGTCGCCCACCATATGGAGGTGCTCCGGGCTTGCTCTTCACGCCAATCTTGAGCCGGAGTTTCCTCTCGGCCTCCTCCTTCATCCAAGAGCTCCAAAGGAAGACCTAGCCGCCATTACCATCAAGCAAGAGGAAGTTTGCAACCTCTACCGGATCGTGACACGAAGAAGACGGGTCCATTGGAGAGTCGTGACAGCTCTCTCTACCCCGGACGTAGTTGCGGACCGAGCTTGGACGCGGATTGACAACCCGGCGATTCCAACCGTGAATCTCCAACGAGCCTTCGGATTCGGTCAATTTCTTGCCTTGTTCTCCTCTTATTGATTGTTGTAATAGTTAGATCTTTTGTATTTTGATGAAGAACACTATAGACCTTGCTATTTAAAGTTATTTCATGTCTATGTGAAATACCTTTTTTTGTTTATTTGTGTGCTTGAGGTGCGCCCCATTCCATCCTCCATCCCCCCGTCACGTCCGGTGCCGCACTAGCAATTGCTAGTGGCGTGCTTGTCGAAGAGGTGCTTGCGACCCTCATTCCGTTAGCCTACTCGCCCATCCGCCTACCGAAGCGTGGCATTGCGGCCCGTGTATTCCATCCCGCCTAACGAAGCAGCGCGCTCAAGGCCTGCATAGTTTGATCCGTTTGCCTACTCGTCCATCCGCCCTTACGAAGTAGCGCGTTCAAGGCCTACGTAGTCATCCATCCCGCCAAGCGAAGCACTGCATAGCGGCATTGCATAGGAGTAGTTATAGTTGTTTTATTTTATTTTCCAAAAGCCAACCCAACTCCCCCGCATTCCATCCGATTTAAGGACTTCAATCTCAAGTCCTTCCTCGAAACCTAACTCCACCTTACTGTGTTCCTCAAGAGACCGACACTCGGGGATTTTCCCCATTATTATTACTTGTGCGACCGGTGCACTTGCCGAATCATCGCATCAAGTAGGTTACTTTTTCTTAAGTTTCTTTTAAGATAGAGTTCTTATAATTTTAATTTAATCTATTTTATAATTTCTACAATTTTGGTAAGCTAATTAATTATCTTGAGAAGTCCTTGCCTAAACAATTTTCTCTCTTTTCAAATCATCATCTTAATTTAGGACTTAACAACTCCTAGAATTTATTCTTAACTTAACTTTTGGTTTAATAAAATTTTAGTTTAAAATTAAAAATTTTATGGATGTCTTATATATTATGTCTCACACTTTTGCTCTGGAATAGCAAAACCTCAAGTATGGGTGTATTTGATAAGTAGTATTTATATAAGTTTTTAATAGAAATTTTTGTAATTATTTAAAATGAATTTTTCCTTTTCATGTCAATTTTAGGTTATAAGTTGTTCTTTTTGTAATTTTGATTCTAACTTAGCTTAATTCCAATATTTGCAGAATTTTGGGAGAAATTGGTGAAATTTACAAGTCACGCCAAAGGTCACGCCCGTGACCAAGGGGCGTGTAACCTGAAGATCAAACTAGAATCGATGCCGCGCTAATTGAGCTAGCCCACAGCAAGTCACGCCCGTGACCAAGGGGCGTGTAATTTTAGAATCTTCGCAGCGTGCTGCCGTCGAGACGTGGAGCTGCCGTCGAGAAGTCAATATGAGTCACGCCCATGACCCATATGTCACGGCCGTGACTTTCCCGCGTGATCTTCGCATACCCCCGCGCCGCAGGCAAGGTCCATGCCACATTAAATGAAGACGTCCAAGTACACGCCCGTGACCCAAGTTACACGGGCGTGTAATGTCCGAATTCCACACCGCCGTCACGCAAAGCCCACGCCACTGCCGGATCCAATGTTAACAGTGTTTACACGCCCAAGGGGAGTGTAATTGAAAATTTTTTTCCTATAAATTCAGAGGCTCTCATTGAGTCCAGGGTTCAGAAAATTTGAGAGGGGGAGGTGTTGCTAGAGCTGATAGTGAGTTTTTCATGTTCATGTTCATGTCTTTTTATACTTTCAAGTTCCCCTTTTCATCTCATGCAATGTACTAGTTTTACTTCCAATACAATAGTTTAGTGATCTTGTAGTTTTTACTTGCTAATGTTGTAATTTTCCTTCAAGCTTGTACTCGTTTTTGGTATCAATAAAAATTAGTTTGCTCCCTTTATTTGTCTCCTTCTACTAGTCAATTTTCCTTATTATGCAATTTTATTTTTCTTCCTCTTCCCCCTCCACCATGATTAACTAATTCTTATTAGTGCTCGATCGAAATGATCCGAGGATGAGATAATCAAGTTATGATTTCTTAAAGCTCTCTTTTTCCGTTTTTATAAAACACTTGAATTACCCTTGAATTCTAACTAGTGAGGCCATATTATCGATGTATGGTTTTCGCTTAAGTTTTCATACTTAGTTAGCCAAGAGGCTCAAAGTATGAATCGATCACTCAAGGGTAAAGAAAGATGCACGCACCCCTCTAGAGAGGATGACGTGAATCTCCCGGATTGGAGTCAAATCTAATAGTGGGGTTCAATTCGTAAAGCAAGTTTTAGGTAATCGATTATAGGACGAGAGTCCGGTTGATTTTTCCTAAACTGAGTTGGGCATTAACCTCGAGAGAGGCATGTTCGAGCTTCGGGAACCTCCACGGTTAAGTAGTTTAATTAAACGGAATTAGATTTATTTTCCTTTCGCTTGATTATTCTTAATCCAAGGTGACTTTTGATTGAGCACTAATCTGTTTTACCATCGTTTAATCCCTTCTCTTAGCTTGCAATTTGTCTCTATTTAGATAGTAAAGCAAAACTCAAAAATCGTTTAAATAAGATAATAGTGATTTTCCTCAAAGTAGAAGTAATCAACGCGCCCCGTGGAATACGACCTTGGTATTTCTAAATATCCTATACTATAGACGATAAAGTACACTTGCCTTTATCGGATATAGTTTTGGAGAAAATATTTAACCATTCACTTTGTAAAACCCTAAATTTCTATATCAATTGCTAACTAGAAATGCAGGAAATAACTCACATACAAGTCCTAGACTACTCCAGAAAACTAGCTAACACATAAAATTTAGGATGAAATAAGCTTCAGCCGACCCCCCCCCCCCCCCCCCCACCTATTTGTAGGGAAACTTTTATTTTTACACGCCCTTGGTCACGGGCGTGACCGAGGGGCGTGACTCTGGGGTGTGTTGGGAAGATTGGTTCGACCGTCTTCTGGAAGGATTTGCCGTGAAAAATGGCTGCACACGGGCGTGACAAGTTGTGTCATGGGCGTGACCATGGGTGGCAGACGTCAGCAGCATCAGGGGCGTGTATTTGGGGCGTGACTTGCTGGAACACGGGCGTGACTCATCAAACACAGGCGTGACATGATTTGTCGAGAAATCAGGGCGATTCGGCTGGATCGTGCGGCCTATTCGTCTTGACCAGGCATACACGGGCGTGACCCGAAATATCACTGGCATGACTTGGTCAATTTGTCGGGATTTGTTCTGTATTTGGCCGGGACCATCGAGATTGCCCTTTAAATTTACACGCCCTTGGTCACGGGCGTGACCGAGGGGCGTGACCTGAGAAAAATTGTCAAAATTTGCAAAAACAAAAATAAAACTAAGTTATTTAGGAAATAATAAAAACAAGCAATTTATACATTAATTTACATAGAAAATTCACAATATCAATTAAAACTATACTGAAAATATGTATATTTTACTACTCATCAAAAAGCTAGTCCAGAAGTTGCAGTGAAAGAGGTGGATCAGAGTAAAGCTCTGAGGAGGTCCAAGAGGACTATTATTCCACCAGCTCGGTATATAGGGGGATTTTGGCATGCATGTAATAATTAGGATTTATTTGTTTTCCCTTTTTGCTTAGACATTTTTTTTAAACTTCTTAATACAGGTATTTTGTCCACCTTAAGGACGGTAAACAAAAGGGCTAATGGGAGACAACCCAATTTTGCTTGTTGCTTTATATAACCCGCTAATGCTATATTAAATTATTCCTGTTATTTCCTGGTGCGTCCTTTTTGTAGGGTGGTGATATATTGGCGGCAGACTTTGATTTCCATCGCAGTATTAACGCCAATCTTCTGGTATGCTCATTTTCGAGCATGGGTAACTTTTATTCCTCTAGCCTTTTATTCAATTTTCATGGTTACATCATTTACGTCTATTGCTTAGATTGAGTCTGGGGGAGAGCCGTTATTTGTTACCCACTACACGGGCACATCTCAGTGCATGCCAGAAGTATTTTATTTCAGTTATATATTATTTGTTTATCTTCATCGCACATTACAACACCCACTTCAGTGTGCACTCGCTTGTTTGTATGCTCCCGTATATTCAATTCTTGGTTGTGATGTAGGAATTGTTGTATTAGCCTAAAAATTGCAAGATGGAGTGGCATGTTGACTCTTGTAGTGCTCTAGTTGAGTACTCGTGTCTCGCCTAGGAATTTGAGTAGAATCTATTTTTATTTTTGCTTCTAATTCATAATTAGTAGATTTGCGTAGATTTTAATTTATTTTACACAAAATGGTGAATGTGGTTGAATTTAGTGGTAGCGGTGTATTTTGTGTAGGTGAGCACGAGATTCTTGTTTCTCGAGTCGGGAGGAAGGATTACCTTTATCGGGGGCTAAGAACTTGCCCCAAGCAACTCTCGAAGATGGGTGCGAACGATTTGCATGTTGAGCATGACGTAGGCCATCTTTTGGCATGCTTGAGCTTTATTCTACCATTCCTATGCGCTAACCGTTGCTCGCCTATTTTGTGCCTAACCGACCTTTTGGTTCAACTCCACCATACTTCACCAAGGCCTGAAAGCTAATCCCATTATCGCAACCAAAATTAAGCCAAAAGCATTAATGATTTATAATTTTCCAATGCGGTGCGGTCTTGTGAAACTTTTGTGTTGATGTGGATATCTTAAAAAATTCCGTATGCTGAGATTCTTGCTAATAGATTTGGGGATATAAAAAAATGGGAAGAAAAAGAAAAAGCAAAGAGAAAGAAAAAAAAGTATATCCCTAGCATTTTAATTGAAACATCTATCTCTATCGATTGGAGTAGGCCATGTGCACACCGAGTTTCAAAGTCAAGTCTGGGGGTGTGTTACACGTGTATTATTGGGGCTGCTATGATTTAGCACTTTTGTGTGCTCATTTGGATTGCGATTAGCCTTCACATTTATCTCTGCATTCCAAACCGTAACCTAAGCCTCGTATTAACCAAAAAAGTCCTATTGATTCATCTTGTGAGTTCACTAGCGCCGTGGAGAGAGTATGACAGGGCAAGCTTATGGTTCTCGACGTTGATGGATTTCAACGGAGATAATTCCGAGTTCGGGTCTTGGGTAACACTCCCCTTCGCGACTTGCTTACTTTCGTACTACTCGTGACCACAAGATTCACCAATATTCCATTTTTGAGTAAAAATAAATACGTTTTTACGCATTTACACTTTTTATAAATTAGCTAGCATTGTTAGAAACTTCTTCTAATGAACTTCTACGCAAACAAGTATGCAACTTCGCATACTACTACATGTTTGCAATGTTTTGGCTAGCAATGTGTTTTCCTACTCCGCCGGATTTGTTTGCTCGGGACGCGCAAACAGGTAAGTCTGGGGGTGTGATGAGTCCCATTTGTATACACATTTTTGGACTCATCTGGGCCAGTATTATAGTTAATGCACTACATATTAGATCCATAATCACTCATATTTGTTCTCTATACTTCATTCCATGCTAAGTGCACTTTTAGGACCGTTTTGGTGTGCAATTGCGCGTTATGTTTGTTGGGGGAAAGCACATGGTGCTCCCCAACCCTTTTTCTGTATTTAGACTGGGTTGGAAGGGTATTCCCACCTGTGTGATTGCTGTGCAGGTGGGTAGAACATCCATTATGCCCATATTTCACGTCTGCATGAATTGCACGGTCGTGCGTTTCCTTGACGCACGATCGATCCGACCGTGCGCGTTCATTTATGGCCCAAAATAGCATTCTGGATTTGGTCGTGCATTTTGTTCACGCACGGTTGGTTCGTGCGTGAGTAAAATCGCACGAGCTCCTCGTTTGTCTAAAAAAATTATGTTTTATTTTGTTCACGCACGGTCATGCTTTTCTCAAATGCACGGTCGTGCATGAACAAAATTCTGCACTTTTCTATTTAAGCTGCGATTTTTAGGTTTTGAAAGCCCCGACCAGTTCGGCCTTTTCCGCCGCAAAGGGAGTTCCAGCTCCGTTTTTCTCTCCTTCTTCCCCCACCTTTTGCCCAAGGCCACCTCCATCATCCAAGTGCTTCAAGGAGAGGAGGAGGCTACACTCATCTTTATCACTAAGCTAGGAGTTCTTCGCAGCAGACGTGGCTGGATTGTAGTTTACCGGAGAAGACAGATCCATTGGGAGGAAGTGACAGCCCTCCCCTACCCCGGAAGATAGCTGGGACCGAGCTAGCATGCGGATTGAAAACCTGACGATTCCTACCAAGAATCTACAGCAAGCCTCTGAATTCGGTCGTATCTCTTGCATTTTTCTCTTCTTAGGTTATTATTGATTGCAGTGTAATCTTCTATTTTATGATGTTGTTTATACTATGCACTTGATTTGATCTTTATTTCATTTTTATGCAATGATATTATTTGTGTATGAGTGCTTGAGGTGAGCTCTTGTGGTGATTATGGTGTAAGCGATTTGGGTTAGCTACACTAGCCATTTCTATGTGTGAGCTTTGTGATGAGGTGTTTGCGACCCTCATACCGCCAGTGTGACCCGTTTCATCCTCCCCTGCGAAGTAGTGCGTTCAAGGCCTACGTAGTCTCCATCCCGCCTAGCAAAGCAGTGCGCTCAAGGCCTGCATAGGAGTAGTTGAGTATTAGTTTTCTTTTATTTTCCCACAATCCAAATCTCCCCCTTTTCCGCAATCCATTCGACCTAAAGGACTTCAATCTCAAGTCCTTCCTTAAAAGTAAACTCCACCTTACTATGTTCCTTCGTGATCGATACTTGGGGATTCACTCCCACATTTTATATTACCTGAACGATCGGTACACTGTCGTTTCGTGTCGCAGTCTCGCCACCGCCTATAGCGGTGTACTAGATTTGCGCATCAAGTTTTTGGCGCCGTTTCCGGGGAACACAGTTGTGTGAGTTTTTTGAGAGAGAGAGACAAGAGATAAAGTTCTTTTCCATTTGTATATCGTATTTGTTTTAATTTAGTATTTGAAAATTCTCTTATTATCTGTTTTTAAGTGTTTCAAAAATCAGGTTTCTGTTGATTTAATTTTTCCTTCGTGCATACTGAGTTATTTTTTAGCTTATATAATTTGTGAATCCATCTTTGCACCAATATGTATGCTTATCAACAATGTAGATGGTGTAAATCGTTTAGTCATTCTAGTGATGCTTGTCATTTAGGAAGCCATAATTATAATCTGTATAGTTCATCGTATGGAGAATCTAGATCTTCATACAATGAACCTACATATTATAATTATGTGTCTCCATCGCGAGCATCCCCTTCACCGGGTGGTTTGACCTTTCCATGGTCAAAACCTACCGGGAAGCGCTGCTTGTGTTGTCGGAGTCTTGATCACGCATTGATGGTCTGTGAGATATGAAAATTGCAATTGGAAGAGGATGATGAGACGGAGCTCATCACCATTACACCATTCCCATATCATACTGCTCCTCCAATCGTTGAGGACATATACGCCATGTCCCCATATCCTCATGGGAGCACGACGGATGTGTCCACTAGCATCGTTGTTGATCATTACAATGACATTTAGGAGTTTTCTTCCTCTATGGTGCCATCCTTTCCTGTGGATTCTGTATCTGAGGATATTTCTTCCCTCCTATCGGACTCTATCTTGAGTCCTATTTCTACTTAGATATTTTCCTGTATCAGTATGCATGTATCTTCTGCTCTTATTGCCGAATTTCTAGATGTGCAGGATGAGCCAATGGAGCCTGAAGCTGCTCTGAGTTGCACTGAGTAGGATATTTTCCTTAGTGAGGAGGTTTCTACCTAATCACCGGAGGAGAAGGTCCAACTCACCATCGAAGTTCCTAGCTACTCATATTCTTCCTGCAGTGATGTTATTGCGATCGGCAATAATCCTTCTGTGAAACCTGATGGGAGTGACACCGGGACCACTCCGCCTGTGTTTGAGTTTTCTAGTTCTTCATCCTTTTTATTTCCTAATCATCCTTCTTTTAATGAAAATATTGATATGTTCATCTTTCCTGCTTCCCCTCCTGCTTTAATTTCTGATATTTCGTATATCCCCCTGCAGGAGCATGAATATTTGGACCCATTTTTGGGTAATTTTTAGTGGCATTCTTGGAAGGAGTAGCAAATGGCAATGATGAAATCAATCACCTATTCCACCTCATCATCATTTCCTGCGTTCTCCTTGAAAGACTAGGTGCAGGGCGGTAAACGCTACTTCATCCATGACCGCCGATTGGAGGAGAGGGAGAGAATGAAGAAGGATGAAATATGGAGATGGAAGGCTCCTGATCCTCTTAAGAGCTGCTTTTGGGTCTTCGGACCCATTTCTTTTATTTTCAGTTACTACTTTAAATCAACTTACAATTGATCATTTTGGCATGCATGTAATAATTAGGATTTATTTGTTTTCCCTTTTTGCTTAGACATTTTTTTAAACTTCTTAATACAGGTATTTGCTCCATCTTAAGGACGGTAAACAAAAGGGCTAATGGGAGACAACCCAATTTTGCTTCTTGCTTTATCTAACCCGCTAATGCTATATTATATTATTCCTATTATTTCTTGGTGCGTCCTTTTTGTAGGGTGGTGATATATTGGCGGCAGACTTTGATTTCCATCGCAGTATTAACGCCAATCTTCTGGTATGCTCATTTCTGAGCATGGGTAACTTTTATTCCCCTAGCCTTTTATTCAATTTTCATGGTTACATCATTTACGTCTATTGCTTAGATTGAGTTTGGGGGAGAGCCGTTATTTGTTACCCACTGCACGGGCACATCTCATTGCATGCTAAAAGTATTTTATTTCAGTTATATATTATTTGTTCATCTTCATCGCACATCACAACGCCCACTTCAGTGTGCACTCGCTTATTTGTATGCTCCCGTATATTCAATTCTTGGTTGTGATGTAAGAATTGTTGTATTAGCCTAAAAATTGCAAGATGGAGTGGCATGTTGACTCGTGTAGTGCTCTAGTTGAGTACTCGTGTCTCGCATAGGAATTTGAGTAGAATCAGTTTTTATTTATGGTTCTAATTTATAATTAGTAGATTTGCGTATATTTTAATTTATTTTACTCAAATGGTGAATGTGTTTGAATCTAATGGTAGCGGTTTATTGTGTGTAGGCGAGCATGAGGTTCTTGTTTCTCAAGTCGGGAGGAAGGATTACCTTTCTCGGGGGCTAAGAACTTGCCCCAAGCGACTCTCGAAGCATGGGTGTGAACGATTTGCAAGTTGAGCGTGACGTAGGCCATCTTTTAGCAAGCTTGAGCTTTATTCTACCATTCCTATGCGCTAGCCGTTGCTAGCCTATTTTTTGCCTACCCAATCTTTTGGTTTAGCTCCAACATACTTCACCAAGGCCTGAAAGTTAATCCCATTATCGCAACCAAAATTAAGCCAAAAGCATTAATGATTTTTAATTTTCCAATACGGTGCAGTCTTGTGAAACTTTTGTGTTGATGTGGATATCTTAAAAAATTCTATATGCTGAGATTCTTGTTAATAGATTTGGGGATATAAAAAAATGGGAAGAAAAAGAAAAAGAAAAAGCAAAGAGAAAGAAAAAAAAGTATATCCCTAGCATTTTAATTGAAACATCTATCTCTATCGATTTGAGTAGGTCATGTGCACACCCAGTTTCAAAGTAAAGTCTGTGGGTGTGTTACACGTGTATTATTGGGGCTGCTATGATTTAGCACTTTTGTGTGCTCATTTGGGTTGCGATTAGCCTTCACATTTATCTTTGCATTCCAAACCATAACCTAAGCCTCGTATTAACCAAAAATGTCCTATTGATTCATCTTGTGAGTTCACTAGCGCCATGGAGAGAGTGTGACACGGCAAGCTTATGGTTCTTGACGTTGATGGATTTCAACGGAGATAATTCTGAGTTCCGGTCTTGGGTAACACTCCCCTTCGCGTCTTGCTTACTTTCGTACTACTCGTGACCACAAGATTCACCAATATTCCATTTTTGAGTAAAATTAAATTCGTTTTTACGCATTTACACTTTTTATAAATTAGCTAGCATAGTTAGAAGCATCTTATAATGAACTTCTACGCACACAAATACGCAACTTCGCATACTACTCCATGTTTGCAATGTTTTGTCTAGCAATGTTTTTTCCTACTCCGCCGGATTTGTTTGCTCGGGACGCGCAAACATGTATGTCTGGGGGTGTGATGAGTCTCATTTGTATACACATTTTTGGACTCATCTGGGTCGGTATTATAGTTAATGCACTACATATTAGATCCATAATCTCTCATATTTCTTCTCTATACTTCATTCCATGCTAAGTGCACTTTTAGGACCGTTTTGGTGTGCAATTACGTGTTATGTTTGTTGGGGGTAAGCACATGGTGCTCTCCAACCCTTTTTCTGTATTTGGACTGAGCTGGAAGGGTATGCCCAGCTATGTGATTGCTGTGCAGGTGGTTAGAACATCCATTATGCCCAGATTTCACGTCGGCATGAATCGCATGGTCGTGCGTTTCCTTGACGCACGATCGATCCGACCGTGTGCATTCATTTATGGCCCAAAATAGCATTCTGGATTTGGTCGTGCATTTTGTTCACACACGGTTGGTTTGCCCGTGCATGAGTAAAATCGCACGAGCTCCTCGTTTGTCTAAAAAAATTATGTTTTATTTTGTTCACGCACGGTCGTGTGTTTCTCAAACGCACGGTTGTGCATGAACAAAATTCTGCACTTTTTCTATTTAAGCTGCGATTTTTAGGTTTTGAAAGCCCCGACCAGTTCCGCCTTTTTCCTCCGCAAAGGGAGTTCCAGCTCCATTTTTCTCTCCTTCTTCCTCCACCTTTTGCCCAAGGCCACCTCCATCATCCAAGTGCTTCAAGGAGAGGAGGCTACACTCATCTTCATCACTAAGCTAGGAGTTCATCGCAGCAGACATGGCCGGATTGTAGTTTACCAGAGAAGACGGGTCCATTAGGAGGAAATGACAGCCATCCCCTACACCGGAAGATAGCTGGGACCGAGCTAGGACACAGATTGACAACCTGACGATTCCTACCGAGAATCTACAGCAAGCCTCCAGATTCGGTCGTATCTCTTGAATTTTTCTCTTCTTAGGTTATTGTTGCTTGCAGTGTAATCTTCTATTTTATGATGACGTTTGTACTCTGCACTTGATTTGATCTTTATTTCATTGTTATGCAATGATATTATTTGTGTATGAGTGCTTGAGGTGAGCTCTTGTGGTGATTATGGTGTGAGCGATTTGGGTTAGCTACACTAGCAATTGCTAGGTGTGAGCTTTGTGACGAGGTGCTTGCGACCCTCATTCCGTCGGTGTGACCCGTTCCATCCGCCCCTGCGAAATTGTGCGTTCAAGTCCTACGTAGTCTCCATCCTGCCTAGCGAAGCAGTGCGGTCAAGGCCTGCATAGGAGTAGTTGAGTAGTAGTTTTCTTTTATTTTTCCACAATCCAAATCACCCCCTTTTCCGCAATCCATTCGACCTAAAGGACCTCAATCTCAAGTCCTTCCTTAAAAGTAAACTCCACCTTACTGTGTTCCTTCGTGATCGATACTTGGGGATTCACTCCCACATTTTATATTACTTGAACGATCTGTACAATGTCGTTTCGTGTCGCAGTCTCGCCACCTCCTATAGCGGTGTACTAGATTTGCGCATTAAGCACCAGTTTCGGAATCAGTGAGTGATTAGTAGTTTGCTTTCGCGAGTGATCTTGTAGTGAGGACATGATGTACAGGGCATGAGCCCTTTATTATTGTAACTTTGTTATTTCAATTATACCATGTGGACATTTATTATATATAGCATGTGATTGTGGACTTGAACTACTTTTCGTTCGTTTATACTTTTCTTCTTCTGTGATCGATATGGCCGGTAGGATTGGCGTTTTGTGTTGGCGACCTTCCCGAGTGAAGGTGTCACCGCAAAGCGGCGGTTCTGGGCATAAGACCCGGGTTTTTGAAAAAAAAGGGTCTTACACCCCGTCCCCCGAGAGGACTGGTCCCCCCCTGATGTGAGGACCACTGACCTGTGAGCCTCACCCTTGCGTCGTGGTAAGCCATTTATATTATCCTCTCTCACACTTCTTTGGTCGCTGACCCGCCTCATTTCTTTTTGTAGAGTCTCCTCTTGCGAACTCGGAGAGGTGAATCCCCCACTCCGGCGGGCTCGCCGCCCCCTCCAAAAATGAACATAATTACCCCTGGGTTCGGCACTCTAGGCCAACAGAGCCTGGGTGGCTCGCTACTTGCTGAACCCCGGGTTGATGACAGGACGACGCACCGCCATGGCTTGGGAATGTCCATCACCCCGACTTTACTGAGGCCATCAAGGGCCAGCCGAGCTCTTCTCGCCCGCGACCCCGTACCATTCTCATCTCGCCAGATTAAATAATTTCTGCAAATTATCTCTATCGATGCCTCTTATGTTGATTTAAATTCATTCGCAGGTGTTCTTCCAACCCCGACTATCGAGTCAGAGCACGGGGAGGTGGAGATGTTGCCCCCGCCCTCGCCGAGCCAAGTCGCAGATTTCTTGGGGGACCCCGGCGATCCAGAACAGATGAAAAGGCATGTCCCCGAGATATTTCAGAAGCACACCTTGATGCTGCGAGAGCTATACGCTCTGGACCGGATCAACAGGGTCGATTATGAGGAGAGGTTTGCCGCCATGGAGGATGCGAATGCACGCATCCTCGTCGAGGTATAATAGGTCGCTCGCGGCGAGGTCACCTCACCTTGGGTGCACCTCACGAGAATCGAGGACTACATGTGGCTGATGCAGCACGAGGTCCAATCGGTCCGCGAGTACCATTATTCGAGGATTCCTCCGTGCTCCGGTGTGCGAGGCCGCGTCCGCTGGAAATGCCACAATTACTGAACAGCTATATTTTATTGTTATTTGTTGCTTAATTTTGTTACTGTTTACCCCCACTTCTGGGGGGTCTGAACAATTAGTGACATTGAAATAAGGATATTCCCGCTCGCTCGCGAGCTTTCTTTCTTTCTTGCTTTGCATGATTTCTACCGTTAGGTTAATTATGCTCGCGGCTTGCTTGTTTTTTGTTTGATATGCCTAGCTCGCTGGATATCACCTCGCCCTCGCAACTTTTGCTTTTTTCTTTCTGCAGTTTTGGCTCGCCGGTGGTGAGTCAGCGGTCTTTGCCAGGACGCCAACCCACTTGGAGCGGATAAGGCCCCAAGAAGCTGAAAAATCACTGCGCAATCCTGCTATCCGCACACCCCGATGCTTCGACTTCTTCCCGCCCTTTTCTTTTCTATAAATAGTCGTCATCTTTTACTTTCTAACTACCGCATTAACTGTTCTCCAGCCCTTATTTTCTCTTCCAGGCCCTCTTGCATATTTCAGCTCACGCCCGTTATTTTCCCATTTCGCGGCTAATAATCATCATGGTTGTCGAGGGTGAATCCGAAGGGCGAGCCAGGTGCGCCGGAGCCTTTCGCGACCACTCGTTCTTCTGCGCCTCGCTCAATGGTGATGAGTTCTTCGCCATAGTGGACAAGTACATACCTTTGGGGTATGTTGCTCGCCGCCCGCCGAGCACTGCCGCCCTCAACGATCCGTCCACCGACGAGCTCGCCATCCCCATTGCTCATTTTGAGAATGGGTTGCGGCTCCCACTCTGGACAGAAATACGCCAGGTAATTTACCCGACACTCGCAATTTTTTCTCGCCTCGCTGGGAGCATGCTAACCTTCTCTTGGTGAATTTTTTAGGTACTCAAGTACTATGGCGTCCTATTGAGCCAGCTGAAACCGAACATGATCGTCGTGGTGGTCGCGTTCGCCTGCTACCTGTGGGAGGAGAAGATCGAGTTCTGCCTTCTCGTCTTCCACAAAGTCTTCTCCTTCCACGCGTACAAGGATGGGACAACCCACTTTGCGAGCCAGCATGTCACAGTATGCGAGACGGTGAACAAAGCCCACTACTGGAACCAAAAATACGTCCTGGTGAAAGGACCGTTCAGCAACATCCCCTTCTCCCCCCTCCAACGGGATGTTGCAACCTACCGCCCTCCTGCCTCGCTCGGCGGTGACGACGTGAAGCTCTACCAATACTTGGACGGTAAGAACTTCGAGGTCGCCCACCTCCGACAGAGGGTGGAATCTCTATTGTTGGTCCCGCAAGAGGAAGGTTCGGCTCGCACTCGCAAGCTCCTATAGTTTCTTCCCATTCTATCTGCTAACTCTTTCTTTGCCTTTACAGGAGAGCAGGATCTTCCCATCCATCCCCAATATGCGAGGAGCGCAACCCTCTCTTCAAGCACTCTCACCGTCGCGGCCGCCGATGCTTGTCGAGAACCTCCCAGCTCGACTTCGGGAAAGAAGCGGCTGCCGCCTGCGAGCCAGCTCGCCGCAAAGCCCCCCGCCAAGAAGAGGACGAAGGACACACCCTCCAAAACAAAGGGGAAAGAGGTCGTGGACCTGAGCGAGTGAGAGAATCCGCTCACCCCCTCCGCGAGCCAAAAAGCTGCCCAGGAGGGCAGCGAGCCAAAGGACGCTCCTGGCGGGCGCAAGCAAATCAGCCACAAGAATTTCGGCCTGGGTGCTAAACTTCCTGACGCCTTCGGTGAGATGGTGCCCGCATGGGATTGATGACTTAAATTTCGATTTTCTTCTTTTTGTTATGGTTTGCGCAACCTTTATATGACGAGATTAGAATTTGGCGGGTGTTTTCGAGGAGTTTCGCAAGTACTTCTAATTTTAGAAACTAACCGTTATCCTATTGAAGGATAGAAGTAACAGTCGTTTCCTTTTTAAAAGTATTGACGATTATGCCCCGGCTACGACACGAAATTCTATTGATTTTTAGAATAGAAAAGGAGAGTTTTGCACTAAATTGGTTTGAAAAGCTTTTGTTTAAATTTTAATCCAAACTAATCATTTGATAAAGGCAAGTATACATTATCGCGAGTAATACAGGATATTTTTAGAAAATATTCGGGTCGTATATTTCTGCGGATTGTGTAGATTATAACTACTTTGAGGAACGAACTATTATTTTATCAGAATAAGCTTTTAGCGTGGGTTTTTAAGAGAAAACGATAATAAGCGTATAATTAGAGTTCTAAACGATGATAAAGATAGCGCCCGATGTCGAATTACCTTGAGACGAAAATAGACTTTTTTAGAAGTAAACGTTATGACTTTTCAAAACATTAAAATGGCTGTGCCATGGAGGTTCCATAAGTATGAGCGCTCCGCTCTCGAGGGTACGCCCACCTGAGATTATGAATATTCGACCGAACTCTCGTTCTTTAATCGAATCTCCTTAATACTCGCTTTATGTTGTGAACCCCGCTATTGGGGTTTTACTTCCAATTCGGGAGACTTACCTCATACTCTCTCGAGGTTAGAGTGCACTTCTCTTTACACGTGAGCGATCAATCCGTACGCATGACCCTCTCGGCTAACTAGAGTATGGAAACAGAATGAAAACCATACATCGATTATATGGCTCCACTCAACGTTATTCTCGGGTAAACCTTAAGCTCGTTTAATTGTTTTTTGAAAGAAATGTTTTAACTTTTAGAAAATCATTTATTTGTCCCAATGCTCTTCGACATCGTGCGCTAAAGGAAATTAGCCACTCATCAGAATGGAGACGGCATTAATAATTAGAAAATACATGTTAATACTTTATGCGGATATAAGCGCAAAAGAAAGACAAAAATAGAATCTATCCCAACCGTCTTAATCAAGTGCTAAAAAGTTCTTAGCCTCTCATCCGCGACGGGGGTGGTATAGAAAAAAAGACTTATAAAAGTGCAGAAATAATATCCCTCCCAATTCAAGCGCTAAAGAAAATTAGCCTCTCATCTGGGATGGGGGTGGTATAAACAGTTATATAAAGACTAAAAATTATAACTGAAAAGAGTGTTACACACTCAGAACCCAAAATAGGGTTTGGAAAACATCACTCAGAGACTACTTCTAAACATTATAAAACAAAGTTGAGATAAGAAAACAAACAATTTTATTACCAAAATGAAGATTACAACTAGACTAGGAAAGAGAAAGTGGCTACTTTGAAATGCAGAAAATAACTCAAATACAAGTCCTAAAATACTCGAGAGACTAGCTAACACACGAAATTCTGGATGGAAATTCCTACAGCCGAGCCCCTCTATTTATAGGCAAAAATTTATTTTTACACGCCCTTGGGTCACGGGCGTAACTTGGATGTCACGGCTGTGACCTCGGGCGTGACATTTGCTCAGCCGTAACGACCTCCTTCTCGAAGCTTCCGCCGTCAGATAAGGCTGCACACGGGCGTGACTTGAAGTGTCACCGGCGTGACATGGATTGTCACGGGCATGACTATGGGCGGCAAATGTCAGCAGCATGGGCACAACTTTGGGGCGTGATGCGCTGGCGGAACACCGGCGTGACTTGTCGAACACGGGCTTGACTTGGTCAATTCTCGGGATTTAACTGAAAACGACCGACAACTGGAAAGTTGGCTTTTTTAAAATTACACGCCCTTGGTCACGGGCGTGACTTAGGGTCACGGGCGTGACCCAGGGCGTGACTTGACAAAAAATTGCCAAAATCTGCAAAAATAAAACTAAGTTAGTAAGAAAATAATGAAAACAAGCAATTTATTCATTATTTTACATAGAAAATTAACAATATTAATTAAAACAATACTACTAACTATACTAAAGATACGTATATTTTACTAATAATCAAATACCCCCATACTTAATCATTTGCTATTCCAGAGCAAAAGTAAGAGAGATCTATAAGGGATTAACATAAGTTCTAATTTTTAGCCATCGTTTTATTTAATCATAAGAGACTGATAAAAATAAAAATTCGGAGTAATAAGAGTTAAGTCCTAAATTATGCTAATGATTTAAGTAGAAAGAAATGTCTTAGCAAAAAGACTTCTTAATTAACCAAATATCAAGCAAAATTGCAATCATTAGTAAACGAGATTAGATCAAAATTATAAGAACCTTTGTTTTAAAGAAACGTGAAGGAAAAATATAAGTTACTAATTATGCTCTCAAATAATTTTTTGAATTAAAATTAGAAACAATAATTTGGCTAAGGGAAAAGGGGTAAAAAACCTTGGCAAAAAGAAGAGTTTTTTAATAAGGGGTGATGGTTTTTTATTCGTCCACCCCTTCGTTTTAGCTTTCTTTGGTGCCCCCGTGGTTTATGAGGGAAAACTAATTCATTTATTTTTATTAACTCAAAGCTTATGTTTACGGAACGAAATCTTATTCTCATTGACATAAGATCATTTAAAGTTTATATTGGGTGCCTATGTTTACGGAATGAATTCTTATTCCCATTTACATAAGATCGTTTTCTTCTTTTAAATTTTTTTCATGCTAAATTGGTGTATACAAAGGGTTTTTAAGAGAAATTCTAGAATAATAAAAAAAAAGGTTTGAGAGCAACCTTAGTAATTTAAATATTCCTAGATTCCTAAAGACATAAAGTAGGGATAATTGCAGTCTAAAGTTGTTTTGCAACATAATACACATGCCTCTATTTTAACAAGCAGAAGTAGTGCTTGAAAATAAAGCCTCTATTTAAATTTAAAACATAAGATATTCTTTAAAACTTAACCCCGAACGTTTAAATCTATCGATCTTAGATAAACGAAAGAATAGTAAAACTAGCGATTATGAAAAGCCACAAATAGATATTCTCGGAACTAAATACTTTATGAATAAAAGTAAACTAGGGGTTTATTATATTTTTCGATTTTTTTATGTTATTATTATTATTATTATTTTGTATTTTTTTTGAAAATTTTAGGGGTTTTGCAATTTTTTTTGAAATTTTGTGGGTTTATATATATGTAAAATACGAGATTTTGAAATACACAAGCTGATATTTACATGAAGTAAAACATTATGATTGTTATATTTACAAATGGGAAAAACACCCCCATACTTAAAACTCAACATTGTCCCCAATGTTGTAATGTAAGTATGAAGAAGAGAAAAAATAAAAGATGCAGTATGTACAAAAAAGAGAGATAGAGAGAGCAAAAAGGCTTCCCTGAACTAAAGCTGGCGGGGCCAAACGAAACTCTGCAAAAACATGTAAAAAGAACAAAGCATAATAAAATATTAGATAAATATTGGGTGCCTCCCACAAGCGCTTTGTTTACCGTCGCGTAGCTTGACGAATTAGGCGTGGTGAGATTATAAATTGTTGGAGGTTAAGGATTTGATAGTATCGCCCACTAGATCGCCCGCAATATAAAGTTTTAAACGATGCCCATTGACTTTAAATTCACCTTTTTCGGGGTGGGAGATAAGAACGGTCCATACGGCCAAACCTCTTTGACTTCAAAGGGGCCGGACCATCGGGATTTTAGCTTACCCGAAAAAAGACGAAGGCGGAAATTATAAAGAAGGACAAGATCGCCCGACGTAAATGTTTTGGGAAATTTTATTTTGCGATCATGGTAGAACTTAGAAGGCTCCTTATAAAATTTATTACTCTCATAGGCATTCGCACGCCATTCATCGAGTTAATTTAGTTGGAATTTCCTATTCACGGAGGCTAAGTTCGAATCGAGATTTAAAAATTTTAAGGCCTAAAAAGCGGGGTGCTCTAACTCTACCGGTAAATGGCACGCTTTTTCCTAGATTAATCGATAGGGCGTACAACCGATAGCGGTCTTGTATGCTGTACGATATGCCCACAATGCGTCGTCAAGTTTGCTGGACCAATCCTTCTTATTTAAAGAAACTGTTTTCTCTAAAATACGTTTAATCTCGCAATTTACTACATCTACTTGGTCGCTCGTTTGGGGGTAATAGGCGGTGGCGAGCTTGTGCGTGACGCCGTATTTAGATAAATTTTTTGTAAATTGGGCGTTGCAAAAGTGTGTACCCCTATCACTTACTATTGCGCGGGGCGTGCCAAAGCGAGAAAATAATTTTTTTAGGAAATGGACGACGACTCACGCATCGTTGGTGGGCGGAGCTTGTGCTTCCGCCCACCGAGATACGTAGTCGACCGCCACTAAAATATTGTGATTGTTAAAAGAAGAAGGCAGGTGGCCTACAAAATCTATGCCCCACAAATCGAAGATTTCGCATTCGAGAAAAAGGTTTTGGGGCATCTCGTCACAACGATAGATGTTACCCGACCGCTGGCATCTATCGCATTTTCTCACAAAATTGTGAGCATCTTTAAAGAGAGTGGGCCAATAAAAGCCCGCCGCTAACGCTTTTCGCACGGTCCGGTTGGCTTGATAATGCCCCCCAGCCGGTCCTTCATGACAGTGTCGCAATATTTGCGCACCCTCCTCGCTTGAAACACATCTCCGCACTACTTGGTCCGCGCAGACGCGAAACAGCGCCAAAAACATGATGACTTAAGTTTGGATTTTGATGAGTAGTATTTTGCGTATTTTAATTGTAGTATTTAGTTTAGTTTTAATTTAAAATTGCAAATATTATTTATATTTTAGTTTAAAATCACTTCTTTTATAATTTCTGTTCTAAATGTAGTTTTACTTTTATTTTTGCAGAATTTTGGGAAAAATGGAGAAAATCACAAGTCACGCCCTCAGTCACGCCTGTGACAAAGGGCGTGTGACCTAAAGATCTGCGTTTGACAAAATTTCCCCTGCGTTCGACGAAATTGGAGCTGCGTTCGACGAAAGCTCTCTGCCCCTGCGTTCGACGAAATTGGAGCTGCGTTCGACGAAAGCGCTCTGCCCCTGCGTTCGACGAAGAATGAGCTGAGTTTGATGAAATCTCTGCCCCTGCGTTTGACGAAGCCGGAGCTGAGTTCGATGAACGCGCTCTGCCCCTGCGTTCGACGAAGCCTGAGCTGAGTTCGATGAACGCGCTCTGCCGCGCCGAATTCTATCCCACGCTGCATTAATTGAAGCCACCCAGGTACACGACCGTGACCTGAAATGTCATGCCCATGACCCGAAATGTCACGCCCGTGACTTTCCTGCGTGATCCCTGCACTCCGCCGAGCCGAAAGACAGCCCATGCTGCATTTAATGAAGCCGTACAAAGTCACGCCTGTGACCCAAATTACACGGGCGTGTAATGTCCAAATTTCTCCCGATGTCATGCAAAGTCCATGCCACTGTCAGATCCAATGTCAGCAATGTTTACACACCCTAGGTCACGCCCATGAACGAGGGCGTGTAACTTGAATTTTTTGCCTATAAATTCAGAGGCTCTCCTTGAGTCTGGGGTTCAGAATTTTGGAGATGGAGAGGTGTTGCTAGAGCTGTTAGTGAGTTTTTCAAGTTCATGTTCATGTTTTTCTTAAGCTTTCATGTTCTCTCTTTTCCTTTCATGCAATGTTTTAATGTAACTTTCATGTACTAGTTTTTCTTAAGCTTGTAATCTTAATTTCCCTTGCTTTGTACTCTTTAATTAAGGTTTGTAATAGTTTTGGTTTTCAATAAATTTAAGTTTGCTCTCTTTCATGTTCTCTTTCTTTTTAGCAATTTCTCTTTCATGCAATGGTAATTTTTCTTTCCTTTCATGCAATGTTTAATCTTTCCATTTAGCTTGCATTTTGTCTTTTTTTAGTTAAGTAAAACAACCTCCAAAAAATCGTTCGATAAGATAATGGTGATTTTCCTCGAAGTAGAAGTAATCAACGTGCCCCGTGGAATACGACCTTGGATTTTATAATATCCTATACTATAGACGATAAGGTACACTTGCCTTAATCGGATATAGTTTTGGAGAAAATCTTAAACCTTCACTTAATTTCAAAACACGAAATTTCTATATCAAGTTTTTGGCGCCGTTGCCGGGGATCTTGCGTAGATATTTTGAAAAGAGGATAGCTATTAATTTTATCATGCTTCTTTTTATTTTATTTTGCTTTTTCTAAATTTCAAAAAAGAAAAAAAAATTAGTTTTTCCTTTTCCTTTCTTTTCTTTCTAGTGTATGACCCGAGGTAGCGCTTCGAATATTCCTTTTGATCCAGAGATCGAGCGAACCCTTTTTAGGCACAGCCGTTCTCGTGATAAGGATAATCAATTAGAATTCGAAGAGTCGGTCGGGGACACTAACACAGCAAATATGGATCCTAATCTTAATCCGCCAGCGAATATGGATCCCCCTAATCCTAACGCGCAAAATCCTAATGAGGCCGCGCAACGGACCATGTCCTATTATGCGCGGCCAAATTTGGAAGGCACACAATCAAGCATTGTTCGCCCCACGATGGCAAACAATAACTTTGAGATCAAGTCCAGCATCATACAAATGGTGCAACAATCGGTGACCTTCGATGGTCAACCGGACGAGGATCCAAATTCGCATATTTCTTACTTCCTTGAAATTTGCGATACTTTTAAAATCAATGGTGTCACCGATGACGCCATTCGATTGCGTCTTTTTACTTTTTCTTTGTGGTCTAAGGCCAAGCAGTGGCTGGGCTCCCTACCTAGGGGATCCATCACTACATGGGCCGAAATGTCGGAAAAATTTCTAAATAAATATTTCCCGCCTTCAAAGACCTCTAAATTGTGCACGGATATTGCGTCGTTCATGCAAATCGACTCGGAGACTCTCTATGACACATGGGAGCGATTCAATGAGCTTTTGCATCGATGCCCTCACCACGCACTTGCCACTTGGCAACAAGTGCAAATATTTTATAATGGCTTAAATCTCCAAACGAGGCAAATGATTGATGCGGCCGCCGGGGGGACGTTAAATAACAAAACCCCGGACGCCGCTCAAGAGCTTTTCGAAGAGATGGCCACGAATGCGTACCAATGGAACATGCCCCGAGCGCGGCCTAATAAGCCAGCCAGAATTTTTGAAATAGACGCAAACGCAAATTTGGCTTTACAAGTTGAGCGCTTAACAAAGCAAGTGGCGGAGAAGTCTGCTTCCTCCGCCACTCCTCCTTGGGCTAATAATGTTTTAATTGAAGAACAAGTCGACTACATGGGAAATCCGCCACGGCCTTCCTATAACCCCAACACCGCTCCGTATAACAACACATATAATGCGGGTTATAGGAATCATCCGAATTTCTCGTGGAGAAACCAAGGAAATGCTCAGCGTCCTATGAATCTAAATCACCCCCCCCCCCCCCCCAATCAACTTCTTAACTTAACTCCGCCTCTAAATTTAATTTCCCAAAATTTTAATCCACCCGGTTTTTCACCGCAACAGCAAAAACTCTCTCCTCTTGAAGAGGTTTTTGCAAAATATGGTGCTACAAATGAAACGAACATCCGGAACCTTACCGGATCGATAAAAAATTTAGAGAATCAAGTGGGCCAGCTCGCAAAGATGATTTCTGAGCGTAAAAAAGGAGCATTACCGGGGAATACAGAGCAAAATCCTAAGGAGAGCGCGCACGCGATTACACTTCGAAGCGGGAAGGAGGTGGTTTCAAAACAGGACGAACCCAAGGTAACTCCCTCTCCTCCTCCTACTCTTAATTTATCTTTGAATTTTCCCACTACGTTAGCTCCACACGCTTCTATTTTAAATCCGCGCGCTTCTACTTCTAATATTCCGTATCCGTCTAAATTTAAAAACGAGTGCACCGAAAAAAATTATAAAAATAATTTAGACATTTTAAAGCAAATTCATATTAATGTACACTTCTGCGAGGCTATCTCTCAAACGCCTAAATATGCGAAATATCTTAAGGAGTTGCTCTCCAATAAGAAAAAGTTAGAAGATATTTTGCATATTTCTTTAAACGCAGAATGCTCTGCGGTTGTACTCAACAAATTGCCTAAAAAAGCAAATGACCCGGGACGGTTTTCCATCCCATGTCTATTTGGCAATTCGTTAGTAAAACACGCCTTAGCGGATCTTGGAGCAAGCATCAACCTTATGTCGTTTTCATTGTTCAAAAAGCTAGGTCTAGGAAATCCTTGCCCAACTCAAATGAGTATTCAATTAGCGGATCATTCTTTAAAATATCCGGTAGGAATAGTGGAGGACGTGCTCGTCAAGGTTGACAAATTCATCTTCTCGGTGGATTTTGTCATTATTGACATCGAAGAGGATGCCGAAGTACCCCTCATACTCGGTCTCCCCTTCCTTGCCACCTCACGCGCTATTATAGACGTAAGTGACTGAAAGCTCCTCCGACGGGTTGGAGATGATGAAGTTACTTTTGGCATAAATTCCTCGATGCGGAATACATTAGAAAATGATGATTCGTGTTTTTACCTGGAAGAGTGTTGTGAGTTCGATTCATCCCCCGAGTTAGTCTCATCGGCAAGTAGTGATTCCGAGCTCGTCGAGCTCTTTTATCTTGAAGAAGAAGTCTCTCACCCCACACCACCCGAACCACTATGTTTAGAAAAACTAAAAATAAAAACATCTTATGAAGAGCCACCCATATTAGAGTTAAAACAACTCCCCCCTCACCTCCAATATTTATTTTTAGAAAAAGAGTCTAAGCTACCCGTCATCATTTCATCCGATCTTAGCAACTCAGAAATTTCTGAGTTGTTTATAGTCCTAAGAAAGCACCGCCACTCAGAAATTTCTGAGTTGACTATAGTCTTAAGAAAGCACCGCCACGCAATTGCGTGGCAAATATCGGATATTAAGGGTATAAACCCTTCCTTCTTCACTCATGAAATCTTTCTCGAAGATAATTCCCGCAACTCAGTCCAGCCTCAATGACGACTAAACCCGAACATGAAAGAAGTCATTAAGGCCGAAGCTATAAAACTTCTGGACGCGGGAATCATCTACCCGATATCGGACAGTACTTGGGTTAGCCCAGTACAAGTCGTGCCGAAGAAAGGTGGCGTCATGATAGTTACAAACGATAATAATGAATTGATCCCAACCCGTACTGTTACGGGTTGGCGGATGTGCATCGACTATCGAAACCTAAATGATGCCACCCGTAAGGATCACTTCCCTCTACCATTTATCGACCAAATTTTAGAGCGCCTTTCGGGTCACTCCTACTACTGTTTTCTCGATGGTTTGTCGGGATATTTCCAAATCCCGATTTCGCCCGACGACCAAGAGAAAACCACTTTCACTTGTCCCTTTGGCACCTTCGCTTATCGAAGGATGCCATTCGGTCTTTGTAACGCGCCAGCTACATTCCAAAGATGTATGCTGGAAATATTTGACGAGTTAGTAGAGAAGGTGATGAAAGTGTTTATGGACGACTTCTCCATGTACATAAACTCATTTAAAAACTGTTTAAAAAATCTCGAGTGCGTGTTGCAGCGATGTGAGGAAACGAATTTAGCGCTTAATTGGGAGAAATGCCATTTTATGGTCAAAGAAGGATTAGTCCTTGGCCATAAAATTTTGGGCAAGGGGATCGAGGTCGATAGGGCCAAGATCGAAGTAATTGAAAAACTCCCCCCTCCAACAAACGTAAAAGCTATTAGAAGTTTCCTAGGCCACGCGGGGTTCTATCGGAGCTTTATACAAAATTTTTCCAAAATCACTAAGCCGTTAACCCATCTTCTCGAGAAAGAATCATCTTTTCTTTTTAACGATGAATGCCATTTGGCCTTTCAACTTATCAAAGAGAAACTCATAAACTCCCCGATTTTAGTCGCGCCAGATTGGTCGCTCCCTTTTGAAATCATGTGCGACGCGAGTGATATTGCGGTTGGTGCCGTTTTAGGCCAACGGGTGAGTAAGTGTTTCCACCCGATTTATTATGCGAGCAAAACACTCACGTCGGCACAAGCAAATTACACCACTACCGAAAAGGAGCTTCTAGCGATCATTTTTGCCTTCGATAAGTTTAGGCCGTATATCACTCTCTCAAAAGTTATCGTCTTCACGGATCACTCTGCGCTTAGGTATCTCTTAAGTAAATCGGATGCCAAGCCCCATCTTTTGCGATGGATCCTCCTCTTGCAGGAGTTTGATTTAGAGATCCGGGACAAAAGGGGAGCCGAAAACTTGGCGGCCGATCATCTTTCCCGCTTAGAAAACCCCACCTCGGAAGCATTAATAGAAGCCGACATTAATGATAAATTTCCCGAAGAGCGCCTGCTCGCTCTCGAAAATATAAATTCATCTTCCACCCCCTGGTTTGCGGATTTGGCTAACTATTTAGTAGCTCGGGTCCTGCCAAAAGAATTCTCGAGTCAGCAAAGAAAGAAATTCTTTTCTGATTTAATGAATTGTATTTGGGAGGACCGCTTTTTATTCCGTGTTTGCGCAGACCAGGTGGTGAGAAGATGCGTCTCAAGTGAGGAAGGCCTTAAAATTTTACGTCATTGTCATAAGGGACCCACCGGTGGTCATAATCATTCGAACCGAACCGCGAGAAAGGAGCTGGAGGCGGGCTTTTATTGGCCCACGCTCTTCAAAGATGCTCACACCCTTGTGAGTACTTGCGACAGCTGCCAGCGGTCGGGGAACATCTCCCGCCGGGATGAGATGCCCCAAAACATTTTCTTAGAATGCGAAATTTTCGATCTTTGGGGTATTGATTTTGTAGGTCCTCTCCCTCCCTCTTATTCAAACAAATATATTCTCGTTGCGGTCGACTACGTGTTGAGGTGGGCGGAAGCACAAGCTCTCCCCACCAACGATACACGAGTCGTCGTTAATTTCTTAAAAAAATTATTTTCTCGATTTGGCACGCCGCGCGCTGTAGTGAGTGATCGGGGCACCCATTTTTGCAATAGTCAATTTACAAAAATCTTAGCAAAATATGGTGTCACGCACAAATTATCCACTGCATATCACCCACAAACGAGCGGCCAAGTCGAAGTTGTTAATCGAGAATTAAAACAGATTTTAGAAAAAATTGTTTCAATAAATCGAAAGGATTGGGCAATAAAGCTCGATGATGCGCTATGGGCCTATCGAACGGCGTACAAGACCGCTATCGGTTGTACACCGTATCAAATGGTTTATGGCAAGGCTTGCCACCTTCCGGTCGAACTAGAACACCGCGCATTTTGGGCGCTTAAATTTTTAAATCTCGATTCCACTTTAGCGGGCGATCAAAGAAAATTTCAAATGAACGAATTAGATGAATGGCGAGCAAATGCGTATGAGAGTAATAAATTATATAAGGAGCGAACAAAGTTTTATCACGATAAACACATAAAATTTCTGAAAACTTTTTCCTCGGGCGATCTAGTCCTCCTTTATAACTCTCGCCTCCGCCTTTTTCCGGGAAAACTAAAATCCCAATGGTCCGGACCCTTTATTGTTAAAGAGGTTTGGTCCTATGGAACAATCCTAATTTCCCACCCGAAAAAAGGTACCTTCAAACTAAACGGGCACCGCCTTAAGTTATATCTTCCGGGAGAGTTAGCTAACGAAAAGAGTGATTCAATTTTATTTCAACCTATAATATGATCGGCAAGTGGGTCAAGCTAAGCGACCTTAAACAAAGCGCTTTTGGGAGGCACCCCAAAGTTATCTTTTTATTATTTTACTTTTTATTTTAACATGTTTTGCAGGTAACCGCCGCTTCCCCCGCATCTTCATAACCAGGGAAGCCCTCTTAACCTCTCCTTCGTTTCTATTATTATTTTTGTTTTGTCTTGCATTTTTTTCTCTTTTACTTCATACTTAGTATTAAACATTGGGGACAATGTTTAACTTTAAGTATGAGGGTGTAAATAGTTCTTTGTAAATAGTTGTTAAATTAGAAAATTTTCAAAAAAAAAATATTTTCTTATGTTTTCTTCTATTTTAGCACTTGTAAAATCCAAAAACTCAAAAAAAAATTTAGAAAATTAAAAAATTTAAATCTTGGAAAGGGACGTTTGGGACCTCACCCCATCTCACCTCCTAGTACCGTGAGAACTCTTCACGGGGTATACCACGGGAAGTCCAAGATTTAACAAAAAAAAATTTAAGCTTTTTAGTATATGTTTTTATTGTTTATTTCTTATCAAAAATCCAAAAAAAAATAGTATTAAAATTCAAAAAAAAATATATGAAAAAACTTAAAATACAAAAAAATTTAAATCTTATACCTCTCCTATTTGTTGTTTTTGTGATTTCTTAGAAATCTAGTTGATAATATTTATAAGCATGTTTAAGTTTTTAATTGGCTAAAATTTTTCTTATCATAGTTTCTTAATTTTAAATTTGAGGTAATCTTGATTTAAGAATCATCTTATGATTTTAACTTGATTAGAGAATTTATTTAGCATGACTTCTCTTTTTATTTTTAAATGGCTTCATTTTGTAGTGAATTTGCTAAACCTCTTTAGATTTCAATTATATTTTCTTCTAACTTTTTAGATCTTAGGAAATTTAATTTTAATAGAATTTGCTCTCAATATAATTTAAAGCTAGCTAGATTTGTTTTTTCTCTACCTTACCCCTTTGATGGCATAAAAAAGTTTTTGTTTTAAAAGATCATATGTCATGGGAATAAGAGGATAAAATTCATTATTCCCTAAACATATGCACCCAAAATATTTGAAAAGATTATATGGCATGGAGTAAGAGGATAAAATTCATTACTCCTAAACCATATACATTTTGGGTTGTTATTAGAAGAGAAAAAAAAAAGAGAAAAACAAATATAGAGGTGAGAGGATAAAATTCATCACCTCAAACCAAAGATCTCTTCTTATGCCAAATTTTATGAAATCCCCCTTAGCCAATTATCATTGTTCTAGATTTAGTTTAAGATTATGGAGAGAGCAATATTTAGTAAGTTACATTTCCTTAAGTTTCTTTTAAGATGGAGTTCTTATAATTTTAATTTAATCTCGTTTTAAAATTTCTACAATATTGTTAAACTAATTAATTTTCTTGAGAAGTCCTTGCCTAAACATTTTTCCCTCTCAAATCATCATCATAATTTAGGACTTAACTCCTCCTTGAATTTACTCTTAACTTAACTTTTGGTTTAAATGAAATTTTAGTTTAAAATTAAAATTTTTTAAGGATGTCTTATAAATTATGTCTCACACTTTTGCTCTGGAATAGCAAAACCTCAAGTATGGGGGTATTTGATGAGTAGTATTTATGCGTATTTTAATTATAGTATTTAGTTTAGTTTTAATTTAAAATTGCAAATATTATTTATATTTTAGTTTAAAATCACTTCTTTTATAATTTCTATACTAAATGTAGTTTTACTTTTATTTTTTCAGAATTTTGGGAAAAATTGGAGAAAATCACAAGTCACGCCCTCATTCACGCCCGTGACAAAGGGCGTGTGACCTAAAAATCTGCGTTCGATGAAATTTCCTCTGCGTTAGATGAAATTGGAGCTGCGTTCGACGAAAGCTCTCTGCCCCTGCGTTCGACGAAATTGGAGCTGCGTTCGACGAAAGGGCTCTGCCCCTACGTTCGACAAAGCCTGAGCCGAGTTCAACGAAAGCTCTGCCCCTGCGTTTGATGAAGCTGGAGCTAAGTTCGACGAATGCGCTCTACCCCTGCGTTCGATGAGGCTAGAGCTGAGTTCGACGAACGTGCTCTGCCGCGCCGAATTCTAGCCCACGCTGCATTAATTAAAGCCGCTTAGGTACACACCCGTGACCCAAAATGTCACACTCGTGACCCAAAATGTCACGCCCGTGACTTTCCCGCGTGATCCATGCACGCCGCCGAGCCAAAAGCCAGCCCATGCTGCATTTAATGAAGCCATCCAAAGTCACGCCCGTGACCCAAGTTACACGGGCGTGTAATGTCCGAATTTCTCCCGCCGTCACGCAAAGTCCATGCCACTGTCAGATCCAATGTCAGCATTGTTTACACGCCCTAGGTCACGCCCGTGACCGAGGGCGTGCAACTTGAAATTTTTGCCTATAAATTCAGAGGCTCTCCTTGAGTCCAGGGTTCAGAATTTTGGAGATTGGGAGGTGCTGCTAGAGCTGTTAGTGATTTTTCAAGTTCATGTTCATGTTTTTTTTAAGCTTTCATGTTCTCTCTTTTCCTTTCATGCAATGTTTTAATGTAACTTTCATGTACTAGTTTTTCTTAAGCTTGTAATCTTAATTTCCCTTGCTTTGTACTCTTTAATTAAGGTTTGTAATAGTTTTGGTTTTCAATAAATTTAAGTTTGCTCTCTTTCATGTTCTCTTTCTTTTTAGCAATTTCTCTTTCATGCAATGGTAATTTTTCTTTCCTTTCATGCAATGTTTAATCTTTTCATTTAGCTTGCATTTTGTCTTTTTTTAGTTAAGTAAAACAACCTCCAAAAAATTGTTCGATAAGATAATGGTGATTTTCCTCGAAGTATAAGTAATCAACGTGCCCCGTGGAATACGACCTTGGTATTTCTAATATCCTATACTATAGACGATAAGGTACACTTGCCTTAAATGGATATAGTTTTGGAGAAAATCTTCAAACCTTCACTTAATTTCAAAACCCGAAATTTCTATATCAGATTTTCTTCTTTTTGTTATGGTTTGCGCAACCTTTATATGACGAGACTAGAATTAGGCAGGTATTTTCGAGGAGTTTCGCAAGTACTTCTAATTTGAGAAACTAATTGTTATCCTATCTAAGTATAGAAGTAATGGTATTTTCCTTTTTTGGAGTATTGACGATTATGCCCTGGCTACGACGCAGAATTCTATTGTTTTTTAGAATAGAAAAGGAGAGTTTTGCACCAAATGGATTTGAAAAGCTTTTGCTTAAATTTTTAATCCAAACTAATCATTTTATAAAGGCAAGTATACCTTATCGCGTGTAATACATGATATTTTGGTTTAGAAAATATCGAGGTCATATATTTTCGCGGATCTTGTTGTTTATTTCTAATTTTAAGGAATTAACTATTATTTTATCGGAGTAATATTTTGAGTTGATTTTATAGTTTTAAAAAGCGATAATATGCGTATAACTAGAGTTCTAAACAATGAGGAAGATAGCGCCCGATGTCGAATTACCTTGAGACGAAAATAAAAAGATATGACTTTTCAAAACATTAAAATGGCTTGGCCGTGGAGGTTCCATAATTATGAACGCACCTCTCTTGAGGGTACGCCCACCTGAAATTATGAATATTCGACCGAATTCTCATTCTTTAATCGAATCTCCTTAATACTCTCTTTATGTTGTGAACTCCACTATTGGGTTTTTACTTCCAATTCGGGAGACTTACCTCATCCTCTCTCGAGGGTAGAGCGCACTTCTATTTACCCGTGAGAGATCAGTACGTATGCACGAGCCTCTCGGCTAACTAGTGTACGGAAACAGAAATGAAAACCACACATCGATTATGTGGCTCCACTCAACGTTATTCTCGTGTAAACCTTAAGCTCGTTTAATTATTTTTTGAAAAGAGATGTTTTTTTATTTTTTTAGAAAACTATTTATTTTTCCCAATGCTCTTCGACATCGTGCGCTAAAGGAAATTAGCCACTCATCGGAATGGAGACGGCATTAATAATTAGAAAATACAAGTTAATAATTTGAGCGGATATAAGCGTGAAAGAAAGATTAAAAGACTTATATAAAAACAGAAATAGTATCCGTCCCAACCGTCTTAATCAAGCGCTAAAAAGTACTTAGCCTCTTATTCGGGACAGGGTGGTATAGAAATGAAATACTTACAAAAGTGCAGAAATAATATCCGTCCCAACCATCTTAATCAAGCGCTAAAGAAAATTAGCCTCTCATCCAGGATGAGGGTGGTATAAAACAGTTATATAAAGACTTGAACCAAAGCTAAATTACAAAAAGAAAAACATTAACTCATATACGCACTCACTCTACTTGTAATAAAAAGACTGAATCGAAAGAAAGCTTTTAAATGATAGCGATAAATAAAGCATTAAAAAAAACAATAAACTATTTTTATAAAAGCTTTTAACCTAAATTATGAAAGCAATAAACTTATTCTCAAACACACACACACACTTACATAAATTGAAGATGAAGATCCAAATGAGAAAAACAACATTTTATTTCTAAAATAAGCATTACAACTAGACTGGGAAAGAGAAAATTACAAACGAACTTAAACTTAATTGCATAAAGAAACTCACATTCACTCAAAACAACTTAAAACACTAATAAACTCTCAACATTTGGATGGGAAATGCTTCAGCCGAGCCCCTCTATTTATAGCCAAAATTTTATTTTTACACGCCCTTGGTCACGGGCGTGACTTGGACATAAGTTTTGTAATGAAAAGTAGTTTTTCAAGTCAGAAAATCTTTTGCTGAGTCGAAAAATCTTTTGGAAGGACCCGTGCAACTAGATAGTTGGCGTAGTCTGCAAACCAAGGGGTGGAAGAAGTTTTTATATTATTTACAATTAAGAGGCGCTCCTCGGGAAATCTATCATCTATTTTGGGTTCGAGGAGCACTTCTGCGGCGGGGTGTTCTAAACGTGAGAGGTGGTCGGCTGCCAAATTTTCAGCCCCTTTCTTATCCCAGATCTATAAATCAAATTCCTGTAAAAGGAGTATCCATCGAAGCAGGCGGGGCTTGGCATCTATTTTAGCCAAAAGATATTTTAGGGCGGAGTGGTCAGTAAAAATGAGTACTTTTGAAAGTGTTACGTAGGGCCTGAACTTTTTAAAGGCAAATACGACGGCAAGAAGTTCCTTTTCCATCATCGTGTAGTTAGCCTATGCGGCTGTGAGCGTGCAAGAAGCATAATAGATTGGATGAAAATTTTTATTGATGCATTTGCCTAGTACGACTCCTACCAAAATATCGCTTGTGTCGCACATGATTTCGAACGGAAGGGACCAATCTAGCTCCAACAGAATGGGAGAGTTGATAAGTTGTTGTTTTATAAAATTAAATGCCTTTACGTAGGCGGTATGAAAAATAAATGGGGAATCCTTCTCCAGGAGGTGGGTTAGCGGTTTCGTTATTTTAGAAAAATCTTGTATAAATCGCCTGTAAAAACCCGCGTGGCCTAGAGGACTTTATATAGATTTTACGTTCGAAGGTACGGGAAGTTGTTGAATTATGGTGACTTTGGCCTTATCGACCTCCATCCCCCTGGAAGAAATCTTATGGCCGAGGACTAAACCCTCTAGGACCATGAAGTTGCATTTCTCCCAATTTAAAACTAAATTTGTCTCTTCACACTGCTGGAGAACTCTATTGAAATTTTTCAGACAGTTTTGAAAAGAGTTTCCAAAAACGGAGAAGTCATCCATAAAGACTTCCATTATATCTTCTACGATCTCGCCAAATATCGCCAGCATATATCTTTGGAATGTAGCTTGTGCATTGTAGAGGCCAAACGACATCCTTCGATAAGCGAAGGTGTCGAACAGGCAAGTAAAAGTTGTTTTCTCCTGGTCTTCGGGGGAAATAGGGATTTGGAAAAACCCCGAAAGACTATCAAGAAAACGATAAAAAGGATGACCTGAAAGACGCTCCAAGATTTGATCGAAGAATGGTAATGGGAAAGTGGTCTTTTCTGGTGGCATTATTTAATTTTCGGTAATCGATGCACACCCTCCAACCCGCAATAGTACGAGTTAGGATCAATTCGTTGTTCTCGTTGGCCACGACGGTTATACCGCCCTTTTGGGGACGACTTGTATGGGGCTTACCCGCGTACTATTGGATATAGGATAGAAAATCCCCGCGTCAAGGAGTTTTATAATCACAGCCTTAACGACATCCCGCATGTTTGGGTTAAGGCGTCGTTGAGGCTGAATAGTTCTGCGGGGGTTATTTTCAAGAAACATTTTGTGGGTGCAGAATGAGGGGTTGATTCACCTGATATCTGAAATTTGCCATGCAATTGCACGACGGTGCTTGTTTAAAACTTTGACTAATTCGTAGGTCTCCGAATCACTTAAAGTGGAAGAGATAATAACTGGAAGTTTTAAGTCTTTTTTGAGGAAAATATATTTCAAATTATCAGGGAGTTGTTTCAGTTCGAGGATTGGCGGTTCTTCATATGATGATTTAATTTTTAATGCTTCTGAATCGAAGGGTTTGAATGACAAATATGTCGGCATGTCATCGAGACAAGATAGATTCGTCAAATTCGAATTATCCAGTGCTAAAGAGAGAAATTCAGTGAGCGAAGAACATTCCTCTTCAAATGCGGGTTCCAAGTTATAACTGGATTCATCGTTCGATAGTGAGTTCTGCATGGAGGGATTAATATGTAAAGTCACTTCATCATCTCCGACGCGAAGGAGGAGGCGACCGTTACAAACATCGATTAACGCGCGGGAGGTTGCGAGGAAAAGGCGGTCGAGTATAATAGGCACCTCATCGTCCTCCTCTATGTCCAGGATAATGAAGTCTACCGGGAAGATAACCTTGTCGGCCTTGACCAGAACATCCTCCACTACCCCTATCGGGTACTTTACCGAGTGATCCGCAAGTTGGATTCTCATCTTCGTCTGGCTTGGGACGTCCAAATCACGTTTTTTGAAAAGTGAGAAAGGCATCAAATTCATGCTAACGCCCAAGTTTGCTAGAGCGTACTTTATTAACATATTGCCGAAGAGGCACGGGATGGAGAATCGTCCCGGGTCGTTCAATTTTGGTGGCAATTTGTTAAGGAGAACAACCGTGCATTCCACGTTAAGGGAAACACGCGAAACATCTTCGAGTCGCTTTTTATTAGAAAGCAACTCTTTAAAATATTTCACGTATTTCGGCATTTGGGAGAGTGCCTAGCAGAAAGGAACATTTATATGGATTTGTTTTAAAATTTGTAAAAAATAATTATAATGCTCGTCCTTCCGCTCGTTGTTTATTTTTTAGGGATAAGGAAGGGACGGGCTAAAAACGTTCGGCACAGTCAGAATACTCGTTGATTATCTATCGAGAGAGAGGGTGTAAGGGTCGGTGTCGAAATATGTACCTTGGGCTCAACCCATTTTAGGGAGGTTACCTCCTTGCCGCTGCGAAGGATTATGGATTTGGCATTTTCTCTGAGGTTTGGCTCTGTGTTCCCTGGTAGATCTCCAAATGGCTGCTCTGTGTTCCCTGGTAGATCTCCAAGTTTTTAATCGATCCGGTAATATTCTGGATATTTGACTCGGTGGATGCGAGCGACGTATTTAGCAAAAATATCTTCGAGCGGAGATGGTTTTGGAGGTGGAGGCTGGAATCCATTCTGAAATCCTTGCGGATTCACAATTGGGGGCCTCTGAGCATTGTTGGGATTCCTCTAGGAGAAATTTGGGTGGTTCCTCCAACCCGAAATATAATTATTTCTATACGGATTGTAATTAGGGTTGAAGGAGGCCGAACAGGGTTGCCTAGGTAATCTACAGTTTCTTCGACAAAATTTATATTATTATTTGGAGGCCAAGAGGGAGCGGAGGAGGAAGCAGTCATCTCTGCTACTTGCTTACTTAACCTTTCGACTTGAGAGGCTAAGTGAGAAGTGGCATCCACTTCATATATACCAGTTGGTTTAGTAGGGCGCGATCTAGACGCATTCCATTGATAGGCGTTCATGGCCATTTCATTGAACAGAGCTTGGGCGGCCTCCGGGGTTTTGTTGTTCAACATTCCCCCGGCGGCCGCATCGATCATCTGTCGCGTAGAGAAATTTAAACCATTATAAAATGTCTGAACCTGTAGCCAGGACGGCTGCGCGTGATGAGGACACCCACGTAAGAACAACATAAAACGCTCCCAAGTCTCGTAGAGAGACTCAGAATCGAATTGAATGAAGGAGGCGATATCTGTGCGTAATTTAGCGGTTTTAGATGGGGGAAAATACTTTGTGAGAAATTTCTCCGTCAATTGTGCCCACGTGTTAATGGATCCTCTGGGGAGAGAACTTAACCACACCTTGGCCTTTGTCCGCAGTGAAAATGGAAATAAGCGTAAACGAATAGCGTCATCAATAACGCCATTAATTTTGAAGGTATCACATATTTCCAAAAAACTAGAAAGGTGTAAATTCGGATCCTCGTCCGGCAACCCGTCAAATTGGACTTACTGTTGTACCATTTGAATGATGCTAGATTTTCTTTCAAAATTATTATTTTCCACCGTTGGGCGAGTTATACTCGATCCTGTATCTTCTAAATTTGGCCGGGCATAATATGTCATGGTCCGTGGCGGGGCCTCATTTAGATTCGGATCGGCCATATTTTTAGTATCTCCGATAGACTCTTCGGGGGTTTCGAGTAAGTTTTGATCACGAGATCGGAGGCGCTCACGAAGGGTGCACTCGATTTCGGGTTCAAAAGGAATATTCGAATTGTCCGACGAGCTTCCTCGGGTCATGTACTAAACAAAAATTTGGGTTATATATATATTATATATATATGTATATTTTTTAGTTTTTGAAAATATATAAGTAATAAAGTTAATAGTGGTTCCTTTTTTCAAAATAACAACACGAGCTCCTTGGCAACGGCGCCAAAAACTTGAAGACTTAAATTTGGATTTTCTTATTTTGTAATGGTTTGCGCAACCTTTATATGACGAGATTAGAATTAAGCTGGTGTTTTCGAGGATTTTTGCAAGTACATCTAATTTGAGAAACTAACCGTTATCATATCGAAGGATAGAAGTAACGGACTTTTCCTTTTTTGAAGTATTGACGATTATGCTCCGGCCACGACGCAGAATTCTATTGTTTTTTAGAATAGAAAAGGAGAGTTTTGCAATAAATTGGTTTGAAAAGCTTTTGTTTAAATTTTAATCCAAACTAATCATTTGATAAAGGTAAGTATACCTTATCGCGAGTAATACAGGATATTTTAAGAAAATATCGGGGTCGTATATTTCCGCAGATTGTGTTGATTATAGCTACTTTAAGGAACGAACTATTATTTTATCGGAATAAGCTTTTAGCGTGGGTTTTTAAAAGAAAACGATAATAAGCGTATAACTAGAGTTCTAAACGATGATAAAGATAGCGCCCGATGTCGAATTACCTTGAGACGAAAATAGTCTTTTTTAGATGTAAAAGTTATGACTTTTCAAAACATTAAAATGACTTGGTCGTGGAGGTTCCATAAGTATGAACGCTCCTCTCTCGAGGGTACGCCCACCTGAGATTATGAATATTCGACCGAACTCTCGTTCTTTAATCGAATCTCCTTAATACTCGCTTTATGTTGTGAACCCCGCTATTATGTTTTTACTTGAAATTCGGGAGACTTAGCTCATCCTCTCTCGAGGGTAGAGCGCACTTCTCCTTACCCATGAGCGATCAGTCTATACGCACGAGCCTCTCGGCTAACAAGTGTATGGAAACGGATATGAAAACCACACATCGATTATATGGCTCCAAACAACATTATTCTCGGGTAAACCTTAAGCTCGTTTAATTGTTTTCAGAAAGAAATATTTTAACTTTTAGAAAATTATTTATTTGTCCCAATGCTCTTCGACATCGTGCGCTAAAGGAAATTAGTCACTCATCGGAATGGAGACGGCATTAATAATTAGAAAATACATGTTAATACTTTAAGCGGATATAAGCGTGAAAGAAAGACAAAAATAGTATCCGTCCCAAACGTCTTAATCAAGTGCTAAAAAGTTCTTAGCCTCTCATCCGAGACGAGGGTGGTATAGTAATAAAAGACTTATAAAAGTGCAGAAATAATATCCGTCCCAACCATCTTAATCAAGCGCTAAAGAAAATTAGCCTCTCATCAGGGATGGGGTGGTATAAGCAGTTATATAAAGACTGAAAATTAAAACTGAAAAGAGTGTTACACACTCAGAACCCGAAATAGGGTTTGGAAAACATCACTCAGAGACTACTTCTAAACATTATAAGACAAAGTTGAGATAAGAAAACAAACTTTTTAATTACCAAAATGAAGATTACAACTAGACTAGGAAAGAGAAAGTGGCTACTTAGAAATGCAGAAAATAACTCAAATACAAGTCCTAAACTACTCCAGAGACTAGCTAACACATGAAATTCTGGATGGAAATTCCTTCAGCCGAGCCCCTCTATTTATATGCAAAAATTTATTTTTACACGCCCTTGGGTCACGTGCGTGACTTGGATGTCACGGCCGTGACCTGGGGCGTGACATTTGCTCAGATGTAACGGTCGGCTTCTCGAAGCTTCCACCGTCAGATAAGGCTGCACACGGGCGTGACTTGAAGTGTCATGGGCGTGACATGGATTGTCACGGGCGTGACTATGGGCGGCAGACATCAGCAGCATGGGCGCGACTTTGGGGCGTGACGTGCTGGCGGAACACGGGCGTGACTTGTCGAACACGGGCATGACTTGGTCAATTCATCTGGATTTCACTTAAAATGGCCGACAGCTGGAAAGTTGGCTTTTTTAAAATTACACACCCTTGGTCACGGGCGTGACTTAGGGTCACGGGCGTGACCCAGGGCGTGACTTGACAAAAAATTGCCAAAATCTGCAAAAACAAAAATAAAACTAAGTTTGTAAGGAAATAATGAAAACAAGCAATTTATTCATTAATTTACATAGAAAATTCACAATATTTCTTAAAACTACACTAATAACTATACTAAAGATACGTATATTTTACTATTTATCAGGGAGCCTGACCTCAACAGGATCTCTTGCTCTTCGCTCCTCCCCTCCTGGGTAGAGAGCGATAAGTTTGGAGGCGAGACATTCTCCCTCGCCTTCGGGCTATACGGTCGCAAGGACGCCGCCTATTTCGACCCCTGCTGTCCCGGCTGCTCGTCAACGAGTCCATGCTAGCCCACTTCCGATCCTTGGAGCGATCCCACATGGTAGCTCGGCGGTACCTCACCACAGAAAGGGACTCTAAAGAGCTCCAGTGCGAGCTCAAGGAGGCCACCGACGAGGTCGCAAGCCTCAAAGGGAAAGAGGCCATCTCGGAAGGTCTCCTCGCCAGCCTTCAGGGTGGAATGGTAAGTCCTCCACACAACTTCCATCTCGCTCGCTATATGTTTCGCTTTACTTACGTTTTTCTTCTTAAGGATGCCGAGACCGCGAGCCAGCTACTCTCGCGGAACGCCGACCTAGAATCAGGGGTCGCATTCCTCAAGGCGCATGCCTGCGAGTTGACCAGAGCTGTGCTCCCTCCATCCCCTCCGCGAGCTGGGACTCGCAAGATATCTCGAGACGAACAGGAGGCGACCCACAAGAATTCCATGGGCATTGCCAACCTCGTCTTCGAGACCCTCCAAGGGGCGGGTCTGGTTTCCCCGGATGCCCTGGAGCATGGCATCAAGGACGTCGTCTCGGACCTGTTCGCGCCAATCCTGGAGCCCGACGACCGCGGGAGAGAGGAAGAGCCGTCCAACGACCATCATTAACTTTTTAATTTTCAATGTAAAACTTTTGCTTTTACCCGGCGAGTTCGCCGTTATTTTGTAACACACTTTTGAGAAAAGAAACATGGAACATTTTTCTATCTTTTAATTGCTTTTCCAGCTTGCTCGTGCCAGTATTCTCTTCTACGCTCATGCATATGTATTTTGTTTCTCTTGTGCTCATATGCTCGCGTCTCAACGCTGTTATTTATGCTCGCGTTCGCATACTTCTTGTTGGTGATAGTCACAAGGTTTGCCATTTCATCGTGCTTTCCTTTGGTCTCGCTACCCTACCTCACGCATACCCAAGAAGGCGTTCGTGTAGCTTCTCTCATGGGAATGATTCATTAGATAGACCATCTATTTGCTTTCACGTAAAGTGTGGTCCGCTTCGAGCCTCTGGCACGCCCAGCGGGGCCCTCGCGAGCGGGATTAACATTACCCTGCCTCGCTCACTCGCCACATGTGTGCGACCGACATTGCTTGTTAATCACCGCACCGGCGTACCTCCCCGACTCGCTAGTTTCAGGCATCGCTTATGAATTCTCTATGTGTTTTTGCGAGCTAGGGACCGACCTGACAAACCGTGCAATCACTGTACCCATCCATCTCACTGTTACCCTTAGACTTGGAGTTTTTCATCAATTATTGTCTTTCATTTCTCGCGAGCCACCCCCAGGGCTCGCTCTATCCAGGCCTTGAGAGATTTGGCGAACTGATCCCCTTAACCTGAATAACTTACTCGTCGGCCACTAGAGAGATCAACCTGGCCCACCGTCTATGAGAGCCTGGCAGCGGAATCGATCTGGGGCACTCCAGCACCAAAACTTTCCACCTTGTCAGCCTCTCCAGAGATCAACCTGACCCATCATCTATAAGAGCCCGACAGCGGAATCGATCTGGGGCATTCCAGCACCAAAACTTTCCACCTTGCCAGCCTCTCCAGAGATCAACCTGAGCCACAGTTTATGAGGGCCCGGGAGCGGAATTGATCTAGGGCACTTCAGCACCAAAACCTTCCACCTTGCCAGCCTCACTAGAGATCAACCTGACCCACTGTCTTTCAGAGCCTGGCAGTGGAATCGATCTGGGGCATTCCAGCACCAAAACATTCCACCTTGCCAGCCTCTCCAGAGATCAACCTGACCCACCGTCTATGAGATCCTGACAGCGGAATCGATCTGGGGCACTCCAGCACCAAAACCTTCCACCTTGCCAGCCTCTCCAGAGATCAACCTGACCCATCGTCTATGAGAGCCCGGCAGCAGAGTCGATCTGGGGCATACCAACACCACAACTTTCCACCTTGACAGCCTCTCTAGATATCAACCTGACCCACCGTGTATGAGAGCCCGGTAGCGGAATCGATCTGGAGCACTCCAGCACCAAAACCTGGGGACTCCAGCTTAGAAAAAAACTTCCAAACCAATATATTAAGATTAGAATATATAATAATTCAATGACAAAAGCTTCAAGGATAGAATCGTTTCAGGTCATCCCCGCTCCTGGCCAGGCCGAGGGTTAACCCATCTGTTGAAACCGATATCTCGGTCTCTGTGGAGTTCGGGGTCCCAAAAAAGGGGTGACCGCGCACTTACTACGCTCAAGTAAACGATCTAGACACAAGACTAGGAACTCGAAGTACAGATCCAAGGTCTCAGCGTGGAGGTCCCACCGCACACCCGGAAGACTAACTAACTCTTCCCCTCCTAAGCCAAATGCTGAGCTAAGGCACCTTTGTAGGGCTCTCTTAGCCGGCCAAAATCACAGGGCCGACCCCTTCCTCTCCATAGGTGCACCTCTCTGGATCTATGTAAAGCCTTTTCTGTCGGGTCGACCAATATCGTACTCCCGCCTAACAATTTTACTATACGCAGACCAAAAGGGGATGCCAACAGCGTGACTCCGCTGTTCCTGGAGACTATTAGCGAACCCTCAGGGGCTACCAAGTAAATTTCCCGCTGGGCCCCCACCGTGCGAGGGGTCTACGGGGACTCCACTTGACTACGATTGAAAAGATAAACAAAGTACATACATCACAGATTACAGGAATATGAATTCCATACTTCGGCACGCAGGCCGGCAATATAAATAAATAAGGCCTTCTAGGGCCGGCACAACCTTGGGCTTAAACCCGCTATTTCCTACTTTGTTCCGCAACACTTGTACACCAACGTCCTGCCAAGCGGTGGCAAGCTGAACATCGATCAGCTACAACGAGCCAAAGCCTATCGACCCTACCCCTTTTTTGGGATGGCAATATTTCGCCCCTGCAAGCAAGTAGTATGCAACTTCCTCGGAGTCTTCTCCGGGAACACCAGAACATCACCAATCCGGGTTGACATATCCGGATGGGCTTCACACAACATGCCTAAATCCGTACTCGCACTTCCGGACGCTAATGCAATTACAAGCGGGGACGTACACGTCGACCCGTCGGAGAGCTCCCTTCCTCCACCCGTTGGTGGAGAGGGGCTTCCATGCAATTATGATACATTAGGGCTTCACCTGTCCGAGGAGAAATTTCGTTACACTTGAAGCGTGCTTTGGAACCATGGAGAACGTTCAAGACGGCTGCCCTCTTTGCAGACCCGGCCTCCACTCGACGCTTCGAGTCGCTAAACGACGCTCCAAGCTTACGCCGGAGTTTTATCTTCCTCCAAGCGGCGCACACCGTTGCAACTTACAGTCTTCCCTTGCAGCACCCCTACAGAGAGCTCAAAAGAGAGGGAGAGGAGAGGGATCAGCCTCCCTTTGCGAAAATGAGAGAAGCTCGGGTCCTCCTCCAGGCCGACGAGAGAGAGGGAGGTGAGAGGGAGCTTCTACTGCCCTAGATCCAGGAAAGCAAGAAGGAGAGGGCTCGGGCTTCCTTGCTTCAGGCCTACGGGGATGAGAAGGCTCAGGTCGGCGATGGGAAAGAGAGTGAGGAAGGGAGACGGGGCGCTGCTCCTCCTTGCTCTAGGCCAACGGCGAGAGAGTGAGGAGGAAGGCTCGGGGGCGGCCCTTCCTTGCTCTAGGAGGCGGCGAGAGAGAGAGAGAGATCGGGGGGAGGGGCAATTGAGAGGGAGGGAGATCGTGATGGGGTGTTTTACGACTACTCCAAAAAGAATGAGAAAGAGGGAGGTCGGGGAGGGCCATCGGGCCTGGGAGGGAGAGGGGGTATTAGGGGTTTTATCAAAACCCTAGCACATCCCTGCTATCCGCAGACCGTGCTCCTAACCGCACCCCAAACACCGTTATTCGCACCCCGATCAATGCTAGCCAATCACAAGACAACTCGGGTCCCAGCTATCTGGGGAGGGTCGCACCCGATGGGTATGGGGTTGTACACAATCCCCGCTCTTTGCGAGCGTGCCCCACGCTCAGAAAAAAATGTCCAACCCCAAATATCCGGCGGGTGGGAGCCGACCCGAAAAAAAATGGGTATATAATCATATGAATGATGATTCTTCTTTTTTTTGTACTCATATTTGTCCTGATGTGATAACCTTTCCCTTCGTTGCCTTTAAATGATCAATTTGGTTGTCAACAACCATGGTTATACACTATGCCTCCTTTTTTATGGTAGAAACATTATGCCCTTCATGTTCTCAAAATGTCATGCAACTTAATGTCTATCAGCAAGCAAACTCATAATTTAGATTGCGATTACTTTTACTATTGCATATCGTGTTATTAAGGAATGGGCCTCAGGGATGATTAACAGTGCTGAGGAAAAGAATACTCGCTATTATCTATAATGATTACATAAACAATCATACATTGAAAATTTAAAATGAATCTGATTTTGTTTCTAAAACTAATCAAATAATGTTGTGTCATTGTAGGATTCATTATCTTAAGCTTCTGTTTTTAAAACTATTCTTAAAGGGCTTCGATTGTTAGTGAAAACTATCAATTTATCAAGCATAACTGATCCCTTATATGCTAAAGCCCTATATTGAATCTCATCCTTTCTCAAACTGTCATCCGAGAGGTTTACCCGCTCTGCCGGTTAGATGAGAGCCCGAACAGCGGAACCATCACGGAGCTGAAACCAAAGAGACTCCACGAGAGGTCAACCTGCCATTATAAAGAACTTGTCGGCTAGGTGAGAGCCCGATTAGCGGGTCTGCTTGGGGCCAACTACCTTTGGAACCTGCCACTGAGTGAGCCTACGGCCCTGCCAGCTAGATGAGAGCCTGGTCAGCGGGTCTGCTCGGGGCCGACTGCCTTTGGAACCTGCCACCGAGTGAGCCTTCGGCCCTGCCAGCTAGATGAGAGCCTGGTCAGCGGGTCTGCTCGGGTCCAACTACCTTTGGAACCTACCATCGAGTGAGCCTTCGGCCCTGCCAGCTAGATGAGAGTCTAGTCAGCGGGTCTGCTCGGGGCCAACTGCCTTTGGAACCTGCCACCGAGTGAACCTTTGGCCCTGCCAGCTAGATGAGAGCCTGGTCAGCGGGTCTGCTCGGGGCCAACTGCCTTTGGAACCTGCCACTGAGTTAGCCTTCAGCCCTGCCATCTAGATGAGAGCCTGGTCAGCGGGTCTGCTCGGGGCCAACTGCCTTTGGAACCTGCCACCGAGTGAGCTTTCGACCCTGCCAGCTAGATGTGAGCCTGGTCAGTGGGTATGCTCGGGGCCAACTGCCTTTGGAACCTACCACCGAGTGAGCCTACGGCCCTGCCATCTAGATGAGAGCCTGGTCAGCGGGTCTGCTCGGGGCCAACTGCCTTTGGAACCTGCCACCGAGTGAGCCTTCGTTCCTGCCAGCTAGATGAGAGCCTAGTCAGCGGGTCTGCTCGGGGCCAGCTGCCTTTGGAACCTGACACCGAGTGAGCCTTCAGCCCTGCCAGCTAGATGAGTGACTGGTCAGTGGGTCTGCTCGGGGCCAACTGCCTTTGGAACCTGCCACCGAGTGAGCCTTCAGCCCTGCCAACTAGATGAGAGCCTGGTCAGCGGGTCTGCTCGGGGCCAACTGCCTTTGGAACCTGCCACCGAGTGAGCCTTCAGCCCTGCCAGCTAGATGAGAGCCTGGTTAGTGGGTCTGCTTGGGGCCAACTGCCTTTGGAACCTGCCACGAAGTGAGCCTATGGCCCTGCCAGCTAGATAAGAGCCTGGTCAGCGGGTCTGCTCGGGGCCAACTGCCTTTGGAACCTGCCACCGAGTGAGCCTTCGGCCCTGCCAGCTAGATGAGAGCCTATTCAGCCGGTTTGCTCGGGGCCAACTGCCTTTGGAACCTGCCACCGAGTGAGTCTTTGGCCCTGCCAGCTAGATGAGAGCCTGGTCAGCGGGTCTGCTCGGGGCCAACTGCCTTTGGAACCTAGCACCGAGTGAGCCTTCGGCCCTGCCGGCTAGATGAGAGCCTGGTCAGCGGGTCTGCTTGGGGACAACTGCCTTTGGAACCTACCACCGAGTGAGCCTTCGGCCTTGCCAGCTAGATGAGAGCCTGGTCAGCGGGTCTGCTCAGGGCTAACCATTCGTTCTGAACATTTTTTATACTTATCTTCCGAACTATCCTCCATGTTAATATTCTCACCTGGTGATGAGATTGTATAAAGTATGATTCTCCCTCACGAATGTGACATCCACATAGACATGATTTCTTAGATGGATAATGGTGATTTTATAACATTGTTTGAGCGGAAAGATATCCAAGAAACACACTTAATAGCCTGGTGATTTAATTTCTCCATATTAGGACTTTGATAATGGACAAAAGGACAACTGAAACTTCTAGGATAGGTATTTGGTTGTATTCTCATAGGACATTTAAAACCCAAAATTCTAGATGGAAGATCATTTGTAAGATGAGTAGTAATGATGGTTTCACTAATATGAAATAGACACATGAAAGTAGAAAGTCAGTCTTCGAAATAATCTTTAATACCCAAACTTTGTATTTTACCACCAAAGTGACTTCAGATTATAACAATTTGTAAGAATTATACCAACAAAAAATATATAGGTTTAAGGAAAATCGAAGTGACCCTGATGCTACTATCACTAAATGATACAAACCAACGAGCTCCACTTACATTTGAGTACTAGATGACCCCCAAATGTCTCTGAATTAAATGAAAAGGGATAAATTTTATTTTATTGCCAATAGAAAATGTAATATGTTAATACAATTATACTTAGCATGCTCACACACAATAATAACAACACTCAAGCCTTTTTCCCACTATAATGGGGGGTTTGCTACATGGATCTTTTGTCGCCATTGTGTCCTATCTCTAGTCATAACCTCACTAATGCTTAAGTGCATCGCGTCTCTCCGTATAGTTTCATTCCAAGTCTTTATTGGTCTACCCCTCCCTTGTTTATCATGTGATACCTAACTGGTGCCTCTAATGGTCCCCTTTACATATGATCGAACCATCTTAGTATAATTTCTCACATCTTCCAACGGGTGTCAGCGCATGACCCTGGTCGTCACTTAGTTCCCCTTCTCTATCCATGACGTTCGCTTGAGTTCTTCTGTGTTAGTCACTCTCCACGCTCACCGAACTATAATGTTGAAACCGATATCTCGGTCTCTATGGAGTTCGGGGTCCCAAAAAAGGGGTGACCGCGCACTTACTACGCTCAAGTAAACGATCTAGACACAAGACTAGGAACTCAAAGTACAAATCCAAGGTCTCAGCGTGGAGGTCCCACCGCACACCCGGAAGACTAACTAACTCTTCCCCTCCTAAGCCATATGCTGAGCTAAGGCACCTTTGGAGGGCTCTCTCAGCAGGCCAAAATCTCAGGGCCGACCCCTTCCTCTCCATAGGTGCACCTCCCTGGATCTATGTAAAGCCTTTTCTGTCGGGTCGACCAATATCGTACTCCCGCCTAACAATTTTACTATACGCAGACCAAAATGGGCTGCCAACAGCGTGACTCCGCTGTTCCGGGAGACTATTAGCGAACCCTCAGGGGCTACCAAGTAAATTTCCCGTTGGGCCCCCACCGTGCGAGGGGTCTACGGGGACTCCGCTTGACTACGATTGAAAAGATAAACAAATTACATACATCACAGATTACAGGAATATGAATTCCATACTTCGGCACGCAGGCCGGCAATATAAATAAATAAGGCTTCTAGGGCCGGCACAACCTTGGGCTTAAACCCGCTATTTCCTGCTTTGTTCCGCAACACCTGTACACCAACGTCCTGCCAAGTGGTGGCAAGCTGAACATCGATCAGCTACAACGGGCCAAAGCCTATCGACCCTACCAATTTTTTGGGATGGCAATATTTCGCCCCTGCAAGCAAGTAGTATGTAACTTCCTCGTAGTCTTCTCCGGGAACCCCAGAACATCACCAATCCGGATTGACATATCCGGATGGGCTTCACACAGCATGCCTAAGTTCGTACTCGCGCTTCCGGACGCTAATGCAATTACAAGCGGGGACGTACACGTTGACCCGTCGGAGAGCTCCCTTCCTCCACCCGTTGGTGGAGAGGGGCTTCCATGCAATTATGATACATTAGGGCTTCACCTGCCCGAGGAGAAATTTCGTTACCCTTGAAGCGTGCTTTGGAACCATGGAGAACGTTCAAGACGGCTACCCTCTTTGCAGACCCGGCCTCCACTCGACGCTTCGAGTCGCTAAACGAAGCTCCAAGCTTACGCCGTAGTTTTCTCTTCCTCCAAGCGGCACACACCGTCGCAACTTACAGTCTCCCCTTGCAGCAGCCCTACAGAGAGCTCAAAAGAGAGGGAGAGGAGAGGGATCAGCCTCCCTTTGCGAAAATGAGAGAATCTCGGGTCCTCCTCCAGGCCGACGAGAGAGAGGGAGGTGAGAGGGAGCTTCTACTGCCCTAGATCCAGGAAAGCAAGAAGGAGAGGGCTCGGGCTTCCTTGCTCCAGGCCGACGGGGAGGAGAAGGCTCAGGTCGGCGACGGGAAAGAGAGTGAGGAAGGGAGACGGGGCGCTGCTCCTCCTTGCTCCAGGCCAACGGCGAGAGAGGGAGGAAGGCTCGGGGCGGCCCTTCCTTGCTCCAGGAGGCGGCGAGAGAGAGAGATATCGGGGGGAGGGGCGATTGAGAGGGAGGGAGATCGTGAGGGGGGGGGGGGGGGGGGGGGTGGGGGGGGGTTTGCGGCTGCTCCAAAAAGAACGAGAAAGAGGGAGGTCGGGGAGGTCCATCGGGCCTGGGAGGGAGAGGGGGTATAGGGGCTTTATCAAAACCCTAGCCCATCCCTGCTATCCACAGACCGTGCTCCTAACCGCACCCCAAACGCCGCTATTCGCACCCCGATCAATGCTAGCCAATCACAAGACACCTCGGGTCCCATCTATCTGGGGAGGGTCACACCCGACAGGTATGGGGTTGTACACCATCCACATCTCGGAGGTGGTACCCTCATGACTTGAGTACCTCGTCTACAATATACGGCCACTCCCAGTTGGGATTGAGTTTTCCCACTGTGGCTCCTCTCCCGGCCGTGTCAACCTTCTTCAGCACCAGGCCTCCTTTCTCGAATTGTTTTACTCGGATATGCTTGTCGAAGTACCGAGCCATCCGCCGTTCGACTTCTTCCTACCGGACACTGGCTAGGTCCCGAAGCTCTTCCACCAGGTCCAGAGATACCCTTTGCTCTTACCCATTTTCCACTATCCATTCTTCATCCCCCTCGCCCGCGGCGACCACCAAGTTCCCCCTAAGGTTCTCGACTTTCTTCTTCAACAAGTTCACGATAATTTTGTTTGCCGCCTCTACCTGCCCAATGCTCCTCAGGTGGTGGACTGACGCAAACTGAAGGTCTATGCCTAGTTGGGTGCAGAAGCTGACGAACTCGTCGCTGGCAAACTGCGGACCATTGTCTGTAACTATGGCTAGCGGGAGCCCATGCCTGCATATTATCTCACCTCATATGAAATTTCTAACTACTTGAGATGTTACCTTGGCCAGTGCCTTCACCTCCAGCCACTTGGAGAAATAAGCAATCATCACCAACAAGAACCTTCTTTGGCCACTCGCTTGTGGGAAATGACCTACCAGGTCCAAGCCCTGTTTAGCAAAGGGTCAGGGTGCTGTGATGGACCAGATCCTTTGGGCTGGCAGGAGCTGGAGAGGAGCGAGCAACTGGCACTTTGAACATTTCCTTGCGAACTCCGACGCATCCTTGCTGTGGGTAGGCCAAAAGTAGCCCTGCCTCAACACTCTCCCCTCCAAGGTTCGGCTCCCGGAGTGGCTGCCACACTCCCCCGAGTGAATTTCCTCCAGGACCCATGGGATCTCCTCCTCTGACACACAACGGGCTAGGAGTCCCGAGAGTGTTTTCCCGTACAGTCCTCTTGCATGCAAGGAATAATATGTCAATTTATACCTGAAGCGCCGCCTATCCACATCCCCTTCGGGGAACTTTCCTGATGTCAGGAAGGTGATGAAGGGATCCATCCATGATGCCTGCTAGTCCACCTCCATCAGCTCACCCTCCTCGATGGATGGTTGGAAGAGGTCCGACACCGGTCCTCCTGCCCTGGGACCGAACTTGGCCAGGAGGTCTGCCGCAGCACTCTCCTCCCTTGGCACGTGATGGATTGAGAAGGTCCGGAACTGCCCTATGAGCCCTTGACCTTTTCCAAGTATCGCTGAAGAGTCAACTCCTTTACCTCGACTCCCCCCTAACCATATAAGCCACCACCATGGAGTCCATCGAGACCTCCACATCCAGTACTCCCAATTCTCGAGGTAGCCGCAGGCCCGCTACTACCGCCTCGTACTCTGTCTGGTTGTTGGTGAGGGGAAAATGAATATTGATTGCCTGCTCGATCCTCGTCCCTTAGGGGCTTACCAAAACCACCCCACCCCCGAAGGAATGCTTTCTCGAGGCCCCGTCCACCAACATCCTCCAGGCCACCGAGCTGGGCAGCTGGGACTCTTCCACCTCGGTCATATAGTCCGCCAAAAAGTCCGCCACCGCTTGGGCCTTTATTGACAACCTGGGCACATATGAAATATCAAATTCACTTAGCTCTACCGACCACTTAGCCAACCTCCCTGAGTGCTCCACCCCTTCCATGATGTTGCGAAGGGGGTGATCGGTCACCAATTTGATCAAATGCGCTTGGAAATAAGGTCGAAGCTTCTGGGGCGACACCATGGAAGATTAAATGTAGACACATGTTGCAGCCCTCTTGGTGCCACCCGAGCCTCCTCTTGGTGCCACCCGAGCCCCTCCATTTGGTGCAGCCCGAGACCAAGCAGCCCGAGCCCCCCTCCCTTTAGTGCAGCCCGAGACCAAGTAGCCCGAGCCCCCCTCCATATGGTGCAAACCGAGCAGCCCCCAAACTCAAACCCGCCACCTTTGCATGGCTCCCATTCAATATCAGCCGAACCCCACTCTCTCTCTCTCTCCCTTTTTAATGTTCATCCCCATTTAAGTCTCTTACATCCCCCCCCCCCCTCTCTCTCTCATTTTCTTTTTATGTTTCTTTTAAATAAAATGCATGCATGAACCCCACTCTCTCTCTCCTCCCATTTAATATAATACATGCATGTTCCCATGCACATGGCCAGCCACCCCTTGGTCTCCCCTCTTCTCTTCAATGCTCTAGAGCCTTCCCCTTCACCTATAAATAACCCCACATCTCATGCTTTGGGGAGACTTTTGGCAAGAGGAAAGAGAGCAAGAGAGTTCTACTTTAATGTTGTAATTTTCTTTCTCCTTCAAGTTGAATTTCATTTCTAGATAATTTCATTTTTGTTTTAAGCTTTGTTTAAGTTTTGTTGTACTACTCCTTTTTATCAATCAATGAAAATGCAAGCTTCACTTTTCATCTTTGTCTCAATTTTTAATATGCGTAACTAATTTCCGTTAGCATTTGATCATGAGGATCCATGAATTGAGATGAGATTTTATTTTTCTTATTTTTATTGTTGTTAAACTCTGCTCAATCCTTCTTTGACTTTATTTGCGTCGACTCCGTATTTCCGGTATACGGTAGTAGGCTATTTGATCTCATTTCATAGAAGTCGAGAGACTCGTTGATTTGAAAGATCAATCAAAGAAGGAAGGAGTTGCACGCAATCCTAGAGATTAGGATGACGTAAATCCTCCGGATTAGAGTCAAATCCAATAGTGCGGATCATCTCAATAATGCAACTTTAGACTTTTTTGATTTGCAAAGAGATTTTGATCAAATCGTCTAGAAGTTAGGAGATTCAATGCTCTAGCGAGATTACTTCTTATATTCGGATCCGTCACGGTCGAGTTTGGTTTGCAATTGTAAAACTATATTTTCATCCTTCTCGTCTATTTTCATGGTGAATCATCGATCGAATGCTATCTTCTTAATCTGATTTTCTTACTTTACTTTTATCTTTAGTTTACTTAAAATTCTCAAAATCACCCAACCAATCGTACGGTAGGAAAATAGTTGAAGCGTGAGTAATAGTACTTGACAACCCCGAGTTTAAATACGACCTTGGTACTACAATTCGATAGGTGCACTTGCCTTTTCAGATTGATCGTAAATTAATCACCAGCTAACATAGTAGATTGGGAGCTACCATCTGCCTTCTTCCCGGACCAGCACTGAACTCACTACCTCGGGTCCTACCCCCAAGTATAGGGACAAGTCCTCTCCTTGTCTTGGCCCTTATAGCAAGGGAGCTTGGGTCAATTGTTCTTTCAGCGCGTGAAAAGCCCTCTCGCACTCAGGGGTCCATTCAAACTTTTGATTCCCCCGCAGCATCTTGAAGAAGGGTGCACACTTCTCTTCCACCCTGGAGAGGAACCTGATATGCCCGGTCAACTTCCCCGTGAGGCGCTGAACCTCCTTCGCATTCCTTGGCGACCCCAACTCTTTGATGGCCTTAACTTTGTCTGGATTAGGCTCCACCCCCACTGGGGTGAGCAAGTGGTCAAGGAACTTTTCCAGGCTAGCCCCGAAGACACACTTCTGGGGGTTGAGCTTCATCTTGAATTTTCTCAATGTCCCGAAAGTTTCTTTAAGATCACGGAGGTGGGACTCAAGGTCTCGACTCTTCACCATGAGGTCATCCATGTAAACCTCTAGGTTTCTACCCTTTTGTTCCCGGAAGACCCGGTCCATCATCCGTTGGTAAGTGGCTCCTTCATTCTTGAGCCCGAACGGCATCATTTTATAGCAATAGCACCCATCTCCTGTGATGAAAGAGACCTCCTTGACGTCGGCGCGGGGGAGGGGGGGTGCATGCGGATTTGATGATAACCTGAAAAAGCATCTAAAAAAGATATCACAGAAAATAGACGGCTGAGTCAACCACTGCGTCGATTCGGCGCAAAGGGTAGCAATTCTTGGGGCATGATTTATTAAGCAAAGAAAAGTCAACACACATTCTCCAATTACCTCCCCCCTTCTTCACCATAACCACATTGGAGACCCAGCATGGGTACTAGATCTCCGATACAAACCCTGCTTAGAGGAGCTTGTCCACCTCCTCTCGGATGAGCCATTCTAGCTTGTCAGCAATGTCTCTCTTCCTATGTCAGATGGGTCGGGTGCCGGGATTGAGGTTGAGGTGATGGAAAGCCACATCCGCATCGATCCCGGGCATCTCTGCCGCGCTCCAGCCGAAGACATCCATGTTTTCCTGCGCACATGCCAGGATTTGCTTCTGCTCCTCCGGGCTGAGCTCCCCGCTGATCTTGACTTTTTCCACCACCCCCAGTTGGGTGGTTACCTCGAGCTCTACAACATCATCCACGGCCTCCAGCCGGGATTGCTCCCACCAATCACCCTATTTCTCCTCGCCGTGAGCCAGCACCTTGGCCTCCTCCTCCTTCCTCTCCTCCTGAACCTCCATCAGTTCTTTCGCCCCTTCCTCCTGGGCTTCTCATTCCTCCTCTTTCCTCCCCTTCTCCACTTCTATCTGCTCTTCCGCCCCTTCTTCCTGGGCTTGACCTTCTCCTGCTCTCTCCTCCTCTCCTCCCTCTTCGAGCCCCGTCGGCTCCCCCATCTCCCGATCCCACTCTTCTGCCTCGGCCATCCAAGATATGGTGTTCACGGCAGTCACATAGCACAGCCGAGCCACCTTCGGATCTCCCCTTATTCGGACTTAGACACCTCCCTCCCTGAACTTGAGGCATTGTTGGAAGGTGGAGGGGATGCAGCGGAACTCCCTGATGAGTGGCCGTCCGAAGATGGCACTGTAGCTGCTGGGGGCTTCCACTATAACTAAGCGGCAATTCCGAGACTGCCCCCCCCCCCCTGCCCTCCAAGACTACATGGAGTCCCACTCCCCCCTCTACCTCCTTCCTCTCACCGGAGAACCCAATCAGTGGGCCATCCGAGGCCAACACCCTCCTGCTCTCCACCTTCATATCGTCAAACGCCTTCTTGAAGATGACAATGACTGAGCTCCCGTTATCCACAAGGATCCGGGATACGGTGATGTTCTCGATCGCTGTCTGAATGACCAGCGCATCGTAGAATGGGTCCTCATTACCCGGCATGTCCTTCTGAGTGAACGAGATCTTCTCTGTTGGGGGCGGGGCTAGGGACGTCGAAGCCACGCTGCGAAAATTGAAGGTATGGAGGCTTGCCTTCTAGGTCGCCTCAATCCCTACCCCCCCCCCCCCCCCCCATGGATCGTCTCGATCCCTCCTTGGGTCCCCCCATCGACCCGGTCTTCACACCTCTTGTGCTCCTCGTCCTGAGATAGAACCTCCTCAATCCTCACCGCCGGCTGCTCCCACGGCGCAGACACTCTGGCTTCCTTCATCTCTAGGAACTCAGGGCAGGGTGCCGTTGCGTGACCTTCCTCCCCGTGGAAGTCATAATAGGGCAATGTCGCCCCCCTCCTTTCGACCTCTACCGCCCTATTCCTCCTCCAAGGAATGGCTCCTCCGGCTCCGGCTCCTCTACCCCTTCCTGGTCTCCCTCGACTGACCGCCATTTCCTGCTGAGGCGGGTGGGGATTAGGTGGCCTCGGGCCCTGCCTCCACCCTAGCTGGTGGGGTCTTCCTTGGCCTCCTTGGAAGTTCCCCATCCCTGGTAGAAACCCCTTCCTGGGCCTTGCCCCCCCCCCCCCTTCCTGCTGCCTCCACCCCACCTCCGGGGCTCTTGCCTCTTCTCTTCTCCTTGGTTCTAGATGTTTGACCTCCGACTCGCTCAGCCGCACCAACCTCTTTGTTAACTCGGGGTTTGCTGCCTCCCCCTCTATCTCCTCCGCCTCTCTCTCCATTAGCTCCTTGAAGGACAATGGATCCCTCCTCATGAGTTCCATCTTGAAGAACTCCTCTCTCATCCCCACTATAAAGGCGAGCTGGAGAGTGTACCCTGGCACCTCTTGGATGAGGAGACTGTTGGATCTTGCGGCGCCCTTAGAGGGGGGGTGAATAAGGGCTAATATTTACTTTGAAATTTTTCTAAAATATTAAGATAATTTTGCAATGATAAACAAGTAGATTTTTACACAACCAAAATAATCACTTAGAAAATCATGAGGAAATTGGAAATCAAATTTTATTTTCCCAAGTGATGAATACAAAGAACTATTAATCTTAATAAAACTTAAGATAAAGGCTATGATAAAAATAAACTTCTTTTTAATTTACCGGTCCTTCAACCAAGGACCGACCGGCTATAGCGTATCTCTTCCTAGATCTTACTACTAGCCTCCTCCTAGATCTCTCCATAATCTAGACGCTGCACACAAGGCGACGATTTACTCCTAAGCCTCACAAGGACCTAGACGCCACGCACAAGGCGGCGATTTCCTCCTAAGCCACACACGGACTTAGACGTCACGCATAAGGCGGCAATTTCCTCTACAGATTACAAGATAATAAAATAAATTACAAAATAGAGATTAAGATATGAGAACTCCCTAAATTTGAAGCTCTGAAGACGACGTCGAATCCTTGCAAAGATTGCCTGAGATACTGCGCACGGACCGTCTCTTCTTCGCTCTTGAACGTTATTGCCAAAATGAGAGTTCTCGGAGTTCTGGAGCTCTCTGGACGGAATGCACTTCGGTATAGGTACTCTAGAATTGTGTGTAACTACTCTTCCATGAAAAATGAGTCAATATATAATTTATCGATGTGGTCGACTACATCTAGCTCTTGTCCGCCGATGTTATCTCCTCCAGCTGTCACGTGTCCCATGAATGCGACATTTCTGTGAGATTTTATGGTCGTGGAGCTGTCGTTGACGACATCGATGTCGGAATTCCGACAGTGGATATAACTATTCTTCGTGCAAATCGTGCGGAACATGCCCGTTGGCATGCTGAAGTCATTTTCGCTATCGGATTCCGACATCTAGATGTCGGAATCCGATAGATCCTCTTCATTTTTTCCGTCAGAAACTTCTCCAGACTGTAGATTGAGTCGTTCTCATCTCTGAAATGGGGTGGACCGTTCCGTAACTCTTCCTGGATTGAAAGTTATGGTTATTTTAAGATCTGCACACAAAACTCATCCTTTTGCTTTTTCTAAAGTGTACACACTCTTGGATCATGCCCATGAACAAGGACTTGTCTCCTCATTCAACCTGTACAACCTGGACACTATAAACGCACAAAAGACTAGATCAAATATATCATGGTATTTATTATTCTCAAACCAAGAGATGCGAAATGCAAGCTCCAACAATCTTCCCCTTTTGGTAATAACAAATACCCGTATGAGAAATTAGTGAGATTAAGACAATTTGGGTTTATAGATAAGTGCAGTAATAAGATATGCATGAATAACATATTATGAGCATGATAGAATTGAAAGCGATAATGCATACTCTTTATATATCATGTCCTCCCCCTACATAAGTGTTCTCTTATAAACTACTCCCCCTAAATATCAATTTTACTAGATTTCTCAATTTCTTCTCCCCCTTTGTTATTAGCAAAAGCGGGTAGGGATGAGTGTATATCTACTAAGTGGTTAGGAATCACTTATTGAAGGATTCTCATGATCGAGCACATGATAAAGAATACACCTCCTATATGATTACTCCCCCTACATAAATACTTATGAATTTTTAATGTACTTCCCCTAAATGTTAGATTTATGCAATTTAATCTCCCCCTTTGGTAGTATCAAAAGAGGGTTTTAGGAGTGAGTATGTATAATAAGGAGTAATATATTTTATGTCGAGAAGAAAAATAAGATGCAATCAAAAGCTTGTTAAATACTACTTGTTGAGAAAAAAATATAAGCATGATGTAACATAAAGTAGTAAGCAACATAACAGAAATGATAAAGTAAACATTCTTATTTTAAGATACCACTTGTTGAAACCATAGTGTTAAAAATAATAGACGTGAATGAGCATAAGTGATAAACTTAGCAGAAGAATATAATAAGCACTCTTAAACATAAACATCGTTTTTAGAAGATAAAATCATATAACGGATAATGAGTTTGAAATTTAAAACGTTGATGTTTGAGTTATAGATTGAAGGGATGCTATTCCATTAAGATAATATTGCAATCATGATTTCATAATATCAAGAAAAGATACACAAACTACAATGTAATAAAATTTGCATTTCAAGTAAACATAAACATTGTAGCGATCATGCTTTGTTATCTAGTGCATTTACTTAAGTTTGTAGAGATTTGAGTAGATGAGCATTAGGATCCAATTCTCATGAGTAGATGTTTTATGAAAGATAATGATGTGCACAAAGTAGTGTTTTGATAAAGTATACAAGTGAAACAATCAAAAACACATGACATATATAATGAATTAGCACAACATTAAAATACACAAATACTATTACTTCCACAATATTTCAATGCACATGAATAAAGAGTACAACTACCAAGGTGCTCTACACACACAATGCTTATTAAGACTTATCAGGGTGCAAAGTAGTGCTTGAGGATCACTTTTATACTATTTAGCTTTATTTTCATTTTTTGTGATCCTTGTATACTAAGAGAAGTGGTGTATAAATTGTTTGCTACAAGACACTTTACAATTCTTAGCCAAGGTGTTCAACCTCACAATGCTCATTAAGACTTATCAGGAGGGTGAGTAGTGCTTGGTGGAGTTTTCCTTGTCATTTATTATTTGGCTTTTAGTTTAGTGACTAAGGACTCCGAATTCACTTGATTTGCAAACATAGCATTTTCAACCACATTTCTCTAAACAATAAGTGCATGAAAGACAAAGAATTGTAATAACCAATTCAATGTTGTGTAGGTAATCTATTTATGCATTTTAATTATTTATGTTATTACACTACACAGTCATGCAAGTAAAAGATTGTAAACATGTGTAGATTATCAAAAATAAGTGAGTGATTGAATCATTATCAAAGATAATACATTACTCATACTTAGAGGCATGCTAAGCATTTCTACACATGTTTATCTACAATCAATTTCATTGCACATAAAGAGATAATTTTCAAGGCATGACAAATACAAAACAATGTTTTAAGAAACTTGAAAGTTAAAATAAACATTGTATTTAATCTTTAATTGATATAATTAATCATCCTTGACAATGGCAATGAATAACAATCAGTTTTTTTTCTTATAAATTTTTGAATTGCACAAAACAATAAACACACATAAAGAGAAAAAACATATTTTTGTTCTTTGAAATTGTTTTGTAATTTTGTATTTGTTTTATATATATATATATATACTCTGGAAAACATAGAAGTCGTTAATAGCCCTTTCTAGAAAACTTTTTACAAACAGAGAAATAAAACACACACAAAACATTAAAATAATACCAGAAATTATTCAAAACAAAAAAATATATATTGGAGCAAAGGAGCTAACGCCAGGCGTTAACTTCTTAACACTTCTTAACGCCAAAACAGAACTGCATTTCTTGATTTTTTTGAAAAATGTTTTTCAAAATTCATTAGAATTATAAAGAGGCCTTCCTTCACTTGAAATTTCAGAGTATATTGATTAGATTTGAAGGCTCTTTTAGCATGTTTTTGGTGATTTTTCAAATACTTGTGTTTTGTAAAATCATTAAAGCTCAAAATAATAAAATATACAAACACAAGATGCAATGTTAGAACAAAAACAAATATGCATGATTTATGTATAAAAAGTGAGATAATGTTCATGCAATGAATAAAATATGAGTATATCTAAGATCAAGTTACCTTAACTACATGACTACACTCAAGCCCCGTACTAAGTGATGGATGGGCATGAGGAGCTGCATACATGTCGTAGGTTGGGGTGTTAATCCCATATGTATACAAAAGACGACGCTCAACCTAGCACTCTTTCCCCCCAGTGCCTCGCATGGCCCTACTAGAACCCTCCCCGGTTAAGGACAAGACATGACTTAGAGGTTAGGTTTCTAATTTACACAATCCTACGCCCTCGTTATTGTTAGACACAAGTCATGGGTTAATTATTATAGATATACTAAGCGTGTATGACTTAAATATATTAACTATGGTATAATTGCATGATTAGTTTTGGATTTACAATTATATCGACGATTGTTGATTTTAAATCCATTTAGAATAAATTTTATTCATGCAAATAACTACAAAGGAAATTATGATTTTCATATTCTAGTAATATAATTTACTTTAGCATTGCAAGATATATAATTAGCATGGACATTGATTTCTACCAATGGTAAGTGATGATGCTAGTATCATGAATTATGACAACAAGGTGCAAAGCTAAGTAAAATTGGACAAATATATAATTGAATTGCATGTATTCAAACATAGAGTTTTGAATTTTCATAGACCTAGAGAGAAATGTCAATTCTATTTAATTTCATCTTGTTGATATCAAGTTAATTCATAGGTCTAAATGAGATACATGCAAACAATAGAGATGCACATCACACAAACAAAACAAGATATGAAACTATAATACCAATAACCATCATATATTTCATAATTCCTAAGGTTGATAGAAATAGTTGACTTAAGATAGGTCTTGATGGATCATGAATTATGATATATGATTATAGTGAATTTTAGCATAGGATATTAATAGATCATGGTGGTGATTGTGAAATCATATTTATCATTTTTGTAAATTTTCTTTTTGATTTTAATTTGTAGACATTAGACAAAAACAAATACAAGGTATTTGAAAATAATGATAGTAAAATAATTTTTCAGAAAACTAATAATTAGTGAAATCATAATTTTTAGGAAAATATGCTACCTCCAGCGTTAGTGATAACGCTTGGCGTTAGCAACAGAGTTACAATATTTGATTTAAAAACACATTGTTTTTGATATTATTTGATTCCGATATTTCTCGATTATGGTTTTCAATATAAGGACTATTATATGCAGCAACGAAAAATAGACAAATATGCAATAAGTTGTGCATTTAATATTTTAGCCTAAGACCCATAAAAGTGCATTTAAATCCAATTTTGAAAGTAATTTCATTAGTCTTGATAATATCATTTAGCAAATTTAGCATTCAATTTATAATGATAATATAAGACATTTATTGGCAATGGATTTAAAAAAGATAAAACATAGGAAAAAGAAAAGATAGATCACTTAAAGAAATTATGACTTTATGTTCAATTTAATTCAATTTGATTTGTTAAACATTAGGCTTAAGATGAAAGTCATATCTCATGATATATATAGTGATCATAAACAAGTTGGCTCAAAAAAAATAAACAAAAGAAAAAGCAATTAAGCATATCATGAGGTTGAGTAATGATATTTCATTTATAATTTATTTCTACTTCATGCAATACAATGATTCCTAGTGAATGAGAGATTTAGGTATCCAAAGGGGACCAAGTGTGATGGTTCCTTTGGGTACCCAAATACATCATGTTGGCTTTTGGAGAGATAGTGATGAATGGGCCTTTACAAGTGGAGCTAGTGTTTCATTTTTAATTTTGGGTCTCCATTCATACTTTGGTTGTTTATCTTTAAAATTCATATTATGATTATTTGACATCTTTTTGCGATGATAGTTGTTTGAAAAATAATTCATTTGGGATTTATGTTTATTCAAATTATTTTTCAAAATACATTGATGTTGATAATCATAATGAATTTTATTACATGGATTCTTTGAGAGTTTATAAGAGTGATGGTCTTTCTTAAGAATTGAATGTTGAAAGAGTGGGTTACAATATGTTTTAAATGATTGGTTCTTATTTTGATGATTTCATTTCCACTCTTTCTTATAGACATACTTTTATAATATGAAGTTAAGCTTTTAGACTTTTGATAATTTGATAAACTAGAAATAAAAGATGTTTTATTATATGAAAAATTTTGAATAAACATTTTTAATGATTCTAGTTTATCCTTTAAATTATCATTTTCTTTTATCAATTTTTCATTATGCTCTTTTGAATTTAAAAGACCCTTTTTTAAAACCTTGAGTTCTTCTTTAAAAGAATTATAATCAAAACAAGGTTTAGCATTTTCAATTAAAGAGCATGAACAAGATTTTAACACATCAATACTTGATTCTACTTTAGCATTTGCTTTTAAAGTTTTATTTTCTAAACGTAGTTTGAAATTAGCATTTTTCAAATTTTCAATTCTACGTTTAGCAATATTAAGCATATGTAGTGTAGAAATAGAATTTCTTACAAATAGAGAGGACTTAGAATTTCTTACATTGTTATGGGATGAGGCAAGATTTGAACCAAGGGTTCCTTTGACATCTTCTTCACATTCCACTTCCATAGTTGAATTTTCGTCTTCTCTTTTGCTTGATGTGTTGCCATCAATTGAGTCTAATATTGTGACGTTGTCTTCTTCACTTGGATCCATAAGGAATTGCTAATATTCATCATCTGTGGAATGAAGACTATAAGAATTCTCAAGAAATTTCCAAACTTCATAAGCATTAGGAAGTGTATAAATAAGTTTGAAAATATTTTGATCTAATGCACAATATAGACTATTGATTGATTTGGCATTTAAAAATATTTCATTTTTATTTAAAATATTTGGGGGCATTTTAATTGTAATATTTCAAACTTCAATATCCAAGGATTTAAGAAATTTTTCCATAAGAGTTTTCCACCCATTATAATTTTCACCCATAAATAATGGTGGACATAATGATTTTTCATTTTCATAAAAATTATCCCTTCTAGAAGATGCGAGATCATGAAGCGCCATTATTCCCAGTTGTGAAGCTTTATTGGAATAACCTACCTCTGATACCAAATGTTGGATCTTGCGGCGCCCTTAGAGGGGGGGTGAATAAGGGCTAATATTTACTTTGAAATCTTTCTAAAATATTAAGATAATTTTGCAATGATAAACATGTAGATTTTTACACAACCAAAATAATCACTTAGAAAATCATGAGGAAATTGGAAATCAAATTTTATTTTCCCAAGTGATGAATACAAAGAACTATTGATCTTAATAAAGCTTAAGATAAAGGCTATGATATAAATAAACTTCTTTTTAATTTACCGGTCCTTCAACCAAGGACCGACCGGCTATAGCGTATCTCTTCCTAGATCTTACTACTAGCCTCCTCCTAGATCACTCCACGATCTAGACGCTGCACACAAGGCGGCGATTTACTCCTAAGCCTCACAAGGACCTAGACGCCGCGCGCAAGGCGACGATTTCCTCCTAAGCCACACACGGACTTAGACGCCACGCACAAGGCGGCGATTTCCTCTACCGATTACAAGATAATAAAATAAATTACAAAATAGAGATTAAGATATGAGAACTCCCTAAATTTGAAGCTCTGAAGACGACGTCGAATCCTTGCAAAGATTGCCTGAGATACTGCGCACGGACCGTCTCTTCTTCGCTCTTGAACGTTCTTGCCAAAATGGGAGTTCTCAGAGTTCTGGAGCTCTCTGGATGGAATGCACTTCGGTATAGGTACTCCAGAATTGTGTGTAACTACTCCTCCATGAAAAATGAGTCAATATATAATTTGTCGATGTCGTCGACTACATCTAGCTGTCGTCCACCGACGTTATCTCCTCCAGCTGCCACGTGTCCCATGAATGTGACGTTTCTGTGAGATTTGATGGTCGTGGAGCTATCGTCGACGACATTGATGTCGGAATTCCGACAGTGGATATAACTTTTCTTCGTGCAAATCGTGCGGAACATGCCCGTTGGCATACTGACGTCATTTTTGCTGTCGGATTCCGACATCTAGATGTCGGAATCCGATAGCTCCTCTTCATTTTTGCTGTCCGAAACTTCTCCAGACTGTACATTGAGTCGTTCTCATCTCCGAAATGGGGTGGACCGTTCCGTAACTCTCTCTGGATTGAAAGTTATGGTCATTTTAAGATCAGCACACAAAACTCATCCTTTTGCTTTTTCTAAAGTGTGCACACTCTTGGATCATGCCCATGAACGAGGACTTGTCTCCTCATTCAACATGTACAACCTGGACACTATAAACACACAAAAGACTAGATCAAATATATCATGGTATTTGTTATTCTCAAACCAAGAGATGCGAAACGCAAGCTCCAACAAGGACCTCCTCCTGGAATCGATCCACATAATGAGCTAGCGACTCCCCCTGCCTCTCTTGATGTTGAAGAGGGCCTCAGGGTCCTTCTTCCTCTTCTTTGAGGTTGAGAAGAGCAGCAGGAAGCTGCGACGCAAATCCTCAAAAGCATATATTGACCCGGAGGGCAACTAGTGGAATCAGTCCCTCGCTTTCTCCTTCTGGGTGGTGGCGAAGAGTCGGCACTTGAAAGCATCCGACATATGTCTGATAGAGACCATGGCTTCGAACCACTATAGGTGCTGAGTGGGGTCATCCTTGCCGGTATACTGGGTCATGGTCGGCTCGCTGAACCCCTCGGGGAGAGGTGCGGAGAGCACCAACTCGTAGAAGGGACTTCCCCCCCTTCACAATCCTGACCTGCTCCACTTGGCCCGCGAGCTCACCGGGCGAACCGTCCCCTCCCTGTCTCGCACTCGCCGAGGGACCGCTCGTCGGGATCCCACTGGTCGGGATCCCTCCTCTTGGGATGGCGCTCACCTGAACCCCCCCCCCCCCCCCGCACTCGCCGGGCTGGGGAAGAGCTCCCGCCCCGCTACATCTCACTCCGGCACCTAGGATGTCGCCTCCTTCCCTTGTCTCTACCCAGGGGCGTGCTCTCCTACTCCAGCTAGAGGGGCCACTTGGGGCGTAGGGGTTGCGAGACCCCAAGGGCCATGGCGAGGGCACATAAGAAGGCCCCGAGCATATCCCTCTTGCAGTCAGCTAGATTCTCCACCATTGTTGGCGCGCCGGGTGGCGGCGAGCTACCGAAGTTTTCCTCTCGCTCGTTGTCTCCTGCCATCTCTTCCTTGCAGCTTTCTTGGACTAGCTGCACTCCACGCTTACGGCACCAAAAATGTTGAAACCAGGACTTGGCTTCTTTGTGGAGCTCGGGCCCTTAAGGATGAGGGGAAGCTAGCACTTACTGATTCCTCGGAAGGAACCGACCGGAGACTCAGAACTAAACACAGACCCTTGGTTGCAGCAAGGAGTTCCCACCACACACCCAGAAGATCTTTGAGCGCTTTGTTGGATCGTGTGACGCCCTTAGAGGGGGGGTGAATAAGGGTGTGTTTAAATTATAATTTTTAACTTAAGAATTTTTAACAAATTTTACTTTTCTAAAAATTACTTATAAAAATTTCAAACCAATGTAATTTTTAAATTAATTCAAACACAAATTTCTAAGTTAAAGATTAAGCAACTAGATTTGCAATTAAAGAAAAAGTCATAATTTTTTAATCATGAAATTCACATACAATAAAAATGATCTTAACAATGCTTAAGATCAAGGCACAAATATGATAATAAACTTTTAACAATTTGAGTTTACCAATCCTTCTCGCAAGGATCGAAAGGCTATCACTTGTCTCTCCCTAGACCAAGCCCAAGCCTATCCTCTAGATCTTCCCAAGATCTAGACGTAGCACACAAGGCCACAATTTCCTACCAAGCCACGCAAGGAAGCGATTTTCCCCTAAGCCACGCAAGGACTTAGACGTCACGCACAAGGAGACGATTTCCCTACCAATACAAAGTCAAATGTATATAAATGAAAATACAAAATCAAATGAAGAACTCCCTAGAAATTCAGATCTCTGAAAGGAAGGTTGAAGCCTCGAGATGATCGTTGATGTAGAAGCGCGTCCGATCTAGTCTTCAATTTCAAACCTTCTAAGCACAAATGGGAGTTGTTGAGGTTCTGGAGCTCTCTAGTTCGTATGCACTCAGGAAAGGACTTGGAGATCTGAAAAATTTCATTACACGAAGTTCTGATCCCTTTTTATAAAAGAGAGATAACGCCATCCGTTAGTTAGCTATCGCCAAAATCCGATAGCTCCAGAGGTGCCACGTGTCCCATGTATTTGGCATTTTTGCAGAGAGTGGAGATCGCGATTGAGTCATGGTTGAGACATGGGCTGTCAGATATCCGATAGCACTATCGGATATCCGTTAGCTTGCGTAACTGCTGCACGTCGTAGAGTTACGGGAAGACTGTGCACTGTCGAAAATCCGTTGCTGCTATCGGAAATCCAATAGCTCTAAAATGTTGAGTAGAGATCGGAGAATGGAAGAAATCGTACGCTGTCGGAAATTCGGTACTGCTGTTGGAAATCCGATAGCTCTAAAACGTTGAGTAAAGATCGGAGAACGGAAGAAATCGTGCGCTGTCGGAAATCCGGTACTGCTGTCGGAAATCCGATAGCTCCAATTTCTGGAAAATCGGTATTTTACTCCAATTGCAAACATGTTATTCTTTCACCTGTTATCTGCACACCATTATTCAAAAATAGGATCAAATACATTCGGGATTTGTTATTCTCAAATCGGACGAGTGCGGAACGCATGCTCCAAAAATCTCCACCTTTTGATAATAACAAATCCTTATAAAAAGAAATCAAATAAATCCTATAGAGATATTGAAAAGTATATCATGTGTCTACAAGTGTGAACACATGATCTCCATGATCTCCCCCTTAATATGATCTCCCCCTTAATATTAGCTCCTTCTAAAAATATTCTCCCCTGACATATAAACTCCCCCTACATGTATGCTCTGTGTAGTAATTAAGTATTTTAAGTGATTTAAGTGATTTCTTATTATCTTCTCCCCCTTTGATATTATCAAAAGTAATGAATAGAGACGAGGAAGGAGTATCATAGAGATATGGTAGAAAATAAGAAAGAATATAGGGAAAGTTGGAGTACACTAGCGGAAGCTTTGTAAGTGATATGATATCGAGATAGGAAACCTTAGAGATGAGACCAAGCATTCTAGTTATCTATTATCAATATACATAAAATACTTAACCCTTATGAGATTCAAGTTCAATTATCAGAGAAAGACACATTAGCAGATAGAATATTGAATCGTTTCGGTCCAATTCTCATAAGAAGAAATTTTATAAATAACAATGAAGTGTAGTAGTGATACTTTGAGAAAGAATACATTTGCGTATATTTAAAATGTACATGATCATGGAATTGTTAAACATAACATAAATATACATAAAGCCAAACTTATGAACTTATAGAAACTTTGCAAGTATACATAAAAGGACCATTTTGGTTTTGCATAACAAGACACTTTACAATTCTTTCCAAGGTGCTTAACCTCACAATGCTCATTAAGACTTATCAGGAGGCTAAGTAGTGCTTGGTGGAGGATCCTTTTCGATTTTTTTAATTTATTTCTTTCAAAAGTTTTGGCAAAATATATGTTTTGCATTTGAATTTGTTTTTTTTTTTGAATATTTATGTATGTAAAGGATCTCCGAATTCACTTGCATGCAAGAAATGGTATAATTTGAATAAGTGCAAAGTAGCAAAGTTGAAGGTAGCATTTATTAAATGTATTTTGTTATGTTCGATCAATCATGATGTATGTATAAAATAAATTTTATTAACATGTATTTGCAAAGTAAGTGTTTGTGATTGCTCATTGTCATAGATAAAAGATTTCTTATACTTAGAGGCATGCGAAAACAATTCTTAATTCCTATATGAAAGTGTCATTACAATGATAACTTAAGATTGAACATCATAATCATGTGTTAAGCTATTAGTACGAAAAATAACACATGAAGAATCATTTATGCAAGATTAAAAAAATCTCATATGAACATTTATAGAAACAGGGAATGGAAAAGCTAGAGAAGAATAGAAGTTTATTTTTGGGAGCTGTCGGATATCCGACAGCTAGATGTCGCCATCCAACACCTTCCCAGCCCAGATCTCTCCTTAATTTTGTGAACTTCTTTTATGAGACATTTTAGGTACTCTTTTAGTAAAGTTCTATAATAATTTTTAATATTTGGACATGATTTATGTTGGTGAATGTCTATGTTTTGATCGTTTAAGATTTAGTTTTTTTTAAATGTATAGCTATTGTGATGTTTTTAATTTTATAGGTTATAAGTAGTGATATAATCATTGTGAAATGTCTAGGATTCCCAATTCTAGCCTAAGCATAGAAAAACGGGAATCCGGTAACGGTTTAGTGAATATATCCGCTAGTTGATTATCCGTGCCTATAAATGAAATTTTAATGTTGTTATTTTTAATATGATCTCTAATAAAATGATGTCTCACATCAATGTGGTTAGACCTTGAATGATGGACCGGGTTGTATGTTAAATCAATTGCACTTTTATTATCACACCATAATTCAATAGTTTGTTGTTTAATATTAAAATCTTCTAATGTTTGTTTCATCCAAAGAGCTTGTGCACAACAACTACCAAGTGCGATATATTCGGCCTCGGTGGTTGAGAGGGCAACAGAATTCTGTTTCCTACTCGACCAAGAGATAAGTGAAGGGCCTAAAAAATGACAAGTGCCACTAGTGCTTTTCCTATCTAGTGAACAACCGGCATAATCGGAATCAGAATAACCAAATAAAGTAAAATCATCACTGTGTGGATACCACAAACCAAGTTTAGATGTGCCAATTAAATATCTAAAGATTCTTTTAACTGCTTTTAAATGAGATTCTTTGGGATTAGCTTGAAATCTAGCACATAAACAAACTGAAAACATAATATCTGGTCTAGATGCAGTCAAATATAAAAGTGAACCTATCATGCCTCTATATAAAGTTTGATCTATAGATATTCCATTTTCATCTTTTCCTAATTTTAAAGATACACTCATAGGAGTATTTGCTTGTTTGAGATTTTCAAATCCAAATCGTTTTAAAACATCATGAATATATTTTGATTGGTTAATAAAAACTCCATCATGTTTTTGAACAATTTGAAATCCTAAGATATATTTTAATTCTCCTACCATACTCATCTCAAATTCACTTTCCATCATTTTTACAACATAATTACACAACTCTTAATTAGTGGCTCCAAAAATAATATCATCAACATAAATTTGTAAAACAATTAAATTATCATCAACTTGCTTAATGAAGAGTGTACAATCAACACCACCCATTTTAAAACCATTTTGTAATAAATATAAAGTCAATCTATCATACCATGCTCGTGGTGCTTGTTTTAAACCATACAAAGCTTTTAGCAATTTATATACGCGATTAGGAAATTTTTCATTTATAAATCCTGGGGGTTGTTCAACATAAACTTCTTCTTTAATCAACTCGTTTAAAAATGCAGTTTTAATATCCATTTGCAACAATTTGAATCTTTTATGACTAGTAAATGCAACAAAAATTCTAACTGCTTCCAATCGTGCCACAGGTGCAAATGTTTCATCAAAATCTACCACTTCAATTTGATTATATCCTTTCGCTACAGGACTAGCTTTGTTTCTAGTGACCCTAGAGTCACTATCTAATTTATTTTTGAAAACCCATTTGACACCTACCAGTGGATGATCACTAGGTCTATCAACAAGAGTCCAAACTTTATTTATTTCAAATATGTTAAGTTCTTCATTCATAGCTAAAAACCAAGATTCATCATTTAAAGCGGTGGCAACATCTTTTGGATCTATATTAGAGACAAAACATAAATTTGAAAAACTTTCATGTAAACTAGAACGTGTGCGTACCCCACTTGATGGTTCTCCAATAACAAATTCTTGTGGATGATCTTTTGTGAACCTTAGCTCGGTTGGAGGTACATATCCTTGTTCTTCTTCTTCTTCACCATCTTTTTCGTATTTTTTCTCTACTTTTTCTTCATCATCATCATCATCATTTTTCCTCAGATTTTGTTCCACATCTTCTTCATTTTTCTCATTACCTGCAACTTTAGTATTTTCTACACAAGAAATGTTTTCATCAAATTTTACATGAATAGTTTCTTCAACCACTTTAGTACGTTTATTATAAACTCTATAGGCCTTGCTAGTTGAAGAATAACCAATGAAAATTCCTTCATCGCATTTTTCATTAAATTTACCTTAGTTATCTTTTGTATTCAAAATAAAGCATTTACAACCAAAAACTTTAAAGTAAGATACATTTGGTTTTCTTTGAAAATAAATTTCATAAGGAGTTAATTGTAATGTAGGACGAATCATGACACGATTAATAATATAGCATGCAGTACTAACCGCTTCGGCCCAAAAATATTTGGCAATTTAAATTCACAAAGCATAGTACGTCCTAATTCTTGAAGTGTTCTATTTTTCCTCTCCACTACACCATTTTGTTGTGGTGTGCGAGGAGCGGAAAATTTGTGTTTTATCCCAAATTCATTACAATATGAAATAAATTTTTCATTATCAAACTCTCCTGCATGATCTGATCTAATGCATTTTACTTTTAAATTAAGTTCATTTTGAATACGTGAAATTAGTTTTACTAATTCATCAAAAGCATCAGATTTTGAATTTAAAAACAGTATACAACAAAATCTAGAATAATCATCAATAATAACAAATGTATATTTTCTACCTCCTAGACTTTGTGTAATTGGACCAAATAAATCCATATGTACTAACTGTAAAGGTCTAGAAGTAGAAATAACTTTTTTGCTCTTAAACAATGATTTAGTAAACTTTCCTTTTTGGCATGGTGAACACAATGATGAAAGCTTTCCATTTAAATTCGGTAAACCTTTAATTATTTTATTCTTTGAAAGCTTTACTATTCGTTTAGCGCTAGAATGTCCTAGTCGCCTATGCCATAATTCAAGTTCATCATTCTTTGAAATAAAACATTTAAGTGTAGAATGAGATAAATCATGAAAAGTGATTGTATAGACATTGTTTATTCTTGGTGCAGTAAGTACGATTTCATTTGTTTTAGAATCAATAATTTTGCAAAGGTTTGAGCTAGAGTCAAATAAAACATTTAGATTTTTATCACATAGTTGACTAATAGAAATTAATTATGTTTCAAACATTTAACATATAAAACATTTGAAATTTTAAATTCTTCGTTACCTACTACTCCAATGCCTTTGACTTTACCCTTGCCATTATCTCCAAATGTCACTGTTCCACCTTTCTTCATCTCCAAGCTAAAGAACTTTGATTTATCGCCCGTCATGTGTTTTGAACATCCAGAGTCCAAATACCACACGTCTTCCTTATTCCTAGCCTGCACGGACATATAAAAAGATGATGAGAGTAAGGATCTTGTTACCCAAGTGGTCCCTCCCATGGTATAGGTGGAAGCCTTAGGTACCCAGATTTGTTTAACTCTAACTTTTCCTTTCTTTCAGCATGAGTCCGAGATGTGACCAAATCGATGACATTTGGCACATGCAATGAATAGTGAGGAACCATTCTTTAATGGTTTCTCTGGACTCTTGCTGGAGGAAACATCTTTATGTGTGGACTTAGAAAAAATTTTATTTTGAAAAAGAGGTTTTCTGAACCTGGAGCTGTCGCTGGCGACAGCAACTGTCGGAATTTTCTGATAGCTTCCAGAGCTTCCAGAAACGTATCCTAGTCCAAATTTTGCTGACCCATGGCATTGGTTACCTAAAATCATATCCAGAGATTTTTTTTCCCAACAGCAAATTTTCCAATTGCCATGTTCAATTCATTTACTTTGGACTTTAAAATTGAATTTTCTTTTACTATCATGCCACATCGATTTGCCAAATTGTTCTTGTAATTCTCTAATTGAGAATGAGAAGTTTTGACAATCTTTTCTAAGTCCTTTTTCTCTTTTAGAAGTTGATCAATTTTTTGATCGGACTTAGAAATAGTGTTTTCAAGTTCTTTAATCCTTGTTGAAGAGTGATCACACTCTTGACAAATTACCTTCTCATTCCCAATAGATTTCAACTCATTTGATAACTTTTTATTTACTTTCAAAAGATCTTTATTTTCACATTTTAAAAAATCGATTTCCTTTAGGCTTTTATCCAAAAAATTGCAAGTTTTCATAAATTCCGAATATAAATCATCATAAGATGGAGGAGTTACCTCAGTGTCGCTTTGGACACTGCTATCGTCGTCAGATGACGCATTTTCTTTCCCAATCAAGCATACATTTGCTTCCTCTTTATCTTCATCGCTTGCTTCACTTGAGCCTTCCGAAGTTGTGTCATCCCAAGTCTCCGCCTTCAGAACCTTCTTTTTGAACTTCTTATCGTGCCTCTTCTCTTTCTGCTCTCTCAGATATTTTGGGCACTTGCTTCTTATATGTCCAATATTTTTGCAATGATAGCATTCCGGTAGCGGACGTTCTTCTTCATCATCCATTTTTCCTTTGCCTTTGTTGTAGGAAAAATCCTAATTTCTAAATGAGTTTCTCCTCTCAGGATTTCTCATAAACTTCTTAAAGTTCCTCACAAACAGTCCTTCTTCATCTTCCTCACTTTCTTCGGTCTCACTTTCAATTTCCTTTTTAGATTTCAACGCCAAGCTCTTCTTTTGGGGCTCCAAATTATACTCTTGGCTTTGAATCTTCAACTCCACTTCATGGGTTTGTAGATTCCCAATTAGGCTCTCCAATTGTAAGGTCTTAAGATCATGTGACTCAAAAATTGCAGTCACTTTAGGATTGAACTTCGGGGGAAGTGATCTTAAGATTTTCCTTACTAAATCTCCATTGGAGAAAACCTTACCCAGCACCTTTGAATCGTTCACGATTTTAGTGAATCATGTGTACATTGTATCAATTTCTTCATCCACCTCCATTTTGAATCTTTCAAACTCTGACTCCAATTGAAATAGCTTTGAATCCTTTACCTGCGAAGTACCTTCATGAGTAATTTCTAAAATATTCCAAATTTCAAATGCAGTATCACAAGCACAAACTCTATTAAATTCAGTGTGATCTAGTGCGCAAAATAAAGCATTCATGGCTTTTGCATTGTTCTTACATTTTAATTTATCATTGTCATCCCACTTGTCTTTGGGTTTGTCCATAGTTACATCTCCTACAACAATTGTTGGGGAAGTATAACTCGTCTCGAGCATATTCCAAACTTCTATGTCGAGAGCTATTAGAAAACACAGCATTCGGGTTTTCCAATAGTTATAGTCTGTGCCCGTAAAAAGTGGTGGCCTACTAATTCCTTGCCCCTCAACGAACGTGTGATCGTTGTGCGCCATTACTCCCGGTGGTAAAACCGTTTTGGAGTAACCTTGCTCTGATACCACGTGTTGGATCGTGTGACGCCCTTAGAGGGGGGGTGAATAAGGGTGTGTTTAAATTATAATTTTTAACTTAAGAATTTTTAAATAAATTTTACTTTTCTAAAAATTACTTATAAAAATTTCAAACCAATGTAATTTTTAAATTAATTCAAACACAAATTTATAAGTTAAAGATTAAGCAACCAAATTTGCAATTAAAGAAAAAGTCATAATTTTTTAATCATGAAATTCACATACAATAAAAATGATCTTAACAATGCTTAAGATCAAGGCACAAATATGATAATAAACTTTTAACAATTTGAGTTTACCAATCCTTCTCCCAAGGATTGGAAGGCTATCACTTGTCTCTCCCTAGACCAAGCCCAAGCCTATCCTCTAGATCTTCCCAAGATCTAGACGTAGCACACAAGGCCACGATTTCCTACCAAGCCACGCAATGACTTGGGCGCTCCGCATAAGGAAGCGATTTTCCCCTAAGCCACGCAAGGACTTAGATGTCACGCACAAGGAGATGATTTCCCTACCAATATAAAGTGAAATGTATATAAATGAAAATACAAAATCAAATGAAGAACTCCCTAGAAATTCAGATCTCTGAAAGGAAGGTTGAAGCCTCGAGATGATCGTTGATATATAAGCGCGTCCGATCTCATCTTCAATTTCAAACCTTCTAAGCACAAATGGGAGTTGATGAGGTTCTGGAGCTCTCTGGTTCGTATGCACTCAGGAAAGGACTTGGAGATCTGAAAAACTTCATTACACGAAGTTCTGAGCCCTTTTTATAAAAGAGAGATAACGCCATCCGTTAGTTAGCTATCGCCAAAATTCGATAGCTCTAGAGGTGCCACGTGTCCCATGTATTCGGCATTTTTGCGGAGAGTGGCGATCGCGATTGAGTCGTGGTTGAGACGTGGGCTGTCGGATATCCGATAGCACTATCGGATATCCGTTAACTTGCATAACTGCTGTAACATCCCTCAAACACCTAGACCCCTAAGTTGGTTTTGTCATGACTAGGTCATGACAAAACCATAGGAAGAGCTCAAGACCTTGTGAACATAGGTGAGAAGGAGAAAACCCAAGTGGTCTGCAAATAGCAATTTTCAGATATCAAGCCTAGGGTTGGACTTTAGGACCCCACCCTGAACCTTGACCCCACAATAGCATCCCTAACCCATTAGAGGTCTCCTTGAAGCACCAGTGACCCATTGGGGTCAACCTAAGAGGCCAATTTGACTAAAGTCAACCTTAAACCTAAATTGGTCAAACTAGCTCAATTAAGATCAATTAGCCCCCACCATGCCAAATTGACCATGCCCCTATCCTTGTATGGGTACTAGGATCCTAATGGACCAAAAAGCACCATCATGGGGCCTCCAATTTGACCAATTTGCCTTAAACCCTAATTTGGTCAAAGTGCCCTAATAAAGGGCAATTCACCCTCACCTTGTCAAATTGACCCCACCTATACCTTCCTAACCCTTGAGGGAAGCCAATGGAGCTCAAGTCACCCTTTGGGGTCAACCCAATTGGTCAATTTGACCAAAGTCAAACTCAAGCTCAATGTCAGCATACCCCAATTTAGCCTAATTTAACCCAATCCACTTGGGCTAGACCCACTTAAGGTGGTCCACCACCTAATGGGGATTGAATGCTGCTGAGGTGGCCGTTCAATTTGGAGAGAAACGGCCAGGAGAGAGAAAAAGGGAGGTTTCTCCCAAATCGGAGAGAGAGAAAGAGAGCTTTTATGGTGATTATATGCTATTGATCCTTCAAATCCCTCCCAATTGATGTGCATTCATCTCCCCCTTCAGTTACAATCGAAATTCTGGAGTTTACTATGGACAGAAGGGCTGAATTAAAAGAAAAATAGTTGTAACCGAATTTTGGTTAATGGCCATTAATGGCTTTTGGAGATAAAGCCATCCTAGTCGAATGAAACTCCTCCCATTTCCTTCATTGCTCAGAGAGGAAGAGATCACCCTTATTCCCAGTGAATTTCGTGCAGAGAGATCCTAGATCGGCATGGCATCAAAAGCTCCAGCACCAACAATGGCAACTCGCCGGAATTCACGCCGCCAAGCCCCTGCTCAGGTCCGATCCTCTTCTCCTCCCTTGGTGCTAGATCTCTTCTTCTTTTGGGGCTCGATCCGAGCACAATAGGGCTCGGATTGTGCTTCCGAAAGGGTGCGTTTAGTACCCATTTTTCCTCCCTCAAAAACCAGATCCGACCACCTCCTTCCGGCCAACCACCCCTATCGTCGGCCACCACCTCAACGGAGGTGGTGGTGGATCGGCCGGCCAGAAGGAGACGCAGGTGGCCGGGAAATCGCCCCGTAAGGAGGCCCAGCACGGGCCGTCGCGAGCCGTCCAACGTTCGGGGACGATGATGGAGAGTCGTCGGATCGATTTATTTACGTTTAAGTTATATATTTAATTAGTCGAGCGCCGCAAGAAGTTCGTCGAACGAGCTCGTTCGTCGAACAAAATACTTCATCGAACGAATCCGTTAGTCGAACGATGTTATAAGTTATTTAGTCGAGCGCTGTTATACGTTAAATTAGTAGAACGCAGCTTGTTCAGATTTCGTCGAACGCAGGGTTGTTCGGCTTTCGTCGAACGCAGAGTCGATCTGCTTTCGTCGAACGCAGTTTGCTCTACTTTCGTCGATCTCAGTAACAGTTATTTAATTAATTGTTTTCAAGAGTTCTGTCATATGTTTTGTTGTACTTAGATTTAATTGTTAAAAATACTTAAGCCCCTCTACAGAAAAAGTGTCTGTTGGGGAAATGATTTATCTTAACCCCTAGAATTGAGTAGATTATTAATTCTAAGTATGAAAAGTTGGGCTAAGCAAATATGCGTCGAATAGTATTCGACGCAACGTCGAAATATAGTCGACGTTTCTCTCAGAATAAATCGAAGTAACTCTAAGAAGAGTTCGACGTAAGCTTAGTCGACGCATGTGATAAAGTCGACGCATCTTAGTCGACGCATCTTCCTTATTCTTCTCTCGACGTCCAGCCAGGATGAAATCGAAGTTTACGTCGAATAGTAATCGACGCACGTCGATATCTATAAGTAATTCAAATACATGCTAGATCTCTTTCTTTCTTTCTGTAGATCTGATTTATATGGAATGATATTATTCTTTTATAGTCGTTCTGAATCAACCTTTCTTTCTATTTTAATTCTTGGCTAATTTAATTAAAACTATTATGGATATTATTTGAAATCAAAATGAATTCCTTTCCTTCTACAGAAATATTGATTATGGAAACTCTTATCTCTTTCTTATTCTCTGACTGCTAATTAATTATTCTCCTTTAGTAATATATTTTAAACAGAGCTATAAATAAGAAGGAGGTCGGCAGAGAATGACAAGAAGTGATCCACCATATACATTTGAAAAATAGGAAGAGCTCCCAAGTGAATAGTGAGAAAGTTGAGAAAAGAGATAGTGTGCTGCAGCAAAAGAAAAAGCCTTCATCTTCTCCTTCTTCTGAAGCCATTCTGCTGCAAATTCTGAAAGCTCTCACAAAAGAGAGAAAAGCTTACAATCTCCTTCTCAATATAGAAGAGAGATCTTATTCACTATACTTGTGCTTATAATCTTCTTGCTAGGAAGAAGATTGTTTCTTACATATATTGTTTTCTATTCTTCTAATTGTTCTACTTCTTCTTCTCATTCCTATTTCATTTTCAAACCTTGTAAAAGAGTTTTTAGAATCTCTCTTCAAAAAATTCAGTTGTAGTGGTTCTAAGAGTCTCCTTATCAAAAGACTCAGTCTGGTTCTAAGAGTCTCCTTATCAAAAGACTCAGTGCAAGTTAGTGAATTCCTACCAAAGGGGGTAGAAGAGTGGACTACCCAAAGTTTGGGGAACCACTATATTTCCTTGTGTTGTGCTGTGATTTTCTTCTTGTTATTTTTCTTCCTTACTTGCTTAATTCTTCTTGGTGTGGGGGAAGCTTAATTCTGTGATTAGTACACATATATATATAATTGCACAAAATATTTTTAATCTCTATTCACCCCCCCCCCCCCTCTAGAGAATTCTAGTGAGGTCAACTGTGCACTTTCAATTGGTATCAGAGCTAGGTTGATCTAAAAAGGTCAACTCCTTGATCAAAAAGATCCTACTTCTTATATATATATTTCTCTAAAAATTATTTTTCACATGGCACAAATCAAAGATTATGCTTCCACCAGACCACCAATTTACAATCTTGAAAAGTTTGCACTTTGGAAAACAAGAATTAAAATTTATCTAAACTCTATTGATGGAGAATTATTTGATGTTATCATGACAGGTCCTCCCAAGCCATTCAGGAAGGACTCAAGTGGAAAGGACACACAAACACTTGCTCCAAAGGCTGAATGAACAGATGAAGAAAAGAAAGCTCAAGCATGTGATGCCAAGGCTATGAATATCTTAGTCTCAACTCTCTCAGATGAAATCTTCCAAAAGATTGCTGAATATGAGTCAGCTAAGGAAATATGGGAAGCTCTCAACAAAATGGTAGAAGGGAGTGCTGATGAGAGGAAGGATAAAAAGGCATTACTTATCTCTCAATATGAAAACTTCTAGAAGAAAGAAAATGAATGTGTTGCTGACATGTATGCCAGATTCAGTCTCATAATAAATGAGCTAAAACACTTGAGAAGGACATATCTCTCACTGAGATAAATGACAAATTGCTGACTTGCTTCCCTAGCTCTTGGGATTCAAGAATCAGGCCAATTAAAGACTCCAGAAGTCGAAAAGAAATCTCAACAGATGTCTTGTTGGTTAAATTAAGATCTTATGAACAGCTGGTGAAAATAAGAGCAGAGAAAGAAAAGGCTCCTTCACTCTCAAAAGAAAAGAGCATTGCTTTGAAGGCTACTGAAGGAGAACCCTCTACAAATAATGAAGAGCTGATCAGTCTACTTGCCAGAAGGTTCAAGAAGTGGATCAAAACAGAAGGATCCAGAAGGAGAGACTCAAGAACCAGGTATGACAAAACTCCTAATAAAGAGATTATATGTTACTCTTGCAGGGAACCTGGACACATTGCACCTGAATGTCCTAAAGAGGTCAGCAATAAGAAAGATCTGAAAAGAACAGATCTAAAGAAGAAGAAGAAGAAAGAGAAATGATTCATTGCTCAATCATGGAGTGATTCAGAATCTGAAGTGAGTACCTCATCTGAATATGATCAGGTAAAGGCTAAGCAAGAGGAAACCTGCTTGATGGCTACTCAAAAGCCTGAAGATACATCTCTGGTAAATATATTTGATGATATAGATTTCTCTTCCACTGATTTCAAATATAGTTTCAAAGAACTCTGTTTAGATCTAGTCAAATCTGAGAAAGAAGTAAAGGAACTAAGAAATGAACTAAATAATCTCAAACAAACAAATACACAACATAAAAGCTATGAGCTCAGTCTAGGACTTTCAGAGGAACAACTAAATAAAATCAATACTGAAAATCAAGCACTAAAAAATGAGCTAGCAAAGGCAAAAGCTTTTGAAGACTCTCTAAATGGTAGAAGTCAGAAGCTCAAGAATATCTCTAACAATCTCACTGATAGATTTAGACAACTTGAAAATAACACTGAACCTAAACCTCAATCACCCAGCAAATCTGTCTGGAGACATCCTATTCACTTCACTAGGGAAAATCACTTGACAGGAGAAAGATCACAAGAAAATTCATAAACAACCACTGTGTTTAACAAAAATAGTCCCACTATGTATGAAGGAATCCTAGGAAAATATCCTCAGAAAAGAAACAAACTTGCATCGAATTATTATCGACGTGCGTCGAATTCTACTCAACGCAACTCAAATAATGCATCGATTTCTTATCAACGCAGACACCAAAATACGTCGACTCCCAATCGACGCAATCTCTCTTATGCTTCGACTAGAAGTAACCACAGAATGAAGGAAGCGTCGACTTCCACTCGACACAACTTTAAACATACGTCGATTTCACATCGACGCAACCAATCTAACAGAAATGTCTCCTCTTCCAAAAATTCTTCTCAATCCATTTCCTTTTATTATGAACACTACTTCTGCAACATTACCAAAGACAATTGGTATGATAAGCCAATACCCCTAAAGGAGGAAGGATACTCTGAAAAACCCTCTTATTCTTTCATCAAACCTGCCACTGATGGGAGGAAGGCACCCCAGCTTAGGAGGGTCCAAACTAATATTTAAAATTTTATGTGCAGATGTATCACATCTCCAGGCTGGTGTGGTACTTGGACAGTGGATGCTCCATGCACATGACAGGATACAAAAACCTATTAATCAACTTTGAGGATAGACTTGGACCACCAGTGACTTTTGGAGATTCCAGCTGTGGCTAAACCAGGGGCTTTGGAGATTTCAAAGAAAGGAAAGTCACCTTCAAGAATGTGGCAGTAGTCAAAGGACTGAAGCACAATCTGATAAGTATAAGTCAGATATGTGACAGTGGTAAGTATGAGGTAAAATTCACCACACTATTTTGCCATATTATTGATATCAAGACTGGTGCCATAGTACTCAATGGAATTAGAAAAGGGAAGGTATATATAGTAGACTTTAGCTCCTCACCCACAGAAGTCTGTTTGTTCAATAATATTACTAATAAAAGTGAACTATGGCATAGGAGACTAGGTCATCTAAACCACAAAACCATTAGTAAATTATCAAAGAATAACCTAGTCAGAGGCCTACCAAGGGTAGATTCTCTAAGGACTCTCCATGCAGATCTTGCCAACTAGCAAAATAGACCAAGTCATCCTTCAAACCAATTGGTAAGGATGACTCCCCTAGGATTCTCTACTTACTGCACATGGATCTCTTTGGTCCCATATCCACTCAAAGCTTAGGTGGAAAGTCTTATACCTTAGTCATTGTAGATGACTACTCTAGGTTCAGCTGGGTATTCTTTTTAAGGGCTAAGTCTGAAACCCATAAGATTCTCTCAAAATTCATAAGACAGATTCAATCTGAGTTCAATACTCATGTTTCAATTATCAGGAGTGATCATGGGACTGAATTTGAAAATCAGTCAATCAGTAGTTTCTGTGAGGATATAGGTATTAAACAAAGTTTTTCAGCCCCTAGAACTCCTCAACAAAATGGAGTTGCTGAAAGGAAGAATAGAACTTTAATTGAATCAGGAAGGACCTTACTTGCAGAATCAGGATTACCAAAAACCTTTTGGGCTGAAGCAGTCAACACTACAAACTATGTTCTAAATAGAAGCCTCATACACAAAACTAAGTCAAAAACTCCATATGAGCTCCTGAAGGGAAAAACACCCATTGTTAAATACTTTAAAATATTTGGATGTGCTTGCTTTATCTTAAATAATGGGAAAGATCATCTTGCCAAGTTTGACAAGAAGTCTGATGATGGAATATTTCTTGGGTACTCATCATCTAGCAAAGCTTATAGATGTTATAACAGGAGAACTCTCAGAATTGAAGAATCTATGCACATTATATTTGATGAAACTAACATGCTGTTTAAGGGGGAGGAAACTTCCACAAATCCTTTTCCACAGGAAAATAGCAGCATAGAGACTCAGCTTGAACAACTGACTTTAGAGAACAAAGACACTGAGAAAGAAAACCTGCTACAGGAACCAAGTGAGGAGTCTGAACAAGAGCATGAAGAAGGATCAGAGAAGTGCAATCAAAACCAACTCCCACAAGAGAATATGGTTCAGGAAGAACAGGTGGACAATGATCCCATTGTTAATGAGGAAGAAGAGCATCTGACAAATCCAGGCAGGACAGGGATCAATATGAAAAATCATCCACAATCCCAAGTAATTGGAGACCCCAATACTGGGGTAAGAACAAGACACCAAGTCTCCAATGGGATGATGCTCCAATGCTTCTTATCTCAAGTTGAACCAAAGAAGTTTGAGGAAGCAAATTGTGATCCTCACTGGATTATAGCCATGCAAGAAGAACTAAGCCAATTTGAGAGAAACAAAGTGTGGAACTTAGTTGAGAGACCAATAAACTACCCAGTTATTTGTACAAAATGGGTATACAGAAACAAACTAGATTCCACTGGAGTAATTGTCAGGAACAAGGCAAGACTTGTAGCACAAGGATACAGACAAGAAGAAGGAATAGACTACAATCAAACCTTTGCTCCAGTAGCCAGATTGGAAGCAATCAGACTCTTTCTTGCCTATGCAGCCTTCATGAAGATGAAAGTCTACCAGATGGATGTCAAGAGTGCTTTTCTGAATGGTGACCTTCAAGAAGAGGTATATGTAGAACAACCACCAGGTTTTGTCAATCCTTCCTCACCTAACTTTGTTTATAGACTTAACAAAGCACTTTATGGTCTTAAGCAAGCACCTAGAGCCTGGTATGAAACTCTCTCCAACTTCCTTTTAGAAAATTCTTTTGAAAGAGGAAAAGTAGATAAAACACTCTTTACAAGAACCCATAAAAATCAACTCCTTCTTGTTCAAATTTATGTAGATGACATCATCTTTAGATCAACTCATCCCAAACTTTGTCAAAGATTTGCTGATCTAATGCAATCAAAATTTGAAATGAGTAGTATGGGAGAACTCTCTTATTTCTTAGGGCTACAAGTGAAACAAAGCAGTGAGGGAATCTTTATCACACAATCTAAATACACTAAAGAATTAATCAAAAAGTTTGGTATGGAATCAGCCTCTACCATGAAAACACCTATGGCAACTAATGCCATTATAGAAAAGGATGATAAGGGAAAATCTGTAGATCAAAAGACATATAGGGCAATCATAGGATCCCTTCTCTATCTAACAGCTAGCAGACCTGACATTATGTTTGCAACCTGTATATGTGCTAGATTTCAGGTTGATCCACAAGAACCCCATCTCACCTCTGTAAAAAGGATTCTTAGATACATAAAGGGAACACTTGAACTAGGTCTGTGGTACTCAGCAGAAACAAATTTTGAATTAATAGGATTCTCAGATGCAGACTATGCTGGATGTAGAGTTGATAGAAAAAGCACATCTGGTACTTGCCAATTCCTAGGTGACAGATTAATATCATGGTTCAGTAAGAAACAAACTTCAGTCTCAACCTCAACAGCTGAAGCTGAATATATAGCTGCTGGGAGCTGTTGTTCACAAATTCTCTGGATGCAAAATCAGCTTCTTGACTATAAATTGGAAGTCAATAACTCTAAAATTTTTTGTGATAGCTCTATTGCCATATCCATAGCATCCAACCCAGTCCTTCATAGTAGAACCAAACATATAGAGATCAGACATCACTTTCTTAGAGACAATGTAGAAAAAGGTAAGATAACCTTAGAATATATTCCTACAGATAGTCAAAGAGCAGACATTTTTACCAAGCCCTTAGATGAAACTAAGCATACTTACTTTCTCAACACCTTGGGAATGCTTGATGGATGCTTGTAAACATCATTGTTGGAGAAATCTAGAAGAGATCGGAACAACTAAGCAAGTACTTACAGACACGTCGATTACCTATCGACGCACCGTCGAAAGGAATTTGATGCTAGCATTGATTTATTAAAGACAAAGATACGTCGATACATTATCGACGCACCATCGATCTAAGCTCGACGCAAGTCTGCGACCACGTCGACAGGACATTAGGCTGACAATGTTTTGACGGAGTGTCGACTCCATATTGACGCATACGTCGACATCAATGACCAACGTCACAGCTGTTTCGACACATCGACCATGCGTCGACTCCAACTCGACGTAACATCGACTTCATAATAAAACATGAAACAAATATTCCCTTCTTCTTTTGACGTTTGGTTAACTAATATACCTTGATTTATGTTTCCTTTTTGACGTTTCACCTCCTTTAAATAACACCTCTTATTTCATAACTCATACTCTCTCAACCCACCAAAATCTTTGTCATCTACCTCTCTCTCTCTACATCAATGGCGCCAACCCCTGCTCAATCTGCTCTCCTCAAAACAATGAACGATGCCCTGGCACAACTTCTGAATGACTTCCAGACACGACTGACCACCTTCTCCAATGAGTGCGCCGACATGCTCGCCACCTGTGAAGCCAAATTGGCCAACCTATCTGCTTCTCTTCCTGAGCTTCACGTTCTCCTTCAAGAACAACCTCTGTCGCCAAAAGGGTTTACATCCTTTCTGAAGGATATAAACCAGGGGGAGAGTTGCTCCAGAAACCCCCCTATCCAGGTTTTTCTTCAAGCTCAGGGCTAACTCTTCTTCAATCTCTAAAATACTATCTTTAAGTATTAAACCAACTTCATTTTCTTTTACCATAGGCTCAAATCTTCTCCAATCACTCTGACTACAATTTCAACAAAAACCTTGGTGAATCCTCCTCCTATCATACAGAAGGAGATCATGTTGTGGATTCAGCATTCAGAATAGATGCCCCAAATGTTCAGGGGGAGATTGTTGCAGTACAGAACATAGAAGTCCAGGGGGAGGAAGAAACAGCTTTTTCTGATGACCTAAAAGAGCAAGTCTAGATTGAGGCACCCTTATGTGAGGAAGAATATCAGCATCATTCTCCTGGCTTCTCTGCCAGCTATATCAAACTCAAGACACACTTACTTGAGGATATTTCTCCAAAGGACATTTTGCCTGTTGTTCCCTCTCCTTCAAAAGTCCCTTCTCCACCCCTGCCTCTTCCACCACGTCAACCTCCATCTCTACCTCCTCTAGTACCTTTACCTCCACAAATGAAAAGAAGAAGTGAAGCCATCCCTCATTGGCAAAGATTTTCCAAAGAAGAAAGAAAAGAACATGCAAAGGAAAAGAAATATAGAAAGGCTGTTGAGGAGATAAAGAGGTTTGGAAAAATGCCTAATGTCACTCCTAACAGTCCTATAAAGGACTATCATGATCCTGACATGGAAAAGATGCATGAAGAAATAAGAGAAAGAGAGCTGTATGAATAAGAAGCAGCTATGAAAGAAGTAGAAGATAAGAGGAATGTCTGGTTGGAAAAGATCAAAAAGGGGATGACTAAAGAACAGATCCTTGCAGAATCTTCCATCAAACTTCCAAAGAAACTATTTGATGTTGAAGCTTATCAAAAGAAAAATCCTCAAGCAGGACTCATTCTAGAAAAGGGACAAAAACACAAGAGGGTGTAGGGTGTGTTGAAGATACTTACATTCCCTATAAGAATCCCAAAAGACCTGCAAGATTAGACAAATGGCTTGACTCACCCTGGAAAGGGAAAGGAAAGATGACTGAGATCCCTGAGAAACAGCAATCAGAAAAAAGAAAATATAGGCCAAAGGTTGACAACAAAGGACCACCTGAGCCCAAGCCTACTCAAAAGAAACGTCAAAACATTACAATTTAGATGATTGATGAAAAGGCAGCAATCATCATCAGTAAGGGCTATTCTCTAAATGACACTCTCCCTGATGCTGACAAAGTCCTGAAAAAACTGCACGCAATCATCAGAAATGTCCAGGAACATCCTTATAGAGTCAGGGGCTTTATTTTTGATGCTATTGAAAACTTATCAAGAAAACTTTATTCTGCATTTGTCAACTTCATGTACCACAAGAAGTTTCTAGTTTAAATCTTGGGAAAGACAATTACTAATTAAATGATTTCCTCTGATTGCTTAGCATATTTCTTCTCTATATAAATGCTTTGTTGAGATGATTAAATACTGATACAATTTCTCTCTAAATTTGGTTAAGACAAATAGGGGGAGATTGTTGGGGAAATGATTTATCTTAACCCCTAGAATTGAGTAGATTATTAATTCTAAGTATGAAAAGTTGGGCTAAGCAAATATGCGTCGAATAGTATTCAATGCAACGTCGAAATATAGTCGACGTTTCTCTCTGAATAAATCGAAGTAACTCTAAGAAGAGTTCGATGTAAGCTTAGTCGATGTACCTCTGACTTCTAGTCGACGCATGTGATAAAGTCGACGCATCTTAGTCGTCGCATCTTCCTTATTCTTCTCTCGACGTCTAGCCAGGATGAAATCGACGTTTACGTCGAATAGTAATCGACGCACGTCGATATCTATAATTAATTCAAATACACGCCAGATCTCTTTCTTTCTTTCTGTAGATCTGATTTATATGGAATGATATTATTCTTTTATAGACGTTCTGAATCAACCTTTCCTTCTATTTTGATTCTTGGCTAATTTAATTAAAACTATTATGGATATTATTTGAAATCAAAATGAATTCCTTTCCTTCTACAGAAATATTGATTATGGAAACTCTTATCTCTTTCTTATTCTCTGACTGCTAATTGATTATTCTCCTTTAGTAATATATTTTAAACAGAGCTATAAATAAGAGGGAGGTCGGTAGAGAATGACAAGAAGTTATCCACCATATACATTTGAAAAAGAGGAAGAGCTCCCAAGTGAATAGTGAGAAAGTTGAGAAAAGAGATAGTGTGCTGCAGCAAAAAAAAACCTTCATCTTCTCCTTCTTCTGAAGCCATTCTGCTGCAAATTCTGAAAGCTCTCACAAAAGAGAGAAAAGCTTACAATCTCCTTCTCACTATAGAAGAGAGATCTCATTCACTATACTTGTGCTTCTAATCTTCTTGCTAGGAAGAAGATTCTTTCTTACATATATTGTTTTCTGTTCTTCTAATTGTTCTACTTCTTCTTCTCATTCCTATTTCATTTTCAAACCTTGTAAAAGAGTTTTTAGAATCTCTCTTCAAAAAATTCATTTGTAGTGGTTCTAAGAGTCTCCTTATCAAAAGACTCAGTCTGGTTCTAAGAGTCTCCTTATCAAAAGACTCAGTGCAAGTTAGTGAATTCCTACCAAAGGGGGTAGAAGAGTGGACTGCCCAAAGTTTGGGGAACCACTATATTTCCTTGTGTTGTGTTGTGATTTTCTTCTTGTTATTTTTCTTCCTTACTTGCTTAATTCTTGTTGGTGTGTGGGAAGCTTAATTCTGTGATTAGTACATATATATATATATATATAAATATATATATATATATATATATATATATAATTGCACAAAATATTTTTAATCTCTATTCACCCCCCCCCCCCCCTCTAAAGAATTCTAGTGAGGTCAACTGTGAACTTTCAGTGTCCAACACCAAAGTTGTAGGCCTTAGGGTTTACTTTATTTTAAAATTGATTTCACCCCAAAAGGAGTTCTGTAGATCCTTGTAGGTCCATTTTAGTAGGGCTGGTCCCTAGTGAAGGGCAGCCACCAATTCTTGTATTACTTTTGATTGGGAAATGATATGGTCTTGAGATTTGAAACATAGTCTACTTATACCTACACACACATCATATCCAATGATGGGATTTTTAGGAGAACCTTTTTCTAAGGTTTTTGAAATAATTTCATAAATCATCTAATAATTAATTAGTGGGTTAAATGACCTCCAATGCCCTCCAAATTTTGGTGGGTGCTCCTTAGGGTTACTGTATGACCTTGGGAAAATTATCAGCCCAATTGGGACTGTTTTGTTTAGGTATTTTGTAAACCCAAGTTAGGACAAATAGGGTCAAAGTTAGGGTATGGTGTTTACCTTGGGATATGGTGGTCAAAACTCATCACAGTGTAGTGAAACCTTGGTGACTGGTTTAAGATCACCTAAGACACCTCCATGAGTGATATGGGGTGGTGTGGAGATGGTTAAGCCCTAGAATGCTAGTTTTATTCCTAGGTGTGCATTTAGAGCCTTGTGAAGGCCATGTGGTCAAAAGTTCCTGGTTGGTTATGAAACTTAGTGGATAGATTCATAGGGTGTAAATAGGCATTGGGTTTTTTTATAAGAATTTTAGGAGCTAATATTCCCTTTGATTTAGGACATAACCCCTTTAGGGAAACTTCTTATAAGAAACATTTACATGCTTAAAAAGTCTTGGATGATGATGAGACTTTGGTTGTGACATTATAATCATGTTTTAGACCTCTGGAATTTTTTGTGAATTTTATTAAATGATTTAATCAGTACTTCTTTCACAAGGCACTTGTTTTGATTTAAACTTAAGAAAACTATTTGAGGGTCCAAAACTCATTGTTAAATTTTGAAAATTGGTGACAGGACCTTTCTAAACATTAGGAAACTCTGTAAATTTTTATAGAATTTTTGAAGAATTAAATCAGTATGCTACTTCACAGTTCATTGAATTTGAGGTTTTTTTATTTATTTATTTTAGTGAGAAAAGGATTTCCTTAAATCCTGAAACTTAGTCAGTAGCCCTTTTTGGTGAATACAAGAGCTTGGTAATTTTTCCATAATTTTAGTGTTGATCTTTTTGGTGGTTCCTTCATAAAACTATGATTTTGGATAGATGATAAATAATTAAATTAGAGGATAATTTATTACTGTAAAAATATGATATTCTGTTTCTGAGGATATTTACTCACCATAGATTTACCATAATTTTTGGAAAGCCATATCATAAGATTTACTTATAGTTCATGTTCATTTTCATGCTTGGCAGATGTTTGGGGAAATTAAAATAAATATTAATTAATTAGGGAAAAATATGATTCTCTGGAATTAGTCTTATAACATCATGATAGACCTCCAGTAAATAGCTTGGGTCCGTTGGATGAATATTTGGAGTACCTCTAGTTTTGAGCCTCACATAAGTAGTTTGGTCTGCGTATAGTAAAACTGTGAAACTTAGATTTTTAGTGACCTACAAGGTTTAAATGGTGTGCAGATGGTGCACATGGGATGATTAGATAGTTGTGAGTCCACCCAAAGAAGTGTATGTGAGGAAAGTGTACTTGGTGTGTTAAGAGTAAGGTTGTCCTAGGGATTGACGAAAGATCGACTTTCCCCCGGTGTGTCTTAAAGCACTTAGGTCTAACTCAAGTGAAACGGTAGAAGGAAATTCTTAAGGGTAGATACCAATTGCAGTAAGTATCTTGAGAAAGGGAACTATGGGGTGTCAACCAATTACAGTTCCTAGTACCGTAGCGAGCCCTTTACAGGGTAACCCTCGGGAAGTTCAAGATTAACCATAAGTCGTAGGAGTATAGAAGATGCTCAAGACTAACAAATAACACATTCACTCACACTCCGTTGTCACGGGAGTTTGGTTGGTTGGGTACCCTGAGTTGTAGGCTCGGTGGTGGTCGGTGCGGATTGTTGATCCAGAGAGTTTGTGACTCAGTTTGGTTCTTGTTCGGGCAAGTTAAGCCCAGGTGGTTTATGTTGTAGTTTGTAGATAGATAGTAGAACATGTTGCATGTGCACAAGGTGGTGGGTCCTTGGTGTTGACGGTCGTTGCACCGACGTTGATACTCGGGCTCGGCAAGTGCGGAATTTGCACTTAGCCATAAAAAGTCTGGTGGTCCAGCCAGTAAGAGTACGCAGATGCTCCGCGGTTTTGCGTTGAGGCGTACGATAGGTCTAGGTTAGGTAGTGCATATACCAACCTAGAGGTGGGCGAGGCCCAACCCACCGCTTTCGTTTGCCACTACGGGAGTATCCTGGGAGTCTTGCTAGCTCCAAAAAGGGGGAACTGAAGGTCTGTGCGCATAAAGTCGAAGTGGGTGAGTTACACTTGAATGAACATAGCATAACTACATACCTTACATGTCATAGCATAAACATTGCATTTCAACCCTTACACCTATCGTATAAGTCGGTTATGGGACTTCTTATACGATAGGCCTTGCTAAACGACCCCTTGGTCTATAGGTTTGTGTGGGCATTCCTATAAATCAATGGTTAATTTTCTATTACTATTGTCTTTACTTACTGCACTCTACTTACTCTTTACCTGCTCTTGCTATGCTTATTAACTGTTTCATTTATGTATATATGTACTTGAGTAGTGGTAGAACTCTTCCTGTAGTATATACCATGTCATCTGCTTTTGTTATTACCCCTTGTTTGTCCTCCGCTTCATCCTTTTCGCTCGATGCCTAGGAGTCACCAGGGGAGGGGTGGGGGATTGGCTTAGTCTTTTTGACTAACGATCGGTGGACCTTATCATTTTAGGAGACCGCGGCGACGGAGAAGCACCAGAGACCGGTGCAGATGGAGGTGGGGCAGTCTAGCACGGGAGCACCGATGACAGGATCCGTGAGTGGATGTTAGTTATAGTTATTTTGCTTCCGCGAGAGAATTTGTAGTGAGGCTTGATGTATCGGGCAGGAGCCCTTGTTATCTCTTTTCTTTATTTCAGTTATATTTATGTGGACATCTCTTCGTGGATGTATTACTATTCTATGTGATGTGGACATGGCTTTCTTTTAGCTTATTTCTCTTTGCTTCTTCATGATCGATTTGGCAGGCAGTATCGGCGTTTTGTAGTGGCGACCTTCCCGAGCGAGGGTGTCACGACAAAGCGACGGTTCTGGGCCTAAGACCCGGTTGTTTGAAAAAAAAATGGGGTCTTACAAGTGGTATCAGAGCAAAATCTCGATCCGAAGAAAAGAAGTCCACAAACCCTGGGCCACCCCGCACGAGCTTAGTTTGAGGACAAACTAGCAGCGGAAGCAATGGTGTGCCCATAAGGGAAATCACATGAAAAGGTCCATTTATAACTGATCGTTATTTTGCTAAGTTCCTTACGAGTGTAATTTTTCTTGTGTAGCCCGCGACGAACCCTACGCCGCAGCATGGAGTCCCACCGACTCCAGACGTCGTCCCACTACCACCGGCTCCAACCCCATTCCAGCAGACATAGTTGGGACAGACACTGACTGTCATTCTGGAGACTTTTAGGGCACAACAGGCACCGGCTCCTCAGCAAAACCCTGGGGCCAATTGGCTGAGCATCATTCGAGGTCTCTCCCCACCATCATACATCGGGACGGAGACCGTTGTGAGGACTGAAGAGTGGGTAGACATCATGGAGGAGATGTTGATAGGGATCCAGTGCCCGCCAGACATGGAGGTGCCACTGGTGGTTTCTTGCTTGGAGTCTCATGCCAAGAGGTGGTGGAAGAGGTTCCTGGGTACAGCTTATCCGGGACTGGAGGCTGCGGACATTGCGTGGGATGATTTCAAGGCAGCACTGCTGGAGAACTTTGTGCCGCAGTCTGCGAGAGACGAGCTGGAGGATAGGTTTTTGCAGTTGAGGCAGGGGAGCAGGACGGTTTTGGAGTATCACCGGGAGTTTACCCATCTATCCCAGTTTGCGGTTTCTTATCAGCTGAATGAAGCAGGATTTGCAAAGAGATTCTACAAGGGCCTTCGTGATGAGCTGAGGCAGGCCCTCCTCTTCGTCCCCGACGGCAGCATGACAAAGATTCTAGAGATGGCCACGAAGCTGGAGATAGACCAGCAAGCTGTTCGTGGGAGAAAGAGACCGATGGAGGAGCAGGGACGAGGAGGCAGAAGGGATCAGCCGAGAGGCTGAGATGCTGGGGAGAGAAAGACGGAGGTCCGACCCCGCCAGGAGGAGAGGCAGGAGCAGAGAGAGGCGGTAGTGTTGGCTCCTCAGCCTATACAGATGCGGGAGATGCTAAGGATTGGAGGAGGTGGACCACCACCGGAGTGCTACCTGTAACACCCCAAAAATCGTAGTTCATCGAGTCAGGCGGAGTGTTAGTGCTGCGCTCGGGATAGGCTAAAAATTCCATAGCAGCTCTTCGCGCACAACCAGTGTTCCTCTTCGCGCACGACCAGTGATCGTGCGCCAGCGATCATGCATTAATTCGCAAGAAATCGGAGTTCTGTTGCGGTAAGCGCGCACGATCAGTGGAAGTGCTTCGCGCACGACCACTGACCGTGCGCTGATGCTCATGCGCCGTGTTTATTCTGCTCCGCGATTATGAGCGGAGAAGACGATCCGACCGATCGAAAAAGTTGGAATTCGATTCGACGGGTGTGATTAGATGCTGGGGGTCTTAGGTCTATGGAGAGGGATTAATCCCTCATTAATTCAAGGCCTTTCTCTCTCCAAGGCTAGAGAAAGAAGAAGGAGGCAAGGAAGAAGAAGGAGAGATCCCGCCATTGAGGGAGCTCCGTTTCGCGAGCCGTTTCCAGATCTGGAGAGTGCAGCCCGGCGCGGTTCTTTCCCTCTGATTGAAATCTCGGATCTATGGCGGGGAAGAGAGATCCAAGGGTAATGATTCTTTCTCCCGGTCTTAGGATGTGTTCTTTGTCCTCTCTTTCTTTTCTATGCTTGCATGAGGACTCCCTTTCACCAAATGGGTGAAGTGTAGGATTTCCTCTAGTTCTTCGGAACTCCGGGTCGATTGTGTCTGTCTCCGGCATATTGCGTCTAGAAATCCGGTAGTCATGCGGATTTAGGCATTGTGTGTGAAGCCTATTCGTGGCCGTGAGCCCAAATCGGTGATGCTTGATTTGCGACATTGCATTTAGGTTAGGCCTAGAATGCGTGCCGGAGAATGACTCTGTGATATCATCTATAGTATTGCGGGACTTGAGATTAGGCGTCGTGTGAAGATCCTAACGAAAGCCCCTTGCTTGGAGAGTGGTGGAATGCAAACCTTCACCACGAAATTGAAGTGAGTCGTGGTATACCTCCTTCGTTGGTTGTTCTAGTGAAGCCTAGGGCCACTTGGTTGGTTTAGGTGCGTAACTTATCGTGATTGGGAACGCCCGTCGGTGTTTCCTTGCAAACGGGCTGAGGTAAAGCTACACCTGCATCATTGTTGTTAACGCGATGATTTGAGCAACGGGCACAAGCTTGTACCGAACCCGCACCATGCTTATCGGCGAGAGGGGGAAACCTCGGGAAGCCGTGTGATCGTGGGATAGACCTGTTTGGGAGGGTTCCTCCAATAGGTAAATGCTCAAGCATTCACTAAGCTCTTTAGCTTAGCTGGTTACTCGTGGTCGTGAGGACCCACGGTTGGTTTTGGATTGATGTTATGATTAGAGTCATGCGTTGCTTAGGCGGTTGTGGGGAACCTTCGGGTGAACCGAACCAACATCATGTGCATTCCTAGGATCAACTTTATTTGTTGCTACACCTAAAAGATTGATTGTGCTTGAAACCTCACCTTGTGTAGTTTGCACCTTCCTTAGTACTACTTGCTGCTTGTACGACTTGCTTGCAGGGAAGAAACTCCGCCACCCCGGGAAAGGGGTGGAGTCGTTATAATTTGGTCAGTTGTGCTGACCGTTACTTTGTTTGCCACCTCTTGGTGGAATCTTCTTATGCAGGTGCAGGTGAGCCTAGCGGGAAATAGCGGGCAGTGGCCCTTTTTGCTGCGTTCTCCCTCGAAGGCCAGCCTCCTTTCTGCTTTTCATGTATTGCCGGCCTGCGTGCCGAAGTATGTTTACGAAGTTTTGTTCATTTTGGAATGTAAGGCCGTAACTCTACACTTCATTGTTTCATTCCTGTGATAGTGGACTATTCTGAAAGAACTGTTAAATCTTTATGCTTCCACTTATGTTTAGTATACTCTGGTGTAGTTCTTTTCTGTATATCTCCTTTTAACGCCTAGCTAATGTGGTTAGTATAGCGTGGGGCCCCGACCGGACCTACTGTTATATTATTTGTACTGGCAGGGTGTTACAATTTGGTATCGGACTTAGGGCGTCGATCCGTAGTTTAGCGAATTCGGGACGAATTCCTTTTAAGGGGTGGTGTGCACGGGATGTGCATTCACCTAAAACGACAAAAACTAATAAGAATGCCCACTTAGGAATGGAAAAACATACTTGTTTGCGGAACCTGAGCGTTCCATGATTGTTGTTTGCTATGTTTTCGGTCACTAAATTGTGTATTGCACGATTATAGGTGACTAGGAGTGCTGCTGGGCAGCCTCGACCCCGTAACACTACTGAAAGTAGTGCATCGGCTGAGGTGCCAGCGACCACTCCTCCTGCTGAGATGATCAGGTTAATCGCAGAAGCTATGTTCGTGATGATCAATGCTCAACCTCAAAGGCTTGCACAGCCTGCTACGCCTGTTACAGATGCGGCCCCGGTGGTCGAACCTGCAGTGGAACCTGTGGTCGAACCGAGGATGGAGACCCCTGTGCCAGTGGCTGCAGTGGTGCCAAGGGTGGAGCGTCGTGTAGAGCGTGTAACTGTTGCGCGAGCGTGTGATCAACAACTGCAGCACTTTCTAAGTTTCCATCCTCCAACCTTTTCGGGGACCGGATCCCCAACGGAGGCGGAGGAATGGCTGTCAACGGTTAGGAAAACTCTAAAGGCGACAGCAACGGAAGAAGCTATGATGGTCACCCTAGCCACCTTTCTCCTTAACGGAGAAGCAGAGCTTTGGTGGGCAGAGCAAGAAGCGCATAAGTTTGAAGGTAAGAATATTACCGAGATCACTTTGGCGGAGTTCTCAAAGTTGTTTCTTCAGAGATATATTCCCTCTGCCCAACGCATTGCGTTGCAGAACCAGTTCTTGAAGTTAACTCAAGGCGATAGCTTGGTGGACGAGTACTTGCACGAGTTCACTAGATTGGGCCGCTATGCGGGGTTTTTGGTGGAAGATGAGGAAATTAAGACGAACAAGTTTTATGAAGGTCTTCGGGATGAGTTGTTGCTGCTCCTTGCAGGACCAATGACGTTTGGCTTCCATTTGATGGTGCAAAGCGCCAGATCTCTGAAGTGGACATGAAGAGAGTACAAGCAAAGGGCGTGGCAAAGAAACCTGAATTTCATGCGCCGACCTCTCACTCCAAATCTGAGTTCAGGAGGAACAAAAGGAAGTTCAAGTTTGCGGAACCAACTCGCTCAAATGTGTCGGGTGCTACGACTGCACGTGGTCCAATTACATGTTTTACTTGCGGAAAGGTGGGACATAAAGCAAACGTGTGTCGCAGTGGTCCCCCGAGGCCAGAGAACCGAGCGACGGACTATGCTCGTGCTGCGAGTCATGCGGAAAAGGGCAAAGCTGCGGAGCCTGCTGGTTCCCAGCACATTCCGACCCAGTCGAGAGTTTACTCGCTTGGCCAGCAAGAAGCCATACGACAAACTGATGTCGTCACAGGTATGAATTAAATGTTAGCTTTTACATAGCTATGTGTGATTAATACTGTTGTGCGACTTTATGTTTGATTGGTGTGCAATTAGGTTTCGTCCTAATTTTCAACTATCCGGCGAGAGCTCTATTTGATACGGGAGCATCGCACTCTTTTCTGTCTACGGGCTTCGTGGTGCGAATCGGAGTGCCGTCAACCTTAGCAAAAGATAGATTGGAGGTAGTGCTACCAAACGGGTCTCGCATGAGTGCGGATAGGTTGAGCCGTGTGAAGGTGCGGATCGGAAATCAGGATTTCGACTTGGAAGCGTCGTTATTACCGTTAGCTGAATTTGATGTGATCTTCGGCATGGACTGGCTCTCGGAGCAGCGAGCATGCATAGATTGCAATTCTAAGGAGATCACTCTGGGAAAGAACACCGAAGACGAAACCACGTTCGCAGGTATGTGAGGAGCGAGCAAGACACTGATGTCTGCTCTCCAGGTGGTTAAGGCGGTGATAAAGGGCGCGAAATTGTTCTTCACTCTGTTGGAGGCTTCGGAGCCAAAGCCCAGGTTATGCGATGTCCCAGTTGTAGCGGAGTACGCGGATGTGTTTCCTAACGAACTCCCTGGGGCTCCGCCTCAGCGGGAGATTGATTTCTGTATTGAGCTGGTGCCAGGTGCCAAACCTGTGGCCCGCTCGCCGTACCGGATAGCGCCAAAGGAATTGGCAGAGCTGAAGGTTCAATTGCAAGAGCTTCTAGAGCAAGGCTACGTACGTCCAAGTTCATCGCCTTGGAGTGCACCGGTTTTCTTTGTGAAAAAGAAGGACGGGAGCTTGCGTCTATGTATCGACTATCGAGAGTTGAATAAGTTGGCCGAGAAGAACCGATACCCGATTCCAAGAATCGACGATTTATTCGACCAACTGGTTGGGTCGACGGTATACTCTAAGCTAGACTTAAGGTCCGGCTATTACCAACTGCGTATAAGGGAATGTGACATTCCAAAGACAGTGTTCAGTACCCGCTTTGGGAACTATGAGTTCACCGTTATGCCGTTCGGTCTATCTAATGCACCGTCGGTATTTATGGACTTAATGAATAGAACGTTCCGAGAGTATTTGGATCAATTTGTGATCGTCTTCATCGACGACATTTTGGTATACTCTCAGTCGGAGGAGGAGCATGCAGAGCATCTGCACGCAGTTTTGAGCACCCTGAGGAGGAGTCAATTATATGCCAAGTTCTCCAAGTGTGAGTTTTGGCTTTCGTCAGTAGCATTCCTGGGTCATGTTGTTAGTGGGGATGGAATTGCAGTTGATCCGTCAAAAATAGAAGCGATCCGAGCGTGGCCTGTGTTGAAAAACGTAGTGGAAGTCCGAAGTTTCTTAGGACTTGCTGGCTATTATAGGCGCTTTGTGGAGAACTTCTCGAGGGTCTCACTCCCTCTCACTAAACTGACTAGGAAAAATCACAAGTTCGACTGGTCGCCTGAGTGCGCTCGAGCTTTTGAAGAACTGAAGAGCCGTCTGACCACGGCGCCCATTCTATGCTCGCCATGTGGTACGGAAGGCTATGAAATTTATAGTGACGCCTCGGGAAGTGGTTTGGGTTGCGTCCTAGTGCAGTTCGGAAGGATAATTGCCTACGGCTCCCGACAACTGAAGGTTCATGAAAGGAACTACCCGGTCCATGATTTGAAGCTAGCGGTCGTGGTTTTTGCCCTCAAGCTTTGGAGGCATTACTTGTATGGCGTGAAGATCGATATCTTTACCGACCACAAGAGCCTCAAGTACCTGCTGGATCAAAGGGAGTTGAATATGCGTCAGAGGAGGTGGATGGAGTTCCTTGGGGACTACACCTTCGAGGTCAAATATACTCCTGGTAAGGGAAATGTTGTTGCGGACGCGTTGAGTCGTCGGGCTCCTGCTTAAGCAAACTGGATTTTGATGCACGATGAGCGTCTAATCCGCGAGCTAGAAGTTATGGAGATCTTTTGTGTCGATAGAAGAGCGTCTCCTTCGGCATGCTTGAACTGGTTGGAGGTTCAATATGACCTCGCCGACCGAGTTCGACAAGCATTGGAGCTGGATGAGAGCATGAAACGCTATATAGTGGAGACTGTTGATGGGTCAAACGCTGATTTCTCTTTCGAAGATGGCCTTATGTGGAAAAATGGCAGATTGTGCGTCCCAAATGTTGGCACATTACGGGCGGAGTTGATGTACGAGGCTCATCATACCAAGTACTCGATCCACCCTGGGAGCACGAAAATGTAAATGGATATGAAGAAAGACATTGCCCTCTACCTGGCCAAGTGTCATACTTGCGCGTTGGTGAAGGCGGAATGTCAACGTCCCGGTGGGTTTCTGAAGTCATTACCGATTCCGGAATCGAAGTTCGATGATATTTCGATGGATTTCGTGCACGGGTTGCCGAGATCGCAACATGGAAACGACGCCATCTGGGTGATCGTGGACCGATTGACGAAGGTATCACACTTTATTCCGAACCGGAAGGATGATTCTGTGGAGAAGCTGGCAAAGTTGTACGTCGATAACATCGTACGGTTGCACGGGATTCCCTATAGCATCGCCAGTGATCGTGATGGGCGGTTCACATCGAATGATTGGAGGATGATTCATCAATTATTGGATACCAAGCTGAAGTTTAGCACGGCCTTCCACCCGCAAATGGATGGACATACCGAAAGGACCAATAGGACGATGGAAGACATGCTGAGGATGTGCGCCCTGGATTTCGAAAAGAGATGCGAGGACCATCTCTATATGATCGAATTTGCTTACAACAACAGCTACCAAGCGAGAATAAAGATGGCCCCTTTCGAGGCTCTTTATGGTAGGAAATGTCGCACACTGTTATCTTGGGCTGAAACGGGCGATACAAAGTTGTTAAAACGCAAAGACGTGGAAGAGGCGAATACATCGATTCGGGTTATTCGGGAGCGCTTGCTCATTGCCCAGGATCGGCAGGCAAAATATTACAATGCAAACCATCGGAATGTCGAGTTCGTCGTTGGCGACTGGGTTTATCTCAAGATCAAACCGTTCAAAGGAGTATCGAGGATCCGACGCTTGAAAAAGCTAAGTCCGAGGTACTTAGGACCGTTCGAGATCTTGGAGCGCATTGGTGAAGCTGCCTACCGGCTTGCTCTATCTTCGGTGCTGAGCGGGTTGCATGATGTATTTCACATCTCCGTGTTGCTGAAGGCTATTAAAGAGCCTAATATGGTTGTTGCGGTCAACGAAGTGTCGGTAGATGGTGGGCTAGCGACGAAAGTCAAACCCATTTGCATTGAAGACACTGAAGTAAAGCAGTTGCGGAACAAGTCCATTCGGATGGTGAAAGACCATTGGAATAATTGCGGGCGAGAGGAACTCTCTTGGGAGAGAGAGCAATCGATGCTTGCGGAGTACCCCGAGCTATTTCTTTCAGGTAAATATAACTGTATTTTCTGCTAATATTATTTTCGAAATTTCGGGACGAAATTCTTTTAAGGGGGTGGAGTTGTAACACCCCAAAAATCGTAGTTCAGCGAGTTAGGCAGAGTGTTAGTGCTGCGCTCGGGATAGGCTAAAAATTCCATAGCAGCTCTTCGCGCACGACCAGTGTTCCTCTTCGCGCACGACCAGTGATCGTGCGCCAGCGATCGTGCGTTAATTCGTAAGAAATCGGAGTTCTGTTGCGGTAAGCACGAACGATCAGGGGAAGTGCTTCGCGCACGATCACTGACCGTGCGCCAATGCTCGTGCGCCCTGTTTATTCTGCTCCGCGATTATGAGTGGAGAAGACGATCCGACCGATCGAAAAAGTTGGAATTCGATCCGACGGCTGTGATTAGATGCTGGGGGGGTCTTAGGTCTTTGGAGAGGTGTTAATCCCTCATTAATTCAAGGCCTTTCTCTCTCCAAGGCTAGAGAAAGAAGAAGGAGGCAAGGAAGAAGAAGGAGAGATCCCGCCATTGACGGAGCTCCGGAGCTCCGTTTCGCGAGCCATTTCCAGATCTGGAGAGTGCAGCCCGGCGCGGTTCTTTCCCTCCGATTGAAATCTTGGATCTATGGTGGGAAGAGAGCTCCAAGGGTAACGATTATTTCTCCCGGTCTTAGGACGTGTTCTTTGTCCTCTCTTTCTTTTCTATGCTTGCATGAGGACTCCCTTTCACCAAATGGGTGAAGTGTAGGATTTCCTCTAGTTCTTCGGAACTCCGGGTCGATTGTTCCCGTCCCCGGCATATTGCATCTATAAATCCGGTAGTCGTGCGGATTTAGTCATTGTGTGTGAAGCCTATTCGTGGTCGTGAGCCCGAATCGGTGATGCTTGATTTGCGACGTTGCATTTAGGTTAGGCCTAGAATGCGTGCCGAAGAATGACTCTGTGAGATCATCTATAGTATTGCGGGACTTGAGATTAGGCGTCGTGTGAAGATCCTAACGAAATCCCCTTGCTTGGAGAGTGGTGGAATGCAAACCTTCACCACGAAATTGAAGTGAGTCGTTGTATACCTCCTTCGTTGGTTGTTCTAGTGAAGCCTAAGGCCACTTGGTTGGTTTAGGTGCGTAACTTATCATGATTGGGAACGCCCGTCGGTGTTTCCTTGCAAACGGGCCGAGGTAAAGCTACACCCGCATCGTTGTTGTTAACGCGATGATTTGAGCAACGGGCACAAGCTTGTACCGAACCCGCACCATGCTTATCAGCGAGAGGGGGAAACCTCGGTATGCCGTGTGATCGTGGGATAGACCTGTTTGGGAGGGTTCCTCCAATAGGTAAATGCTCAAGCGTTCACTAAGCTCTTTAGCTTAGCTGGTTACGCGTGGTCGTGAGAACCCGCGGTTGGTTTTGGATTGATGTTATGATTAGCCTCATGCGTTACTTAGGCGGTTGTGGGGAACCTTCGGGTGAACCCAACCAACATCATGTGCATTCCTATGATCAACTCTATTTGTTGCTACACCTAGAAGATTGATTGTGCTTGAAACCTCACCTTGTGTAGTTTGCACCTTCCTTAGTACTACTTGCTGCTTGTACGACTTGCTTGCAGGGAAGAAACTCCGCCACCCCGGGAAAGGGGTGGGATCGTTATAATCTGGTCAGCTGCGCTGACCGTTACTTTGTTTGCCACCTCTTGGTGGAATCTTCTTATGCAGGTGCAGGTGAGCCTAGCGGGAAATAGCGGGCGGTGGCCCTTTTTGCTGCGTTGGCCCTCGAAGGCCAGCCTCTTTTCTGCTTTTCATGTATTGCCGGCCTGCGTACCGAAGTATGTTTAGGGAGTTTTGTACATTTTGGAATGTAAGGCCTTAAGGCCGTAACTCTACAATTCATTGTTTCATTCCTGTGATAGAGGACTATTCTGAAAGAAATGTTAAATCTTTATGCTTCCGCTTATGTTTAGTATACTCTGGTGTAGTTCTTTTCTGTATATCTCCTTTTAACGCTTAGCTAGTGTGGTTAGTATAGCGTGGGGCCCTGGCCGGACCTACTGTTATATTATTTGTACTGGCAGGGTGTTACACTACCACTGCCGCCAGACTGGCCATATCAAGAGAAACTGCCACCAGAGGATTGCACCACCAGCACTACACCGGGCAGCACCACAGGGCCAGCATTTCGGGGGCCGAGGACGTGGGCGGGGTCATGGATTTCAGGGCGACGACCGGAGACAGTACAGGGAGCAGGCATACGCCCTAGACATGGCAAGGCCCCGGGACCCAGCAAGGGTCATCGCAAGTACTTTGATGCATTTCTTTTAATTGTTTGTTCCTTATAAATTTTAGTTTTACCTCAGCATTGAACCAAACAACACAACCCTCAGGTTTAGTATGTGTTTACGGCAAACCCGCATTTACCTTGATTGATACGGGTGCCTCGCACTCGTTCGTCTCCGCTAAGTTTATCGAGGACCTAGAACAAGTCCAACACTTCAGTAGCAATTACAGGAGGGTGCGATTTCCGGACGGATCGGAGATTCTAACAAATGCCACGTGCAGCATGAGGGTGGAGATTGGAGGAAGACTGTTCGAGGCCCCGGCAACTGTGTTGAAGATGAAAGACTACGACCTTATCCTGGGCATGAGTTGGTTGTTCGGGAACCAGGCAAGTATTGACTGCCCAACAAGGAGGATCGTTCTTAAGCACGAAGATGGTGAAGTAGCTTTCGAAGGTACTCAACCCACCTCTCGTCTCTTCTTATCATCTATTCAAGCCGTCAAGGCCCACCTGCAGGGAGACGAGGTATATCATGTGCTCTTCGAGGCGACTGAAATCAAGGACTCAGGGTCAAGTATCCCGGTCTTATAGGATTTTGCTGATGTTTTTTCGGAGAAGCTCCCCGGACTGCCACCGCACCGCGAGAAGGATTTCCAAATCCAATTAGTGCCAGGGGCAAAGCCGGTGTCCAAAGCTCCTTATCGGATGGCCCCGAAGGAGTTGGTAGAGTTTCGGAGCCAGCTGCAGGAGCTGGTGGAAGATGGGTTTGTTAGGCCGAGTTCCTCACCCTGGGGAGCTCCGGTGTTGTTCGTGAAGAAGAAGGACGGCACACTCAGATTGTGCATCGACTACAGAGCTCTAAATAGGCTGACGATGCGGAACACGTACCCTCTGCCTAAGATCGACGAGTTGTTTGACCAGCTAGAGGGAGCCCACTGCTTCTCGAAGCTGGATCTGAGATCAGGATATTATCAGCTAAGGATCCAGGAGGAGGATATCCCGAAGACGGCTTTCAGCAGCCGATATGGATTGTATGAGTTCACTGTGATGCCATTCGGGATCACAAATGCACCATCAGCATTTATGAGCCTGATGAACCGGGTGTTCGAGCCTTATCTCGACATCTTTGTCATTGTGTTCATCGACGACATCCTCATCTACTCGAGGATGGAGGAGGAGCATGCGCGACATCTGGCACTAACTTTGGAGAAGCTTCAGGAGCACCATCTGTATGCGAAGTTCAGCAATTATCAGTTCTGGTTGAAGGAGGTGGCCTTTCTAGGCCATATCATCAGTGGAGCTGGCCTAGCAGTGGATCCAGCAAAGGTTCAGGCAGTACGGGATTGGCCGCCGCTGAAGACGGCCCCCGATGTGAGGAGTTTCTTGGGACTTGCCGGCTACTACCGGAAGTTCGTTCAGGGGTTTTCTCAGATAGCCCTCCCGCTCACATCCTTGACGAGGAAGGATGCTACATTCACATGGACACCGCGGTGTGAGGCCACTTTCCAGGAGCTGAAGGGTCGGCTTACTTCAGCCCCCATTATTGCCCTGCCATCGGGGAGGGAAGGATTTCAGGTGTATACGGATGCATCATATCAGGGGATGGGTGCCGTTCTGATGCAGAACGGGCACGTGATAGCTTACGCCTCCCGCCAGTTGAAGAATCACGAGCAGAACTACCCGGTGCTTGACTTGGAGATGGGAGCAGTCGTATTCGCTCTCAAGATCTGGCGACACTACCTTTATGGTGTCCACTGCGACATATTCTCAGATCACAAGAATCTGAAGTATGTAGATACGCAGAAGGAGCTGAATATCCGGCAGAGACGATGGGTGGAGTTCTTATCAGACTATCAGTATACGACGCATTACCACCCAGGGAAGGCGAATGTAGTAGCAGACGCACTGAGCCGGAGAGCTACTGCGTCAGGAGCAGAGCCTAAGTTGATGGCCATGGAGTTAGTGCGGATGTTCGAGGACATGCAGATCTCTCTAGTATCTGAGGACGATCCGGAGTTGTACGAGGAGTACTTAGCAGCGATGGGTGACACCTACGACATTCGAGACCGCATCAGGGATGGGCAGAAACAGGATGCCAAGTTGGAGCCGATATTCAGAGCCTTGGAGGCAGGCTCAGCTGGAGATTATTCGCTGAAGGACGGCCTGTTGAGTTTTAGAGGCTGGGTGTATATACAGGCAGGGGGCCGGATTCGGGAGGATATTATGTCGGAGGCACAGGTGAGGTTGATTCGAGATAGGATGCTGGAGGCCCAGAGCAGGCAGGCCAAGTATTACGATGTGCGTCATCGTATGGTGGAGTTCCAGGTGGGAGACCAGGTTTTCTTGAAGATACGTCTGATGCATGGAGCCTCGCGGGTTCGCGGGCGGAAGAAGGTTAGTCCGAGGTATATGGGACCTTATAGGATCCTGGAGTGGATCGGTCCCCTGGCTTACAGACTAGAGCTACCGCCGGAGTTGGAGCGACTGCACGACGTTTTCCACGTCTTCTCACTTAGGAAGGCTCTACTTAGGCCAAAGCAGCAGGTTTCTACTTCAGAGGGGCCAGTAGCTACTGATCGGTCGGTTCACCTGAAGCCGGTTCGGATAGACGACACGGAGTTACGAGTCTTGCGGCGCAAGAAGGTTCCGCTGGTCAAGGTTCTATGGAGGAATCATGGACAGGAAGAGCATACTTGGGAGCCACTGGACTTGATGCAGCAAAAGTACCCGCAGCTTTTCACAACAGGTATAATTTAATTTTTCCGGGATGTTACTTTTCTTCAGTGGAAACCCCCATCGGGCTTAACCTGAATTTCGAGGACGAAATTTTTATTTTTATGTATTGGGATTTGTAACATCCCTCAAACAACTAGACCCCTAAGTTGGTTTTGTCATGACTAGGTCATGACAAAACCATAGGAAGAGCTCAAGACCTTGTGAACATAGGTGAGAAGGAGAAAACCCAAGTGGTCTACAAATAGCAATTTTCAGATACCAAGCCTAGGGTTGGACTTTAGGACCCCACCCTGAACCTTGACCCCACAATAGCATCCATAACCCATTAGAGGTCTCCTTGAAGCACCAGTGACCCATTGGGGTCAACCTAAGAGGCCAATTTGACAAAAGTCAACCTTAACCCTAAATTGGTCAAACTAGCTCAATTAAGATCAATTAGCCCCCACCATGCCTAATTGACCATGCCCCTATCCTTTTATGGGTACTAGGATTCTAATGGACCAAAAAGCCCCATCATGGGGCCTCTAATTTGAACAATTTGCCCTAAACCCTAATTTGGTCAAAGTGCACTAATAAAGGGCAATTCACCCTCACCTTATCAAATTGACCCCACCTATACCTTCCTAACCCTTGAGGGAAGCCAATGGAGCTCAAGTCACCCTTTGGGGTCAACCCAATTTGTCAATTTGACCAAAGTCAAACTCAAGCTCAATTTAGGTCAACATACCCCAATTTAGCCTAATTTAACCCAATCCACTTGGGCTAGACCCATTTAAGGTGGTCCACCACCTAATGGGGATTGAATGTTGCTGAGGTGGCCGTTCAATTTGGAGAGAGACGGCCAGGAGAGAGAAAAAAGGAGGTTTCTCCCAAATCGGAGAGAGAGAAAGAGAGCTTTTATGGTGATTATATGATATTGATCCTTCAAATCCCTCCCAATTGATGTGCATTCATCTCCCCCTTCAGTTACAATCAAAATTCTGGAGTTTACTATGGACAGAAGGGCTGAATTAAAAGAAAAATAGCTGTAACCGAATTTTGGTTAATGGACATTAATGGCTTTTGGAGATAAAGCCATCTTAGTCGAATGAAACTCCTCCCATTTCCTTCAGTGCTCAGAGAGGAAGAGATCCCCTTTATTCCTAGTGAATTTCGTGCAGAGAGATCCTAGATCGGCATGGCATCAAAAGCTCCAGCACCAACAATGGCAACTCGCCAGAATTCACGCCGCCAAGCCCCTGCTCAGGTCTGATGCTCTTTTCCTCCCTTGGTGCTAGATCTCTTCTTCTTTTGGGGCTCGATCCGAGCACAATAGGGCTCGGATTGTGCTTCCGAAAGGGTGTGTTTCGTACCCATTTTTCCTCCCTCAAAAACCAGATCCGACCACCTCCATCCGGCCAACCACCCCCTATTGCCGGCCACCACCTCAACCGAGGTGGTGGTGGCATTGGCCGGCCGGAAGGAGACGCAGGTGGCCGGGAAATCGCCCCGCAAGGAGGCCCAGGAAGGGTCGTCGCGAGCCGTCCAACGTTCGGGGACGATGATGGAGAGCCGTCGGATCGATTTATTTACGTTTAAGTTATATCATTTAATTAGTCGAGCGCCACAAGAAGTTCGTCGAACGAGCTAGTGCGTCGAACGAAATACTTCGTCGAACGAATCCGTTAGTCGAACGCTGTTATAAGTTATTTAGTCGAGCGCTGTTATAGGTTAAATTAGTCGAACGCAGCATGTTCAGATTTTGTCGAACGCAGGGTTGTTCGGCTTTCGTCGAACGCAGAGTCGATCTGCTTTCGTCGAACGCAGTTTGCTCTGCTTTCGTCGATCTCAGTAACAGTTATTTAATTAATTGTTTTCAAGAGTTCTATCATATGTTTTGCTGTACTTAGATTTAATTGTTAAAAATACTTAAGCTCCTCTACAAAAAAAGTGTCCAACACCAAAGTTGTAGCCCTTAGGGTTTACTTTATTTTAAAATTAATTTCAACCCAAAAGGAGTTCTGTAGCTCCTTGTAGGTCCATTTTAGTGGGGCTGGTCCCTAGTGAAGGGCAGCCACCAATTCTTGTATAACTTTTGATTGGGAAATGATATGGTCTTGAGATTTGAAACATAGTCTACTTATACCTACACACACATCATATCCAATGATGGGATTTTTAGAAGAACCTTTTTCTAAGGTTTTTGAAATAATTTCATAAATCATCTAATAATTAATTAGTGGGTTAAATGACCTCCAATGCCCTCCAAATTTTGGTGGGTGCTCCTTAGGGTTACTGTATGACCTTGGTAAAATTATCAGCCCAATTGGGACTGTTTTGTTTAGGTATTTTGTAAACCCAAGTTAGGACAAATAGGGTCAAAGTTAGGGTATGGTGTTTACCTTGGGGTATGGTGGTCAAAACTCATCACCATGTAGTGAAACCTTGGTGACTGGTTTAGGATCACCTAAGACACCTCCATGAGTGATATGTGGTGGTGTGGAGATGGTTAAGCCCTAGAATGCTAGTTTTATTCCTAGGTGGGCATTTAGAGCCTTGTGAAGGCCATGTGGTCAAATGTTCCTGGTTGGTTATGAAACTTGGTGGATAGATTCATAGGGTGTAAATAGGCACTGGGTTTTTGTATAAGAATTTTAGGAGCTAATATTCCCTTTAATTTTGGACATAACCCCTTTAGGGAAACTTCTTATAAGAAACATTTACATGCTTAAAAAGTCTTGGATAATGATGAGACTTTGGTTGTGATATTATAATCATGTTTTAGACATCTGGTAATTTTTGTGAATTTTATTAAATGATTTAATCAGTACTTCTTTCACAAGGCACTTGTTTTGATTTAAACTTAAGAAAAATATTTGAGGGTCCAAAACTCATTGTTAAATTTTGAAAATTGGTGACAGGACCTTTCTAAACATTAGGAAACTCTGTAAAGTTTTATAGAATTTTTGAAGAATTAAATCAGTAGGCTACTTCACAGTTCATTGAATTTGAGGTTTATTTATTTATTTATTTTAGTGAGAAAAGGATTTTCTAAAATCTTGAAACTTAGTCAGTAGCCCTTTTTGGTGAATACAAGAGCTTGGTAATTTTCCCATAATTTTAGTGTTGATCTTTTTGATGGTTCCTTCATAAAACTATGATTTTGGATAGATGATAAATAATTAAATTAAAGGATAATTTATTACTGTAAAAATATGATATTCTGTTTCTGAGGATATTTAGTCACCATAGATTTACCATAATTTTTTGAAAGCCATATCATAAGATTTACTTATAGTTCATTTTCATTTTCATGCTTGGCAGATGTTTGGGGAAATTAAAATAAATATTAATTAATTAGGGAAAAATATGATTCTCTGGAATTAGTCTTATAACATCATGATAGACCTCCAGTAAATAGCTTGGGTCAGTTGGATGAATATATGGAGTACCTCTAGTTGTGAGCCTCACATAACTAGCTTGGTCAGCGTATAGTAAAACTGTGAAACTTAGTTTTTTAGTGACCTACAAGGTTGAAATGGTGTGCAGATGGTGCACATGGGATGATTAGATAGTTGTGAGTCCACCCAAATAAGTGTATGTGAGGAAAGTGTACTTGGTGGGTTAAGAGTAAGGTTGTCCTGGGGATTGACGAAAGATCGTCTTTCCCCCGGTGTGTCTTAAAGCACTTAGGTCTAGCTCAAGTGAAACGGTAGAAGGGAATTCTTAAGGGTAGATACCAATAGCAGTAAGTATCTTGAGAAAGGGAACTATGGGGTGTCAACCCATTACAGTTCCTAGTACCGTAGCGAGCCCCTTACAGGGTAACCCTCGGGAAGTTCAAGATTAACCAAAAGTCGTAGGAGTATAGAAGATGCTCAAGACTAACAAATAACACATTCACTCACACTCCGTATTCACGGGAGTTTGGTTGGTTGGGTACCCTGAGTTGTAGGCTCGGTGGTGGTTGGTGCAGATTGTTGATCCAGAGAGTTTGTGACTCAGTTTGGTTCTTGGTCGGGCAAGTTAATCCCAGGTGGTTTATGTTGTAGTTTGTAGATAGATAGTAGAACATGTTGCATGTGCACAAGGTGGTGGGTCCTTAGTGTTGACGGTCGTTGCACCGACGTTGATACTCGGGCTCGGCAAGTGCGGAATTTGCACTTAGACATAAAAAGTCTGGTGGTCCAGCCAGTAAGAGTACGCAGATGCTCCGCGGTTTTGCGTTGAGGCATACGATAGGTCTAGGTTAGGTAGTGCATATACCAACCTAGAGGTGGGCGAGGCCCAACCCACTATTTCTGTTTGCCACTACGGGAGTATCCTGGGAGTCTTGCTAGCTCCAAAAAGGGGGAACTAAAGGTCTGTGCTTATAGAGTCGAAGTGGGTGAGTTGCACTTGAATGAACATAGCATAACTACATACCTTGCATGTCATATCATAAACATTGCATTTCAACCCTTACGCCTATCGTATAAGTTGGTTATGGGACTTCATATACGATAGGCCTTGCTAAACGACCCCTTGGTCTATAGGTTTGTGTGGGCATTCCTATAAATCGATGGTTACTTTTCTATTACTATTGTCTTTACTTACTGCACTCTACTTACTCTTTACCTGCTCTTGCTATGCTTATTAACTATTTCATTTATGTATATATGTACTTGAGTTGTGGTAGAACTCTTCCTGTAGTATATACCCTATCATCTGCTTTTGCTATTACCCCTTGTTTGTCCTCCGCTTCATCCTTTCCGCTTGGTGCCTAGGAGTCACCGGGGGAGGGGTGGGGGATTGGCTTAGTCTTTTTGACTAACGGTCGGTGGACCTTATCATTTTAGGAGAACGCGGCGACGGAGCAGCACCAGAGGCCGGTGCAGATGGAGGTAGGGCAGTCTAGCACGGGAGCACCGAAGACAGGATCCATGAGTGTGTAACACCCCAAAGATCGTGGTTCAGCGAGGTAGGCGAAATGGTAGTGTTGCGCTCGGGATAGGCTCAAGATTCCAGATCAGGTCAATGCGCACGACCATTGTCCTCTTCACGCACGACCAGTGATCGTGCGCCAGCGATCGTGCGCAACCCGCAAAGAATCGGAGTTCTGTCTCGGCTTATGCGCACGACCATTGTCCTCTTCGCGCACGACCAGTGATCGTGCGCCAGCGATAGTGCGTTAATTCAGAAGAGAATCGAGTTCTATCTCGGATAGTGCGCACGACCATTTCCCTCTTCGCGCACGACCAGTGATCGTGCGCCAGCGATCGTGCGCCCTGTTTATTCTGTTCCGCGATTTTGAGCGGAGAAGAAGATCGGACCGTCCAAATCTTTTGGGATTTGATCCAACGGCTAGGTTTAGTTGCGGGAGACCTTTAGGGCTGATGAGAGGGGGTTAAACCTCATATTCTCTAAGCCATTCTCTCTCCAAACCCTAGAGAAAGAAGGAGGAGCCAAGGAAGAAGAAGGGAGATTCCGCCATTGACGGAGCTCCGGAGCTCCATTTCGCGAACCGTTTCCAGATCTGGAGAGTGCAGCCCGGTGCGGTCATTTCCCTCCGTCTAGAATCTCGGATCCATGGCGAAAAAGAACGCTCCTAGGGTAACGATTTCTTCTCCCGTTGTTTGGACTTGTCTTTTGTCCTCTCCTTCGTTTCTCTATGCTTGCATGAGGGATCCCTTTCACCAAATGGGTGAAGTGTAGGATTCCCTCAAGTTCTCCGGAACTCCGGGTCGATTGTGTCCGTCCCCGGCATATTGCATGTAGAAAATCCGGTAGTCGTGCGGATTTAGGCATTTTGTGTGAAGCCTATTCGTGGCCGTGAGCCCGAATCGGTGATGCTTGGATTGCGACGTTGCATTTAGGTTAAGCCTAGAATGCGTGCCGGAGAATGACTCCGTGAAATCATCTATAGTAGTGCGGGATTTAAGTGTAGGCGTCTTGTGAAGATCCTAACGAAAGCCCCATGCTTTGAGATTGGATGAAGGCAAACCTTCACCGCGAAATTGATGCGGAGCGTATTATACCTCCCCTTTTTGAGTATTTGTGAAGCCTAGATCCTTGTGAAGGGATTAGGTGCGTGGCTTATATTTGTGTAGCACTTGAAGGTGCTAAACCCTTACGGGCCGAGGCGAAGCCGTACCCGCGTCGTGCGACAGATCGCGACGATTAGAGCACGGGCAAAGCTAAACAGAACCCGTTTCCATGCATATCGGTAAGAGGTCCCTACCTCATGTAGCCGTGTGATCATGGGAGAGGTCGTGGAAGGTGGTTTACCTAGACCGACCAAAAGCTCTTTTTCCCACATAAGGCGATGGCCCTTACGGTGGAGTGTTTGTGGAATTGATGTTGTTAGCCTCATGCGGTTGTTTAGGCGGTTGCGCGGAACCTTCGGGTGAACCCAACCAACATCATGTGCATACCTAGGTTCCCTCCTTTTTGATGCTCAACCTAGAAGATTGAATGTGCTTGAAACCTCACCTTATGTAGTTGCACTCTCTTTATTTTAGTACTTGTGCTAGTATGGCTTGCTTGCAGGGTAGAATCTCCGCCACCCCGGGAAAGGGGTGGGGTCGTTATAATTTGGTCAGCTGTGCTGACCGTTACCTTGTTTGCCACCGCTTGGTGGAATGTTCTTATGCAGGTGCAGGTGAGCCTAGCGGGAAATAGCGGGCGGTGGCCCCTTTTGCTGAGTTGGCCCTTGAAGGCCAGCCTCCCTTTTTAGCTTTCTCATGTATTGCCGGCCTGCGTGCCGATGTATGTTTTGGAGATTTTAGTACATTTGCTAAATATAAGGCCTTAAGGCCATAACTCTCTCTCTTGGTTACATTCCTATGATAGTGGACAATTCTAATTGAAATGTTAAATCTTTATGCTTCCGCTAGTGTTTAGTATACTCTGTTGTAGTTTCTTTCTGTTTATCACCTTTTAACTCCTAGCTAGTGTGGTTAGTATGGCGTGGGGTCCCGGCCGGACCTACTGTTATATTATTCGTACTGGCAGGGTGTTACAATTTGGTATCGGACTTAAGGCGTCGATCCGTAGTTTAGCGAATTCGGGACGAATTCCTTTTAAGGGGTGGTGTGCACGGGATGTGCATTCACCTAAAACGACAAAAACTAATAAGAATGTCCACTTAGGAATGGGAAAACATACTTGTTTGCGGAACCTGAGCGTTCCATGATTGTTGTTTGCTATGTTTTCAGTCACTAAATTGTGTCTTACACGATTATAGGCGACTAGAAGTGGTGCGGGGCCGTCTCAACCCCGTAACACCGCTGAAAGTAGTGGGTCGGCTGAAGTGCCAGCGACCACTCCTCCTGCTGAGATGATCAGGTTAATCGCAGAAGCTATCTTCGCGATGATCAATGCTCAACCGCAAAGGCTTGCACAGCCTGCTATGCCTAATACAGATGCGGCCCCGGTGATCGAACCTGCAGTGGAACCTGCGGTGGAACCGAGGGTTGAGGCCCCTGTGCCAGTGCCTGCAGGGGAACCTGCGGCGGTGCAAAGGGTGGAGCGTCCGGTAGAGCGTGTAGTTGTTGCGCGAGCGCGTGATCAACAGCTGCAACACTTTCTAAGCTTCCATCCTCCAACTTTCTCGGGGACCGGATCCCCAACGGAGGCGGAGGACTGGCTGTCAACGGTTAGGAAGATTCTAAGGGCAACAGCAACAGAAGAAGTTATGATGGTCACTTTAGCCACCTTCCTCCTTAACGGAGAGGCAGAGCGTTGGTGGGCTGAACAGGAAGTGCACAAGTTCGGAGGCAGGGAGATTACCGAGATCACGATAGCGGAGTTTTCAAAGTCTTTTCTTCAAAGGTATATTCCTTCTGCCCAACGCATTGCGTTGCAGAACCAGTTTCTGAAGTTAACTCAAGGCGACAGCTCAGTGGATGAGTACTTGCACGAGTTCACTAAACTGGGTCGTTATGCGGGGCCTATGATGGAAGACGAAGAGACAAAGACGAACAAGTTCTATGAAGGTCTTCGGGATGAGTTGAGGCTGCTCCTTGCAGGCCCAATGACGTTAGGTTTCCAGGTGATGGTCCAAACTGCCAGATCCCTAGAGTTGGACATGAAGAGGGTACAAGCAAAAGCCGTGGCAAAGAAACCTGAGTTTCATGTGCCGGTCTCTCAGTCTAAGTCAGAATTCAGAAAGAACAAAAGGAAGTTCAAACCGGCGGAGCAAACCCGCTCAAATGTTTCGGGAGCAACGACAGTGCGGAGCCCTATCACGTGTTTCACCTGCGGGAAGGTGGGACACAAGGCCGCAGTATGTCGAAGTGGTCCCCCGAAGACAGAGAATCGATCTTTGGACTATGCTCGAGCTGCGGAAAAGGGTAAAGCTGCGGAGTTTTCGGCTTCCCAGCACATTGCTCCGACTCAGGCGAGAGTCTACTCGCTTGGCCAGCAAGAAGCCATACGACAAGCTGATGTTGTCACAGGTATGAATTAAAAATTAGCTTTTACATAGCTATTTGTGATTATACCGTTGTGCAACTGTATGTTTCTTTTTTTTGGTGTGCAATTAAGCTTTGTCCTAATTCTCAACTATCCGGCGAGAGCTCTATTTGATACGGGTGCATCGCACTCTTTTCTGTCTGAGGACTTCGTGGTGCGAATCGGAGTGCCATCTACCTTCGTAGAGGATAGATTAGAAGTAGTGCTACCCAATGGATCTCGCATGTCTGCGGATAGGAAGAGCCGTGTGAAGGTGCGGATCGGAAATCAAGATTTCGATTTGGAAGCATCGTTGTTGCCGTTAGCTGAATTCGATGTGATCTTCGGCATGGACTGGCTCTCGGAGCAGCGTGCATGCATAGATTGCAATTCTAAGGAGATCACTCTGGGAAGGAACGCCGATGGAGAAACCACGTTTGCCGGTATGCGAGGAGCGAGCAAGACGCTGATGTCTGCTCTCCAAGTGGTTAAGGCGGTGAGAAAAGGCGCCGAGTTGTTCTTCACCTTGTTGGAGGCTTCGGAGCCAAAGCCCAGGTTATGTGATGTCCCAGTTGTAGCGGAGTACGCCGACGTGTTTCCTAACAAACTCCCTGGGGCTCCGCCTCAGCGAGAGATCGATTTCTGTATCGAGTTGGTGCCAGGTGCCAAACCTGTGGCCCGCTCACCGTACCGGATAGCGCCAAAGGAATTGGCAGAGCTGAAGGTTCAATTGCAAGAGCTGCTAGAGCAAGGCTACGTACGTCCAAGTTCTTCGCCTTGGAGTGCACCGGTCCTCTTTGTGAAAAAGAAGGACGGGAGCTTGCGTCTATGTATCGATTATCGAGAGCTAAACAAGTTGACCGAGAAGAACCGATATCCGATTCCAAGAATCGATGATCTCTTCGACTAGCTGGTTGGGTCGACGGTATACTCCAAACTGGACCTAAGGTCCGGCTATTACCAACTGCGGATAAGGGAATGTGACATTCCAAAAACAGCGTTCAGTACCCTCTTTGGGCACTATGAGTTCACGGTGATGCCGTTCGGTCTGTCCAATGCACCGTCGGTATTCATGGACTTAATGAACAGGACGTTCCGTGAGTATTTGGATCAATTTGTGATCGTCTTTATCGACGACATTTTGGTATACTCTCAATCGGAAGTGGAGCATGTAGGGCATCTGCACGCCGTTCTGAGCACCTTGAGGAAGAGTCAGCTATATGCCAAGTTCTCCAAGTGCGAGTTTTGGCTACCGTCAGTAGCATTCCTTGGTCACGTCGTTAGTGGAGATGGAATTGCGGTTGATCCGTCGAAGATAGAAGCGATCCGAGCCTGGCCTTTGTTGAAAAACGTAGCGGAAGTCTGAAGTTTCTTAGGACTTGCCGGCTATTATAGGCGCTTTGTGGAAAACTTCTCGAGGATTGCACTTCCTCTCACTAAATTGACTAGGAAAGATCATAAGTTCGTTTGGTCGCCCGAGTGCGCACGAGCTTTTGAAGAACTGAAGAGCCGTCTGACCACGGCGCCCATTCTAAGCTCGCCATGTGGTACGGAAGGCTACGAAATCTATAGCGACGCCTCGGGGAGTGGTTTGGGTTGTGTCCTAGTGCAGTTCGGTAAGGTAATTGCCTACGGCTCCCGGCAGTTGAAGGTTCATGAGAGGAATTACCCGGTCCATGATTTGGAGCTAGCGGCCGTGGTATTTGCTCTTAAGCTTTGGAGGCATTATTTGTATGGCGTGAAGATCGACATCTTTACCGACCACAAGAGCCTCAAGTACTTGCTAGATCAAAGGGAGTTGAATATGCGACAGAGGAGGTGGTTGGAGTTCCTTGGGGACTACACCTTCGACATCAAATATACTCCTGGAAAGGGAAATGTAGTTGCGGACGCGTTGAGTCGTCGGGCTCCCGCTCAAGCAAATTGGATTTTGATGCACGATGAGCGTCTAATCCGTGAGCTGGAAGAAATGGAGATCATTTGCGTTGATCGAAGAGCGTCTACTTCAGCATGCTTGAACTGGACGGAGGTTCAATACCACCTTGCCGACCGAGTTCGACAGGCATTGGAGCTGGATGAGAGCATGAAACGCTACAAAGCGGAAACCGTTGACGGGTTGAACGCTGATTTCTCTTTCGAAGATGGCCTTATGTGGAAGAATGGCAGATTGTGCGTCCCAAACGTTGGTACTCTACGGGAGGAATTGATGTACGAGGCTCATCATACCAAGTACTCTATCCACCCGGGGAGCACGAAAATGTACATGGACATGAAGAAACTTTTCTGGTGGCCGGGTATGAAGAAGGACATTGCCCTCTACGTGGCCAAGTGCAACACTTGCGCGTTGGTGAAGGTGGAATGTCAACGTCCCGGTGGATTTTTGAAGTCCTTGCCGCTTCCGGAATGGAAGTTTGACGATATTTCGATAGATTTCGTGCACGGATTGCCGAGATCGCAGCATGGAAACGACGCCATCTGGGTGATCGTGGACAGACTGACAAAAGTATCGCATTTTATTCCGAACCGGAAGGATGATTCTGTAGAAAAGCTAGCGAAGCTCTATGTCGATAGTATTGTGCGGCTGCACAGTGTCCCTCGTAGCATCGTCAGCGATCGTGACGGGCGTTTCACATCGAAAGATTGGAGGCTTATCCATGAACTGTTGGGCACTAAATTGAAATTCAGCACGGCCTTCCACCCGCAAACGGACGGACAGACCGAGAGGACCAACAGGACTATGGAGGATATGCTCCGAATGTGCGCTCTAGATTTTGGAAAGAAGTGGGAAGATCATCTCTATATGATCGAATTCGCCTACAATAATAGCTACCAAGCCAGTATAAAGATGGCTCCTTTCGAGGCCCTCTATGGTAAGAAGTGTCGTACGCCGTTGTCTTGGGCAGAAACGGGCGATACTAAGCTATTAAAGCGAAAGGATGTTGAGGAAGCAACTTCGACGATCCGAACTATTCGGGAAAGGCTATTGATTGCCCAGGATAGGCAAGCAAAGTATTACAACGCCAAGCATAGGAACCTAGAGTTCGCCGTCGGTGACCGGGTTTACTTGAAGATCAAACCGTTCAAAGGGGTATCAAGGATCCGACGCTTGAAAAAGCTCAGTCCAAGGTACTTAGGACCGTTTGAGATTGTGGAACGTGTTGGTGATGCGGCTTATCGGCTTGCACTATCTGCAGAGCTGAGCGGTCTGCACGACGTGTTTCACATTTCAGTTCTGAGGAAGGCAGTGCAAGAGCCTACTCATATCGTTGCGGTTGGCAAAGTGTCCGTGGATAGTGGGTTGTCGACGAAAGTCAAACCCTTACGCATCGAGGATACAGAGGTAAAGCAGTTGCGGAACAAGTCCATTCGGATGGTAAAGGTTCGGTGGGATAATTGCGGCCGAGAGGAGCTAACTTGGGAGAGAGAGAGCAAGCGATGCTTGCGGAGTACCCCGAGCTATTTCTCTCAGGTAAATTTTCTTTAAAAACTGTAAATTCCTGCTATTACTGTTTTCGAAATTTCGGGACGAAATTCTTTTAAAGGGGGTGGAGTTGTAACACCCCAAAGATCGTGGTTCAGCGAGGTAGGCGAAATGGTAGTGTTGCGCTCGGGATAGGCTCAAGATTCCAGATCAGGTCAATGCGCACGACCATTGTCCTCTTCGCGCACGACCAGTGATCGTGCGCCAGCGATCGTGCGCAACCCGCAAAGAATCGGAGTTCTGTCTCGGCTTATTCGCACGACCATTGTCCTCTTCGCGCACGACCAGTGATCGTGCGCCAACGATCGTGCGTTAATTTAGAAGAGAATCGAGTTCTGTCTCGGACAGTGCGCACGACCATTTCCCTCTTCGCGCACGACCAGTGATCGTGCGCCAGCGATCGTGCGCCCTGTTTATTCTGTTCCGCGATTTTGAGCGGAGAAGAAGATCGGACCGTCCAAATCTTTTGGGATTTGATCCAACGGCTAGGTTTAGTTGCGGGAGACCTTTAGGGCTGATGAGAGGGGGTTAAACCTCATATTCTCTAAGCCATTCTCTCTCCAAACCCTAGAGAAAGAAGGAGGAGCCAAGGAAGAAGAAGGGAGATTCCGCCATTGACGGAGCTCCGGAGCTCCGTTTCGCGAACCGTTTCCAGATCTGGAGAGTGCAGCCCGGTGCGGTCATTTCCCTCCGTCTAGAATCTCGGATCCATGGCGAAAAAGAACGCTCCTAGGGTAACGATTTCTTCTCCCGTTGTTTGGACTTGTCTTTTGTCCTCTCCTTCGTTTCTCTATGCTTGCATGAGGGATCCCTTTCACCAAATGGGTGAAGTGTAGGATTTCCTCAAGTTCTCCGGAACTCCGGGTCGATTGTGTCCGTCCCCGGCATATTGCATGTAGAAAATCCGGTAGTCGTGCGGATTTAGGCATTTTGTGTGAAGCCTATTCGTGGCCGTGAGCCCGAATCGGTGATGCTTGGATTGCGACGTTGCATTTAGGTTAAGCCTAGAATGCGTGCCGGAGAATGACTCCGTGAAATCATCTATAGTAGTGCAGGATTTAAGTGTAGGCGTCTTGTGAAGATCCTAACGAAAGCCCCATGCTTTGAGATTGGATGAAGGCAAACCTTCACCGCGAAATTGATGCGGAGCGTATTATACCTTCCCTTTTTGAGTATTTGTGAAGCCTAGATCCTTGTGAAGGGATTAGGTGCGTAGCTTATATTTGTGTAGCACTTGAAGGTGCTAAACCCTTACGGGCCGAGGCGAAGCCGTACCCGCGTCGTGCGACAGATCGCGACGATTAGAGCACGGGCAAAGCTAAACCGAACCCGTTTCCATGCAGATCGGTAAGAGGTCCCTACCTCATGTAGCCGTGTGATCATGGGAGAGGTCGTGGAAGGTGGTTTACCTAGACCGACCAAAAGCTCTTTTTCCCACATAAGGCGATGGCCCTTACGGTGGAGTGTTTGTGGAATTGATGTTGTTAGCCTCATGCGGTTGTTTAGGCGGTTGCGCGGAACCTTCGGGTGAACCCAACCAACATCATGTGCATACCTAGGTTCCCTCCTTTTTGATGCTCAACCTAGAAGATTGAATGTGCTTGAAACCTCACCTTGTGTAGTTGCACTCTCTTTATTTTAGTACTTGTGCTAGTATGGCTTGCTTGTAGGGTAGAATCTCCGCCACCCCGGGAAAGGGGTGGGGTCGTTATAATTTGGTCAGCTGTGCTGACCGTTACCTTGTTTGCCACCGCTTGGTGGAATGTTCTTATGCAGGTGCAGGTGAGCCTAGCGGGAAATAGCGGGCGGTGGCCCCTTTTGCTGAGTTGGCCCTTGAAGGCCAGCCTCCCTTTTTAGCTTTCTCATGTATTGCCGGCCTGCGTGCCGATGTATGTTTTGGAGTTTTAGTACATTTGCTAAATGTAAGGCCTTAAGGCCATAACTCTATTTCATGGTTTCATTCCTACGATAGTGGACAATTCTAATTGAAATGTTAAATCTTTATGCTTCCGCTAGTGTTTAGTATACTCTGTTGTAGTTTCTTTCTGTTTATCACCTTTTAACTCCTAGCTAGTGTGGTTAGTATGGCGTGGGGTCCCGGCCGGACCTACTGTTATATTATTCGTACTGGCAGGGTGTTACAGAGTGGCTGTTAGTTATAGTTATTTTGCTTCCGCGAGAGAATTTGTAGTGAGGCTTAATGTATCGGGAAGGAGCCCTTGTTATCTCTTTTCTTTATTTCAGTTATATTTATGTGGACATCTCTTCGTGGATGTATTACTTTTCTATGTGATGTGGACTTGGCTTTCTTTTAGCTTATTCATCTTTGCTTCTTCGTGATCGATTTGGCCGACAGTATCGGCGTTTTGTAGTGGCGACCTTCCCGAGCGAGGATGTCACCACAAAGCGGCGGTTCTGGGCCTATGACCCGGTTGTCTGAAAAAAAATGGGGTCTTACAACTGCTGCACGTCGTAGAGTTACGGGAAGATCGTGCACTGTCGGAAATCCGTTACTGCTGTCGGAAATCTGATAGCTCTAAAACGTTGAGTAGAGATCGGACAACGGAAGAAATCGTGCACTGTCAAAAATCCGGTACTGCTGTCGGAAATCCGATAGCTCTAAAACGTTGAGAAGAGATCGGAGAACGGAAGAAATCGTGCGCTGTCGGAAATCCGGTACTGCTGTCGGAAATCTGATAGCTCCAATTTCTGGAAAATCGGTATTTTGCTCCAATTGCAAACATGTTATTCTTGCACCTGTTATCTGCACATCATTAATCAAAAATAGGATCAAATACATTCAGGATTTGTTATTCTCAAATCGGACGAGTGCAGAACGCATGCTCCAACACGCTTCCCCTCCCAAGCCAAAGCTGAGACTGGGCACCTTGGAGTGTCTGAAAACTAAGCCAGGATAACCTAGGGAGAAAGAAGCTCAGAGAACTGAGATCGGATTCCTGTCCCAAGGTGCCCTTCAAGGTCTATATATAATTTTTCAAGTCTGGTCTGCTAATAGCGGGATTCCGCCATACTCTTTTGCTATACGCAGCCCAAAAATGTCTGCCAACATCTAAACTCCGTTGTTTGGAGGGGCTAACTGCAGACCACCAGGGTTTTTTAGGTAAAAATGATCATGAACACTTCCTGGGCGAGCCGCCCAAAAGAGTCTCTCTCACGAACCGAGTGGCTCGGCTTGGCTCGCTCGCCTCCCTGCGAGTAACCGAAGAGGGCCTGGCCCGCTCACCTTCTTGCGAGCAACCGGCGAGAGCCCTGCTCGCCCGGCACCCTGACTCGCTAGCCTTCTTACTCCTTTTGCCTGATGGCTCCTTTGTCTCTGCTCACCTCCTGGCGGACACCGGTGTTGTACAATATTGGTCTGACGTAGCGAGACATTTCGTATGGTATCCTAGTCCGACATCAACCTCAAGTACAATGTAGTCAAGAAGTAGGATACCCCAAAGTGACTAAATGAAAAAGGTGGAAATCATGCACAAGTGCTCAAAGTTTACTCTCTAATACTCTCGCGTCGCTTCCCAGGAGAAACTAATACCCTTTACATGAATAAACATGACCATATTAAGAGGATTTGGTGCTTGTGTATCTACTAGCAGATTAGTGGGAAGCTCGTAAGTTTAACCCCATTTCCAATTGCAAACATGTTGATACTCCCCATTTCCATCCCCGTAAAATCCATCACAAGGAGAGGATGTCGAATGTGGGATGAGAATTCAAACCTAGAAGAATACCATGTAATAGGATAACAAGCACACGACCCTTGGAGAAGTTGCGATAAAAGGTAGTTTTGAGGGTGAGAACCTTACCATATCCACAAATCTTGAGGACTGTGTAACCATAAGGATTATGTACACACGTGAAATGTCCAAATTGTCAGATATAAGAAACTCAGCTCAAGATTTACGGGAGGCTAATCTTGTTTCTTCATTTATTGGGCCACTATGATATTAACATGGGAGGTTTTTAGAAACACAAAAGCCTCTGCAATACACCTCCCTGGGCACCTGTTTTGTTGCAGGGTATATAAAGTGAACCTTAGACCCAAATCTGTGTGCCCCCATCATCTGACTTATCCAAATGATCTGAATTTTACATCGTACATGTATATTTAGTACGACACACATGCTGTCCAAGAATCAGAATTTTGGAGATAAAGTTCTATAGATTTGGAAATAATTTCATTACATACGATTGTGGTAGTCCTAAGGCTTAATGAAGACCAATCCACTCAAATCTTTTATGGATGGTAGGTCTAATAAAGAAAGGTCCCTGGACAAATTTGAGGCCATTTGTACCCCCTGCTTATTGGTGGGTCCCACATGCAAGACCAAGGTAGCTTAGGACAATACCCATGTTGTTACACACAGAGTTTTATGGATAATTATCATTTCCTTGGTCAATTCTCTTGAAATTTGAAACATGCACTTACGGTCAAGAGATCTTTCATCTCTGAAGGAATCTAAGACTTTGAGGATTGAGTTCTGTAGGAAATTAGGGTTTGAGAACTCTTGTTACATTAAGCATTATTGAGAATTCCAGGGTCAAGTTCCCCTAGATCATTATGAAAATCTGGAATATTATAGAAATGAGTAGATAGAATCGTGGTCTCCATTGAACCTCTGAAATTTTTTAGTATAGTTATCAATTTATTAATTATCATACTTCTTTCACAAAATGGGTTTTGCACCCTTAGCCACATAATTAATCTTCTGGAATTATTTTAAGGAGGAAAGACTATGGACTTCTATTGAACACTATTTCAGATCATAACTAGTCTCTGGAAACTTTATTAAGCGTATTGGGCCATGATAAACGATACTTTGTGCACAAATTGGTGGACTCCATAAATATAAGAAGAAATAAGAAATAGGCCAAAAACAAATATGACATTTTGCAGAGTTGAAATCTGTAAGTTACCACTTATAAAACTTTGGGAATGATTTAGAGACCAATTTACGACATATTTACGATAATTGATTCATATGTGATAGGTCTCATGCAATATTTGAGCTTGGTTTGCGTTTAACAAAAATGAAACTATAGATTTCACCTTCAATAACACGTGGAGTTGAGATAAAAATCAGGAAAGAGGTTTCAGGACATTAATATGATTAGGTGCACTTCAAGAATTAATCATGAAGGATTTACAATATATGAATCTTACGAGCCTTGGAATTGATGACCCACGTGAATTTAAGTACCAGAACTAAGCTTGACTATTACTAGAGCATCCTTTGGTTTAGTAAATGATCGCGGACATATTTACATTTACTAAATATCTTTTCAGATTCTAGAAGCATGATTAAGTGTTGACATAAAATCTTAAAAGAATGACGATGACAATGAAAATTAGGAGAACCAACATTGCCCAAACCATAAGCATATCATGATCTTGGAAGAAAAGTCTAAATTTTAATTGCAAACACCTAATAAATAAGAGTACTGACATCACATGTACAAAGATGGTGAACCACAGGAGTGTTTAGATCCAAAGTGTTAGTAAGGATGGTATTGAAAATATCGACTTTGAACTTGAAGATATATTCTCCGGATCGAGAACTGTACACTTACGAAGACATCATACTATAGACTATAAGGCTCGATTGAGTTACACACTCGCCTTGCAAATGCGTAAGTTCACTTCAACATATGTCTTCCCTCAACTACGTATATCTTCATCAATTGGGAATTATTTAAGAAACCTCAGCTAGAAGAACTTGAATTAGAACATGGTGAGGTTTAATGAAAGTGCACTTGGGAGAAAACTGAGGATGAGGCGATGTGAACTAGACCTAACCGTTTCCAATATTAATTGGGAGTCTTATTGCACAAAAAAAACTAGAAATATACCGGGTATATCCAGAACCATAACTCCCATAAACATAACCTATATTTCGGGGACGAAATTATTTCTTCGTTTATTGGGATTTGTAACATCCCTAGAACAACTAGACCCTTAAGATGCATTTTTTCATGAAAAGTTCATGACATTTCTCTAAGGGGCCAAAATGACCCTAAGAACCAAGGTGAATAGGTAAAAATCACCTTGGTGTGCAAATAGCCAAATTGAGCCCAAGGCTTAGGGCTTGATATTAAAGCTTCAAAATGACAAGTGGACCCCACCAACTCTCCCTAAACACCTTAGGGAGTCCCTTGGGTCATTTAGGACCCATTGGGGTCAACCCAATTGATCAATTTGGCCAAAGTCAACTCTACCCCAAATAAGTCAAACCACTCAAATTAGGGTCAATTTAGGCTCAATTGAACTAAATGATTTCCCCCAAGTCCAACTAAACATCAAGGGAGGACAAAGGAGTCTACTTTGACTCATTAGGCCATTCAATTTCATCAAATTGGCCAAAGTCAACTCTAGCTTGAAATGACTCAACCATCCCTATTATGGGTCAATTAGGATTCAAATGATCAAATTGATCATCCCTAACACTCTAAGATCTCTTCGGGAGTCTAATGGGTCCACTTTGGACCCTAGGGATAAGCCAATTTTGGGAAATTAGGCAAAATTACCAATTTGCCCCAAATTACAATATGCCCCCAAATTACAATTTATGCCTTTTATGGTTCAATTGGCCCTCAATTGGACAAATTGACCTAGCACAACCCTTCCTAAACCCTTAAGGCAATATGTGAGACCTAAATGAACCCAATTGTGCATTCAATTTTGGAGGATTAGGGCAAAATCACCAAAATGCCCAAATTGCCCTTATAAGCAATTATGTGCAAATAAGCACCATATGACACCACTATGACCTAATTCCCCTTGGAATAGGTCCATAGGGTCCAAGGAACCAATGTAGGTCAATCACATTTGTTGGGGTGAGCTTGAGTCAAGTCCAAACTCAAAATTCCCAATTTGGCCTATTTAGGTCAAATAAGCCCAAGCCTTGATTTCAATGCGCTTGGCTCAACATTAGTGGCCCATACTGCAGCCTAAGGTGCTAATTACCATGGTCAACCTCAGATTTCAAAATTAGATGTCATGCAAGGGGGTAAATAGGAGAAATCCCCAAAATTTGGAAAGAGACAACCATGAATTCATGGGATGAAGGCCACATGACTTCAATTCACAATCCACATGCCTTCTCCCAGCTGCCACCAAGAATTCAAGACAATTTCATGTTAGATTGATGTCAGGTGGTGGAGAATTTTAGGAGAGAGAAAGGCTTGGTCGACCACCCTTAATGGCAACTCTTCATAGAGCCTCCCCACTCCAAATTAACCCCTCCATCAGCTTCAGAAGGTGCCAAGCAACTGAAATCAAGCTTGGATCTCAGCATTTGGTGGAGGAATGAAGAATCGGCAAGGGGCTCTAATGGAGGTGGTCGGCCATGGCAAGTCCGAGATTTCTTCAACCTCAAGCTCCATAAGGCATGTATTCCTTCTTCTATCCCTATGTGCTAGCCTCCTAGATCTTCTAGGGTTGAAATCGAGCTCAAACGAGCTCGATTCGTTCTTCCTTTTTCGGAAAATAATGGTGTTTTTGGCCAAGCTCAAAACTGCCGTATTGGCCGCCGCCGTCGCTGGTGTCGCCGGGGATCCATAGCCCCCACATCCACGATGGATGTGGTGGTGTTTACCGGCCGAGGGCGTGCTCATGTGGCCAAAAAATCGAGGTCAAAAATAGCCCTGCAAATGGTAAAAATTGGGCTTGAGGAAGATGATGAATAGTGACTTTAATGGAATGTTATATAGTTTACTTAAATCTGTCACATAACATACAGTCTATTCAAAATTTATTTAAAAATTCCTACTCACATTTTCTGAGAAAACTTTGAACATCAAAGTTGTAGCCATATGTTGCACCTCAATTTAGAAATTGATTTCACTCCAATTGGAGCCATGTAGCTCCCTCAGCACCACTTTTGGTGGGACTGGTCTTAGAGTAGATCTGAAATTAAAATTATAATATCTCTCAAATGGCAACTCCAATGATGTTGAAATTTGGACCATGCATGTATATCCCCTGGGACTAGCTTATGTCAAAAATTCATATTCTTAGGGGAAGATGTTTCTATAATTTTATCTATTATTTGATTTGGCAAATTAATGTGATTTAGGAAGCTAGGCACCTCAAGTTGACCCCAAATTTTGGCGGCACACTTGTCATGTCATCAATTAGCCCTGGTAAAAATTTGGGAGCAAAATTACTAATGCATGTTGGTTTATTTACACATGCATGTCTCTACTCAAAAGGCATTATGGTGTGCCAATAGCCAAAAAAGGGTGGTATTGTGTATTCAGCTCATATGGCTAAGTGTTGGCTCCTGAAATTTTTATCACACTCTCTTTATGGTACAACACATTACCTCAGAGAAATTTTGGATTTTGGGGATCAAAATCCTTAGGTATATGACTAATATGAATTATGTCACACTTCATAATTTATGAAAAATGTTTGGAAAATTATAAAACTCTGGGTAGGATGCTTTTGGGTCATTATTGTGCTATAGAAATTTTATCAGAATTTTTGGAGGTTATGAACAAGTACTTTATGTGTAAAGCCCTATTCTCACACCTTTTATATTAAATGAAAATAATGGTTATAGGTTCCCTGGAAAATTATAAAACTTTGGATTTGATGTTTTTAGGCTATTATAGTGCCATAGTAATTTTCTCAGAATTTTTGGAAGTCATGAATTAGTACTTGATGTGTAAAGCCATATTCTCAAACCCTATATATTAAATAGAAATTAGGGTTATAAATTCCCTGAAAAATTATGAAATTTTGGATTTGATGTTCGTATGTCATTATTGTGCCACAGTAAATTTCTCAGAAGTTTTTGAAGTCATAAATTAGTACTTGATGTGTAAAGCCCTATTCTCACACCCTTTATAATAAATAGAAATTATGGTTATAAATTTTTTGGAAAAATATGAAACTTAGGATTTGATGTTTTTAGATCATCATTGCGCTATAGTAATTTTCTCTGATGTTTTGGAAGTCTTGAACCTGTACTTGATGTGTAAAGTCCTATTTGTTCACCTTTTTATATTAAATGGAGATTAGGGTTATAACTTCACTAGAAAATCATGAAACTTAGGATTTGATGTTTTTAGATCATCATTGTGCTATTGTAATTTTCCTTGAATTTTTGGAAGTCTTGAACCTATACTTTATGTGTAAAGTCCTATTTGTTCACCATTTATATTAAATGGAGATTAGGGTTATAACTTCACTGGAAAATCATAAAATAGGGGATTTAATATTTTTAGATCATTATTGTGCTATAGAAATTTTCTCAGAATTTTTGGATGTCTTGAACTAGTACTTGATGTGTAAAACCCTATTTGTACACCTTTTATATTAAATGGAGATTATGGTCATAAACTCTTTGGAAAATTATGTAATTCTGGGAATCAAGATGTTAAGTTAATTACTATCTCTGGGAATTTTTATTAGCAAGATTTAACTTACTGTTAGAGTACTTCCTTCTTAATTTAGGTCAAGAAAGTTGGATAATTGATTTTAAAAAGAAGTCAATTTAAATATAAATAATTCAAAACTCTGGTCAACCCCTAATTTTACTCATTATGAACCTATGGTACAAATTGGAACTCATTTGGACATGATAGGGTCAAGATTACATCATAGGAGTCAAACCTAGTTCAATCCCATCTTGGTCTGCGGATAGTAAAAACTGAAGTATTTGGTTTAGACCCCAAATTAATCCTCACCCACTCAAGTATTAATTCCTGGAACATTGGGTGCATTATAAAGAGTGGTGAGTGGTCATTCAAATGTGTGACAACACATAAGAGGGAGATGGTTTGCGTTTAGTAATTCATCGATTCAGGGTTTACATCAACATGACGAGGGGATGGATCCATAGCAAGTAAGGGGTGATGGTATAAGGATTGAGACCCTCAGTTGTAATTGAGAGACAACACGATGGAATAGCCGGCCACTAGGAGAGTTAGAGTTTCAGGTTCAATTGAACACCGACACTCGCCGGTCCGAGTCAAATGTTAACCCATCCTAGGATTTGGAGCAATTGGAGAGCAAATTGGTACATAAGAATGGGTAGTCACTAATAAGAGTAAATATCCCAGAAAAGGGAATTTGGGATTCAGTCACCATCGCATTCCCTAGTACCGTTGTGAGCCCTTCACTGGGTAATCGACGGGAAGCCCAGGATTCACCCAATCTTCTAGAATCAACTAACAATAGACAAGAGTAGATAAATAGGAGAACTCGTAATATAACCCACATCCCAAGTTTGGGATGAAATGAAATAGGAAAGACTGGGATAGACCTGCGAGCGGTAGGCTCGAGATATAAGGAAGGACTAGGATAGTCCTACTAGTGGTAGGCTTGATATATAAGGAAGGACTAGGATAGTCCTGCGAGCGGTAGGCTCGAGATATAAGAAAGGACTGGAATAGTCACTACAACAAATTAGGCCAACCGCGGCGTTTTTTAAGACTTTTAGCGGCGCTTTTAAAACGCCGTCGTATCTTCCGCGGCGTTTGTCCAAGCGCCGCTAAATCGCCGCGGAAAAAAGCGCCGCGGAAACCTTGGCGGCGTTTATATGTAAAAGCGCCGCGGAAAGTCTTGCGGCGTTTTGTTTAAGAGCGCCGCGAAAGCCTTTACTTTTAGCGGCGTTTTTATATGTTAAAACGTCGCGGATTCTGCAATTTTTAAAAAAAAAAATACACCGCTATGGCGGCGTTTGGAATGAAAAGCGCAGCAAAATTTTTGTTTTTTATTTTTAAAAAAATGGCAGACATACATTCCAGAACTAATGTTCATACAACATTCATGGCACTAGAGTACAATTAAAAGTGCCTCACAAGCAGGAATGCAATTGCAAGTAGCAACAATAATCAAAACACACCCAAAGATCCAAGACTCGAACAATAAGCAAGCTTAGACAATTACATGTACTCACGTTGGTTTACAGAAAATAATCATTTTATAAACTATAAAACTTTTTCACCTGGTAAGAATCATCCAACTCTGCCTCAATCACCAGTTCATTAGTAAAAAAAATTGGTCAGCATTAAATAAGATCTTCTAGTAAAGAATACAGGGGAACTGAAACATGAAGATAACATAGTTTCAAACTCAAGCATACAGACTTTATAGCGAAACCGCTGAACATTGATTAATATTCCAAGAAAATAGAGGAAGTTATTGATTTTGATCCTTCTCAGAGTAAGTTTACCACATCTATATGTATTCATAGACCTTGATGATAAAGCCATGGCATCCTTGGAGTTCCTATTGGATGCTGCTCATATTGAACCTGTGATAGCAGATATTGTTAGGCGTCAAGTAACCAGAAAATTTACTCAAAATAGAATACTTAAAACTAGAATGTATAAAGAATAAACTGTTAATTAAAGTTGGTTGAACAGAATCAGCTTTCACGTGCAACTAACAATCTAATCAATTCATTATTTAATATGGAAATGCTCACCTCACCCCATCAGTATTGGATCACTGGACAAACAATCCCGAGTTTTATAGCAGTTGCATCAGTGTTTGCAGTACTGTTTTGGCAGCATCTTCCTGGAGAAATCTGAGCACAACATAGACAGCAGAAGCATAAGAACTGATCAGAACTTATTTAAGAAATAGATTGCATTATTACATTAATATGATAACTAGTTTAACTAATTAATGTTTTTTAAAATGCACCACAAGGAATATATTTAGTACATTATACATTCACATCCATTTTAAATTTAATAATCTTCCTTTCTAAAAATGTGGCAACAACAAATAAACCTAATTACCTTAATATTATGGATGACAGTTATATGTTTTTCATCCAAAGCAGCCTTTCGACAGTCATAGTCTGAAGCTTCCTGCTATTAATAAGTTTGACCACATCGAGTTAAATATCCCAAAAAAAATATAGTTGAAAGGAAACACCTCCTTGAAGAGACACTGCTAATGCTCTGATTTACATCAAGACAACAATTATCCTATACTTAGAAAGAGATAAAATTATTCTTGAGCTCGAATTTTACTGGCAGATTCTCCTATGAAGAAAGACATCATATGCATCAAAAGCACTAAAGGTCTAGTTCATTTAGAAACTGCATCAGAAAAATTTCAGGTAAGCCGTCTTTGAGCTGAAGAACGCCAATCTTGATAAACCATCAAATTGATTAAAATTCAAATGAGTTCCAAAATTTCTAAATAATTTGCTTGCCAAATGAAAAAAATTGATGTCAAAATACCTATTTGGTCACAGTGACACCATCATTCACAATCCTAGGAGACCCATACTTGCTCTCTAGAACAACATTTCTACCCTTCGGGCCAAGAGTAACTCCAACAAGATCTGCAAGCTTATTGACACCAGCCTACTGTTCCAAATTCAAATTGATTAAAATTCAAATGAGTTCCAAAATTTCTAAATAATTTGCTTGCCAAATGAAAAAAATTGATGCAAGCTTGTTGACAGAAAATTGTTGCTACATCACACGATAGCAATGGTACATACCAGAAGATTGATGTTCCAATTGTCAGCAACCTCCATTGGTAACCATACCAAACAAACCTGAAACAAAAAAGAACCTGGCTGGCAAAAATAACAATCCGATCAAAGAAGCCTACTCGAACCACGAGATCTATGACTACGACACCTCGACTGAACCAGCTGATCGTAGGTTAAATGTTATGCAGTTTCAAGAACCACAACAAATGCACTTAAATTTTGATCTTGATGAGAGTCAAAATTCTGCCACTAGAGGTTCAGTTATCAAGATTATAAGGCCAAAGCACCAATTAAGAACCACATTAGGACAGCAAACCAACTCGAATTTAGTAGCTAGCAACATCAGAGTATAACTAAACAACCAAGATCAGTTTCATGAAAGCAAACGTAAAACTGATGATGCAATCAGCATTTGAAATAAACTCTGTCAAACACATTCCTAAGATTTTAAAAATAATGTAAAGTTCCTAAAAAAATAGGCAGAGGCAGTAAAATAGTTTGTACACATAAACAACTGAAAGAAAATAATTGCATGGATAAAAGATCTCAAGTAAATTCAAGATGCGCCACCGTCGTTTTCTCCTTGATCCCCTGCTATCAAATACCTTCATTAGTCTTTCAAAGTCAGACATACATTAGCACACAATTCAACATCATTTTTTGTTACCTTCTTCAAAGTTAACTCTTGTAATATGATTTGTTTGAGGCGTGTCATTAGAAGTAGTCTCATTATTTGAGTTTCTTCCACGAATAAGAGACATCATCCTCGCAAACTGCACATTTATAAATTTTTAAGAAAATTATAATTTTACTATGAAATTGAAATTTATAGCCTTACACATAACTAGTATTAACCAACTATACCTGATCTGTATTTAGATGTATTCCAGGTGCTCCTGATGTTCCAGAGCGATCGTCTCTAGAACCTTGGCGCGAAATAGCATCCACAAGAAAATCCATTGTTGTTTGCATAGTAGCCATCTGTGATTTTAAGTTAGCTATCTCTTGTGATTCATTTGAATTTCTTTGTCTCATGCCTGTAGTTTGTGAGCGGCGCGATAGTTCGGGATAAACTTTAATGGCAGTGACACCAGTTCCCATGCCTCGACATCGACCATAATATTCTGCTCCAAATGTCGACCTAAACCACTTCACTTTTTAGAGATGAGATGGTGCCCATTATGATAATGAAGTTGGTCTTGGTATGCACCATAAAGTTTAGAAAATATTAAACTTAGGTAAGCAGATATAATTAATTTAGAAGTATGATATATGTGAAGGAGTAGACCTAAAAGCGGCTTCATGAATGTTAGGCATCGGCGTGTCTGGAGGGCATTGTGACATTTGCTCATCTATTGCCTTGTCTAAAGCACACTACAAAGTATAAAAAAATTTGAATTCATATGAAGCAAGTTTATGTATAATCAACTGGCAGGAAGTATGTTGAAGATAAAAACCTCCTTACTTTTTTTGACGTGGCTTCATCATCCACCAAGTTTTTACCCTTTCTCTTTGAAGTGCGGCTATCTACATATAGTTCAATCCGAGTAGGCTCCCTTCCCAACTCATCAGCCTATGGAAAAAATTAAATTATCCTTGTGCTAAAAATGCTAGAAGCATAAATGAGCAATTGTTTTATATTTGTACTTGTACAACATACCAGCATTTTCTTACGATTGGCAATACTCATTCTTCCAAGGGCATGTGCCCCCATTTGCTTACTTCTACATATTTTATTTTTTTCACTTATACTCTGCTAATACCACATTTCAATTAATGGTCATAATAATATAAATTTAATATGCATGCAACATAAAGGAAACAAATAAAATAGAATAAAAATAGGATTACCTTCCCCTTTGAAGAATACCAGTATGTCACAATATCAGAAAATTGACTTGCAGGCATATTTTTTGGGCCACCACGAGCAATAATAGAAGCGGGAGTGTCTGAGGGTCTATAATACATGCTCTTAAATTTTGCTTTGTAATCCCTAAATGTTTCTTGCAGAAGTTCCATAATATGCTTCTTATCAGTTTCATGAACATCAAAGCGATTCTGCCGAAAAAGATAAAATGAATAAACAAAATGAAGAAAGTATGTGTTAATGGAAGTGATTGAAGATGTGCACCTTTATCAAATTCCATGTCGTGTCTTTGCTATAGTGGGACACATGCGTCCACGATTGAGAAATCATTGGAAACAAAGATACATTTCTAATCAGTGTGCCCAAAAAATAGGAAAGTTGAACTTTTCCATCACCTATGAATTGGCCGTACGCATTTCTCTCCATTTTAATGACTTTATCCGCGGGCATTAGATGAATGTGTTTGCATGTGGTTTCGCCTCGTCCTTTTTTATGCTTAGTTGAGGCTAGAATCAGCAAAATATTTCTTATAAATATCATTAACAATAAGAATAACATATTGAATTAGAAGTATTTATTACAAGTATGTGGTTCATCAGCATTGTGATCAACTTCCCGATCACTAGCTTGATTGTCATCGTTACTTTCATTAGATGAATGAAATGCCATGGCTGCCGCATCATATAATGAATCCTCATGGACCCGCGAAGTGCTTGCATTTGTCTCTTCGCCCACAACTTCATTGCAATTTTTGGATGGAGTATCACCACTTTGATCATTGGTTAGCGGCATGGGATCTCTTGAAACATATAAATTTTTTGGATCCAATTTTCTTTTATGAGGCATAGCTATCTACATTATAATAATAACATTAACAATATCAATGATAAGTTAATAATTGCATTGTTAAGTAAATAATTGAGAACATACTTAGTGAAACTTATCTTTCTCTTGGCAAAATAATGGGGTCAACATCAGTTCTAACTATCTCGACATCCTCATCATCGTCTTGGTACAAGCTCTCAACATTTTGTATTTCATTAGCATCACATTGAATTAAGGTTTGATGGACATCAATATTTATAGTTGTGATATCTCCCATTTCATAGTCATCTCGCGGCACCATCTTCATGACCACTTCCCAACGTGATTGTTTAGGATCGGAGATATAATATACCATTCTTGCTTGAGAAGGAAATATGTAAGGGTCATGTTCTAGTACCATGCCTGTATGTATTAATTGTGTGAAATTAACTAAAGTGAACCCAAAAGAATCTTTCTTCACGCCCACATTGTTTGTGGGATTAGCCCAATCACATTTAAAAAGCATCACTTTTGCAGCGTCAAAGTAATCTAATTCTAAGATCTCAGTAAGCCTACCAAAATAATTGATATCTCCGTCTAATCCACCATGGTCAGACATTACTTCAATCCCGCTATTTTGCGTTCGTTTACAAAGTTCACTTTCTACCGTTCGAAATGAAAAACCGTTTATATTATATCCTTTGTAGCTACGAACAATAGAGTTGGGTCCAAGTGCCAACTGTCGTAGTTGTGGATCTGTAATGGTTACATCATCTATAACCTGAAATGATATAATGTGCACAAAATGAATCACATTGATACTAATTTGTAAGTATTTATAAACATGAACGATTTTTACCCTGCGTTTAAACCATTCTGAGAATTCATTACAAAGCATTTTTTCCAACATATCTTCTTCGATCCGTTGTGGTTCGTGACGATTCTTCAATTCTTCCCGTAATTCACTACAAACATAAATTAAAACAATGATCAACACCATTTCTAGAATATAATGCTTACGAAAGAGTGTTTGAATTTTAATTACCTTCGAAAAGTCTCGAGTTCCGCACAGTTGAATAGAACATATCGATGCGCTTGTGTTAGGCTAACCGGGTCTAATTTCTTCAAAACGGCACCTTTTATAGCACTGCCCACTTGTGGAAGCATCTTAAATGTTGGTGTTGGAGTTGTCAAATTTACACTATTACGACTTGGTCGATTAAACCGAGTTTCGATTCCCTCTAAGAATCGAGAACAAAATGTTAAAGTCTCTTCTGCTATATAACCTTCTGCTATCGATCCTTCTGGTCTTGATTTGTTTCGAACAAATTTTTTATAGTGCCCAAGTTCTCTCTCAATGGGATACATCCACCTAAATTGTATCGGACCACCCAAGATAGCCTCTTTTGCAAGATGCACCATAAGATGAATCATTATTGTGAAGAATGATGGGGGAAATATTATTTCAAGCTGACATAATGCCAAAATTAAGCGATTTTCAATCTCAACCAAGTCATAAATTTTTAATTTTTTTGAACACAACTGTCTAAAAAACATGGACACTTCCATCAACGGGATTACAATATGCCTTGGTAAAACTGATCGTAAACCGACAGACAAGAATTGTTGCATGATGATGTGATGATCATGACTCTTCAACCCTTGCATTTTACATTGCTTGAGCTTTACACAACGTGATATGTTGGATGCGTATCCATCGGGAACTCGTATTGACTTTATCATACCTAAGAAAATTTTATTCTCACTTTTATTCATGGTAAAGCATGCTGGAGGAATGACCTCAATCTCATCATCTCTTTCTTGAATCCATAATTGTTTTAGAATCTTAAGATCCTTGCAATCTCTTCTAGCACGCACATCATCCTTGTTTTTGACAGGGTCGCCTAATATGGTGCTTAGGATATTGTCACATACATTCTTCTCTATGTGCATGACATCAAGACAATGTCGCAATAAATTTGTTTTCCAATAAGGCAGGTCAAAAAATATGCTTCTTTTTTTCCAATACATAGTCGGTCCTCGTGATTGATTTTCTCTACCAAAAACAACTTGAATATCTTTAATTGCCTCAAATACATCTCTTCCTTTGGGTGGTTTTGTATTACCAACACTTATTTCGTGACGGCCAAATTTTCTTGACTTCCTATATGGATGATCAACTGGCAGAAATCGACGGTGAGATTGAAATGCTATTTTTTGACTGTGCTTTAACCAACATGAGTTAGTGTTCAACCCGCATGATGGGCATCCAAGTTTAGAATGTGTATTCCATCCTGATAAATTACCAAGGCCGGGAAAATCACTAATAGTCCAGAGTAATGCCACTCGCAGTTTAAATTTTTTCCCCTCTGAAGCATCAAACACTTCTAAACCCTCTTCCAACAACTCTTTCAACTCCTTTATTAATGGTTGCAGATAAACATCAATATTATTACCAGACATTTTAGGACCGGGTATCAGACCTGACATAATGATTGATCTCTTTTTCATGCACTCCCAAGGTGGCACATTATATATGGCTAACATAATTGGCCATGTACTATGTGTGCTACTAAGATCACCAAAAGGATTGAAACCATCAGTGGCAGGAGCGATGCGAATATTACGAGATTCACTGGAAAACTCTTGGTGTCTTCGATCAAAATCTTTCCATGCCAAGCCATCTCTGGGGTGGTGCATTAAATTATCATGGTTAGGCTCTTTGGCATGCCATTGCATCATTTCGGTTGTTTGTTTACAAAGAAATAGTCTTTCTAAACGCTCCTTTAATAGGAAGTAACGAAAAACTTTTTTGGGAATCTTTTTTAAAGCCCTTATATCTTGTTGCTTACGTTTCCTCGACTTGTGAACCAATTGACTTTCAACTCCTTCGACCCATCGTGACTTCCCGCACAAAAAGCAAGTATTACTACTTTTGTGTGGTTCCCAAAATAATGAGCAATCATCTTCACATGCATCAATCTTAATGTAATTGTGGCCTAATTTGGAAGTAATTTTCTTGGCCTCATTATAGTTAGCGGGCAGTGTTTCATGTCCACCTGGAATCACACCCTGCAGAGTTTTCAACAACATACTGAAATGTACATTACTCCAATTTCCAAGTGTTTTAATATGCAGTAGCTTTAATAAAAAAGATAACTTCGTGTACTCCAGACACCCTTCCCACAACGGCTTATTTTCCTCCAAGAGAGACATATATAAACTATTAACGTTCGCAGTAATGGGAGTTGGAGGAAAGTCAAATGTCTCATCTTCACCATAATGATCATTCCTAAATTCTTGTTCATCTGCTTTCTCATCATGTGTCAAGTTAGGGATGGCCGCATGCAACAATTCACCAATGAGACTAGTAGAGTTGTTATTGGTGTTAAGAAGGTTTGCAGTACAAGAAAAGATGTTACTAGGTTGGACCCCGGTGTGAGATAATCGACCATCGTGGTATATCCAATCTGTGTAATTTTCCATAATACCATTCCATACCAAATGCCCCTCTACCTCTTCTCGATACCACATCTTCATATTAACACACTTTCTACAAGGGAATGGGCATTTTTCACCAACTGGTGTATATCCATAGAATAAATCTAGTAAATATTTCACGCCTTCTACATAGATTTTTGAGTGGCGTGGCTCAGTCAACAATTTTTTATCCATTGCTGATAAAATTACTATGATGTGTACCTACATAAATAAATAAATAAAATACACTGATTAGATTGAACAAAGTATAAGTGATTTATCTTTCAATTAACAACTACATCGATATATGCATATGACAATGGGATAGTAGTAACTAACATGCAATGATTACTACCACTAGATCATAAGTAAAGACTCACAAGCATATGTATGATGAGAAATTAAAGACCATGAAAATTCAAGTCAAGTATATAGCATGATATCTCTATGTTTATGTGGTTCGATGTCACCTACATGTGGTCGTGGTCTATTTCTTACAAAGAGGAAGAAGGTTAAATGAAAAATCTACAATGGCGTTTTAAAAAGCGCCGCAAAAGATATGATTTGTGGTAGTGACCTCGGGATCATCCTACTTAACATAACCCTTTGGTGCTACCAAAAATTCATTAGAGCACAAGCAATGTAAACCCACCACTTAAAAGCCTACACCGAAGTAGAGATAGATTTGAAGATCATGAGCATGATCGCCATCGTCGCCACCATAGGCGAGATTATGATGACTATGAACGATACCATGGGCATGATGCTGATGATTATGACCACCACAACCGAAATTATGATAGGTAAGAGGATTTCTATTTTGTCCCAAGCTTGTGCATTTTCTTCTTTTTACAGTGGTTATTTTTTTCTAGTTATAATTTCAAGCAATCTTCTCTATGCAATGAAAGTGTCACTGTGATGCATTCATTGTACTGATCATATCATGTTTTGAGCAATATGTCTCATTGTATGAACTGTTTAAGATTCTTGCATGCAAATTCTTTTTATATATGCTGCAATTTGCATTGTCATGTAGCACTTGCACTTTTGAAATGTAAATCAAATTTCCCTAGTTGCTGACTCTGTTGATATATCAGGTACATTCTGTAAATTTCATCCTTATCAGGTGCATTGCATCCAATCAAGTATACAACAGATGTTATAATTACCTAAATGATTATTTTGTTGTTGCTGATGACATATTGAAAGCTGTTATAATCAAATTTCCCTAGTCAGCAAGATACAAAACATATTGAAAGCTGTTATTGCATCCTATTTGCTGTTATTGCATCCTATTTTTATAACCACTAATGACTAATTCTTTTAACCTCCTCAGTTTCCACTGTTTAGGAGCTTTTTATAAAGTATACACTTTTGATTAGTTGCTCGCACAATGTTTATAAGCTTGAAGATATACCTGATCGAAGATGAACGATAGGAAGCTTCGGCAAGGAGATGGAAGATGATGTCAGGCTTAATATACCTGATCGAAGATGAACTGTAGGGCCCTTAAGATCTGGAAAGGCAGCGCTGGGAGGCTTCGATCTCGCCAGTCGCTCGAGATCTGGACGGAAGTGAGTAAATTGTCGGGCTCGCTGGCAGGAAGAAACGAAGGGGCACGGGTCCAACGTATCGCTGGCAGGAAGAAACGAAGGCGGCGCTGGGAGGCTTCACCGCCGGCGATTTGAGCTCCAACGAGACGGCGGGGTTCTTGGGGGAGACGGGCGGGGGTTCTTGCGGGAGAGCTAGGGCGAGATGGGCGGGATGCGTGGAATGCGTGGAATGAGAGAATAACCTAATATGCCGCTTATTGGAGACGTTTTCTATTTAAAAACGCCGCTACTTGTAACATATGCCTTTCGCGGCGGTTTTAAAACAAAAAAACGTCGCCATTATAAAATAAAACCGCGGTGTTATAACATGCGCCGCGTAAAAAGCGACGTCATATATCTGTTTTGTTGTAGTGAGTCCTGTGAGCGGTAGTCTCGAGATATAGGGAAGGACTAGGATAGTCCTGCGAGCGGTAGGCTCGAGATATAAGGAAGGATTATGATAGTCCTGCGAGCGGTAGGCTCTATTTTAATAATTGTTGATTTAGAATTGCGAGCTGGAGACTCGGTGGTAAGAGATAATACACATTTGCATGTGCATAAGATGTGGTGGGTCTTCGGTTCTGGCTTAGTCGTCACACCGACAACAACTCGTTGACTCGGCAGTGCTAGTGGTTTTAAGGGGGCCAGGTTGTCTTACTGTGTGCCCGACGGGACGGAATCCCTAAACCCTACCTGGCCAAATAAAGGTCTGGTTTCTTCGGATCCAGCAAGAGTACGCAAGAGCTCGTGAGTACTGGGTACCGGTATCACAGCGTACGTTAGGGCCTAGGTCTGGTAGTGTGACTTACCCACCTAGATGAGGAGCCGCCCGCTCCTCTGCCACCGTTTGACCACGAAGGGAGGTGCCCGAGAGGTTAGCTACCTCCGAAAAGTGGAAACTAAAGGTCTGTACGTACAGAGACGTGTGCGTGAGTTGCACCATTGCATTGCATATCATAGCATAGCATTCTTGCATAAAACAGAGACCTCGTCATATAAATTAGTATGGGCTCTTTTATACGATGAGTTTACCTTAGTGTCAAATCCCTTAGTTTATGTGTTTTTGTGTGTGCATATATGTTAAGGTTACATTTGCAGCTGCTCTTTATTTATTATACCTGCTTCTTTTACTCGTATTATCTTTTATTTATTGCTGATATACTTACTATTGCTAGTGTAGAGCTGTTTTCATTACTTGTTTAGTATCTATATACTTTGCTAGTCTCGCCACTTGTCACCTGATTTTGATTTACCCTTTGTTGTCCTCCGCTTCTTCCTCCCGCTCGGTGCCTAGGAGTCGCGGGGGGAGGGGATGGTGAATTTGGCTTAGTCTTTCGACTAACGGTTAGTGTACCACATCATTTTAGGGATGATGTGCCAGAGCAGCAGGACCCCGTTCAGGAGACAGGGCAGGAAAATAGGATGAAGTAATGTAGCCTCTACCCGTCGTTGCAGTAGTAGCTACGGGATCGTTATGACAAGAGTTCGACGGCTTCTGCATATATGTAGCGACGAGTGACTTTTGTAGTAAGGATGTTGATGTACTGGGCATAAGCCCTCATTTGATTTAGTTCTTTCTTATCTGGACATTGTAATCATGTAATTTATACATTTAATGTGATTTGTTGACTTATTTCTTCTAATGCTTCTATTACTGTGATTATGGTTAGCCTAGATCATGTTGATTAGCCGGTAGGATTGGCGTGTTGTGGTGATGACCAATTGGTGTAATGGTGTCACCGCAAGATGGCAGTTCTGGGCGGTAAGACCCGGGAAGAATGCAAAAAAAGAGGGTCTTACACGGGTAGTTCGCGTGTTGAGTTGCGGGTTGGTGATTTCGCGGTTAGTCACGTGGTCAGCTTGGCGACTTGGCGGTTTGCGTGGACAACCTTCGTTAGACGGGCGGTTTGGCGGGTTCATGTTGTACCTGTCAGCTTCTTGTAGTTGGTTTTCTTCTCTCCTCATCATTGTGTGTATTGATAAATCATGTCTCGCAATGTATGTCTCAAAATGTACAAAAGATATTTGATTCAAGTTTTCTCTTGTTCCTTCATTGTTTTTAGTTTCTGGTGCTTGGTATGGTTGGAGTGTTCTTGCGACCTGGTTCTCGTTTTCCGCTTATTAAAAATTTTAACAATTATGATTCCCAATTTGCTCATACATAACAATATTCTCGGAACGTTGAAACAGTCCACAGTTTCAGATGACGATCCCTATCTGAAGCACCGAATCCCTCGCTCGTGGCCACAACCGAGGGTGAATAGGGCTTGGGTTGGGAGCTCTGGCATCTAGTAATATGCAAAGTAGATTTTTTTTTTAATTTGGTCATGGTTTCCAAATAATCCAAAGATTTGCTAATAGCCATTTATAAAAATGATGATTTTCTAATAGCTAAATTTTTCTAATAGCTAAATTTTTCTAATAGTCAAAGAGAGTATCCTTATAAAAACATTTTTTTACCACCAAATCGTTTTCTTTTTTTAATTATTCTAGTTTGAATAATGGATTCAAAGAAACGTAATTGCCAACGTGGATCGTCCAATGGATTATTATTCCCCCCTCCAATTACAGTATAAATATCGCAGCAAATTAATTTCATCGTCTTCAACACCAAAGAGCCGGAAGAGACAGCAATTTTACGACAAAACTTCCTGACCATGCACGATCAGAAGGAGCAGATGAGGCCGCTGGCTTTTCCCTCGCCTATCCCCCGCACTCCCACCAATGACGGCGCCGGCGTTGATGAAACTTGCCGTAAGGCCCGAAAAGCCCGCAACCGGTGCTGCGCTCTATGGTGCTGCGGCTGCTGCGGTGCGTCGGTGGTGGTCGTCGGAGTCACCATCCTGGTCCTCTTCCTCACCGAGTTTAAAATAAAAAATCCCGAAATAACCCTAAACGGAATCCAAGTCGACCAGCTCTTCGTCCCGGGCATCGGCACTCTCGACAACCCGACGGTCACCGTCAACTCCACCCTCACGGCCGACATCTCCGTCAAAAACCCCAACATAGCCTCCTTTCGGTTCCAGAACAGCACGACGGATTTCTTCTACGACGGAGAGACGGTCGGAGTCGCCTACGCGCCGGACGGCCGCGTGAAGGCGTACAGCACGGAGCGGATGAACGTGACTGTGGACGTCCTCGCCGACAAGGTGTTCGTCGACACAAACGCCACCAGGTCAGCCTTGTCCAATGGCTGGGTGGATATGAGCAGCTTCACCGGCATTGCCGGCAGGGTGAACGTGCTCGGATTCTACAAACAAAACTTCAACTTAAAGCTGAACTGCACCTTCACGTTGGACATCGTTGACAGGACTATAAACAACATAGACTGCCATTCTGACGTACAATAGTTTTTTCGGTGACTTTTGGGGGAATTGGCCGGATGTATATAAAAATGATTATATTTTGTACCATTGATCAGGATTAGAGTCCTTAATTTGCTTGCTTGAATTTGTTTATGAAAATGTTATTATACATCCTTGTATGATCATATATAATAGAAAGATGAAGTTTAAGTTTTTTTATATGCATGTTAATATTTAATTCATAGTAAGAATTTGTGCATAGCTAGTTTTTATATATATAACGCAAATTTCAAAAATCATTGGAAAGGACGGCAACAATTTGAATCTGATGAGGGTATCGGAGAGAAAGTTGTTAATTATTTCTCGGGTTTACTTAATGCTGAGCCCATTGTCCTGGACGCCGAGCTATTCAAAGTGATCCCTAGCCTCGTCAGCCCAAGCCAATGTCAAGCTCTCACGACACCTGCAACAGAGGCGGAGGTACGCAACATCGTTTTCTCACTTTCTAAAGATAGCGCTCCCGGCCCCGATGAATTTGGAGGCGAGTTTTTTCAATCAAATTGGAATCTTATTAAGGATGACATTATCAATGCTGTTAACGACTTCCTTAGTGGGGGTATCTTGGCAACTTCTTCACATCCTCTATCATTACGCTTATACCTAAAGTCACCTCTCCCACAAAATTTGCACAATTCCGTCATATTTCTCTCTCTAATTTTACATTTAAAATCTTCTCTAAAGTTGTTGCATCTAGATTAAAATCGATTCTACCACTTTTGATTGCTCCGGAGCAAGGTGCTTTCGTTAAAGGAAGGAGTATCTCGGATAACATTAGGATTGTGCAAGAGCTAGCTTTCGAGATCAACAAGAAAACCAAAGGGGGAAACATGATACTAAAGTTGGACATGGAGAAGGCCTTTGACAGGATGGATTGGAATTTCTTATTTGAAGCTCTTACAAAGTTCGGTTTCTCGTGCCAATTTATTAAACTCATCAAGATGTTAGTTTGTCATTCCCAATACAGTGTGATGATTAATGGCAAGCTCTGTGGGTACTTCGGCTCATCTCGGGGTATTAAACAAGGAGACCCGTTATCCCCGTTGCTTCTCATTCTTGCTGAAGAGGTTCTCAGCAGAGGGATTGCTCAACTATTTTTATCCAGGAGAGCTGATTGGTACACTGCATACGCTAAAGGTCCAAAGTTCTCACATATTTTGTATGCGGACGATACCAACATATTTGGGAAAGAAAACACCCGCACGGCCAAGGCGATATCTGACTTCCTTTATCAAATATGAAAATGCATCCGGTCAATTGGTTAATAATAAAGGCAAAAGCCAACTATTTCTATCTTCCTGAATTCCTCCAGCTCGTGGGGTTAAGATTGAGAATATTCTACTTATGAAACAAAACGTGATGCCATTCAGATACCTCAGTGTTCCTATTTTTCATGGCAAGGCGAGAGTTAGACTTTTTGATCACTTGGTGGCAAAGGTTCAGCATAAAATTAGCGATTGGAGGAACAAATTGTTCAATCAATCCAGTGGTCTTGTGCTTATTAAGTCTGTCCTATCCAGTTTTTCTATATATTCTATGTTAAGTTGTAACATTCCTAAATTCACGTTAATTGCTCTTGACAAATGCAATGCGAGATTTTTATGGGCTGGTGCTGATAGAGATTTCTCATTTCACTGGATGAATTATAAGAAAGTATGCTCTCGGGTAATCAGGGGAGGATTGGGTATTTATAGAATGCAAGATATTTACAAAGCATACAAATGCAAGGCTATTTGGAATTTTCTTAGCATCGAGTCTCCATTGAACGAGTTTATCAGGATGAAATATTATAAAATAAAAAACAAAGGGATTGATGGCGTTCGTATAAATGCTCTCGGGCCGTGGAAAAAATACGCAAGATATTACCAATATATGCGTGATCATATTAAATGGAAGCCGGGTAATGGGCTGATCCATTTTTGGACTGATACTTGGTTGGGGGATAGACCTCTGATTGATCTGGAGCCGATTTGGGATGGTAAAGACCTCACACTTTTGGTGGCGGATGTTTTTTCTGGCCAATTAATGCTTCCGACATGTCATGCCTCTGTCCAGGACATGATTTTGGCTGCTGATTACCGCCCAAACAGGGAAGCTGATGTGCCAATATGGCTGCTTGATAGGTAAGTTGCTACTCCATTAAGAACTTTAATAAATCAATCACATATGCCTCGTTGGAATCATTTGAGTTCTGCTGGATTTGGTCGGCTCAAATTCCTCCGAAATGCTCGATGATGTGTTGGAAGGCCATATGGAATATTCTACCCATTGATCTTAATTTCTCAAAGCTTGGTGTCCAACTGGCCTCGAAATGCCGGTGTTGTTGCTCGACTCGTTTTGGTGAGTCCGTGGATCACCTCCTCATAAATAGCGGTTTGGCGTTCGGGATTTGGATGCATTTTGAACAACTAATTTTTGGAGTAGTTCATAGGGGCCGCACTTTCTGTTCTAAACTAAAATACTAGTATCGTAAAAGTAAGAGATTCTCAAAGGGGCTATCTAAATTCATTCTCGGCATTCCTATAGTTTGCACGTGGACTATATGGACCGAGAGATGCAATAATCGCACATTTCGAGGCAGGAATGGGGCGGTACCTAAACTGATTCAGGATATAAAAGTAAAGCTTGGGCTGTTATTTAAAGATTTCAAAGGTTTTGTGGCCACGAATGAAGAGGAGAGGGGGATCCTTGCTTGGTTTGGTTTATCTGGGTTGCTGATTGCTCGTAGAAGCTGCATTTTTAATTGGAAGGGAGGTGCTTGTTGGGATATTACGCAGAAACTATCCCCTAGGCGCAACCAAATAATACAGGATATACAAGCGCATGAATCTGAACAAAAACTGCATATATAAATCATATAACTGCAAAATATATAACAAGAAATGTACCGACGTCCGTTACAGAATACACCGCGGAGAGCCGGACTCACTCGACCCGCGGGAGAGATAATAATCTGGACTGCAATCCTCTAGCACAGCGGACGCACAAGGTTCATTGTGAACCTTCAACGTCGACGTCCGACGTTCAACCGCACCACCACCGGAGAAGCATCGTCGAGGCCAACTGCACCCGCGCACGCTATCAACACCAAGCCGCACCACCGAAGAGGAACATCATCAAGGCCATTGCACTCCCGCATGCCTTCGCCGCAACACCCGCACCGTCGGAGAGAAACTCCGTCAAGGCCACTGCACTCCCGCATGCCTTCGCCGCAACACCCGCACCGCCGGAGAGAAACTCCGTCAAGGCCACTGCACTCCCGCATGCCATCGCCGCAACACCCGCACCGCCGTTATCTCCTCACGTCACCGCCCTCGCCCGGTGTTGCACCAACGAAAACCACCGACGGAACCTCTACAGGGGTCTCCCACCCCTCGCGGCACCAAGAGCAAGACGACGGCGGCGGCGACGGCGACTTCCCTCCAACGCGATCAAGATGGCTGTTTTCTTCTCTCCTTTACGGTTTTCTCCAAAGGTGGATGACTCCTCTCTATTGAAATAAAACAACCATTAAAGGCGGGGCCCACATTGGTCATGAATATTTGAAACCCCTCCTTTAATCCTGGCGGTTTCAATTCCATGCAAAAACTCCTCATTTAAATGCGGTTTTAATGGCTCCAAAAATATTCCATATATAAACGACAACATTATGAGCCAATCCGTGGCTCTCCCAATCAACCAATGGGGAAGGAGGATTGATTCTTTTTGGATCCGGACCAAAAAAGCAACAATCCACCACCTTGGTTCGGGATCCAAAACCACCACCTGCACGAAGCAATCAACTGCACTAAGCAATTCTGCACGTAGCACCACCTCAGTCTGAGGCATCAATCGACCTGCTTCAGTCGACTCATCTCTGCTCTGGCTCAACCCGTGAATATCGTCGCAACCTGATCGTAGAAACAGACTCGCATAATCCGAGTCCCAGAAGGACGATCCTCTGCACCACCACGACAATCCACCATGTCAGCCGCAGAAATCATGGGTGCACCACCACACATCATGGTCCCCATCAGCCGGTACAAACTACTGCACTGCACAGCTCTCCTGAGCATGGTACGCCCTCACTCCACCATCAGGACTCCTCCTCAGACCACCCAACTGTAGCCACTAGAATCCAATCCGCTCAGTGATGTCAAACATCTAGCTGTCAAAGTCGCACAGACTCTCAGTGATTGTGAGGACCTCATCACTCTGCACCCTGACTCAGCTGTCACCCAGTCCGCACCCTGGTCTCGAGACCCTTTTGCACGCTGCGAACTCGCTCTTCTATGTGACTGCATTGTCTGCAATGGTAAAATACCACACCCTCCTTCGGCCCAGATCGAGATCGTGCTCCACTCAATCCCTTGCCAAACTGCCTCACCTTACCCATCCGCTGCTGCCAAGATGTGACTGCCCTTAGGAGTAGGGCCCACTAACATCTGTCTGGATAGCACCGCGATCGTGACCTCCACCAGCTCCACCGTATCCTTCTCATATAACAACGTCGTCACTAAGGCCGGGTAAAAAGTGAGCGAGGTAAGAAGTGAAAACGGGTGTTCACGTTCTCCTCCGTCTCTGCACCAGCTGCCTCAAACTGGCACAGGAAACAATTTGAACACGTCTTGTGTTCCTCCAGATAATCACCTCCCTGTAACAAATCCGCGGTTATCATGACCATCTCATGCAGCACCACCTGTCATAGGTCAAACCCGCCACTGTCGCACTTCTTCAAAAACTGTCCAGAAACATGTTCTTCCCTGTCATGGTTGTCCTACGGCACGACCAGGAGACCTGATTAATTCAAAGGTCAGATTTGAAAAGATGGGGAGCGGACCTAGTCGTCACCCACCGTAGTCAAACCTTTCCTCGAATGTCCAATCAGTCGCCTACGAACCTAGCTCTGATACCACTTGTTGGGATATTACGCGGAAACTATCCCCTAGGCGCAACCAAATAATACAGGATATACAAGCGCATGAATCTGAACAAAAACTGCATATATAAATCATATAACTGCAAAATATATAACAAGAAATGTACCGACGTCCGTTAGAGAATACACCGCGGAGAGCCGGACTCACTCGACCCGCGGGAGAGATAATAATCTGGACTGCAATCCTCTAGCACAGCGGACGCACAAGGTTCACTGTGAACCTTCAACGTCGACGTCCGACGTTCAACCGCACCACCACCGGAGAAGCATCGTCGAGGCCAACTGCACCCGCGCACGCTATCAACACCAAGCCGCACCACCGAAGAGGAACATCATCAAGGCCATTGCACTCCCGCATGCCTTCGCCGCAACACCCGCACCGCCGGAGAGAAACTCCGTCAAGGCCACTGCACTCCCGCATGCCTTCGCCGCAACACCCGCACCGCCGGAGAGAAACTCCGTCAAGGCCACTGCACTCCCGCATGCCTTCGCCGCAACACCCGCACCGCCGTTATCTCCTCACGTCACCGCCCTCGCACGGTGTTGCACCAACGGCAACCACCGACGGAACCTCTACAGGGGTCTCCCACCCCTCGCGGCACCAAGAGCAAGACGACGGCGGCGGCGACGGCGACTTCCCTCCAACGCGAGCAAGATGGCTGTTTTCTTCTCTCCTTTACGGTTTTCTCCAAAGGTGGATGACTCCTCTCTATTGAAATAAAACAACCATTAAAGGCGGGGCCCACATTGGTCATGAATATTTGAAACCCCTCCTTTAATCCTGGCGGTTTCAATTCCATGCAAAAACTCCTCATTTAAATGCGGTTTTAATGGCTCCAAAAATATTCCATATATAAACGACAACATTATGAGCCAATATGTGGCTCTCCCAATCAACCAATGGGGAAGGAGGATTGATTCTTTTTGGATCCGGACCAAAAAAGCAACAGTGCTAATGCTGATTGGTTTTTAAATTTTGATGGGGCTATGGACCTTGTTTCCGGTAAAGCAAGTGGAGGTGGTTGTATCCGCAACAACGATGGTTCTCTTATCGCCGGTTTTGCTCATTATTATGGGAAGGGAAGTGTAGTTGAAGCTGAATGTTTGGCGCTTCGTGATGGAATCAGGCTTTGTTATGATCTCAATATTAATCCACTTCACATTATGGGTGATTCACAATTAATCATGGATTTTTTTAAAAATAAATTCTTCGATCAATGGAAACTTTGGGATTGGGGTAAGGAGATCTTTGACTTATCCATCGGGATGGTTATTTCCAGCGATCACATTTACCGTGAGGGGAATTGGGTCGCCGACGCCATGGCCAAGTTCGCGCTATCCCGAAATATCAGTTGTGGGTTCAATAGGCATTGCATCCTATCTTGTATTCGTAGAATCATCGTAGACGATGCGGCGAACTATGCTTTTATCCGTGATCCTAATTGGGAGGGGTTTTCTTCTTTTGAAGAGGCTGAGCTATGTTTGGGGGCTTGGGTTTCTCTCGCCTAGTTTGTATCCTGTTTAATGTTTGAATTAATAAAAATTGGTTTTTAGGATGTAGGCTCTTGCCTATCTCCTAGAATCCTTCCAAATATATATATATATATTATATAAGGGAATATAGCATTCTTCATGATCTTACCGTGCTCTCAATTTCCACCGTTGGATCTTTCACATGTTTTATTCCGAACATCTTTAATATAAACTAATAATAATAAACTTCCCGTGAGAGTGAGAGAGAGTGGGAGAGAGAGAGAGAAAGAGAGGAGAGATGGGGAGAGAGTGCGGCGAAGAGGGAAAAAGAGACGAAAAAATAATCTTTTTAAGTATATACGTATTTTTTTACCAAATAAATATTATAATATTGATTTATATTTTTTTACGGTCATTTCGAGTACCCATATGTATATATTGCTGGCGCAGCCCGCGGACGCATCGAGCATGGGCGAAGCCCTCCAGGATGTGGTCGAAGGCCGTCCGACAGCATCGCGTCGGGGGTGGGCGAAGCCCGCCGTCGCCGGCCGGATACTGTCGCGCTTGGCCCTGCCAGCGACAAATTATTAGTCGTTGGGGAAATGCCGCCCCTACAATAAATGTCGCCCCAACAACAAATATCACATTTCACAACAAATGTCAACCCCACAACAAAGGTCGACCACTCGACCCAACGACATATGCCATTTTTCATAACGAATGCCGCCACCACCACAAATGTCATCCCACACGACAAATGTCACCCCCCCAACACGTGTCGCCCCTCACGACAAATATCTTCTCCAACGACAAATGACGCCCCCTCCCCCCCCCCCCCCCCCCCCTCCGACGACAAATGTCGCCCCGCACAACAAAGGTCGCCACACATGACAAATGTCGCGACCTACGACAAATGCCGCCCCCCACGACAAATATCTCTCCCACAACAAATGTTGTCTTGGATCGGGCTGGAGACCCGTGTCTGCCACTCGTATATATATAGACACACACACACACACACACACTGTTAATTACCGGGACCTCCTCTGTAAGTTTGTACAATTACATAATATTCCTCTCTTAGTTTCAAAATTACAATTACTTCCCCTCTTACTTTATATTGTTTAAAAACACGCTCAATCCGTTTAACAAAAATATTTTTTGTCCTTAAAATACCCAATTACCCATAGGTTTAATATGAAGCGTTTGTTGAAATTGTTGAAGTGGAGTGGAAGGTGGTCGGCGGTCTGGATATTGGTGATCGCAGAGATTGCGCGTGTAACACCCTGCCAGTACGAATAATATAACAGTAGGTCCGGTCGGGACCCCACACCATACTAACCACACTAGCTAGGAGTTAAAAGGTGATAAACAGAAAGAAACTACAACAGAGTATACTAAACACTAGCGGAAGCATAAAGATTTAACATTTCCATTAGAATTGTCCACTATCATAGGAATGTAACCAAGAGAGAGAGTTATGGCCTTAAGGCCTTATATTTAGCAAATGTACTAAAATCTCCAAAACATACATCGGCACGCAGGCCGGCAATACATGAGAAAGCTAAAAAGGAGGCTGGCCTTCAAGGGCCAACTCAGCAAAAGGGGCCACTGCCCGCTATTTCCCGCTAGGCTCACCTGCACCTGCATAAGAACATTCCACCAAGCGGTGGCAAACAAGGTAACGGTCAGCACAGCTGACCAAATTATAACGACCCCACCCCTTTCCCGGGGTGGCGGAGATTCTACCCTGCAAGCAAGCCATACTAGCACAAGTACTAAAATAAAGAAAGTGCAACTACACAAGGTGAGGTTTCAAGCACATTCAATCTTCTAGGTTGAGCATCAAAAAGGAGGGAACCTAGGTATGCACATGATGTTGGTTGGGTTCACCCGAAGGTTCCCCGCAACCGCCTAGACAACCGCATGAGGCTAACAACATCAATTCCACAAACACTCCACCATAAGGGCCATCGCCTTATGTGGGAAAAAGAGCTTTTGGTCGGTCTAGGTAAACCACCTTCCACGACCTCTCCCATGATCACACGGCTACATGAGGTGGGGACCTCTTACCGATCTGCATGGAAACGGGTTCGGTTTAGCTTTGCCCGTGCTCTAATCGTCGCGATCTATCGCACGACGCGGGTACGGCTTCGCCTCGGCCCGTAAGGGTTTAGCACCTTCAAGTGCTACACAAATATAAGCTACGCACCTAATCCCTTCACAAGGATCTAGGCGTCACAAATACTCAAAAAAGGGAGGTATAATACGCTCCGCACCAATTTCGCGGTGAAGGTTTGCCTTCATCCAATCTCAAAGCATGGGGCTTTCGTTAGGATCTTCGCAAGACGCCTACACTTAAATCCCGCAATACTATAGATGATTTCACGGAGTCATTCTCCGGCACGCATTCTAGGCTTAACCTAAATGCAACGTCGCAATCCAAGCATCACCGATTCGGGCTCACGGCCACGAATAGGCTTCACACAAAATGCCTAAATCCGCACGACTACCGGATTTTCTACATGCAATATGCCGGGGACGGACACAATCGACCCGGAGTTCCGGAGAACTTGAGGGAATCCTACACTTCACCCATTTGGTGAAAGGGATCCCTCATGCAAGCATAGAGAAACGAAGGAGAGGACAAAAGACAAGTCCAAACAACGGGAGAAGAAATCGTTACCCTAGGAGCGTTCTTTTTCGCCATGGATCCGAGATTCTAGACGGAGGGAAATGACCGCACCGGGCTGCACTCTCCAGATCTGGAAACGGTTCGCGAAACGGAGCTCCGGAGCTCCGTCAATGGCGGAATCTCCCTTCTTCTTCCTTGGCTCCTCCTTCTTTCTCTAGGGTTTGGAGAGAGAATGGCTTAGAGAATATGAGGTTTAACCCCCTCTCATCAGCCTTAAGGGTCTCCCGCAACAAAACCCAGCCGTTGGATCAAATCCCAAAAGATTTGGACGGTCCGATCTTCTTCTCCGCTCAAAATCGCGGAACAGAATAAACAGGGCGCACGATCACAGACGCACGGTCAGTGGTCGTGCGCGAAGAGGGAAATGGTCGTGCGCACTGTCCAAGACAGAACTCGATATTCTTCTGAATTAACGCACGGTCGCTGGCGCACGATCACCGGTCGTGCGCGATGAGGACAATGGTCGTGCGCATAAGCCGAGACAGAACTCCGACTCTTTGCGGGTTACGCACGATCATTGGCGCACGATCACTGGTCGTGCGCGAAGAGGACAATAGTCGTGCGCATTGACCTGATCTGGAATTTTGAGCTTATCCCGAGCGCAACACTACCATTCCGCCTACCTCGCTGAACCACGATCTTTGGGGTGTTACAACTCCATCCCCCTTAAAAGAATTTCGTCCCGAAATTTCGAAAACAGTAATAGCAGGAATTTACAGTTTTTAAAGAAAATTTACCTGAGAGAAATAGCTCGGGGTACTCCGCAAGCATCGCTTGCTCTCTCTCCCAAGTTAGCTCCTCTCGGCCGCAATTATCCCACCGGACCTTTACCATCCGAATGGACTTGTTCCGCAACTGCTTTACCTCGGTATCCTCGATGCGTAAGGGTTTGACTTTCGTCGACAACCCACTATCCACCGACACTTTGCCGACCGCAACGATATGAGTAGGCTCTTGCACTGCCTTCCTCAGAACTGAAATGTGAAACACGTCGTGCAGACCGCTCAGCTCTGCAGATAGTGCAAGTCGATAAGCCGCATCACCAACACGTTCCACAATCTCAAACGGTCCTAAGTACCTTGGACTGAGCTTTTTCAAGCGTCGGATCCTTGATACCCCTTTGAACGGTTTGATCTTCAAGTAAACTCGGTCGCCGACGGCGAACTCTAGGTTCCTATGCTTGGCGTTGTAATATTTTGCTTGCCTATCCTGGGCAATCAATAGCCTTTCTCGAATAGTTCGGATCGTCGAAGTTGCTTCCTCAACATCCTTTCGCTTTAATAGCTTAGTATCGCCCGTTTCTGCCCAAGACAACGGCGTACGACACTTCTTACCATAGAGGGCCTCGAAGGGGGCCATCTTTATACTGGCTTGGTAGCTATTATTGTAGGCGAATTCGATCATATAGAGATGATCTTCCCACTTCTTTCCAAAATCTAGAGCGCACATTCGGAGCATATCCTCCATAGTCCTATTGGTCCTCTCGGTCTGTCCATCCGTTTGCGGGTGGAAGGCCGTGCTAAATTTCAATTTAGTGCCCAACAGTTCATGGATAAGCCTCCAATCTTTCGATGTGAAACGCCCGTCACGATCGCTGACGATGCTACGAGGGACACCGTGCAGCCGCACAATACTATCGACATAGAGCTTCGCTAGCTTTTCTACAGAATCATCCTTCCGGTTCGGAATAAAATGCGATACTTTTGTCAGTCTGTCCACGATCACCCAGATGGCGTCGTTTCCATGCTGCGATCTCGGCAATCCGTGCACGAAATCCATCGAAATATCGTCAAACTTCCATTCCGGAATCGGCAAGGACTTCAGAAATCCACCGGGACGTTGACATTCCACCTTCACCAATGCGCAAGTGTTGCACTTGGCCACGTAGAGGGCAATGTCCTTCTTCATACCCGGCCACCAGAAAAGTTTCTTCATGTCCATGTACATTTTCGTGCTCCCCGGGTGGATAGAGTACTTGGTATGATGAGCCTCGTACATCAATTCCTCCCGTAGAGTACCAACGTTTGGGACGCACAATCTGTCATTCTTCCACATAAGGCCATCCTCGAAAGAGAAATCGGCGTTTAACCCGTCAACGGTTTCCGCTTTGTAGCGTTTCAAGCTCTCATCCAGCTCCAATGCCTGTCGAACTCGGTCGGCAAGGTGGTATTGAACCTCCGTCCAGTTCAAGCATGCTGAAGTAGACGCTCTTCGATCAACGCAAATGATCTCCATTTCTTCTAGCTCACGGATTAGACGCTCATCGTGCATCAAAATCCAATTTGCTTGAGCGGGAGCCCGACGACTCAACGCGTCCGCAACTACATTTCCCTTTCCAGGAGTATATTTGATGTCGAAGGTGTAGTCCCCAAGGAACTCCAACCACCTCCTCTGTCGCATATTCAACTCCCTTTGATCTAGCAAGTACTTGAGGCTCTTGTGGTCGGTAAAGATGTCGATCTTCACGCCATACAAATAATGCCTCCAAAGCTTAAGAGCAAATACCACGGCCGCTAGCTCCAAATCATGGACCGGGTAATTCCTCTCATGAACCTTCAACTGACGGGAGCCGTAGGCAATTACCTTACCGAACTACACTAGGACACAACCCAAACCACTCCCTGAGGCGTCGCTGTAAATTTCGTAGCCTTCCGTACCACAAGGCGAGCATAGAATGGGTGCTGTGGTCAGACGGCTCTTCAGTTCTTCAAAAGCTCGTGCGCACTCGGGCGACCAAACGAACTTATGATCTTTCCTAGTCAATTTAGTGAGAGGAAGTGCAATCCTCGAGAAGTTTTCCACAAAGCGCCTATAATAGCCGGCAAGTCCTAAGAAACTTCGGACTTCCGCTACGTTTTTCAATAAAGGCCAGGCTCGGATCGCTTCTATCTTCGACGGATCAACCGCAATTCCATCTCCACTAACGACGTGACCAAGGAATGCTACTGACGGTAGCCAAAACTCGCACTTGGAGAACTTGGCATATAGCTGACTCTTCCTCAAGGTGCCCAGAACTGCGTGCAGATGCCCTACATGCTCCTCTTCCGATTGAGAGTATACCAAAATGTCGTCGATGAAGACGATCACAAATTGATCCAAATACTCACGGAATGTCCTATTCATTAAGTCCATGAATACCGACGGTGCATTAGACAGACCGAACGGCATCACCGTGAACTCATAGTGCCCAAAGCGGGTACTGAACGCTGTTTTTGGAATGTCACATTCCCTTATTCGCAGTTGGTAATAGCCGGACCTTAGGTCCAGTTTGGAGTATACCGTCGACCCAACTAGCTGGTCGAAGAGATCATCGATTCTTGGAATCGGATATCGGTTCTTCTCGGTCAACTTGTTTAGCTCTCGATAATCGATACATAGACGCAAGCTCCCGTCCTTCTTTTTCACAAAGAGGACCGGTGCACTCCAAGGCGAAGAACTTGGACGTACGTAGCCTTGCTCTAGCAGCTCTTGCAATTGAACCTTCAGCTCTGCCAATTCCTTTGGCGCTATCCGGTACGGTGAGCGGGCCACAGGTTTGGCACCTGGCACCAACTCGATACATAAATCGATCTCTCGCTGAGGCGGAGCCCCAGGGAGTTCGTTAGGAAACACGTCGGCGTACTCCGCTACAATTGGGACATCACATAACCTGGGCTTTGGCTCCGAAGCCTCCAACAAGGTGAAGAATAACTCGGCGCCTTTTCTTACCGCCTTAACCACTTGGAGAGCAGACATCAGCGTCTTGCTCGCTCCTCGCATACCGGCAAATGTAGTTTCTCCATCGGCGTTCCTTCCTAGAGTGATCTCCTTAGAATTGCAATCTATGCATGCACACTGCTTCGAGAGCCAGTCCATGCCGAAGATCACATCGAATTCAGCTAACGACAACAACGATGCTTCCAAATCGAAATCTTGATTTCCGATCCGCACCTTCACACGGCTCTTCCTATCCGCAGACATGCGAGATCCATTGGGTAGCACTACTTCTAATCTATCCTCTACGAAGGTAGATGGCACTCCGATTCGCACCACGAAGTCCTCAGACAGAAAAGAGTGCGATGCACCCGTATCAAATAGAGCTCTCGCCGGATAGTCGAGAATTAGGACAAAGCCTAATTGCACACAAAAAGAAACATACAGTTGCACAACGGTATAATCACAAATAGCTATGAAAAAGCTAATTTTTTGTTTCATACCTGTGACAACATCAGCTTGTCGTATGGCTTCTTGCTGGCCAAGCGAGTAGACTCTCCGCTGAGTCGGAGTAATGTGCTGGGAAGCCGAAGACTCCGCAGCTTTACCCTTTTCCGCAGCTCGAGCATAGTCCAAAGCTCGATACTCTGTCTTCGGGGGACCACTTCGACACACTGCGGCCTTGTGTCCCACCTTCCCGCAGGTGAAACACGTGATAGGGCTCCGCACCGTCGTTGCTCCCGAAACATTTGAGCGGGTTTGCTCCGCCGGTTTGAACTTCCTTTTGTTCTTTCTGAATTCTGACTTAGACTGAGAGACCGGCACATGAAACTCAGGTTTCTTTGCCACGGCTTTTGCTTGTACCCTCTTCATGTCCAACTCTAGGGATCTGGCAGTTTGTACCATCACCTAGAAACCTAACGTCATTGGGCCTGCAAGGAGCAGCCTCAACTCGTCCCGAAGACCTTCATAGAACTTGTTCGTCTTTGTCTCTTCGTCTTCCATCATAGGCCCCGCATAACGACCCAGTTTAGTGAACTCGTGCAAGTACTCATCCACTGAGCTGTCGCCTTGAGTTAACTTCAGAAACTGGTTCTGCAACGCAATGCGTTGGGCAGAAGGAATATACCTTTGAAGAAAAGACTTTGAGAACTCCGCTATCGTGATCTCGGTAATCTCCCTGCCTCCGAACTTGTGCACTTCCTGTTCAGCCCACCAACGCTCTGCCTCTCCGTTAAGGAGGAAGGTGGCTAAAGTGACCATCATAACTTCTTTTGTTGCTATCGCCCTTAGAATCTTCCTAACCGTTGACAGCCAGTCCTCCGCCTCCGTTGGGGATCCGGTCCCCGAGAAAGTTGGAGGATGGAAGCTTAGAAAGTGTTGCAGCTGTTGATCACGTGCTCGCGCAACAACTACACGCTCTACCGGACGCTCCACCCTTTGCACCGCCACAGGTTCCACTGCAGCCACTAGCACAGGGGCCTCAACCCTCGGTTCCACCGCAGGTTCGATCACCGGGGCTGCATCTGTATTAGGCGTAGCAGGCTGTGCAAGCCTTTGCGGTTGAGCATTGATCATCGCGAAGACAGCTTCTGCGATTAACCTGATCATCTCAGCAGGAGGAGTGGTCGCTGGCACTTCAGCCGACCCACTACTTTCAGCGGTGTTACGGGGTTGAGACGGCCCCGCACCACTTCTAGTCGCCTATAATCGTGTAAGACACAATTTAGTGACTGAAAACATAGCAAACAACAATCATGGAACGCTCAGGTTCCGCAAACAAGTATGTTTTCCCATTCCTAAGTGGACATTCTTATTAGTTTTTGTCGTTTTAGGTGAATGCACATCCCGTGCACACCACCCCTTAAAAGGAATTCGTCCCGAATTCGCTAAACTACGGATCAACGCCTTAAGTCCGATACCAAATTGTAACACCCTGCCAGTACGAATAATATAACAGTAGGTCCGGCCGGGACCCCACGCCATACTAACCACACTAGCTAGGAGTTAAAAGGTGATAAACAGAAAGAAACTACAACAGAGTATACTAAACACTAGCGGAAGCATAAAGATTTAACATTTCCATTAGAATTGTCCACTATCATAGGAATGTAACCAAGAGAGAGAGTTATGGCCTTAAGGCCTTATATTTAGCAAATGTACTAAAATCTCCAAAACATACATCGGCACGCAGGCCGGCAATACATGAGAAAGCTAAAAAGGAGGCTGGCCTTCAAGGGCCAACTCAGCAAAAGAGGCCACTACCCGCTATTTCCCGCTAGGCTCACCTGCACCTGCATAAGAACATTCCACCAAGCGGTGGCAAACAAGGTAACGGTCAGCACAGCTGACCAAATTATAACGACCCCACCCCTTTCCCGGGGTGGCGGAGATTCTACCCTGCAAGCAAGTCATACTAGCACAAGTACTAAAATAAAGAAAGTGCAACTACACAAGGTGAGGTTTCAAGCACATTCAATCTTCTAGGTTGAGCATCAAAAAGGAGGGAACCTAGGTATGCACATGATGTTGGTTGGGTTCACCCGAAGGTTCCCCGCAACCGCCTAGACAACCGCATGAGGCTAACAACATCAATTCCACAAACACTCCACCATAAGGGCCATCGCCTTATGTGGGAAAAAGAGCTTTTGGTCGGTCTAGGTAAACCACCTTCCACGACCTCTCCCATGATCACACGGCTACATGAGGTGGGGACCTCTTACCGATCTGCATGGAAACGGGTTCGGTTTAGCTTTGCCCGTGCTCTAATCGTCGCGATCTATCGCACGACGCGGGTACGGCTTCGCCTCGGCCCGTAAGGGTTTAGCACCTTCAAGTGCTACACAAATATAAGCTACGCACCTAATCCATTCACAAGGATCTAGGCTTCACAAATACTCAAAAAGGGGAGGTATAATACGCTCCGCACCAATTTCGCGGTGAAGGTTTGCCTTCATCCAATCTCAAAGCATGGGGCTTTCGTTAGGATCTTCGCAAGACGCCTACACTTAAATCCCGCAATACTATAGATGATTTCACGGAGTCATTCTCCGGCACGCATTCTAGGCTTAACCTAAATGCAACGTCGCAATCCAAGCATCACCGATTCGGGCTCACGGCCACGAATAGGCTTCACACAAAATGCCTAAATCCGCACGACTACCGGATTTTCTACATGCAATATGCCGGGGACGGACACAATCGACCCGGAGTTCCGGAGAACTTGAGGGAATCCTACACTTCACCCATTTGGTGAAAGGGATCCCTCATGCAAGCATAGAGAAACGAAGGAGATGACAAAAGACAAGTCCAAACAACGGGAGAAGAAATCGTTACCCTAGGAGCGTTCTTTTTCGCCATGGATCCGAGATTCTAGACGGAGGGAAATGACCGCACCGGGCTGCACTCTCCAGATCTGGAAACAGTTCGCGAAACGGAGCTCCGGAGCTCCGTCAATGGCGGAATCTCCCTTCTTCTTCCTTGGCTCCTCCTTCTTTCTCTAGGGTTTGGAGAGAGAATGGCTTAGAGAATATGAGGTTTAACCCCCTCTCATCAGCCTTAAGGGTCTCCCGCAACAAAACCCAGCCATTGGATCAAATCCCAAAAGATTTGGACGGTCCGATCTTCTTCTCCGCTCAAAATCGCGGAACAGAATAAACAGGGCGCACGATCACAGGCGCACGGTCAGTGGTCGTGCGCGAAGAGGGAAATGGTCGTGCGCACTGTCCAAGACAGAACTCGATATTCTTCTGAATTAACGCACGGTCGCTGGCGCACGATCACCGGTCGTGCGCGATGAGGACAATGGTCGTGCGCATAAGCCGAGACAGAACTCCGACTCTTTGCGGGTTACGCACGATCATTGGCGCACGATCACTGGTCGTGCGCGAAGAGGACAATGGTCGTGCGCATTGACCTGATCTGGAATTTTGAGCTTATCCCGAGCGCAACACTACCATTCCGCCTACCTCGCTGAACCACGATCTTTGGGGTGTTACAGCGCGGTCTCTGCACTAGTGCTCTGCCGGTCTGTCTCTGGCGGTCTGCTGTGTTGGCCGGTTTTGTTCTAGCCTGTTCCGGCCTCTTCCGGTCTGCTCTGCTTGGTTGGTCTTGCTTCTTTGTAGAAGACCGTGCGGTCTGTTCTTGTGTAACCGCTGCGACCGGGCGGCTTATACAGGTTGATCTGGCGACTTGTCTGAAGTCGGCCAGATGTTCTTGGTTTGCTCTTGGCGATCTAAGGAAGGAGTGGTCTTGTGTCCGCGCGGCTTGTGTGCGGTCTGCTGCTGACTTGCGGTCTTGGACAGGATGTTGTCTAAGTGGTGTGATCGCGCGGTCTGCTCTGTGAGACCGCTGGCGATCTGACGGGTGGTGATTGTACCTCTCTTGTGCGGTGACGACATCCGTCTACCCGCCTATAAATAGGGGTGCATGGCTCATCATTCATAACGAGAACTGTAAGAACTAGAGCCTGGGTTGTTTCGTGCGGTTTCAACTTTGAGGTCGGGCGGTCTCGGAAGCGAGTTTACTGTTTGTTGTGTTCGCAGGTTTGCGGTCAGCAGGTTGCGGTCTCCTTCCTTGGTGATTTTCCAGTGGCTTTAATAAACAGTTCGGCAGCGGCTTGTCTGCGAACTGGTTTATGTTGTTCTTGTGTTGTTCGCAGCGAGCTCGACGATCAGGCGACCTTCAGCGGTTAGGCGATCTGAGTTGCAGTCTGGCGACAGCCTCTGTTCTCTGTTCAGTTCAATAAGCTCCAGTTCGTGCGGTCTGAGGTGGCGGTCTTGCAGTGCAGGTCATCTTGCCTGTTTTCTGTTCGTGCGGTCTCAGGTCAAGCCGGGCGGTCTCTGGAGTTCAGCAGTCTGTGCGGTCTCTGCTTGTCAAGCCGCCAGATTTGTTTTTGGTGTTTTTTGTTCTTCTGTCCTTCGTGATTCTTACGAATCATGTCTCGCCATGTATACCTCACACTGTAATCAAGATTTGTGTTGTTGTGTGGCATTGTGGTTGTTTGGCTATAACTCAGTTGATGCAACTCTTGCTTACTCCTAAACGATTCAAATCAAAATTTTAACAGCGTTAAAAATTAGCTGATTACTATCAATGGCAAAATTAGAATATAAAAAATTATTTACGTTAATTTTAACATTTTTCATCCATAATTTGGATAAAATGGTGCATTTGTAAATAGAACAAACTAAGAGGGAAGGTAAATGTAATTTTGAAACAAAGAGGGGTGCAACCTGTAATTATAAACACTTACAGGGGAGGTCCAGGTAATTAACCCTATATCTATACTATATTAAAAAGAAATAGTATGGACTTGCCAATAGCCTGAAATAAAAATTCATTCAAAAAATCTCGAGCGTCCATTATGATATGATAATTGGGGATCGTCCGATTCAACTGAAAAATCTATACAAACTCCCTTGAACCCAAATACCTCCCCGACATCGCTCTACCCTAACCGCAACACACGCATGACGGACCCCTCCTCCCTCCCCTCAGCCGCTCCTGCTCACGCATCCTCTCGCCGTCGAAGACATCAACACTCTGCCCTCTGCCGGCAAAGACATCAACGCTCCCTGCCTCCCCGACAACCAACCCCGACCGCCGAAGTCATCAACGCTCCTGCAATATTCCTGTACGTTTCTTCTTCAAGACCTCGAAAAGATCCACCTCACCTGAAGCCCTACTTCCAACAGCGACCAAAGCGACGCTATGATCTGAGAGTGCTTCTCCTTCAGGACTCAGGTAAAAAAAAAATACATTCTGATTCATCTACTCCATTCACTCATCTATTCCATTCTTCAAATGTCTAAATACTTACACAAAAATTTCACTGCATTTGCTTCTTCCCCACTCTTCTTCATTCAGGGACAACCACTTTAAAATAATAGCAATTTTCAGTTGTTACCGGTGTTCAGATGATGTGTACACAAATTTTGAGGGGAGGTCCCAATATAGCAGTTAATGCTTGCGATTAAGATTTTCTGTTCTTGCAGGTCTTGCACTGGAGGAGCTTCTTTTACTCCCGCATATTCTGTTCTTGCAGGTCTTCCACTTTATGGATTTTCTGTTCTTGCAGGTATTCATTCCACCATCTCTTAATCCACTCTTAATCCTCCTCCCCGTCTCCATCTCCATTAGCCGGTCACACTCACCTATGGGGTGATCTCAAAGAAATTATTGTCTGCAAAAACTTGTTTTCACACACAACCTGTTTGATGAAATGCTTAACAAAGCTTATTTGTGATGTTGAATGCTTGCATTTATTATTGACTGCAAAAACCTGTTTCCACACACAACCTGTTTGATGAAATGCCTAACAAAGCTTATTTGTGATGTTGAATGCTTGCATTTTTAAAGCTCAGGTTAAAGTCATATTACTTGAGGTTGTCATGCCACTGTTCGTTGTTCTCTCTATAAAGCATGTTGATGTCATTTGATTTGATTAAATTACTATTTATATAAATTAGACGAAATGGTAGGGCTCACCTACACAATTGTTTTCATTCAGGGAATAATATGAGGGTCTTAAATGCAATCCCAAATTTTTTGTTGTTGTTGTTGTTTACCGTATATTAAAATGCCATTAAATCTTATTAAAATTATATATATATTATTTGTGATGTATGAAATTTTAATGCTGATCTTGCGAGCAAGGCATTCATCTTTTATGTTGTTCTTCATCAAATCTATGTTGATCTTGCGAGGCATTCATCTTTTATGTTGTTCTTCATCGAATCTTCTCTTCATTCATCTTTTAAAAATAATATGCAGCTTGATTATATTTATATATGTCTAGATTTGTAGCTTCGTGTTTCTACATTTGAAAGCCACGTTAAAAAATGTTCAACCTGCATGTGTATGTCTTCAGAAGTGGTTCATTTGTTATCTAAAAACAGACCAAAAAAGTTGGGAGATATTCTCTATTTGGCATTAAATGGATGAATCAAATATTTGGTTGCCCAAAAGTCCAATTTTCTCTATTTAGCTTTTTGCGCATGTGCATTATGAAATGTATTGGAGAGGTTTTTGTAAATTTAAAAGTAAGGATTAGTAATTAGCCTGATGGAAATTTTCTTCCCTTGCCACATCATTTACTAACAATTAAAATTATATGATTTCTTAGAGATGGTAGTTTTTTGGATGATTTTTTGAAATATTCGTTCCATAACACTTCCAATTGCATTATGCTACAGTTTAATCCAATGATATTACATCCACTGGTTTCGCTACTTCGATCAAGAAACTCTACCGATTGAGCTTCAACGAACCACACATCCTCTGTTTGTTGGTATGTATAAGAAATATATTGATTTTTTTAGTTTATGTGAAATTTGGGGTTTGTAGTAGTTAAACGGTGGGATACTGATTGAGCACATCCTAATAAATAGGTACATTTAAGATCTTTGCTTCAATTCAGGACATTATTTTGATAAATCCAGGAAGGTCAAAGTTATGGGAATTTTCTTGGGTAATAATATTATAATAGCACCTGATAATTGATATTATTATTTGCATATGATTGTATGAATTCCAAAATGATTCAAAGTTCATATGAATCAGGTAATAATATTATAATAGCACTAGGTAATATTATTATTATTTGCATATGATTCGCTTAGCATTCGCCTCTTTCGCACGCAGTCTCTTCTTTTTCCAATGTATCCGTGAATAATACCTGCAAAATTAATCAGATATTATGAGGAAAGAGATGAGAACAGCCTCAAATCATATCATTGGGTGATTTAGCAATTTTTTTATGTGTGATGGGGTTCCCCTAAAAGGGTTCGGTTTGGGTCAGACCGAGTGTTTCTCATCGCGGCCTCGACCGGACCCGTAGGGAGGCTCCAGGTTTTGTGCCCGGTCTGAATCCTGCAGCTAAGCAGCCTCGAGAGCGCTTGTGCACTCGCCTGCTCCGCAAGAGTGCTTCGGGTCGCTCCTGCTCCGCGGGAAGCGCTCCTGCGCTCTCGCTCGCTCCTGTTCCGAGGGAGGCGATCTTGCGCTCCCGCTCGCTCCTGTTCCGCGGGAGGCGCTCCTGCGCTCCCGCTCGCTCCTGTCCCGCGGGAGGCGCTCCCACGCTCGCGCTCGCTCCTGCTCCACGGAAGGCGCTCAGGCGCTTCTGCTCGTTACTGCTCCGCGGGAGGCGCTCCTGCGCTCATGCTCCGCTCCTATTCCGCGGGAGGCGATCATGCGCTCCTGCTCGCTCCTGTTCCGCGGGAGGCACTCCTGCGCTCCCGCTCATACCTACTCTGAAAGAGTGCTTCTGCTCGCTCCTGCTCCGCGGGAGGCTCTCCTCCGCTTCTGCTCGCCACTGCTCCGCGGGAAGCGCTCCTGCGCTCCCGCTCGCTACTGCTCCGCGGAAAGCACTCCTGCGCTCCCGCACGCTCATGTTCCGCGGGAGGCGATCCTGCGCTCCCGCTCGCTCCTGCTCCGCCGAAGGCGCTCCTGCTCCATGAGAGGCGCTCCTGTGCTTCTGCTCGCTGTTGCTCCGCGGGAAGCGCTCCTGCGCTCCCGCTCGCTCCTGTTCCGCGGGAGGCGATCATGCGCTCCCGCTCGCTCCTTCTCCGCGGGAGGCGCTCCCGCTCGCTCCTGATCCGCAGGAGGCGCTCCTGTGCTTCTGCTCGCCACTGCTCCACGGGAAGCGCTCCTGCGCTCCCGCTCGCTCCTGCACTGAAGAAAGCCATCTCGCTTCGCGGAGAGCGCTTTCGCTCTCTTGTGGTCCACAAGAAGCGCTCTTGCTCATGCTTGTTCCACAGAGCGCGCCGCTATCGTCCATCGCCGGCGGCGATCACCGGCCACCGCCACCACCAGAGAGGTTGCCCGGGCTGCCCAAGCTGCCCAGCGTTACCGAAGGGAAAACTCGTCATAAATACAAAGTTGACAATCCGCGTGCCCCGAATCAAGCATCCCCATTCGCTCGTCCAATGATCAGCATGACGCAGTTACCAGAACGCCCACCTCAAAAACTATAAAAGGAGGGTCAAGCCTCCATTTGAAGACACTTTATGGCACTGGGAGAAGAAGGAGCTCTAATGTTTTTCGGCGAGAACTCTTGAAAGATCCTCATCGGCCTTCAAGATCCCCTTAGAGATCTCCCCCAGCATTCCAGTTTTGCTTCAAGGACTTGGGGAGGATCTCAGTGACATGGATCCAGGCTGTTCCGTAGTGCTCCGCTCCAGGGTGCTCCGGAGCGCCCCGCTCCAGGCTGCTCCGCAGCGTTGCGCTCCAGGCTTCTCCGCAGCGCTGTGCTCCAGGCTGCTCTGCAGCGCTGCGCTCCAGGCTTCTCTGTAGCGCTCCGCTCCAGGCTGCAGCGCAGCGCCGCACTCCAGGCTGATCCGCAGCTCTCCGCTTCAGGCTGCTCCGCAGCACTCCGCTCCAGGCTGCTCCGCAGCACTCCGCTCCAGGCTGCTCCGCAGCGCTCCACTCCAGGCTGCTCTGCAGCGCTTCGCTTCAAGCTGCTCCACAGCGCTCCGCTCCAGGCTGCTCTGCTGAGCTCCACGCTCAAGACTATCTCCGAGCACGCTTCACCATGCTCGGCTCCCGAGGACTTGAAGGACTTAACAAAATATCTGTAACGAGCGGTGGCTTGTCACCCTCGGAAAACAATTCTCTCTGTAACTCACAAAACTAGTGGATCGTTCAGAACTGGGCTAGGCCCCGTGGTTTTTTCCCTTTCCGATTTTTCCACATAAAAATATCGTTGTCTACTGTTGGTTCTCATTTTTGACTGCTTGCACGTTCGGCTCACTTTCGAGCTAAGGCGGTTCAGCTCGATCAGTCCAGGAGAGCGTTGAACGACCCGCAACAGTTTGGCGCCGTCTGTGGGAACAAGCGTTCCCAATTTGCTCTAAAAGCGGTCTCTCTTTGAGACTGACAGTAATGGACATTCACCAGGCAATTTCGGACACGGGCAGTTCCACCGTCCCAGCACACTCAGGAGAAGGAGTGCCCATCACAACACCCATCCTGCCCTAGTGGCTCGACGCAGCTGGCCAGCAAGCATCTCTGGCGTCGGAGCAAGTTCCAAGCGTTGACATACCTCAGCTAAGGCAATCCCCCCTATCGGGACGGGTCCTGGCATATCTAGTTCCCTCCTGGATCAAGCTCCCGCACTGTAAAATTTCCACGGAGCAGAGGATCCGTATGAGCATGTCAACTACTTCTTGGTCGCAAGGGAGACGCTCTCAACTGGTATCAGTCCCTGCCTGAGGGAATCATTCACAACTTCACCGAGCTATCTCAACTATTCACGGGATGGCACGAAGCCCGTGACAGAGAATCAGAGAAGAGGCACAGATAGGGAGGGAGCTTGGGTTAGGCAGGACTCCCCATACAGGGCAGATGGAGCATGGCAAGCTCCAAGAAGACGTCATCGTAGAATCACTTGAAAAGGATCTTTGTGGAGGGTTGGATTTTGCCCTGCAAGCGAGCATTGGGAATCCAACATTTGAATTAAGAAGGGCATTGATAAGCTACTGCATCACATTCAACATCTTGTTCATGGAAACTGTGATACGTCTCAAGCTCCTTGGCGGGAACTTCAAGCTCAGGGCTTGCCATGCGGAGCTTCTAGACGGAACAACGATACCAACTATTGGGGACATCGTCCTCCCTGTCCACGTAGGGGCACTTCCAGAACCAATCGAATACAACGTCCAATTCACCATCGCAGAAGCTGATTCACCGTATGAGGCGATATTTGGAAGCATCCTACTCGATACATTGCAACATGACACCTTCATGGCAAGGCGTATGACAAGCAAAGGGAAAATCATCGAAAACTTAGTTCATAACCTCAGCGCTGCAGAGGACCAGGTTCCTTGGATCGACCATGAGCCCTCTCAAAACCTGGATCGCATGAAACTTCGCCTAGATAAGAGTCGCATGGAACCAGCGCCGGTAGTAGAAGCTGATCTCCCAACATCAACACATCGACGAAAACTTGGAACCGGGGGCCGAAAGAGAAAAGGACAACAACCGCCCGGAGAAGGCGGCTGGCCTGTCCTGAGCCAGTCGGGCAGTCCTCTAGGGGAGATGAACCAGAAAACTCGGATCAATACCCCACTGAACGCATCCCGCCAGCATATTTTATCTGTGATCTACAACAACAAGATCGTAGTGGCCAAGGCCACTTCCTCACAATACGAGGGATCAATCCAAGTTTTGTGATTTTCATAGGGGTCAGGGGCACCATACGAGACAGTGCCTATGTTTGAAGGATGAAATCGAATGCCTCGTCCAGTTGGGGCACCACACGGTCTTTCGCAAGACAGCTTAAAGGTAAGCAGCTTGGGAAGGGGCAACTAAGGTCCAACCGTCGGAGTGATCGCCACCTAAGCCAGATTGTCTCCCTCAGGGACTTGTAGCACTTTTTATCTTGTTTCTATTTCAGAATGTATACACGCTTTTCTTTCTAACAAAATAATTTCAGGTCCATGCCCACTGTGAGCGATCCTCAACGAATCTCCAAATGGTAAGGCAACAACCTCCGATAAGATGGTGGCCAGCCCTCCACATCGAGATCGAGCCTGCGTCATCCGGCCGCTGAGGGCCTGCCCCCCTCACGACCGTGCGGGAACCACGTTTCCCTAATGAATCTCCAAATAGTAAGGCGATGACCTTCGATAAGATGGTGGCCAGCCCTCCACATCGAGAGCGAGCCTGCGCCATTCGGCCGCTGAGGGCATGCCCCCCTCACGATCGTATGGAAACCACGTTTCCCCAACGAATCTCCAAATGGTAAGGCGACGACCTATGATAAGATGGTGGCTAGCCCTCCACATCGAGAGTGAGCCTGCGCCATCCGGCTGCTGAGGGCCTGCTCCCCTCCCCCCTCACGACCGTGCGAGAATCACATTTCCCCAACGAATCTTCAAATGATAAGGTGAGAACCTCCGACAAGATGGTGGCCAGCCCTCCACATCGAGAGCAAGCCTACGCCATCCGGCCGCTAAGGGCATGCAACCTGGCCGCGGAGGGCATGCCACCCTCACGACCCGACAGGAACCACGTTCCCTCAACAAATCTTCAAGTAAAAAGGCAATGCCTCCAGCTAGATGGTGGATAGCTAACCCGGCCGTGCACAAGTGATGAGCGTCATCAAGGGAAATCTTCAAGATTAATGTTCGCACCCCATGCATTATGCCCTTCGAAAACTGGGGGGGGGGGCATACAGTGAGAGAATCCCCCAAGGGAACCATATCCAGGCCAACTAAAGATTGTGAATAAAAACTAACAGGTATTTAATAGTCATAAGAGGCTTCCAAGAAATCAAAAAATGAAGAACAAATGCAAGGCGCTGATACATTGTCTCGTGCAACAAGCACGGGACAAATGCAGAAGCAAAACAAGAATTCAGACAATGACACGAGAGAAACACCTAAGTCACCCCTCGATCTCTACGTCGGAAGCATTGTTCTCTGAAGGGTCACCCGGTCCAAGACCCGAGGTACTGCACCCCAACCTTCTCTCTATCGCACGAAGAGCCTTCCTAAAGCCCTTCGAGAAAGCAATCCTGCACTCATCCTCCAGGAGCAGCTCAACCTCCTTAGTCACGATCTCAGTGCGGAGCTCCTCGGAAATCCGGGAGCACTCATGCATGAATTCGAGAGAGTCCTTGTACTCAGCCACCCCGGCGGCTTTAATTTGCTCGGGGTCCTGCCGCGCAGAAGCAAGTCTCTCCAGCTCCTCCCGGAGGTGTATCAGTTCACTGTCTTAACGGGAAATCTCTTTTTCTGCATTCTCAAGCACCGCGATCCGCTCCTGATGAGTCACTTTCCTTGCCTGGGACTCCGCAACAAGCATCTCGTTCACAACACGTTCAGACACAAGCTCGGATTCTAGGAGCCAGAGGCGAGAAGCATCGCGCTCGCCTATCTTCTTTGATTCCAAGACAGCCCCTCCCACAGCACGGAGCCTCTCCAAAAGGGGCATCACTATTTCCCTTAAATATATTTCTTATATATATATATTATTTCCCTTATATATATAAGGGAAAGAAAGAAAAATGAAACGATTACGTCCCACACGCACTGGCAAGTTGTAGCGGGCATCAACCTGTTGGTGCGGCGCTCCGAACCGCAAATAGTCTCGTGCTCGAGGCTGAGCATGAGCAAGCGCTCCACGGTAGCGCGACCGCGCACCCGGGAGCGCGGCAGTGCCCCGGGCGAGGCAGCCCCGCCTCCGAGCATGGTTAGTCGCGCTGACCGCATGCGGCAGCAGCGCCGCCTGCGCGCGGCAGTACCGCGAGTGGCAGTAGCAAAGGCCGCCCACGGCAGTGCCGGGAGCATGGCAGGCCGCGCTGACCGCATGCAGCAGGTCCACACGCGGCAGCAGCGCCGCCTGCGCGCATCAGGCCCATGAGTGGCGCGTGCGTAGGCCACCCACTACAGTGTCGCACGCAGAGGGCTGCCCTGCCCGTACGCGGCAGGGGTGCACAGGCCATGCGCGGCAGGGCCTCGCATGCCGCGCGCGGCAGGGCCGAGCAGGCCACGCGTAGCAAGGTCGCGCCGGCCGCACGCGGAAGGGCTGTGTTGTCCGCGCACAGCAGGTTCGCGTGCGGCAGCAGCGCCACCTGCGCGTAGCAAACCCGCGAGCGGCAGTTGCGCAGGCCGCCAATGGCAGTGCCGCGCTCAGAGGGCTGCCTTGCCCGCCCGCGGTAGGGGCGCACAGGCCATGCGCGGCAGGGTCGCGCAGGCCACGCCCGGCAAGGTCGCACCGGCCGCACGCGGCAGGGCCGTGCTGTCCGCGCGCAGTATGTTCACGCGCGGCAGCAGTGCCACCTGCGCACACCAGACCAGTGTGCGACGGCTGCGCAGGCCGCCCACGGCAGTGCCGAACGTAGGAGGCTGCCCTGGGCGCGCGCGCAGCAATGCCGCGTTGGTTGCGCGCATGGCAGTTGATGAGTAGTATTTATGTGTATTTTAATTATAGTATTTAGTTTAGTTTTAATTTAAAATTGCAAATATTATTTATATTTTAGTTTAAAATCACATCTTTTCTAATTTCTGTTCTAAATGTAGTTTTACTTTTAATTTTGCAGAATTTTGGGAAAAATTGGAGAAAATCACAAGTCACGCCCTCAGTCACGCACGTGACCAAGGGCGTGTGACCTAAAGATCTGCGTTCGACGAAATTGGAGCTGCGTTCGACGAAAGCTCTCTGCCCCTGCGTTCGACGAAATTGGAGATGCGTTCGACGAAATTGGAGCTGCGTTCGACGAAATTGGAGCTGCGTTCGACGAAATTGGAGCTGCGTTCGACGAAAGCTCTCTGCCCCTGCGTTCGACGAAATTGGAGTTGCGTTCGACGAAAGCTCTCTGCCCCTGCATTCGACGAAGCCTGAGCTGAGTTCGACGAACGCGCTCTGCCGCGCCGAATTCTAGCCCACACTGCATTAATTGAAGCCGCCCAGGTACACGCCCGTGACCCGAAATGTCACGCCCGTGATTTTTCCGCGTGATCCCTGCTCCCTGCCTCGCCGAATTCAAGCCCATGCTGCATTAATGGAGTTGACCCCATGTCACGCCCGTGACCAAAGGGTCACGCCCGTGACTTTTCACGCGTGATCTCATTTTGCTGCAGCGCTGCACTCAAGCCCACGCCGCATTGATGAAGTCGCCCAAGTACATGCCCGTGACCAAAGTTACACAGGCGTAATGTCCTTTTTCGCGACACTGTCATGCAGGACCCACGCCGATGTCGCAGCCGTGCAGAACAAGTATTACACGCCCTAGGACACGCCCGTGACCGAGGACGTGTAACCTGGAAATTTTTCCTATAAGTTCAGAGGCTCCACTCCAACATTCCTCTCCCTTCCCCCTGCCCATTTGGGCTCTTCTTGTACAGATTTTTCTTATTTCCATGTTTATGCTTAGTTTTAATTAATGCAATTTTCTTTGTTTAATTTCTTGTAATTTCATTTCATGCAAGTTAGCCTAGTTTTATTTCAATGCAATGTAACTTAGTTTAATTTCATGTACGTCTCTTTTTATGTAATGAAAATTTAAGCTTCCTTTAATTTTTGCAAATTCTCTTTCTTCCTCTTAATTTAGTCTTGTCTTCTTTATTTTATTTTTTTTGTTGTTCTCTTTTTAGTTAGTTTTAATTACGTTTCCCTTATCAAATTTTATTCCCGATAAAATAATAGTTATCTTTCTCGAAGTAGAAGTACTCGAAAACCCCGAGTTTAAATACGACCTTGATATTTTCTTTAAAATATCTTATGCTATACGGGATAAGGTACACTTGCCTTTTCGAATGAGTAGTTTGGATTATATTAACAAAAACTTACAAAAACTTTCTCCTTTTCTTTTTAAATATTTAGAGAATTCGGCGCCGCCGCCGCGGCGTACACGTCGATATTCCGAAAAAAGGAAAGACTATTACTTTTATCATCTCGATATGTAGGATAATGGTTAGTTCCTCGAAGTAGGATTACTCGCGAGACGCCTCGAACGCGCCCGTCGAATTCTTATCGCATCGCAGAAAGGATTTTGCAAAACAAAAATTTTTATCATCAAGTTTTTGGCCCCGTTGCCGGGGATTATTTTTTGTTGATATTTTGAAAAAAGAGAGCGCTATTACTTTTATTCTTTTTCTTATTCTTGTTTGTTTAGCTTAAAGAAAAAAAATTCCTTTTTTTTAGTAATTTAAAAAAAAGATAAAAAAAAATTTACTTTTGAAAAAAAAAATTTTGCAAATACAAAAACATTATAAAACTAATCAAAACCCAAAATAAAATAATAAGTAACTTTTATGTTTCATTTCTTTTTTATTTTGTGTTTTGTTTTATTGTTTTAAAAGTAATTTTGTAGGTAATCGTGGTGATCGTCCGTCTCCAAATCAGGGACGTCCTTCTTTCTCCCCTCCCTGTTATTTTTCTTTCATTAATCTTGTGCTTATATTTTAATTTATTGTTCTCCATACTTAGCTTTCAACATTGTGGACAATGTTGAATTTTAAGTATAGGGGTGTATTTCTCTTCTCTTAAATTATAAAATCGCAGAAAAATTCAAAAAAAAATAATTAAATCCCAAAATTCCAAAAATATTTACTGTGTACATAGTTTATTTTCGTTTTGTACATAGTTTATTTCCTTTTTTTATTGTCTTTTTCAAAAGAAAAATTAGCTTTTTCAAAAAAAAAAATAGAAAACCCAAAAATATTCAAAAAAATTAGATAACCAAAAATTTAAATCTTGGAAAGGGACGTTTGGGCTATCATCCCATCACACTCCTAGTACCTTGCGAACCCTTCACCGAGTAGACCTCGGGAAGTCTAAGAATTAACAATTTTTTTAGTTTATGTTTAGCATTTTTATTATTTAGATAATATCAAAAATCAAAAAAAAAAAAAATATCAAAAATTTAAAAAAAAAAATTGGAAAACTTTGAAAAAATCCCAAAAATATAATAAGCCCTTACTTTGGTTTTTGTTATTTTCAAATCATTTTGAGTTTATTTATAAGCATTTATTTTTTTAGTGTTTTTAATTTGCTAATCATTTATTTCATCATGGTTTGCTAAATCTAATTTTAGCTTTAGTGATTTAGTGTTAAGAAATATTTTATGATTTTAAATTGATTAGAGATATTTCTTTAGCACTTTTTTCTCTTTTATTTTAAATAGTTATAATTTTTTAGTAATCTTGCTTAAACATCTTTAGATTTTAATTATTTCTACCTCAAGCTTTTAAAATTTTAGGAAAGTTTAAATTACTAAAATTTACTCTCAAAATAATTTAATTTATAAGCTAGAAATCTTTTCTCTACCCTACACCTTTGATGGCATAAGTTTTTTTTTTAAAAGATCATGTCATGGGAATAAGAAGATAAAATTCATTATTCCCTAAACATATGCACCCAAAATATTTTAAAAAAGATTATATGGCATGGAGTATGAGAATAATATTCATTACTCCTAAACCATATACATTTTGGGTTTTTATTAGAAGAGAATTTAAAAGATTATATGGCATGGAGTAAGAGGATAAAATTCATTACTCCTAAACATATACAAAAAAAATAGAGGTGAGAGGATAAAATTCATCACCTCCATTCTAAGATCTCTTCTTATGCCAAATTTTATGAACCCCCCTAACCCAATATCTTTGATCTATATTTAAATTATGTTATGGAGAGAGCAATACTTAGTAAGTTACTTTTTCCTTTAGCTTTTTCAAAGTTATGGTTTTTATAAATTTTAAATTTAATTTGGTTTACTTATTACTCAATTTTGTTAACTAGTTAATATTTTTGAGAAATCTTGGCTAAATATTTTTCTCTTATTATTCTAATTTCATAATTTAGGAATTAATTCGTCAATCCTTAAATTTTCTTTTTAGCTTACTTGTGATTCAATAAATTTTTAGACTTAATTAAAATTTTTATTAAATGTCTTATAAATATTTCTCATACTTTTGCTCTGGAATAGCAAAAGCTTAAGTATGAGGGTATTTGATGAGCAATATTTATGTGTATTTTAATTATAGCATTTAATTTAGTTTTAATTTAAAATTGCAAATATTATTTATATTTTAGTTTAAAATCACTTCTTTTATAATTTCTGTTCTAAATGTAGTTTTACTTTTATTTTTGTAGAATTTTGGGAAAAATTGGAGAAAATCACAAGTCACGCCCTCAGTCACGCCCGTGACCAAGGGCGTGTGACCTAAAGATCTGCGTTCGACGAAATTGGAGCTGCGTTCGATGAAATTGGAGCTGCGTTCGACGAAAGCTCTCTGCCCCTGCGTTCGACGAAATTGGAGCTGCGTTCGACGAAAGCTCTCTGCCCCTGCATTCAACGAAATTGGAGCTGCGTTTGACGAAAGCTCTCTGCCCCTGCGTTCGACGAAGCCTGAGCTGAATTCGACGAACGCGCTCTGCCGCGCCGAATTCTATCCCACGCTGCATTAATTGAAGCCGCCAGGTACACGCCCGTGACCCGAAATGTCACGCCCTTGATTTTTCCGCGTGATCCCTGCTCCCTGCCGCGCCGAATTCAAGCCCATGCTGCATTGATGGAGTTGACCCCATGTCACGCCCGTGACCAAAGGGTCACGCCCATGACTTTTCACGCGTGATCTCTTTTTGCTGCAGCGCCGCACTCAAGCCCACGCCGCATTGATGAAGCCGCCCAAGTACACTCCCGTGAGCAAAGTTACACGGGCGTGTAATGTCCTTTTTCATGACACTGTCACGCAGGACCCACGCCGATGTCACAGCCGTGCAAAACAAGTATTACACGCCCTAGGACAAGCCCGTGACCGAGGGCGTGTAACCTGGAAATTTTTCCTATAAATTCAGAGGCTCCACTCCAGCATTCCTCTCCCTTCCCCCTGGCCATTTGGGCTCTTCTTGTACAGATTTTTCTTATTTCCTTGTTTATGCTTAGTTTTAATTAATGCAATTTTCTTTGTTTAATTTCTTGTAATTTCATTTCATGCAAGTTAGCCTAGTTTTATTTCAATGCAATGTAACTTAGTTTAATTTTATGTACCTCTCTTTTTATGTAATGAAAAATTTAAGCTTCCTTTAATTTTTGCAAATTCTCTTTCTTCCTCTTAATTTAGTCTTGTCTTCTTTATTTTATTTTTTTTGTTGTTCTCTTTTTAGTTAGTTTTAATTACGCTTCCCTTATCAAATTTTATTTCCGATAAAGTAATAGTTAGCTTTCCCGAAGTAGAAGTACTCGACAGCCCCGAGTTTAAATACGACCTTAATATTTTCTTTAAAATATCCTATGCTATACGCGATAAGGTACACTTGCCTTTTCGAATGAGTAGTTTGGATTATATTAACAAAAACTTGCAAAAACTTTCTCCTTTTCTTTTTAAATATTTAGAGAATTCGGCGCCGCCGCCGCGGCGTAGACGTCGATATTCCGAAAAAAGGAAAGACTATTACTTTTATCATCTCGATAGGTATGATAATGGTTAGTTCCTCGAAGTAGGATTACTCGCGAGACGCCTCGAACGCGCCCGTCGAATTCTTATCGCATCGCAGAAAGGATTTTGCAAAACTAAAATTTTTTATCATCTGCAGTGCCAAGCGCAGAAGGCTGCGCTGCCCCTGCGCGTGACAACAGCGCGCTCTCCTTGCGCGCGACAGTACCGCGCTGCCCGGGCGCGAGAAGTGTCGTGCCCCGTGCGTGGCGGGGTGCACTTCCCGAGCGCGGCGGCGCCGCAAGCACGACAGTGCCGCGCTTTTTTTCGAATTGCAGCAGGCTCAGGTGTGTGCCACTTGCGCGGGTTTTGTCGCGAGTGTGTTCCCGCGCAGTTTTCGTCTTTTAAAAGATTAACCATTGCGAGAATGATAATTTTTTGCCTTTCCCCGTAGCCGTGGAATTTGCTCTCGTCCAAGCAGTGGCGACTCCCACTAGCGAGAGTTCGGAGAAATTTATTTTTTCGACTAATGATTTTTAGTAAAATTTATAGGGAGAAGGGCCCCAACTTTGGAAGTAGCGCCATTAAAGGAGAAGAAATCAAGTATTTCCATTAGTGCCCAAATACCATTAAAGAGGAATTGAATATCCTCGTTAATGCTTATAATCTAATTAAGGAGAAATAATATATTCTCATTAATGCCAAAATTTCACTAAAGAATATATGTTGTTCTCTGCCTTAAATGAAGTACCGTAATTAAAAGCTTTAATCTTTTAATGTTTTTTTTCTTTTTAGGGTCATTAATTTTCCGGGCACTCTCAGGTGAGATGATGGGATCACATTCAAATAAGTGCCTGGTTAGCATGATCTTAAGGAAAAAGTTCTCCGATATGAAGTGCGGAGGCCGCCGCGGCAAGACACTCTCGTGGGCTCGTGTCGAACGGTGGAAATTTTCGGACTATCAACCGCAAGTCTCAGACTCCGAAAACTGGGGGCAATTGATGGGGTTCCCCTAAAAGGGTGCGGTTTGGGTCAGATCGAGTGTTTCTCATCGCGGCCTCGACCGGACCCGTAGGGAGGCTCCAGCTTTTGTGCCCGGTCTGAATCCTGCAGCTAAGCAGCCTCGAGAGTGCTTGCGCACTCGCCTGCTCCGCAAGAGTGCTTCGGCTCGCTCCTGCTCCGCGGGAAGCTCTCCTGCGCTCCCGCTCACTCCTATTCCGCGGGAGGCGATCCTGCGCTCCCGCTCTCTCCTGTTCTGCGGGAGGCGCTCTTGCGCTCCCGCTCGCTCTTGTTCCGCGGGAGGCGCTCCCGCTTGCTCCTGCTCCACGGAAGGCGCTCAGGCGCTTCTGCTCGTTACTGCTCCGCGGGAGGCGCTCCTGCGCTCCATCTCGCTCCTATTCCGCGGGAGGCGATCCTTCGCTCCCGTTCGCTCCTGTTCCGCGGGAGGCACTCCTGCGCTCCCGCTCGCGCCTACTCCGCAAGAGTGCTTCTGCTCGCTCCTGCTCATCAGGAGGCGCTCCTGCGCTTCCGCTCGCCACTGCTCTGCGGTAAGCGCTCCTGTGCTCCCGCTCGCTACTGCTCCGCAGAAAGCGCTCATGCGCTCCCGCTCGCTCCTGTTCCACGGGCGGCGCTCCTGCTCCGCCGAAGGCGCTCCTGCTCCATGGGAGGCGCTCCCGCGCTTCTGCTCGCTGCTCCTCCGCGGGAAGCGCTCCTGCGCTCCCACTCGCTCCTGTTCTGTGGGAGGCGATCCTGCGCTCTTGCTCGCTCCGGTTCCGCGGGAGGCGCTCCTGCGCTCCCTCTCGCTCCTGCTCCGCGGGAGGCGCTCCTGCGCTCCCGCTCGGTCCTGATCCGCAGGAGGCGCTCCTGCGCTTCTGCTTGCCACTGCTCCGCGGGAAGCGCTCCTGCGCTCCCGCTCGCTCCTGCTCTGCAGAAAGCCCTCTCACTTCGCGAAGAGCGCTTTCGCTCTCTTGTGGTCCACAAGAAGCGCTCTCGCTCATGCTTGTTCCGCGGAGCGCGCCGCTATCGTCCATCGCCGACGGCGATCACCGGCCACCGCCACCACCAGAGAGGCTGCCCGGGCTGCCCAAGCTGCCCATCATGACCGAAGGGCAAACTCGTCATAAATACAAAGTTGACAATCCGCGTGCCCCGAATCAAGCATCATCATTCGCTCGTCCAAGGATCAGCATGACGCAGTTACCAGAACGCCCTCCTCAAAAACTATAAAAGGAGGGTCAGGCCTCCATTTGAAGACACTTTTTGGCACTGGGAGAAGAAGGAGTTCTAGAGTTTTCCGGCGAGAACTCTCGGAAGATCCTCATCGGCCTTCGAGATCCCCTTAGAGATATCTCTCAGCATTCCAATTTTGCTTCAAGGACTTGTGGAGGATCTCAGTGACTGGGATCCAAGCTGTTCCGCAGCGCTCCGCTCCAGGGTGTTCCGCAGCGCTCCGCTCCAGGATGCTCCGCAGCGCCCCACTCCAGGCTGCTCTACATCGCGGCGCTCCAAGCTCCTCCGCAGCGCTGCGCTCCAGGCTGCTCCGCAGCGCTGCGCTCCAGGCTGCTCCGCAGCGCTGCGCTCCAGGCTCCTCCGCAGCGCTGCGCTCCAGGCTCCTCCGCAGCGCTCAGCTCCACGCTGCACCGCAGTGATGACGCAAATCTCGCACACCGCTATAGGCGGTAGCTAGACTGCGGCACGAAACGGCAGTGTACCGATCGTTCAAGTAAAATAAAACGAGGAGTAATCCCCGAGTATCGAATCTCGAAGGAACACAGTAAGGTGGAGCTATCTATCGAGGAAGGACTTGAGATCGAAGTCCTTTAATCGGATGGATGCGGAAACGGGGGATTTGGTTTGTGGAAAATAAAGAGAAAATGCTATAACTACTCCTATGCAATGCCGCTATGCAATGCTTCGCTTGGCGGGATGGAATCTACGTAGGCCTTGAGCGCGCTACTTCGTAAGGGCGGATGGACGAGTAGGCAAGGGGAATGAGGGTCGCAAGCACCTCTTCGACAAGCACGCCACTAGCAATTGCTAGTGCGACAAACGAACGTGACGGCGGGATGGAGGATGGAATGGGGCGCACCTCAAGCAACATAAACCACAAAGCATTTCATATAGACATGAAATGTAGAGAAATACAAACAAGTTTATGTACTCTACTTCATCAAAATGTAAGGATCTCACTACATATACATCAATAAGAGGAGAACAAAGCAAGAAATCGACCGAATCCGAAGGCTCGTTGTAGATTCACGGTTGGAATCGCCGGGTTGTCAATCCGCGTCCAAGCTCGGTCCGCAACTACGTCCGGGGTAGAGAGAGTTGTCACGACTCTCCAATGAACCCGTCTTCTTCGTCTCACGATCCGGTAAAGGTTGCAAACTTCCCCTTGCTTGATGGTAATGGCGGCTAGATCTTCCTTTGAAGCTCTAGGATGAAAGAGGAGGCCGAGAGGAAGCTCCGGCTCAAGATTGGCGTGAAGAACAAGCCCGGAGCACCTCCTGGTGGTGGAAGATGATGCAGGGGGCAGAAGAGGCGAACAGGACTCGAAAACGGCGGAGCAGAATGGTCGTCCGACCTAATTTCGCGGGCTGGATATTTATAGAAAACAGGGCGCACGATCAGTGGCGCACGATCAATTGATCATGCGCACTGAAAGCTGGTGATCGTGCGCTCTGTGCACGAAACCTGCAAAACAAAACTGCAGAAAAAATATAAAGCGCACGACCGTGCGCACGATCGTGCGTAGCAAACGCACGACCAAACTCCGAAGCTGTTTTTGGGCAGCAAATGAACGCGCACGATCAGAGGCGCACGATCAATTGATCGTGCGTGAAGGAAACGCACGATCAGTGGCATTTCAGGCAGAAATTGCCCCCAAACAGACTCCGAGCATCGCACGATCCCTTGAACCTGCATGAAAATGTCCAGGACCACTGGAATACAAGGAATCACACCAAGAACGGGCATACATGTGCACTAAGAGTGGAATAATAGACGGCTATTAAATATAAATGAAAACAAGCATAAAGTGTGGTGCAAAGACTAGAAAATCGGCCCAAATGAGTCCGAAAATATGTATATAATTGTGACTCATCACGCAGCGCCCCGCTCTAGGCTGCACCGCAGTGCCGCACTCTAGGCTACTCCGCAGCGCTCCGCTCCAGGCTGCTCCAAAGCACTCCGCTCCAGGCTGCTCCGCAGCGCTCCGCTCCAGGCTGCTCCGTTGCGCTCAGCTCAGGACTGCTCTGCCGAGCTCCACGCTCAAGACTATCTCCGAGCACGCTTCACCACGCTCGGCTCCCGAGGACTTGAAGGACTTAACGAAATCTCTGTAACGAGCGGTGACTTGTCACCCTCGGAAAACAATTCTCTATGTAACTCACAAAACTAGTGGATCGTTCAGAACTGGGCTAGGCCCCGCTGTTTTTTTCCGTTTCCGGGTTTTCCACGTAAAAATATCGTTGTCTACTGTTGGTTCTCATTTTTGACTGCTTGCGCGTTCGGCTCACTCTCGAGCTAAGGCGGTTCAGCTCGACCAGTCCAGGAGAGCGTTGAACGACCCGCAACATTGTGCTTTCCTTTTCTGTGCACAACTACATCCAGTGCACATCTTCTTTTCATGCAGAGCGAGAACATTTTCGTACTCTCGGTTTTATATTTCTTAACGTTTTTCACTTCAAACATTTGTCCATAAGCTTCGCACTTAAACCATTTCTAAAAATCATCATTTACTTGGCATGCACTTCTTGAACCTCTCAAATTGAGTTATTTTCATGCTTACAATTTCCCGACAAGATTTAGTTTATAAAATAAAAAAAGGATTTCAAGAAAAATCCATCCATCTTCCACAACCAGAGGAAGGCAAGTCCCAACCTTCTTCGGTGATTTTTTTCCCAGCTTTTACATTGTTCTTAATTAAGATGCCATCTTAGATTAGATCTTGCTTTAGATCTTGAACACCTTTTCTTATCAAAAAAGATGGAATTTCATCAAAAATATGTTCTTATGTTGCGCACTTAAGGCTGCCCACGACAAATGTCCCCGCCCCCGTCGAATATCCCCCCTGGCTGAATGACGTCACCGAGGATCAATGTTGCCGCCCCCACGACCAATGTATCCGCCCACAACTAATATCGTCGCTCACGACCAATGTTACCGCCCACGACCAATGTCGCCCCTCACGAGAAATGTCCCCCCCCTCCCCCCCCCCCCCCCCCCCCCCCCCCCCCAACGACAAATGCCCCCTCACGACAAATGTCGCTTCCCACGACAAATGTCGCCACTCATTATAAATGTCGTCCCCACGACAAGTGTCTCCCCCACGACAAATATCGCCCCCCACGATAAATGTCGCCCCTACGACAATTGTCGCCTTGGATCGGGCCGGAGGCTCGTGTCTGTCACTTGTGTGTGTGTATATATATATATAAAGAGAGAGAGAGAGAGAGAGAGAGAGAGAGAGAGAGAGAGAGAGAGAGAGAGAGAGAGAGAGAGAGAGAGAGGAATCTTGAGTTTTATAACTACTGAAAGGGCAGAAGAGAAAAACAGACTAATAAATAGAAATGCTGAAATTTTCCTATTTTATATGGAATGAGATTAGATTTTTTATTATTATTGAAATAAGACTGTTTATAACATGTTAGAGCAGTTATTAAGCTATTAAGTCATTAGTATTTGTTCGGATATTTCTTCAACGGGATGATGATAGTTGACCTCTAGATGTATGTTGGTGTTGATTGTCGCTGCTCCTATAAGAAATAACCAAAATATGATGAATTCTGAGATCTAGGCAATGATGAAGAAGAGAGAAACTAAATGATCGAAGGAGGCCGGAAGTGGAGGAAGATGCTGGAGGGAGAACACCGTATATATTTGATGCTGTTACCCTAAATAATGTTTACTAATAACTCTGGAGGCCATTTTGATTTCATTTGGATGTGCTGCACGTACTTATTTTCGTTTCAATTTTTCTCGTACAAAATCAATCATATACACCGGTTTCCTTCTAGGCAGGGGCGTAACTATTCATGAACACACCTGGGCATGTGCCAGGTACATTTTTGTGCGGGAAAATGGTTTTCTTGATTTATACGAAATACAACCTTTAAATATCGATTTCCCCACAACAGCCTGATGAAATTCGAATCTGAAAGTGGCGTTGGTATCCTCTCAAAAAAGCACAGAAGAAACTCTTTATTCGTAAATTTACATGGGGTTTTGATGTGAATCAAGTATCGGCCAAATTGACCTTTCGAAGTTTATTGCTTGAGATCCGATAATCAGGTTGAAGAACCGTCAACAACATTAGATCATTGTATGTAGCATTGCAAGAAAAACATCGATTAACAAGGAGCATAATACCTTGCTAAATGTCAAATTTTGTTGCTAAATCTTTTTAGCAATAATTTCATAAACAAAATATTTTTGTAGCTAAATTGAGCCTAGTTAATTTTAGCAAAAAAATAATTCCTTTCTATTTGCAATAAATTTCTAGCAAGAAAAATAATCCTTTCTAATTTGGCAAGAACTTTTTAGCAAGGAAATATTTTTCTTACAAAATAATTTGTAATTTGTATGCAAAAGTAAATTTATATTAAATATCCAGTTTTTAAGATATTAAACCAAAGTATATTTTCTTCTATGAAATCATTCTTTTGTAACCTATTGTGTTGCAGACAAGATTTGAACCTTAGACCACTTTATAGTTTCTATGTAGCTAGCCACCCAGCCAAGATGACAACTTGTTTTGTAATGTATATTTTGCTCTAATTACTGTAAAGTATATTATAAATTGCAACTTATAAATTATAAATAACAACTTATGAATTATAAATTGCAACTTATGAATTATAAATTGTAACTTATAAATTATAAACGGTAATTTATAAATTATAAACTGTAACTTACAAAATTATGAAGTGTATAAATTGTTTGTAAATTACACACGCGCACACACGCACACACGCACACACGCACACACGCACACACGCACACACGCACACACGCACACACGCACACACGCACACACGCACACACGCACACGCACACGCACACGCACACGCACACGCACACGCACACACACACACGCACACGCACACACACACGCACACACACACGCACACACACACAAGTGACAAGCACTGGGCTCCGTCCCTACTGCCAAGCGCAACAGTACCCGACCGGGGACGGCGGGCTTCGCCCGCCCCCGGCCAAGCGCGATAGTACCCGACCCGCGACAGCGGGCTTCGCCCACCCCCGGCGGGCTACGCCCATGACGCTCCGAGCTGCGCCCACAACATATACATATGAGTACTCAAAATGACCGCACAAAATTTTAATTAATATTTTATAATTTTTTTTTAAAAACATTTATATTTTAACAAAAAATCATTTTAAAGTAAGTTTATGAGGTCTAATGATTACCTACCACAGTAGGTGTATGAGGTCTACTATAAAGCTTTTGGATTTTATGAATTTCTATTCTTATTTTTATTATAGAGATATAATGTAATTGCACAAATAACTATTTGCGCCCACAACATATACATATGAGTACTAAAAATGACCGCAAAAAAATTTTAATTAATATTTTATAATTATTTTTTTTCAAAAATATTTATATTTTAACAAAAAATCATTTTAAAGTAGGTTTATGAGATCTAATGATTACCTACCATAGTAGGTGTAGGAGGTCTACTAAAATGCTTTTGGATTTTATGAATTTCTATCATTATTTTTAGGGCGCTGTTAAGTGCACACCATTTGTCGCTATGTGCACACCAAACAACGCACTTAAAAAATAATGGTTTAATTTCCTAACCCCACCCAACCCTACCCTAAGCGCACACCCCGCCTCATTCTTCTCCCGCAAAACCACCGAAACCCTCGCTCTCGCCCATTTCGCCGCAGCCTTTTGGGAGGAGGTATGTTGCCGCCGTTCGCTGGAGATCCTATGCCTATCGATGGCGTGCACGTAACAACACTTATTTGTGTAGGTCTGCTGCCGATTCCCCACCCTTTCGTGGAGTTGGCCGCCGCCCTTTCGTGCACACCAAACACCGCCCTTTCGTGGAGTTCGCCGCCGCCGTTTCGTGGTGTTCACCGATTCGTGGAGATCCTTTGCCCGCCCGCCGGCGCCGTTTCGTGGAGTTCGTCGATTCGTAGAGATCCTCTGCCCGCCCTCCGCCATCATTTCGTGGAGTTCGCCGTCTTGGTATGCTTCCAAATTTACTTTGATTTTTCTCTTGATTTTTCTTCAAGCTTTCTTCCAGTTCTTCCAGCTTTTTCCAGTTGCTTCCAGATTTTTCTCTTGATTTTTCTTCTTTGTTTGTATGCAGAAATTGTCCGTGTGCTCGGGTATTAGCTTGGTCATTCTTCCTAAAAAAACTCAGGTATAAAACTGAACATAACTTTCATGGTAGTGGATTGCATATATTGTTGAAATGCAAGTTTTGTTGAATTTTTTTGGTTGATTGCATTGGAATGAAATTGTAATATGGACTTGTGTTTGATTTTACAAATTCCAGGTGTTATTAGCTTGAGTAAAATATGAGTTCAGATATAGGGTTGCTTACATATGATGATCCCAATAATGTTTCATCCGTAGATGTTGGATCTGAATTTCTTACAGACACTATCTTTCCAAATAAAGAAAATATGATTGAATGGGCTCGTAATATTGCAAGAAGAGTAGGATTTGTTGTCACAATTCAAAGGGCTGATAAGATTACCGCTCGTGCGAGACCTAGAATTTTGCTTGGATGTGATAGAGGTCGGTTGCCCCGGGATAATCAACGTAATAAGGGCGTGGTTAACAAAAATTTAAGAAAAACAAGTTCAAAACGTTGTGGATGTCCGTTCTTATTACTTGGTCAAAAATTCAACCTTGGAAGAGTGGAAAGTACAAGTGAAATGTGGTACTCATAATCATACTTTTGTTCATCTTGAGGCACATGCCTACGCTGAGAGATTAGATGAAAATGAACAAAATATAATCCTTGACATGTACACTTCCGGTGTTAAACCCAGAAAATTGTTATCAACTTTGAAGAAAAGGAATCCTACCAATACTATGGTTATGAGGACAATTTACAATGAAAAAGTAAGATTGTTTAAGAAGCAATTAGATGGTGCTACCCAGTGCAGTTTCTCTACAAATGCATAACTGAAGCAGGGTATATAAGTTATAATCATGTTAATGCCTTTACAAAAAATTTGGATTTCTTATATTTTGCTCATCCTACGTCAGTTCAATTGAGCAACATGTTTCCGGATGTTTTTATGCTGGACTGTACATACAAGACTAGTCGATATCGGATGTCGTTGCTTTCTATTGTTGGGTTGACATCGACTAATCTATCATTTTTCTCCTCATTTATTTTCATGTCAAATGAAACGGAATTAAGCTATAAATGGGCGCTTGAGGCGTTTAAAAGGATGTTAGATGAAAAGTTGCTAACAGGTGTATTTGTGATAGATCGAGAAATAGCATTGTGGAATGCTATTAAGGTTGTCTTTCCTCTTCCAAGAATTATTTTATGTCAGGTTCATATTAATCGAAATATTCTTGCACATTGTAAGAAATATTTCAAGCAAGGGAAAATTTTTGATGGATATCTGAATACTTGGCAAAATGTTGTGAATTCTTCAACGGTAGATGATTTTAATGATCGTCTTACTTCTATGTCGTCTACTTATAATGTGGAATATCCAGAGGTTATTCACTACATATTTACTAGGATTGAGCCATACAAACAGTCTTTTATTTCAGCTTGGGTGGACAAATTGTTACACCTAGGAAATTGCACTACAAACCAAGTAGAAAGTGGCCACAGCCAGCTTAAAATATTTCTTGAAGTATCTATAGGAAATTTGTCAACCATATGGAAGGAAATCGACCAAATGGTCAATCTTCAGCACACCGAGATTAAGCGGTCATTTGGTCATAGTTCTATTCAGGCAAACACAAGGTTTATAGGCTCATTGTACTCTGAACTGGTAGGCTCTATTTCTGTTGCTGCATTAGAATTCATTAAAAGGGAGGAAGTGGCATTAAAGTACGGGCAACCTTGCAAATCATTGTGTAGTCACAAGATAAGGAATATTATGGGTTTACTATGTGGGCACGAGTTGATACCATTTATTAATAATTCCAACGCTTTTCCTTTGTGGATGATCCTTAAACATTGGAAAGTATTAATTTTGGAGGATCGTATACATGAGACATGTAAGGTAAAATAGGAGAATGAGGCGACACATGACATAGAAGCAGAGTTGGATGGGATACTCTTAATATACAATACATCATCAGTTATTCAGCAAAATGAGTTGAAAAGAAAACTGCGTGAGCTTTTGGATCCTACTACAAGCCAAACGTTAGAGCCATTGGTTCCAGGTCGCTTAAAGGGACGACCGAAAGGGATCTTGAACAAGCAAAAGGATGGGTGGTAATCTACAAAAAGAGAACTTTCTCTTTTTGAGCATTTTCTATCGACCGAGCATAACACATTAGAAAAGAAAAAAAAAACAAGGGAGAAAAGATTTCTTGATAGCATTCATAGAGAGAGGCCTTCTTACATTTCAAAGCTTATATGTGATGCAACAGATATGACAGGTGATGGACATTGCAGCTACATGGTTATAAGTCATGCTTTAAAAATGGGCCATAACTGGTTACAAGTGCGCAAGGACTTGACAATGGAAATTACTAGTAATGAGGGTTTGTATACTCAGATATATGGAAATTGTTGGATCGGTAGGCGCCCTTAGAGGGGGGGGGGGGGGTGAATAAGGGTTTTAAAAACTTATATTATATTTTGAAATACTTGCTTATGATAAGAAATCAAAATAGTGATTTTGTTTAAAGATCTAAATTGTTTTATAACAAAGGAGAGGATAATCAACAATTTAGAGAAATGAAGAACAAATCAATTTTATTACACAAAGAGAGACATGATTATTATTAATAAAATTGATTACAAAATTTTGATTTCAATGACGCTAGAAATCAAAGCGAAATATGAAAGACTCTTTTTGTTTTCTATACCGACTCGTATCCCCACGAACCGGTTGGATTTAACCGATCATTCCCCGGATACGGCCTCAAGCCGCTCTAGCCAACCCTTCCCCGGATATGGCCTCGAGCACCCCCTAGACCTACACCCGAGACCTAGTCGCCAACACGAGGCGAATTTCAGCCCTAAGTCCTACCCAGACCTAGTCGCCAACACGAGGCGATTTCACTAACCGTTTACAAGAAAAATATGAAATGAAAATAAATAAAAACTCCCTTCTGAAGTCGGAGGCGAAGATCCGCTGTAGAATAAGCGTTGTAGAGGCGGACTTCGTTTGGATCCGGCGTGATGAGATTCTCATTTAGAAGTTTGCAGAACTTTGGTAGGACATCAACTTTCGGCCAAGATAGCCTCTGGAATTCTGGCACTCTACCTCTCTCTGATATCTCTCTGATGTGTATCTAAAACGAGAGGAGAGGAGTCCTTTTTATAGCCTCAGCGCTAGCGCCTGCGCTAGCGCTACCGCCGGCGCTATCCCATATTAGGACACATTCTGCGCGGCAGAATCTTCAATCCGAGGAAACAATTCCCCCTTGCCAACTGAGTTCCTCGCTATCGCCTGCGCTATCGGATATCGCCTGGCGCTATATCCTTCTATAAGTTCTCCCGGCAATTTCGCTTTGAGCCAATGTTTCGTCAAACAGGAATTCGTCGAACGGCAGCTAGCGCCTGCGCTAGTACTACCGCCAGCGCTAGTAGATGTATTGGATTTGTTTGCTCAACTTTGGGGGCAACCTTCTTATGTAATCCTTGAGTCACGTGGACTTTGTTATCCTGCACACTTAAACACACAAGATCAAATACACATAGGATTTTGTTATTCTCAAACCTAGGAGATGTGGAAGACCATGTTCCAACAAACTCCCCCTTTTGATAATAACAAATCAATTAATGATAAATCAGAGCATTAATATATAAGCATGAAGAAACATACTTGTGTGTGTGTGTGTGAGTGATGACTTAGGATAATTTAGCATTTGGCATTTAGAATTGCTCCCCCTAAATACATGCTCCCCCTAAGTGAATGCACTCCTAATATGTAAGCTATTATCTTAATTAAGTATTATATTTTGATAGCAGATTATATTTATCTTGTTAGTTCTCCCCCTTTTGTTATTAGCAAAAGCGGGTAAGGAGACACCACTTAAAAGTTGTTAATAAGATAAAATCATGATCGAGCTTGTAGAGAGAAAGAAATGATAAGGAGTTTTAGAATACTTTTTATAAAAATAGATCAGAGTTTTTAGCTTAAAGATGAACAATCTAACATTTGTCAAGTACTTAATATTATCACGTTAGTTTTTCTTTTTTATATAAGATTTTTAAGAAAAAAATGTAATAATTTCCAAGTAACTAAACTACCCAGACAATATGTCTACACCCTAGCCCCGTACTAAGTGACGGATGGGCATGAGGAGCTGCAAACAAGCTGTAGGTTGGGGTGTTAGTCCCATATGCAAACACTAGACAAACCTCAACCTAGCACTCTTTCCCCCCAGTGCCTCGCAAGGCCCCACTGGAACCCTCCCTGGTTAAGGACAAGACATGACTAGAGATAAGGTTATCTAATGTCTACAACCCTACACCCACACTATGGTGAGATATGAAGTCAAGGATAATAATTATTGGAAGCTTTTAAGCGTTTTAAATCAACTTATAAATTCATAGTCAATGGGTTTTAATATTTGAATTTTTTAAAGAAAAGTTCACATAGCTAATCAATTAATAAATCAGAGTTTTTAATATAACAATATTTATGTTTAGAGTAACCAATATAAAGTTTACCATGCAAGTCTACCACTTGTTGAAAGAAAGGAATTTTAAGATTCAAGTGATGATGCACACAAAATAAAAGACTTTAAGTAAGCATGAAAGCGCAAGGTAAAACAATTATATGGTTATGATGCAGAAGACTTATCGAAATACAAGAAACATTTTATTGTAATCAATGATGGTCAATAAAAAGATATATGAGTTAAATTTCAAAAAGAAGATGTATTCGTAAATCATTTTTCAATTAAAATCTTTAAGTTTGACAATAAAGTAACTAAGCATGAAATAATGTTATCAAAAAGAGATTACTACAATGTTACTTTAATTCATAATTTCAAAACATACCACACATTGTAGAAAGCATGCTAGGTTATCTAGTGCATTTCATAAATAAAGAGTAGTATAGAATTTGCATTAGGATCCAATACTCATGAGAAGAAGTGTTATGGAAGATAATGATGTGCATATAAGTATATTTTTGAGTAGAGTAAACAAATGTTTTAATCAAAAATACAAGTAGATATGTAAAGTAAAGAGCACAATAAAAACACAAATAATTTTACTTCCACGCACTTTAATGCACAGAAAAAAATGTACAACAACCAAGGTGCTTTGCACACACAATACTCATTAAGACTTATCAGGGTGCAAAGTAGTGCCCGGGGGATCACATATTTTATTTTTAATGTTGAGACTAGTGATCTGGTGTATTTAAGAGTAAATGGTTTTTATTTTGAAAGAAAGATATGGTTTGCACAAGATACTTTACTATTCTTTCCAAGGTGCTCAACCTCACAACGCTTATTAAGACTTATCAGGAGGTTCAAGTAGTGCTTGGTGGAGTTATCTTTGTCACTTTATTTTATGATTTTTGTTTTGTACAAAGTTCTCTGAATACACTTGTTTTGCAAACCAATATAATTTATGAAAACATAACCACTTTTCTTAACTTTTAAAAGTGCAAATAAAGGTAGTGTAGGTAAGATACTTGTGCAATTTTAATTCATTGTGCTAATACAAAACATACACAAGCATTCTTAGATTATGCACATATGTAGACAATGCCAAAATAAGTGAGTGAATAAAGATCATTATCAAACATAAAACATTTACTCATACTTACAGCCATGCTAAGCGTAGCTCTACACAACTTTTACAAAATAATTGATGCACATATTAATAGATATATCTAAGCATGATGAAAACAATGTTCAAAGTAGTTCGAAAAGATAAATTGCAACATCATAGAAGTTCTAAATAGTAGATTAAATCATGCTTGATTTTCAATGAAGTCCATATAGTATTTATGATCTTTTGAAGAATTATATTGAATTAAAGTTTGAACTCATAAGATTGATCTTGGACTTCCTGAGGACTACCTTGTGAGAGGTTCGCCCGGTACTAGGTGATGTGATGGGATGATAGCCCAAATCACCCTTTCGCAAGATACATGAAAATAGAAAAGTTAAGTCCAAAATACTAATTTTTTGATACTTGTTTTTGTTTTATATTTTTGTATATGATTTTTGCTTTTAGAAATAGAATTTAAACAAACGACAAAACAAACCAAAAAGGCAAAACATATTTTTTGTGTGTAATTTGGCTTTTGTATTTTTGTATTTGATTTTTCAAAAATGAAATAAAAGTAGAAGTGCAAAAATGAATAGTACACATAGATTAATATATTTTTAGAAATTTTTCAAAAATTTAAAAATACATAAAAACACATAGGTGCGCTAGCGCCGGCGTTAGCGCGGGAAACAGTACACAATTTGGTGATGATTTTGAAATTTTTGTTTGTTGATCTTGATTAAGTGTCCAAATAGTAGTTTCATGCTGAAATTACAGATTTTTAGGAGATGTCTAGATAGTGCAAATTTCATGAAATATTAGCGATTTTGTATGACTTTTCCAAATAAACTTTGCAAGTGATATATTTTAAGGCTTATATTTACCAATATAGTTTGAAAATGATAGGACATGTAAGCATGAGAGAACATGAATGAACAATTCAAATATGCATGATTTTAGTGATTAACAATAATGTTCATGCACAATAATACCATGGATAAGCCCTAGATGAGAATACCTAGCCTGTATATCTTGGTAAACATATAAATCCTAACACAGACACAAATATTCTTTAGGAGACAATGTTAGTATGATAAGTTTGAGATTAATGTTATATCAAGGTTTGTTGATACAATGTTGCATGTATGTAACAATAGAGATTCAAATTTTAGACATAGAATAAAGTGATGATTCTAATTTATTTATTCATATAGATATAGAGTTGATTCTATGGTCTATGCAAAACATAATAGATTCATATAGTAATCATGATCACAGACTATATGTTTGGAAGGAATAAAATCTTTTGTAGTTATATTTGATGTTTGACTTAAAAGATCATATGATTTTGCATGATTATTATATATGATCAATAATATTAATTCATAGTGATTAAGTACTCGTAATTAATTATTCATGATAATGTACATGAGGAATTTTTAAAGAAAATTAACCTTTTCAAATTATTAAATAGAAACATTGTAAGGTGAATAGTGAATATGAGACAATATGTTTATTTTGAAGAGTTTTGTAAATTTTCTCTTTGGTTTTTGAATATTAAACAAATACATATATTTTTATTGATTTTTTAGAATTTTAAAATTATAGAAAATCGGAGACTTGAGCTAGCGTCGACATTAGATCCTAGGCGCCTGCGTTAGTTCACAGAGAGTGCTTATTTTAATCATATGGCCTAGATTTTCTTCGATTTTGCTTCCGATTTTTCTTAATTATGTTTGTGCAATGTAAGACATGTCTAACGAAGTGATGAGACGAAAAGAAATCGCAAAAAGTTGCGGAAGTTAAAATTTTAGTACATGGGTTTCACATTCATTAAAGCTTCATACTCATTAGACCTTAATTCTTGAGTTTTGCACAACATATGCATGAGTGAAATGATCATAAATAAGTGAAATAATATTCATGCAATTTTTCAATTCCGATATAAATTTAGCCTAATACCCCTAAAATACACCTTTTAAATCCATTTTGACACTTATTTCATTTAGTCTTAATAATATCATATAACAAATTTAGTTTTTCAAATTTTATAAGACTTTTAGGAAATGGATCTTAGAAGGATAAAAATAAAAGGATAAGTAGATCATTAGAAAAATAATATGACTTTTTATTCAACTTTATTCAATTTGATTTATTTATGAATTTTGGTTTAATATGAGAAAGTCATATTACAAGTCATATAAAGTGATCATATCATGATGGTTCAACAAAAATAAAAAAATAAAAAATAAAAAAAAGGAAATTAAGCATATCATGAAGTAGATAATTGATATTTTATTTTTTAGTTGATTTCTACTTCATGCAAATAATTGGATACTAATGAATGAGAGATTTAGGTATCCAAAGAGGACCGGGTGTGACGGTTCCTTTGGGTACCCAAATACATCGTGTTTGCTTTTGGGGAGATGGAAGTGAATGAGCCCTTTTGAGTGGAGTTTGTGTTTCATCTTTAACTTTGGGTCTCCATTCAAACCTTGGTTTAATATTATTCTTATATGTCAAATTTCCATGATGATTTTGTAAAACATTGTTTATAGAAAATTTGTGAACATTTAATTTTATGTTGGGAGAAACATGATTTTGTAAGTAATAATGATTTTGATTTTGATTTACAAACACTTTGTGTTTCTTGCTCCCATTATTAGACTTAGTTAAGATGTTCATATTCATATTCAACTTGCTTTTAGATATTTCTTGATATTGTGAATTTGTATTTATAATTTTCATAAGCAAGTTGATTTTTGATTTAAAATCATCATTTTTAATCTTTAAATTATGTCTAGCTTTATTATAAGCGATTGTGCTATTTTTAAGAGTTGAAACAATTGAATCTATATGATCTTGATAGTTATTTCTATATTCATCAAATGTTTCATCCATATCTTTAATTTCAATTTTATAGTCTTTGCACTTAGCACAATCATTTATCAAAGATGAATTTTCTAAACATAATTTTTCATTTTGTTCTTTTACTAAAATCAAATCCTTTTCAAGTTTCTTGTGCTTTTCTTTTAATTCATTATATTCTACACAAGGTGTGGTGTTTTCAACTAAGGAGCCATGTGTAGAACTAGATAAATTAGAATTTGATTCTTCATTAATTTTTGCCTTTAATTTTTTTTTCTAAGCGCAAATGTTTATTAGCATTTTTTAATTTCTTAATTTTGTGCTTTGTAGATTGAAGCAATTGTAATGAAGAGATAGAAGTACAAAAGATGGGATTTGATTTCCTTACATTGCTTTCAGGAGAGGCATGAATTGAACATATAGTTTCTTTTACATCTTTTTGGCACTCCTCTTCCGAAGACATTACTTCTTCTTCTTTTCCATTTGATGTGAGCTCCATTGATCCGTCATGAGAGGAGCATTCTTGAAGACTTGTGCAAGCTTGCATATTCTCCAGTTCTTGTGATTGTTCCATACCTGTAGAAGGAGAATCATACATTTCTTCAAGAAATTTTCATAGTTTGTAAGCACTAGAAAAACAGTATATTAATTTTGAAATGTCGAGAGATAAAGCACAGAAAATACTATTTAAAGCTTTTGCATTTAGGTGACGTTCCTTTTTATTTGTTTCATCCGCTGGTCTAACTATTGCTATATCCCATGCATTGATATCTAAATTTTTAATAAACTTTTCCATTAGAAATTTCCACCCTTTATAATTTCTCCCTTTGAATAAAGGTGGTTTAAGAGATTTTTCTTCTTCATAAAAATTTACCCCACTAATTGAAGCGAGATCATGAGATGCCATTATTCCCGGTTGTTAAGCCGATTGGAATAAAACTGAGCTCTGATACCACTTGTTGGATCGGTAGGCGCCCTTAGAGGGGGGGGGGGGGTGAATAAGGGTTTTAAAAACTTATATTATATTTTGAAATACTTGCTTATGATATGAAATCAAAATAGTGATTTTGTTTAAAGATCTAAATTGTTTTATAATAAAGGAGAGGATAATCAACAATTTAGAGAAATGAAGAACAAATCAATTTTATTACACAAAGAGAGACATGATTATTATTAATAAAATTGATTACAAAATTTTGATTTCAATGACGCTAGAAATCAAAGCGAAATATGAAAGACTCCTTTTGTTTTCTATACCGACTCGTATCTCCACGAACCGGTTGGCTTTAGCCGATCCTTCCCCAGATACGGCCTCAAGCTGCTCTAGCCAACCCTTCCCCGGATATGGCCTCGAGCACCCCCTAGACCTACACCCGAGACCTAGTCGCCAACACGAGGCGAATTTCAGCCCTAAGTCCTACCCAGACCTAGTCGCCAACACGAGGCGATTTCACTAACCGTTTACAAGAAAAATATGAAATGAAAATAAATAAAAACTCCCTTCTGAAGTCGGAGGCGAAGATCCGCTGTAGAATAAGCGTTGTAGAGGCAGATTTCATTTGTATTCGGCGTGATGAGATTCTCCTTCAGAAGTTTGCAGAACTTTGGTAGGTTATCAACTTTCGGCCAAGATAGCCTCTAGAATTCTGGCACTCTACCTCTCTCTGATATCTCTCTAATGTGTATCTGAAACGAGAGGAGAGGAGTCCTTTTTATAGCCTCAGCGCTAGCGCCTGCGCTAGCGCTACCGCCGGCGCTATCCCATATTTGGACACATTCTGCGCGGCAGAATCTTCAATCCGAGGAAACAATTCCCCCTTGCCAACTGTGATCCTCGCTATCGCCTGCGCTATCGGATATCGCCTGGCGCTATCCTTCTATAAGTTCTCTCGGCAATTTCGCTTCGAGCCAATATTTCGTCGAACAGGAATTCGTCGAACGGCAGCTAGCGCCTGCGCTAGTACTACCGCCAGCGCTAGTAGATGTATTGGATTTGTTTGCTCAACTTTGCGGGCAACCTTCTTATGTAATCTTTGAGTCATGTGGACTTTGTTATCCTGCACACTTAAACACACAAGATCAAATACACATAGGATTTTGTTATTCTCAAACCTAGGAGATGCGGAAGACCACGTTCCAACAGAAATGACATGCAACATGAGTTAATCGAGTCTCTAAATTGTTTTGCAACTCCAGCTCCACTTCAAAATTGGATGTCCATGCCAGATATTGGTCTAATAGTTGCATCTTGCTATGATGTCGTCTTCGTTCATTACTCAAAATATCAGTCATTCACATTTCTGCCATTACATTCAGCACCTCCAGATATCCGAAGGATAATTTTTATTGGCTTTGTCAATGGTAATCATTTCATTCATTTGTCGATGAAAGAAGGGTGTCCACTTCCACCTATATACTCTCTGTGGTTAAGGTATCATGAAGTTGTTGCAGCAAATTAGAATTTACACAAACAGATGGACGATGACGAAGTAAATTTGGACGACCCTTGATCAGGTGAGTATGGACTATAATTGGGCTAATTGTATTGCTTAATATTTAATTTCTTTATGTAATTGTTATTTCTCTTGCATGGATTAAATGAATTTTGGAGCTTCTAAGTGGTGAGATTTATATTTCGTGATATCATTCAAGAGGTATTGATATTAATATTCATATAACATGCAAAAAAATTGTTTGTTTAAATGATAACTAATATCCATAAATGTATTTTCATGCAGGTCTACATGAACTTGAAAATAGAATATGTAATATTTTGCATTCTACCGGTGGTCTTATATTTTGTTTCATTTTTGTTGTTTTAAATTGTTGAAGGGAAGAAAACTTTTGAAAGTAGAGCAAAAATATCAAATTTCAATTTATGCCTTATATTTGGTTTCCTTTTTGTTGTTTTTAAATATGGAAGAAATGACTTTTATAATTGAATGGAAAAAACACATATTCTCTTGGGTGTTTCTCTAATAACTTTTCCTGCAAATAAAATTTATGTTGTGCACATATCAATGGTGTGCACAAAATGAGAATTGGTGTGCACGTAACAGCGCCCTATTTTTATTATAGAGATATAGTGTAATTATACAAATAGCTATTATATTTTATGAATTTCTATTTTTTTTTCATATATATGTTAAGTCATTGGAGTAAAAGAATGAGGCTATATTTGACAATTTTGAATGTTGCTACAGAAGGCAACTTCCTGTGTATATAGTAAAAGTTTTTTTCATACTATATGTTAAGTCAATGGAGTAAAAGATTGAGGGTATATTTGACAATTTTGAATGTTGCACCAAAGACAACTTCTTGTATATTTGACATGGCACGGGGGCGACATTCTGCCCCCGTGCGGGCGGCGACATTCTGCGGGGGCGGCAATATTTGGCGGGGACGACGACATTCAGCGGGGGTGACATGCGGCAGGGGCGGCGACATTCGGCGAGGGTGACATTCGGCATGAGTGGTGACATTCGGCGTGAGCGACATTCGGCAGGGGTGAGGACATTAATCAGGGGCGGTCTATATTTATATACGTATATATAAATTCTAATTCAATGTTGTTCAACAAAAACCATATGGTGTGATGGTTGTTATCTTTGCTTGACATAGTGGAAACCTGAGTTTAATTCTCATCATTGACAATTTTTGTGAGATTAAAAAATAGGTCATATGACCCACCTTTTTCAATAAATTTAGGGGTAAAATAGTAATTTCATGTTGTAGGGTACCTTACACCATCATAGGTTTAGGTCATCCCCTAGTAGGTTTAGGAGACCTATGAAAAAGTTGAGAGAGAGAGAGAGAGAGGGAGCGGTTTGATATGACGGCTGATGAAATATCATGCCAGATTCGACGGGCGTAATCATTTCAACGACTTTAAAATTCATAGGTTTGATATTTCTTTATATATGGTTTATATAAATATAAATATATATATATATATATATAAATATATATAAATATATATATATATATAAATATATATATATAAATATATATATATCATGACAGGGCACGGGCGCCCCCCGTGCGGGCGACGACATTCGGCAGAGGCGACATTTGGCAGGGGCTGCGACATTCGGCGGGGCGACATTCGGAAGGGGCGGCAACATTCGCCGGGGCGACATTCGGTAGGGGCGACGACATTCGGCGAGGGCGACATTCGGCAGGGGCGGCGACTTTCTGCGGGGGTGATTTATATTTATATCAGTATATATATAACTTAATTTAATTTTGTTCAACAAAAATCGTATGTTGTGATGGTTGCCATCTTTTGTTGACATAGTGGAGATCTGGGTTCAATTCTCACCATTGAAAAAAATTTTGAGATTAAAAAATTTGTCATACGACACTCACTTTTCAATAAATTTAGGTGTAAAATCGTAATTTCATGTTGTAGAGTACTATACAATTTCATAGTTTTAGGTCACCCCTAGTAGGTTTAGGAGACCTATGAAAAAGTGGAGAGAGAGGGAGCAGTTTGATCCGACGGCTGATGAAATATTATGCCAGATTCAACGACCGTAATCATTTCAACGGACTTTGCCAGGACGCCAACCCGCTTGGAGTGGATAAGACCCCAGGGTGCCAAAAAATCACCGCGCAATTCCGCTATCCGCACCCCCCCGGTGCTTCGTATTCCTTCCCGCCCTTTTTATTTCTATAAATAGTCGTCATCTTTTACTTTCTAACTACCACATTAACTGTTCTCTAGCTTCTCTTCTCTTTTTCAGGCCCTCTCGCAAACTCCAGCTCGCACTCGCTTCTCTCCTGATTCAAAATTGCTAGCATCATGGTTGTCGAAGGCGAATCCGAAGGGCGAGCCAAGTGCGCCGGGGCCTTCCGCGATCACTCATTTTTCTGCGCCTCGCTCACTGGCGATGAGTTTCTCGCCATAGTGGACAAGTACATCCCCTCGGGGTATGTTTCTTGCCGCCCACCGAGCACAGCCACCCTTAATGATCCATCCACTGACGAGCTCACCATCCCCATTGCTCATTTTGAGAATGGGTTGCGGCTCCCACTCTGGCCAGAAGTGCGCCAGGTAATTTACTCGACCCTTAAAGTTCGTACTCACCTCGCTGAGAGCATGCTAACCTGCTCTTGATGAATTTTTCAGGCACTCAAGTACTATGGCGTTCTACTGAGCCAGCTGACGCCGAACGCGATCGTCGTGGTGGTCGCGTTCGCCTGCTACCTGCGGGAGGAGAAGATCGAGTTCAGCCTGCTCGTCTTCCGCAAAGTCTTCTCCTTCCTCGTGTATAAGGATGAGACGACCCACTTTGCGAGCCAGCATGTCACCGTCTGCGAGACAGTGAACAAAGCCCATTACTGGCACCAAAAATTCATCCTGGTGAAAGGACCGTTCAGCAATATCCCCTTTCCCCCTTCCAACAGGATGATGCAACCTACCGCCTTCCCGCCTCGCTCGGCGGTGACGACGCGAAGCTCTACCAATACCTGGACGGTAAAAACTTCGAGGTCGCCCACCTCCTACAGAGGGTTGACGTGCTGCCGGTCCCGCAAGGGGAAGGTTCGACTCGCACTCACAAGTTCTTATGTATTTTTTTCTCATTCTATCCACTAACTCTCTCTTTGCATTTGCAGGACAGCGGGATCTTCCCATCCACCCCCCCCCCCCCCCCCCCCGTATGCGAGGAGTGCGACCCTCTCTTCCAGCACTCTCGCCGTTGCGGCTGTCGATGCTTGCCGAGAACCCCCCGGCTCGACTTCAGGCAAGAAGCGACAGCTGCCCGCGATCCAGCTCGCCGCGAAGCCCCTCGCCAAGAAGAGGAACAAGGACACCCCCTCCAAAACAAAGGGGAAAGAAGTCGTGGACCTGAGTGAGTTGGAGAATCCACTCTCCCCCTCCGCGAGCCAAAAAGCTGCCCAGGAGGCCGGCGAGCCGAAGGACGCCCCTGGCGAGCCCAAGCCTATCAGCCACAAAAACTTTGGCCTGGGCGCCTGTAACATCCCATTTCCTACTAGACCCATTGACTTCAACTAGGGTAGGTCATGTGAAATTTTTTGGATCTTTATGGAGTGAGCAGGAAACATGCAACTTAGAGTTCACAAGCCAAACAACCAGAAGCAAATGGAGGCAAACAAGTGATCATTATTGATAGCAACTTCAAATTACAAGGCAAGGCATGCTTGGCGAGACATGATTTCGCCAACACAAACACCAAAGCAAAAAAGATACAAGTTGAAGATAACTTGAGACCGCGCAGTCTCCCTACGATCTCAGCAACCTGCCAGACCGCAACCCGCTGCCGATCTCAGAACAACACCAGACCGCTGATCAGACCGCACCCCTCCTTCCGAACTCCTGATTCTCCCGAACTCCAGCAACACAACTCCAAGCCGCAGACCGCCCGAACACTTTCAGAGGAAGAGGTGATCGCTGCTGCCCGCACTATCCGCAGAAGCTGCACAATAAGAGTTCAATCAGCAGACCGCCCGGTCAGAGAAATAGAGACCGCAGGAAAGAAGAGAACTCAGCTTACACTTGGTGTGTCTTTATTATTGCTGCCGATGGGTCCTATTTATAGGCGTGAGACCTGATCCAGTCACCACCCTATGAGATAGGATCACCACTCTCCAGACCGCGCGACCTTACAGGTCACACCGCGCGATCAACAATAGTACTCCTGCTTCATTTTAGGTGAGCTCGCCAGCTTCAACCAAACCATGAGAGACCGCCACTCTCATAGTGAGATCGCGACTCCACAAGGAGATTGCCAGACCGCCACGAAGCTTCTCACCACCTGTGTTCGCCAGAGACCGCGAACACAGCCAGTTCGCCATCAGACTGCGAACTCCTATCCGCATGCAAGTCTCCTCCTGAGACCGCGAACAACATCCAACTCGCATACCAGTCTCCTCCTGAGACCGCGAACTGAGACCGCGCGACTAAGTCCCGTAGTCCGCAAATACCACCAGAAAGCCCGGTCAGCCACCAGACCGCATTCTGGAAAACCTGGATCAAACTGTGCGATCACACCAGACCGCCATAGCCTTGAAGAAGACAGCTCGCCACACAGTCACGCACAGACCGCGCACACCTGAAATCGATCAGCCTGCCACGCGTTCACAGACATACCACGCGGCCTTCACCTTCAGCCGCCTTGGACCCATACCAACGATCAAGCTAGGAGATCACAACTAGGCTTAAACAAGCCAGACCGCAGAGGCAGACCGCTAGGCCGTGCGGTCACGCAAGACCGCCCGACCTCCTCCCAGACCGCCCAGGTCCAAAAGTCCTCTAACTTCTACTTCAACAATTTCAACACTCCCCCTTGAAGTGGGAAGTTGAAACTAGCCCCAGTAGGCTCCTTAGCCGTGTGAACGACCCTTTCGCCAGCGCCTTTGTGAAGATGTCCGCCACGTTGTCCGCACTCCGCACATGCTCGACCGAAAGAGATCCCTCCAACACCTTCTCCTGTATGAAGTGATGCTCGATCTCGATATGCTTGGTCCTCGCGTGACAAACTGGATTGGTAACCAATTTGAGAGCACTCTCGTTGTCACCGCGTAGCAGAGTCGGCTCCCGAACCTCCTTGTGGATGTCTCCCACCAACCTCCTAAGCCAGATGGCTTCCTGAGCTGCCAAGGCCGAAGCCTTGTATTCCGCTTCCGTGGTGGAGACCGATACGGAATCCTGCTTCTTGCTGCACCATGATATAGCTGTAGGGCCCGCCATGAAGACGAATCCAGATGTCGACTTCCGATCATCCGAATCTCCCCCATAGTCAGCATCCATGTACCCGTGCACCTCGAAGCCCGCATCCCTCTTGTATAGGAGACCCATGTCCGAGGTCGCCTTGACATACTTCGGAATATTCTTGGCCGCTAGCAGATGAGGTACCCGTGGCTCCGCCATATATCGACTCACCCTGCCAACTGCATTTGCAATATCCGGCCTCGTGGTCGTCAGATAAATCAAGCTCCCAACCAGAGCTCGGAACACCAACGGATCTTGCAGAATCCTCCCCTCATCCTTGCGAAGTTTTGCGGCCTTCTCCAGAGGTGTGGAAGTGCACTTCCCTTCCTTCATGCCAAAACGCTCCACGATTCGCTCCGCATATCCGGCCTGGGTCACCAGCACTCCACCTTCCTTCCTCTGCGCCCCGAGTCCAAGAAAATGGTGAAGCTCACCTAAGTCATTCGTCTCGAACATGATAGACAGCTCGGCCCGAAGCTGCGCTACCTCCTCCTTTGAGTTCCCCGTCACGATCATATCGCCGACGTATAGCAGCACGATGACTTGAAGCTCCCCGCTCTTCTTGACGAACAAGCTTGAGTCTGAGTCTGAAGCACCAAATCCACAGAATAAAAGATATTCTGCGATCTTCCCGTACCACTCCTTCAGTGCTTGCTTCAACCCATACAGGGCCTTCTTCAGCTTGCAGACATGCTCCAGAAAATCTTCAGACACAAAGCCTGGTGGCTGGACCATGAAGATATCCTTGTCAATCTCGCCGTACAAGAAAGCGTTCTTGACGTTGAGCTGCCAAATCTCCCATCCACTGAATGCCGCCAAGGCAATGATGAACCGAACTGAAGTCATTTTTGCCACCGGACTGAATGTCTCCTCGTAGTCTTTACCGTATTGCTGCGAGAACCCCCGAGCTACAAGACGAGCCTTGTACCGCTTGATACTACCGTCAGCTTTCTTCTTGAGCTTGTAGACCCACTTGCATGTCACAGGAGTGGTGCCCTTGGTCTTGGGCACAAGAGACCAGGTCTCATTCTTCTCGAGAGCTGCCATCTCTTCTTGCATAGCAATGTCCCACTCCTTCACGCCTTTGGCCTTCTCAAAGCTCGACGGCTCCCTCTCATCCAAGGGACCAGCAAAGAAACATGAGACAAAGCTCACCATGTTTCCTCCTATATAGCGATCAGGGGCAATGATAGTTCGCTTCGACCTCCTCAGCTCCTTCCCCTGAACCGCATTATCTCCAGCTGCTTTTTCCCTAGATCCTCTTCCAGATGTGCTAGGAGCATCGCTCCCCCTGCTCCCTGAACCAGAAGCCCCCATCTCGGAACTAGAAGGAGATGGACCACCTGGTGACACAGGTAGCTCCATCTGAAGATCCTCCACAGCTTTCTCCGGCACCTCCACCCTGCTCTCTGGTAGCTCCACACCAAAATACCCCTTGTAAGATGTCACCTCATCGAACACGATGTCGCAAGATACAACAAATCTCCGCGTCTCTGGGTCCATGCACTTCCAGCCTTTCTTCCGCTCATCGTATCCCACGAAGACTAGCTTCCTTGCTTTCGCATCTAGCTTCGTCCGAAGAGCATCTGGAACATGCACGTAGCAGGTGGAACCAAACACCCTAAGGTGTGCCACGCTAGGCTTCTCCTTAAACATCATCTCATGCGGAGTCAACATGTTGATGGGGCTCAAAGGCGTCCTGTTGATGACGTAGGCATCACAAGACATTCCCTCCGCCCAGAAGGACTTTGGGATACTCTTGGCATGCAACCAACACTTGCAGGTCTCCGTCAAATGACGGATCTTCCACTCTGCAACTCCGTTCTACTGCGGAGTATGTGTACAAGTGAGCTCTCTCCGGATGCCTGCCTTCTTGCAATAAGTTGAGAACTCACTGGAGGTGAACTCCCCTCCGTTGTCAGTCCCCAGCTTCTTCACCCGCAGTCCTAGCCGACCCTCCACGAGCTCCTTGAACTCCACAAACTTGGCAAACACCTCCGCCTTCTCCTTCAGGAAAAATACCCATACATATCTGGTGTAATCATCGATCAACACCAGCATATATCTGCTGCCTCCGAAGCTTGGGGTAGCAGTAGGTCCCATTAAGTCACAGTGGATGCACTCCAACGACACACTACTTCTTGTCTGCGACTTGTCAAATGGTAGTCGATGAGACTTGCCGAACTGACATCCCGCACAAACATGACCTTCACCGTAGGAAGATAGACTTGGCAGGCCCTTGACCAGACCTCTCACCGCCATAGCTTTCAGCTTGTCCATCCCTACGTGCCCCAACCTCTCATACCATATAACGACACCATCATTCGTCTTTATCTTGTCGACGTAGGAACTTGTCGATAAAACGAACAAGTCCTTTGCCCGTCTCCCGACATGGATGACCTCGGCCTTTACAGCCTCAAAATTGCGTAGAAACTTCACTTCTGTTGGGCCGAACAGAACGTGATACCCAGCGTCAACAGCGTTGGTCACAGAGAAGAAGTTTTTTCTCATACTAGGCACGTGATAGACACTCTTCAAAGTAAGTGGCCCTCTATCACTGCCCAAGGAAACAACCCCCACCTTCTCTACTGGATGCACAATATTATCAGCAGTAATGATTGCATTGTTACCTGTATAGGGCTGTGCAGAAGAAAGCTTGGTCTCGTCTCTGGTGAGGTGATGACCACACCCCGAGTCCACGATCCAGTCCTCCAGATAGTTGATAGGAGCCGAAGCACCAACAGAAGCCGAGAAGGCTCCTCCCCAACCTCCTTCAATGTGCCTGGCCTCAGCTTCCTCCTTCTCCGCAGCATGCCCAGCTTGGGTGACCACCTTGCAATCCTTCCTGATGTGGCCATACTTGCCACACTTGAAGCACTTCGGACCTTCACCCTTCTTCTTCCCGTCAGCTTTGGGAGCATACCCCCTTCCCTGCTGCCCAGAAGTTGAAGGCTCATTGCCTCCTGCGGTCTTCTTCTTCTTATCCCACTTCTTCTTCTTCCCCGAGAAGAGCACCTCGCCATCTCCCCCAGCCACTGACACCCCGGCTATCTGTCTTGCCAAACTTTCTTGCGATGCAAGCAAGTTCTCCAGCTCCAATAGAGACGACTGATTTGCCCATCCCTGCACCGACGTCACCAAGGCAACATATTCCTTCCGCAAGCCGCGGATGATGTGCCTCTTCAGCTTCGCCTCAGAGATAGGCTCATCAGGATCCAATGCTGAGATTTCAGCGCACAAGTTCTTCATCTTCAGAAAGAAAGTGGAGATAGAAAGATCACGCTGAGCCGACCTTGCCAGCTCATTCTCCAAGAACTGTAGCCTTGCTCCATTCTTCTTGTTAATCAACCCATCTAGGGCTCTCCAGATCTCCGCAGATGATCCACACCCCAAGATGTGATCAAACAGGTCAGGTGAGATTGCCCTCTTCAGAGTGAACTCTGCCTTCGCATTCGTACTCCTCCAAGTTCTAACCTCAGCCCCATTATCCTATTCCGGGACAACTTCCTGCGTCTGATCTCCTCCAACTACCTCCCAGAGGTCCTCACTCAGAAGATAGCTTTGCATACACGACTTCCACTTCTTGAAATTAGTCAAGTTGAGCATCTCAATTCCAAGACCCCTCGCTTCCATTGCTCTACCACTGGTTCCTTCTTCACAAAGGCGATGGCTACTTTAAGTTGCTCACTGCTCTATCCACTCCAACCTCCCTCTGATACCATGTGAAATTTTTTGGATCTTTATGGAGTGAGCAGGAAACATGCAACTTAGAGTTCACAAGCCAAACAACCAGAAGCAAATGGAGGCAAAGAAGTGATCTTTATTGATAGCAACTTCAAATTACAAGGCAAAGCATGCTTGACGAGACATGATTTCGCCAGCACAAACACCAAAGGAAAAAAATACAAGTTGAAGATAACTTGAGACCGCGCGGTCTCCCTACGATCTCAGCAACCTGCCGGACCGCAACCCTCTGCCGATCTCAAAACAACACCAGACCGCTGATCAGACCGCACCCCTCCTTCCGAGCTCCTGATTCTCCCGAACTCCAGCAACACAACTCCAAGCCGCAGGCCGCCCGAACACTTTCAGAGGAAGAGGTGATCTCTGCTGCCCGCACTATCCGCAGAAGCTGCACAATAAGAGTTCAATCAGCAGACCGCCCGGTTAGAGAAATAGAGACCGCAGGAAAGAAGAGAAATCACCTTACACTTGGTGTGTCTTGATTATTGCTGCCGATGGGTCCTATTTATAGGTGTGAGACCTGATCCAGTCACCACCCTATGAGATAGGATCACCACCCTCCAGACCGCGCGACCTTACCAGTCACACCGCGCGATCAGCAATAGTACTCCTGCTTCATTTTAGGTGAGCTCGCCAGCTTCAACCAAACCATGAGAGACCGCCACTCTCATAGTGAGATCGCGACTCCACAAGGAGATCGCCAGACCGCCACAAAGCTGCTCACCACCTGTGTTCGCCAGAGACCGCGAACATAGCCAGTTCGCCATCAGACCGCGAACTCCTGTCCGCATGCCGGTCTCCTCCTGAGACCGCGAACAACGTCAAGCTCGCATACCAGTCTCCTCCTGAGACTGCGAACTGAGACCGCCCGACTAAGTCCCTTAGTCCGCGAATACCACCAGAAAGCCCGGTCAGCCACCAGACCGCATTCTGGAAAACCTGGATCAAACTGTGCGGTAACACAAGACCTCCACAACCTTGAAGAAGACAGCTCGCCACGTGGTCACGCACAGACCGCGCACACCTAAAGACGATCAGCCCGCCATGCGGTCACAGACAGACCGCGCGGCCTTCACCTTCAGCCGCCTTGGACCCATACCAACGATCAAGCCAGGAGACCACAGCTAGGCTTAAACAAGCCAGACCGCAGAGACAGACCGCCAGGCCGTGCGGTCACGCCAGACCGCCCGACCTCCTCCCAGACCGCCCAGGTCCAAAAGTCCTCTAACTTCCACTTCAACAATTTCAATAGGTCATGTGATGAGAAAAGTGAGTTTGAGCTAGGTAGTGACATTAGGTCACCTTGAGTTGAGAGAACTCAAGTGTGCGCCACTATAAGGGCAAGTTATCTTAGACCAAATTAGCTCAAATTGAATTTATTGATGTGATTTAACACCACCAACATGTACCTAACCCTAAAGGAGGCATAATTAACCAAAAGTCTCATCAATTGGTCAACCAATTTAGCCAAGTGGACCAAAGTCAAATCTAGGTCAATATAGCCCAACTCAACTCAATAGGGTTCAATTCATACTCATATGAAATTGACCCTATCACAAGATGGTAAACCTTGTAAAGAGTGATATGGACCCAAAAGCCCCATCATGGGGTCACCAATTGGTCAAATTTGACTAAAGTCAAACTTAGGTCAACATAAGCCAATCCTTCCCCAATAGACTCAATTCACCCCCAAAACATGAAATTGACTTCACCCCTAGTCTTAGGACATCATGGGGGACCCAATTGACTCAAAAGCCCCATCATGGGATCATCAATTTGACCAAATTGACCAAAGTCAACTTTTCCCCAATTTTGGTCAACATCACACTTATTGGTTAAATTGGCCCAATTGGGGCATCACTATGACCCAATTAACATTGGGGGGTGTTAAGGAACTCAAGACCAACATTTGAGACCATTAAAGCCCATCAAATGAAAAGTAGGCTGAGATAACTTTTGTAGGCATTTAGGTCTAATGTCCTTAGAAAGTGAGATCACACCATTTTGAGCCCTACAACTCTCAGTATGACATATTTAGTAAGGTTGATCCTAGTGAAAGACATACCTTAAAATGTGAATAATCTTTACATAGTAAATGATATGAGGCTGTTAATTTAACCATGTGTGTATGCACCCTAGATCTATTATATGCCCAATGATTAGAATTGTTGGGGTACACTTCTCTAAGGTTTTAGTAGAAATTTAATAAATCATATACGGTGTATAATATGAGTGATTTGGACCAAAAATCACACCAGATCTCCTTTGGGAGGGTGGTCATGCATATAATAGACCATGGTTAAAATTTTAGGTAAATTGGACCTCTGAAAGTTAGTTTACTCCACAGGCAAGTGCACGGAAATTGGTGTGCTTATAGCATGACCATGTAACACTAGGTTTACATGAGAGTTTAAGGGTCTTCCTTTGGTCAACTTTTATGAAGTTTAAACCATGCACTTAGGATCATAATACAATACTCTATAGTGAAAATCATTAACCTTGGGGTTAGTTTCCCTAGGAAAGTTGACTTCACATGTTTTGGTCACATATACCCTAAGTGAGTAAATATAAGGTCAAATCTCACTGGAATGTTGTGAAATTTTGTATATAGACTTTTCACATCAGTAGAAAGCTCTAGAAAAATTTTGTTAGAATTAATCCTCGAGTATATATCAAGCTTCCATCACAAAGCGGTATTTGGACCCATAGCTTGAGAAATTAATTCCCTGAATTATTGATATCAAAATGTTATGAAATGTTGTACAAGGTCCTTTTATATCAGTATGAAGCTATAGAAATTTTATTTAATTCAATCTTTGAGTAAATTTCATGCTTCATTCACAATGTGCAATTTGGGGTTATAATTTGGAATATTCTTATCTGAAATAATTGACACCGGAATATTCTAAAAATCTGGACATAACCTTGTAATAATGTTATACACCTCTGGAATTTTTTTCCTGGAATTTATGTCCATATATATATGGTAATTCCCTCACAATGTAGTGTTTCGGGTTATAACTTAGGAAACTTATAACTTAAATTATTGATATAGAATGGCCATAGAAACCTTTGCATGGAATTTTGATAACAATATGAACTTCTGCTAATTTTGATAGAGTTTATGGTTACACATTTTAGATACTTCCTTCACGAAGTAGAATGTGAACTTATAATTTGAGAAATTCATACCATGAATGATTGTTGCTGGATTGTTATGGAATGTGTATATAGGCTTTTATATCAGTTGAAAGCCCTGGGAATTATCTTAGAAGTATCATTGAGCAAAAGACAGGCTTCCTTCACAAAGTAGAATTTGAACGTAAAAAATTGAGAAATTCATACTATGAATTATTGTTGATGGGTTGTTATAGAATTTTGTTTATAGACTTTCTATATCAGTAGGAAGATCTGGAAATTTTGTTAGAGTTAATTACTAAGAAGACATTGTACTCCCTTCGCAAAGAGGAAATTGGGGAGAGCTTGCCATGTGCCCTCCTCCCTTCTGCCCAAAGCCATATCTGAGCCCAACACATCAATTCCATCTGTTTTCCACCAAGGGAGGTGCCACTTGGCAGCAAGGAGGAGCAACCAAGGGGAGGCCGACCACCATTTTTCAAATCCTCCCTATACAGCCCTCCCCAGCTCAAATTAAGGCCACCATTAGCTTTAGAAATTGGAAAGAAGTCGGGCTAGAGCTTTACAGAGGAGAAAACCATGGAGAATCAGGATTGGGAGCAAGCTCGCCGGAGAAGAGAAGGTTCATGGTCAACCGCCTCCGCCGCCAAGCCCCACTAAGGTCCGGTTTCTCCTCCTCTCCCCTTGTGCTAGCATCCTAGATCCATTAGGAGAGATATCGGCCTCAATTGAGCCCGATCAATGGTGAGAAAAATGGAGAATTTTGGAATATCCATGGTGTTGGGTTCGCCAGAAAACACCATCTCCGGCGGCCAAGCCACCGCCGGTCGATAGCCACCAACTCAACGGAGTTGGTGGTGGCCGGCCAGGCAGGTGGCTCAGTGGCCGAGAAAATGGGGATCAAATGCTCCCAGGTCGAGCAAATCCAGGCCGTCGGCTGGAGGTAGGGGATGAAATCATAGCCCTTGATTTCTTTGCATATGATATTTGCAGACCAAATTAAATTAATGAAATGATTTGTCCCATTTTCTAATGAATGTTCACACTAGAATTTGAGGCCCTTAGAGGCCATTTCATGAAAAATGTGTTGAAATAGCTTTTGTAGACCTAGATGTCTAATTTAAGTAGAAACTCAAATCAGCCCATTTGGAGGAGAGTAGAATCCTCGACTTCCATTTTAGTGAGGCTGGTCCAACTAGAGGACATAATTTATTTAGTGTAAATATTCTAAAATATAACTCTGATGGTCTTGAAATTTTGGCCATGCATGCATGTGACCTGTATCTAGCTTGCACCCAAAAATCAGATTTTTAGATGATGTTTTTTCGAAGGTTTTATCTAAAATATGTAAAATCAAATAAGTGACATTTTTGGAAGTAAATAGCTCTAACTGACCCCAAATCTGGGTGTCACCCTTATTTAGGAAATATTAGTCCATGGTTAAAATTTGAGATCAATTGGACCTCTGCATGTAGGGTAATTTCCTTTGCATCTCTCTACTTAACAAGTGATTGGTGTGCCAATAGCCCAAAGAGAAATATTGTGTATTTATCTCAAATGACTTTAAGTTTGCTTCTGAAATTTTGCACACACATCCTTATGATATAATTCATCACCTTAGAAAATCTTAAGACTTCTTGGATCATGAATCTTGTGAATATGATCAAATTGACCTATGTCACAATTTTGTATTTATGAAATGTTCATGCATGGTTGGTACTTGGAGATAAATTGTGAAACTCTGGTGAATCACTTGATATGCCATTTAAAATCTCTGTAAATTTTGGTAGAAAATTTCAGAGAGTAATTCTATAGGAATTATCTAATTTGCCATATGTCACAATTCTGAATAATAAAAAATTTATTACGCAAAATGTTTGAGGAATTGTTGAAACTCTAGAAAATAGTTAAGAATCCAATTATGAATCTCTATGATTTCTGTTAGAATTTTTGGAGACATTATGTAAGACCCCATTTTTTTTTTGCAAAAACCACCGGGTCTTAGGCCCAGAACCGCCGCTTTGCGGTGACACCTTCACTCGGGAAGGTCGCCACTACAAAACGCCGATCCTGCCGGCCAAATCGATCACGAAGAAAAGTACATTAAAGAGAAGACAAGTCCACAGAATCAACAAGAAATACAAATGTCCACATGATATAACTGAATAAAAGATAACAAGGGTTGCAATAATAAAAGGGCTCGTGCCCTGTACATCATATCCTCACTACAAGATCACTCGTGGAAGCTAACTACTAATCACTCACAGATCCTGAATCCTGTGCTCTTGTAATAGACTGGCCTGCCTTCGTCTGCTCCGGCCTCTGGTGCTGCTGCGTCTCCTCGAACCCCTAAAATGATATGGTCCACCGACCGTCAGTCAAACATGACTCAGCCAATTCCCCACCCCTCCCCCAATGGCTCCTAGGCACCGGATGGGGAGGAGTGAAAAGGAGGACCAAAGGCAGAGCGGAAACAAGCAGGTGACAACTATCCTAAAGAAAGTACGGTAACAAGGTATTGTAGAGTAAAGTGCATGTAAAGAACAATAAGCAGTATATGTAATAGCAAGTAAAGTAATATAAAAGTAACCATTGATTTATAGGAATGTCCATACAAACCTATAGACCAAGGGGTCGTTTAGCAGGGCCTACCGTATAAGAAGTCCCATAACCGACTTATACGTTAGGGGTAGGTTGAATGCAATGTTTATGCTATGACATGCAAGTATGCTGTTATGCTATGTTCATACAAGTGCAACTCACTCACTACGACTCTATGCGCATAGACCTTTAGTTCCCCCTTTTTGGAGCGAGCTAGACTCCCAGGATACTCCCGTAGTGGCAAACGGAAGCGGTGGGTTGGGCCTCGCCCACCTCTAGGTTGGTATTCACACTACCTAACCTAGACCTATCGTACGCGTCCACAAAACCCGCGGAGCGTCTGCGTACTCTTACTGACTGGACCGCCAGACTTTCAAGGCTAAGTGTAAATACCACACTTGCCGATTCAACGTATTGACGTCGGTGTGAACGATTGTCCAATATCGAAGACCCACCACCTTCAATGCACATGCAACATGTTCTAAATCCTACCTCCGAGCCATAAGCTCCCCGGGCTAACCTGCCCGCCATCAATAACCTTCCGAGCCATCGGCTCGCCGAACCAACCCGTCCGTACCACAAAACACTACTGAGTCACAAGCTCTCCTGACTCAGCAATCCGCACCTTTAACCACCGAGCCTACCGCTCGTAAGACCAAACCGACTAACTTCTCGTAACCACGGGTTGTGGATGAGTGTGTTATTAGTTAATCTTATACATCGCCTTACTCCCATAAGTTAGGGTTAGTCTTGGACTTCCCGAGGGTTACCCTGTGAGGGGCTCGCTACGGTACTGGGAACTACAATGGGGTGACACCCCAAAGTTCCCATTTCCAAGACACTTAATACTATTGGTATCCACCCATAAGAAAACCCTCTTAATACTTTTTACCCGACTTAAACCTAAGTGCTTTAAGACACTAAAGGGGAAGAGACGAACTTTCGTCAATCCCCAGATAATCCACTCCAAGGGTGGCACCCCACCACCCTAGGACTCTTCATACCCTAATTAACTCTAGGGGTCCTCACATGGCCATAGGATCACCACTGAACTCCCACATCTCCAATCAATATACCCCAAAGTTGCTAAGTTGCTAACCGCAGACCACCCTTAACGTTTTGATGCTCATGAAGGGAGGTACACTAAATAATCAACTCCATGACCCAACAATTTTACCGGGGGTCCATGCTACTTGTTTAAGATCAAATCCATAGTTTCATAATTTTCCCAACATTTCTACATGGAGTTTGATGACTCCCGATCATTTCTACATGGAGTTTGATTCATAAGGGCAAAATTTTGGTACCCTAAGGTTTTTCACAAGTCAATTTCATCAAGGAAATATCACCACGTTTATTTCTCCAAAATCCTGTCACTTCCACTTATGCTAGTCTTGATCACTCTCAAATGGTCTTAAGCACGATAAACTTAGATCGTTCTTATCATAGTGAACTCGGCACTAGATTCCAAATCCAATAAGTCATCGTCTACGGTCTCTGGTTATTTATCCTCAGAGTTCACAAGGTATAAAGCTATTATTGTAGATAGAATTTTCAACCATGACAGAGCGTGATTTTTAACAAAATAAGTTGATCACTTCCGAATTTCCCCCAACCACAAGAGCTTTCAAATTTAACTACAACTTGTAAGATCTAATTTCCGCCCTTAACTTTTATACTAGGACATCCACATCCTTAAATGATTAATCCTAGCGACTTTACATTTCCAATGATTCAAACTAAGGGCAAGTTGTTGTCCGACCCAAATGATGTCTATCCATTGCCCTGGTACTACCACCGATCATCATCCCAAACATACTGTTTCACCGTCTCATCTTCTTTCAAGGTAACATCGAGTAAGATCGACTTCAAAATCACAGTGTTCATGACACAAAAATTCTAACTTAAGTCTAAGGGAAATCCGAGTCCGTCGATAATTTGCCCAATAAACAAAAGGTACGCCCCAATAAACAAAGGACAAGCCCCCCCAATAAACAAAAGATAAGCCACTATCTATTTTGGGCTAAGAATCTTCAACATCACCAAGTTATATTTGTCCCAAGTATGCAAACAATTCTTAGGGCATACAATCTTAGACTTGGGGTTCTATCTTGGGGCTCATTGGTATACTCCATACCTTAGACTCTTCTAGGTACCTTCTACGACCACCTTATCAGGGGCAATATGTCACCCAATCCCAAACGGGTCCCTTTTGAACTTGAATTCTTATCCAACCCTCGGTGTTTGTCGTGGTGGTTGTCTTAATGTAATCACATCACGGATACGAGGATTGAGTCTATCTCATACCATTCTACTTATGTGTCAATCTCTCTTTCTCTAGCCTCATTTGGGTATCCTCGTACCTTCACCAAAAGTTATACATATGGTCTATTTCAGACTAGGTCATGGTATAAATTGTCAAAGTAAGTCACGTGTCCTAGTGGGGTTGAGTCTAACTCATTGACTAAAAGACTATCTATAGAATTCTTTTGCAGCCGGAGGTATTCCCTACAGGGGGCAGGGTTCGCCGCAGGCTACAAAAGAAAAACTTGACGCTCGTAGGGAAAATAACTAAGAAGATTCAGTTAAAAGTGGACTTTTTCATGTGATTTCCCATATGGGCACACCACTGCTTCCGCTGCTTAGTTTGTCCTCAAACTAATCTCGCGCGGGGTGGCCCAGGGTTTGTGGACTTCTTTTCTTCGGATCGAGGTTTGCTCTGATACCACTTGTAAGATCCTTTTTTTTGCAAAAACCACCGGGTCTTAGGCCCAGAACCGCCGCTTTGCGGTGACACCTTCACTCGGGAAGGTCGCCACTACAAAACGCCGATCCTGCCGGCCAAATCGATCACGAAGAAAAGTACATTAAAGAGAAGACAAGTCCACAGAATCAACATGAAATACAAATGTCCACATGATATAACAGAATAAAAGATAACAAGGGTTGCAATAATAAAAGGGCTCGTGCCCTGTACATCATATCCTCACTACAAGATCACTCGCTGAAGCTAACTACTAATCACTCACAGATCCTGAATCCTGTGCTCCTGTACTAGACTGGCCCGCCTTCGTCTGCTCCGGCCTCTGGTGTTGCTGCGTCTCCTCGAACCCCTAAAATGATATGGTCCACCGACCGTCAGTCAAACATGACTCAACCAATTCCCCACCCCTCCCCCAATGGCTCCTAGGCACCGGATGGGGAGGAGTGAAAAGGAGGACCAAAGGCAGAGTGGAAACAAGCAGGTGACAACTATCCTAAAGAAAGTACGGTAACAAGGTATTGTAGAGTAAAGTGCATGTAAAGAACAGTAAGCAGTATATGTAATAGCAAGTAAAGTAATATAAAAGTAACCATTGATTTATAGGAATGTCCATACAAACCTATAGACCAAGGGGTCGTTTAGCAGGGCCTACCGTATAAGAAGTCCCATAACCGACTTATACGTTAGGGGTAGGTTGAATGCAATGTTTATGCTATGACATGCAAGTATGCTGTTATGCTATGTTCATACAAGTGCAACTCACTCACTACGACTCTATGGGCATAGACCTTTAGTTCCCCCTTTTTGGAGCGAGCTAGACTCCCAGGATACTCCCGTAGTGGCAAACGGAAGCGGTGGGTTGGGCCTCGCCCACCTCTAGGTTGGTATTCACACTACCTAACCTAGACCTATCGTACGCCTCCACAAAACCCGTGGAGCGTCTGCGTACTCTTACTGACTGGACCGCCAAACTTTCAAGGCTAAGTGTAAATACCACACTTGCCGAGTCAACGTATTGACGTCGGTGTGAACGATCGTCCAATACCGAAGACCCACCACCTTCAATGCACATGCAACATGTTATACTTCCTACATCCGAGCCATAAGATCCCCGGGCTAACCTGCCCGCCATCAATAACCTTCCTAGCCATCGGCTCGCCGAACCAACCCGTCCGTACCACAAAACACTACTGAGTCACAAGCTCTCCTGACTCAGCAATCCGCACCTTTAACCACCGAGCCTACCGCTCGTAAGACCAAACCGACTAACTTCTCGTAACCACGGGTTGTGGATGAGTGTGTTATTAGTTAATCTTATACATCGCCTTACTCCCATAAGTTAGGGTTAGTCTTGGACTTCCCGACGGTTACCCTGTGAGGGGCTCGATACGGTACTGAGAACTACAATAGGGGGACACCCCAAAGTTCCCATTTCCAAGACACTTAATACTATTGGTATCCACCCATAAGAAAACCCTCTTAATACTTTTTACCCGACTTAAACCTAAGTGCTTTAAGACACTAAAGGGGAAAAAGATGAACTTTCGTCAATCCCCAGATAATCCACCCCAAGGGTGGCACCCCACCACCCTAGGACTCTTCATACCCTAATTAACTCCAGGGGTCCTCACATGGCCATATGATCACCATTGAACTCCCACATCTCCAATCAATATACCCCAAAGTTGCTAAGTTGCTAAACGCAGAACACCCTTAACGTTTTGATGCTCATGAAGGGAGGTACACTAAATAATCAACTCCATGACCCAACAATTTTACTGGGGGTCCATGCTACTTGTTTAAGAACAAATCCATAGTTTCATAATTTTCCCAACATTATCCATATTTAAAACCCTTTTTCCAAATTACAGCTTCCTAAGGTTTGAACTACAAGTATACCTTTCTGACTTCCACTGCCTACCCAACTTTTTACATAAATTAAGGGTACCTAGCAATCAGTAGATATGAAAGTTTAGGAAAATCCAACAAAATTTACTATTTTTAAAAATTCCAAAACCCATTTATTTCCAATAAATTCCAAAGGAGGTACCCTCATATGAACTCCAAACCTTATGCAAATTTATACAGAGGTGATTCATACTAAAATATTCAGCCTTACCAAATTGTACCATAATCCATAAATGTTACATTTGTAATTTTCACAAAGGATATATCTGCAATCAGTTTCAAATTGAACTAGAGGTACCAAAAATATTAATCCATAAATTATGAGAAAAATACTGTGGGTCCATGATAGTATGAAGTGTCATCCAGCAAAGTTTCATGCAATTACAGAAAGGTGTGGTTTGACCATGAATGTGGTTTGACCATGAAAAATCCCAAATAGCCCTTATTCACAAATTTCCCCTAAATGGACAAATCTTTGGCCTAATGATTACCTAATCAAATGAACTCCAAGTGAGTTGAGATTTTAACCAGGGGTTTATCATGACCCTAATAACACCCCACCAAAATTTGGCAGTGATTGGAGGTCATTTGACCCTCCAAATAATTTATGCAAGGATTATTAAATTTCTACAAAAACTTTTAGAAAAAGTTCTCCAAAAATTCTCATTTTTGGATATGTTATAAACCTAGGCAAGACTCACTCCTAGTCCAAATTTCAAGTCATTTGGACTAGTGGATGAGTGTGGGCAACCTTTCAAAGTTCAGTCAAACTTTGCACTAGAATGGGTGTTGAGGTCAAACCAAGGCTCCAAATGGTGTGAACTCAATTTTGTATGATCCTAGGGGTCAAGGCCTACAACTTTCATGTTGGGCATTTTTTCTGTAGAGGGCATCTAGTATTTTTAATAATTAAAATACTACAGCAGTTATAATAAAACAATTAAAGTAATTAATAATAACAACTAAATCCTTAAAATAACCGGCCAGCGCGAATCTTGGCGCGGATCGGGCGGCCCGTGGTCATCGTCCCCGATGAGCCAACGGTCGGGATTTGCCGCGCCTGAGCTAATCTGATCTTCGATTTCCCCGACCACCTGAGCGCCGCCCCGGCCAATCAACGCCACCACCACCTCCGTTGAGGTGGTGGCCGGCGACGAGCGGTGCTTGATTGGCCGGAGGTGGCCGGAATGGTGGATTCTGGGTGGAAGCCCAAACCCGATCTACGGGTGGCTTGGCTGGCTCGATCCACGGCCTATTGGCCACGATTCGAGCCGCCGATGAGTTAGATCTACACCACTGAGGGAGGAGCAGAGAACCATACCTATTTTGGGGCTTGAAGCCTTGCCGATTGGAGGATTGCCATGGCCGACCTCCATGTTTCCCAAGCTCTGCAACCACCACAGCAAGATGCATGAATCCTTCAGGTAAGTGGGGGAAAACACTCCTCTCTGGCCTGTGAAGCTTTTAAAGGCTTCAAATGAGGGAGGGGGAGAGCCATGGCTTCAATGCCATTTAAGACCATGAATGGAGAATTTCAGCCATGGTGGAATCCCATGGGATTCACCCCTAGGAGGTCCGGAAATGGCTGGAAACTCCTCCTCTCCCCTAGAGGAGATGAATCCAGCCATTAATGGAGAGGATTGAGGGGGGTTTCATCTTCCTCCATTGATGGCCCCTCCTTTCTCTCTCCCCCAAAATGAATTCTCTCTCTCCTACTCATCATGGCCGATTTTCCTCTCTCCCCTGGGTTAATTATCAGTCTACTAGGCTGGTCAAGTGGTCAATTTGAGCTTAGCCCAAAGGGATTGGGCTAGATTAAAGAGATTTGACCTAATTTGGGCAATTTTGACTTTTGGTCAAATTGACCAATTGGGTGACCCTAGGATGGGGCTTTTGGGTCCATTGGACTCAAAATTAGGTTTAGAAACTACTGGTGGGGTCAATTTGGTCACATTAGCCTTTGTTGACCCAATTTGAGTTGATTTGACCAAAATAGGCTAAGTTGACTTTGATCAAATTGAGCCCTAGGGTTGACCCAGTCATGGGGCTTTTTGGTCCACTGGGTCCCCTATGACATGATAACACTATGGGTAGGGTCAATTTAATATGGTGGTGGTCAATTAGGGCACTTAGTGAAGAATTGCCATTTTGACCTAAAAAGGGCATTTTGGTCAATTTGCACCATTGGGGGTCCCATGATAGGGCTTTTAGGTCTACTAGGTCTCTTATGGTATTCTAGACCTAGTTGAGTGGTAAATTTGGCATGGTGAGGGTTAATTGACTCTAATTAGGCTACTTTGACCAATTTAGGGTTAGGGTTAACTTTGGTCAATTTGGCCTCTTTGGTTGACTCCAATGGGCCCCTGGTGCCCTAAGGGGGCCCCTAAAGGGTTAGGGATACTATGGTGGGGTCAATTGATCAAGTTGAGGCCCTAAAGTCCAACCCTAAGCTTGGTAATTGGAAATTGCTATTTGCAGTCCAAGGCACTTTCAACCCTAATCTTGCCTAAGATAAAGGGATTTCTACACTACCAAGACCTTGTCATGACCTTGTCAAGACAGATTCACCTGGGGGGGTCTAGCTGTCTGGGGGATGTTACACATTATTTATGGTAAAATTTCAGTTATTCAGTTTGTCACCCTTCTTAATTTGTGCAATATTTATGATCATATAATCCCTGGAAAATTATAATATTCTGGAATTAGTGTTTTTATGCCATCATAGTGTCACTGTAATTTTCTCAAAAATTTTGGAAGTCAAAATCTAGTACTTGATGTGTAAAGTCACCTTGTCACCCTTTTTATGATAATTAGAAATTATGGATATAATTCTACTAGTAAATTATGAAATTCTGGATTAGTGTTTTTATGCCATCATAGTGTCACTGTAAATTTCTTAGAATTTTTGGAAGTGAAAATCTAGTACTTGATGTGTAAAGTCACCTTGTCACCCTTTTTATGATAAATAGAAGTTATGGATATAATTCTGCTGGAAAATTATGAAATTATGGAATTAGTGTTTCTATGCCATCATAGTGTCATTGTAATTTTTTCAGAATTTTTGGAAGTCAAAACCTAGTACTTGACGTGTAAAGTTATCTTATCACCCTTTTTATGATAAATAGAAATTATGATTACAAAGCTACTGGAAAATTATGGGATTTTGGAATCCATATTTTTATGTCATAAGTTACCTCTGGAAAATTATATAGCAAGATTGAACTTATTGACTTGGTACCTCCTTCACATTTTAGAAGATGCCAATTGATTTAGGAATTTTAATTAAAGGTCAAATCAATATGAAATATACCAATGTTGTGGACTAACCCTTAGTTATCCATTATGAGTCTATGGTAAAAATTAGAACTCATTTGGACATGTTATGGTCAAGATTGCATCATAGGACTCAAATTTAGTTCAACCTCATTGTTGGTCTGCGAATAGTAAAAACATAGTGTGACGATTTGTCCAGCAGAATCACTTAGAAAATTAGTGAAATTTGAATTATGGCAGTGACATATCATTTATATTAGCCCCTAGAAGTTATGGAATTTTTGGAGAACGTTAGCGCTATGGGTTAGAGAATAATTTAGACTCGTGTCGCACTATGCATGAAGGGGCAGGGATCACATTGAGAGTATAGTAATCACACAGCAGGTTGAGGTATTCATGACACATCTTTAGAGTGTGATTAGGGATATTGTGAGTTACATAATGCCCCCACCATTTAAAGGATGAAAGATCTTAAGTGTGGAGCATCGTTCAAGGGAGATTTGCTTAAAAATAGGGTGAAGGATAAGTCATAAGATATCTAAGTTATAAAGAGTAATAAGGAGTGGGGTTTTAGAAAGGGGTAGCCACCAATAAAAGTAATTGTCTTGGAAAGGGGGGATTTGGGCTTCAACCCATCGCATTCCCTAGTACCGCTGCGAGCCCTTCACTGGGTAAACCTCGGGAAGTCCAGGATTCAGATAAACTTCGAAGTATATAATAATTAGACAAGATTAGTCTAACTAAATGAATAAGAGATATGGTAAACTTCATCCCGAGTTAAGGATGGGAAGTTGTATATCAGGACGGGTTAGTCCTATGAGCTAGAGGCTCGGGAAGTTGTATATCAGGATGAGATGGTCGTGCGAGCTGGAGGCTCGGGAGGTTGTATATCGGGATGGGTTGGTCCCGCGAGCTGAAGGCTCGGGTGGTGATAACTTGCATGTGCATACAACAAATTAGTGGCAGGTCTTCGGTACTATACCGGTCGTCATACCGATGGAAGTACATTGACTTAGGTGGGTGTGAGGGTTTGAGGGGCCAGTAGGTTGTTTATACTACGGTCTGGAGGACGATCCCCGAAAACGCACACTTGACCTCAAAGACTGGTGGATACCCATAAAGAGTAAGCAAGACTCTAGAGTGCACCTAGGATGTGTACAAAGGCATACGAAGGGTCTAGGCCTGGTAGTGTGTATACCCACCTAGGAAGTGGAGTTGCCCGCTCCACTGTTGCCGTAGCCACAACTGTGGTACCAGAGAGTGAAGCTAGCTCCAAAAATTGGGAACTACAGGTCTGTGATCACAGAGTCTGTGATCACATATATGATTCATACAAGTGCAACTCACCCACACGACTCTGTGATCACAGACCTTTAGTTCCCGATTTTTGGAGCTAGCTTCACTCTCTGGTACCACAGTTGTGGCTACGGCAGTAGTGGAGCGACCAACTCCACTTCCTAGGCGGGTATGCACACTACCAGGCCTAGACCCTTCTTACGCCTCTGTACACGTCCTAGGTGCACTCTAGAGTCTTGCGTACTCTTTGCTGGTATCCACCAGTCTTTGAGGTCAAGTGTGCATTTTCAGGGATCGTCCTCCAGACCGCAATATAAGCAACCTACTGGCCCCTCAAACCCTCACACCCACCTAAGTCAATGTACTGCTGTCGGTGTGATGACCGGTACAGTACCGAAGACCTGCCACTAATTTATTCTATGCACATGCAAGTTATCACCACTCGAGGCTTCAGCTCGCAGGACCAACCCGTCCTGATATACAACCTCCCGATCTTCCAGCTCATAGGACCATCTCGTCCTGATATACAACTTCCCGAGCCTCCAGCTCGCAGGACTAACCCGTCCTGATATACAACTTCCCATCCCTTAACTCGGGATGAAGTTTACCATATCTCTTATTCATTTAGTTAGACTAATCTTGTCTAATTATTGAATACTTAGAAGTTTTTCTGAATCCTGGACTTCCCGAGGTTTACCCAGTGAAGGGCTCGCAGCGGTACTCGGTAATGCGATGGGCTGAAGCCCAAATCCCCCCTTTCCAAGACAATGACTTTTATTGGTGGCTACCCCTTTCTAAAACCCCACTCTCCTTATTACTCTTTATAACTTAGATATTTTATGACTTATCCTTCACCCTATTTTTAAGCAAAGCTCTCTTGAACGATGCTCCACACTTAAGATCTTTCATCCTCTAATTGGTGGGGGCCTTATGTAACTCACAATATCCCTAATAACACTCTAAATATATGTCATGAATACCTCAACCTGCTGTGTGATTACTATACTCCCAATGTGATCCCTGCCCCTTCATGCATAGTGCGACACGAGTCTAAATTATTCTCTGACCCATAGCGCTAACGTTCTCCAAAAATTCCATAACTTCTAGGGGCTAATATAAATGATATGTCACTGCCATAATTCAAATTTCACTAATTTTCTAAGTGATTCTGCTGGTCAAATCATCACACTATGTTTTTACTATTCGCAGACCAACAATGAGGTTGAACTAAATTTGAGTCCTATGATGCAATCTTGACCATAACATGTCCAAATGAGTTCTAATTTTTACCACATACTCATAATGGATAACTAAGGGTTTGTCCACAATATTGGTATATTTCATATTGATTTGACCTTTAATTAAAATTCCTAAATTAATTGGCATCTTCTAAAATGTGAAGGAGGTACCAAGTCAATAAGTTCAATCTTGCTATATAATTTTCCAGAGGTAACTTATGACATACAAATATGGATTCCAAAATCCCATAATTTTCCAGTAGCTTTGTAATCATAATTTCTTTTTATCATAAAAAGGGTGATAAGATAAGTTTACACATCAAGTACTAGGTTTTGACTTCCAAAAATTCTGAAAAAATTACAATGACACTATGATGGCATAGAAACACTAATTCCAGAATTTCATAATTTTCCAGCAGAATTATATCCATAATTTCTATTTATCATAAAAAGGGTGACAAGGTGACTTTACACATGAAGTACTAGATTTTCACTTCCAAAAAATATGAGAAAATTACAGTGACACTATGATGGCATAAAAACACTAATTCCAGAATTTCATAATTTTCCAATTGAATTATATCCATAATTTCTAATTATCTTCAAAAGGGTGACAATGTGACTTTACACATCAAGTAGTAGATTTTAACTTCCAAAAATTCTGAAAAAATTACAGTGACACTATGATGGCATAAAAACACTAAAACCAGAATTTCTTAATTTTCCAGAGAATATATGATCATAAATATTGCATAAATTAAGAAGGGTGACAAACTGAATAACTGAAATTTTACCATAAATAATGTCTCCAAAAATTCTAACAGAAATCACAGAGATTCATAATTAGATTCCTAATTATTTTCCAGAGTTTCAACAATTCCTCAAACATTTTGCTTAATAAATTTTCTATTATTCAGAATTGTGACATATGACATTAGATAATTCCTATAGAATAATCTCTGAAATTTTCTACCAAAATTTACAGAGATTTTAAATGGCATAACAAGTGATTCACCAGAGTTTCATAATTTATCTCCAAGTACCTACCATGAACAATTCATAAATACAAAATTGTGACATAGGTCAATTTGATCATATTCACAAGATTCTTGATCCAAGAAGTCCTAAGATTTTCTAAGGTGATGTATTATGTCATAAGGAGTGTGTGTGCAAAATTTCAGAAGCTAACTTAAAGCCATTTGAGATAAATACACAATATACCTCTTTGGGCTATTGGCACACAAAATGACCTGTTAAGTAGAGACATGCAAAGGAAATTACCCTACATGCAGAGGTCCAATTGATCTCAAATTTTAACCATGGACTAATATTGCCTAAATAAGGGTGACACCCAGATTTGGGGTCATTTGGAGCTATATACTTCCAAAAATGTCACTTATTTGATTTTACATATTTTAGGTAAAACCTTAGAAAAATCATCACCTAAAACTCAGATTTTTGGGTGCAAGCTAGATACAGGTCACATGCATGCATGTCCAAAATTTCAAGTCCATCAGACTTATATTTTAGAATATTTACACTAAATAAATTCTGGCCTCTAGTTGGACCAGCCTCACTAAAATGGAAGCCGAGGCTTCTACAGTGCTCCAAATGGGCTGATTCGAGTTTCTACTTAAATAAGACATCTAGATATACAAAAGCTATTTCAACAAATTTTTCATGAAATGACCTTTAAGGGCCTCAAATTCTAGTATGAACATGCATTAGAAAATGTGACAAATCATTTCATTAATTTAATTTGGTCCACAAATATCATATGCAAACAAATCAAGGGCTATGATTGAATCCCCTACCTCCAGCCGACGGCCTGGATTTGCCTGACCTGGGATCATTTGATCCCCCATTTCCTGGCCACTGAGCCACCTCCCTAGCCGGCCACCACCACCTCCGTTGAGGTGGTGGCTATTAACCGGCGGTGGCTTGGCCACCGTAGGTGGTGTTTTCCGGCGAACCCAACACCATGGATATTCCAAAATTCTCCATTTTTCTCACCATGGATCGGGCTCAATTAAGACCGATGTCTCTCCTAATGGATCTAGGATGCTAGCACAAGGGGAGAGGAGGAGAAACCTAACCTTAGTGGGGCTTGGCGGTGGCGGCGGAGGCGGTTGGCCATGAACCTTCTCTTCTCCGACGAGCTTGCTCCCAATCCTGATTCTCCATGGTTTTCTCCTCTGTAAAGCTCCAGCCCAACTTCTTTCCACTTTCTTATCTCATGTTGGCCTGGTTGATCGTTCTTACCAGCAGGATTGGCGTCTTGCAGAGGCGGCTAATTCGTGTGTTAGCGTCAATGTAAGGCGGCGGTTCTGTGCATAAGATCCGAGAACTCTCCTGGTGCGGGAGTGGGATCTTACAGCGCCAAACTTCCTGACGCCCTTGGCGAGCCGGTGCTCGTATGGGATCCTGAACTCAACAGGATCTCTTGCTCGTCGCTCCTCCCCTCTTGGGTTGAGAGCAATAAGTTGGGAGGTGAGGCGTTCTCTCCCGCCTTCGGGCTTTATGGCCGCGAGGACGCTGCCAATTTCGGCGCCGCGCGGTCCCGACTGCTCGTCAACGAATCCATGCGAGCCCATTTATGTTCCTTGGAGCTATCCCACATGACAGCTCGGCGGTACCTCACAGCAGAAAGGGATTCTAAAGAGCTTCAGCGCGAGCTCAAGGCGGCTATCGACGAGGTCACGAGCCTCAAAGGGAGAGAAGCCATCTCAGAAGGTCTCCTCGCCAACCTTCAGGGTGGAATGGTAAGTTCTCCACTCAACTTCCATCTCGCTCGCTATATTTTCCTTTGCCTGACTCAACCTCTTCTTTTATAGGATGCTGAAACGGGAAGCCAACTCCTCTCGCGGAACGCTGACCTGAAGATGGAGGTGGCATTCCTAAAGGCGCAGGTCTGCGAGCTGACCCAAGCAGTGCTCCCTCCATCCCCTCTGCGAATCGGGGCTCGCAAGAAATCTCGAGGCGAGCAGGAGGTGACCCGCATAAATTCCATGGGTGTTTCCCACCTCATCTTCGAGACCTCAAAGGGGCGGGTCTGCTTTCCCCGGATGCCCTGGAGCTCGGCATCAAGGACGTCGTCACGGACCTGTTCGCGCCGATCCCGGAGCCTAACGATCGCGGGAGCGAGGAAGAGCCATCCAGCGACCAGCATTAACATTTTACGTTTTCTTTGTAAAATTTTTGTTTTTACCCGGCGGGTTCGACATCATTTTGTAATACTTTTTTGAGAAAAGAAACATGGAACCTTTTTCTATCTCTTGATTGCTTTTTCATCTCGCTCGCGCCAGTATTCTTTTCTATGCTCGCACGTATGTATTTTGTTTCGCTTGTGCTCCCATGCTCGCGCCTCAACCCTATTATTCATGCTCGCATTCACACACTTCTTATTACCGGCAGTCGCAAGGTTTACCATTTCATCACATTTTCATTGTCTCACAGTCTTACCTCGTGCATATTCAATAAGACGCTCGCATCGCTTCTCCCGTATAGGAGTTTTGTTAGATGGACCATCTGTTTTCTCTTGCGCTAATAGTGGTTCGCTTCACAGCTTTGGCTTGCCCAACGGGGTCCCTTGCGAGTGGGATCGACATTAACCTTCCACGCTCGCCTGCCCACTACGAGTGACCAGCCTTGCTCGTTATCCGCCGCACCGGTGGACCCCCCAACTCGCTAGTTTTAGGCATTGCATATGAATTCTCCAGGCGTCTCTTGCGAGCTAGGACCAAGCCCGACGAGCCGTGCGGCCACCGCATCTAACCGTCTCGCGGTCACCCTTGGACTTGGTGTCTTACATCAATGGCAGTTTCATATTTCTTGCGAGCGAGCCCTAGGGCTCACCCTATCAAGGTCTTGAGAGGTTCGGTGAACCGAACCCCTTAACATTAATGGCTTACTGCCAGCCTCTCCAGAGATCAACCTGAGCCACCGTCTATGAGAGCCTGGTAGCGGAATAGATCTGGGGTACTCCAGCACCAAAAACTTTCCACCTTGCCATCCTCTCTAGAGATCAACTTGACCCACCGTCTATGAGAGCCCGACAGCGGAATCGATCTGGGGCACTTCAGCACCAAAAAATTTCCACCTTGCCAGCTTCTCTAGAGATCAATTTGACCGACCGTCTATGAGAGCACAGCAGCGGAATTGATTTGGGCACTCCAACTCCAAAAACTTTCCACCTTGCCAGCCTCTCTAGAGATCAACCTGACCCACCGTTTAAGAGAGCCCGACAACGGAATCGATCTGGGGCACTCCAGCACCAAAAACTTTCCACCTTGCCAGCCCCTCCAGAGATCAACCTGACCCACCGTCTATGAGATCCCGACAGCGGAATCAATCTGTGGCACTCCAGCACCAAAAACTTTCCACCTTGCCAGCCTCTCCAGAGATCAACCTGACCCACCGTCTATGAGAGCGCGGTAGCGAAATCGATCTGGGGCACTCCAGCACCAAAAACTTTCCACCTTGCCAGCCTCTCCAGAGATCAACCTGACCCACCGTTTATGAGAGCCCGACAGCGGAATCGATCCGGGGCACTCCAGCTCCAAAACCTTTGCACCTTGCTAGCCTCTCTAGAGATCAACCTGACCCACCGTCTATGAGAGCCCAGCAGCGGAATCGATCTAGGGCACTCTAGTTCCAAAAACTTTCTACCTTGCCAGCCTCTCCAGAGATCAACCCGACCCACCGTCTATGAGAGCCCGACAGCGGAATCGATCTGGGGCACTCCAGCTCCAAAAACTTTCCACCTTGCCAGCCTCTCCAGAGATCAACCTGACCCACCGTCTATGAGAGCCCGGCAGCGGAATCGATCTTGGGCACTCCAGCTCCAAAAACTTTCCATCTTGCCAGCCTCTCCAGAGATCAACCCGACCCATCGACTATGAGAGCCCAGCAGCAGAATCGATCTGGGGCACTCCAGCTCCAAAAACATTCCACCTTGCCAGCCTCTCCAGAGATCAACCTGACCCACCGTATATGAGAGCGCGGTAGCGGAATCGATATGGGGCACTCCAGCTCCAAAAAATTTCCACCTTGCCAGCCTCTCTAGAGATCAACCTGACCCACTGTTTATGAGAGCCCGGCAGCGGAATCGATCTGGGGCACTCCAGCTCCAAAATCTTTCCACCTTGCCAGCCTCTCTAGAGATCAACCTGACCCACCATCTATGAGAGCTCGACAGCGCAATTGATCTGGGGCACTCCAACACCAAAAACTTTGGGGATTCCTGCTTAGAAAAAACTTCCTCACCAATATATTGAGCGTAGAACATATAACAAGTCAATTATAAAAAACTTCAAGGATAGAACCTTTTCAGGTCATCCCCGCTCCTGGCCAGGCCAAGGAGCACACCATCCACATCCCAGAGGTGGTACCCTCCTGACTTGAGCACCTCGTCTACAATATACGGCCCCTCCCAGTTAGGATTGAGCTTTCCTACTGCGGCTCCCCTCCCGACCGCGTCAACCTTCTTCAGCACCGGTTCTCCTTTCTCGAACTATTTTACTCGGACTTGCTTGTCGAAGTACCAAGCTATCTGCCGCTTGACCTCTTCTTGCCGGACTGTGGCTAAGTCCCGGAGCTCCTCCACCAGGTCCAGAGATAGCCTTTGCTCTTACCCTTTTTCCACTGGCCATTGTTCATCCCCCTCGCCCACGGTGACCACCCTAGGGGACTTCACTTCAAACTCCACTGGGAGAACGACATCAGACCCATGGGAAAGCTTGAATGGAGTCTCTGCCGTGGCCGTATTCGGAGTGGTCCTCAGGGTCCAGAGGACCGAGGGTAACTGCTCTACCCAGTTTCCCCTGTGGTTCTCGACCTTCTTCTTCAGAAAGTTCACGATGATTTTGTTTGCCGCCTCCACCCGCCCATTGCTCCTCGGGTGGTGGAATGATGCAAACTGAAGGTCTATGCCAAGCTGGGTGCAGAAGCCGACGAACTCTTCACTGGCAAACTGCGGCGCGCTGTCTGTAACTATGGCTAGCGGGAGCCCGTGCCTGCATATTATTTCACCCCATATGAAATTTTTAACTACTTGGGATGTTACCTTGGTCAGCGCCTTTACCTCCAACCACTTGGAGAAATAATCGATCATTACCAACAGGAACCTTCTTTGGCCACATGCTTGCGAGAAAGGGCCCACCAAGTCCAACCCCCATATTGCAAAGGGCAAGGGCGCTGTGATGGACCGATGCCTTTGGGCTGGCTGGAGTTGGAGAGGAGCGAACAACTGGCACTTTGAACACTTCCTTGCGAACTCCACTGCATCCTTACTGAGGGTAGGCCAAAATAGCCTTGCCTCAACACTCTCCCCTCCAAGGTTCGGCTTCCTGAGTGGCTGCCACACTACCCAGAGTGAATTTCCTCCAGGACCCTTGGGACCTCCTCCTCTGATACGCATCGGTCGAGGAGTCCCGAGAGTGTTTTTCTGTACAGTCCTCCTGCATGCAAGGAATAATATGCCGATTTATACCTGAAGTGCCGCTTTCCACCTCCCCCTCAAAAAGCTTTCCCGATGTCAGGAAGGTGATGAAGGGATCCATCCATGATGCTCGCTGGTCCACCTCCATTAGCTCACCTTCCTCGATAGATGGTCGGAAGAGGTCCCACATCATCCCCCATGCCCTGGGACCAAACTTGGCCAGGAGGTCCGCCGCAGCACTCTCCTCCCTTGGCACATGACGGATCGAGAAGGTCCGGAACTGTCCTATGAGCCCCTAGACCTTTTCCAGGCATCGATGATGGGTCGACTCCTTCACCTCGAACTCCCCCCTAACCTGGCAAGCCACCACCATGGAGTCCGTCGAGACCTCCACATCCTGCACTCCCAACTCCCGGGCTAACTGTAGGCCCGCCACTACTGCCTCGTACTCCGCCTAGTTGTTGGTGAGAGGAAAATGAATATCGATGGCCTGCCCGATCCTCGTCCCTTGGGGGCTTACCAAAACCACCCCTCCACCGAAGGAATGCTTTCCGGAGGCCCCGTCCACCAACATCCTCCAAGCCACCGGGCTAGGCAGCTTGGACTCTTCCACTTCAGTCACATAATCTGCCAAAAAGTCTGCCACCGCTTGGGCCTTTATTGACAACCGAGGCACATATGAAATATCGAATTCGCTCAGCTCTACCGACCACTTTGTCAATCTCCCCAAGTGCTCCACTCCTTCCATGATGTTGCGAAGGGGGTGGTCGGTCACCACCTTGATCAAATGTGCTTGGAAGTAGGTCCGGAGCTTCCGGGACGACACTACCAAGGTGAAGGCCAACTTCTCCAGGATGAGGTATCGAAGCTCCGCCTTCCTTAGGAATCGGCTAACATAGTAGATTGGGAGTTGCCTTCTACCTTCTTCCCGGACCAGCAGTGAACTAAATTCCTCGGGTCCTACCCCCCAGAATAGGGACAAGTCCTCTCCTTGCCTTGGCCCTTGCAGCAAAGGAGCTTGGGTCAATTGTTCCTTCAATGCTTGAAAGGCCCTCTCGCACTCAGGGGTCCATTCAAACTTTTGATTTCCCCCGTAGTACCTTGAAGAAGGGTGCACACTTCTCTCCCGCCCTAGAGAGGAACCTGCTAAGCCCGCTTAACTTCCTCGTTAGCCGCTGAACCTCCTTCGCATTCCTTGGGGACCCCAACTCCATGATGGCCCTGACTTTGTCCGGATTGGGCTCCACTCCCGCTGCGGTGAGCAAATGGCCGAGGAACTTTCCTCTGCTAGCCCCGAAGACACACTACTGGGGGTTGAGCTTCATCTTGAATCTTCTCAACATCCCGAAGGTTTCTTGAAGGTCCTGGAGGTGAGACCCAAGGTCCCGAATTTTCACCATGAGGTCATCTACATAGACCTCCAGGTTTCTACCCCTTTGCTCTCAGAAGACCCAGTCCATCATCGTTTAGTATGCGGTTCCTGCATTCTTGAGACCAAAGGGCATCATTTTATAGCAATAGCATCCATCCCACATGATGAAAGAGACATCCTTGATGTCGGGGGGGGGGGGGGGGGGGGTGCATGCGGATTTGGTGGTAACCTGAAAAAGCATCTAAAAAAGACATCACAGAAAAACCGACGGCTGAGTCAACCAACGCGTCGATTCGAGGCAAGTGGTAGCAATCCTTGGGGCATGATTTATTAAGCAAAGAAAAATCAACACACATTCTCCACTTACCTCCTCCCTTTATCACCATAACCACATTGGAGACCCATCCTGGATACGGGATCTCCGATACAAAACCTGCTTGGAGGAGCTTGCCCACCTCCTCTCGGATGGGCCCTTCCAGCTTGTCAGCTATGGCCCTCCTCTTTTGTCGGATAGGTCAGGTGCCGGGCTCGAGATTGAGGCAGTGGCAAGCCACATCCGCATCGATCCTGGGCGTCTCGACCGCGCTCTAGGAGAAGACATCCACGTTCTCCTGCACACCAGACAGGATTTGCTTTTGATCCTCTGGGCTGAGCTCTCCGCTGATCTTGACCTTCTCCACCACCCCTGCTCGGGTGGTGAACTCGAGCTCCACAACTTCATCCACGGCCTCCAGCCGGGATTGCTCCCCCCAAACACCATCTTTCTCCTCGCCTTGGGTCAGCACTTTGGCCTCCTCCTCCTTCCTCTCTTCCCGAACCTCCATCAATTCTTCCACCCCTTCCTCCTGGGCTTCTCCTTCCTCCTCTTCCCCCTCCTACTCCTCTTCGAGCCCTACCGGCTCCCCCATCTCCTGATACCACTCTTCCGCCTCAGCCATCCAAGAGATGGTGTTCACGACAGTCACATAGCACTATCGGGCTACCTTTGGGTCTCCCCTTATTCAGACTTGAACTCCCCCTGCCCTGAACTTGAGGCATTGGTGGAAGGTGTATGGGATGCAGTGATATGTGTCCGTCCAAAAATGGCACTGTAGGTGCTGGGGGAATCCACTAAGACAAAACAACAATTCCTGGACTTCCCCCCAAGACCACATGGAGTACCACTCCCCCTTCTACCTCCTTCCTCTCACCGGAAAACCCAAATAGTGGGCCGTCAGAGGCCAACACCCTTCTGCTCTCCACCTTCATGTCGTCAAATGACTTCTTAAAGATGACGATGATGGAGCTCCCGTTATCCACAAGGATCCGAGAGACGGTGAAGTTCTTGATCGCTGTCTGAATGACCAACGCATCACAGAATGGGTCTTCATGACCCGACATGTCCTTTTGAGTGAACGAAACCTTCTCCACTGGGGGCGGGGTTAATGACGTCGAAGCCACGCTACGATGGTAGATGGTATAGAGGCTTGCCTCTGGGTCGCCTCAATCCCTAAACCCCCCATGGATCGCCCCGATCCCCCCTCGGCTCCCCACATCAACTCGGTCATCATACCTCTCATCCTCCTCGTCCTGAGACAGGACCTCCTCAATCCTCACCGCCCGCTACTCCCGCGGCGCCGACACTCTGGCTTCCTTCATTTCCAAGAACTCCGGGCAGGTGGACGTTGCATGACCTTCCTCCCCGTGGAAGTCACAATAGGGCAACTCCGCCCCTCCTCTCGACCTCTCCCGCCCTATTCCTCCTCCTAGGAGCGGCTACTCCAGCTCCGGCTCCTCTTCCCCTGCCTGGTCTCACCCGACTGACAACCATCGCCTGCTGAGGAGGGTGGGGGTGAGGTGGCCTCAGGCCCTGCCTCCACCCTAGCTGATGGGGTCTTCCTTGGCCACCTTGGAAGTTGCCCTCTTCCTGTTGGAAACCCCTTCCTGGGCCCTGCCTCCCTCCTTCCTGCTTCCTCCACCGCACCTCCATGGCTCTTGCCTCTTCTCTTCTCCTTGGCTCTGGATGCTTGACCTCCGGCTCACTCAACCGTGCCAACCTTTTCATGAACTCTGGGTTTGCTGCCTCCCACCTCCGCCGCTCTCTCCATCAGCTCCATGAAAGACAAAGGAGCCGTCCTCTTGAGGTTCATCTTGAATAACCCCTCTCGCAACCCCACTATGAAGGCGAGCTGGAGAGTGTACCTTGGAACCTCCTGGATGAGGAGGACCTCCTCCTAGAACCGATCCACATAATAAGCTAGCGACTCCCCCTGCCTCTGCTTGATGCTGAAGAGGGCCTCAGGGTCATTCTTCCTCCTCTTCGAGGTTGAGAAGCGCAACAGGAAGCCGCGACGCAAATCCTCGAAAGCATATATCGACCCCGAGGGCAACTGGTGGAACCAGTCCCTCGCTTTCTCCTTTAGGGTGGTGGTGAAGATTCGACACTTGAAAGCATTCGACATAGGTCTGATAGAGACCATGTCTTCGAACCACTGCAGGTGTTGAGTGGGGTCATCCTTGACGGTATACTGAGTCATGGACGGCTCGCTGAACCCCTCGGGGAGTGGTGCCGAGAGCACCAACTCGCAGAAGGGACTGCCCCCCTTCACACTGCTGACCTGCTCCACTCGCCCCACGAGCTCCCTGCCTCGCGCTCGCTGATGGGCCACTCGCTGGGATCCCACTGACCGAGATCCCTCCTCCTGGGACGGCGCTCGCTTGGACCCCACCCACACTCGCCGGGCTTGTGAAGAGCTCCCGCTGTAACATCCCCATTCCTTCTAGAACCTTTGGAAATGTTAGGGCATAGGGGTGAGGTGAGTGGCCACGAGGGCCTTGGGCTAGGGTAGAAATTGCTAAGTGCACACCAAAGCTCAAAAAACTAACCTAACCCTAAGCCCCTCAACTAGGTCAATTGACCCTCAATTGTCCAAATTGACCTCACTTATGATGCCCTAACCACCAAGGGAGTCCTATAGGATGTGAATTGCACTTGGGTGGGACCCAATTGCATGAAATTGACCAAAGTCAACCATGGTCAACCTAGCCCTTTAAGGTGAATTCCAAACCTAAATTTGAATGGGACCCAACCCCCATCATCTAACCAATTACTTATGGACCAAGGTCATGCCACCATCAGCCCTAGGACTGAACCCAAGCATGGCTTGATTAATCAAATGAAGGGGGGGGGACAAAAAAGTTGATTAAAAAGCATAAAGTATAAAGCGAAAGCGAAAGCAAACACCCCCACCTCTACACTCCACCTCCAATCAGTTTGGGGCACCCCACCTTGATTACAAAGAAGCTGGAGGAGATCAGAGTGCCAGCAGGGGCAGGAGTGCAGGAGGGTGGCAGCGAGGGGCATAACCGATGGAGCTTGATTTCAAATCAGCCTATAGAGGCCTTCCCATCCCAATCTGACCTCACCATCACCTTCAGGAGGTAGAGAGCGGTCGAGAACGACATCTGGAGCAAAGCTTTTGCTGGAGAAAAGAGTTCGGGAGCAGGATCGCCAGAGCAAGGCAAAGCCATGGCCAACCATCGCCGGAGCCGCCGCCACGCACCAATAACGGTTTGTTTCTCCTCGCCTCCCCCCATGCTAGCTTTTCATCTCAGAACGAAGAAGGATCGGGCTCAATTGAGCCCGAATCCATTCCTAAAATCCATGGATTTTGGCTCGAAACGGGAAGGTCGGGATCGCCGGAAACCGCCTCCTCCGGCCACCAGTCGCCGGCTGATGGTAGACCCGACCACCACGAAGGTGTCGGTGGTGTTGGCCGGCGGTGGTGGTGGCTGGATCGCCGGCAATCCCCCTCACAAAGTCACCCAGCGCGGTTGAATCACAACCATTGGCTGGAGGAGGAAGACGATGTCGCGGCCGCCAGATCTGCGCCAAGATTTGTGCGCGCCTTTAATTTATAAGAATTATTAATTCATTCCAGGGATTTTCTTGTTGTAGTTTCTGAGATGATCTCAAAGCAATCAACAGTCTTGCTGCCAACGCAATATGAGTCTATAGGGTCGCACATGAAAGCGTTTGGATAAATTGGAGAAAGGATTGTGTTGGCCTTACTCGTATTGGATATGAGTGGAGGACCAATCCTGTGACTGTTTGGAATCAAGTTGAGAATGTCTCAAAAAGGGAAATCATTTAAAGTGTTTAAACTAACGGATTTACACTAGGTAATTCGGCTAAAGGCATTAAACGAATTCGACTAAATGGTTTAGACGAATTCGGCTAATGGGATTAACCGAATTCGGCTAAAGGGTGTAGACGAATTCGGCTAATGGCAAATTCGACGAAAGGGTTTCGCCGAATTTATACAGCCGAATTTATATAGTCGAATTCTTCGAAATGGTTTCGCAGGATTCGGTTATAGTGAATAGCCGAATTCGGTTAATGTGATTATATAAATTTGGCGAATGTAAATCTGGACAGATTTTCTGTTTTTCCCTCTGGTCTGCGGATAGCCAATTTTATGCCTTGCTTATAAAAGGAACGTGATTAGGGCTTCGAATATAGATGATTTTTTTAGATCGAGCCTTTTCGCGAGAGAGAAACGACGGAAGTGTTCCGGCTGTTCTCGTTCCGTCCGCCGATCGACGTTCCGCCGCCGCTAGTCGCCGCCGCCGGTCGCCGCTAGTCGCCGCCGCCAGTCGCCGCCTCCTCTGGATCGGACCTAGCAGTCCGTGAGGACGTTGGGAGCTTCCTTCTCCGACCTAGTTCTTGTGCGACAAGAAGCTATGGTTCTTCATCTCTTGTGTGGACTTCTGTAGAGGGATCGATCTATTTCGATCCTTGAAGAACTCAAAGGCAGATTTCGGATTTCTCTTGGAGCACCTTGGTTGAGTATTGACTCAATCCCGCGAAGGTATATTGTATTTGCTTTCTTACTCTCTTGAATCATGAAAACCGCAAGATCCGTTGATCTCTTTTTGGGTTGTTCTTGTTCATTTCCGCTGCGCATATTCGATATGTCATCCCTTATGAAGGGGTATAGAAAACCCAACATTTCTGTCTTAATAAATCAGTCCACTTCAATAAATAATTAGGGCCTCCTAATGGCCGAATTAGAAAAAGTGCCCAACATGAAAGTTGTAGGCCTTGGTCTTGACTTTCATTAAGGCTTGAGTTCAAGTCATTTGGTGACCCACATTTTCCTTCACAAGTCTGCCTTTTCGACTTCTGTCTGCGTTTGTCGATATTCGTCGGGAGTTTACGAGAACATTCGACGAATAGACTTAGCCGCAGAAATTTCTTCTTTAAACTAGAAGTTGGCTTCTGTCTGGATTCATCGATATTCGTCGGGAGTTCATGAGAACATTCGACGAATAGACTTAGCCGCAGAAATTTCTTCTTTAAACTAGAAATTTGGCTTCTGTCTGGATTCGTCGATATTCGTCGAGAGTTCATGAGAACATTCGACGAATAGACTTAGCCGCAGAAATTTCTTCTTTAAACTACAAATTAGGCTTCTGTCTGGATTCGTCGAGATTCATCGGAACTTCACGAGACATCTCGACAAATTGACTCAACAAAAATTTCTTTTCTCCTGAAAACCTGCTCCACTCCTCAAACTTGAAAACCTTCAGTTTTGAGTATATATGAAGTACACCCCAATAGAGAGATTACACATGGACCAATACTTTGTTCTACACAATGAGGGATTACATTGTCTAGAATTGTGTTTGGTGATCCATTGCAACCTGACTTTGGTGTGCACTTAGCATTAAGACCTATCATAACACATCTAAACAGAAATCATCAAATACATCCTCAATTCAAGTTAGTTCACTAGGGGACATCTTCAAATCCAGGTAATTGTGGATACAATACCGAACAAAATCATTGGGTAAAATTATGATACTTGGATATCTGTCATTTTATGTTGTTATATGCCCATGATAATTGTTTGGAAGCTTATAGATTTGTAATTCATGTACTTCATATAGAAATTGGAATTTACAACACTTGAGTATTAAATCATTTTAAAATATCAAATCAGGGGGCAATGTCATGATACTTGGTGATCTCTAATTTTAGGTTAATATATGCCCATGATAATTGTTTGGAAGCTTGTAGAATTGTTTTTCATATACTTCATGTAGAAATTGGAATTTACATCACTTGGGTATTAAATCATTTTAAAATGTCAAATCACATGTTAATGACACAATCCTTTGGCAGAGGACTCTAGGTCCTCATTTGGACACTTGGTATTTTTTGGAGAATTTTCAGAAGTGAATTTCTATTTTTCCTAATTATAGTGGCATTTTGGTAATTATACAACTATGATGATTTAGTAGGCCAAATCACACCCTAGGATCATGGAACTCAGTGAACCACCTTTATATGAGATATTACCTTACTGATAATTTTCATGTAGCATGAAGAATCATTTTGAGGGTAGTTCATGTGCAATTTGACTTAAGGCCTTAACTACTTTAAATTATATTAAATACCAAATTAATATGGAAAATTATGGAAATTGGAGCATACCTTATTAAGGTCAGTGGGAGCCTAGGATAATTATTAGAGACCCTGGTGATGAGTGTTTAGAAGGGTTCCCTTATGGGGTTGATAGTTAGTTCAACTTAGTGGTCTGCGTTTAGTAAACATAGAATTTTGAGTTTTAGACAATTCAGACCACTAAGCAGTGTGTAGAAGTTATATACAATCAGTAATTGAGTTATAGCACACCATGATTCAAGGAGGGTCAATCCTAGGGTTGGTTGTGAGGTTGAGTTAGGGTTAGAGTGTGAGGTGGGGAGGCACGTCCATCCCGTTTGGGTGGGACGGGAGATGAGCTAAGTCACTTTAACTATATGAAATGATGAGGGGTGAACCAAACGTTAATCACCAACTAAAGTAATTGTCTTGAGGAGGATAGTGGGGTTGAGCCCATGATCCGTAGTACCGTTAGGGGCCCCTTACGGAGTACACCGCGGGAAGTCCAAGATACACCCTAAATATAACCCTAACTAAATTGTAGGCAAGAGTAGCCTAAGTAGGTCTACAATCTAGTATGGATCTCCTTCGAGAAGGAGATGGGTTGGATCAGCTTGTGTGTAAATCCCTGAGCTGGAAGCTAGGGTGGACTTGTTAACATCTGTTTCTTATGCAAATAGTGGCGAGTCTTCGGTACTAGGCCAGTCGTGTCACCGACGGTAGTACGTTGACTCAGGTGAGGGTGGGGTTTAGAGGGCCGGTAAGTTTGAGTACCGCGGTCTGAAGGACAATCCCTAATAACCCACCCCGACCTTAAAGTCTGGTGGATTCCAGCAAGAGTACGCAGGAGCTCCGCTGTTGTGTTCTTAGCGTTGAGGCGTACATGAGGTCTAGGCTTGGTAGTGACCATACCCGCCTAGGATGTGGAGTGCCCGATCCACTGCCACCGTGAGCCACGACGGTCGGTACCCGAAAGGTTGGCTTCCTTTCTAACAAATTGGGAACTATAAAGGTCTGTGCGCATAGAGTCGTGTGGGTGAGTCACATTGCATAAACACATTAAAAATCATAAACATAACATATCATAACATTCACATTAGCATACCCCCATCACATAAATTAGTAAGGGCTCTTTTATATGATGGGTTACCTGGACATCTTAACTTATATGTCGTATGGGCGTTCATATAAGTTAAGGTACGATCTGTGATGGTAGTTTAGATTTACTTACTGCACCGCATTTTTCCTTCTATTTACTGCTTACTTCATTGCTCTACTTTACTGCCTTATACTTGCACTATACTGCTAGCTAGTTTTACTGCTTTACTTATACCTGCTAGTTTAGTGCCATGTCACCACCTTTTTGATTACCCCTGGTTGTCCTCCACTTTTTCCTCCCGCTCGGTACCTAGGAGTCGTGGAGGGAGGCGAGGACAAAACGACTTAGTCTTTATGACTAACGGTCGGTGTGACCGCATGAGTCCGAGGAGACGGAGTTGTCTCGCGCGCAGCAGGACGAGATGGCAGGACCTGAGCATCGGATGCAGCGTACTACCACGACGCCATAGGTTGATGACTAGATAGTTAGACTTCCGCATTTTGAGAGTTTTGTTGTAGTTTCCGCATGTTGTAGAGAGAGAGAGAGAGTACAATATTTTGGATATGTATCGGGCTTAAGCCCTTTTTGCTTGTACTTCTCTTTGGACTTTCTGTTTTTCATTATATATATATATATGATGCTGTGATATTGTGGACATGCCTTCTTTCTGTACTTTCTTTTTATGGCATATTTTACTTATGATCGTATAGCCTGCAGAGTTGGTGCTGAGCGGTGTTAGCCAACCCGAGTGTTGGTGACACTACAAGGCAGCAATTCTGGGCGAAGATCCACCTCAACCGTGCGATGCGGGAGAGGTTCGAGTTTTCAAGTACCCGAACGGGTTTTGGAAAAAGAGATCTTACACCCGCCCCGCTAGATCTCGCTCCGGCACATGGGACATTGCCTCATTTCCTGGCCTCTGCCCCGTGGCGTGCTCGCCTACTCCAGCTGGAGGGGCCACTTGGGGCGCAGGGGTTGCAAGACCGCCAAGGGCCATGGCGAGGGTGCACTAGAAGGCCCCGAGCAGATCCATCTTGAGGTCAGCCAGCATTTCCATCGTTGCTGGCGCGCCGGGCTACGACGAGCTGCCAAAATCCTCCTCTCGCTCGTTGTCTCCTGCCATCTCTTCCTAAGAGCTTTCTTGAACTAGATGCACTCCACGCTCACCGTACCAAAAATGTTGAAACCAGGACTTGGCTTTTTTGTGGAGCTCGGGCCCTCAACGAGTTGAGGGGCAGCTGACACTTACTGATTCCTTGGAAAGAATCTACCGGAGCTCGAAACTAAACACAGACCTTTGGTCGCAGCGAGGAGGTCCCACCACACACCCGGAAGATCTTTGAGCGCTTCCCCTCCCAAGCCAAAGCTGAGACTGGGCACCTTGGAGAGCCTGAGAGTTATGCCAAGATAACCTAGGGAGGAAGAAGCTCAGAATGCTGAGATTGGAATGCCTCTCCCAAGGTGCCCTTCAAGGTCTATTTATAGTTTTTTAAGTTTGGTCTGCTAATAGCGGGATTCTGCATTACTTTTTCACTATACACATCCCAAAATGGTATGCCAACAACCAAACTCCGCTGTTTGGAGGGGCTAACTGTAGGCCACAAGGTTTTTTTAGGTAAAATTCACCATAGACCCTTCCTAGGCGAGCCGCCCACTAGAGACTCTCGCGAGCCGCATGTCTCAGTTCGCTCGTCTCCCTGCGAGTGACCGACAAGGCTCCTGGCCCGCTCTCCCTCCCGCGAGAGACCGACAAAAGCCCGGATCGCCCGGTACTCTGATTCCCTAGCCTTCTTACTCCTTTTTCCTGATGGTCCCATTGCCACTGTTCACCCCCTGGCGGACACCAGGGTTGTACAACTCCCTCTCTCTCCACTTTTTCATAGGTCTCCTAAACCTACTAGGGGCGACTTAAACCTACTAGGGGTGACCTAAAACTATATTAAAATAATTGAATTTTATTCAGGTACCGCCAAAAATACGCTACGCACCGTTAGAATGTAGCATGCCTCGATGAAGCGTCGCAATCTATGTAGCCCATCCAGAATAAATCATTTTTCAAATATTAAATGACGTTTTTTTAATTTATACCAGAATAGAAAACTTAATCTCACGATGTGGACTAAATTTGGGCAAGATATTAATAACGTAAAATAAAAAAGAAATAAGCGCACTAGTTGAGGCTCGATCCACCAACCTCCACCTTCACAGTCATGCACCTTATCTATTAAGCCATGAACACTTTCACCTTATATTGTAGACACAATTTTTATATGTACTAATGTTAATGAAGGTCGTTCCGATGCAGCCGAAGGTTTCCCGGGAGCATCGAGCACGCGAGTAGCACGCAGTGGGCGGGCGATGCCCTCCATCGCCGACCGAGTACTGTCGCGCTTAGTTGAAGGGGCGGAGCCCCAGGTCGAGCACTCCTATATATATAAGTATATTATTATTACATTAAAATATAATATAAAAATAGAAATCGCGAAGTATAATTTTAATTATAAATATTATTATTATTATTGGAAGTCTTTGATAAATATACTTAATGTAATTTTTTTAGCAAATTTTATATATTATACATTTTTAATAATATCAGTAGTCAATAAAATTATTATATTAGTTTATAACATATAAATATTTTTTACATTTATTTCATTATCACAGTTCTACTTATGTTTGAGCTTGAACCATCTTCTTTTTCGAAAAAAAATGTGGTCCGATTCTAAATAATTTTGATTTATTAGAGATCATTTTTATTTTATTAATAAAATTTTATTGACATATTGTTGCAAGCAATATTTTTGGTACTAAATTTATTTCTAATTAGCAATAAAAATTTAAAAAGCAAAAAAAATTGATTCTAATCAGCAACAAAAAAAGTGCAACAAAAATATTTATTTATAATTTAACAACGAAAATTTGTTGTTTCTAATTTGGTTGGAGATGTCAAAACCAACATTCCTTGCTAAATTTATTGGTAATTACCAAGAAATTTCTTTTCCTCTCTAAATTTTCTTTCTAATTTGCATTTTTCTTGTAGTGTGATAGATAGATTTCTTGAAAATTTTGGTCCAATAAAAAACTTTCCTTTTTTTTCAGCACGACGACAGCCACCACCGACTTCCTTTATCCAACAATACGGGCTAGCTCTTGTAGTTCGGTGGGGGAGGGAATGTGCAAAAAATTGGGTGATCCATGATATATAATATATTAAGATAATCTTATTAAACAACATCAATAATTTACTGATGATAATTCAAAATTAATACTAGCATTTATAAAAGTGGGATTCATTCTCATTATTTTAATAGGAACTAGCGAGAAAGCATTAGTACAAAAATTATTTTGAGGATATTGATTGTGGATCAAAAGCTGAAATTCAAAATGATTTAAGATTCAAATAATAGTTTGTAGGGCATTCAAGTACCTTGTTAAGTTTTGTATCCATGTAAAACTTAGACTCTCGCTAATAGAAAGAGAGGAATTTTGCAGGAGAGCATGCAACTCGATCGCGAGTTTGAGATTTTTTTTATAAGCATAGCATATAGTTTGGCTTTAGACTTGACATAATTTTTTGGCACAATGAAACATGAATCCCCAGAAGACGGAGCCTGCAGGTGGCCCCAATCTTGATAGAATTTCTCAGTGAGGCGAAACCCATAGCTTTGCTCACATACTAGCATAAATTTCTAATGTAAAAAACTTGCAACTCGTTTATAGACTCAATGAAATCTCAAAGGTCATGAAGCTTATAGCACACTCTCTTACTTAATTAGAAGAATATCATGATATAATGAAATATCTCTCTCTCTCTATATATATATATATATCTTGAGAATGTTAATTAGACTGCAATATATTAATTTTTACTTGGTGCCTACAATAAGTTAAAATCACAGTTCCGCCATTGCTTCTAGGTTTGGTTCTAGTGTTCCTCATGCTTGCACTAGACTCATCCCATGTACGCCTGGAAGAGAGCCGCGTAACACCGAATTTTACTGGAGTAGATAAAATATTTTTCTTAAGAAGATGTGACTCACTTGATGATGCACCCAAGCCCAGTTTGCCACTAAGTCTGGCATTCACTGTGCTTGTGATGTCCATCAGTTTGATACTTCTCCCATTTAGGGATTCTTCAAATTTCTTAGCCTCAGATAGTTTGTTCTCAAAGAGAACAATATGTTCTCTGGAGGCAGCCAATTCTTTCTTAAGATTGACATTATCTTCAGTTAGTTGATTCATTTCAACCAACTTATTTCTGAGGGAAATTATTTCCTTCTCAGATTTAATTAAATCTAGACAAAGAGTTTTGAATTCATCTATGAACTCATTTGAATTAAAATCAAAGGTAGATATTACCTGATCACTGTTGAAAATGTTGAAGTGGAAGTTGGTGGTCTGGAGGGGTGTTCGCGCGGTCTGCCTAACCGCGCGATCTCCCGGTCTCCTTCTGCGGTCTAACCTATTCGATCTATCCGCTGGCTTATTCGGTCTGACCGCCGTTCTGTGTCCAGGTTGCCGAGGTGAGGCCGCGCTGCCTGTTTGTGTGACCGCGTGGCGAGCTGATGTTCTTAGTGTGCGGAATAAGCTTCACCGCATAGGGTATTGTTCTGGAAGGGGCAGTCCGGTCTGGTGGCTGTCCGGGTTCTTGATGGTGCGCGCGGACTAAGGTATTCTTAGTCGCACGGTCTCCTCTTTTGTGTTCGCATAGCTGGTCCTTGGCGATCTGCTGGTATATGCGGTCACTGGTGTTTAGTCGACTTGACGGGCTGTTGCCCTAGTCGGCTTGGCGGTGTTCGCGGTCTCTGGAGGAGGCCTTGTTTAGGTGAACACGGGTGGTGGGTATCATGACCGTGCGAGTTGTCATGATCGCGCGGCTTCTTGGAGGAGTGGCGATCTCCTGGTCGTTAGAAGTCAGCGAGCTCACAAAGCGCAGATCGATCTTCTGCTGATCGCGCGGTTTGAGCGGTCTTGGTCGAGTGATCAGGGGCGGTGACTCTATCTCATACGGTGGTGACTGGATCAGGTCGCACGCCTATAAATAGGAGTAACTGTAGCAGCAAAATTAATCGCACCAAGTGTAAGCTGAGCTCGCGTCTCTTCCTTGCGGTCTCTTTTTTGTGACCGGCCGATTAGCTGATTGAACTTTCCTTGTACAGCTTCTGCAGATTGTGCGGACAGCAGCGGTCACCTCTTCTTCTAAGGTGTTCGAGCGGTATTGCGGCTTGCAGTGCGGGTTGCTGGAGTTTGGGAGAATTAGTGGAGTTCGGAAATCGCGGAGTATTCAGTTGGTGTTGTTCAAGTCGCCGGTAGGTTGTTCGGGCGGTCTCATTTTCTAGTCGCGCGAACTCCCAGGTCACGCGGTCAGGCGGTTTCTGTTTGTCAGACCACCAGTTATCTTTTCTTCATCACCGTATTTTCCTTTTGGTTTTGTGTACTGGCGAAATCATGTCTCGCCATGTATACCTCGCTCTGTAATAAAGATTTCTGCTATTATCAATAAAGATTGCTTTGCTTCATGTGCTTCTGGTTGTGGGCCTATAACTTTGAGTTGTACTATTCATGCTCACTCCTAGATCTATGGAAAATTTCTCATGTTATCAAAGATAAGTTGGAGTGGATAGAGCAGTGAACAACTTAAAGTTGCCACCGCCTTTGTGAAGAATGAACCAGTGGTAGAGCCATGGAAGCAGGTTTTGCAAGAGGTCTTGGAATTGAGATGCTCACGTCGACTAACTTCGAGAAGTGGAAGTCGTGCATGCAGAGTTATCTTCTGGGCGAGGACCTTTGGGAGGTTGTTGGAGGTGATAACACAGAGGAAGTTGTCCCAGTTGGGGATAATGGTCATGAGGTGAGGAATTGGAGGAGGATCAATGCGAAAGCAGAGTTCACTCTGAAAAGGGCTATATCACCTGACCTATTCGATCACATCTTGGGGTGTGGATCAGCTGCCGAGATCTGGAGAGCCCTGGATGGGTTGTTTAACAAAAAGAATGTAGCGAGGCTACAGTTTCTAGAAAATGAGCTGGCTAGGTCGGCTCAGGGAGATCTTTCTATCTCTACGTTGTTCCTGAAGATGGAGAACCTATGCGCTGAGATTTCAGCACTGGATCCTGATGAGCCAATTTCTGAGGCGAAGCTGAAGAAGCACATCATCCGTGGCTTGCGGAAGGAGTATGTGGCCTTTGTGACGTAGGTGCAGGGTTGGGCAAATCAGCCGTCTCTGCTGGAGCTTGAGAATCTACTTGCGTCGCAGGAGAGTCTAGCAAGGCAGATGGCTGGGGTGTCAGTGTCTGGGGGAGATGGCGAAGTTCTCTTCACAGGGAAGAAGAAGAAATGGGATAAGAAGAAGAAGACCACTGGAGGCAATGGGCCTTCAACTTCGGGTCAGCAGGAGAGGGGCTATGCTCCTAAGGCTGAAGGGAAGAAGAAGGGAGAAGGACCCAAGTGATTTAGGTGCGGAAAGCTTGGTCATATCAGGAAGGATTGCCGGGTGAATCTTCAGCCAGGGCATGCTGCTGTAGGGAAGGAGGAAGCTGAGTCCAGGCAAAATCATGGAGGATGGGGAGGATCCTTCTCAGCTTCAGTCGGAGTTGCAGCTCCTATCAACTATCAGGAGGACTGGATCGTGGACTTGGGGTGTGGTCATCACCTCACCGGGGACGAGTCCATGCTTTCTTCACCGCAGCCATATTCAGGTAATGATGCCATCATAACTGTTGATAATACTGTGCATGCTGTCGAGAAGGTGGGAGTTGTTTCTTTGGGCAGTGATAGAGGGCCACTAACTTTGAAGAGTGTCTATCATGTGCCCCGAATGAGGAAAAACCTCTTCTCCATGACCAACGCTGTAGACGCTGGGTATCACATTCTGTTCGGGCCAACAAAAGTGAAGTTTCAACAAAATGTGGAGGCGGTGAAGGCTGAGGTCGTTCATGTCGGGAGAAGGGTAAAAGACTTGTTCGTTTTATCGACAAGTTCTTAGGTTGAAAAGATGAGGACGAATGATAGTGCCGTTATATGACACGAGAGGTTGGGGCATGTAGGGATGGACAAGCTGAAGGCTATGACGGTAAAAGGTCTGGTCAAGGACCTGCCTAGTCTATCTTCCTACGGTGACGGTCATGTTTGTGCGGGATGTCAGTTCGGCAAGTCTCATCGACTGCTGTTTGATAAATCACAGACAAGGAGTAGTGTTCCGTTGGAGTGTATCCACAGTGATTTGATGGGACCGACTGCTACCCCAAGCCTCGGAGGCAGCAGGTATATGCTGGTGCTGATCGATGATTACACCAGATATGTCTGGGTTTATTTTCTTAAGGAGAAGGCGGAGGCGTTTGCCAAGTTTGTGGAGTTCAAGTAGCTAGTGGAGGGTCGGCTAGGCTTATGGGTAAAGAAGCTGAGAACTGACAACGGGGGGGGGGGGGGGGGGGGGGGGGTGGGTGGGGGGAGTTCACCTCTGATGAGTTCTCTAGTTTTTGCATGGAGTCGGGCATCCGGAGGGAGCTTACTTGTGCGCATACTCCACAACAAAACGGAGTTGCAGATCGGAAGATCCATCATCTGACGGAGACCTACAAGTGTTGGCTGCATGCCAAGAGTATCCCAAGGTCCTTCTGGGCGGAGGGAATGTCTTGTGCTGCCTACGTCATCAACAGGATGCCTTTGAGTCCCATCAACATGTTGACTCCACATGAGATGATGTTCAAGGAGAAGCCAAGCGTGGCACACCTTAGGGTGTTTGGTTCCACCTGCTACGTGCATGTTCCAGATGCTCTTCGAACGAAGCTAGATGCGAAAGCAAGGAAGCTAGTCTTCGTGGGATATGATGATCGGAAGAAGTGCTGGAAATGCATGGACCCGGAGACGCGGATATTTGTTGTATCTCGCAACGTCATGTTTGACGAGGTGACGTCTTACAAGGGAAGTTCTAGTGTTGTGTTACCAGAAAGCAGGGTGGAGTACCAGGAAAGAGCTATGGAAAATCTTCAGGTGGAGCTGCCTTTGTCACCAGGTGGTCCATCTACTTCTAGTTCTGAGATGGAGGCTTCTGGATCAAGAAGCAGGGGGAGCGATGCTCCTAGTACGTCTGGAAGGGGAGCTAGGGAAGAAGCAGCTGAAGATAATGCGAGTCAGGAGAAAGTGTTGAGAAGATCGAAGCGAACGATCATTGCTCCTGATCGCTATACAAGAGGAAACATGGTGAGCTTTGTCTCATGTTTCTTTGCTGGTCCCTTGGATGAGCAGGAACCAGTGAGCTTTGAAATGGCCAAAGGCGTGAAGCAGTGGGATTCGACTATCGAATAAGAGATGGCAGCTCTTGAGAAGAATGAGACCTGGTCTCTAGTGCCCAGGCCTAAGGGTATCACCCCCGTGACATGCAAGTGGGTCTACAAGCTCAAGAAGAAGGAAGATGGTAGTATTGAGCGATACAAGGCTCGCCTTGTGGCTCGTGGATTCTCGCAGCAATACGGTGAAGATTATGAAGAGACATTTAGTCCGGTGGCGAAGATGACTTAAGTTTGGTTCGTTATTGCCTTGTGGCTTTCTATGGGTGGGAGATTTGGCAGCTCGACGTAAAGAATGCTTTCTTGTACGACGAGATTGACAAGGATATCTTCATGGTCCAGCCGCCGGGTTTCGTATCTGAAGATTTTTCCAGACTATGTCTGTAAGCTGAAGAAGGCCCTGTATGGGTTGAAGCAAGCGCCGAGTGCGTGGTACAGGAAGATTGCAGAATATCTCCTATTCTGTGGATTCATTGCTTCAGACTCTGACTCAAGCATGTTTGTCAAGAAGAGTGGGGAGCTTCAAGTCATCGTGCTGCTTTACGTCGATGATATGATCGTGACGGGGAACTCGAAGGAGGAGGTAACAAAGCTTCGGGCTGAGCTATCTATCAGGTTTGAGATGAAGGACTTGGGTGAACTCTACCATTTCCTTGGACTCAAAGTGCAAAGGAAGGGAAGTGGAGTGCTGGTGTCCCAGACTGGATATGCGGATCCAATCATGGTGCGATTCGGCATGAAGGAAGGGAAGTGCATCTCTACATCTCTGGAGAAGGCCATGAAACTTTGGAAGGATGATGGGAGGATTATGGAAGATCCGATTGTATTTTGAGCTCTGGTTGGGAGGTTGATTTATCTGACGATCACTTGGCCGAATATTGCGTATGCAGTTGGCAGGGTGAGTCGTTATATGGGGGAACCACGGATGCCTCATCTACTAGGGGCCAAGAATATTTTGAAGTATGTCAAGGCGACTTCGGATATGGGTCTCCTATACAAGAGGGATGCGGGCTTCAAGGTGCAAGGGTACATGGATGCTGATTACGGGGGAGATTCAGATGATCGGAAGTTGACGTCTGGATTCATCTTCATGGCGGGCCCCACGACTATATCATGGTGCAGCAAGAAGCAGGATTCCGTGTCTGTCTCCACCACGGAAGCGGAATACAAGGCTTCGGCCTTGGCAGCTCAAGAATCCATCTGGCTTAGGAGGTTGGTGGGAGATGTCCATAAGGAGGTTCGGGGTCCGACTCTACTCCGCGGCGACAATGAGAGTGCACTCAAACTGGTTACTAATCCAGTTTGTCACGCGAGGACCAAACATATCGAGATCGAGCATCATTTCATTCGTGAGAAGGTGCTGGAGGGGTCTCTTTCGGTCGAGCATGTTCGGAGTCAGGACAACGTTGCTGACATATTCATAAAGGCGCTGGCGAAGGGGCCGTTCACTCGGCTGAGGAGTTTACTTGGGCTGTTTTCAACTTCCCACTTCAAGGGGGTGTGTTGAAAATGTTGAAGTGGAAGTTGGCGGTCTGGAGGGGTGTTCGCGCGGTCTACCTAACCACGCGATCTCGCGGTCTGACCTATTCGGTCTAGCCGCTGGCTTATTTGGTCTGACCGCCGTTCTGTGTCCAGGTTGCTGAAGTGAGGCCGCGCGGTCTGTTTGTGTGACCAGGTGGCGAGCTGATGTTCTTACTGTGCGGATTAAGCTTGACCGCATAGGGTATTGTTCTGGAAGGGGCAGTCTGGTGTGGTGGCTGTCCGGGTTCTTGGTGGTGTGCACGGACTAAGGTATTCTTAGTCGCGCGGTCTCCTCTTTTGTGTTCACATAGCTGGTCCTTGGCGATCTGCTGGTATATGCGGTCACTGGTGTTTAGTCGACTTGGCGGGCTGTTTCCCTAATCGTCTTGGCGGTGTTCGCGGTCTTTGGAGGAGGCCTTGTTTAGGCGAACACGGGTGGTGGGTATCATGACCGTGCGAGTTGTCATGATCGCGTGGCTTCTTGGAGGAGTGGCGATCTCCTGGTCGTTAGAAGTCGGCAAGCTGACAAAGCGTAGAGCGATCTTCTGCTGATCGCGCGGGTTGGCCGGTCTTGGTCGCGCGATCAGGGGCGGTGACTATATCTCATAGGGTGGTGACTGGATCAGGTCGCACACCTATAAATAGGAGTCACTGTAGCAGCAAAATTAATCGCACCAAGTGTAAGCTGATCTCGCGTCTCTTCCTTGTGGTCTCTTTTTTGCGACCGGCCGGTTAGCTGATTGAACTTTCCTTGTGCAGCTTTTGCGGATTGTGTGGACAACAGCGGTCACCTCTTCTTCTAAGGTGTTCGAGCGGTCTCGCGGCTTGCAGTGCGGGTTGCTAGAGTTCGGGAGAATTAGTGGAGTTCGGAAATCGCAGACTATTCAGTTGGTGTTGTTCAAGTCGCCGGCAGGTTGTTCGGGCGATCTCGTTTTCTAGTCGCGCGAAATCCCAGTTCACGCGGTCAGGCGGTTTCTGTTTGTCAGATCGCCAGTTATCTTTTCTTCAGCACTGTATTTTCCTTTTGGTTTTGTATACTGGCGAAATCATGTCTCGCCTTGTATACCTCGCTCTATAATGAAGATTTCTGCTATTATCAATAAAGATTGCTTTGCTTCATGTGCTTCTGGTTGTTGGCTATAACTTTGAGTTGTACGATTCCTGCTCACTCCTAGATCTATGGATAATTTCTCAATCACTGTCATTATCTGATTCTGATTTTTATGAATTACTTCCTGAGGCATTTATAGCCATCATGCAGAAGTTTCTTTCTTCTTCATCATCTTCATCATCACTAGAGCTGGATGATGATGCATGTTCTAACTCACTGCTTGAGTCAAAGACAACCATCAAGCATTGATCTTTGTCATTTGCATCATTTTCATCTTCATATGAGCTGGATGAAGACTCTGAGCCTGTCTCACTCCATGACTCAGCTACAAAGCCTCTTCCCTTTTGTTTGTGTTTGTGGCAGGATGGCTTGCTGGAGTTCCTCTTTTCTTGTGTCCTTCTTTTGGTTCTCTGGACACTCATGTAGAATGTGTCCAGGTTTCCTGCAGCCATAACAAATAATTTCCATAGAATTAGATTTGTCATACCTTGACTTTTCTTTTGATCTGAAATCCTTCTTCTTGATGTCCTTTCTAGCCATTTTGTAAAATCTATTGGCTAGGAGGCTCATAAACTCCATTTCTCCTAGAGCTTTGTCTTCCTCTTCTATTTCTTGGAAAGCAATGCTCCTTTCCTTCTTGGATGCTAAAGATGAGGTAGATTGTTCAGGTTTTTTGGACTTGATAAGCTGCTCATAGGATTTTAGCTTGCCTAACAAGGTCTCAGTAGAGATCTCATTAAGGCTTCTGGCTTCCTTGATTGGACACATCCTAGAGTGTCATGTGCTGGGGAAGCAGATTAGGATCTTATCATTGACTTCAGTGATTGAGATCACTTTGTCCAAAGTCTTCAGCTCATTGATTATGAGGCTGAGTCTGTTGTACATGTCAGCAGCTGTCTCAGTTTTTCCCTTTTTGAAGTTTTCATACTGGGAGATGAGATGAGATCTTCTGTCTTTTCTCTCATCTGCAGAACCTTCAACCATGTTGTTGAGGGAAATCCAAATATCCCTGGCTGAGGTACAGTCCACAACTTCTGGAAAATATCATCAGACATTGTCTGTGCCAAGATATTCATTGCTTTGGCATCTGCACTTCTTGGTTTCTTCTGTGCATCTGTCCACTCAGGAGGTGGAACAACATTATTGTTGGTTACTGCATCAGTACTTGTTGTTGCTGTAGCAGTAGGGGTCCTATCAAAATAACATTAAAAATATCCTCATCAATAGAATTCATATATAATTTGATCATTGCCTTCCATAATGCAAACTTATTGAGATTGCACATAGGAGGTCTTGTGCTTGAGTATTCTTTGTTCTGTGCCATGAGTTTTTAGAAAAAAAACTCTAGAAAAACTTAAGATCTAATTGATCTTTTGATTCAGGTGTTAGCCTGTGTAACCAATCAACCAACCTCTGATACCAATTGAAAGTCCTCTGATACCAATTGAAAGTGAGGTTAGATCTTAGATTTACTCTAGAGGGGGGGGGGGGGGGGGTGAATAGAGTATTAAAAGTTTTTAACTTATTTTATAGCGGAATTAAAATACTGTTATATATATATGTGTATAACAGAGTGAGTATAAAAACAAAATAAATAAACAACACAACACAACACAGTATAGAAAATCACACAAACACAAAAGACACAAGGATCTATAGTAGTTCCCCAATCAAACTGGGTACATCTACTCTTTTACCACCCTTGGTAGGAATCCACTAGGTTTTTGATCAGGTGCCCTATCACCAATGGAGTTTTGATCAGGTGCCCAAACACCACTGAGCTTTTGATCAGGTTCTCAAACCAACCACAGGTTTTTGATCAGGTGCCCTGCCACCAAAGGGTTAACTTTTGAAGGGAGTTAGAACCCTGTACAAGATGGGATAAAAGAGGGTTTATGAAGTTCTTCTCTGTCAACAAGTTGAGAGAAGACTAGTGGATTGTTGTTGTAAAGCTCCCCCTGTCTGATAGAATTTCTTGACAGATAATGGATGGAGCTTCCTCTTGAATGTAAAGCAAATCTTCCTTGATAGCTGATGAATATGAGAGGAAATGTTTCACAGATTGTTGTTGCTCTTTGAAGATTAGGAACTTGCAGATGAAAACTGGGAGAATGATTTGTGTTGTTGTTCTCAGAGAATGAGAAAGCTGCTGTTGAGCAAGAAGATCTGAAAAGCTTTTTCTTTTTTTATATCTCTCGACTGTTTCTTCTATTCTTTCTTTCTTCTTGCTGTAATACTGTAAAACTTTTTCGTCATCCTTTTTCCTTAGAGAATATCTGACTGATTTGAAATTCAAACCTTCTGAATAAGGAATATAATATTCTGAAAAGATATTTCTTTAAATGCAATCTAATTTTGGCAATAAACTTTAATTCTTTTCCTTTTCCATGAAAGTGTCCTTTTCTAAAATGTGTCAACGACTACTTTCTCAAGAGAAGAGAATGGAAAGGAAATAATAAAAGGAAGAATCAAATCTTGACTTATCTGATAATGAATAAGTCCAAATAATAGAATAGATCCGTTGCTGATTAGTCGATCTGAGTTCAGAGAAAATAGACCATTGATCCTTCAGAAATTTTGAGCTGAGGAGAAAATTCGTCGAGCTGAGAACTGAGTTCGTCGAACTGAAAGTTGAGTTAGTCGAACTGAATCTGGAGTTCGTCGAACTGAATTAATTCGTTGAACACAATCTGGAGTTCGTTGAACTGAGAGATAATCTGCTAAATTGGCTGGAAGATTGAATTCGTCGAGCTGAGAAGCAATTTCGTCGAAATGAACATCTTGTTACTTATTCGTCAAACGCAGAGCTGAGTTTGTCGATCTCAAACTGGAGTTCATCAAACTGAAGACAAAATCTGTTGACCTGGCTGGAGAACTGAATGCGTCGAGCTGGAGAGCAAGTTCATCGAACTGAAGCATGACGTTCGTCGAACGCATAACAGATTTCATCAAACGCAGAATGGAGTTCGTCGAACAAAGAAACTTGGAATTTTTCCTAAGTTCTAGGTACTCAGACACACTTAAACCTTGACCCTTAGACTATACAATGGGGCCAACTTGAGTCCTAGTCAACAGATAGTAATCCTAGCCCAAATTAGTAATAGGGTTGTTCCAATATACGGGAACCTTGGAGAATGCTAGAGAGTTCTTATCCAGACACCCAGAAGCCACGGTGAGCAGTAAGCATGAACTCTTTAACCAACCAAAGCAATAAAAGGAGAGAGAAGCAAGTGAGAGCCCCTCTCCAAAGGGTGCCCTTGGGGCTCTATTTATAGTTTTCTCAAATGTATCTGTGGATAGCTCGATCCCGCATCTTGGTTTCACTAAAAGCAGCCCAAATTGGTCTGCCAACAATGTAATCTTGCTATTTGAAATTACTAACTATAGGCCAAAATGGGGTTTCATGGAAAACACAGGCCACAAAGCAGACAAACGAGTCCAGGTTGTTCTATGCCTGCTCGTTTGGGGGTGTCCAATACATAGTGGGGCTGGGATTCGCACCGAGCTGAGGCGAGTGCAAGTTGATTTTCCCCACTCGCCCACCTTACTCGCCAAAATCCAGTCTTGCTCTCGATCGCTTGATGGCTTGACGATTCCACTTGACAAACACGATGTTGTACATATATATTAACTTAATTTTTGACTTAGCTTGTTTCTTGTTGATGTCTACCCAATATAGCTTAACTTTTCAGAACAATCGACCAGACCATCTAGGTGTTCGACTACATGTTAAGTTGAATTTTGACTTAGCCTAATATTGATGGTGTCAACTATGCTCCTTTTCTTAGCTTGTCTTTCAGACTTTGTTTGCTTGATTCTTAGAGAGTAAGTACAAGTCCAACATAGTCTAGATCTTAGGTCAACCTAATGTCTTGCCCAATGAGGGATTACATTAGCAAGACTATGTCTAACGACACTAAGTCTGGCCCTATTTTGGGCTTATACTATCATACACCTGAGATCATTACAACAATAGCAAACACATCAAACACAAAAGTGTTCATCTATATTGTGAGGGCTTCTTCAAATCAGGAACATTGTGGGCACTATTCTCAACAATGCTTATCCCGATGGCAAATTCTATCATCACAAGCCAACCACACTATTCATTATTAAGGTTGAATATGAAATCCACATCACCTTAGTTTTAGATGAAAATTCCACACGATAAAATGATAATAAGGGCATTAATGTCTAATACATATTCAAATTATAAGCAATTGTGTATATACAAGCAGGTGACAAGTTATAATATCATTTTATACTAGCAATTATTATTCTATGACAAATCATCATAAATAATTCTAGAACTAATGCAATAATAGAGGTACAAGTAAGAGCACTATAAAAGAGTAGTATAAAAGCACAAAGGTAACATAACTTATAAAGATGCCCGTACAAATTTATATGTTAAGGATTTTGTCTAATAATAAAAGTAACTCATCATATGAAAGAGGTCATACTAATTTATATGATAAGGATCCACTTATGCGATGCGATGTTATGTATGATGAATGTAGACTCAACCATGGTTCACTCACGCACATCTATGTCGACATATACTTTTAGTTCCCACTTTTGGAGGGTAGATAAACTCTCAAGCATCTCCTGTCGTGGTCAAATAGAGACAGTGGAGCGGGCATCTCCACTACTAGGTGGGCATGCACACTACCATACCTAGGACTTACGTACCCCTGAATGCATGAGCATGCGGATAGAATGCGTACACTTGCTCGACTAAAACTAGACGAGACCTCCAAGGCAAGGGGAAGGTTCATTGGGAAAAGCATCACCAAGGAATCAGCTGGGCTGGCCCACTAGACCTCAACCCACTAGCCAAGTCTACACACTTTCTTCCGTGTGACGACCGGATAAGTATCGTAGACCCAACACAAGTAATCCTATCATTAGGATCTATATGCACATCCATAGGAAAACATTCCCACAATATTTGTATAACCGAGCTAATAGCTCCCAAGGTCTATTAACCTAGTCCTCATTATATTCTAACAACTAACTCTATCATTGGGATCTATATGCACATGCATAAGTACACATCTCCTCATCATATGTATGAGCTAAAAGCTCCCTGGGTCTATCAACCAAGTCCTCACTATATTCAACTAACATAATAAAAGACAGTTGTATATCCTCCGAGTTGACAACACCCTATAGTCTAGGGTTCAACTCCGGTGTTGGAGAGTATATAGTATGATAAATTGATCGTGATCCTATGGATTACTTATGGCACAATAAAAATATTGAGTGCCTATTATATGGTTAATAGGTTCATCTTATGTAGACTTAACAGTTTGCGTTGATTCTTGCACATCTGGAGATCTACTAGGTGAGAGACTCGTAGCGGTACTAGGTCATACGATGGGATGACATCCCAAATCACTCTTTCACAAGATATTTAATCTTATGAGTTTTTTCGAATTTCTTCTAGTAATCTACCATCAACTACGGGCGGTGCTGCGAAGTGAAATTTTAAGAATTTTGTTATACACACTCCATGTGTGCTTAATTATATATACAAGTAAAAGAGGCCGCAAATCCATTTCCACTAAGTCAAGTATTCTAACCTTTCAACCAGAGGTTCAATTGTGACCTAAGAGTGAAATTATAGAAATCGGTTAAGTCTCCATCGATAGACTATAATTATTTTGTTAATTCATGAACGTGATTATTTTCTAAATTCTAAACTTTGGTAGAATGTGCTCCAAAAATTCTACACTTTCCTATGGTCATCCCACTTCCATGTGTAAATTGTTCAGCTAAATTGAGTGAGCATTCAGAGAATTATTCAAGGTTACATGGTTTACTATTTACACACCATAAGTAAATTTCATGTGTGGTTCATCATGTCCCACTACCCAAATGACCTACAACTTATACCAGAAGTTTAGGATAGGCTAAATTTGATGCCACAAGAATTATGTTAATTTTTAATGAATGTTTAGAGAAATATTCATGGTATCATGATTTGCTATTAGCACACCACGTGGATTACAAGTAAGGTTCATCAAGTTCTATTTAACTAATTGACCTAAAATTTTTACCAGAGGTCTAAGATAGGTTAAATATAATCCCAGTAGAATTCGTTTAATTTTTTATGAGTATTAAGAGAAATATTCAAAGTATTAAGAATTATTATTAACAAGCCACATGTGCATTCCAAGTATGGTTCATCAAGTTCTATTAATCCAATTGACAAAAAATGTCTGCTAAAGGTGTATGATAGGTTATATATAATGCCAGAAAAATTTGGTTAATTTTGGATGAGTCTTAAGAGAAATATTCAAAGAATCAAGAATTACTATTAGCACACCACATGTTGATTACAATTATGATTCATCAATTTAAACAATTGACCTAAAATTTCTAACATAGGTCAAAGATAGGTTAAATATTATGCCAGCAAAATATGGTTAATTTTTGATGAGTATTAAGAGATATATTCAATATATCAAGAACTACTATTACCACGCCATATGTGGATTATAAGTATGGTTCATCAAGTTCTATTTTATCAATTGACCTAACATTTCTACCAGAGGTCTAGGATAGGTTAAATATAAATCCAGAAAAATTTAATTAATTTTTGATGAGTATTAAGAGAAATATTCAAAGTATCATGAATTACTATTAGCACGCCACACGTGGATTATAAGTATGATTCATCAAGTTTTATTTAACCAATTGTCCTAAAAGTTTTACCAGAGGTCTTAGGTAGGTTAAAATAATTTAATTTTTGATGAGTTTTAAGAGAAATATTCAAAGTATAAAGGATTACTATTAGCACACCACATGTGGTTTACAAGTATGGTTCAACAATTCCCACTCAACCAAATGACCAAAATTTTTTACTGGATGCCATTCCTAACATGTTTATTCTACTGTAAATATTTGAGGGCTTAATTCAGCCAAATATATATAATAATTTCATTATTACCCTAATGTTATAATAACTTTATTTAATTCAAAACTTGTGAATATTATTTTCAAAAATTTCCACACATTTTTGGAGCCATTCCTAAGGTAGTCCTACAGTCATGTATCAATTTTTAGCTCAATTGGATGAGAAATCAAATATATGTGCAAGGTCACAAATTTTGCTACATGCACACCATAATTAAAACTATAGCAACTATACAAAGTGAGATTTTTCAAGATCCACATAGCAAAAGGGCCTAAATGTTTTTTACCAGAGATATAGAATGGCATAAGAAAGGTGTCACTAAAGACTTACGATTTTTTAGAATAATTTAGGCATAATTATTTCATTAATATGGTCTATGTATTATTTTCAAATAACCACAAAAATTTTGGAACAATGTTTGCCAAAAATCCTCAAATTTCTAAGGGAGGTGCAACTACTTAATTAACATGCATGTACAAAATTTCATTGACATGCATGCAAATTGAGAGAGAGATTCATAAAATAAACTTTGAAATACTAAAAATACACCAACCACTAGAAATTAAATTGGGAAGGCTACATGGCACCCCAAAAAATGTACCACACCAATCTGGAACTGTCTTTCCAAGGGATACAACTTTTATGTTGAGCCCTTAGACTAGATCTATCTGGATCATGTTCAAAATAAGGCTTGAAGACTGTTGGGAAATTTGCCTTCAATATTTCCATATTTGAAGAAGAATCACAAATATAGGTAAGCAATTTTGTTTTTCATATTGCACTTTAGATCTTGTTGTGACATGTAAATCAATTCTATATTATTAGAATCCAAACTACAACGAAGTCAGAAAATTATCTAAGTAAAATATTATTTTAAGTCCAAGCTAATAGTCATACAGACAGGAAGTTTATCGTCGAGATAGACTCGCTGATATCGTCTTAAAGAAGCTATTCGATTTGGGAGATTGAGCTAAGTTAAGCAGACATGAAGCTTATCATCGAGATAGTCTCGGCGATATCGTCTTGAAGCCATTTGATTGTGAAGATTACCCTATGAGGGGCTCACAACGGTACTAGGAAGTACGATGGGCTGACATCCCAAACCTCCTTTTTCACCATGACACTTAGTTATTATTGGTTGGTACCCATATTTCCCTTCCTCTCTAATTGCTCTAGAATCCTAAGGTGATTTACAATAGACCCGATAGTGGAGTGTCGATGTTCAATTGAACATCAATCCCTACCTTTCCTTAGTGACCAACTACTCTTACATGTCATCACACAATCCCTACTTAATGGTTCCATATTCAGATGTTAATCATAACTCATACTTGATGGTGGATAGCTCCTCACATCTCTTAACATATCATTATCAAAATCTCATATTGATAATTTTATTAAACGCACCCCAATCCAAGCTATTGAGTGTTGTCACTAGTTGGTTTGTCAACTAATCAATCTATGGTGACACAATGTTCCAAGGATTAATAATTCTAGGTGTAAAGATCAAATGGGGTCTAATTCAAATATTTCACTTTTGCTATCCGCATACCAAATTGTCCTCAGGTATGATACATGACCTTAAAGGGAGCTACATGATCCCCCTAGCAAATGTGTATCCAAATAAAGCTCCAGAAGTGGTACAAATGATAAGCAACTAATTTCCACCCTTTTTTTGAATATGTTTATGCTTGGGACTTGTTTGCCCGGAAAGCCCGCGATCTAGTCCTTAAAATGCAAAATCGCGGTCTCAGCGGTCTTCGAATTTGTGATCGCACAGATCACCAACCTTCAGCCTGACCTGGTTTTCTATGTTCCAAGCAGCCGAAGCCATTCAAGATCGCCAGTCCGAGCGGTCTGGGCTTTTTTCTGTTTTTTGCTATTTGTACCCCATTTCACTGCCCCGGCTCTCCTGTACCCCGGGCAGCCCGTAGTTTTTCAGTTCTGCCCGTTTGGGCAGCCCCCTCGTCTATAAATAGAGGGGTAGGGGTACCTGAGAAAGTACTTTTTGGCCCCGAGGCTCTAGCTTACAACCTGTGTAAGCGGTCTCATTTTTAAGTGATCGCTATCCTGTGATCATTTTCCTCCCTTTCAGCCTCTCCTGTCTTAGTAACCTACACTTCGCAGTTTTCTCCTGTCCCTCTTAGTGTGAATTTTGGAGGTGCCACTTTTGGTGCCGACAGAACGAACACGCGACCTTCAGATTCGAAGTGTCAGGTGAAATTCAGACATTCAAGATGGCTGATCGCCGTAGAGGTCGTCCCTTGCGATCTCCCAGTGTTCCCCCTTCCGATCACAATCCTTTAGAAGCGCTTGAGCGCCACTTCGAGCTTCGAGTTGAGCAGGCTCTCCGCGAGGCCGCCCGAGCTAGGCAGGACACTGCCGCTGTTCAGCAAGAGATCGCGCGGTCTCAGCAAAAGGCCGCTCGAGATCGGCAGGAAGTCGTCCGGACTCAGCAGGAGCCCGCGAAGCAGATTGAGGCCATGAACCAGGTTCTGGCCACGATCTCCCAGAAGATCCTTCCTCAAACCTCTCAGGTCGCTACCCCTGACCGTGTGGCAAGCGGTCATCCGAGCGATCATCCCGTTTTCCAGCCCGCAGCTCCTCAGCGATCTCAGCATGAGTTTGCTGCCCATCGTAATTCTTTCCGAGCCGCAGCCCAGGGGCCTCCGGCTCAAACCCTGAATTTTGAAGAAGGGTTTGCTTACCCTCAAGATCCTCCTGCTCCTTTTCTTCCTCCTCCAGGATCTTCTGTTTTCGGGGAGCCTTCCCCCTTTACTGATGAGATTCGTCGGGATCCAATCCCTCATGGATTCAGAGAGCCCCGTCTCCCTGTGTATACAGGAGAGACCGACCCGATGTGTCATCTTCAAGCCTTCGAGTCTGCTGTTGCCCTCAGGACCATTTCAGATGGAGTGAGGTGTAAGTTGATGGTCACCTCTTTTGATGGGTCGGCCATGGAGTGGTTCTATAAGCTGCCTTGTCAATCTATCTCGAGCTTTGCTGCCCTGAGGCAAGAGCTCCTTTTAAGGTTTGCCACTGCGAAGAAAAGGAAGAGTGGTCCTGCGACCCTCTTCAAGATTAGGCAAGGGGACAACGAGACTGCAGCGCATTTCGTTGACCGTTTTCAAAAGGAGATTTTGGGAGTCAGAGACATGGATCCCGAGCTCTACATGGTAGCTTTGATCAGTGGCCTGCAGGAGGGCCCTCTGAAGTTCAAAGTCACAACCAATGAGCCTGGCTCCTATCAGGAGCTAATCAGCATCGCCAATCGCTACATTGAAGGGGAGATCAACAACCCCACCTATGTGAGCAATCTGACCAACAGGGCCACTCAGAAAGGCTCTGCAGGATTTTATCCGGCTCCATCTTCCTCGAATCCTCGACAGGAGCTCCCACCTCCAGCTCCGAGAGGTAAGAATTATCGCAACAACCGCTTCAATAGAGGTAACCAATCTTTCCCACCTCAAGGTTCATTTCTTCAAACCCCCGCTACTCCTGCTCCGCAAGTCACCCCAGTCCACCAGATCCAATACGCTCAACCTCCTCTTCTGGCCCTCCCGTCTCCTTACGATGAATCCCAAGAGTCTTTCACAGACTTTGGGGTTCCAATGAATGAGGTACTCTAAACCGTTCAGAAGCAGCCTTTTTTCAAAAGGCCAGTTCCGCTGAACTCTGATCCAAGAACAAGAAACCCTACCCTCTACTGTGAGTATCACAGAGAAAGGGGTCACTTAACGGAGGATTGCAGAGCCCTCCGCTTGTTCTTTGAAAAACTTCTGAAGGAGGGTAAGATCCCTGATCTTATTCAGAAGAGCGATCCTGCTAAAGCCTCAACCTCCAAGGCCAAGGAGGTAGATGAGATTCAATGGGCATGCGAAGAAGTAGATGATGTTGGCCATCTGGGCAACATCGGTTTTCCCAGCGAATATGTGGACGCTAATGATGAGGGTGCCTTGGGCAACCTTTTCTGCATCCATGGGGGGGGGGGGGGGGGGGGGGCAGGTCCGGAGTCCTCGAGAAAGGCAAGCCTAAAAAGAGTTTATCAATCGGAGGTTGCTGCTACCTCTTCAGCACCAGTCCGAGGGACGGTCACTTTTGGAGATGAAGATCTTCCTCAGACCGCGAATCCCTTTGACGACGCGGTCGTTATTAAAGCGGTGATAGAAAATTATACGGTGGAGAAAATTCTAATAGATACGGGAAGCTCAGTCAACGTGCTCTTCAAACCAGCTTTTGAGGCATTGAAGACAGGTAAAACTCTCCTATCGACTGAAGGACCTCTTTATGGCTTTTCAGGAGAAAAGAAGGAAGTAGAAGGGCTCGTCACTCTCTCCGTAATTCTGGGAGGGATAGTGAAGCTGGTCAAATTTATAGTCGTTGATGCTCCCAGTAGCTACAACGCCATCTTTGGAAGACCCTTCTTGAATGGATATCAAGCCATTGTCTCCACTTATCATCAAGCGGTGAAGTTCGCCTTGAATGGCAAACAACATCGAATCAGGAGCGACCCCAGGAAAGCTAGAGAATGCTATGTAAAGACGGTTAACATGATCGTGTCTTCTCCACCCCAGGAAGTCATGATGACTGAATCCATTGGAGTTCCTGAACAAGTTCAAGTTGCAGAAGAAGTGGAGGAGGATGCAAGAGATGGAGTTCGCTTGGAACCTGCCCAGGCAACTCAAAATGTTCGGATCATCGAGGAAGATGAGAGCAGAAGCCTCTCCATCAACGCTGAATTATCCGAAGCTGACAAGGGTCAGCTCATCTCTTGTCTTCTGCAAAATTTAGATATCTTCGCTTGGTCGGCAGACGACATGCCTGGAGTGGATCCAGATGTTGCTTGCCATCACCTCAACATTAGCCCAAACGTCATCCCGGTTCAGCATAAGAAGAGGACTGTTGCAACCCCTTCTGGCTCAACCCATCCGTGGAGAAGTAGAGAAGCTCCTGAGGGCAAAGTTCATTCAATCAATCCAATATCCTGAGTGGGTATCAAACGTTGTAATGGAACTAAGCCAGGTGGAAAATGGAGGATGTGTGTCGATTTTACCAAACTCAATAAAGCTTGCCCCAAGGATTGCTATCACTTGCCTCAGATAGATTCTATAGTGGATTCTGCGGTAGGATATTCTTTTATGAGTTTTTTAGATGCTTTTTCAGGTTATCATCAAATCAGGATGCATAAACCGGATATACCGCATACTTCGTTTATCACAAATGATGGTTGCTTCTGTTAACTCGTGATGCCTTTTGGGCTGAAAAATGCTGGAGCAACTTACCAAAAAATGATGGATACAGTTTTCAAGAGTCAAAAGGCAAGAAACCTTGAGGTATATGTCGATGACCTTTTGGTAAAAAGCAAATCCTTCTCCTCTCATCTTAAAGACCTCTCGGAAACTTTTGCAACCCTGCGAACCTTCAATATGAGGTTGAATCCGTTAAAGTGTGTTTTCAGAGCAAATAAAGGTAAATTTTTGGGTCATCTCCTCACTCCAGAAGGGTTAAAGCCCAATCCAGACAAGGTGAAAGCTATTTTGGAAATGCCACCTCCCAAGACCCCAAAAGAAGTTCAACAGTTGGGAGGAAGAATGGCAGGCTTGAGTCGATTCATCTCCCAGTCAGGGGATAAAAGTGCACCTTTCTTTAAGACCCTCCGGGGAGGGGCCAGGTTTGAATGGACCCAAGAGTGTGATGATGCTTTCAATCAGCTTAAAAAGCAGTTGACTTCAATGCCTCTACTCCAAAGCCCGCGAGAACGGGAGGATCTTTTTCTATATTTGGGAGTCGGAGCCGATGCTATAAGCTCTGTTTTGGTCCGAGAGGAGAAAAAGAGGTAATTTCCAGTTTACTATGTAAGTCGAATTCTGAAGAATGCGGAGACTCGCTATCCAATCCTAGAGAAACTAGCTTTGATGCTCGTGATTTCAGCAAGAAGATTAAGACCATACTTTCAAGCTCATTCGATTCTAGTCATCACTGACCTTCCATTGAAGAATGTCTTGGAAAAGCCAGAACATTCAGGAAGGCTGGCAAAGTGGGCGATAGAGCTTAGTGAATTTGATATATCCTATGTTCCAAAAATGGCAATCAAAGCTCAGGTTTTAGCAGACTTCATGGTGGACGCTAAAGAAGTTGAATCACAGAAGGGGGTCGGAGTACCCCTTGCTTGGACAATTTTCGTAGATGGAGCCTCAGGAAGAAATTCTTCCGGAGCCGGAGTTGTCTTAGTCAACCCAAATGGAGTAAGATTGGATCAGGACCTGAAGTTCTACTTTCAAGTAACGAATAATCAAGCAGAATATGAAGCTCTGCTATCCGGTCTTAAATTTGCTAGAGAGCTGGGGATCGATGATGTCAAAGTTCTCACTGATTCTTTGGTGATAGCTTCTCAAGTGAATGGAACTTTCGAAACCAGAGATAGTATCTTAAAGCGGTATCTAACTCTGGTAAAAATCGAGGTTGGAAAATTTAAAAGTTTTACTATTGAACATATTCCAAGGGGCGAGAACACGGAAGCAGATGGATTAGCAAAGTTCAGACTTCTCTCGGGAGGAACAACTTCGGAATTGTTTCGCCCGACAATTGAAGGAGGAGAGGTCATGGAGATTGATCAGCATCCGTCTTGGATGGATCCGTTCGTTCTGTATCTTTCAACGGGAAAATTCCATTCAGCCGTAAAAGATAAGAGAAGGTTTAAACAAAAAGCAGCTAACTACTATCTTGTTGCAGGAGTGCTTTATATGAGAACTTTCCTTTCTCCACTAGCACGGTGTGTCTCGGAAGAAGAAGTTCTAGTGATTCTTCAAGAAGTTCACGCAGGAGAGTGCGGGAGTCACTCAGGAGCAAGGACTTTAGAAAAAAGAATCTTGAGACAAGGGTATTTTTGGCCTCAAATGAGGAAGGATGCAGAGAAGTTTGCTAAGAAATGCGTCAAGTGCCAGAAATTCGCTCCTCTTCAAAATCAGCCGGCCCAGCAGCTTAAATCGATAGCAACCCCATGGCCATTTGCAGTTTGGGGGATGGATTTGATTGGGCCTTTTCCTACGGCAAGTGGTCAGCGCCGATATATTATAGTCATGATTGATTACTTCAGCAAATGGATAGAGGCAAAGGCATTGGCCAAAATTACTACCCAAGCTGTGAAGAATTTTATTTGGGGGGAGATAGTATGTCGGCACGGAATTCCAATGGCAATCATCACGGATAACGGTTCTCAGTTCAATAACTCAACTCTTATTAATTTCTGTGATCAAATTGGCATTGAGCTACGTTTTGCTTCTGTGCATCATCCCAGAAGTAATGGGCAGGTAGAAGCTGCTAACAAGCTCATCATAAATCTTTTGAAAAAGAAAGTGGAAAATCTCAGAGGCAATTGGGCAGAACAACTACCTTCAGTTCTCTGGGCTTTAAGAACAACTCCAAGTTCTGCCACTGGAGAGACTCCTTTCATGTTATCGCATGGTTTCGAAGCTCTTATTCCGGTGGAATTCGAGGTAAAAAGTCCAAGGGTATTGTTAGCACAACAAAATCAGATTGATTGGATGGAAGAAAACAACGAAGAGTTGAGATGCAGTCTCGACTTAATTGAAGAATTAAGAGATATAGCAACCATCAGGCAAGAGGAGGTAAAAAGAATAATGGCAAGATTTTTTGATAGAAATGTGAGAACCAAGGAATTTGTTGTTGGGGATTTGGTTTTGAAGAAAGTAGATGCAGCAGCAAGAGCCGGTTCGGTTGGAAAGCTTAACCCAAACTGGGCGGGACCATTCATGGTAAAAAAAGGTGCTGAGAAATGGTGCCTATCATCTCCAAACCCATGAGGGAGAGGAGTTGCCTCACTCTTGGAGTGGAGATGATCTCAAACTTTTCTTCTCTTAAAAAAGTTCGTATTCGATCTTTTCCCCATTCTATCTCCCATTCCTTTTCTTTCAAAGTATTGTACAAATACGGCCAAAACATTCATGATATACATAGTGAATGGCAAGTTTTGAATCAAGTTGTTCATAAAAACCAAGAAAGATATAGACGGATCCTACTTCATTCTCCCTCGGCTTGTTAGCTTGACGTGTAATTCTGCCAGGACCACAGATGTCGGGGAGATTTTGAATCTGTGTAGCAGTGGCTCGCCAAGCTCGAGCGGTGAAAGTTTAGGATGCCGGGTCCTAGCTGACATCTGGCACACCTTAGTAAGGAGGTCTGGGTGGCTGGCTCAGCTCTGTCATGCATTGAAAAGGACATTGTTATGGTCTTAACGATCTACGAGGAAAGCAATGTCGGTATAAGCCTCATCGGCATGACCACACCTGCCCTACCGATCATTTTGATCTATAACTCTCGAATATTCATTAAAACATGATTAGGTGAGGTGAGGTCGGAAACATCTGTAACCGTCGCCTGAATCCCAAAATATAATCTATCAAGGAAAGCAATGTCGGTATAGCCTCATCGGCATGACCACACCGACCCTACAAACTATTTTGAAATTCTCCTCTCCTTTTTTCTCCTCCCTTTTTCTACAATCTCATTTACTTCATAATATTGAGATCGGGCGGTCAGATCTTTTGAGACCGCATACTTTCCTCTCTTCAAAGGGTGATCAACATTATTCATGGTTAATGGCTTGATCTTCTCCAGGATCTGAATAAAAGTGATCGCCAGTATCAGTGTTTTATGATCGCTAGGCGAGATTTTCTAAAGAGGCTTGGTTTTCAGAAATTGTATGAAGAGATCTTGGTTATTTACGGTCGCTAGCTCGATTATCTCTAGGACTTGAAAGTAATTGCCAGCCTTGGTTTTCAAAGATTGTTGGAAGAAATCTAAGTTGTTTGTGATCATCAACTTCATTTTCTCCAGGATTGGGCAGAAGTGATCGTCAGGCAAGGCTTTCCGAAGATGATTGGAATCGTTATTCAGGAATCTCTTAAATTGTCTTGATAGCGATCGGTCTGATCATACTGAGATCGCGATCTAAATTGTTCTTATTCAAAGATTACATGAAAATGCTCATGATCCTTCAATCCCTATCACTTGATGGTTGGGTTTTTTCCTCAAAATGGCGGTCTGAGTATTGTTAGATCGCCGCAATGATATTCATAAAGATCTATTATCAAGTTCTAATCTTCTTACAGGTGGTCCGATTATTCGAGATCGCAGAGTTATCCTTTTTTATACAGTTTTGGATTTGTCAAATTTCTAATCTCCATAAACCAGAAAACGCCGAAACCTAATGCATTGAGATCGAATGCTAAATTTAATATGCTGTGATCGCATACAATAGAAGTCGTGATCGATTTGCATGAATAATATAGCAAAAACAAGTACAGAAAAGAGTCATTCACGAACAAAATAATTTTCCATTCATTTCAAAAATTACAATATCAGGCGCGGTCATTGAACGACAATTACATCATTTGTCGGGAAAGGGTGTCTATTTCTTCTATTTCTTTTTCCGCGGAGACCGCTCCTCTGATGAAGAAGTTGAACTCTCCGAGGACTCACTTTCACTATCAGTCTCCCTCGATCCAGAATCCGAGGCCGCTGCTGAGCTCATTTCCTCGCCGAGAAAAACACTTTCACTAGGAGAAGCGTGATCGTCTTGACTTCCAACGACCTCGACAGATTCATCTTCAATGGTCTCAGCGGTCTTCGATTCCTTAGCTTTTTTCTTTTCCGCCTCCTCGATCATTTCTGCGACCTCAGGAAAGAGATCGACAAAAGTCGTATCCCAGAAATCAGCAGTAAGGCCATCTTTTTCGCGAAGAATAGCAATTGTTTTGTTTGATGCATCCCTGACATGAGTATATAGGGATCTGAGGTAGGCAGGATTATGGATATCATATGCGGTCTTCTTGAAATTCTGAAAAGGAAATGTATCAGATCGAAGCAGTCAAGGTAAGATAATATTTAAAGATCGCATTTTCTTTGAATACTTACATCAAAACGATCCTGCAGACGCTCTCTTGCTGCAAAGATGCGCGAAGAGATCGCCCCATATGATGGTTCAAAACCGTGCTTCGGGCGGTCACCTGAGCGCATACATCAGGGAGATCGTCGGTCCTGATCCTCAACGCTTCATTAGCATTCTTTTTCCCATAAAGGGCAAAAGTGACCGCAAAAGCATGATTCGAAAACCTCCCTCCCCAGAAAGGAAGATTGGTTGACACCTTCAGAGACTTTCCGGTCTCACCCCATCTCAGTAGAGATTTTCCTTTGATATCTTTTACTTTCTTTCCAAAACCCAATAGGGGAAATGGTCCCTCCTCCAGATCACCCTCCTCGGCGATCTCCTTTGCTTTTCTCTGGCGATCTTGCTTCAGATGCTTTTTACGCTGGGTAAGGACTTCACCACTCGGTGTCACTGGGTCGACTTTTGGGATCGCGAATTCGGCTGTAAGAGGAAAACAGTTAAGAAGAAATTTCCAAATTCTATTAGAGAGACCGCTGGGAATCGTAGAAAATTATAGCTTACTTTCTTCCGATAAGACCGCAGCAACATCGGGCCAGATCGCCAGGTAATGATTCAGATCGAATCGTTTCCCCGCCAGCCATTCCAAGACTGCAAGTTCTTCCTCTGAAACAAGTTTTTCTTTTCTAAATATTTTCTCTGCTCGCGGAGAGGGACGGCTGGCGAGACCGCCAAGATCGCCTTCAAAGATCAGATACCTCTCAGTCCAGAGAGAGATTTTATTCAGAAGATTTAGAACTTTTATTCCATTACAACTGAGATACAACAATCCTTTGAACTCTTCTTTATTTTGACCCTCTTTTAAAACCTTGACAGAAAATGTGCCTCGGAAGATCGACATTGTGAATTTTAACTTCACCGATCTCAAGTAATTAATAAAGACACTCATCAGACCGATCGAGTTTGGCGGGATTTGGGCAAGAACGAGACCATAATAATCCATCACTTCTAACATTTCCCAAGGGATGGAAATTTGAAGACCATAAGCGAAGTGGTTAATCGGGATGACATATTTATCTTCATCTCCAGAGTTCAAGTCTTCATCTTCAAATGGAATTCTGATCGTGATCTCGTCATCGATCTCATATTTTTCAATGAAGGAAGAGTATTCCTTCTCCGAGATTTGACCATATTTGTGATCGGAGTTCAAAAAGACCTCAGCAGCTTTGGAACGTGCGGACACCATTTTATGAGATCGCAGGGGTCAGTAAACTAAAGAAAACTCAAGAAGAATAAAATAATGATCCGGAAGAGCAGCTATTTATAGAAGGAAGAAGATGATTGTGTAATGATTATACTTCTTGAGATCGCCCTGCAGATGGGTCAGACCACCAAAAGCTATATAGGCTCGAAAATAACAAACACGCATAAAATTTTCATCAGATCACATAATCTTTAGCTTTTTAGGGAGTCACCAAACAACTCGCATGAAGATCGCAATGCACATGATTCACAATACAAACACTATTTAATAAGATCGCATTCATGAAATCCAGAGATCGTAAAATGAATATCACAACGTTAAAGTTAATACCATAAAGCAAAATCAAAAATATCTTACAGACCAGAAATAAACTAAGCAGTGTTTCTAGAGAGATCGCTAAATAAAAAGAAAGAAGGGTAGCGGTCTCATCTCCTCTGATCCTTTCTCCTCCCAACAAACGCCGCCACATCCTGCATCTCATTGACCGCAGTCCATGCAGATGCTAGGCTATGATTGGCAACCATGGAAGCCCTATGGATTTTAGACATTTCGCGGTCTACTTGCTCCATAGGGATTACCACGATTTCCGCCGATCTCTTTTCCGCGAAACTGCTGGAAGTGCCCGCCTTCATCGACATTTGAGCCCCCCCCCGAAGAGTGGCGATCTCAGCAGAAAGTGTCGCGGCCTTCCCTATGTAATAATCGGCATCCTTTTGGGCTTTCCGAAGTTTTTCCTCAAACTCGCCTCGAGCCTGCTTTTCTTTGACTTCGAAGCTTGAAAGAATTTGCTTCTCCTTAGCTTCAAAATTCGCGGTCTGGATTCGGAGGCGGTCTTCTAGCATCCTCTCGCGATCTCGCATGACCCTCATGTCGTCAAGCATTGGCTTAAGGAGATCAGCGAACTCTGGAGGGATTGAAACTTTTCTTGGTATCTCACCTTCTTCAGAAGCTGAGCTCACATTTTCATCTACAACCAGGAGAAAAAATGGTCAAAAATAATCAGAATTTGTTATCAAGAAGAAAGTAAGGATTTCGTGTGAAATACTTGACAGTGTAGTAGGACCGCAGTCAAGTAAGTTCTTTTCAACATCTTTTGAGACCGCAGCATTGGCGGTCAACAAAAGGCGGTCAGATCCCCTTAGGCATTCTAAATTGATTTTTTCTAATTGTCTTTTTCGTGACCGCTCGCCTTCTTTCCTTCTTCTTTTTAATTCAGCATTACTAACAAGAATGTCATCAGTTTCAATAATGACAATCTCAGGTCGCTTTCCAGGAGATGCAGGGCGGAAAGCAAGTTTGGGAAGTGAACCAATCGGTCTCGCGACCATCTTCGCCTTACCAGCCTTAATAAAGTCTAACGCAGCTGCGCGGTCTGCCGCCTCCGCATCCAGCTCTTTATCCACTTCTAACAAAGCATCGCCGCCATCACTGGATGCAGCGGTCTCATTTTTCTCCTTTCCTTTCTCGGCCGAGACCGCCTCTCCAGCAATTCTTTTTCTCTCTTCTTTCTTCTTCTTCTTCTTCTCCTTATCCTTCTTCCCAGCAGCTAGAACTTCCTCTTTTTCTTTCCTTTCTTTCTCCACGACCATAGAAATCATTTCTTTTTCTTTCCTCTCCCTCTCTGCTTTGGCGATCTCCTCCTGCTTTCTTTTCTCTTCTTCTCTCTTCTTTAAACTCTCAGTGATCGCCGCAAGCCTGGCGATCTCGTCCTCTTTTACTTTTCTTTCTTCTTCCTTTCTCCTCTCTTCTTCCTCTTCTTTCTTCTTTCTTTCTTCTTCTTTTCTTTTTTCTTCAGCAACTTCTTCCTCGGCGATCACTCGAAGTCGTTCAACTTCAAAAGGATCCATTGACTAATAATCAAGGAAAAATTAATAGAAGAGTCAATTTTAAAATAAGTACAAAATTTGAAATTTGATTGCTTACGCTTGAAAGATTCTCAACAGGGTTATCTTCTGAAAGATAAGTCTGAAGATCGATGTCACCAGCGGTGACAATCTGTCCAGTTTTCACCCTCTTAGCAGTCTGATCAGGAGAACTCGCTTCTTTTCTTTTTTAAGTCTCTAACAGCTTTTTCTTTATCGGCAATCTGGCTTCTAAGATTCTCAGCTGAAGCCTTCACCTGCAGCATAGCAGCCTTGATCGATTCTACAGAAGCGGTCTCTCCAGAACAATCGGCAGGTTGATTGACCACTTCCAGGGTCGTCTTAACAGCAGCTTCTGCGACCGTTAAATCAACAAGAGCCTTAGAAGCAGGATCATCTTTTTTCTTTGAACTCTTGATCGATTTCTCCTTGCTGGAACTGACGGTCTTCTTCGAAATAACTTTCTTTGTTTTCGACGCAGATCCTGGTGATTTTCGGGATTGCGCTGATATTTTCATCAAGTCTAAAGCATCCATCTCAAAGGGAAAATTCTTTCGCGATCTCAGAAAACAGTGACCGCTCAAGGATCGGGATCTCTCAATACTGTGGAATCTGAAGATCTGAGGTGGTATTTATAGCCCAAGCCGCATTTATGACAGTCGCGGTCTCGGCGGTCAAAGTTTACATTTTCGAAGTTCTAGTATAACTTAAAAATGTGCGGGGATTATGTTTGCCCGGAAAGCCCGCGATCTAGTCCTTACAATGCAAAATCGCGGTCTCAGCGGTCTTCAAATTTGTGATCGCACAGATCGCCAACCTTCAGCCTGACCTGGTTTTCTATGTTCCAAGCAGCCGAAGCCATTCAAGATCGCAAGTCCGAGCGGTCTGGGCTTTTTTCTGTTTTTTGCTATTTGTACCCCATTTCACTGCCCCGGCTCTCCTGTACCCCGGGCAGCCCGTAGTTTTTCAGTTCTGCCCGTTTGGGCAACCCCCTTGTCTATAAATAGAGGGGTAGGGGTACCTGAGAAAGGACTTTTTGGCCCCGAGGCTCCAGCTTACAACCTGTGTAAGCGGTCTCATTTTTAAGTGATCGCTATCCTGTGATCGTTTTCCTCCCTTTCAGCCTCTCCTGTCTTAGTAACCTACACTTCGCAGTTTTCTCCTGTCCCTCTTAGTGTGAATTTTGGAGGTGCCACTTTTGGTGTCGACAGGACTAATATTCAAATCCTTTATATTTAGGGGGATCTATCAATTTGCACATGAAGTATCAATTAGCATGGCCAAAAAGGTCTAATAAAATTTGTTGAGTTTAGTTATGATCCAAAACAATGTTCATCAGAGATTCATAATTTTCTCCCTAATTAAATTCCAAAAAATTAATTAAATGTCCAAGGGTACTTTTTATAATATTGTGAAGGATCTACTACAAATATTCATCTAAATGCTGTAAATAAAGTTTCCATGTATTTATATAACCCTAAAATGAACATCAACCAGGATTGGCATTTTTCTAACAGTATTGATCATCAAAACAAAATAAATCATGTAAGCCCATTATTTCTACTTTATGAAGGAGCTACTATAAATCATCATAAAATAATTACAAATAATTATCAGGGCATTAGGGTGATGATAAAATAAGTCTTCTAGCTAAGTCTCATAATTTTCTAATTTAATTTCACCAGCAATGATAATTACTCAAGGAAAATGTTAAAATTCCACTTTATGAAAGAACCATTGTGAATCATCAGAGAATAAATGTGACAAAATCATCTGGACATTATTATTGTCTAAGAAGTCTACTCACCAAGTTTTATAATTTTCAAATTTCATTTAACCAACCACATTAATTATTCTAAGAAAACAATCAAATTCCACTTTGTGAAGGAACCACTATAAAACATCAGAGAATAAATATAAAAAAATTATCAGGGAAATATTGTGCTCTAAAAAGCAGACTGACCAAATCTCAAAATTTTCTAATTTTATTTGACCAGCAACATTAATTATTCTAAGAAACAATCAAATTCCACTTTGTGAAGGAACCACTGTAAATCTCAATAAATAAATATGATAAAATTTCTAGAGCATCCTATTGGTCTTAAAATTCAACTACCCAGATTCATGCAATTCAAATTTCATTTGCTCACATAGAGGCGGCGTAAAGTAATTTGGGGTAATTTGGATGTGCAATTTAGTGGACTAAGTAGCTCTAAAAAAATTCCATTAAAATTTCCAGGGTGTAATTACACCCTCTAAATTAAATTCCAGACATTCATCATGATCTATGGAGATTTGACCCTAGATTTCTGAATTGTGCTTAATGTGACTAAAGCACACAAACCCTAATTACCTAGGGAATTCAACCTCAATGTGTTTGATTCTTTCATAGATGAAAGTGTTGAATTTTTGAAGTGGAAGAGGGAAGTCGGGCAGTCTGTTCTTGGAGACTGCAGAGATCGCGTGGCCTGGTTGGCGGCTTGTCTCTGGTATTGGCGGCCTATATTGGTCATCTGGTTTTCTTATGTAATCTTGTTTTGGTCTAGACCGGGCGGTCTGCCGGGTATGCTTCTGGTCGGGGTTGCCTTAGACGGTTGTTGTCTAAGTGCTTGTGAGACCGGGCAGTCTATTTCGAGACCGCATGCGGGTTGATGGGCGGTTATTATATCCCTCTTTTGGCGGTGATGATATCCGTCCTCTTGTATATAAATAGGGGTGCAGGGCCCATAATTTCTAACAGAGAACTGTAAGAACTAGAGCATGGATTGATTGTGCCAGTCTCAATTTGAGGTAGTGCGGTCTTGTAAGCAGTTTGACCTTTTGTTGTGTTCGTAGGTGTGCGGCCAGGGGACAACGGTGAGCGGTCTATTTCCTTGGTAACTTTCCAGTGGCTTGAATAATCAGTTCGGCAGCAGTCTCCGTCTGTGATCTGGATTATTTAGTTCTTGTGTTGTTCGCAACAAGCTTAGCGATAAGGCGACCTTAGCGGTCAGGCGATCTCGAGTTGCGGGTAGGCGATAGCTAGAGCAGTTTCTTCTGGTTCTGTTCGCGGGTAGCTTCAGTGATCGGGCGACCTCTTGGTCTGGCAGTCTGAAGTTTGGACAGGTTCTATTTTCAGAAGTGAATAAAGTAGAAGTCTGTGCGTTCTGGAATTACGGTCTGGCAGCTCGCAGGTCATCACGCCTGCCTCTGCTCGCGTGGTCTCTGGAGTACGCTATGTGGTATGGTGGTGCAACGGTCTCTGGCAGCTTCTACTTGGCAGTTCGCCGAGACTTGTCGTCTTTGTTGTTTTGTGATTCTCTCCTTCGTGATTCTTATGAATCATGTCTCGCCATATATACCTCGTATTGTAAAGAAGGAACTGTAGTCAATTTTCAAGTGCATTATCCTGTCTTCTCATTTTCATTGTGTTGCTATACTTGTGGAAAGTTGTGAAGTGTTCCGCTTAATTTTCTTCACCTCCAAACCTCTCAAATTTTTTAACATGGTATCAGAGGTAGGTTGTTGAGCAGTAGTCGCTGTTACTTCTCTCGGGTTTCTTAAGGTAGTTAGCAATCAGTGTGATAACAATGGAAGGAGGTTATGCAAGAGGTCTTGGAAATGAACTCCTGACACAGACTAACTTTAAGAAGTGGAAGTCTTTCATGGAGAGTTACCTTCTTAGCGAGGATCTTTGGGAGGTGGTCGGAGGAGAAGCAAGACAGCCTGATGTTCCTGCTGAGGGGAATGCTGAGCTCGTGAAGGCTTGGAAGAGAATGAATGCAAAGGCAGAGTTCACTCTCAAGAGAGCTATCATTCCAGATCTATTCGACAACATCATTGGATGTAGGTCTGCAGCTGAGATTTGAACAACCTTGGATGGCTTGTTCAACAAGAAGAATGTAGCAAGACTACAATTCTTGGAAAATGATTTGGCGAAAGAAACTCAAGGAGATTTGTCTATCTCTTCGTTCTTCTTGAAGATGAAGATCCTATGTGCTGAAATTTCAGCATTGGACCCGGATAAGCCTATATCAGAAGTGAAGCTGAAGCGGCACATTATTCGCATCTTGCGGAGGGAATATGTTGCCTTTGTTACTTTTGTCTAAGGCTGGTCCAATCAGCCATTATTGTTTGAGCTGGAGAACTTTCTTGCTTTGCAGGAGAGTTTAGCAAAGCAAATGGCTGGGATGACTGTCTCTGGAGGAGATAGTAAGGTTCTCTTTTCTGGGAAGAAGAAGAGATAGGACAAGAAGAAGAAGAAGTCACTTGATAGTGATGGGCCTTCAACTTCATATCAATAAGAGAGGAGCAAGGCTCCTAAGCGTGATGGGAAGAAGAAGGAAGGGCCAAGATGCTATAGGTGCAATCAGCCTGGTCACTTCAAAAGAGACTGCAGGGTTAATCTTCAGCCAGGTCAGGCTGCAGGAAAGGGAGAGATGGATTCAAATGCTGATTGTAGTTAGCGAGATGGATCCTTCATGACGGGAACGTTTGTTCAGGCCACGACCTTCATTAACTATAAGGATGATTGGATCGTGGACTCTGGGTTGTTGGATCGATAGACGCCCTTAGAGGGGGGGGGGGGTGAATAAGGGTTTTTAAAACATAAGTATATTTTGATTTTCTTTGAAATAATGCGTGAATAAGAAAGTGAGAAATCAAATAAAGCAATTAAAATAAAGTGGAGACATGTTTTATTAATATGAAATAAAGATTTTACAAAAGTTGATTTCTATAATGCTAGAAATCGGTGGCAAATAATTGTAAACTCTTTTTGTTTTCTATCCCGACTCGCATCCCCACGAACCTGTGGCCCTAGCCTATCCTTCCCCAGATTCGGCCTCAAGCCGCTCTAGCAAATCCAACCCCGGATATGGCCTTGAGCACCCCCAGACCAAACCTAGATCTAGTCGCTAACACGAGGCAAATTTCTGCGCTAAGTTCTACCCAGACCTAGTCGCCAACAGGAGGCGGATTCTCTAACGGTTTACAAGAAATATGAAATGATAATAATAAAAACTCCCTCTTCAAGAACTTCTGAAGTTAGAGACAAAGATCCGATGTAGAATAAGTGTTGTAGAAGCGGACATCGTTTGGATCCGGCGTGAAGAGATTCTCCTTCAGAAATCTGCTGAGCGTTGGTAGGACATCAACTTTCGGACAAATCAGCCTCTGGAATTCTAGCACTCAATCTCTCTGACGTGTGTCTGAAATGAGAGAAGATGGGTCCTATTTATAGACTCAGTGCTAGCGCCTGCGCTAGCGCTACCGCCGGCGCTATCCCGGATTATGCATTATTCTGCGCGGGGGAATCTTCAATCCAAGGAAACATTTCTCTATTGCCGTCTAAGCTCCGCGCTACCGCCTGCGCTATCCGCTACCGCCAGGCGCTAGCTCCTTATATATGTGCTCCGGAATTGCGCTAATCATCGCTAGCGCCGGGCGCTAGGTGCTACCGCCGGCGCTAGTGGACCTGTTGGATTTGTTGGCTCAAATTTGGGGGCAACCTTCTTTTGTAATCCTTGAGTCATATGGACTTTGTTTCCTGCACACTTAAACACAGAAGATCAAATAGACATATGATTTGTTATTTTTAAACCTAGGAGATGCGCAAGACCATGTTCCAACAAACTCCCCCTTTTGATAATAACAAATCCATTAATGATAAATCAAAGTATTAATATATAAGCATGATGAAACCCACTTGTGTGTGTGTGTGTGAGTGATGACTTAGGATAAATATTGATTGTCAAATTTTAGAATTGCTCCCCCTAAATACATGCTCCCCCTAAGTGAATATGATGAGCAGAATTTATACATATTATTTATATATAATTTAGTATAATATTTAAGTAAAATTAGTAATATATTCTTTATTTTTATTTATAATTTATTTATTTTATATTTTGAGTTCTAATTTACGCTTTATTTATTTTTGGTAGGTCGATCGCCGTAATCGCGCTCCGAACTTTCAAATGAAAGATTTATAGAAGTTGTCGCGTTGGCCTCGATCGATTTCGTCGTCATGCAAGCTCCGTCACACCCGTTCAAGTGTGACGTGCGCCGATCCGCCACCTTTGCATGCAAGGGGCGCTCGGCCACGCATGCATGATAGGAATTCAAGTATATGTATGCAACATATATATATATATCATTATTTAAGAATCGTTTATATTTATATATATATATTTATATTATTACATATACGTATCGTATAAATTATATTATTATATATATTATATTATCATATATAATATATTATTATATTATTATTTATAGTATTATATATACGTATCGTATAAATTATATATATACCCTAAATCCTAAATATATATTATATGAATAGTAATATATATTTATCGAATCCCGCCTCCGCCATGTAGGACGGCCGCAGCTCCGCCAACTCCGCCGCAGCTCCGCCAACTCCGCCTGCTCCGCCGCTCCAGCACCTCCTCCACGTAGCCGATCCACCTCTCCGCAAACTCCGCCTGTGGCATTTCCTCCTCCGCCTGATCCTCCTCCTCGTAGCCGGATATCCGCTCAAGCTCCTCCACGTCAGGCCGCCAATATATACAGCAGCTCCGCCAAACTCCGCCAGCACCGCCGCTCGATCCGCCCCCTCAACATGCGCAGCTCAGCCGTTTCCTGCTCCGGATCCGCCGCTACCACCACCTCCTCAGCCTGATCCGCCTTCTTGTAGCCAGATCTCCATCCATGCTCCTCCACGTCACTATTTCACCCTCCCAGATCTGCTCCTCAAGCATCCTCCACGTCACCAAGCCAGGGACACGTCTCCACCATTCCCCTCCTCTACATTGACGTTACTGTTCACGCCTATAAATATTTATGGACAGGAGGTTGATATGGGATGAGATTTGAGATGAGATTTTTAGAGGAGATTTTAGGATAATAATTTTTGGTTTTTGGTTTCACATATATCAGATTTTAAGGAATGAGATTTTAGAAGTTATTTCGGGATGATATTATTTTTGAGAAAGTATTTTTGCTTTTGTTTTCGTATATATAATCTTTCAATTATCTCTTTCAAGTTAAAATTGTTCTTAACTTATAACCTCGCAACTCTCTCTCGCGATTGTAGTTCTTGTAATTTTCACCATTTTATTTGGACTTATAGTTGCGTTCTAATTCTAGTACTTGTAATCTCAATTTTATGTATTCTACTTTTTACAATTGACACTAATAAAATCGTAATTTTTAGTCTCTAATTTCCCCACTCTTTTCTCTATGTTTTCTTCCTCCTCTTCTTATGATTCCTCCGTGATCATGAGCAACTAATCACTTTAGTGCTCGGCTTAGATGATCCAAGGATGATGCAATCTCTTTTTGTGTTTTAGAATTTTGTTCTTAGTGTTAAAATGCTTACGATTTACCATGGCCAACTCGTTCTAGTAACGGTTTTCGTCTTTTGACGGCCGAGAGGACCTTAAGACGGATCGGTCATTGTTAAAGAGAGTCGAACGTACCCCTCGAGAGAGGACATACGTAACTCTTCCGGACGGGATTAACATCCCAGTGAGGTCCTTCTCTTAAAGCAAGTCTTAAGCCACTTGATTATAGAACGAGAGTTCGGTCGTGTGCAACTTAAGCTTAGTTGAGCTAACCCTCGAGAGTGGAGCACTCATGCTTTTGGAACCTCCGTGGTCAAGTCCACTTTAACATGAGATTGATTTCTACTACACATTTCTTTTGCTTAGTCTAAGGTGATTCGAAAGCCGTGTGCTAGTTTTTATTAATTAGTAAAATTAAATTACATAAACCCAACCCTATTCTTCTATCGGTAAAATAATAAACATTCACTCGAAGTAGAAGTACTTAACATGACCCGAGTCTAATACGACCTTGATCTTGCGAGATCCTATACTTCACTCGATACGGTACACTTGCCGTTATCGTTTGTAGTTATAATTTTGCACGTCAAGTATTTTTATAACTGCGACACATTTTTATGCATCAAGTTTTTGGCGCCGTTGCCGGGGATATTTGTTGATATTTTGAAAAGAGTGAATTTTATTAATTTTATCATTTTTTTATTTATTAAAATATAAAAAAAATTTATTTTCAATTAAAAGCGCAACATAAATTCTTAGAAAGGGAGATTTGGGCTTTCATCCCATCACATCTCCTAGTACCACTGCGAACCCTTCACCGGGTAGTCCTCGGGAAGTCCAAGACTAATATTAATCCGCTTTTAAAAGAAAAGAAAGAAAAAAAAATATTTTCTTATTTTTATTTCAATTCCATTCATTTAAAATCCGTTTGTTTTTCAAAAAAAATATGTTTTGGCTATCCGCCGCGCTTGAGAATGCTAATAATGTCTTAGAACTTTCTACTTCTATTAACGCGCTTCAAGATAAAATCAATGATTTAGAAGCCGCGGTTAGGATAAATAATGTTATTAGGGAACATTCTTCGCAAAATTCTCAAAATTTTAATAAAGAAAATAGTTTTCATAACAATTATCAAAATAATTTTTCCTATGAAAGTAATTTTTGTGAAAACAATTTTTTAAATTTCTACGAGAATAATTTTCCTAACGCTAATAATTCTAATTTTCAAAATTCTCAAAATTTTAATAGTGAAAATAATTTTTATTCTAATTATGGAAATAATTTTTCTCAAAATAATTTCTATGATTCTTATGAAAATAATTTTTCTAACTCTTATGAGTATTCTAGCTATAATTTAAATTCTCAAAAATTTTCTTATGAAAATATTTTTAATTTTAATAAAGGTAATTCTCATGAATCTTATGAAAATAATTTTCATGATTTTTATTCTAATAATTTTCATGAGGAAAATAATTATTACAAGAAAAATACTTTTTATAATCCAGATAACGCTGGTGATTCTTTTTCACTCACCGACGTGGATTATTCATGGTGGGCAGGCCACCCGGATAGTCTTCGTGGCGATGAAGAAATTTCATCTCCTAAAAATTTTGATTCCCTAATTTCTCATCCCTCCCAGATTTTAGAAAATTCGTTAAGTCAAAAATTTTCGCATTTTCATGATAATTCGCTAACGTCACCTATTTTTGAAAATGAAATAAATGAAAATAATGATTCTACGCGTTTTCACATAACGATTATTTTAGGGGAGAAAACCTTTATTTTAAACGAACAATCGGATTTTAATCTTTTTCTTTCACAAGTGAGTCCTCCTTGTGAAATTGTTTCTGACCCCTTTGCTTTTGATTCTTCAATTCCTAATGATTTTCATGTAGAGGATGAGCCGTCGCAACTAAACGTCATCGTGGACCCATTTGCCGCTCATTTACAAAAATTCAAATCATCAGGTATGGATAGGTGATTCGAATTTACACTCTCAACCTAAAAGCAACAAGGAGAATCAAATAGCAAGTGGAGGAGTCGCCGGGAAACGGATCACATCCAAGTTCCGGCAACGCATATTCAGGGAGTTTCCCGTGCACCTTAAATTTTATTTTCCTTTTAGCTAACACTAACCGTCTAGCTTAAAGATGGGAAAAACAAAGCGCTCTTGGGAGGCACGCCATGCTTATCTTTCTTTTTGCTTTAAATTTTTTTTAGTGAACTTTTTTCTTTTGTTTTCCCCCTTCCCCGTGCTTTATAAACATTGGGCACAATGTTTATCTTTAAGTATGGGGGAGTGTCTCTTTTACTTTTCCCTTAAATAAAAACACAAAAAATTGAAAAATAGAAAAAATAAACAAAAATAATAATAAACCCCATCTTACCCTTTTCTCGCTCACAAAGCTATTTTGAGAATATTTATAAGCATTTTTATCATTTTAATTTGCTAAATCTTTTATTTTAATCATAGTTAGTTAGATTTAGTTTTTAGGCGAGTTTAACTTAAGAATCATTTTATGATGTTAATCTAATTAGAGTGATTTAGTTAGCATTTATTCTCGCTTATTTTTAATTAGTCTCAATTTTGTAGTGATAATGTGTAACATGTTTAGATTCTAATTATTTCAATCTCATACTTTAGATCCTTAGAAAATTTGAAATCTAATAAATATTGCTCTCTAGTATTTTTGTTTAATCTAAAATAAAATTAAAATAGCCTTTAACCCTTTAGCCCAAATCCTTTAGCCTTCCCCTAACCCAAGAAAAGATCATACAGCATGGGAATACGAGGATAAAATTCATTATTCCCTAAACGTATGCACCCTTATTATGAAAAAAAATTATGAAAAGAATATATGTCATGGAAATTAGAGGATAAAATTCATGATTTCCTAAATATATTCAAATACAAAAAGAAAATAAAAGAGAAGGAGGTGAGAGGATAAAATTCATCACCTCCAATCAAAGCTCTCTTCATAAAACCCCCAAAAAACCCCTAGCCCATATAATTGCATTTTAGTTTTAAACTAAAATATTTGGAGAGCATAAGTAGTAGTTCTTACTTTTCTTCAAGTTTCTTTAAGTGTAGGTTTTAATAATTTTTATCTAAAGTATTGTTTGCAAAATTACTCAATTTTGTGTGCTAGTAAATTTATTTGAGAATTCTTAGCTAATCATTTCTTCTCTTTTTATTTAATCTCATAATTTAGGACTTAAGCCAAAAATCCTCGAATTCTAACTCTTAACTCTCTTTTGATGTAAATAAATTTTTAGTTGAATTCTAAATGATATTAATGCCTTATGAATACCTCTTATGGTTTTGCTCGGGACGAGCAAAAGCTTAAGTATGGGGGTATTTGATGAGCAAAATTTATACATATTATTTATATATAATTTAGTATAATATTTAAGTAAAATTAGTAATATATTCTTTATTTTTATTTATAATTTATTTATTTTATATTTTGAGTTCTAATTTATGCTTTATTTATTTTTGGTAGGTCGATCGCCGTAATCGCGCTCCGAACTTTCAAATGAAAGATTTATAGAAGTTGTCGCGTTGGCCTCGATCAATTTCTTCATCATGTAAGTCCCGTCACACCCGTTCAAGTGCGCCGTGCGCCGATCCGCCACCTTTGCATGCAAGGGGCGCTCGGCCACGCATGCACGATAGGAATTCAAGTATATGCATGCAACATATATATATATATCATTATTTATGAATCGTTTATATTTATATATATATATTTATATTTATATTATTACATATACGTATTGTATAAATTATATTATTATATATATATATATTATATTATTATATATAATATATTATTATATTATTATTTATAGTATTATATATACGTATCGTATAAATTATATATATATACCCTAAATCCTAAATATATATATTATATTAATAGTAATATATATATATGAATAGTAATATATATTTATCAAATCCCGCCTCCGCCATGCAGGATGGCCGCAGCTCCGCCAACTCCGCCGCAGCTCCGCCAACTCTGTCTGCTCCACCGCTCCAACACCTCCTCCACGTCACCGATCCGCCTCTCCGCCAACTCCGCCTGCGGCGTTTCCTCCTCCGCCTGATCCGCCTCCTCGTAGCCGGATATCCGCTCAAGCTCCTCCACGTCAGGCCGCCAACACATACAGCAGCTCCGCCAAACTCCGCTAGCACCGCCGCTCGATCCGCCCCCTCCACATGCGCAGCTCAGCCGTTTCCTGCTCCGGATCTGCCGCTACCGCCACCTCCTCAGCCTGATCCGCCTCCTCGTAGCCAGATCTCCGTCCATGCTCCTCCACGTCACTATTTCACCCTCCCAGATCTGCTCCTCAAGCATCCTCCACGTCACCAAGCCAGGGACACGTCTCCACCATTCCCCTCCTCTACATTGATGTTACTGTTCACGCCTATAAATATTTATGGACAGGAGGTTGATAGGGGATGAGATTTGAGATGAGATTTTTAGAGGAGATTTTAGGATAATAATTTTTGGTTTTTGGTTTCACATATATCAGATTTTAAGGAATGAGATTTTAGAAGTTATTTCGGGATGATATTATTTTTGAGAAAGTATTTTTGCTTTAGTTTTCGTATATGTAATCTTTCAATTATCTCTTTCAAGTTAAAATTGTTCTTAACTTATAACCTCGCTCTCTCTCGCGATTGTAGTTCTTATAATTTTCACCATTTTATTTGGACTTATAGTTGCATTCTAATTCTAGTATTTGTAATCTCAATTTTATGTATTCTTCTTCTTACAATTGATACTAATAAAATCGTAATTTTTAGTCTCTAATTTCCCCGCTCTTTTCGCTATGTTTTCTTCCTCCTCTTCTTATGATTCCTCCGTGATCATGAGCAACTAATCACTTTAGTGCTCGGCTTAGATGATCCAAGGATGATGCAATCACTTTTTGTGTTTTAGAATTTTGTTCTTAGTGTTAAAACGCTTACGATTTACCGTGGCCAACTCGTTCTAGTAACGGTTTTCATCTTTTGATGGCTGAGAGGCCCTTAAGATGGATCGGTCATTGGTAAAGAGAGTCAAACGTACCCCTAGAGAGAGGACATACGTAACTCTTCCGGACGGGATTAACATCCCAGTGAGGTCCTTCTCTTAAAGCAAATCTTAAGCCACTTGATTATAGAATGAGAGTTCGGTCCTGTGCAACTTAAGCTTAGTTGAGCCAACCCTCGAGAGAGGAGCACTCATGCTTTTGGAACCTCCGCGGTCAAGGCCACTTTAACACGAGATCGATTTCTACTACACGTTTCTTTTGCTTAGTCTAAGGTGATTCGAAAGCCGTGCGCTAGTTTTTATTAATTAGTAAAATTAAATTACATAAACCCAACCCTATTCTTCTATCGGTAAAATAATAAACATTCACTCGAAGTAGAAGTACTTAACATGACCCGAGTCTAATACGACCTTGATCTTGCGAGATCCTATACTCCACTCGATACGGTACACTTGCCGTTATCGTTTGTAGTTATAATTTTGCACGTCAAGTATTTTTATAACTGCGATGCATTTTTATGCATCAAGTTTTTGGCGCCGTTGCCGGGGATATTTGTTGATATTTTGAAAAGAGTTAATTTTATTAATTTTATCATTTTTTTATTTATTAAAATATATAAAAAAATTATTTTCAATTAAAAGCGCAACCTAAATTCTTGGAAAGGGAGATTTGGGATTTCATCCCATCACCTCCCCTAGTACTGCTGCGAACCCTTCACCGGGTAGTCCTCGGGAAGTCCAAGACTAATATTAATCCGCTTTTAAAAGAAAAGAAAGAAAAAAATTTTTTTCTTATTTTTATTTCAATTCCATTCATTTAAAATCCGTTTGTTTTAAAAAAAAAATATGTTTTGGCTATCCGCCGCGCTTGAGATTGCTAATAATGTCTTAGAACTTTCTGCTTCTATTAACGCGCTTCAAGATAAAATCAATGATTTAGAAGCCGCGGTTAGGATAAATAATGTTATTAGGGAACATTCTTCGCAAAATTCTCAAAATTTTAATAAAGAAAATAGTTTTCATAACAATTATCAAAATAATTTTTCCTATGAAAGTAATTTTTGTGAAAACAATTTTTATAATTTCTACGAGAATAATTTTCCTAACGCTAATAATTCTAATTTTCAAAATTCTCAAAATTTTAATAGTGAAAATAATTTTTATTCAAATTATGGAAATAATTTTTCTCAAAATAATTTCTATGATTCTTATGAAAATAATTTTTCTAACTCTTATGAGAATTCTAGCTGTAATTTAAATTCTCAAAAAATTTCTTATGAAAATATTTTTAATTTTCATAAAGGTAATTCTCATGAATCTTATGAAAATAATTTTCATGATTTTTATTCTAATAATTTTCATGAGGAAAATAATTATTATAAGAAAAATACTTTTTATAATCCAGATAACGCTGGTGATTCTTTTTCACTCACCGACGTGGATTATTCATGGTGGTCAGGCCACCCGGATAGTCTTCGCGGCGATGAAGAAATTTCATCTCCTAAAAATTTTGATTCCCTAATTTCTCCTCCCTCCCAGATTTTAGAAAATTCGTTAAGTCAAAAAATTTCTCATTTTCATGATAATTCGCTAACGCCACCTATTTTTGAAAATGAAATAAATGAAAATGATGATTCTACGCATTTTGACATAACGATTATTTTAGGGGAGAAAACCTTTATTTTAAACGAACAATCGGATTTTAATCTTTTTCTTTCACAAGTGACTCCTCCTTGTAAAATTGTTTCTGACCCCTTTGCTTTTGATTCTTCAATTCCTAATGATTTTCATGTAGAGGATAGCCGTCGCAACTAAACGTCGTCGTGGACCCATTTGCCGCTCATCTACAAAAATTCAAATCACCTCAGGTATGGATAGGTGATTCAAATTTACACTCTCAACCTAAAAGCAACAAGGAGAATCAAATAGCAAGTGGAGGAGTCGCCGGGCAACGGATCACATCCAAGTTCCCGCAACGCATATTCAGGGAGTTGCCCGTGCACCTTAAATTTTATTTTCCTTTTAGCTAACACTAACCGTCTAGCTTAAAGACGGGAAAAACAAAGCGCTCTTGGGAGGCACCCCATGCTTATCTTTATTTTTGCTTTAAATTTTTTTAGTGAACTTTTTTCTTTTGTTTTCCCCCTTCCCCGTGCTTTATGAACATTGGGGACAATGTTTATCTTTAAGTATGGGGGAGTGTCTCTTTTACTTTTCCCTTAAATAAAAACACAAAAAATTGAAAAAATAGAAAAAATAAACAAAAAAAATAATAAACCCCATCTTACCCTTTTCTCGCTCAAAAAACTATTTTGAGAATATTTATAAGCATTTTTTATCATTTTAATTTGCTAAATCTTTTATTTTAATCATAGTTAGTTAGATTTAGTTTTTAGGCGATTTTAACTTAAGAATCATTTTATGATGTTAATCTAATTAGAGTGATTTAGTTAGCATTTATTCTCGCTTATTTTTAATTAGTCTCAATTTTGTAGTGATAATGTGTAACATGTTTAGATTCTAATTATTTCAATCTCATACTTTTAGATCCTTAGAAAAATTTGAAATCTACTAAATGTTGCTCTCTAGTATTTTTGTTTAATCTAAAATAAAATTAATATAGCCTTTAACCCTTTAGCCCAAATCCTTTAGCCTTCCCCTAACCCAAGAAAAAATCATACGGCATGGGAATAAGAGGATCAAATTCATTATTCCCTAAACGTATGCACCCTTATTATGAAAAAATTTATGAAAAGAATATATGTCATGGAAATTAGAGGATAAAATTCATGATTTCCTAAATATATTCAAATCCAAAAAGAAAATAAAAGAGAAGGAGGTGAGAGGATAAAATTCATCACCTCCAATCAAAGCTCTCTTCATAAACCCCCAAAAAACCCCTAGCCAATATAATTGCATTTTAGTTTTAAATTAAAATATTTGGAGAGCATAAGTAGTAGTTCTTACTTTTCTTCAAGTTTCTTCAAGTATAGGTTTTAATAATTTTTATCTAAAGTATTGTTTGCAAAATTACACAATTTTGTGTGCTAGTAAATTTATTTGAGAATTATTAGCTAATCATTTCTTCTCTTTTTATTTAATCTCATAATTTAGGACTTAAGCCGAAAATCCTCGAATTCTAACTCTTAACTCTCTTTTAATGCCTTATGAATACCTCTTATGGTTTTGCTCGGGACGAGCAAAAGCTTAAGTATGGGGGTATTTGATGAGCAGAATTTATACATATTATTTATATATAATTTAGTATAATATTTAAGTAAAATTAGTAATATATTCTTTATTTTTATTTATAATTTATTTATTATATATTTTGAGTTCTAATTTACGCTTTATTTATTTTTGGTAGGTCGATCGCCGTAATCGCGCTCCGAACTTTCAAATGAAAGATTTATAGAAGTTGTCGCGTTGGCCTCGATCGATTTCATCGTCATGCAAGTCCCGTCACACCCGTTTAAGTGCGACGTGCGCCGATCCGCCACCTTTGCATGCAAGGGGCGCTCGGCCACGCATGCATGATAGGAATTCAAGTATATGCATGCAACATATATATCATTATTTAAGAATCGTTTATATTTATATATATATTTATATTATTACATATACGTATCTTATAAATTATATTATTATATATATATATTATTATATATATATTATTATATATAATATATTATTATATATATTATTATATATAATATATTATTATATTATTATTTATAGTATTATATATACGTATCGTATAAATTATATATATATATACCCTAAATCTTAAATATATATATATTATATGAATAGTAATATATATATGAATAGTAATATATATTTATCAAATCCCGCCTCCGCCATGCAGGACGGCCGCAGCTCCGCCAACTCCGCTGCATCTCCGCCAACTCCGCCGCTCCAGCACCTCCTCCACGTCATCGATCCGCCTCTCTGCCAACTCTGCCTGCGGCGTTTCCTCCTCCGCCTGATCCGCCTCCTCATAGCCGCATATCCGCTCAAGCTCCTCCACGTCACGCCGCCAACACATACAGCAGCTCCGCCAAACTCCGCCAGCACCGCCGCTCGATATGCCCCCTCCACATGCGCAGCTCAGCCGTTTCCTGCTCCGGATCCGCCGCTATCGCCACCTCCTCAGCCTGATCCGCCTCCTCATAGCCAGATCTCCATCCATGCTCCTCCACATCACTGTTTCACCCTCCCAGATCTGCTCCTCAAGCATCCTCCACGTCAACAAGCCAGGGACACGTCTCCACCATTCCCCTCCTCTGCATTGATGTTACTGTTCACGCATATAAATATTTATGGACAGGAGGTTGATAGGGGATGAGATTTGAGATGAGATTTTTAGAGGAGATTTTAGGATAATAATTTTTGGTTTTTGGTTTCACATATATCAGATTTTAAGGAATGAGATTTTAGAAGTTATTTCGGGATGATATTATTTTTGAGAAAGTATTTTTGCTTTTGTTTTCGTATATGTAATCTTTCAATTATCTCTTTCAAGTTAAAATTGTTCTTAACTTATAACCTCGCAACTCTCTCTCGCGATTGTAGTTCTTATAATTTTCACCATTTTATTTGGACTTATAGTTGCGTTCTAATTCTAGTACTTGTAATCTCAATTTTATGTATTCTTCTTTTTACAATTGACACTAATAAAATCGTAATTTTTAGTCTCTAATTTCCCCGCTCTTTTCGCTATGTTTTCTTCCTCCTCTTCTTATGATTCCTCCGTGATCATGAGCAACTAATCACTTTAGTGCTCGTCTTAGATGATCCAAGGATGATGCAATCTCTTTTTGTGTTTTAGAATTTTGTTCTTAATGTTAAAACGCTTACGATTTACCGTGGCCAACTCGTTCTAGTAACGGTTTTCGTCTTTTGACTACCGAGAGGCCCTTAAGACGGATCGGTCATTGGTAAAGAGAGTCGAACGTACCCCTCGTGAGAGGACATACGTAACTCTTCCGGACGGGATTAACATCCCAGTGAGGTCCTTCTCTTAAAGCAAGTCTTAAGCCACTTGATTATAGAACGAGAGTTCGGTCGTGTGCAACTCAAGCTTAGTTGAGCCAACCCTCGAGAGAGGAGCACTCATGCTTTTGGAACCTCCGCGGTCAAGGCCACTTTAACACGAGATCGATTTCTACTACACGTTTCTTTTGCTTAGTCTAAGGTGATTCGAAAGCCGTGCGCTAGTTTTTATTAATTAGTAAAATTAAATTACATAAACCCAACCCTATTCTTCTATCGGTAAAATAATAAACATTCACTCGAAGTAGAAGTACTTAACATGACCCGAGTCTAATACGACCTTGATCTTGCGAGATCCTATACTTCACTCGATACGGTACACTTGTCGTTATCGTTTGTAGTTATAATTTTGCACGTCAAGTATTTTTATAACTGCGACGCATTTTTATGCATCAGAATACTCCCCAAATATGTAAGCTATCATCTTTAATTAGTCAAGTTAGTTTTTCATTTTGATAGCGGATTTTATTTATCATGGTAGATCTCCCCCTTTTGTTATTAGCAAAAGTTGGTAAGGAAGAAAAACACATAAAAGTTTTGATAATAAGAGAAAGGCATGATCGAGCTTTGAGAGAGAAGAAAATGATAAGGAGTCTTAAAATAATTTTCATAGAAATAAATCAGAGTTTTTAGCATAAGTATGAAAAGAGTACAAGGTAAATGTAATGTAGTGGAAGACTTATAAAAATACAACAAACATCTTTTTGTAAGACATAATTCATAAAATGAAAATGATATTTTTGTAATTTTTTTTTTAAAAGATTATCATGAAGTAACCAAGCATGAAAGAGATGTATGAAAGAGAGACTACTACAATGTTATTCTAATTCATAAAGTCAAAGACACACCAAACATTGTAGAAAGCATGCTAGGTTATCTAGTGCATTTTAGATATAAAAAGTATCATTGAATTAGCATTAGGATCCAATACTCATGAGAAGAAGTGTTATGGAAGATAATGATGTGCATAAAGTGTAATTTTGAAAAGAGTAAACAAATGTTATAATCAAAAATACAAGACAAATGTAGAGAAAAGTGCACAATAAAACACAAATAAGATTACTTCCACACACTCTTATGCATAATGAAAATGTACAACTACCAAGGTTCTTTGCACACACAAAGCTCATTAAGACTTATCAGGGTGCAAAGTAGTGCTTGGGGTATAACACAATTTTATTTTTTCAGTTTTGTTTTTGATCCGATGTACATAAGAATAAGTGGTATTTTATTGGAAATGAAGGTTTGCGCAAGACTCTTTACTAATTTTTCCAAGGTGCTCAACCTCACAACGCTTATTAAGACTTATCAGGAAGTTCAAGTAGTGCTTGGTGGAGTTATCTTTGTCACTTTATTTTATGATTTTTTTGTACAAAGTTCTCCGATTACACTTGCTTTGCAAACCAATTGAATTTTGAAAGTACAGCCACTTTTCTTTATATTTAATAGTGCAAATAAATGTAGTGTAGGTAAGATACTTGTGCAAATTTAATTTATTGTACAATTACAATACATAAGCAAACATCTTTAGATTAAAAACAGAAGTAGACTTATCAAAAAAGTGAGTGAAGAAATATCATTATCAACTATAAGATATTTACTCATACCTAGAGGCATGCTCAGCTAGGTTCTACACTACTTTTACAATAGAATTGATGCACATATTAATAGATATATCAAGGCATAATAAGAACAATGTTCAAAAAGTAGTTTGACAAGATAAATTGTAACAATGTAGAAGTTCTAAATGATAGATTAAATCATGCTTGATGTTCACAATAAAGTCCATATAGTTTTATTTTTGATAATTTTGAGGTTTTATATTTTTGTATTTGATTTTGCATTTATAAATAGAAATTGAAACAAATGAACAAAAAATAATTTTTGTAATTTGGCTTTTGTAATTTTGTATTTGGATTTTTCAAAAATGAAATAAAGTCAGAAATGTAGAAATAAACAGTACATATAGATTAATATATTTTTAAGAATTTTTCAAAATTTTAAAAATACAGAAAAATAGACAGGTGCCCTAGCGCCGGCGTTAGCGCTAGCTCGGGAAATAGTACACGATTTTTGATGATTTTGAAAATTTTAATTGTTGATCTTGATTGTCTCAATTGTAGTTTTATGCAGAAATTTCAGAATTTTAGGAGATGTTTTAGATGGTTAAAAATTATATAAATGCGTTTAAGAATGCGTTTTAACTTGAAAGATCTAGGACTCCTAACTCAAGTCGTAATAATCGAAATCTTGCATCGAGAAGAGGTTTAGTAAATATGTTAGTGAGTTGAGAGTCCGTACAGATGAAACTTACTTTTACATGCTCTTTCTCAATGTGATCCCTGATGAAATGATGGCGAACATCTGTGTTTGGATCTAGAGTGGTGTACGGGATTATGTATAAGGTATATTGCACTTTTGTTGTTACATTTAAGATCAATGTTATTGAGATGAAATCCAAAATCCTCTAGAGTTTGGCTCATCCATAATGCTTGTGCACAACAACGTCCAAGTGCGATGTATTCGGCCTCCGTGGTGGAGAGTGCATCCGAAGACTGTTTCCTACTAGACCAAGCAACTAATGAGGGTCCAAAAAAGTGACAAGTACCCTAGTGCTTTTTCGATCTAGTGAACAACCGGTGTAATCCGAATCGGAATAGCCATGAAGTGTAAATGTATCATTGTATGGGTACCATAATCCTAATTTAGATGACCCTAATAGGTAGCGAAAAATACATTTTACAGCTTTTAAATGAGATTCTTTTGGATTGGATTGAAAGCGAGTACATAGACACATGACAAACATTATATCTGCTCTAGATGCACTTAAGTAAAGAAGAGATCCTATTATTCCTCTATATAAAGTTTGATCAATGGAAATTCCAGATTCATCTTTTCCTAGTTTTAAAGAAGCACTAGTAGGAGTAGAAGCTTGTTTAAGATTTTCAAATCCAAATCATTTAAGCATATCGTGAACATATTTTGTTTGGCAAATAAAGATAGCATCAAATCGTTGTGAGATTTGAAAACCAAGAAAATATGATAGTTCTCCTACAAGACTCATTTCAAATTCATTTTTCATTACTAAGACTACTTCATTACACAGCTATTCATTAGTGGCTCCAAAAATGATATCATCAACATATATTTGTAAAATAATTAGATCGTTATTGTTATGCTTAATGAAGAGTGTGTTGTCGGCACTTCCCATAACATAACCATTCTTTAACAAAAATAATGTAAGTCTATCATACCATGCACGGGGCGCTTGTTTTAAACCATAAAGCGCTTTTTCTAATTTGTAAACATGATTTGGAAATTTTTCATTTATAAAACCGGGGGGGGGGGGGGGGGGGTGTTCTACATAAACTTCTTCTTTTATAAACCCATTTAAAAAAGCACTTTTAACATCCATTTGAAATAATTTTATTCTTTTAAAACTCGCAAATGCCAAAAATATTCGTATAGATTCTATGCGAGCAACAGGTGCAAAAGTTTCTTCAAAATCTACCCCCTCGATTTGAGAAAAACCTTGAGTAACTAAGCGTGCTTTATTTCTTATATTCCTAGATTCACCATCTAATTTATTTTTAAAGATCCATTTTATGCCAATAACAGGATGATTAGATGGTCTATCTACTAGATTCCAAACTTTATTTCTTTCAAATTGATCTAACTCTTCATTCATAGCCAAAAACCAAAATTCGTCATTTAAAGCGGTGGAAATGTTTTTAGGTTCGATTTCGAAAAAAAGCAAATATTTGAAAACATTTCATGAAGAGAAGATCGAGTTCTTACCCCTGTAGAAGGTTCCCCAATGACTAGCTCTTTTAGATGAATTTTTGAGAAGTTCAAGACGCTTGGGGGCACATATTCATCTTCCTTGGCTTTCTCCTCCTCTTCTTTGGAAGGTTCCTCTTCGTCATGCTCCAAAGATGGCAAAGGCCCACCATTTGTACCTGTAGGAAGTCTTTCTGCACATGGAATAAATTCATCAAATTTAACATTAATAGAATCTTCAATCTTACTCGACCTTTTGTTAAATATTCTATAGGCTTTACTGGTTGAAGAGTATCCAAGAAATATTCCTTCATCACATTTTTCATCAAATTTTCCTAAAGAATCTTTTGTATTAAGAATAAAACATTTACAACCAAATACTTTAAAATATGATACACTAGGTTTCTTTTGATAATATAGTTCATACGGTATGAGATTTATAGATGGGAGAAGCATGACTTTATTCATTACATAGCATGATGTGCTTACTGCTTTGGCCCAAAAGGTCTTACGTAATTTATATTCAGATAACATAGTGCGTGCTAGTTCTTGGATTGTCCTATTCTTTCTTTCTACAACACCGTTTTATTGAGGTGTGCGTGGAGCGGAGAACTCGTGCTTAATACCTAACATTTCACAAAAAGATTTAAAGTTTTCATTTTCAATTTCTCCTCCATGATCTGAGTGAATGCATTTTATTTTTAAATCTAGTTCATTTTGAATACGAGTACATAATTTTGAGAATTTACAAAATGCATCAGAAGAGAGAAATAAAGTCCAACAATATCTCGAGAAATCATCTATTAGAACGAAAGTAAATATTTTACCACCAAGACTTGCAGTGCTAATGGGACCAAAGAGATCCATATGACTTTGTTGCAATGGTTTAGAAGTAGAAATTTTGTTTTTGCTTTTAAAAGATGATTTTGTAAATTTTCCTTTTCGGCATGGAGAACATAGTGAAGATAAATTTCCATTCAATTTAGGCAATACTCTAATCAATTCGTTTTTTGCTAGTTTTAAAATGAGCTTTGTACTAGCATGAACTAAACGTCTATGCCATAGTTCTAATTCATCATTCTTGGTTATAAAACATTTTATAGAAGATTTGGAAAGATCATGAAACGAGACTATGTAAACATTGTGAATTCTAGGTGCAGTTAGTAACACATCTTTTGTTTTAGGATTAAATATTTTGCAAAGATTAGTGGATGATTCAAATAAAACATATAATCCTTTATCATACAGTTGGCTTATTGATATTAAGTTAAGTTTTAACCTTTTAACATAAAGAACATTTGAGATAAGAAAGGATTCGTTACCCACTGTACCTACTCCCATGATCCTTCCTTTACCGTTATCACCAAACATTACGATCCCTCCTTTCTTCTTATCTAGGCTAAGGAATTATGCTTTGTTGCCCGTCATGTGCTTGGAGCAGCCTGAGTCCATGTACCACACGTCCTCCGTTTCCTTAGCCTTCCTGCAAATCTAGAAAGAAGATTAGAGTTAAGATCCGGATACCCACGAGGTACCACCCATAGAGTAAGTGGATTTCTTAGGTACCCAGATTTGTTTTAACGATCGTTGTTTTAAATTCCTGCAAGAGCTAGACGTGTGTCCAAATATAAGACAATTTTCACACGAAATAAAGGGGGTTGAGACCCTCATCTGAATTTCTACATTGCTCTTGCTGGATGATGTTTGAACTTTAGAAAAAACATGAGATTTTTTAACTGTTGAGCTACCGCCGGCGTTAGTGGGTAGCGTCGGGTGGTAGGGCTCACTTTGATATCCGAGCCCAAACTTTCCAGAACCATAACATTGGTATCTCAAAATCATATCCATGGATTTTTGACCCATTCCAAATTTTTTTATGCCCATATTGACATCATGATTTTCTTTTTTAAGAGATGTATTTTCTTGTACAATCATAACACATTTATTTTCAAAGCCCTTTTTTTATTTTCAATTTGTGAGAGCAAAGTTTTTAGTTTTCTCTCTAAGTCCCCCTTTTCTTTTGCAATATTTTTAATTTGTGAGAGGGCCTTAGAAAGAGAAACTTCAAGTTCTTTTGCCTTACATATAGAGTGCTCACACTCTTGGCATGAAACCTTTCTCTTTTCAAGGGAAATCAATTTTTTTGTGAGCTTATGATTTTCTTTGATAATAGATTCATTTTCACGATTTAAAATAATATTATATTTTATACTTTGATCATAGGATTTGCAAGTTTGAACAAATTCATCATAAAGTTCTTCAAAGGTGGCAGGAGTTACCTCAGTGTCGCTAAGAACATAGGTGTCATCATCATTGCTTTTTGCCATTAAGCATAAGTTTGCTTCCTCCTCGCTGCTTGACTCAGACTCGCTTGAATCTTCAGAGGAAGACTCATCCCAAGTTGCGACTTTCAATACTTTCTTTTTCTCCGTCGCTTTGTATTGTTCTTTTTGCTCCTTTTGATACTTCGGGCACTGGCTCCGAATGTGCCCAGTCTTTTTGCAGTGGTAGCACTTCGGTGGTGGTCTTTCTTCTTCATCTTCGCTTCCTTTTCCTTTCTTTGATGAAGAGGAAGATCCTTTTCGTCGAGCATCCTCTTGGAAATATTTTCGGAAGGTGTTCCTTCTCTCCGGAGTCCTAATGAATTTGCTGAAGTTCTTCACCAGTAGACCTTCTTCATCTTCATCATCTTCTTCAATGGTCTCCTTCTTTGATTTTAGTGCCAGCGCCTTTTTCTTTGGCTCTTTGTTGTATTCATGGTGTTGAATCTGGAGTTCTACCTCATGGGTTTTGAGATTCCCAATAAGGTTCTCGATCTGGAGCATTCTTAGGTTGTTCGACTCCGAGATGGCCGTCACCTTTGGATTGAACCTTGGAGGTAAAGTGCAAAGAATTTTCCTCACCAAGTCCCCATCAGTAGATCTTTCCAAGTGCCTTTGTAGCGTTGACGATCTTGGTGAAGCGAGTGTACACCGAGTTGATGTCCTCTTTGGTATCCATCCTGAATTTTTCATATTCAGATTCCAGTTGGAATAGCTTTGCATCTTTCACCTGCGATGTACCTTCATTAGTAACCTTCAATTGATTCCAAATATCATAAGCAGTTATGCATGCAGAAATTCTATTAACCTCAGTTCTATTTAAGGCGCAATATAAAGCGTTCATCGCCTTAGCATTATTTTTGCACCATAGTTTATCGTTATCATCCCATTTATCTTTAGGTTTTAGTAATGTCTCCTCTCCCACTACAATTGTAGGAGGAGAGTACCGAACTTCTACCATGTTCCATACTTCCACATCCATGGTAATAAGAAAACACATAATTTGATTTTTCCAGTAGTTGTAATCTGACCCAGAAAAAAGAGGTGGTCGACTAACACCATGACCCTCCAGAAAAGCGAGATCATGAGATGCCATTATTCTTGGTTGTTAAGCCGAATGGAATAAAGCCCTCTCTGATACCACTTGTTGGATCGGTAGGCTCCCTTAGAGGGGGGGGGGGGGGGGTGAATAAGGGTTTTAAAACTTAAGTTATATTTTGATTTACTTTGAAATAATGCGTGAATAAGAAAGTGAGAAATCAAATAAAGCAATTAAAATAAAGTGGAGACATGTTTTATTAATATGAAATAAAGTTTTTACAAAAGTTGATTTCTATAACGCTAGAAATACATGGGGAATAATAGTAAACTCTTTTTGTTTTCTATCCCGACTCGCATCCCCACGAACCGGTGGCCCTAGCCTATCCTTCCCCAGATTCAGCCTCAAGCCGCTATAGCCAATCCAACCCCGAATATGGCCTTGAGCACCCCCCAGACCTAACCTAGATCTAGTTGCCAACATGAGGCGAATTTCTGCCCTAAGTCCTACCAGACCTAGTCGCCAACACGAGGCGAATTCTCTAATGGTTTATAAGAAATATGAAATGATAATAATAAAAACTCCCTCTTGAAGAACTTCTGAAGTTGGAGACGAAGATCCGCTGTAGAATAAGCGTTATAAAAGCGGATGTCATTTTGTTCCAGTGTGAAGAGATTCACCTTCAGAAATCCGCAGGCTTTTGTAGGACATCAACTTTCGGCCAAATCAGCCTCTAGAATTCTATCACTCAATCTCTCTCTCTCTCTGATGTGTGTCTGAAATGAGAGAAGAGGGGTCCTATTTATAGACTCAATGCTAGCGCCTGCGCTAGCGCTACCGCCGGCGCTATCCCGGATTAGGCATTATTCTATGCGGGGGAATCATCAATTCGAGGAAACATTTCTCTCTTGCCTTCTAAGCTCCGCGCTACCGCTTGCACTATCCGCTACCGCCAGGTTCTATCTCCTTCTATATGTGCTCCAAAATTGCACTAATCATCGCTAGCGCCGGGCGCTAGTGGTCTTGTTGGATTTGTTGGCTCAAATTTGGGGACAACCTTCTTATGTAATCCTTGAGTCATATGGACTCTGTTTCCTGCACACTTAAACACACAAGATCAAATACACATAGGATTTGTTATTCTGAAACCTAGGAGATGCAGAAGACCATGTTCCAACATAGGATTTGTTCTCTTTATTGCAGGCATACTCAGGTAATAATGCAATCGTTACTGCTGATGACACTATACATGCAGTTGAGAAGGACGGTGTAGTTTCTTTGGGTAGTGATAGAGGTCCACTCACGTTGAGGAGTGTCTATCATGTGTCGGGGATGAAGAAAAACCTCTTCTCGGTGACCAATGCTGTTGATGCTGGTTATCACGTTCTATTCGGGCCACCATAAGTGAAGTTCCTTCGGAACATATCAGCAGTGAAGGCCGATGTCACTCATGTTGGAAAAAGGGTAAAGGACTTATTTGTTTTGTCAACAAGTTCCTATGTTGATAAGATGCGAACAAATGATAGTGCTGCTATCTGGCATGAAAGACTTGGGCATGACGGAATGGATAAGCTGAAGTCTATGTCGAAGAGAGGTCTGGTGAGAGTCCTGCTTAGTCTTTCATCCATGGGAGATGGTCATGTTTGTGCTGGATGTCAATATGGAAAATCTCATCGTCTTCCATTTGACAAGTCACAAAGCAGATGTAGAGTGCCATTGGAGTGCATCCATTATGATCTATGTGGACAAACCGAGAATGCCAGTCTTAGGGTAGCAGGTATATGCTGATCTTGGTTGATGATTTCACTAGGTATACATGAGTATACTTTCTGAAGGAGAAATAGAAAGTGTTTGGAAAATTTGGGGAGTTCAAGGAGCTAGTGGAGTGTTGGCTTAACCTGCGGATTAAGAAGTTGAGAACGGACAATGGAAGGGAGTTCACCTCAAGTGCTTTCTTCAACTTTTACAGGAAGCGTGGCATCCAGAGAGAGCTTACTTGTGCTCACACTCCATAATAGAATAGAGTTACTGAGCGGAAGATCCGTCACTTGACGGAGAACATGAAGTGTTGGCTTCAAGCCAAGAATATTCCTAAGTCCTTTTGGGCGGAGGGTATGTCTTGTGCAGCTTATGTCATCAATAAGATGCCCCTTAGTCTGATCAACATGAAGACACCACATGAGTTGATGTTTATGGAGAAGCCTTCTGTGGAACACTATTGAGTGTTTGGATCTACATGTTATGTGCATATTCTGGATGCCCTTCGAACGAAGCTAGATGTGAAAGCAAGGAAGCTAGTCTTCGTCAGTTATGATGACCGAAAGAAAGAGTTAAGATGCATGGATCTTGAGACACGGAGATATGTGGTCTCAAGGGATATGGTATTTGACGAGTTGACGTCATACCAAGGTAGCTCATCTGTGGAGCTACAAGAGAGCAAGTTGGATGGTGGCCAAAGGGAAGCTACAGGGGAAGTTCTAGTGGAGTTGCATTTTTCTCCAGGTGTTCCATGTGCTTCCAGCTCTGGGTCAGGCTCTTTAGGTTCTGGAAGCAGGGGGAGCGATGCTCCAAGTCTACCTGAGAAGATAGCTAGTTCAGAACTAGTAGCTGGAGAGGTGGATCAGAGTAAAGCTCTGAGGTGGTCCAAAAGGACTATTATTCCACCAGATCGGTATACGGGCAGAAACTTGGTGAGCTTCGTCTCATATTTCTTCGTAGGTCCCCTGGATGAGAGAAAGCCATCAAGTTATGAAAATGTCATTGGAGTCAAGGAGTGGGAAAGAGCCATGGATGAAGAGATGGCTGCCCTCAGGAAGAATGAGACTTGGGGCTTGGTGTCTAAGGTTCAGGGAGTTACTCTGGTGACTTGCAAGTGGGTTTTCAAACTGAAGAAGAAGGCTGATGGAAGTATTGAGCGGTACAAGGTTCACTTGTAGCTCGAGGTTTCTCTCAGAAGTATGCGGAGGATTATGAAGAGACGTTTAACCCCTTTGCCAAGATGACTTCGGTTCAGGTGGTGATCGCGTTTGCAGCTTGCCAAGGGTAAAAGATTTGGCAACTCAACATGAAGAATGCTTTCTTATACGGAGAGATTGACAAGGATATCTTCATGGATCAACAACCTGGTTATGTATCCGAAGATCACCCAATACATGTTTGCAAGCTCAAGAAGGCTCTTTATGGCTTTAAGTAAGCGCATCTAGCGTGGTATGGGAAGATCAGAGAATACCTCATGTTCTGCGGATATTTAGCTTCTGATTCTGATTCAAGCTTATTCGTAAAGAAGATGGGGAAGCTTTAGGTCTTGGTGCAGCTGTACGTTGACGATATGATCATCACAGGGAATTCTGGAGTGGAGGTAGCTAGGCTTCGTGCTGAGCTAGCTATCAGATTTGAGATGAAGGATTTGGGTGAGCTCCACCATTTCCTTGGACTCGAGGTGGAGAGGAAAGAGAGCGGTGTGCTCGTCTCCCAGAAGGGTTATGCTGAGAGAATCGTGAAGCAATTTGGCATGGATGGTGGGAAGAGAAGCTCTACTCCACTGGAAGTTGGGATACATCTTCGACGAGATGAGGGGAAGGTTTTACCTGATCTCTTGATTTTCTAGGATTTGGTCGAGAGTCTGATATACTTGACGATCACAAGGCCTGATATTGCTTTTGCGGTGGGCCGGGTGAGTTGGTATATGGCAGAGCCGCGGAAACCTCATCTGTTGGTGCAAGGAGCATTTTGAAGTATGTGATGTCTACCTCTGATCTGGGTATATTCTATGGGAAGAACTCAGGCTTCTGTTTGCACGTGTACACGGATGGTGATTATGGTGGAGATTTAGATGATCAAAAGTTGACTTCTATATACGTCTTTATGGCTGGGCCGTCAGCGATCTCATGGTGCAATAAGACGCAAGATTCTGTGTCTGCCTCTCCTATAGAAGCGGAGTACAAAGCATCAGCTTTGGCAGCTCAGGAAGCCATCTGGCTTTGGAGGCTTGTAGAGGGCATTCATGTTGGATCGGTAGGTGCCCTTAGAGGAGGGGGGGGGGGTGAATAAGGGTTTTAGAAACTAATATTATATTTTGGAATACTTGAAATAATAAGAGATCAAAATAGTGATTTTGAATAAAGATCTAAATTGTTTTATAATGAAGGAGAGGATAATAAACAATTTATAGAAATGAAGATCAAATCAATTTTATTATACAAAGAGAGATATGATTATTATTAATAAAATTGATTACAAAATTTTATTTCAATGACGCTAGAAATCAAGGCGAAATATGAAAGACTCTTTTTGTTTTCTATACCGACTCGTATCCCCACGAACCCGTTGGCTTTAGCCAATCCTTCCCCGGATAGGGCCTCAAGCCGCTCTAGCCAATCCTTCCCCGGATATGGACTCGAGCACCCCCCTTGATCTACACCCTAGACCTAGTCGCCAACACGAGGCAAATTTCAGCCCTTAGTCCTACCCAGACCTAGTCGCCAACACGAGGCAAGTTCACTAAATGATTATAAGAAAAGATGTGAAATAAATAACAATAATGTAAAAATTCCTTATATGGATCTCATGGAGAAGTAGACGAAGACCCGCAGAGTAAGATCGTAGTCGATGCAGTCTTTCATCACGATGATGACGCGTGTTGAAATCTTCTCCACGGATCTTCTTAAGCCTTCATGGATTTGTGGGAGTATCTCTCTGAACCTTCCTCTATATGATGTGGCACAAAGCTCTGGAATTTGGGAGTAGGAGAGGATCAAGAAGACGGATCCAAGGGGTCCTTTATATAGCCTTGGAGCTAGCGCTATCGCTACCGCCGACGCTATCCCATATTAGGCAATATTGTCCGCGTGAGAATCCTTCATTGTAAGCAAGCCAGCCACCTTCCTCTATTGCTTTGCGCTACCGCATGCGCTAGTAGATACCGCCTGAGCTAGCTGCTACCGCCTGCGTTAGCTGCTATCGCCTGGCATGAGGAGCTGCATACATGTCGTAGGTTGGGGTGTTAGTCCCATATACAAACACTAGAAAAACTCAACCCAGCACTCTTTCCCGGCAGTGCCTCGCAAGGCCCCACTGGAACCCTCCCCGGTTTAGGACAAGACATGACTTAGAGGTTAGGTAATCTAATGTCTACAATCCTACGCCCCCGCTATGGTGAGATATGTAATCATGGTATAATAATAATTGGAAACATTTAGTGTTTGAATCTAACAATGAGTTCATAGCCTATGGGTTTATATTTTTATTTGAATTTATAAAGAAAAGGTCACATAGCTAATTTGAAATCCATTAATAAATCAGAGTTTTAGCATTGCGGAAGACATAACATTTTGGAATAAATAAGAACATCCTTTTAGCAATTAGGAACTCAAAACATGCTTTGAATTGAAATTCAAGAAGATGTTTTTTTATAAGCAATATTTCACTTATTGGAGGAGTGTTTATTAGCATAGATATGATATTCGTGTTAGACCAACCAATATAAATTCTACCAAGCAAGTCTACCAGTTGTTGAAAAAGGAATTTTGAGATTTAAGACTTTGATATAAGCATGAAAGCACAAGGTAGAAAATACATGGTGATGATGCGGAAGACTTATAGAAATACAAGAAACACCTTTTTGACAATTTATAAGACGATATATTAGTTAAGTTCCAAAAATGAAGATGTTTTTGTAAATCAATTTGCATTTAAAAACTTTAAGTTTGACAATAATGTATCCAAGCATGAAATAATGTTTTCAAAAAGAGATTACTACAACGTTATATTAATTCACAAATTCAAAACATACAAAACATTGTAGAGAGCATGCTAGGTTATGTAGTGCATTTATATATATAAAGAGAGTATAGAATTTTAGCATTAGGATCCAATACTCATGAGAAGAAGTGTTATTGAAGATAATGATGTGCACATAAGTGTATTTTGAATAGAGTAAACAAATGTCTTAATCAAAAATACAAGAAATATGTAAAGTAAAGAGCACAATAAAACACAAATAGTTTTACTTCCACAAACTTTAATGCACACAAAAAAATGTACAACAACCAAGGTGCTTTGCACACACCATGCTCATTAAGACTTATCAGGGTGCAAAGTAGTGCTTGGGGGATCACAAATTTTATTTTATTTTAATGTTAAGACTAGTGATCCGGTGTACTTAAGAGTAAGTGGTTTTTTATTAAATCAAAAATACAAGACATATGTAGAGTAAAGTGCACAATAAAACACAAATATTTTTACTTCCACACACTTCAATGCACAAAGAAAATGTATAACTACCAAGGTGCTTTGCACACACAATGCTCATTATGACTAATCAGGGTGCAAAGTAGTGCTTGGAGGATCACACACTTTATTTTTCAATATATACATTTTTTGTGATCCGGTGTATTTAAGAATAAGTGGTTTTACATGAAGGTTTGCACAAGACACTTTACTATTCTTTCCAAGGTGCTCAACCTCACAATGCTAATTAAGAATTATCAGGAGGTTCAAGTAGTGCTTGGTGGAGTTATCTTTGTTAATTTATTTCATGATTATTTTTTGTAGAAAGTTCTCCGAATACACTTGTTTTGCAAACCAATATAATTTGAAAGAACAACAACTTTTCTTAATTTTTAAGCGTGCAAATAAATGTAGTGTAGGTAAGATACTTGTGCAAATATAATTCATTGTACAATTACAATACACAAGCAAGCATTCTTAGATTTAAAATCACATGTAGTCTTTGCCCAAAATAAGTGGGTGAATTAGTATCATTTTCAACCATAAAGCATTTACTCATACTTAGAGGCATGCTACGCTTAATTCTACACAACTTTTACAATACAATTTGATGCACAAATGGGTAGATATATCAAAGCATGATACAAACAATGTTCAAAGTAGTTTGAAGTAATGAATTGTAACATTGTAGAAGGTCTAAATTATGGATTAAATCATGTTTGATTTTTTCACAATAAAGTCCATAAGGTTTTATTGATATTTTGAAAAATAATTTTGATTTAAAAATTGAACTCTTATAATTTGATCTTGGACCTCCCGAGGTCTACCCTGTAAGAGGTTCGCCCGGTACTAGGAGATGTGATGGGATGATAGCCCAAATCTCCCATTTGCAAGATACATGTAAATAGAAAATTTAAGTTCAAAAAATACTTGTTGATACTTCTTTTTGTTTTATATTTTTGTATTTGATTTTTGCATATAGAAATAGAAATCATACAAATAACCACAGTAAGAATTTTTTGTTTGTAATTTGGCTTTTGTAATTTTGTATTTTAATTTTTCAAAAATCAATTATAGGCAGAAATGCAAAAATGAGTAGTATACATAAAATAATATATTTGTAGTGATTTTTTAGAATTCGAAAATTACAGAAAATCGGACACTTGAGCTAGCACCGACGCTAGGTCCTAGCGCCTGTGTTAGCTCATAGTGAATGCTTATTTTAATCATATAGCCTAGATTTTCTTCGATTTCACTTCTGATTTTGCATAATTATGTTTGTGCAATGTAAGACCTGTCTAATGAAGTGAAGAGACGAGAAGAAATCGCAAAAAGTTGCGGAAGTTAAAACTTTAGAACATGGATTTCATATTCATTAAAGCTCCATATTCATTAAACCTTAATTCTTGAGTTTTGCACAACCATTTAAGCTTGATATTATAGGATATGTAAACAAAGAAGACATGATTGAACAAAACAGATATGCATGATTTTATTGATAATAGATTGGTCATTTATAAATGAAAAGCTGACTTTTACTTTTGATTTAATTTGATTTGCAAACTTCATTTAGGCTTTTAGGGGACAAAATCAAATTTCAAATATTATATTAGATGACCATGCCATGATATATATTTTCTTATATCTTCATTTTGATTTTTCTAATGCTTATGTTAATCAATATAATGTAAGTTGAAAATGATAGGAAATGTAAGCACAAGATATCAGTTCGAATAAACCAAATAAGCATGATTTGAATGATTAGTACGAGATGATGTTTTTGTAGAGAATATCATGGATAAGCCTAGATAAAAGTACCCAGCCTATATCTTGGTAAACATATAAAGCCTAACATAGACACAAATATTCTTTAGGTGAAAATGTTAGTATGATAAGTTCAAGATTAATGTTATGTCAATGTTTGATAGTGTTTCAACTTATAGACCTAGAATGAAGTGAAGATTCTATTTGATTTGATCTTATTGATATCAAGATGATTCTAAGGTCTAAACTTGACATAAATCAAAATACATACATAATACACCAACAATGGTATATAATTATAATATCAATTGTCATCATATAATTCAAACAAAAACATATTGAAAATTGAGCTTTCTTTTAGATCTTGATCTTTCTTTTAGATCATGTTATTTCTCTAATTTGGTTGATGAGGGCTATAGAGCTTAATAGCCTAATCTTGATTTAATTAACATATCTTATAGCAAATTTATAGTTCAATTTATATGAATACTATATGATATATATATATATATATATGCAATGAATATAAGAAAGAGAGATAGGTCATCAAAATAAAAAAAATTGATTATGAATTTTGATTAATTTGATTTATAAACTCATTCAGTTTTAAGAGATAAAATCATATTTCCAATAATATATAAGATGACCATTACATGATAGCTTAAAAGATAAGAAAACAAAAAGAAAAATTAAAAGACATTAAAGCATATCATGAAGTAGAAAATTGTATATTTCATTTTGAAAATTTTCTACTTCAGGCATTTGGTGATACCTAATGAATAAGAGGTTTAGGTATCCAAAGAGGGCCAAGTGTGGTGGTTCCCTTGGGTACCCAAATATATCATGTATGTTTGTGGGTAGTTAGTGATGAATGGGTCCTTTCATGTGAAGTTAAAGTTTCATTTTTAATTTTGGGCCTCCATTCAAACTTTGGTTTAATGTTATTCCTATATGTCAAATTTCCATTGTGATAATATTTATATTGATGATTATGATTGTAATGATTATTAAAAGTATTGTTCATAGGAAATTTGTGCAATTTTAATTTTGAGTTGGGAGAAACATGATTTTGTAAATAATGATGATTTTGATTTTGATTTACAAACACTTTGTGTTTCTTACTCCCATTATTAGGCTTATTTAAGATATTCATCTTCATATTCAACTTATATTTAGAAATAGCTTGATATTGAGAATTTGTATTTATACTTTTCATAAGCAAGGTGATTTTTTTATTTTAATTCATCATTCTTGATCTTTATATTATGCCTAGCTTTATTATAAACTATTGTGCTATTTTTAAGAGTAGAAACAATAAAGTCAATATGATTTTGATAGCCATTTCTAAATTCCTCAAATGTTTCATCCATCTCTTTGATTTCAATTTTATAATTTTGGCGCGTAGCACAATCACTTTTCAAAGATGAATTTTCTAAAAATAATTTTTCATTATGTTCTTTTACACAAATAATTTCTTTTTCAAGTTCCTTAAATTTTTCTTTAATATCATTACAATCAAACCAAGGTTTTGTATTTTCAATTGAAGTGACATGGGTAAGGCTAGATAAATCAGAATTTGATTCTACTTTAACTTTTGCTTTTAAATTTTTATTTTCTAAGCGCAATTTGCAATTCGCATTTTTTAATTTCATAAATTTGCGCTTTGTAATTTGTAATAATTGTAAAGTAGAAATAGAATTGCAAACAATAAGATGATTTCATTTTCTTACAGTGCTTTTGGATGCTGTGAGATTTGAGCATGAATTTTCTTTGTTGTCATCATCTATTTGGCATTCCTCTTCCAAAGATGGGATTTCTTCTTTTCTATTTGATGTGCACTCCATTGATCCATCATGAGAGAAGCTTTCTTTACCATTTGTGCAATCTTATATGTTCTCCACTTCTTGCATTTGTTCCATACCTGTAGATGGAGAATCATACATTTCTTCAAGAAATTTCCATACTTTGTATGCACTAGAAAAATAATATATTAATTTTGAAAATTCGTGAGATAAGGCACAAAAAATACTATTTAATGCTTTTGCATTAAGATGATGTTTCTGTTTTTTTGATTCATCCGCTATTCTAACAATTGATATATCCCATGCATTGATATCTAAATTTTTAATAAACATTTCCATTATAAATTTCCACCCTTTATAATTTCTCCCTTCGAATAAAGGTGGTTTAAGAGATTTTTGTTCTTCATAAAAATTTACCCCACTAATAGAAGCGAGATCATGAGACGCAATTATTCCTGGTTGTTAATCCGATTGGAATAAAACCTCTCTGATACCACTTGTTGGATCGGTAGGAACCCTTAGAGGGGGGGGGGTGAATAAGGGTTTTAAAAACTTATATTATATTTTGGAATACTTGAATAATAAGAGATCAAAATAGTGATTTTGAATAAAGATCTAAATTGTTTTATAATGAAGGAGAGGATAATAAACAATTTAGAGAAATGAAGATCAAATCAATTTTATTACACAAAGAGAGATATGATTATTATTAATAAAATTGATTGCAAAATTCGATTTCAATGACGCTAGAAATCAAGGCGAAATATGAAAGACTCTTTTTGTTTTCTATACCGACTCGTATCCCTACAAACAGGTTGGATTTAGCCGATCCTTCCCCGGATACGCCCTCAAGCCGCTCTAGCCAATCCTTCCCCGGATATGGCCTCGAGCACCCCCTAGATCTACACCCTAGACCTAGTCGCCAACACGAGGCAAATTGCTGCCCTAAGTCCTACCCAGACCTAGTGGCCAACACGAGGCGAGTTCATTAAATGATTATAAGAAAAGATGTGAAATAAATAACAATAATGTAAAAACTCCCTATTTGGATCTATGGAGAAGTAGACGAAGACCCGCAGAGTATGATCGTAGTCGATGTGGTCTTTAGTCAAGATGATGACGCATGTTGAAATCTTCTCCATGGATCTTCTTAAGCTTTCATGGATTTGTGGGAGTATCTCTCTGAACCGTCCTCTATATGATGTGGCAAAAATATCTGGAATTTGGGAGTAGGAGAGGATCAAGAAGACGGATCCAAGGGGTCCTTTTTATAGCCTTGGAGCTAGTGCCTGCGCTATCGCTACCGCCGACGCTATCCCAGATTAGGCAATATTCTCCACGTGAGAATCCTTCATTTTAAGCAAGCTAGCCGCCTTCCTCTATTGCTTTGCGCTACCACCTGCACTAGTAGATGCCGCATGCACTAGCTGTTACCGCTTGCGTTAGCTGATATCGCCTAGCGCTAGCAAATTCGATAACTGTATTTGAAATTTTCTCAAATCAGCGCTAGCGCTAGCACTAGTGCTAACGGGCATGTTGGAATTTCGGCTTCAAATTTTGGTGCAATTTTCTTATGTTGTCCTTGAGTCATGTGGACTTTTTTCCTGCACACATAAACACACAAGATCAAATACCCATAGGATTTGTTATTCTCAAACATAGGAGATGTGGAAGACCATGTTCCAACAATTCATGGAGAGGTGCGAGGTCCTACTCTTCTTCGGGGTGACAATAAGAGTGTTCTCAAGTTGGTGAACAATCCTGTTTGTCACGCTCAGACCAAGAATATTGAGATTCATCACCATTTCATTTGTGAGAAGGTGTTGGAGGGATCTCTGGTTGTGGAGCATGTGCAGAGCAAGGACAACATCGCGAACATCTTTACTAAGCCATTGTCGAAGGGACCATTTACACGGTTAAGGAGTTTACTTGGGCTGACTTCCACTTCCCACTTCAAGGGGGAGTGTTGAATTTTTGAAGTGGAAGAGGGAAGTTGGCGGCTTGTCCCTGCTGTTGGCAGCCTGTATTGGTCTGCTGGTTTGCCTATTAATCTTGTTTTGGTCTAGACCGGGCGGTCTGCCGGGTATGCTTCTGGCCGGGGTTGCCTTAGACGGTTGTTGTCTAAGTGCTTGTGAGACCGGGCGGTACCTAGCGAGATCACATGCGGGTTGATGGGCTGTTATTGTATCCCTCTTTCGGCGGTGATGACATCCGTCCTCTTACCTATAAATAGGGGTGCAGGTCCCGTAATTTCTAACAGAGAACTATAAGAAATAGAGCATGGATTATTTGTGTCGATCTCAATTTGAGGTCATGCGGTATTGGAAGCGGTTTGACCTTTTGTTGTGTTCGCAGGTCTGCGGCCAGCGGTCTATTTCCTTGGTGACTTTCCAGTGGCTTGAATAATCAGTTTGTCAGCGGTCTCCGTCTGTGATCTGGATTGTTTAGTTCTTGTGATGTTCACAGCAAGCTTGGCGATTAGGAGACCTTAGCGGTCAGGCTATCTCGAGTTGCGGGTCGGCTACAACTAGAGCAGTTTCTTCTGGTTCTGTTCGCGGGTAGCTTCAGTGATCAGGCGACCTCTTGGTCTGGCGGTCTGAAGTGTGGACAGTTCTATTTTCAGCAGTGAATAAAGCAGCAGTCTGTGCGGTTTGGAATTACGGTCTGGCAGATCGCAGGTCATCATGCCTGCCTCTGCTCGTGCGGTCTCAGGAGTAAGCCGTGCGGTCTGGTGTTGCAACGGTCTCTGGAAGCTTCTACTTGGCAGTTCGCCGAGACTTATTGTCTTTATTGTTTTGTGCTTCTCTCCTTCATGATTCTTATGAATCATGTCTTGCCATGTATACCTCGCATTGTAAAGAAGGAACTGTAGTCAATTTTCAAGTGCATTATCATGTCTTCTCATTGTCATTGTGTTGCTTCACTTGTGGAAAGTTGTGAAGTGTTCCGCTTTATTTGCTTCACTTCCAACCCTCTCAAATTTTTTAACAAAAAGATCTCATGATAGCATGTGCATGTTTAAAATTTTAAGATTATTTACCAATGGAATAATTTATTATCCACAAAACACCATGTGTATAACATAATATTTAATTCTCTAATCTACCTTAGTCTTACATGTGGGTTTCTTCCACATGCAATTGTTCAAATGGACTGAGAGATTGACCATGCTCATAATGTGGCTAAGAAAATCCCCCACCAAAATATTGGGGTGTTTTGAAGGCATTTCCACACCTAATTAGCACACGCATGGTTGTTTAAATGTTTCCTAAAACTATAGGAAAATATTCTCTAAAAATCCTCAATTTTGGGAAGAGGGTGTATTAGGGCATAACTCATGCATGCCCAAAATTTCATAACATTTGGAGTTATATAACTCCTAAAAAAATTTAAATAGTTGTGTCACCTTATGTACATGTTCCACTAGAAATTTATTTCTGGGGGTTGTGGTGCTCCAAAATGTGTCAAATAAATTTTTAAAAAAAGTTAAGATCTAGGGTTACATTTTTCATGTAGGGCACTTTTCCTGATTCCTCACCAATATTTTTCTACAATTATTTTAATCCATTGCCAGAACTAAGTTTAAACATCTAAAATTGGATTTAATAAATCGAGGAATCTAAAACTAATGGATGGTGTTAGGTATGCAATGATCACCTAGAGGGGGGATTTGGTGATTTGGCTGTTTTGAAATCTTTTTGCACAGAATGTATATATTCTAAACACATCACAGAAATAACACACAGAAAATCACAGCACACAACACCAGATTGTTGGATCGGTAGGCGCCCTTAGAGGGGGGGGGGGGGGGTGAATAAGGGTCTTAAAAACTTTAGATATGTCTTTTTAGCTTTTTTCAAAAAATTTGCAAGTCTTTAAAAATTCAGAAAACAATTCATCATAGGTTGGAGGAGTTACCTCAGTGTCGCTTTGGACACTGCATTCGTCATCAGATATGACGCTCTTTCCCATTAAGCATATGTTTGCCTCCTCTTCTTTACTTGAGTCGGAACTGCTTGCATCCTCAGAAGTTGTATCATCCCAGGTTTTCGCCTTCAACTCCTTCTTCAACCCTTTGTGCTTCTTTTCTTTAAGTTCTTTCAAGTACTTTGGACACTTGCTTCGAATGTGTCCTAACTTCTTACAGTGATAGCACTCCGGTGGCAGTCTCTCTTCCTCCTCATCGCCTTCCTTTCCTTTTTTCTTCCTAAAGGTCTCCTTTTTAAAATACTTCTTAAACGAATTCCTTCTCTCCGGATTTTTCATAAATTTTCTAAATTTTTTAACAAATAAACTTTCCTCATCTTCTTCATCCTCCTCAGAATCACTAGTTTCTTCCTTCTTTGATCTTAGAGCCAATCCCTTCTTCCTTGGCTCCATATACTCTTGTTGTTGAATTTTCAATTCAACTTCATGAGTTTTCAAGTTCCCAATGAGGCTCTTCAATTGTAAGGTCTTAAGATCATGTGACTCGGAAATTGCAGTCACTTTAGGATTGAACTTCGGGGGAAGTGATCTTAAGATTTTCCTTACTAAATCTCCATTTGAGAACACCTTTCCTAGCACCTTTGAGTCGTTCACGATTTTTGTGAATCGTGTGTACATCGTATCAATCTCTTCATTTACCTCCATTTTGAACCTTTCAAATTCAGACTCCAGTTGAAATAGCTTTGAATCTTTTACCTGCGAAGTACCTTCATGAGTGATTTCTAACAAATTCCAAATTTCAAATGCAGAATTACAAGCACAAACTCTATTAAATTCAGTGCGATCTAGTGCGCAAAATAAAGCATTCATGGCTTTTGCATTGTTCTTACATCTTAATTTATGATTGTCATCCCACTTGTCTTTGGGCTTATCCATAGTTACATCTCCTACAACAACTGTTGGAGAAGTGTAACTAGATTCTACCATATTCCAGACTTCTATATCTAGCGCAATTAGAAAACAACGCATACGTGTTTTCCAATAATTATAGTCTGTGCCCGTGAATAAAGGTGGTCTACTTATGCCTTGCCCCTCAACGAACGCATGATCGTTGTGCGCCATTACTCCCGGTGATAAAACCGTTTTGGAGTAACCTCCCTCTGATACCACTTGTTGAATCGTATAACGCCCTTAGAAGGGGGGGGGGGGGGGGGGGTGAATAAGGGTGTGTTTAAAAATTAAATTTTTACTTAGTAATTTTTTAAAGAGATTTTACTTTACTAAAAAATTACTTCTAAATACTTTCAAACCAATGCAATTTTAGTATTAAACCAAAATACAAATTTCTAAGATAAAGATTCTGCCATCAAATATGTAATTAAAGAAAAAGACATAATTATATTAATCATGAAATTTGAGTACAATAAAAATGATCTTAACAATGCTTAAGATCAAGGCACAATTATATTAATTAAAAATTCTACAATTTTGGTTTACCAATCCTTCTCCCAAGGATCGGAAGGCTATCGCTTGTCTCTCCCAAGACCAATCCCAAGCCTATCCTCTAGATCTTCCCAAGATCTAGACGTAGCACACAAGGCCATGATTTCCCACCAAGCCACGCAAGGATTTGGACGCTCCGCATAAGGAAGCGATTTTCCCCTAAGCCGCGCAAGGACTTAGACGTCGCACGCAAGACGACGATTTCTCTACCAATACAAAATGAAAAATATGTGAATGAAAATACAATATGAAAAGAACAACTCCCTAGAAAATCAGATCTCTGAACGGATTGTTGAAGCCTCGAGATGATTGATGATGTAGAAGCACGCCCGATCTCGTCTTCAATCTTCAATCCTTCTTTGCACAAATGGGAGTTGAAGAGGTTCTGGAGCTCTCTGGTTCGTATGCACTCAGGAAGGGACTGGAATTCTCAAAAGCTTGGAATGCACGAACCAAAGGAACCAATTTATAGAAATTCACTGTCGCCTGGGCGACAGTGACTGTCGGAATTTTCCGACATCGCTAAACTGCCGCTGGAGTGCCGTCGTGGGCAGTTGTTGTAACCGCCGAGCTGTCGCCTGGGCGACATCGATGTCGGATTTCCGACAGTGCAAAACTGCCGGTCGTGGGTGGAGTCGTGGGCAATTGTTGTAACCGCCGAGCTGTCTCCTGGGCGACATCGCTGTCGGATTTCCGACAGCGCAAAACTGCCTTTCTTCGATCTGCCGTGGAGGGAAGTAGTTGTAACTTCTCTGCTGTCGCCTGGGCGACAGTGGCTGTCGGAATTTTCCGACAGTGAAATTTTCCCACATTCAATTTTAGCTTCAGCAGCAATGTGAACATCTCATACCTGTTATCTGCACACCATTAATGAAAATAGAATCAAATACAAATGGGACTTTGTTATTATCAAACTGGAGGAGTGCGAAACGCATGCTCCAACAATATGTTGATGACAATGTGGACATCTCTCTTAAATTTCATAATTTTCGGATATAAACTTGCTGTGATTTGTCAATATTAGGTTATAAAATTATTGTGCCGTAAATAGCTATCAAGACTATTCCGAATGAGCTGGGATATGGTGTAAACACTTAAGACGCTAACCCTGACGCGTAGAGGAAATTTTAGAAGTCTTGGGTTAATATAGCCATTTGATTGATCACTTGTTTGATGACGCTCTAGGACAATAATTATGTGCATGAAACTTTAGGCAAGTTGTGATTTGAATAGTGCTCCTAATTACATTATATGTAAAGGTTATTATTATGATTTTAACATAACATTGGAGGTGATTGACCTAAATATTGGGGAAAATTATGTAATGAACGATTGATGGCGTAGTATGTATTAACATTTAAATATATATGTCGAATCTAATAGGGTTGGATGAGAAACAACCCTTGAGTAAAAGCCGAGCTTAGTCTTATAATATCATGATAGTCTTCTGGTAATAATCTTGAGTCAATTGGATGAATATTTGTAGTACCTCCCCTTATGTGGTTCATATAACTCATTTGGTCTGCGAATAGTAAAACGGTAGAATGAAGATAACTTGCAGACCATTAGGTGGGAATGGGAGGCAGTTGGTATACCTGATTTGGATGAAGAAGTTGGGGACACCAAAAAGGAGCTTAGGTGGTGAGAGAGTGCTTGGTGAGCTATGGGTAAGGCTGTGCTCGGGATTGACGAAAGACCGTCTTTCCCCTTAGAGGGTCATAAAGCACTGAGGTTTAATTCAAGTGAGATGATAAGAGGGTAATCTTATGGGTGGATACCAATAATATTAAGTGTCTTGAGAAAGGTAACTTTGGGGTGTCATCCCATTATAGTTCCCAGTACCGTAGCGAGCCCCTTACAGGGTAACCCTCGGGAAGTCCAAGATTAACCCTAAATTGCAATAACATTTAAAGTAGGCAAGAGTAGCCATAGTAGGGTAAGATTGGATTTATGTAACTCCTCCCAGTTGTGGGAGTGGCAGTATCGTGGTGCTCGGTTAGACGAGCGGGAACCTCGAGGGGATGATTATCCCGGTAACTTTCTCAGAAATGTGGCAGGTCTTCGGTACTAGGCAGGTCGTCACTCCGACCGCGGTACGTTGACTTAGCGGGTGTGTAGGGGTCTAAGGGGCCAGCTTGGCTGCGTGTCGGGACGACAGTTCCCCGAAGACACCTCTCACTTGGCTCACAGTCTGGTGGACTCCAGCAAAGAGTACGCAGAGCTCCGCAGTTGTTTAGCGTCGAGGCGTACGTGCGGTCTAGGCCCGGTAGAGTGTATACCCGCCTAGGAGTGGACAGCCCGGTCCGCTACCACCGTGTGTCACAGCGGTTGGTACGCGAGAGGTTGGCTTCCTCTCAAATAGAGGGAACTACAAAGGTATGTGTGCACAGAGTCGTGTGAGTGAGTTCATTGCATAATCATTCTTGGCATAACATAGTATACGCACTTGCAGATCCTCATCATATAAATTAGTATGGGCTCTTTTATATGATGAGTTATAATTCCTGGAAATCCTAACTTATAAGTTTGTATGGGCATTCATATAAGTTAGGGTACGAGATTGATTACTTGTCGCTACTGTTCTTACTGCCTTGCTTTACCTGCTTTACTTACTGTTTATTTACTGCTGCACACCTTTATTATACTCCTGCTTATACATGATTAGATTAGCCCCTTTTACACTTGTGTAGCTTAGAATTTGTGTATATACTAGTTTACTTTCCCCGTCACCTGCTTTGTATATATTACTGTTATATTGCAACTTTTCTTTCTTTCCTTCCGCCCGGTGCCTTGGAGTCGCCGGGGGAGCGGATGAGAAGCCACTTAGTCTTTATGACTAACGGTTGCTACCTCCCTCTTTTTAGGAGCACATTCAGATGTGTAGCAACGTTCAACACCGGAGGCCAGCCAGGTCAGGTGTGTAGGGCTGGGGTTTATGGTACCTTAGCTGCCGTTAGTGACAGAGGCGGGTGAGTGTTTTGAGATGTAGCCCTTGGGGCATTTAGCTGATTACTCTGATGATTTGCAGGAGCTTGTGTAGCTTTCTGTCTTTCTTATACTCTGATTTGGACATTATTACTTATTGTGAATCTTTGGTTTTTAATACTTTCTTTCATTGATGGGTTGGCGCTGTGTAGTTGGTTTAGCCGGCAGGATATGCGTCTTATGGGGGAGACTAGCTCGTGTGCTAGCGCTTCCGCAAGGCGGCTGTCCTGGGCATAAGACTCCCCTCGACCGTGTTTTGTGTTCCGGGAGGGGGATCTTACAAATGGTATCAGCTTGCAACGATCCTGAGATAAAGAAGTCCATTAGACCACTAGGCCACCCCTGCTAGCTAGATCAGTTTGAGGACAAACTGATGCAGCGGAAGCGGTGGTGTGCCCATGTGTAATTCACAATAAGTATGTCCGCTTTTTCCTATAGAAAGTGCCAACCTAAGCCAAACTCGTACCCTTACATACAAATGCTGGCTCACTCCGATACAGTAATTGGTATTCCCATTCCAACAATTAGAGTTGGTTTGGCATAGGATTGATGCCAACCTATCTAGGATACCGTTTTGGTCGACTTTGCAGGATATGTCGGGACATACCCTAACCTTATACCGATCTCTGGAATGATTGGGCCAAGCAATAAGTGACCTTGAGTGACTAAGGGAAGAGTTTAGCGTAAGTGTAAATGCTGGAGACTCACACCCTGAGATTTCTACCCTAGATATGGAGTAATATTATCACCTTGCACAAAAATTAGGCCAATTTCAATGAGAGTGGTGCTTGTAGTCTATTACCAGCTTAGTGAGAGACCACCAAGCATGTTTTTTTTTTACTCTACATGGATACCTCACACTTCTATTTATGTAGAAGGTTTCATATGGAGAAGATACGATAAGAATTCGGATCCAAAGAAGGCTCATGTTGGGACGAATGTGTTATATTGGTGGCGGAAGAAACTCAGTCGAAGAGATATGGAGGCTAATCTCTTCGTTTATTGGGCTAGTTATGTACCGTCTTTGATCCCTTGAGGAGTTAGAATCTTTGTAATTTTTGACATTGGAAGTTTTGATCCTTGAGAAGTTAATTCACCTTAAGCAAAGCAGACTGCTAAGGCCATGTTTGGGTTGATAGGAATCTTATTAGCGGAATAAGAGAGGAAAAACATTTTTGAAGATGATCATTTTCTTTATATTGTTCTAAGATTATGTGGATAAGTAACGAGGAGAGTAGTAAATTTACACTTTGGGGATATGCAGCTATGTTGTGATAACATTATAACTGGGAAGTTAATGAAATTTTGTGCATGCATTGCGGGTATGATGATCAACTACCCCTGAGTTTGGAAATTCTCGGTGAACGTTTCCTTTAGTGTTGTAATTACTTGTCATTGGGAAATTAATAAGTGTTCGGCGATGGAGTCGACAAGATTAATATGACTTGTTTGATGATCTAAAATCATAAAAGTTTTTATAAAATAAACATACATGCCATGGATGATTGTGGGCAGGGTTGGTAGGGCGCTTGTAGTGGATTTTATTCTGTTTATCATACGTGAAGTATGCCCTACTTTTGGTAGTCTGCATAACTCGTGTCGAAGGGAAAATCATCCCGGTTGGTATATGAGTACGTCGTTGCGGGGATCTATAGGGTAAGAACTCTAAGTCGAGGAAGGTATACCCCTAAGGTTTGTGCCCATACGTGTGATGAATGTACTATATGGACGGCGGAAGAAATTTAGTCCAAAAATGTACAGGGGCTTGTCCCTTCGTTTATTGGCCTATTTTCGTGCCGACTTCATTTTCCCTTAGATCATGCTTATTTAAATAATACGTGAACGATGAGGATTGGATTCGTGATAACCTCTCAATACGGGTGAGAGCGTCAAGGGTGTTAAGACACGCCGTGAATTGAACACGTGAATGGAATATTGACGATAAGTGCATTTACTTATTTAGTAAGATATGAATATGTCTCTTTACGTACAGGTGGGTGTGCGCGTGATTGTATTGCCTCGACAAGGCAGTCCTCTAAAGGCTCTGTACCGAAACCCAACCATTGGATAAGGTTTATGTTCACGGTCTAGGAGCCCTTAAATGAAATGATGTAAATCTCAAGATAAAAGTAACACCTGACTAAGAGGTAGTGTGTTGTATAAAGAATTGCCTGCCTGTTTTAGTATTTGGAGTTTGGCACTCCTTGATGAATGTGTTCATCTTAGGCGAGGGGGATTGATTGAACACCAAGATTCGGTTTGGGGTAAGTTCACTCCCAGAGTGTTGGAGGTGAGTACCTTAAGGATGAGCAGGTCTTCACTGTAACCGAAGGCTATGCGGAGAAGTAAACTGTATTGTAGCATTGTAGTGTCTCTCAAGGATCAAAGGTCGATCTGACGACCGCATGACAAATTTTGGGGGACGCCTTAAAAGTTTGTCAAGTGGGAACTGTATCGATTTTTGATCGGAGAGGTGTGTTTGCAAGCGTCCGTTATGAGATAAAGAACACGGAATTGTAGCACCCATGGTGCTAAGGCATTGCTGCGTGATTTGTTAAGTTGACAAATTCATACAATTGCGTTTTAAATGCGTGTAGTAATTTTCGGACCATGTGAAATCACGAGACGTACACTAAACCCTTGTAGAAGCCTTGTTGGCTTATCGACCTCGCCCGACGTGTTGCCTGTGAGAAAAATGTGATTATCCTCAACTTGACCTCTGATTCTCAGGAATTCAGAGGAGTTGTGTCGATTCACTGGACGACATATATGATTTATGGATATAGTAAGCAAAGTAAGAGTACCGAGGAAGTGTGCTGAAGACTCATGGTAGGCAGGAAAGTCGATTGTTAGTAGTTGCTTTATGTTTTCTTGGATTCATGAATAACAACTGTTTGATGATGATGGGAGTTTTGGTGAATTCCCTTGGTCGTGCTAGAAATTCCTTCTAGATTATATGATTTGCATTGCTTACAAGTTTCTTCCAGGTTTTCCTGGTTTCATCTTTATGCTAGAGTTTTGGGAAATATGTTGGTAGCTGCTTGGTCTATGCTAGAGATTATGTGTTGGGAGTTTTACGGAATTTCCCTAGTTTTATGCTAAAGTAAATCTCCTGGTTCGTGAAATGTTTGGAATTAAATGTTAGGAGATTTGGGCTGCTGTATGCAATTAAATCCTAAGAGCTACTATATATATAAATTATATTTAATGTGTTTCGGTTTGAGGCCGATTTACATCTTCAGTTTCGTTATATTTTAATTTGGGACTGCGATATATCGTTCTAGTTTGAATTATTTTTTTGTTTAGGACGGCTATGTGTAGTTTCTATTAGCTATGGTTGAAATAGTGTGAGCCACGATTAATTCGTATGACTGGACATGACAAGAGCGCTCGCACAATCTAAACCCTATGTATAAAACATAACGCTTGGGAATGTATAAATGACCTTGATATTGTTAAGGGTGAATCATCCATAACTACATACGGTGAGTATGTTTCGATCCCAATCGGAAGACCCCCCTAGCCTCAACCTAAAATTTCGGGGATGAAATTATTTCTTCGTTTATTGGATTTGTAACATCTCGATTCGAGCTAGACCCCTTGTGCGCGTTTTTGAGTCACGCGAGTTGACTCGGGCTCGGGGTGTGCTGAGGGCCAGGCTTGCACCTGAGCCGGGGAAGTGCACTCGTCGAATGCGGCGAGTACCATTTCTATTCTTTGTCCCGATGCTTGCTGTATCGGGATCCGAGCCGTCCGGAGAGCATGACTTGAGCGATAAAACTCGAAGGAGGCGTACCGCCTTGAAGGAATTATAGTGCGTACGTTAGCTCAAATGTCATGGTGTTCAAATAGCATATATATGAAGTCGACCAAAACAGTCGCCTTGAGCTGCGCGACGCCTCAAATATGATTATCGAGCGAACAACCTCGCAATTGACCCCAATCAGGTTTGTTAGATTCGTGAAGCCTATACGAGTTCAACAAAACTGTCCGCACTCGATTCTGATGAGAATCGACGAAATTGTAATGTGGTCTGCGAATAGCGTATTTATCCAAAATGGTGAAATATGCAAAACGTCCCCGCAATTGACCACAGTCAGTCTTGTTAGACTCGTCACAATAGTATGAGTTCAACGAATCTATCCGTTCGCGATTCTGACGTCATTTGGACAGTTTTCACGTTTGAGTCAAATTTGGTCGCAAACGCTCCGGAGAGCGTAAAATGAGCAAACAGACTCGGAATTGACCTCTGATCATTTCGTTGGATGCGTGTCGGCGAGACGGTCGAAACGAGCCTGTCCGGGACAAATTCCGAGCTTTTTAGAGCAATATACGACCTTTTAAATGTTATATTTTAATAATAATATTGATAATAATAATAATAATATACTATATATATATATACTCTTAATTAGGTTAAGTTATCTTCCCCATTTGCCCGATCCCCCTCCCAGCAGCTGCGCCGTCAACACCTTCCCCCTTGCCGATCCACATCTCCGGCGAGCTCTCCTCCCTCCGGCGATCTTCTCCTTCTCCGGCGAGTGCCCTCTCCTCTCCATATTCCGCGAGCTCCTTCAGCTCCTCTCAAACCGAGCCACCTCCACCTTCTCCTTCGGCCACAGCTCCGGCGACCACCTTCGCGGCTCCGGCGCAACTCTCCTCTTCCTTCTCCGGCAAGATCTCCACCTTCTCCCTCAAGGCCAGCAACCTCCAGATCCATTGCCGAGCTGCTCTCCGCAGCAACCCTTCCTCTCCCAGCTCCATTGACGGCGGAAGAAACCCGACTCCTCCAGTTCTCGCCTAGGGTTCACGGGAACCACCTATTTTATTCTCCTTCCTCCTCCGATTTCTTACTCCCTCGACGGATTAAGGGCTGGCTGCGACCCCTCTTCCTCATCGACGATCCATCCTTCTCATATTGTCGCCGGTGCTAGAGAACTTGCCGCTACCCTTGAGATTGTGCCTTAGCTGCTGTGATCATGCAGTTTTGATGTTTGTGACCAGCAGGTTTTGACCGAGACATGTGCACTGTGAGCTCTCCTCCCTCTCTTTCTTACCAGCTGGTCTTTTTGTTCCTGTTATTGCTAGCTGCTAAAAAAATTAAAAAGAACAAGATAGGGTTTTTAGTTTTGGGGGAATTGGGTTCTATGTGGTCGGCTAGGGTTTTCTAGTTTTGATTACGGCTCCTGCATGGCTGGCAGCTGTGTTCGTTCCCTACAATGAGCATGATGTTTTGATAGGATTTGGCTTTGATTTCCTTGGATTGGAAGGCCATGAGGGAGCTGTTTTGGGTATGTTTGCTGGCTGTTTTTAATGGTACAGCTAGTACCTCCCTTTAAATTGTCCAGACTGTTTTGTTTAGTGGCGGCTAAGGGCTTTATGCTGTATATTGAAGTTGGTGGCTGGTTATGTTAGGATATGAAATTGTGTTGGATTTTATCCGATTTGTTGGTTGTCCAGTGCTGGACTTATATGGGTCTGCTTGATTTGGGTGAAAATGGGGGTTTTCCATTGATGTTGTCGGCTTCTTTCCTGTATGCTGATTTGGTTAACCAAGCTGGACCGGCTAAGTAAATATTGGGGACACTGGTGGTGTTACTGGGATCCTACTCCATGCTGCTTTGGGTTGGATCCTTGCTAAGTTTTCTCATTATTTTACTTCGCTTTATTGGCCAGTTTTGAGTTATTTGTTAATAGCTAATGTGTGTTATTGTTGGGCGATTGATGTCATTTAGAAGCTATATGGCGTATTATTGTTGACTGATTACATGTTTGATATTTCTGTGGATCAGGACCCCTTTAATCAGTCTTGGCCAACTGCCGCCATGCCGCGGAGGAGACCACTGCGATCGTCGTCCGGAAATCAGGTGACTTCCTCCCCTCTCCCTTGGTGCTAGTTTCCTAGATCACACTAGGTGAGATATCGATCTCAATAGAGTCGATTGGAGAGCAAGCCGTGAAGAGACGGCCTGAAATAAATGTTCCGGGTAAATGTTCCGGCCACTTCCGACCGCTAACACGTCACCCGTCGATGTACCTCAAAGCGAGGAAGGTGGTGACGGTGTTAGTCGGTCGGTTTGGGGTTTTTGGTGGCCGACGAAGAGATGTGTTATATTTCAGGTTGGGCAGATCGCAGCCCTAGGCTGGAGGTAGACGATGAGGTGATTGTCTGATGTGCTTAAGTTGTGTGCTAGTAATTTTATTTTAATAACTGCAATTTTCTTTCACTTTCACATAGTCGAGTTTAAAAAGAATTTTATGTACCCTAGGCCCACCCTGTGCCCAAATATTTGTATTGTTTAGGGCACTTTTGTTATAGTTTTGATCATAGCTTAGAAAACTGACCTAAGAATAATTAGTGGGTGTAATCACCCCTAATGGCCCCAACCTTTTGGTGGCATGTAGTTATGTATATGAGTAGCCTCTGTTTCAAATTTGTGGACAATTGGAGCTCATCTTAATGGTGAACTCCCAAGGGGTATTTTGATGCCCTAGGTTTGAAAACCACTTAACCTTGGTGGCTTGTGGATTTTGAAGCTTAGCCATAAGGGCTTATCCAAATCCAGCGGTAATAGGGCTTAGGGGTTGTGTAGGGTCTTACTCATCATCAATGGGTGATTGGAGCAATGGAGACCAAAAACCCTAGCCCATACCTCTAAAATTACTTAATTGCCCTTTTGGGCCTTAATGAAGCAACTAGGACCTAAGCACATATTTAGACAACTAAACTTCATCCCTAGGTAGGGAATAGTGCTATAGGGCTGGGATAATCATCATGAGACTTGTTAGAGGCACATAAGTACTTTCCTCCCTAATAAATGAAATTGCCACCCTTTTCCTTAATAAAATAAAATGCAAGGTCATATGACCTTGTATGACTTTGATATACTATGAGTGGATCTACATATTTTGAGGAGCCCTGTAGCTCCCTAGATAACCCTTGAAAACAGACTGTGTAATTAAGGTTTGTAAGTTTGCTGTCATGTATTACACCGCCAGCTTGTTGAACTTGTTTGAGGATGAAACACTTGGAATCGGACCTTCGGTTCAACATAAAAATTGTAGCCCTTGTTGTTAACTTTCCAGAATGGGGTGACACGTAAATTTTAGTGTAGTGAAGCTCTCAGAATTTCAGTTTTAGTATTCTGTGTCATGGTAGCCTATGTCTCGATGAATTTTGGAATAACTTCATTGATACTTGCTGTTGTTCAAAACAAAAATTGTAGAGACGATGTTGATGATGATGTGCATATCGCTGTAGAATTTCATGATTTTTAGATGAATATTTATTGTCATTTTGTGAATAATAAATTGTGATCGTAACAAAGCCGCGAGTTTATGCTAGAGGCTTCAGCGAGATCGGAATTGAAATGGATCCTTGTTTATATATATTTTGGTGATTTACCTTGTTTTGTTCATCGGAGGATGTTTGGAATTGGTAGATATATGTTGATGACAATGTGGACATCTCTCTTAAATTTCATAATTTTCGGATATAAACTTGCTGTGATTTGTCAATATTAGGTTATAAAATTATTGTGCCGTAAATAGCTATCAAGACTATTCCGAATGAGCTGGGATATGGTGTAAACACTTAAGACGCTAACCCTGACGCATAGAGGAAATTTTAGAAGTCTTGGGTTAATATAGCCATTTGATTGATCACTTGTTTGATGACGCTCTAGGACAATAATTATGTGCATGAAACTTTAGGCAAGTTGTGATTTGAATAGTGCTCCTAATTACATTATATGTAAAGGTTATTATTATGATTTTAACATAACATTGGAGGCGATTGACCTAAATATTGGGGAAAATTATGTAATGAACGATTGATGGCGTAGTATGTATTAACATTTAAATATATATGTCGAATCTAATAGGGTTGGATGAGAAACAACCCTTGAGTAAAAGCCGAGCTTAGTCTTATAATATCATGATAGTCTTCTGGTAATAATCTTGAGTCAATTGGATGAATATTTGTAGTACCTCCCCTTATGTGGTTCATATAATTCATTTGGTCTGCGAATAGTAAAACGGTAGAATGAAGATAACTTGCAGACCATTAGGTGGGAATGGGAGGCAGTTGGTGTACCTGATTTGGATGAAGAAGTTGGGGACACCAAAAAGGAGCTTAGGTGGTGAGAGAGTGCTTGGTGAGCTATGGGTAAGGCTGTGCTCGGGATTGACGAAAGACCGTCTTTCCCCTTAGAGGGTCATAAAGCACTGAGGTTTAATTCAAGTGAGATGATAAGAGGGTAATCTTATGGGTGGATACCAATAATACTAAGTGTCTTGAGAAAGGGAACTTTGGGGTGTCATCCCATTGTAGTTCCCAGTACCGTAGCGAGCCCCTTACAGGGTAACCCTCGGGAAGTCCAAGATTAACCCTAAATTGCAATAACATTTAAAGTAGGCAAGAGTAGACATAGTAGGGTAAGATTGGATTTATGTAAATCCTCCCAGTTGTGGGAGTGGCAGTATCGTGGTGCTCGGTTAGACGAGCGGGAACCTCGAGGGGATGATTATCCCGGTAACTTTCTCAGAAATGTGGCAGGTCTTCGGTACAAGGCAGGTCGTCACTCCGACCGCGGTACGTTGACTTAGCGGGTGTGTAGGGGTCTAAGGGGCCAGCTTGGCTGCGTGTCGGGATGACAGTTCCCCGAAGACACCTCTCACTTGGCTCACAGTCTGGTGGACTCCAGCAAAGAGTACGCAGAGCTCCGCGGTTGTTTAGCGTCGAGGCGTACGTGCGGTCTAGGCCCGGTAGAGTGTATACCCGCCTAGGAGTGGACAGCCCAGTCTGCTACCACCGTGTGTCACAGCGGTTGGTACGCGAGAGGTTGGCTTCCTCTCAAATAGAGGGAACTACAAAGGTCTGTGTGCACAGAGTCGTGTGAGTGAGTTCATTGCATAATCATTCATGGCATAACATAGCATACGCACTTGCAGATCCTCATCATATAAATTAGTATGGGCTCTTTTATATGATGAGTTATAATTCCTGGAAATCCTAACTTATAAGTTTGTATGGGCATTCATATAAGTTAGGGTACGAGATTGATTACTTGTCGCTACTATTCTTACTGCCTTGCTTTACCTGCTTTACCTGCTTTACTTACTGTTTATTTACTGCTGCACACATTTATTATACTCCTGCTTATACATGATTAGATTAGCCCCTTTTACACTTGTGTAGCTTAGAATTTGTGTATATACTAGTTTTCTTTCCCCGTCACCTGCTTTGTATATATTACTGTTATATTGCAGCTTTTCTTTCTTTCCTTCCGCCCGGTGCCTTGGAGTCGCCGGGGGAGAGGATGAGAAGCCACTTAGTCTTTATGACTAACGGTTGCTACCTCCCTCTTTTTAGGAGCACATTCAGATGTGTAGCAGCGTTCAACACCGGAGGCCAGTCGGGTCAGGTGTGCATGGCTGGGGTTTATGGTACCTTAGCTGCCGTTAGTGACAGAGGCGGGTGAGTGTTTTGAGATGTAGCCCTTGGGGCATTTAGCTGATTACTCTGATGATTTGCAGGAGCTTGTGTAGCTTTCTGTCTTTCTTGTACTCTGATTTGGACATTATTACTTATTGTGAATCTTTGGTTTTTAATACTTTCTTTCATTGATGGGTTGGCGCTGTGTAGTTGGTTTAGCCGGCAGGATAGGCGTCTTGTGGGGGAGACTAGCTCGTGTGCTAGCGCTTCCGCAAGGCGGCTGTCCTGGGCATAAGACTCCCCTCGACCGTGTTTTGTGTTCCAGGAGGGGGATCTTACATATCGAATCACCCGGCCCACCACAAAAGCAATATCTGGCCTCGTGATCGTCAAGTATATGAGACTCCCGACCAAAGCCCAGAAAACGAAGGGTTCAGGTAAAACCTTCCCCTTATCTGGTCGAAGATGTATCCCAACATCCAGTGGAGTAGAGCTGCTCATACCTCCTTCCATGCCAAATCGCTTCACGATTCTCTCAGCATAACCCTTCTGGGAAATGAGCACACTGCTCTCTTTCCTCTCCACCTCGAGTCCAAGGAAATGGTGGAGCCCACCCAAATCCTTCATCTCAAATCTGATAGCTAGCTCACCACGAAGCCTAGCTACCTCCACTTCAGAATTCCCCGTGACGATCATATCGTCAACGTATAGCAGCACCAAAACCTGAAGCTCCCCCATCTTCTTTACGAATAAGCTCGAATCAAAATCAGAAGCAAAATATCCGTAGAACTGGAGGTACTGTGCGATCTTCACATACCATGCCTGAGGCGCCTGCTTCAAGCCGTAAAGAGCCTTCTTGAGCTTGCACACATGTCTTGGGTGCTCTTCAGAAACATAACCAGGTGGATGATCCATGAAGATATCCTTGTCAATCTCGCCGTTTAATAAAGCATTCTTCACGTCGAGTTGCCAAATCTTCCACCCTTGGCAGGCTGCCAACGCGATCACCACCCAAACTGAAGTCATCTTGGCAATGGGGCGAAAGGTTTCTTCATAATCCGCCCCATACTTCTGAGAGAAACCTCGAGCTACAAGGCGAGCCTTATACCTCTCAATACTTCCATCGGCCTTCTTCTTCAGTTTGAAAACCCACTTGCAAGTCACCAGAGTAACTCCCTCAACATTAGGCACCAAGTCCCAAGTTTCATTCTTTTTGAGGGCAGCCATCTCTTCATCCATGGCTCATTCCCACTCCTTGACTCCAACGACATTTTCATAACAAGATGGCTCTCTCTCATCCAGGGGACCTGCGAAGAAACATGAGACAAAGCTCAACAAGTTTCCGTCCGTATACCGATCTGGTGAAATAATAGTCCTCTTGGACCTCCTCAGAGCTTTACTTTGGTCCACCTATCCAGCTACTTGTTCTGAACTAGATCTCTTCTCAGGTAGACTTGGATTATCGCTCCCCCTGCTTCCAGAACCTGAAGTACCTAACCTAGAGCTAGAAGCACCTGGAGCACCTAGAGAAACAGGCAACTCCACCAGAACTTCTCATGTAGCTTCCCTTTGGCCACCATCCAACCCGTTCTCCTGTATCTCCACAGATGAGCTACCCTGGTATGGCGTCAACTCGTCAAATACCACATCCCTTGAGACCACATATCTCCATGTCTCAGGATCCATGCATCTCCACCCTTTCTTCCGGTCATCATAACCGACGAAGATTAGCTTCCTTGCTTTCACATCTAGTTTCGTTCGAAGGGCATCCGGAACATGCACATAGCAGGTAGATCTGAACACTCGAAAGTGTTCCACAGAAGGCTTCTCCTTAAACATCAGATCATGTGGTGTCTTCATGTTGATCGGACTAAGGGGCATCTTGTTGATGACAGAAGCTGCACATGACATACCCCTCCGCCCAAAAGGACTTAGAAATATTCTTGGCATGAAGCTAGCACTTCACGGTCTTCGCCAAGTGATGGATCTTCTGCCAACTCCATTCTGTTGTGGAGTGTGAGCACAAGTATGCTCTCTCTGGATGCCATGCTTCCTGCAAAAGTTGAAGAAAGTACTTGAGGTGAACTCCCCTCCATTGTCCGTTCTCAACTTCTTGATCCGCAGGTTAAGCCGACTCTCCACTAGCTCCTTGAATTCCACAAATTTTCTGAACGCTTTTGACTTCTACTTCAGAAAGTATACTCATGTATAACTAGTGAAATCATCAACCAAGATCAGCATATACATGCTACCCCCAAGACTGGCATTCTTGGTTGGTCCACATAGATCACCATGGATGCACTCCAATGGCACTTTACATCTGCTTTGTGACTTGCCAAATGGAAGACGATGAGATTTTCCATATTGACATCCAGCACAAACATGACCATCTCCCATGGATGGAAGACTAGGCAAGCCTCTCACCAGACCTTTCGACGCCATAGCTTTCAGCTTATCCATTCTGACATGCTCAAGTCTTTCATGTCAGATAACATCGCTATCATTTGTCCGCATCTTATCAACATAGGAACTTGTTGACAAAACAAACAAGTCCTTCACCCATTTTCCAACATGAGTGACATCGGCCTTCACTACTGATACGTTCTGAAGGAACTTCACTTCTGTTGGCCCGAACAGAACGTGATAACCAGCATCGACAGCATTAGTCACCGAGAAGAGGTTTTTCCTCATCCCCGGCACATGATAGACACTCCTCAATGTGAGTGGTCCTCTATCACTAGCCAAAGAAACTACACCCTCCTTCTCAACTGCATGTATAGTATCGTCAACAATAATGATAACATCATTACCTGAGTATCCCTACAACGAAGAGAACTTCGACTCGTCCCCGGTGAGGTGATGACCACATCCAGAGTCCACGATCCAATCATCCTTGTAGTTAATGGAGGCCATGGCCTGAACAAACGTTCCCTTCATGAAGGCTTCATCTTGCCAACTACAATCAGCAATTGAATCCATCTCTCCCTTTCCTGCAGCATGACCTGGCTGAAGATTAACACTGCAGTCTCTTTTGAAGTGACCAGGCTGATTACACTTGTATCATCTTGTCCCTTCCTTCTTCTTCCCATCACGCTTAGGAGCCTTGCTCCTCTCTTGCTGATATGAAGTTGAAGGCCCATCACTATCAGGTGACTTCTTCTTCTTGTCCCATCTCTTTTTCTTCCCAAAAAAGAGAACCTCACTATCTCTTCCAGAGACAGTCATCCAGCCATTTGCTTTGCTAAGCTCTCCTACGAGGCAAACAAGTTCTCCAGCTCAAGTAATAATGGCTGATTGTCCAATCCTTGGACAGAAGTAACGAAGGCAACATATTCCCTCTGCAAGCCGCGGATTATGTGCCTCTTCAGCTTCGCTTCTGAGATAGGCTCATTCGGGTCTAATGCTGAAATTTCAGCACATGGGTTCTTTATCTCCAAGAAGAACGAAGAGATAGACAAATCTCCTTGAGTTTCTTTCGCCAACTCATTTTCCAAGAACTGTAGCCTTGCTACATTCTTCTTGTTGAACAAGCCATCCAAGGCTGTCCAAATCTCAGCAGCAGACCTACATCCAATGATGTGGTCGAACAACTCTGGAATGATAGCTCTCTTGAGAGTGAACTCTGTCTTAGCATTTGTTCTCTTCCAAGCCTTCACGAGCTCAGCATTCCCCTCAGCAGGAACAACAGGTTGTCTTGCTTCTCCTCCAACCACCTCCCAAAGATCCTCGCCAAGAAGATAACTCTCCATGCAAGATTTCCACTTCTTAAAGTTAGTCTGCGACAGGAGTTCAATTCCAAGACCTCTCGTATAACCTCATTCCATTGCTATCACACTGATTGCTAACCACCTTGAGGAACCCGAGTGAAGTAACAACGACTACTGCTCAACAACCTCTCTCTGATACCATGTTAAAATTTTGAGAGGGTTGAGGGTGAAGCAAATAAAGCTGAATGCTTCGCAACTTTCCATAAGTGTAGCAACACAACGACAATGGGAAGACAGGATAATGCACTTGAAATTTGACTACAGTTTCCTCTTTACAATGCGAGCTATACATGGCGAGACATGATTCATAAGAATCTCGAAGGAGAGAAGCACAAAACAACAAAAACAACAAGTCCCGGCGAACAGCCAAATAGAAGCCGCCAAAGACCGCAGCACCACCAGACCGCACGGCTTACTCCTGAGACCGCGCGAACAACAGCATGCGAGATGACCGGCGGGCTGCCAGACCGCAAATCCAGACCGCACAGAAAACTGCTTTATTCCACTGCTGAAAATAGAACCTGTTCGCTCTTCAGACCGCCAGACCAAGAGGTCGCCCGATCGCTGAAGCTACCCGCGAACAAAACCAGAAGAAACTGCTCTAGTTGTCGCCTACCCACAACTCGAGATCACCTGACCATTGAGGTCACCTGATCGCCAAGCTTGCTGCGAACAACACAAGAACTATAACAATTTAGGTCGCAGACAGAGACAACTGACGAACTGATTATTCAAGCCGCTGGAAGGTCACCAAGGAAACAAACCGCTCGATGCTGGCCGCAAACCTGCGAACACAACAAAAGGTCAAACTGCTTCCAAGACCGCACGACCTTAAATTAAGACCGGCACAAACAATCCAGGCTCTAGTTCTTACAGTTCTCAGTTAGAAATGACAGGCCCGGCACCCCTATTTATAGGCAAGAGGACGGATGTCATCACCGTCGAAAGAGGGATGCAATGACCGCCCATCAACCCGCACGCAGTCTCACAACAGACCGCCTGGACTCACAAGCACTTAGACAACAACTATCTAAGGCAAACCCATCCAGAAGACAACCCGCAGATAGAGCGGACTCTGCGATCATCATTCCTCAGATCGCCTAGCACAACAATAAGGAGACTGAAATTACTTGAACATCCTGACCGATCAGAACAGATCGCCAGAATAAACCGCGCAGACTGTGTGGTCTCTACGTTTATCAAACCGCGGACCGCCCGACTTCCTTCTTCCACTACAAAAAATTCAACACAAAGAGGGAGGAAGAAGAAGCTTTCTGCAGCTTGAGGAAGAAGAATTGTTGGGTAGTGTCAGGGAGAGAGGGAGGGAGAATAGCAACAAAACCCTTTTAAATTCTTTTCGTATATAATCTTCTGTCGAATTACTTTCCCTTCTGATTGACTCCTCGATTAGAAAGTTTTAAATGTGAATTGTAGCTTTCCATATATGTTTGTTGATAGCCCATCAAAATCATAAATATATCTTCCAATTATATCACCTCAAATTCTTTAATACCTTTCATTCTCTTTACATCTTTTTGCGACCCGTTAGGATTCATATATCTTCTATATATACATCCTCAATAACCTTCATAATCCATTCCAGGAAGTTTCCAATTCTTTGACTGTATTCGACATTGCGTCGAATTCCTTCTGAATTCATATCGACGTGTCGTTGAGTTCTATTAGAAGCTACATTGAAATCTACTTCAAAAATCGTCAGCTTTGAATTGAACTTTATTATCGATGTTGCGTTGATTCCTTATCGACATATCCGTGGACTTTAACTTATTGCTTCTGCGTTGAATACTAATCGATGTTGCGTTGACTTCATCTTGAAAGAATGTATGCATTGACTTCTGCCTTCTACATCGAAATCTACTCGACATTGCGTCGACTACCGATTAAATGAAGCATCGACATCCAGTCTGGGTTACTTCTACTTCTATTCGAAGTTGCTTCGTCTTTTAATCGAAGTTGCGTCGATTTTTTTTCGACGCGAGTTTAACTCAAATGATTTTTTACTTCCTTTTGACTAGGTTTTGACACACCTAGGTGGATATGACAATCTAGGATATTTAAAGACCATATTACACTCACTATACAACATGAGTATTGAATCCTAGAGAATGAAACCACTTCTACAGAATTTGTAAGGTAAATCAAGAGGGTGTTTTTTCCAACACTCATCAACAAATGCGCTGATGCGATAAAGATTCATCACCAAATCTCACACATCGACGAAGCACAATATAGAGGAAAATTCATCCTCCTGACCAGATATGTGGCGACGGCGCCAAGGGAGCACTCTCCACACCTCATGAAGCTTCCAAGGGTTCTTAATGAACCCATAAAGCATACCCCATGGCAGTATCGGTCTTATCCTCAAATATGAACCATCTCTTATTGCTTTTAACTTTGATCTGGTCCCCCGTTCCAGGGAAAACCTTGCACTAATTCCAGAAAAGCTAGAGTGACAGGAGAGAACCGTTCTCTCAGAAAAAGTCGATGAGGCCCATAATCCTCTTCATGCCCACCTGAGAAAACTGTGTAACTGGCACATCATAGAACATAAGTTTCTCCACCACGTCCTCCCAAGTGGGAACGTGGAACTCCGCTTTGAGGTATCCCTACGAGATCGTGACATAGCCTGCAAGGGCAGCCTGTGCATGCTCCTCGGGGAGCAGAATCTTGACCTCCAGGCCCACGGGAAGGCCAAAGCACTTATTGTTGGGCTTTCTAGTCACCATAGAGTGAAAGCACATCGCATGTGCGTAGCAGAATATACAAACAAGAACAACCCTAAACAGTTAAAGGATCTTGCGATTTCATGAATCTAGAAATAGGAGAAGCAACACTTTGCAATCTACCTTAATGGGATTGAGATAACACTCAACCAAGGTGCACCAAGATCTGATCCCGACGACAAACTCTGAGTTCCAAGCACAAAAATCAATTGGCACCTCTATAGAAGTCCACACAAGTGAAGGAGAACCCCACGACTCTTGTCGAACAAGATCTGGGATGGAGAAAGAATTCCCTCTTTGTCTCCCACGGACTTCTAGATCCGACGATAGGGATAGGCTGCGGCGCTGACCCTTGCGGAATGCAGACAAAACTTTGTGACCTTCGCTCGTTCTCAGGAAAATGAAGAGGCCGACTATTTCTCTGTCATCGAATACATCTGACCTAATCACTTTATCGCTTCGTGTTATATACCCAAGGCATAAAATAGGCTATCCGCAGACCTAAGACTCTATTGGAATAAATGAGCAGATTCATCGTGTACAGGAAATTTGTCGAGACATTTTGACAATTCGTTGTGTCCAGGAAATTCGTCGAGACAATCTCAATTTTTCATCGAGTACATCTAATTTGTCGAGACATTTCGGCGAATTCAATGAGATGAATTAGCACATATAACGTCGAGACATTTCGACGATTCATCGAGTACAATGCAATTCATCGAGACACTCTCGATGATTCGTCGTGTCCATCTTTTCCCGTCGAGACATTCTCAAAGCAACTCTAATTACTCATAGGATTGGTCCTCTACTCATATCCAATATGAGTAAGGCCAACACAATCCTTCATCCAACTTCTCTAACACTTTTATGTTGAAAAACTTGAGGTCCGGAGATTAAGTGAAAAATGCGGAACACACTTCACAAAAAAAAACATTTCACAAGTGTAGCACAACAGTGACAATGAGAAGACCGAATAGTACTATGGTATTAACTATCTCTGTACAAAGTGACGTATACATGGCGAGACATGATTCATAAGAATCACAGAGGAGAGAAGCACAAAACAAAGCTGCAGCGACCTGACGACTTGAGACCGGCAGACCACGCGAACAGACAAGATATACGGTAGCCCCTGAGACCGCGCGAACAGAGTACAAGCCGCACCTGCCATACCGCAACCACAGACCGCCGACCTGCTGCTTTATTCCTCTGCTGAAAAACAAATAGTTCGCACTTCTTGATCTCCCAGACCGCATGGTCTAAATCACAGAAGAACCCGCGAACTCTGAGCAAAGAACTGCTACCTGCACAGACCGCAACTCAAGACCGCCTGGTCACTTAAGACCGCCTAATCAACTGAGTCCGCTGCACAAACCAAGAACACCTAAACACAGTCCGCCCGGACTGGTTTATTCAAAGATGGAAGAAGGAGACAAGCTGACCGCGAGCTGCTAGCCGCTAACCTGCGAACACAGAAACCGGTCAGACAAAATCTCAAACCACGCGGCCTCAAATTAAGACCGGCACAATCAAGCCAACTTGGGTTCTTACAGTTCTCGTTAATAATGACGGGCCCTGCACCCCTATTTATAGGCGAACAGACGGATGTCGTCACCGCACAAACCGGGATATAATAACCGCCCATCAGATTGCGAGTGGTCTCGCAAAGCAGACTGCCCGAGCTCAGCATAGCTCACAGCTCCCTTATTAAACCTTGCGGTTATAGCCAAACCGCTCGGTCACCACGGTCTCAATAAGCAGACTGCCCGGTCTTCTTCCAAAGAAGACAAACCAAGAACATCTGGCCGACTTAAGGACAAGTCGCCAGACCAACCCGCGCAAGCCGCCCGGATAGAAAACGGTCTCCCAGATCAGACCGCCTCAAACAAACTGCTGTGACTGAACTGACCAGAGAACCAGCGCAGACCGCGCGGTCTCTGCGGTCTCCAACCTGCAGACCGCCCAGCTCAAAGCCACTTCCACTTCAAAAATTTAACACTCCCCCTTGAAGTGGGAAAGGGAAGTCAGCCCAAGCAAACTCCGCAACCGACCAAATGGTCCCTTCGCCAATGGCTTAGTAAATATGTCAGTAATGTTCTCCTTGCTCTGCACATGCTCCATAATCAGAGTTTCTTGCTGCGCCATGATATAGTTGTAGAGCCTGTCATAAAGACATATCCAGACGTCGATCTTCGATCATCCGAATCTCCTCCATAATCAGCGTCCATGTACCCGTGCAAGCAAAAGCCCGAATCTCTCCCAAAGAAGAGACACAAATCCGAGGTGGATTTCACATACTTCAATATACTCCTAGCCGCCATAAGATGAGGCTTCCGAGGATCTGCCATAAACCGACTCACCCTGCCAACTGCGTAAGCAATATCTGGCCTCGTGATCGTCAAGTATATCAAGCTTCCAACCAAAGCCCGAAACACCAAAGGATCGGTAAGAACCTTCCCTTCATCTCGACGAAGATGAACTCCAACCTCCAGTGGAGTAGAGCTGCTCTTACCTCCTTCCATGCCGAATCTCTTCACGATTCGATCCGCATAGCCCTTTTGGGAAATGAGCATACCGCTCTCTTTCCTCTCCACTTCGAGCCCAAGGAAATGGTGGAGCTCAGCCAAATCCTTCATCTCAAATCTGATAGCTAGCTCAGCACGAAGCCAAGCTACCTCCATCTCAGAGTTTCCTGTGGCGATCATATCGTCAATGTACAACAACACCAAAACCTGAAGCTCCCCCGTCTTCTTTACGAACAAGCTTGAATCAGAATCAGAAGCAAAATATCCGCAGAACTGGAGGTATTCTGCGATCTTCCTGTACCACGCCCGAGGCGCTTGCTTCAAGCCGTAAAGAGCCTTCTTGAGCTTGCAAACATATCTTGGGTGCTCTTCGGATACATAACCTGGTGGCTGATCAATGAAGATATCCTTGTCAATCTCGCCATATAAGAAAGCGTTCTTCACGTCGAGTTGCCAAATCTTCCACCCTTGGCAAGCTGCCAATGCGATCACCACCCGGACCGAAGTCATCTTGGCAACGGGGCTAAATATTTCTTCATAATCCTCCCCATACTTCTGAGAGAAACCTCGAGGTACAAGGCGAGCCTTGTACCACTCAATACTTCCATCAACCTTCTTCTTCAGTTTGAAAACCCACTTGCAAGTCACCGAAGTAACCCCATCAACCTTAGGCACCAAGTCCCAAGTCTCATTCTTCCTGAGGGAAGCCATCTCTTCATCCATGGCTCCTTCCCACTCCTTGACTCCAACGACATTTTCATAACAAGATGGCTCTCTCTCATCCAGGGGACCTGCGAAGAAACATGAGACAAAGCTCACCAAATTCCCGCCCGTATATCGATCAGGTGGAATAATTGTCCTTTTGGACCTCCTCAGAGATTGACTCTGAACCACCTCTTCCACTGCTGCTTCTGGACTAGCTCTCCTCTCAAGTAGACATGGAGCATCGCTCCCCCTGCTTCTAAAACCTGAAGCATCTGACCCAGAGCTAGAAATACCTGAAGAAGAGCTACCTTGGTATGACGTCAACTCATCGAATACCACATCCTAGAGACCACATATCTCCGTGTCTCGGGATTCATGCATCTCCACCCTTTCTTCCGATCATCATAACCGACGAAGACTAGATTCCTTGCCTTAGCATCTAGCTTCGTTCGAAGGGCATCCGGAACATGCACATAGCAGGTAGAACCAAACACTCGAAAGTGTTCCACGCTTGGCTTCTCCTTGAACATCAACACATGAGGTATCATCATGTTGATGGGACTGAGAGGCATCTGGTTGATAACATAGGCCGCACAAGACATTCCCTCTGCCCAGAAGGACTTTGGTATACTCTTGGCATGAAGCCAACATTTGTAGGTCTCCGTCAGGTGACGGATTTTTCGCTCTGCAACTCCGTTCTGTTGTGGAGTGTGAGCACAAGAAAGCTCCCTTTGGATGCCATGCTTCCTGCAGAAGTTAAAGAACACCTTGGAGGTGAACTCCCCTCCATTATCAGTTCTGAACTTATTCACCCGCAGGTTTAGCCGACCTTCCACCAGCTTCTTGAACTCCACAAACCTCTTGAACGCTTCCGACTTCTCCTTCAGAAAATATACCTAAGTATATCTGGTGAAGTCATCAACCAAAATCAGCATATACCTGCTACCTCCTAGACTGGCAGTATTGGTTGGTCCAAACAGATCACCATGGATGCACTCCAATGGTCTTTTACATCTGCTTTGTGATTTGTCAAATGGAAAGCGCTGAGCTTTACCAAACTGACAACCTGCACAAACGTGACCATCCCCGAAAGATGACAAGCTAGGCAGACCTTTCACCAGGCCTCTTCCCGCCATAGCTTTCAACTTATCCATTCCAACATGCCCAAGTCTTTCGTGCCAGATAGAAGCACTGTCGTTAGCCCTCATCTTATCAACATAAGAACTTGTTGACAGGACAAACAAGTCCTTCACTCATCTCCCAACATGAGTGACCTCAGCTTTCACCGCAGAAACGTTACAGAGAAATTTCACTTCGGTTGGACCAAACAGAACGTGATAGCCAGCATCCACTGCATTGGTCACCGAGAAGAGGTTCTTTTTCATCCCTGGAACATGATAGACACTCTTCAATGTAAGAGTACCTCTATCATCGTTCAATGAAACCACACCCTCCTTCTCAACTGCATGAACAGTATCATCAGCTGTAATGATAGCGTCATTACCTATATATGTCTCCAACGAGGAGAACTTCGACTCATCCCCAGTGAGGTGATGACCACACCCAGAGTCCACTATCTAATCGTCTTGATAGTTGATGGAAGTCATAACCCGAAGACACGTGTCCATCATGAATGCACCTCCACCATACCAACTACCTTCAGAATTGGAACCAGCCTCCTGCTTCCCTGCAGCATGCCTTGGCTGAAGATTGACCTTGCAGTCCCTTTTGAAATGACCAAGCATATTGCACCTGAAGCATCTAGGTCCTTCCTGCTTCTTCCTATCACGCTTAGGAGCATAGCTCCTCTCCTGCTGATATGAAGTAGACAGACCATCATCTCCAAACGTCTTCTTCTTCTTGTCCCATCTCTTTTTCTTTCCAAAAAATAGAACCTCACCTTCTCCCCCAGAGACAGACATCCCAGCCATTTGCTTAGCTAAACTTTCCTGCGAAGCAAGTAAGTTCTCCATCTCCAGCAACGAAGGCTGATTGGCCCAGCCTTGAACAGAAGTAACAAAGGCCACATACTCCCTCCGCAAGCCACGGATTATGTGCCTCTTCAGCTTAGCTTCTGAGATAGGCTCATCCGGGTCCAAAGCCGATATCTCTGCGCAGAGGTTCTTCATCTTCAAGAAGAACGTTGAGATAGACAAATCCCCCTGAGTTGCTTTTGCCAACTCATTCTCGAAGAACTGTAGCCTAGCTACATTCTTCTTATTGAACAAGCCATCCAAGGCTGTCCAAATCTCAGCAGCTGATCCACACCCGATGATGTGATCAAACAACTCAGGAATGATAGCTCTCTTGAGAGTGAACTCCGCTTTAGCATTCGTTCTCCTCCAAGCCTTCATGAGCTCAGCATTCCCTTCAGCAGGAACAACAGCTTGTCTTGCTTCTCCTCCTACAACCTCCCACAAATCCTCGCCAGGAAGATAGCTCTCCATGCAAGACTTCCACTTCATAAAGTTAGTCTGCATAAGGAGCTCAATACTAAGACCTCTAGCATATCCTCCTTCCATTGCTATCCCACTGATTGCTAACCACTTAAGAAATCCGAGAGAAGTATCAGAAATTTCTGCTCACAACCTCAGCAACCTCGCTCTGATACCATGTTGAAAAACTTGAGGTCCGGAGATGAAATGAAAAATATGGAACACACTTCACAAAAAAAAACCTTTCACAAGTGTAGCACAGCAGTGACAATGAGAAGACCGAATAGTACTATGGTATTAACTATCTCTTTACAAAGCGAGGTATACATGGCGAGACATGATTCATAAGAATCACGGAGGAGAGAAGCACAAAACAAAGTTGTAGCGACCTGATGACTTGAGACCGCCAGACCGCGCGAATAGACAAGATAGATGGTAGCCCCTGAGACCGGGCGAACAAAGTACAAGCCGCACCTGCCAGGACGCAACCACAGACCGCTGACCTGCTGCTTTATTCCTCTTTTGAAAAACAAACAGTTCACATTTCTTGATCGCCCAGACCGCACGGTCTTGATCATAGAAAAACCCGCAAACTCTGAACAAAGAACTGCTACCTGCACAGACCGCAACTCAAGACTGCCTGGTTACTTAAGACCGCCTCATCAACTGAGTCCGCTGCACAAACCAAGAACACCTAAACACAGTCCGCCCGGACTGGTTTATTCAAAGCTGGAAGAAGGAGACAAGCTGACTGCGAGCTGATAGCCGCTAACTTGCGAACAGAGAAACCGGTCAGACAAAATCTCAAATCGCGCGGCCTCAAATTAAGACCGGCACAATCAAGGCAACTTGGGTTCTTATAGTTCTCGTTAATAATGACGGGCCCTGCACCCCTATTTATAAGCGGACAGACGGATATCGTCACCGCACAAACCGGGATATAATAACCGCCCATCAGATCGTGAGTAGTCTCACAAAGCAGATCGCCCGAGCTCAGCATAGCTCACAGCTCCCTTATTAAACCCTGCAGTTATAGCCAAACTGCTCGGTGTTGGCGCCGTTGCCGGGGAACACAGTCGTGTGAGTTTTCTTGAGAGGGAGAGCCGAGAGATAGTAGTTCTTCCAGTGTGTATAGCCGCTTTATTATTTTTGTTTGCCTTTTAATTATCTTTTGTTTGTTTTTATTTCTTCATCCCCTATTTTAAAAGTTTTAGGCAAGTTTTATTCAAGGAGTTTTTCTAGTTGTGTAGATTTCCTTGCAAAGAATTTCAGTTTCTTTTTATCTGCTTTGAATTTTGAAAATGTCGTCATGGGATATTTCACCTAGCTTTAATGACAAGATGGTTTATTATTTGGACCAATTGAATGAGTTAAATGCTAGGCAGTGTAGGAACATTGTTTGTTTGTTGTGTCGAGGAGAGGGTCATGAATTGAAGGACTGTCCGCGTCTTTTCAATCCTGACCGCCGCTCCTCCACTCAGGACAACATTGTCCCTATTGCTCATTCTTTACCCATGGAGGCAATTGTGCCCTCTACCCCTGAGCTTGTCTCGTGCACGGACTCCTCACTCCCTATTTATGGCTTCACTCCCAGTGATGATGATCACTCATCTGTTAGCCAACAAGGAGAGGAATGGGAGCTCCTTGATGCACCTGAGTATGATGAGGAAAGTATTCTTTCCATCGGGGAGGCTTTAGCAGATCTTTTTACGGAGGAACCAAATCTTTGTGTTCCTCCAGTTTCTTTGCATGATTTTTCTACACACATTTTTTATGATCCTATCGAAGTAAAGGAGCTGGGTGATGCTTCTGACTCGGAGGGTGCTCCAAAGTGGGATGAGGATGTCATTTTCCCTGAGGGGGAGAATGAATACTTTGAACACGATGATGCACCTCGGTGGGATGAGGAGGATACTCTCTCTGATGAGGAGGTTTGCACTTCTTCATGGGACGAGGAGGTCCAAATCACCACTGAGGCTCCTGAGTTCTCAAGTCCCCCTTGCTATGATATTTACGATGATGATAGCGATCTACCCTTGGATCTTGCTGGGAGTGAGACCGGGACCACTCCCCGGATTATTGATTATTTATGTCATTCTTCCTTTTTATTTCCTGACCCCCCTTCTTCATCTGAGCCTGTGCAGGTTGAGTCTTCACAGGTACATCAGGAGGACTTGGAGCATTTTGCTCAAGTCAATGTTGTGAGCATCTTCTTATGTGAGGAGGTTTTTCCTCCCTCCGTAGAGGATGCTCCACTCATTGCCTCTTCCTCCTGCTGCCTCCCTGTTGACGATACCTTGCTAGGCAAGGATGTGTTTTGTGAGATGAGTGAGGACCAGGCCTCCTCCTTTTCTTACATTCTCTACCCTCTACCTGTGAGGAGCAGGTATCTATATTTAGGTAGAGGGGTGACTGCTCTGTCCCCGTATCGGTACCCGCTACCGATACGCATATTTGAACAGTTACCTGTGCACTTTTCTTTTCATAGGCCTATAAGCTAGAATTGTACAAAACTTGAATAAGTCGTGCTGGGATGACAATAACCCCAGTAGTTATCTTACTTTTTCTGCATTTTTATTTCTTCTAATCATGTTTAGTTAGCTGTAGATTATTTTAGTTAGTCTTTTTCTGTTTCTCTTGTTTTGCGGAGCTGACCCCTGCAGGTACTTCTTCTGGATGGCGGATGCTGCAGCTTAGTCTGGGTTTAAACGCCAATCTTCTGGTGTGCTCATTTCTGAGCACTGGGTACTCTCTTTCCCTAGCCTTTCCTGATGTTCATGTCATATATTCTGTGGATTGTTTAGTTTAAGTCTGGGGGAGAGTAGTTTTATTTACCCGCTCACGTGCACTATTGCACTGCATACTAGAAGATTTCTTTTAAAACGTTTTGTTTATTTTCATTGCACACCACAGCACCCACTTGAGCGCGTACTCGTCTGTATGCGTGCTCTGTAGTGAATTTAATTCTTCTGCTATTTGGGAAAATCTAGGTGATGGCTTAGGATTATGTAGCAGAGTAAAATGTTGACTCTAGTAGTGCTCCTAGTCGAGTGCTCGGTTGCATAAAAATTTGTGTAGATTAGACTTCTCTTTATATTATGGTTTTATATTTTTCTTATTAGTGTAAATGTTGTTTACTCTACTCAAATGGTGAATTCGGTGGAATCAAACGGTAGCATAGGGATGTGTGTAAACGATCGCTAGATTCGTATTGCTTGAGTCGGGAGAAAGGAGAATCTTTCTCGGTGGCTAGAACTTGCCCCAAGCGATTCTTGAAGCATGGGTATACGGTTAGTCAATTGTGTGAATGTGATATAGGCCATCATTTTGGCCCGGTTGAGCCTTTGTGCCTATCCCTACCGCTATATCCTCGCTAGCCCAGTTGTGCCTACCTGTTCTTTGATTCAGCCCCACTTTTATTTCACCAAAGCCCAAAAGCCAATCCTAGTCGCACACCCAAATCTGAGCTTTAGCTGTTATTATTTTCATGAGTTGGGTTGTTGATGTTGTGATACTTTTGTGAAAATGTGGATGTGCATCTTTGATAAATTTGCTGAAAATGTTTTGAAAAGAAAAGAAAAGAAAATGAGAAAAAAAAAGAGAAGTGAAAAGAAAAGAAAAAGATGAGCTTTAATGAAAAATCTGTGTAAAAAAATATATGTTTGGGAGTAGGCGGTGCACACACCCATGTTGTTAAGTCCAAGTCTGGGGGTGTGATGTACCCGCGAGTTTGTGTGGTGAGCGAGAATAATTTCTGCATGAGCTTATTTGGGTTTAGTGCTCGAGCCGTCGTTTTTATCTTTGTTTATCCTCACCTAAACCCAAGCCCCATTTTAAAACCTAAAGTCCTATTGATTCACGCATTTGAGTCAAACCAGTGCCGTGGAGAGAATGTGACCGGGCAAGCTTATGGTCACCGACACTGATGGATTTCAGTGGAGTTTTTCCCGCATCCCGATCTTGAGCAATGCTCGTCTCAGCATTTAGTTTACTTTCTCCGTATGCATGACCGAACGATTCACCGCTTTTAACCATTTTGAGTAGTTGTAATATTCTTTTACTCTTTTAGAAATATATAGACTATTTTTATAATCAGAAATCTTCTCTACTATTCTTCTTATGCACGTGAGCATGCGACTTCGCATGGTACTCTGTATTGTAGTTTTAAGCCATCTACTGTTCTTTCCTAGTTCGCTTAGAATTTGTTTGCTCGGGACGCGCAAACAGTTAAGTCTGGGGGTGTGATGAGTCCTGATCATATACACTTTTTTGGACTCATCTGGGCCATTTATTTAGTCATTTCACCGCACTTTAGCCCTGTTATCGTTTATATTTGATAATCCATGCTAGGTGCACCTCTAGGCCCATTTTTGGTGTGATTTCATGCTTATCTTCATTAGTAGTTTTCATGTACTGTTAAGTTCCATTTTCAGTGGCGAGACCGGTGTCATATGCTGGAATTGGAGTTGTGCAGGTGTTCCCGGTGCAATTCTGCACAGGAACACTGCGCACGATCACTGGCTCTATTGCGCACGACCACCGGTCGTGCGCCACTGATCGTGCGCACCTAACCCTTTTTATGAGTTCTGTTTGGTGTAGTGCGCACGACCATCAACGCCAGCGCGCACGACCACCGGTCGTGCGCCACTGCTCGTGCGCACTTATCATTAAAATTCTGAGTTCTGTTTGCTGTATTGCGCACGACCATCAACTCCAGTGCGCACGACCACTGGTCGTGCGCCACTGGTCGTGCGCCACTGGTCGTGCGAACATGTTATTTCATAATTTCTGTCTTTGCAGGTTCCGTCCAGGCAGAGCGCACGATCACCGAATGCTAGTGCGCACGACCACTGGTCGTGCGCCACTGACCGTGCGCACTGTTTAATTCCAGCGCCTATAAATTCCCTGCTCGCGATTTAGGTCAAGAACCCCGCCGTATTCCGCCGTTTTCTGCTCCAGTTCGTCCGACCTCGCTCCTCCACCGTCGCCCACCATATAGAGGTACTCTGGGCTTGCTCTTCACGCCAATCTTGAGCCGGAGTCTCCTCTCGGCCTCCTCCTTCATCCAAGAGCTCCAAAGGAAGACCTAGCCGCTATCTCCATCGAGCAAGAGGAAGTTTGCAACCTCTACCGGATCGTGACACGAAGAAGATGGGTCCATTGGAGAGTAGTGACAGCTCTCTCTACCCCGGACGTAGTTGTGGACCGAGCTTGGACGCGGATTGACAACCCGGCGATTCCAACCGTGAATCTTCAACGAGCCTTCGGATTCGGTCGATTTCTTGCCTTGTTCTCCTTTTATTGATTGTTGTAATAGCTAGATCTTGTATATTTTGATGAAGTTGCACTTGAACTAGTTTGTATTTCCATATATTTCATGTGATTGTGAAATATTTGTTATTTGTGTGCTTGAGGAGCGCCACCATCCATTTTCCATCCCACTATCGTGTCCGGTGCCGCACTAGCAATTGCTAGTGGCGTGCTTGTCGAAGAGGTGCTTGCGACCCTCATTCCGTTAGCCTACTCGTCCACCCGCCTACCGAAGCGTGGCATAGCGGCCCGTGTATTCCATCCCGCCTAACGAAGCAGCGCGCTCAAGGCCTGCATAGTTCGATCCGCTAGCCTTCTCGTCCATCCGCCTACCGAAGCGTGGCATCGCGGCCCGTATTCCATCCCGCCTAACGAAGCAGCGCGCTCAAGGCCTGCATAGTTCGATCCGTCTGCCTACTCGTCCATCCGCCCTTGCGACGCAGCGCGCTCAAGGCCTGCCTAGTCTCCATCCCGCCAAGCGAAGCATTGCATAGCGGCATTGCATAGGAGTAGTTTATAGTATTTTCTTTTATTTTCCAAAAGCCCAATCACCCCGTTTCCGCATTCCATCCGACTCAAGGACTTCGATCTCAAGTCCTTCCTCGAACGTTAACTCCACCTTACTGTGTTCCTTGAGAGATTCGATACTCGGGGATTACTCCTCGTTTTATATTACTTGAACGATCGGTACACTGCCGTTTCGTGTCGCAGTCGAGCTACCGCCTATAGCGGTGTGTGAGATTTGCGCCATCATGTTTTTGGCGCCGTTGCCGGGGATCGAACCCGGGTCACCCGCGTGACAGGCGGGAATACTCACCACTATACTACAACGGGGAGTAATCGACGCGTGACAGGCGGGATCGTCCCCGGCAACGGCGCCAAAAACTTGATGGCGCAAATCTCACACACCGCTATAGGCGGTAGCTCGACTGCGACACGAAACGGCAGTGTACCGATCGTTCAAGTAATATAAAACGAGGAGTAATCCCCGAGTATCGAATCTCTCAAGGAACACAGTAAGGTGGAGTTAACGTTCGAGGAAGGACTTGAGATCGAAGTCCTTGAGTCGGATGGAATGCGGAAACGGGGTGATTGGGCTTTTGGAAAATAAAAGAAAATACTATAAACTACTCCTATGCAATGCCGCTATGCAATGCTTCGCTTGGCGGGATGGAGACTAGGCAGGCCTTGAGCGCGCTGCGTCGCAAGGGCGGATGGACGAGTAGGCAGACGGATCGAACTATGCAGGCCTTGAGCGCGCTGCTTCGTTAGGCGGGATGGAATACGGGCCGCGATGCCACGCTTCGGTAGGCGGATGGACGAGAAGGCTAGCGGATCGAACTATGCAGGCCTTGAGCGCGCTGCTTCGTTAGGCGGGATGGAATACACGGGCCGCTATGCCACGCTTCGGTAGGCGGGTGGACGAGTAGGCTAACGGAATGAGGGTCGCAAGCACCTCTTCGACAAGCACGCCACTAGCAATTGCTAGTGCGGCACCGGACATGATAGTGGGATGGAAAATGGATGGTGGCGCTCCTCAAGCACACAAATAACAAATATTTCACAATCACATGAAATATATGGAAATACAAACTAGTTCAAGTGCAACTTCATCAAAATATACAAGATCTAGCTATTACAACAATCAATAAAAGGAGAACAAGGCAAGAAATCGACCGAATCCGAAGGCTCGTTGAAGATTCACGGTTGGAATCGCCGGGTTGTCAATCCGCGTCCAAGCTCGGTCCACAACTACGTCCGGGGTAGAGAGAGTTGTCACTACTCTCCAATGGACCCGTCTTCTTCGTGTCACGATCCGGTAGAGGTTGCAAACTTCCTCTTGCTCGATGGAGATAGCGGCTAGGTCTTCCTTTGGAGCTCTTGGATGAAGGAGGAGGCCGAGAGGAGACTCCGGCTCAAGATTGGCGTGAAGAGCAAGCCCGGAGTACCTCTATATGGTGGGCGACGGTGGAGGAGCGAGGTCGGACGAACTGGAGCAGAAAACGGCGGAATACGGCGGGGTTCTTGACCTAAATCGCGAGCAGGGAATTTATAGGCGCTGGAATTAAACAGTGCGCACGGTCATTGGCGCACGACCAGTGGTCGTGCGCACTAGCATTCGGTGATCGTGCGCTCTGCCTGGACGGAACCTGCAAAGACAGAAATTATGAAATAACATGTTCGCACGACCAGTGGCGCACGACCAGTGGCGCACGACCAGTGGCGCACGACCAGTGGCGCACGACCAGTGGTCGTGCGCACTGGAGTTGATGGTCGTGCGCAATACAGCAAACAGAACTCAGAATTTTAATGATAAGTGCGCACGAGCAGTGGCGCACGACCGGTGGTCGTGCGCGCTGGCGTTGATGGTCGTGCGCACTACACCAAACAGAACTCATAAAAAGGGTTAGGTGCGCACGATCAGTGGCGCACGACCGGTGGTCGTGCGCAATAGAGCCAGTGATCGTGCGCAGTGTTCCTGTGCAGAATTGCACCGGGAACACCTGCACAACTCCAATTCCAGCATATGACACCGGTCTCGCCACTGAAAATGGAACTTAACAGTACATGAAAACTACTAATGAAGATAAGCATGAAATCACACCAAAAATGGGCCTAGAGGTGCACCTAGCATGGATTATCAAATATAAACGATAACAGGGCTAAAGTGCGGTGAAATGACTAAATAAATGGCCCAGATGAGTCCATAAAAGTGTATATGATCAGGACTCATCACTCGGTCACCGCGGTCTCAATAAGCAGACCGCCCATTCTTCTTCAAAATAAGACAGACCAAGAACATCTGGCCGACTTAAGGACAAGTCGCCAGACCAACCCGCGCAAGCCTCCCAGACAGAAAATGGTCTCCCAGATCAGATCGCCTCAAACAAACCGCTGAAACTGAACTGACCAGAGAACCAGTGCAGACTGTGTTGTCTCTGCAATCTCCAACCTGCAGACCGCCCGGCTCAAATCCACTTCCACTTCAAAAATTTAACATTTTATGTGCGACCCTATAACATCATATTGAGTTGGCAGCAAGACTAACTATTTGATTGCTTTGAGATCGCCTTGGAAAAACCAACAGTCTCCCACTTGATCACAAAGTATCAACAAAAGTCTCACAAACAATGAGCCGCATCTAGCAATACATTATTGCTACCAAAGAAATTAGAGTTCATAACTCAATAAGCATATCTTGACCAATGTACCAGTGTTGTCATGTCCCTTTGTCCCTTACATCCGGATAGAACTAGAGGCATGGACCATGTCACGCTCATAATTGTTCAATCCTTGTTTCCTGATCTAGAATAGACTGTCGAAACTTGGTGAGGTAAATATCATATATTGACTCATGCATTTCTCAGTCTCATTCCATCAAGGGGCTCGTGGATGCAACTCCTGTTATATTGGAGGACAAATCCTATATTTTTCCACACACAAACACCCAAATGAATCGTAACATACCCTATAACCACCATTATCATCAACCCTCTTCAAGGAATACTTTTGATGGCATCAAAGTACACTCTTCCTCATTTGATGAAGCAGTGACTTCAGGTCAAAGAACCACAAACACCATTGCCATGTGAGACCTACTTGTGACACGTTCATATAACAATCCACAAATTACTCTCATGGTGGGTCTGTCCAGTACAACTTATTCACTAACAAGTACCCATGTGATTACTTGATATCACAATATCATGACCTCTGAGAACCGATCATCAGTCAACGCACATGCTAGTCTTAATGTACCCTCATCGCCCTTTATTTCTAAGATGATACTCCGACCAGGGACCATTTACGAATGAAGCTTCTAATTAAATATTGGCCCTCACATTCAAGTCACGCACTTGAATTTATTTGGAAGCAAACATTCTAAGGGAATCTATTATGCTAATTAATCTATCATATAGAACAGTTGACAAAATAATAAGAACTTGACATAAATGTAAAATAAAATAAAATACTTTATTCATCACATGAATAAACAACAACCGACAAATATATATATATATATATTAATCCATAAGTCTCCCACTTAAGATGATTATTCAGGTATCTAATACCCATTGATCTAGTATGACCATCATGCTTTCTTTGTGTAAGAGGCTTCGTCAGTGGATCTGCAATATTATCTTCAGTCGGTACTCTGCATATGTGTAACACCCTGCCAGTACAAATAATATAACAGTAGGTCCGGCCGGGACCACACGCTATACTAACCACACTAGCTAGGCGTTAAAAGGAGATATACAGAAAAGAACTACACCAGAGTATACTAAACATAAGCGAAAGCATAAAGATTTAACATTTCTTTCAGAATAGTCCACTATCACAGGAATGAAACAATGAAGCGTAGAGTTACGGTCTTAAGGCCTTACATTCCAAAATGTACAAAACTCCCTAAACATACTTCGGCACGCAGGCCGGCAATACAAAAAAAGCAGAAAAGAGGCTGGCCTTCGAGGGCCAACACAGCAAAAAGGGCCACCGCCCGCTATTTCCCGCTAGGCTCACCTGCACCTGCATAAGAAGATTCCACCAAGAGGTGGCAAACAAAGTAACGGTCAGCACAGCTGACCAAATTATAACGACCCCACCCCTTTCTCGGGGTGGCGGAGTTTCTTCCCTGCAAACAAGTCGTACAAGCAGCAAGTAGTACTAAGGAAAGTGCAAACTACACAAGGTGAGGTTTCAAGCACAATCAATCTTTTAGGTGTAGCAACAAATAGATTTGATCCTAGGAATGCACATGATGTTGGTTAGGTTCACCCGAAGGTTCCCCACAACCGCCTAAGCAACGCATGAGGCTAATCATAACATCAATCCAAAACCAACCGCGGGTTCTCACGACCACACGTAACCAGCTAAGCTAAAGAGCTTAGTGAACGCTTGAGCATTTACCTATTGGAGGAACCCTCCCAAATAGGTCTATCCCACGATCACACGGCGTCTCGAGGTTCCCCCCTCTCGCCGATAAGCATGGTGCGGGTTTGGTACAAACTTGTGCTCGTTGCTCAAATCATCGCGTTAACAACAACGACGCGGGTGTAGCTTTACCTCGGCTCGTTAGCAAGGAAACACCGACGGGCGTTCCCAATCACGATAAATTACGCACCTAAACTAACCAAGTGGCCCTATGCTTCACTAGAACAACCAACGAAGGAGGTATACAACGACTCACTTCAATTTCATGGTGAAGGTTTGCATTCCACCACTCTCCAAGCAAGGGGCTTTCGTTAGGATCTTCACATGACGCCTAATCTCAAGTCCCGCAATACTATAGATGATCTCACGGAGTCATTCTCTGGCACGCATTCTAGGCCTAAACTAAATGCAACGTCGCAAATCAAGCATCACCGATTCGGGCTCATGGCCACGAATAGGCTTCACACACAATGCCTAAATCCGCACGACTACCGGATTTCTAAATGCAATATGCCGGGGACAGACACAATCGACCCGGAGTTCCGAAGAACTAGAGGAAATCCTACACTTCACCCATTTGGTGAAAGAGAGTCCTCATGCAAGCGTAGAAAAAGAAAGAGAGGACAAAGAACACGTCCTAAGACCTGGAGAAAGAATCGTTACCCTTGGAGCTCTCTTCCCCGCCATAGATCCGAGATTTCAATCGGAGGGAAAGAACCGCACCGGGCTGCACTCTCCAGATCTGGAAACGGATCACGAAACGGAGCTCCAGAGCTCCGTCAATGGCGGGATCTCTCCTTCTTCTTCCTTGCCTCCTTCTTCTTTCTCTAGGTTTGGAGAGAGAAAAGCTATGAAATAATGAGGATTAAACTCCTCTCATAAGCCCTAATAACCTCCAGCATCTAATCTCAGCGGTCGGATCGGATTCCAAGAGTTTTGATCGGCCGGATCTTCTTCTCCGCTCAAATTCGCGGAGCAGAATAAACAGGGCGCACGAGCATCGGCGCACGGTCAGTGGTCGTGCGCGAAGCACCTCCGCTGATCGTGCGCGCTCACCGTAACAGAACTCTGAATCCTTGCGAATTAACGCACGATCGCTGGCGCACGATCACTGGTCGTGCGAGAAGAGGAACAGTGGTCGTGCGCGAAGAACTGCTATGAAATTTACAGCTTATCCCGAGCGCAGCACTCCCACTCCGCCTACTTCGCTGAACTACGATTTTTGGGGTGTTACAACTCCACCCCCCTTAAAAGAATTTCGTCCCGAAATTTTGAAAATAGTATTAGCAGAAAATACAGTTATAATTACCTGAGAGAAATAGCTCGGGGTACTCCGCAAGCATCGACTGCTCTCTTTCCCAAGAGAGTTCCTCTCGCCCGCAATTATTCCAACGGACTTTCACCATCCGAATGGACTTGTTCCGCAACTGCTTTACTTCAGCGTCTTCAATGCAAATGGGTTTGACTTTCGTCGCTAGCCCACCATCTACCGACACTTCGTTGACCGCAACAACCAGATTAGGCTCTTTAACAGCCTTCCGCAACACAGAGATATGAAATACATCATGCAACCCGCTCAGCTCCGAAGATAGAGCAAGCCGGTAGGCAGCTTCACCAATGCGCTCCAAGATCTCGAACGGTCCTAAGTACCCCGAACTTAGCCTTTTCAAGCGTCGGATCCTCGATACTCCTTTGAACAGATTGATCTTGAGATAAACCCAGTCGCCAACGGCGAACTCGACATTCCGATGATTTGCATTGTAGTATTTTGCCTGCCGATCCTGGGCAATGAGCAAGCGCTCCCGAATAGCCCGAATCGATGTATTCGCCTCTTCGACGTCTTTGCGTTTTAACAACTTTGTATCGCCCATTTCAGCCCAAGATAACGGTGTGCGACATTTCCTACCATAAAGAGCCTCGAAAGGGGCCATCTTTATACTCGCTTGGTAGCTGTTGTTGTAAGCAAATTCGATCATATAAAGATGGTCCTCCCATCTCTTTCCGAAATCCAGGGCGCACATCCTCAGTATGTCTTCCATCATCCCATTGGTCCTTTCGGTCTGTCCATCCGTTTGCGGGTGGAAGGTCGTGCTAAACTTCAGCTTGGTAGCCAATAATTGATGAATCAGCCTCCAATCATTCGATGTGAACCGCCCATCGCGATCATTGACGATGCTACAGGGAATCCCGTGCAACCGTACGATGTTATCGACGTACAACTTTGCCAGCTTCTCCACAGAATCATCCTTCCGGTTCGGAATAAAGTGTGATACCTTCGTCAATCGGTCCACGATCACCCAGATGGCGTCGTTTCCATGTTGCGATCTCGGCAACCCGTGCACGAAATATCATCGAACTTCCATTCCGGAATTGGTAATGACTTCAGAAACCCACCGGGACGTTGACATTCCGCCTTCACCAACGCGCAAGTATGACACTTGGCCACGTAGAGGGCAATGTCTTTCTTCATACCCGGCCACCAGAAGAGTTTTTTCATATCCATGTACATTTTCGTGCTCCCGGGGTGGATCGAGTACTTGGTATGATGAGCCTCGTACATCAACTCTGCTCGTAATGTGCCAACATTTGTGACGCATAATCTGCCATTCTTCCACATAAGGCCATCTTCGAAAGAGAAATCAGCGTTTGACCCATCAACGGTCTCCGCTTTATAGCGTTTCATGCTCTCATCCAGCTCCAATGCTTGTCGAACTCGGTCGGCGAGGTCGTATTGAACCTCCCTCTGATACCAAATTGTAACACCCTGCCAGTACAAATAATATAACAGTAGGTCCGACCGGGACCCCACGCTATACTAACCACACTAGCTAGGCGTTAAAAGGAGATATACAGAAAAGAACTACACCAGAGTATACTAAACATAAGCGGAAGCATAATGATTTAACATTTCTTTCAGAATAGTCCACTATCACAGGAATGAAACAATGATGCGTAGAGTTACGGCCTTAAGGCCTTACATTCCAAAATGTACAAAACTCCCTAAACATACTTCGGCACGCAGGCCGGCAATACAGAAAAAGCAGAAAAGAGGCTGGCCTTCGAGGGCCAACACAGCAAAAAGGGCCACCGCTCGCTATTTCCCGCTAGGCTCACCTGCACCTGCATAAGAAGATTCCACCAAGAGGTGGCAAACAAAGTAACGGTCAGCACAGCTGACCAAATTATAACGACCCCACCCTTTCCCGGGGTGGCGGAGTTTCTTCCCTGCAAACAAGTCGTACAAGCAGCAAGTAGTACTAAGGAAAGTGAAAACTACACAAGGTGAGGTTTCAAGCACAATCAATCTTCTAGGTGTAGCAACAAATAGAGTTGATCCTAGGAATGCACATGATGTTGGTTGGGTTCACCCGAAGGTTCCCCACAACCGCCTAAGCAACGCATGAGGCTAATCATAACATCAATCCAAAACCAACCGCGGGTTCTCACGACCACACGTAACCAGCTAAGCTAAAGAGCTTAGTGAACGCTTGAGCATTTACCTATTGGAGGAACCCTCCCAAACAGGTCTATCCCACGATCACATGGCGTCCCGAGGTTCCCCCCTCTCGCCGATAAGCATGGTGCGGGTTCGGTACAAGCTTGTGCCCGTTGCTCAAATCATCAAGTTAATAACAACGATGCATGTGTAGCTTTACCTCGGCCCGTTAGCAAGGAAACACCGACGGGCGTTCCCAATCACGACAAGTTACGCACCTAAACCAACCAAGTGGCCCTAGGCTTCACTAGAACAACCAACGAAGGAGGTATACAATGACTCACTTCAATTTCGTGGTGAAGGTTTGCATTCCACCACTCTCCAAGCAAGGGGCTTTCGTTAGGATCTTCACACGACGCCTAATCTCAAGTCCCGCAATACTATAGAAGATCTCACGGAGTCATTCTCCGACACGCATTCTAGGCCTAACCTAAATGCAACGTCGCAAATCAAGCATCACCGATTCGGGCTCACGGTCACGAATAGGCTTCACACACAATGCCTAAATCTGCACGACTACCAGATTTCTAAATGCAATATGCCGGGGACGGACACAATCGACCCGGAGTTCCGAAGAAATAGAGGAAATCCTACACTTCACCCATTTGGTGAAAGGGAGTCCTCATGCAAGCATAGAAAAAGAAAGAGAGGACAAAGAACACGTCCTAAGACCGGGAGAAAGAATCGTTACCCTTGGAGCTCTCTTCCCTGCCATAGATCCGAGATTTCAATCGGAGGGAAAGAACCGCACCGGGCTGCACTCTCCAGATCTGGAAACGGCTCGTGAAATGGAGCTCCGGAGCTCCATCAATGGCGGGATCTCTCCTTCTTCTTCCTTGCCTCCTTCTTCTTTCTCTAGGTTTGGAGAGAGAAGAGCTATGAAATAATGAGGATTAAACTCCTCTCATAAGCCCTAATAACCTCCAGCATCTAATCTCAGCGGTCGGATCGGATTCCAAGAGTTTTGATCGACCGGATCTTCTTCTCTGCTCAAATTCGCGGAGCAGAATAAACAGGGCGCACGAGCATCGGCGCACGGTCAGTGGTCGTGTGCGAAGAACCTCCGCTGATCGTGCGCGCTCACCGCAACAGAACTCTGAATCCTTGCGAATTAACGCACGATCGCTGGCGCACGATTGCTGGCGCACGATCACTGGTCGTGCGCGAAGAGGAACAGTGGTCGTGCGCGAAGAACTGCTATGAAATTTCCAGCTTATCCCGAGCGCAGCACTCCCACTCCGCCTACTTCACTGAACTACGATTTTTGGGGTGTTACAATATGCTCATATCCCTCGATCGACAATCTCTCGTATAAGATGGAACTGCCGAAGTATGAGCTTGGAGCGCTGATGAGATCTAAGTTCCTTAGCATATGCAATAGCACCATTGTTATCATAATAGAGAACTACTGGATCAATAATCCTAGGAACAACATCAAGCTCGTCGATGAATTTCCTAATGCATAGAGCCTCCTTCGCCGTATTTACAGCGGCGATATACTCAGCTTACGTCATAAAATCAGCAACTGCCTCTTGCTTGGAACTCTTCCAGCGCACAGCTCCTCCATTTAGGCAAAATACAAAACCTGACTAAGACTTTGAATTATCCCTATCAGCTTGGAAACTAGCATCCGTGTAACCCTTTACAACGAGCTTTTCCACTCCACCATACACCAAGAATACATCCTTTATCCTTCTCAAGTACATTAGGATATTCTTGACAACTGTCCAATGACTATTACCTTGATCAGACTTATATCTGCTTGTCATGCTCAAAGTATTGGATACATCGGGTCGAGTACATAATATCACATACATGATTGATCCAACTGGTGAAGCATATGGAATCAACTTCATGCGGTCCTTCTCTTCCAAGGATTTAGGACCCTGGTCCTTAAAGAGACTCACACCATGAGACATGGGTAAGAATCCCTTCTTAGACTCAAGCATGTTGAACCATTTCAACACCTTCTCAATGTATGTACTTTGGGTCAAACCCAGCAACTTCCTTGATCTATCTTTATAGATCTTAATACCAAGTATATAAGTCGCTTCGCCCAAGTCTTTCATAGAAAAGCAGTTCCCTAAGTTGTTCTTAACAACTTTAAGGTTAGAATGTCATTCCCGATCAGCAGTATGTCAACTACATACAATATTAGGAAGACAACAATGCTCCCACTAATTCTCTTATAAACAAAAGGCTCATCTTCATTCTTGATGAAACCAAACTCTTTGATTTTCTCATCAAAATGTAGATTCCAACTTCGAGAAGGTTGTTTCAATCCATGAATGGATCTCAGTAGCTTGCATATTTTAGTGGCTTCATTTGGGGAAATAAAACCCTCAGATTGTGTCATATACACTTCCTCAAGGAGGTTTCCATTTAGGAAAGCTATTTTGACATCCATTTGCTAGATCTCGTAGTCATAATATGCAACAATAGCAAGCAGAATTCTGATGGACTTAACCATTGCAACAGGGGAAAAGGTTTCAGCATAGTCAACACCATGACTTTGCTTGAAACCTTTAGCGACTAATCGCCCTTTAAATGTCTGTACATTCCCATCAATGCTGGTTCGACGAATGGCAGGCAGCCTACGTTCAACGAACTGCTGGATATCTGTGTTCGATGATCCGCTGGCTATCTGCGTTCGACGATCCGAAGGCTTTGCCTGTTCGACGAATTTTTCTGTCTGGGTTCGACGATTTTTCCTGGAGGCTTAGTATATATACTTTAAGTTTAGGTTTATTTCTTTCATCTCCTTTCCCTGTCGGCCGACCTAGGGTTCCTGCGGGCGAGAAAGCGAGAGCGGCCAGTCGGTAGTTTCCGGTGATTTCTAGGGCTATGGTAGTCAGAATCGCGTTTGGAGAGAAGTTTTGGAAAGCTCTCGGAGAGATCTTCGTTTTTGAGGTAAGCTTCTCCCTATTCTTGGATTTTTTGGGTTCGAGGTAGTGACCTAACTCCTCCTTTTTATCCAAAAAGTTCCAGGTTTCGTGCTCGAGTGATTTCTTGGCGGATCCTTAGCTTTCAGAGCGGTGAAGTTTAGTTTTTGCAAGTTTTGAGGCAAGTGTCTTTCTCCTCCTTCTTTTCTTGTTTGCTTGAAGCACTGTTTTCATTGTTTGTGGATTCAGTCTGTCTTTTACCTTGAGCATGTATGATAGTATCAGGTCTGGAGTTCCCCTTGGAGTTGTTTTCTGCTGTTTTCTTGCCTTCATCTCTCGAGAAGCCTTCTGTCTTAATTCTTCCAGCTGTTTTATTTTTCTCGAGAAATGCTGTAAACTTCTCGAACAGTGTCATTTCTATTTGTTTTAAATCTCTCGAGAAGTGCATTCCTGAATTCCTTTAATTTCTCGAGATGTGCCTGCCTTTCCTTTATCTCTCGAGAAATCAATACTTGGCTCCTTTAATCTCTCGAGAAGTCTGTGCCTTCTCCTCTTTTAAGACTCGAGAAGTCTGTGCCTGCTCCTCTTTTAAGTCTCGAGAAGTCCCTTGTCTGCTCCTTTATGTTCTCAAGAAGTGCTTGCCCTGACCCCTTTTAGTTCTCGAGAAATGCTTGTCCTGGTCTTTTTATTTCTCGAGAGATCCTGTGCACCCCCTATAGTTCTCGAGAATTCCTTTATGTCTACTCCTTTAATCTCTCGAGAGGTTTTCTGTCCTGACCTTTAATCTCTCGAGAATTGCTTAGTCCTGATTCCCTTGATTTCTCGAGAAGTGCTGTCCCGACCCTTGAATTTTTCTCGAGAAATCCCTGTTCAAATGCTCTCCTGTTTCTCAAGAATTTCCCAAGTTTCAACCCCTGCTGTTGTGGTATTCCGTATCTTGATTCTCACTTACTGATTTCTTTATGCCCATGTGTGGGTGTGAGAACCCTAAACCCTTATGAATTGTTGAGTAGTATTTATTTCATTGTGACCCTATTCTTGGGGTGTTATGGTGCTGATGTCTCGGGTTACGTCCCGTGTCTTATTTAAATCTTAATTTAAATTATATTTGGGTGGTAGTGGATAAAGTACCACCACCTGGTTTTGGCTTTTTGGGTGGCAGTGGATAGAGTACCTGGTTTGGCAGAGGATAAAGGACCGCCACCCGTTTTATTTGAGCTGATCAGTCTCTTTATTAAAATTTACAAGACTATTGAATTATACTTGTTCCTCTATAAGATATTGGTGCACTCGGTGCTTTGTTAGTTCTTTGTTTGGAGCTTCTCTTTCGGTAAATCTGGCTTGGGTTGGTACCCCTTATGCCTTATTTACTTTTCTGCTTATTTTTCTGTCACTTGTAATTCCCTTGCTGAGGCGTTCTTTGTTTTATTGAATGCCTCAGGTTCAAAGCCATAGCGGATAGAGGTGTAGCTCGGAGTTTTAGAGTTTTAGTGTTGTTTACCCCGCTGCTGTGAGGTAGTTATTTTTAGTTTTCTTCTTGCATTCAGACATACTAGTTGGAGCCAATGGGTTAGTGTCATGTTGTTGACGCCCATTGTGCCCTTTTTATACTTTATAATTTATTTGCCAATTAAATGCCACTACTTTTAGATCTTGTGTATCTTGCTCTCTGGGAATATTTTATGTCTAGGTGCATTATAATTATAAAGTGACCTTTCTTTCATCCTCATTGCATCCTTTTTAACTGAAATTCTTAACTTTATAATCGCCTAAAGGTATTTTCTATACTTACACTATGCCTAGATATGTGCATATCATTTACTTTATGTCCTGTCATTACATACATTTAGGACCTTAAGTAAACTAAATCAAGAACTTTCTGCTGCAATTACATACATTTTCTCGGTGGACTAGTTGATCCATGAACTGAGAGATACATTTCTTACCCCAAACCCTAATAAATAATTTCAAATGATGACTTATCATACAATCATGTTTTGATTAATGCAGTAAAAGGTTCCCTCCTGAATGTCTGCAGTTGTCTCCTGCATGACGTGGCATCATGACACGTATTTTCTCTTACTCTGATATTCTTAAATTCGGAGAAAATGCGGGTTGTGACAGTTGGTATTAGAGGGAGGTTGTTCGACAAGTCGGTCGGGCAACAAATTTTGATATAGTAGTTGTTTTGGTTCCATAGCATACACACACCGATGTGTCATCAGTACATCTTGGCCGAAGCATGAACACTACACTCATAGCATGATGAGAAGTATACGGGGCATATTTTGTAGTATGGGATGCATAATATGTGTCTGTATATGGATCCACCATAGGTGGCAATATGTGACAGTTATGTAGTATGGGATGCATAACCATCATCACATGGATGCCCATTAGCACGTTTTATTTTTGTTACATGCGATATTATGTTGTATGGGATGTTGGAACATTGTCTTCCGCATCCCTAGGTTTGAGAATAACAAATCCTATGTGTATTTGATCTTGTGTGTTTAAGTGTGCAGGATAACAAAGTCCACATGACTCAAGGAGTACATAAGAAGGTTGCCCCCAAATTTGAGCCATCAAATCCAACACTCCTACTAGCGCCGGCGGTAGCACCTAGCACCTGGCGGTAGCGATGATAAGCGCAATTCTGGGAGTACATATAGAAGTAGATAGCGCCTGGCGGTATCCGATAGCGGGGGCGATAGCGCGGAGTACAGAAAGCAAGAGAGAAATGTTTCCTCGGATTGAAGATCCTGCCGCGCAGAATATGTCCTAAAATGGGATAGCGTCGGCAGTACCACTAGCGCAGGCGCTAGCGCTGAGGCTATAAAAAGGACCCCTCTTCTCCCGTTTCATATAGACATCAGAGAGAGAGAGAGATATATTGAGTGCTAGAATTTCAGAGGCTACCTTGGTCGAAAGTTGATGTCCTACCAAAGTTCGGCAAACTTCTGAAGGAGAATCTCTTCACGCCGGATCCAAACGAAGTCCGCTTCTACAATGCTTATTCTACAGCGGATCTTCGTCTCCAATGTCAGAAGTTCATCAAGAGGGAGTTTTAATTATTTTCATTTCATATTTCTTATAAACGGTTAGAGAAATCGCCTCGTGTTGGCGACTAGGTCTGGGTAGGACTTAGGGCGGAAATTCGCCTCGTGTTGGCGACTAGATCTAGGTTAGGTCTAGGGGGTGCTCGAGGCCATATCCGGGGAAGGGTTGGCTAGAGCGGCTAGAGGCCGAATCCGGGGAGGATAGGCTAGGGCCACCGGTTCGTGGGGATGCGAGTTGGGATAGAAAACAAAAAGAGCCTACTATTCTTCGCCACCGATTTCTAGCGTTATAGAAATCAACTTTTGTAAAACCTTATTTCATAGTAATAAAACATGTCTCTACTTTATTTCAATTGTTTTACTTGACTTCTTATTGTCTTAATCTCACATTATTTCAAAGCTTTTCAAAATATAATATAAATTTTTGAAAACCCTTATTCACCCCCCCCCTCCCTCTAAGGGAGCCTACCGATCCAACATGGGATGCATAATATTTCATGTGTACGCCGCTCATATCATGCATTAAGGCCTTTATTAGAATGCATAGCACAACATACATTACATAGCATTGCATAAGCATACGTGCGAAGTTAATGACTTATATGATGACACACGTACACACATGATTTAAAAACGAACAGAAAAATTCATGTATTCATGCCCTTTGCACATGAGTCAAGAGGGATGATGTAGTATCATTCCGGAATTTAGCATATCATCATAAAAAAAATCCCAGAGCAAGGTGGTAGCAATGGCAAGTATCTGTACATGTATGTTCTGAACCAAGTAGTGTAGTTCTAGTGTAAGGCTATGTTTTAATTATAGGTTTATGCATACTAGCAGAGATGGTGCGTGAGCGAGTCGCGACTAGGTCGACTCCCCAGTCGGAGAGCGAGTCATCCAGAGCGCAGAGAGAATCTTTGATCGAGAGTCTGCGCCAGAGCACTGAGGCTCTGACTAGGCATATGGTTGCGATGCAATCGCAAGTTGAGGCATTGTTGTCTGCCGGTGCTAGGCAGCAACCCGTATTGCAGGCCCCCATAGTAGGACAGACAGTACCTACTCCTCCTTATCCCTTGGTACCCCCTGTAGCGATACCTCTGGAAATGAATTTCATATCGCACTTTCAGCAATTAGGACCCCCTACGTTTGGCAGAAGAGCTGATTTCATGGCTTTGGATGACTGGTTAGTTTCCATCGAAGATACTTTTATGTACTCGGGAATCTCTGCAGGCCAAAAGGTGATGGTCGCTGCTTACCAGCTGAAGGGACTTGCTAAGAGCTAGTGGATCAAGGAAAGGGAGAACCTCATAGAGGGGTGTTCGTGGGAGTCATTTAAGGCGATGTTGTTAAGAAAGTTTATGTCGTCGGTAGAGCAAGACCGATTGATGAAGAAGGGAAAGAGAAAGGCTGGAGAAGAAGGAAATTCTGGTGCGCCTTCCTTGGTCTTGAAGAAAAGAAGTGGCGAAGTTTGTAGCTTCTGTGGTCGCCCGGGCCATCCGTTCGAGAAATGTTTTAAGAGGTTGGGAGCTAAGAAGCAGCAGCAAGTGTCAGCATTACAGAGCGCTCCCAGAGGAGATCTGACATGTACCTTCTGTAAGCAAAATGGGCATGATGTTGCCCATTGTTGGTCCAAGGATAAGGTGTGTTTTTAGTGTGGACAAAAGGGGCACGTTAAGACTAGTTGCCCGCATTTCCAACCGCCTCTGCAGCCAGTGCCACTTCGGGCTTTGTCGCTGCCGCTGCCGCTGCATCAGGATAGAGGAAACGGCATGTTGAATGTGGTGATTAGGGGAGAAGCTCAAAATTCTACCCAAGTTATTTCAGGTAAGACCTTAATTTAACTCTCATCCTTTACCCTTAGTTTCAATTTCTGTTCGGCTAGTTATGTATCCAATTGCTATAGGAGAATTTAAGGTAAAGAACCATTGGGCGTGTGTCCTTTTTGATTCTGGTGCTACCCACTCGTTCGTGGCTAGGACTTTTGTAGAGCGTCATCGTTTGATCCTCGATCAGATTGGCGATGCGTTTCGCATTAAGTTTCCTTCTGGAGACTCCGTGGTGTCGGACCAGGGTATCCATAATTGTCCTATATATCCTCCTAGGTGACTTCTTAGCTTTTGCGGATTTAAAAGTGCTAGACCTGGAAAATTTCGATGTGATTATGGGCATGGACTGGTTGTCCAGATATGATGTGGTTATCTAATGCAAGGCTAAACATTTGGACTTCAAGATGGACAACGGTCAACCCATGAGTGTGTATGGCTTTCCACGCCAGGATTCCTCAATTATTTCTGCGGTATGTGCTTGGAAACTTTCAGATTCTGGTTGTTTTGCTTACTTTGTTTCTGTGTTAGAAACTGTTAGCGGATTGCCGTGTATCGAGGGTGTTCCGGTGGTGTGTGATTTTCCTGATATTTTCCCGGTTAGCCTTCCTGGTCTTCCGCCTAAGAGAGATGTGGAGTTTGTTATTGATCTGGAGCCTGGTACTCGTCCTATTGCTAAGGCACCGTACCGTATGGCCCCGCACGAGCTGGAAGAGTTGTGTACCCAGTTAGATGAATTGTTGCATTGTGGTTTTATTAGGCCAAGTTCTTCGTCCTGGGGTGCTCCAGTGTTGTTTGTGAAAAAGAAGGATGGTTCCATGAGGTTGTGCATAGATTATAGAGAGTTAAACAAAGTGACCATCAAGAACATGTATCCGTTGCCGAGGATAGATGACCTATTTGATCAGTTGCATGGTAGCACGGTGTTTTCGAAGATTGATCTTCGATCAGGACACCATCAGTTGAGGATTCGTGAGTCGGACGTTCCCCGGACTGCCTTTCGTTCTCGTTATGGTCATTTCGAGTTTCTGGCTATGTCTTTTGGTTTGACGAATGCACCCTCTGCATTTATGGATTTGATGAACCGTGTGTTCAAAGACTTCCTAGATCATTTTGTAGTGGTTTTCATCGATGATGTGTTGGTTTATTCTAGAAGTGCTGAGGAGCATGCTACGTATTTGCGCTTAGTATTGTCTACCCTTAGAGAGCATAAGTTGTATGCGAAGCTGAGTAAGTGCCAGTTCTGGCTTCCTCAGGTATCCTGTCTAGGTCATGTGGTGAACAAGGATGGAATTACTGTAGACCCCGCTAAGATTTTTGCTGTGTTGGATTGGAAGACGCCTTCAACGCCTAAGGAAATAAGGAGTTTCTTAGGGTTGGTTGGGTACTACAGGAGATTTGTCCAAGGATTCTCAGTGCTATCAGCACCTTTAACTAAGCTTACCCAGAAGAATACCGCTTTTGTTTGGAGCGATAATTGCGAAGAAGCCTTTCAGGAATTAAAGAGGAGTTTGTGCAGTGCACCTGTGTTGGCCTTGTCGATCGAAGGAATAGAGTATGTTGTTTATGTGGACGTATCTCACATTGGGTTAGGATGTGTTTTGATTCAAGAAGGAAAGGTGATTTCTTATGGGTCTAGACAATTGAAAGTTCATGAAAGGAATTACCCTACGCATGACTTAGAATTTGCTGCAGTGATTTATGCTTTAAAGCTTTGGAGACATCTATTATATGGAGTGTCATGCAAGATTTTACTGATCACAAGAGCCTGAAGTATGTCTTTACCCATAAAGAGCTAAATTTGCACCAGCGAAGGTGGTTGGAGTATGTGGAGGATTACGAAGTTGATATCCTGTATCATCCGGGTAAGGCTAATGTGGTGGTCGATGCCCTGAGTAGAAAGACCGCACATATCTTCAATCTTTCTGTGCAATCCTTAGTTTATGAGTTTATGTTGATGGATATTTCAGTCGGTAGTTATACTGCGTCTTCGAGCTTAGAGGCTGAAGAGCCTTCTTGGATTACCCTTACGAGATTGCACCAGAAGGAAGACCCTGACCTGCAGCATCTCCGGAGTAGGACCGAGAGAGGAGAAATACCAGATTTTTTGATCGATGACAAAGATACTTTGAACTACCGAGGTAGATATTGTATCCCCGCATTGGATGATATTCGGGCAAGGATCTGTAGTGAAGCGCATGATTCTAGTGTTTCCTATCATCCTGGCTCCACAAAGATGTATAAAGACCTGAAGCAGATTGTCTGGTGGTCTGGTATTAAAAGTGATATAACAAAGTATGTTTCTGAATGTTTAACTTGTCAGCGCGTTAAGGCGGATCATAAGAGGCCTGGAGGTAAGTTGAACCCGTTGGATATTCCAAGCTGGAAGTGGGAGAGTATTTCAATGGACTTCATTACCGGTTTGTTGAGGTCTCCTGGAGGACATGATTATGTGTGGGTTATAGTTGGCATATTGACAAAGTGTGCTCACTTTATGCCTTTGAAGACCGGCTACTCTATGGAGAAAATAACAGAGCTCTATTTGGATGAAGTTATCAGATTGCATGGTGTGCCCGTGAGCATTGTATCAGACCGAGATTCTAGATATATGTCTCGTTTCTGGCAGAGTTTACAGGGAGCTTTGGGCACTGACCTCAGATACACTACCGCTTATCATCCTCAGACCAATGGTCAGACAGAAAGAGTAAATCAAATTTTGGAGGATATGATCAGGTGCTATATTTTGGATCATGGAGGAGCTTGGGATAAACATCTTGGATTGATGGAATTTGCCTACAATAACAGTTATCAGGAAAGCTTGCAAATGGCCCCCTTTGAGGCTTTGTATGGGAGGCGTTGCTGGACTCCCTTATTTTGGGCTGAGGTTTGTGAGAGTCCGTTGTTAGGCCCAGAAGCTTTGGAAGAGATGAGCGTTGTTGTGACTCATATCCGCGATAAGCTTCGTATTGCTCAGGAGCGGTATAAGAAGTATGTTAATCGGAGAAGGGTGGATCTTGAGTTTGTCGTTGGAGACTTAGTGTTCTTGAAAGTCTCTCTGATGTCGGGCGTTAAGAGATTTAGAAGGAACCACAAGTTGGACCCCCGGTATGTGGGACCTTTCCAGATTATTGAGCGCATCGGAGCGTCAGCTTATATATTGGATTTTCCTGCTTCCTTCCCTAATGTTCACGATGTGTTTCATGTGATCCAGTTGAGGAAGTGTTTGCGTAGTGATCAGCTTGTTCTTGATTCGGTGCCCGTTTTGTAGCCCAATCTTTCGTATGTTGAAGAGCCTGTCCGAATCTTGGAGATGCAAGAGCGTGTATTGCGGAGGAAGACAATCCCGATGGTTAAGGTTCTTTGGAAGAATCAGGGTGTCGAAAGCGCAACATGGGAGCTGGAGTCTGCCATGAGAGAGACTCATCCTAGCCTCTTCTCTTAGATTTCAGGTAATTCTTCTGTCTGGTAACCTTTGGATTTGATTCAGTATCTTTCATAATCTTTGGATTTCAAGTTTCGGTACGAAACTTCTTTTAGGGGGGGGGGGGGTGACTGTAACGTCCCTGATTTTTGTTAATTATTTACGTGACCGCTGTTGCGTAATTTTGGCGTAAGGGCGTTACGTCAGCTCGTCAGGTTTAGTTTTGAGCCTTAGCTTAGTTAAAGTATGTAAATTAGATCGAGCGTACGATATTTTGTGTAGTTATTGAGATCTTAGCTTCGGGAAGCTTTACCCCGAGTTTGGCTCGTTGGAATTAAATTCTGACTTCGCCGTTGGATTCGTAGCGCTGAATTTCAGTTTAGGTGCGAGTTTCTTAGAAGTCCGAGGTGATTTAGTCGTCGTCGTAGTTTAAGTAGAAGAAAGACTGTTTTTGTGATTCCCTGCCTACGTTCGACGAACGGCAGGCAGCCTGCGTTCGACGAACGGCAGGTAACCTACGTTCGACGAACTGCTGGCTATCTGCGTTCGACGATCCGCTGGCTATCTGCGTTCGACGATCCGCTGGCTTTGTCCGCTCGACGAATTTTTCTGTCTGGGTTCGACGATTTTTCCTGGAGGCTTAGTACTTATACATTAAGTTTAGGTTTATTTCTTTCATCTCCTTTCCCTATCGGCTGACCTAGGGTTCTTGCGGGCGAGAAAGCGAGAGCGGCCAGTCGGTAGTTTTCGGCGATTTCTAGGGTTGTGGTAGTCGGAATCGCATTTGGAGAGAAGTTTTGGAAAGCTCTCGGCGAGATCTTCATTTTTGAGGTAAGCTTCTCCCTATTCTTGGATTTTTGGGGTTCGAGGTAGTGACCTAACTCCTCCTTTTTATCCGAAAAGTTCCAGGTTTCGTGCTCGAGTAATTTCTTGGTGGATCCTTAGCTTTCGGAGCGGTGAAGTTTAGTTTTTGCAAGTTTTGAGGCAAGTGGCTTTCTCCTCCTTCTTTTCTTGTTTGCTTGAAGCACTGTTTTCCTTGTTTGTGGATTCTGGCTGTCTTTTACCATGAGCATGTATGATAGTATCAGGTCTGGAGTTCCCCTTGGAGTTGTTTTCTGCTGTTTTCTTGCCTTCATCTCTCGAGAAGCCTTCTGTCTTAATTCTTCCAGCTGATTTATTTTTCTCGAGAAATGCTGTAAACTTCTCGAATAGTGTCATTTCTGTTTGTTTTAAATCTCTCAAGAAGTGTATTCCTGAATTCCTTTAATTTCTCGAGATGTGCCTGCCTTTCCTTTATCTCTCGAGAAATCAATGCCTGGCTCCTTTAATCTCTCGAGAAGTCTGTGCTTGCTCCTCTTTTAAGTCTCGAGAATTCTGTGCCTACTCCTCTTTTAATTCTCGAGAAGTCCCTTGTCTGCTCCTTTATGTTCTCGAGAAGTGCTTGCCCTGACCCCTTTTAGTTCTCGAGAAATGCTTGTCCTGGTCCTTTTATTTCTCGAGAGATCATGTGCAGCCCCAATAGTTCTCGAGAATTCCTTTATGTCTACTCCTTTAATCTCTCGAGAGGTTTTCTGTCCTGACCTTTAATCTCTCGAGAATTGCTTAGTCCTGATTCCCTTGATTTCTCGAGAAGTGTTGTCCCGACCCTTGATTTATTCTTGAGAAATCCCTATTCAAATGCTCTCCTGTTTCTCAAGAATTGCCCAAGTTTCAACCCCTGCTGTTGTGGTATTCCGTATCTTGATTCTCCCTTACTGATTTCTATATGCCCATGTGTGGGTGTGAGAACCCTAAACCCTTATGAATCGTTGAGTAGTATTTATTTCATTGTGACCCTATTCTAGGGGTGTTATGGTGCTGATGTCTCGGGTTACGTCCCGTGTCTTATTTAAATCTTAATTTAAATTATATTTGGGTGGCAGTGGATAAAGTACCACCACCTGGTTTTGGCTTTTGGGGTGGCAGTGGATAAAGTACCACCACCCGTTGATTCTTGGCCTTTTGGGTTGGCAGAGGATAAAGGACCGCCACCCGTTTTATTTGAGTTGATCAGTCTCTTTATTAAAATTTACAAGATAATTGAATTATACTTGTTCCTCTATAAGATATTGGTGCACTCGGTTCTTTGTTAGTTCTTTGTTTGGAGCTTCTCTTTCGGTAAATATGGCTTGGGTTGGTACCCTTTATGCCTTATTTACTTTTCTGCTTGTTTTTCTGCCACTTGTAATTCCCTTGCTGAGCCGTTCTTTGTTTTATTGAATGCCTCAGGTTCAGAGTCGTAGCGGCTAGAGGTGTAGCCCGGAGTTTCAGATTTTTAGTGTTGTTTACCCCGCTTCTGCGAGGTAGTTGTTTTTAGTTCTCTTCTTGCGTTCAGACATACTAGTTGGAGCCAATGGGTTAGTGTCATGTTGTTGACGCCCATTGTGCCCTTTTTATACTTTATAGTTTATTTGCCAATTAAATGCCACTACTTTTAGATCTTGTGTATCTTGCTCTCTGGGAATGTTTTATGTCTAGGTGCATTATAGTTATAAAGTGACCTTTCTTTCATCCTCATTGCATCCTTTTTAACTGAAATCCTTAACTTTATAATCGCCTAAAGGTATTTTCTATACTTACACTATGCCTAGATATGTGCATATCATTTACTTTATGTCCTGTCATTACATACATTTAGTACCTTAAGTAAACTAAATCAAGAACTTTCCGCTGCAATTACATACATTTTCTCGGTGGACTAGTTGATCCACGAACTGAGAGACACAGTTCTTACCCCAAACCCTAATAAATGATTTCAAATGATGACTTATCATATAATCATGTTTTGATTAATTAAGTAATAGGTTCCCGCCTGAACGTCTGCAGTTGTCTCCTGCATGACATGGCATCATGACGCGTATTTTCTCTTACTATGATATTCTTAAATTCGGAGAAAATGCGGGTTGTGACACGGACCACCCGGGAAATTACCAAAAATGGTGATCCAGATGACCAAAATCGTGCATTCTTATTTGCCTGTTTAACATCCAAAAGAGCGAAATTGTCAATCCCCCCCCCCCCCCCCCCACCCACGCGAAATGCTATAAAAAACCTCATGCCTTCATTTGAAGGGACAAAGAGAGAAAAATGGAGAAGACATAGCTCTGAAATTTTTCGGCGAAGACTTGGCTCTCAGTTCATCCTCGTCTTGCTCAGAGCTCGTTCTACTAGGGATGGATCTGCTCGAAGAACAGCTCTTGCGAGTGATTTTGAAGACTTGGCTTTTCTCAAGAACTTGTAAAAGAAACACCGACCTATCACTCTCCTAAATACTCTAACCCCTGTAACCGACTACAATTAGTGGATTTTGTCATTATTGGGCCTGGACCCGTGGTTTTTTTTTCTTTCCGGAGTTTTCACGTAAAACATCTCGTTGTTCTGTAGTTGGTTCTTACTTTGATTGTTTGCACGTTTGGCTCACTCTCGAGTTAAGACCGTCTGATTCCTACAGTCTATGGGAGTGCTAAGCGACCTGCAACAATAAGGGTTTGTATAGAGTTGATATATAATTGTTGATATTTTTATAAATTTATTTACTCAAGTTTTTTCGTTGTTATCTATTAGATGGATTTAGTAGAGTTGAGAGAAAAACTCGTGAGAGAATATATTGTAAAATATGGTTATCTCAAAACACTTGTCGCAAGTTTGGTAGCATTAGAATATGTTCTAGTAGAACCTATAGACCCTGAAATTATTACTGCAGTACGATACTCATTGTTAAAACACATATATGAGAGTTCAAAGGTCAATTGCGTCAATGTGTTGAACATGGGAAAACAACCATTCAGAGAGCTATGCTACATACTGTATGCAAGAGGTCTAGTACATGAAAGCAAACAAGTGTCACTAAAGGAATCTGTTGGAATCTTTCTATATATTATAGCACATCACAATGTGTTTCACGATGTTACATGTACGTATCTCCGATCCAGGGATACAATTGATAAACATTTCAATATCGTGCTTAGAGAAGTGCTGAAGTTACTTAGAGATTATATTAAGTTGTCAGAATCGGGATCAGACCATAGATAAAGAGTGTTTGAAGATTGCGTTGGTTCGTTAGAGGGTATATATCCAAGTAACAACTTCTGATCGAATTTATGAAGCACTCGCTCGATTGATGGAGCTTGAGGAGGCCAAATTATTGAAAGTCATGGATCTTATGGGTGCTTGTAAATTGAAGTTCAAGACATTCATGGCTCAACCAGATGAGGGTGGCGTGGCTTCACATGCAGTTTTATGACTTTCGAACAATTGAATTATGATGTTGTTTACATTTTACAGTTTCCTTGCTAGTGGACAAGTTTATATTTTATCGTTTTGATATCATGTTTGAGATAACACCTTGTACTTCATTTCGTGTTGATGAAGAAACTATTTCACAAATGATTTCATTTTATTTAAAATTATTTGCTCTCTCTTCAGCGTTTTCTTGATAATTGGGAAAATTTGCAACTTATGATTGTTATGATACCATCTGCTCGATATATGCAATTGATTTGATGTATATTTCCATTCCGCACTTAGGATTTGCTTGGCGCAGCTTATTTGCTCTGGTGAGTTGGGTAAAAAACGCCATTAACATAGATTGTATGTTTGGCAAATTCACTGAAGTGGACTTTTGCAATGACAAATCCATTTTTTGTGCTTGATTTCAAAGCTAGTTAAATTATGCTTTTTCATATTTAGTTTTTTAACCAAATTTTGTTTTAATAAATAATTCTTGTTGATGAATTTATTTATGCAAATTGCTCAATTACAATTCATATTGCCCAATTTCACTCTACAACCGAATATTATAAGATACCGTGTGTTTGGATAGAATTGAAATTGGATATTGGAATTTAAATCAATTCAAAATTTTCTAGGAATTAGAATTGGTCTAGTTCTAATTATAGTGTTCGTCTAATAAACATTATTGCAGAATATTGTAGAATTTATCAATTTTATCTGTGTTTGTTAGGTAAAATTCAATCATAGAACTACGCGTGCCAGAGCGAAAAATACACACTCGGGCGAAAAAAGCATGACCGGGCACACGAGCGAAAATGCGCGTGGCCTGGCGAAAAACGTGCCTCCAATCGAAAATACGCGCGCCCGGAAGGAATACGCGCACCCGGGCTGAATACGCGCGCCCAGGCAAAATATGAGCATTGTGGCGAAAAAAATGATACCAAGTGAAAAAACGCGTGCCATGGTGAAAACGTGTGTCGGACGAAAAAATGCTCCCCCGAGCGAAAAATGTGCTTTCATGAAAAACATGCATGTTAAGGCGAAAATCACGCATGAGTGAAAAATGTGCGCCCAGGCGAAAAAAAACACGCACTGACGAAAAACGCGCCCGGGTGAGATAAACGCACCCGCACGAATTACGCGCACCATGGTGGAATACGCGCTCCCGTGCAAAGTATGCGTGCATGGGGAGAAAGAGGGCGCCCAGACGAAAAATGAGCGTTGTGGAGATAAAGCGCGCCCGAGCGAAAAATGATCGTTGTGGAGAAAAAGCGCTCCCGAGCAAAATTACGAGCGCCCATACGAAAATCGATCGCTTGTGTGAAAAATGCTCGACCGGGCGATAATACATGCCCTAGGCAAAAAATTGCAAGTCAAGGCGAAAAGCGCGCATGGGAGAAAAATGTGCGCCCCGGCAAAAAATATGCGCGTCCTAGCGAAAAATGTCTGCTCGGGAGAAAAAAATGCGCCGTCGCGAAAAAATGTTCGTACGGGCGAAAAATACGCGCTTGAATGAAAAATGCTCGTATGTGTGAAAAATAGACGCCCGGGCAAAAAAACGCGCCCACGAGCAAAAAAAACAAGCCCATGCGATAAACGCGCCTCAGCCGGAATTATTCAATGCTTATACAGATCGGAAAGAATTTGTTTTAACTCAAAATGAATTCACTGGAATTGATTAAAATTCAAATTCCATCGTTCAAGCGCGCAAACGAACGACAAAATTTAAATTACACTATCAATTCTAATTCCAGGAGAGCAATTCCGTCCAAAGGAATTAGACCAATTCCAATTCCAGGTCCGTTCGTTTGGATGGAATTGCGCTCCTAGAATTGGAATTGAAGGTCTAATTTCAATTTTGCAGTTGGTTTGCACGTTAAAACAGTGGAATTGGAATTTTAATCAATCCATTGAATTCATTTTAGACTAAAGCTAATTCTTTCCAATACATATAAGAATTGAATAATTCCTATTGAGGCGTGTTTATAGCACAAGGCAAAATTTTTTTGCCTGAGGGCACAAGTTTTTGCACGTGCAAATATTTTTCGCACCGCCGAAAAAATTTCATTCGGGCGCACGTTTTTGCTCGTGCATGCATTTTTTGGCCCGGACACGCTTATTTTTCACGGGTAGGCATTTTCGCAAGAGAGCATTTTTTCCGCACGGGCGCGCGTTTCTTCGTCAGGGCGTGAATTTCTTCGCCCGTGTCCACATTTTTTCACCCGTGCGTGCTTTTTGCCTTGACTTGCGGTTTTTTGCATGGGCGTGTCATTTTCACCCAGGGCACGTTTTTTTGCTCGACCGAGAAATTTTCGCACGGGCGAGCATTTTTCGTACGAGCATGCATATTTTCACCCGAGCGCGCTTTTTTTGCTACATCACTCATTTTTCGTTCGGGTGCTGCTTTTTCGCCAAGGCATGTGTACCATCCCTTTTCCATCTAGACCCCTTGGGTTAGGGTTAGGACTTGAGTTGTGAGTAGAGGACATGGTAAGATCCTAAGTTAACTTGAACTTAGGAAAATTGCTATAAGCACCCCAAAAGTGCACAAGTCAACCTAGGACAGCCAACTCAAATTGAGCATACCATTAGGTTCCTAACCCTAATAGATACCCAAGTGACCCAAAAGCCCTATCACAGGGTCACCAATTTTGGTCAATTTGACCAAATCAACTCTAGGTCAAAATTGGTTAACATATGCCAATTCAACTCAAATTGGGTCAATTAGGATATGATCAAATTGACCCTACCACTGTATTACAAACCCTAATTAGGGTACAATATACTCAGAAGCCCAATCAAGTGCTCACCAATTTGGCTCACATTGACCTAAGTCAACCTTAGATCAACATAGGTCAATCCTTCACCAACACTCTAATTGAACCCCCAAAACATAAATTTGACCTCACCCCTAGTCTTGTAACATCATAGGGGACCCAATGGATCCAAAATCCCCATCAAGTGGTCATCAATTGGCCCAATTTGACCAAAGTCAACTTTCCCCCAATTTTGGTCAAAATCACACATATTGGCTAAATTGGCCCAATTAGGGCATCACCATGACCCAATTAACATTGGGTGGTGTCAAGGGACTCAAGATCAACACTTTGGACCAGTAAACCCATCACTTTGACCAAGTCAACCCACAAGTCAACCATGGTCAAACCTTAGCCCAAAGAGGGGAAATGAAAGCCTAAGCCTATTTAAATGGGCTAAAGCCTTCAAGATCAGCCGATCCTATAGCCCACTAGCCAAAAGACATTTCATGCCCTCTGATTTCAGAAAATAAGGGGCATGCAAGTGCAAAACTGGACTTTTTCCCCAATTTATAATAAGGTCAAAAGAGGGATTCATGGATTGAGTGTCAATTGGCACTCAATTCATCTCCCAAGGGATGCACCTCATGTAACATCCCAACTTTTATTGGGTCACTAGACCATAGTGGACCCAATAAAAGTAACCCCAAAAGTTAGAAAGTGAACCGATTATGGGATATTATGCTAGGAAACTCCAAATTGACTTCCGTCAGTTCTGTTAGACACGTATAATACATACGAGTGCAACGGAACTCATTCCGTCCCAATCCGAGGTTGTTTGGAGAAAACGACTGTTTTAAGCATCGTTGTGCATCACAACTAAGTCATTGGGGTATAGTGACCAAACATACTCCAATTTGACTTCCGTCGGTTCCGTTAAACTCGTATAATCCATATGATTGCAACGGAACTCGTTTCGTCCCAATCCGAGGTCGATTGGAGAAAACGACCGTTTTAAGTATCATTGTGCATCACAACTAAGTCAATGGGGTACAGTGACCAAACTTAGTCCAAATTAACTTCTGTCAGTTCTGTTAGACTCGTATAATCCATACGAGTGCAATGAAACTCGTTCCGTTCCAATACGAGGTTGTTTGGAGAAAATGACCATTTTGAGTATCGTTGTGCATCACAACTAAGTCGTTGGGTACATTGACCAAACGTACTCCAAATTGACTTCTGTCAGTTCCGTTGGACTCGTACTGACAATAGAAGCGCAACAAGACTCGTGCATTCCAAAAAAAGACTTATTGCATTCCAATCGGAGCTCGTATGAGGAATATGTCTGTTTTAGGTTTTATAGACCGTCACTGCATTGTTTTCAAAATATTAAACGAACGAACTTGAAATCAGTCTCAGTGAACTCCTAGAGTCAATTCAAGACCAACAGATTTCCTTGTAACCAATACCGACATCGGAAAGTCAACCCACAGTCAAATCAGGCTTTAGGTCACACCAAAAAGCGTGCACACACCCATATTGATTTGACACCTTTTTGTTAACCCATCACCCGAAAAGTTGGACCCCTTGGGCCTTGACCCACATGGGGGACCCACCCTAGGGTTGACCTTGGTCAAATCCCCACCCCCCTGCCCCAAGCTCATTTCTTTTGGAATTTTTCCTAAGGGGGGGGGGAGCTCTCACCTACTTCCCACCATGAGAGGACTTCCCCATGTGTGGACAGCCCACCTTAGGGTAGTGGAGGGAGGCGGAAGAAATATCTTCCCCCACCCTCCCTCCCTTTAGTCCGACATCGGGAGAAAGGGGAGGGAGAGCCCCCTCCCTCCCTATAAAAGGGATACCCCCCTCCCCCCAGCCGGCCCTCCTCTTCCCTAAACCCCTCCTCGTCGTAGATCCCTCCCCAAGCCACCACCACCGCCACCCCACCCCCCTCATGGCCACTCAGCCCACCACCTCTTGAGCCCCTCTCCCATAGGTGTACGACCTCTCCCTGCTCCTTCTCACTCCCCGTATACTTACCGTCCCCCCCTCCCCCCGTCACTGAAGCGCCACCAGTGCCACCCGAGCCATGCTTTGGCCCGGGTGGTGGCTCAGCCGTAAAATCTTCACCCAGCGTCGTTGGTGGCATTGGGGGAGCAGGTACCCTCCCGGGGACCCCTGCTCCAGTGAAGAGAGGTGGTAAGTCTGCCGAAGAATGCATCCCCGACAGCACCCGCAAGCCTCTCCTCCCCCCCTCTCTGTTTTCTTTCTTGTGCCGCTTCGGCGGATATTTTCGGCGGCGGCCGGTGGCGCCTAGCCGCCGGACCACCACCAGAGACAAGCCCCACCCCCGGCGACCCGGCCGGGGGAAGTGGGATGCCCACCCAGAGGGAGGGGCGGCGCGGCATCGGCCAGCATGGCCTATGCTGGCCGCGCCACCGCCCCCTCCTCCTCCTCGCAAAAATCCGACTGTGGCCGGCGGCGCTAGGCCACCAGACCACCACTGGATTAATCGTCGGCCCCCGGCGAGTCGACCGGGGGCGGCACCGATACCTGGCGGCCCCCGGCGAGTCGACCGGGGGCGGCACCGATACCTGGCGGCCGCTGCCTGGAGACGGCAACGGCTGTCTCTCCTTGCGGCCCCGTCAAGAAACAGGGGCCGTCCGATCTCCATGATGAGATCAGATGGCCCCTACAACCATAATTCCCGCCCCTGCATGAGATTGTCCGCCCCCCACAACGGATCGACTGCAGATCTGCTGTGGGGATCGAGGGACAGCGTGCGATCTGGCGCTTCTCCCTCCCCCAGTTTCCTCTATCCACACCCCACCCTCCTCTACCCTTCCTGATTTTTTAAGGAAATTATAGGCTCCTAGGGAAAAGTTTTGAATATGAAAGTTGTTCCTTTTAAGAGGGCTATCCTCAGTAATTTTAGGGAATTTTTGGAAGTATTCTGCTATTTTTAAAGGCATTTGCAAACTTCAAATGCAGGAATGAAATGCCCAAACGACTTTGAAAAATTCATGAAAAATTATAGGCTCAATTTTCGGACCTTATAGAGACACTATCAAAGTTTGGGATTTTAACAAATTGTTTTGATAATTTTATGAGCCTAAATAGGTTTTCTTCGGGCAAAATAAAACCCCAAAATGGACTGAAAAATATAGGTAACATTTGTGGGCCCTCGCCATATTATTGGGAATATACTCTAAAATATGTGGATCATTTGGAGATAAACGGCAGACTCATCAATTTTTCAAGAAAACAATAAGGCATCGTAGCACAAAATCGGGTCACAATCATGGAACGACTTTACGAATAAACAACAACTCAATCAATAAAGGTGTAAACTCAAAGCTCACCATGATGTGGAGTTTTATGAAATATTGGGTTGCGTTTAATAAAATTCCTGGACTATAACTAAGATAGACGGAATTGAGAAGAAACTCCTATGAACGGAGAAAGAACAGAACTTTCCTCCTAAGAACTGAGATGGAACTGAAGCCTCCTGATTATGGAGTGATTGGACTACTAACCTGTTTATTTATTCATGTTCTCCAGTCTCGTACTGGTCCGGTAGTTACTGCTTCTGTTTATTCTTCTCAATACTCTAGTTTCGCACTGGTCAACTATTTACTGTTTTCTCTCTATTCTTTTCAATACTCTAGTTTCGCACTGGTGGAGCTCTCACCTACTTCCCACCATGAGAGGACTTCCCCATGTGTGGACAGCCCACCTTAGGGTAGTGGAGGGAGGCGGAAGAAATATCTTCCCCCACCCTCCCTCCCTTTAGTCCGACATCGGGAGAAAGGGGAGGGAGAGCCCCCTCCCTCCCTATAAAAGGGATACCCCCCTCCCCCCAGCCGGCCCTCCTCTTCCCTAAACCCCTCCTCGTCGTAGATCCCTCCCCAAGCCACCACCACCGCCACCCCACCCCCCTCATGGCCACTCAGCCCACCACCTCTTGAGCCCCTCTCCCATAGGTGTACGACCTCTCCCTGCTCCTTCTCACTCCCCGTATACTTACCGTCCCCCCCTCCCCCCGTCACTGAAGCGCCACCAGTGCCACCCGAGCCATGCTTTGGCCCGGGTGGTGGCTCAGCCGTAAAATCTTCACCCAGCGTCGTTGGTGGCATTGGGGGAGCAGGTACCCTCCCGGGGACCCCTGCTCCAGTGAAGAGAGGTGGTAAGTCTGCCGAAGAATGCATCCCCGACAGCACCCGCAAGCCTCTCCTCCCCCCCTCTCTGTTTTCTTTCTTGTGCCGCTTCGGCGGATATTTTCGGCGGCGGCCGGTGGCGCCTAGCCGCCGGACCACCACCAGAGACAAGCCCCACCCCCGGCGACCCGGCCGGGGGAAGTGGGATGCCCACCCAGAGGGAGGGGCGGCGCGGCATCGGCCAGCATGGCCTATGCTGGCCGCGCCACCGCCCCCTCCTCCTCCTCGCAAAAATCCGACTGTGGCCGGCGGCGCTAGGCCACCAGACCACCACTGGATTAATCGTCGGCCCCCGGCGAGTCGACCGGGGGCGGCACCGATACCTGGCGGCCCCCGGCGAGTCGACCGGGGGCGGCACCGATACCTGGCGGCCGCTGCCTGGAGACGGCAACGGCTGTCTCTCCTTGCGGCCCCGTCAAGAAACAGGGGCCGTCCGATCTCCATGATGAGATCAGATGGCCCCTACAACCATAATTCCCGCCCCTGCATGAGATTGTCCGCCCCCCACAACGGATCGACTGCAGATCTGCTGTGGGGATCGAGGGACAGCGTGCGATCTGGCGCTTCTCCCTCCCCCAGTTTCCTCTATCCACACCCCACCCTCCTCTACCCTTCCTGATTTTTTAAGGAAATTATAGGCTCCTAGGGAAAAGTTTTGAATATGAAAGTTGTTCCTTTTAAGAGGGCTATCCTCAGTAATTTTAGGGAATTTTTGGAAGTATTCTGCTATTTTTAAAGGCATTTGCAAACTTCAAATGCAGGAATGAAATGCCCAAACGACTTTGAAAAATTCATGAAAAATTATAGGCTCAATTTTCGGACCTTATAGAGACACTATCAAAGTTTGGGATTTTAACAAATTGTTTTGATAATTTTATGAGCCTAAATAGGTTTTCTTCGGGCAAAATAAAACCCCAAAATGGACTGAAAAATATAGGTAACATTTGTGGGCCCTCGCCATATTATTGGGAATATACTCTAAAATATGTGGATCATTTGGAGATAAACGGCAGACTCATCAATTTTTCAAGAAAACAATAAGGCATCGTAGCACAAAATCGGGTCACAATCATGGAACGACTTTACGAATAAACAACAACTCAATCAATAAAGGTGTAAACTCAAAGCTCACCATGATGTGGAGTTTTATGAAATATTGGGTTGCGTTTAATAAAATTCCTGGACTATAACTAAGATAGACGGAATTGAGAAGAAACTCCTATGAACGGAGAAAGAACAGAACTTTCCTCCTAAGAACTGAGATGGAACTGAAGCCTCCTGATTATGGAGTGATTGGACTACTAACCTGTTTATTTATTCATGTTCTCCAGTCTCGTACTGGTCCGGTAGTTACTGCTTCTGTTTATTCTTCTCAATACTCTAGTTTCGCACTGGTCAACTATTTACTGTTTTCTCTCTATTCTTTTCAATACTCTAGTTTCGCACTGGTCAGCTACTTACTATTTTTTGTCTATTCTTTTCAATACTACAGTTTCACACTGGTCAGCTATTTACTGCTTTTGTTTAGTCTTTTCAATACTCTAGTTTCGCACTGGTCAACTATTTACTGCTTTCTATTCTTTTCAATACTCCAGTTTCGCACTGGTTAGCTATTTACAACTTTCTATTTGTTCTTTTTGATACTCCAGTCCCACACTGGTCAGCTATTTATTACTCGATAATCCAGTATCGTATTGGTCCAGTTATTTTAGCCCATTTGCTTTCGGCCTTCCTTCCAAGTACTTCATTCAACACCAAAACTCTACAGTTTATGTTGAACCATAACTATCATACATATACCCACATTGCTAACCTAAGTTTGGCTCTAGCAGGCGGCTTCTCTGCCTAGTGAGGCCTTAGTTGGGGATAACCACGAGTTGAGTATCTCCTCTGGGGTTAGCCCCACATAATGTACCCCCACGCCTATTGCGTCTCATGGACAAAAGTTGGGTAACCAGTCGAGTCAAGGAAACCACAACGGACCTATAATATTGGTTCCTTTCTTTAAAATGATTGTAAAATGCTTGATATAAATTGGCGGGTCGGTCACGCCCGCAGACCATTCTTACCGGTGTGGGATGGGTGATGACTCATGGCGACAGGGAGATGTGCATTGCAGGTTATCACCACTTTGAACCCGCCGCTTTGCCTCCGTTGGTCGGACTAAATCTCGGAATCGCCGGATGTCGCTCACGTCCAAGTAGTACACTAAGTTGTACGGGATGGCCTGGGTGATACAGTACGACTACGCCCAGAAGTGGAAGGACTGGCCACTGTCACCGACAACCACATCGGTGAGGCTCGCAGGGTTCGCTACCCTGCTGGAAGGAAAGCGGTCCAAACTTTGTCGATACGGGGTTTTGTGTACGGGTATGAACACCCGCTGTGTGTGTGTGAGCAATATTTCATTATTAATATTACTGCAGTTATAAACTGCGCATCTCCCAATTAAAACTGATAGTTTGAATAAGAGGCCCAATATATACATGTTGCTAACCCTTCTTCCTTTGGCTATCAATATTTAGTGCTTAAGCCCGTCCCCAGGAATCGGATCCGGGGAGGGGATGTGTTTTCCACTTAGCTCTGTGACTAATGGTTGTTTTATGACCATTCACAGGAGAGGGGATAGCGCGAAGCCCCCGCACCGTTGAATGACTTACCAGCTCTCGAGATTACCCGATCGGACACTCCAGCCTCACCCCCTGTCTTCCGTGACGTGAGTCACTAGATTATAAGGTTAAATAAGGAGTGTACAAGTTGTAGTAGTTACTTTTAGCCCGCAGGGCCATTCATGTAAACAGTAGGCTACATATTTTTGTTAGACTTCCTTACTTCTGCTTCCGCAATATGACTCTGATGTGATGTGATGATTCCTGTGCCTGACAAGGCGACTGCTCAGTGCTTAAGAGGGTAGGTCGTTGCCACCCGGAAAGCGCTAAGTGGCCTCCTTGAGCAATAAGATCCCCTCCCCCCTGACCTGGGTTCAGTTTTGGAGGGGGGTGTGGTCTTACACCTCAACTCACCATGGAGTTTCCTGCATAATGCTAGCCACCCCCATGCCATGTGGCAAGGAATTTCATGGATTTTTTCCTTGGCCGAAATCCCCATTCATGGCACTACCTTAAAACCTCCAAGGCGACCGCTTAGTACTTAAGAGGGTGGGTCGTTTCCACCCGAGAAGCGCTAAGTGGCCTCCTTGGGCAATAAGATCCCCTACCCCCCCCCCCCCCCCCCCCAGACCTGGGTTCACTTTTGGAGGGGGGGAGGGTCTTACACCTCAACTCCCCATGGAGTTTCCTACAGAATGTCAGCCACCCTCATGCCATGTGGCAAGGAATTTCATGGATTTTTGCCTTGGCCGAAATCCCCATTCATGGAACTACCTTAAAACCTCCACCATCCTCCAAATTGAACCCTCCATTAACTTCATAAGGTGGAAAGTAGTCGAAATCAAGCCTTGAGGTGAAGCATTTAGTGGAGAATTGAGAGATCGGTAAGGAGCTCAAGGAGGGTGGTCAACCATGGCAAGTCTGAGAATCCCTCAACCTCAAGCCCAAACAAGGTCTAGTATCTCCTCCTCTCCCTTTATGCTAGTATCCTAGACATTTAGGTGATGGGAATCGAGCCTCAATTGAGTTTTTGATTTCAAAAAAATCCATGGCCGAAATGGAGAATGAGTCATGTTAAAAACTAGGATTTCTAACACCATTCATTTTAAAAACGACTCCCACCTCTTCCTCTACTCAAGAGCAAACTAATGCCCTTGATTTCATGTAAAATGATGGTCCCAAGAGGGAGAAATCAAAGCTTGAAGTTCTGAACATCTTAACCATCAGCTAGAGGAAGAGGACAACCAGTTTTCGTCAGATCTGCTTCCAGATTCGTGCAGAATCAGCTACAGGCAGGCCAAATGATAATATATCATTTCATACAATCTGTCACATTTTATATAGACATTTAAAACTCATTTTTAAGGTCCTTAGGGGCTTTTTTAGGAAAAGGTGCCGGATACAAATAATGTTGCCCTTGAGGTCTACTTTGCATAGGACTTTGAATCACTTGATTTGGTGCCCTACAGCTCCCTGTAGGACAGTTTTAGTGGGACTGGTCCCTAGGAGGGGACAGACCATATTATTTAAATAACTTTTAAATGGTTGAAGGTATGAGGCTAAAATTTGGGGCATGCATGAATATACATTATGTCCAGCTCTTGTCCAAAAATGAGAATTTTTGGACTATATTTTTCTATAGTTTTAGAAAATATTTAATAATCCATGCATGTGTTGAATTTTGAGTTTTATGAACTCAAAATCCGACAAACCTTCTCTGGAAGATCAATTAGGACAATAAAAGTCCCTGTACAAAATTTTGGACCATTTGTAGCTATGCAAGTTGATATTTTTAACATATAAGTTTTGTCTAGTGTATGAAATGGTGTGCCTATAGCACAAAGAGTACTTTTAGTATATCTATCAAATTACTGGTTGAATTGAACTGAGATTTTAACCATAGATGTATGTTACCTATTTTTACCCTCTGCCCAAAAATTGGAATTTTTGGAGAATATTTTTCCATAGTTTTGGAAATAATTTAGTTAATCACGCATGGTGTGATTATTGGGTGATATGAACTCAAAATCCACCAAATCTTCTTTATATGGTCAAATAAGTCCATAAGAGTCTCTGTATAAAATTTTGGACCATTTGGAGTAATGAAAATTGATATTTTTCAACATACAAGTTTTGTCTAATGTATGAAATGGTGTGCCTATAACACGAAGAGTATTTTTAGTATATCTCTCAAATTATTGGAAGATTTGAACTGAGATTTTAACCATAGATGTATGTTTCCTATTTTTACCCTCTGCATAAGAATTGGAATTTTTGGAGAATATTTTTCCATAGTTTTGGAAATAATTTAGTTAATCATGCTTGGTGTGATTATTGGGTGATATGAACTCAAAACCCACCAAATCGTCTTTGGAAGGTCAAATAATTCAATAAAAGTGTCTAGTAGAAATTTGAGACCATTTGGCTTTGTGCATGGGGAGGAATCTCCACATGCATGCAAGAGGGAAGTTTTGGTGTGCATATAGCACTATAATGTAGGTCTAGATTAACCTAGGTAAATCAAGTTATCTTAACCCAAATTTTGGGTGGCATGAAAATAAGACCATGAATATGCCCTAGTTAAAGGTTGAGCCAAATTGGACTCTTGTATGTTAATGAAATTCACATGCCAAAAATCTAGGTGTTAAAAGGTGATCAATAAGGTTCTTAAGCAATAATGTTTTGAAAATTTAAAGGATTTCCCTCGGTCAATTCTCATGAAACTTAAAAATACACTTAGGGTTATGAAATAATATCTCTTGGAGAAAATCATAAACTTTTGGGTTGATTTCCCTAAGAAATTTAGAATTTATGTGAATTGTCACATAAACCTTAAATGAGTATATTTTAGGGTCAAAATTTTCTGAAAAGTTATAAATTTTTGGGATTCACTTATTAGAGTGAGATTACACTATGTAGATTTTTGGGGGAATTTTTTATGATAATATAGTTCATTTTTTATTCAATTATCCCAATTTACTTCATCCCACATTTAGGTAAGCTAGTGAACTTAAAGCTGCATGAAATTGAACATTTGGACTTGTGAGACCACCTACGACCTCTGGAAATTTTTACGGAATTTACGGTCATATATATTTGGTACTTCCTTTACAAAGTAGAGTTTGGGTGATTTCATTGAAAAATAGTTATGTTGAGTTATGGACCCTGGAATGCTATAAAAACTTGTACATATTCTTTTGATAGCATTATGAACCTCTGTGAATTTTGTGAGATTTATTTATTGAGAGGATATCATACTTTCTTCACAATGTAAAATATGGAGTTATAAATTAAAAAAAAATTATATCTTGAATTATTGACACTTGAATGCTATAGAAATTTGTACATAGACTTTTGTTAGCAATATAAACTGTTGGAAATTTCATTAGATTTATTTATTGAGAGGCCATCATACTTCCTTCACAATGTAGAACTTGGAATTATAACTTGAGAAATTTATATCATGAATTATTGACACTGTAATGCTACAGAAATTTGTACAGAGACTTTTGTTAGCAATATAAACTTCTGGAAATTTTGTTAGATTTATTTATAAAGAAATCATCATACTTCCTTCACAATGTTGAACTTGGAATTATTACTTGAGAAATTTATATCTTGTATTATTGACACTGGAATGCTATAGAATTTTTTACAAAGACTTTTAACAACAATATGAACCTCTGGAAATTTCGCTAGATTTATTTATTGAGAAGGCATCATACTTCCTTCATAATGTAGAACTTGGAGTTATAATTTGAGAAATTTATATCTTGAATTATTGACACTGGAATGCTATAGAAATTTGTACATAGACTTTTGTTAGCAATATGAACCTCTGGAAATTTTGTTTGATCTATTTATTGAGAGGTCATCATACTTCCTTCACAATGTAGAACTTGGAGTTATAACTTGAGAAATTTATATCTTGAATTATTGACACTGGAAGGCTATAGATATTTGTACATAGACTTATGATATAAATATGAACCTCTGGATAATTTATTGGACCCTTTGGGCCATGATAATTGACACTTCATATGTAAATTGATGAATATCTTAAATATAAGGAATTAAATTGTAGGCCCAATATAATTTAATTAAAGAAAAAGAATGAAAAATCTGAAGTTTATCATCTATACAACTTCTAGAATCTTGTTTGAGTACATATTAGATAGAGGATTGATGAGTCCCATTTATATATATATATATATATATATATATATATATATATATATATATATATTTATGGACTCATCTGGGCCGATTATCTAGTCTTTGCACCACACTTTAGACACGTTTTCATTCATATTCACTATTCCTTGCTAGGTGCACTATTAGGCCCGTTTCGGTGTGCTTTTGCGCTCCTTGTTATTGGGGGTAAGCACATGGTGCTCCCCTTCCATTTCTCTATGTTTATCTGGTGTTGGAGGTGTATTCCCAGCTTGTTTTTCTTGTCTGCAGGTGGCCGGATTGTCTTGTATCCAGTTTTCTCCCAGATTTCATAACTGTGTGAAACGCACGGTCGTGCATTTTCCTTGACGCACGGTCTGCTGCGGTCGTGCGATACCTTCTGGGCAGAGAACGAGCGATCTGAATTTGCTCGTGCGTTTTGACGCACGGGCAGATTTGCCCGTGCATGTGTAAAACGCACGGTTGGCCTGTGTTCTCTGAGTTTTTGTCATTTCTGAATTTGTCCGTGCGTTTTGACGCACGGACGGATTTGCCCGTGCGTGAGTAAATCGCACGGGCGGTCCAGCGTCTTCCTCAAGTCTAGTTTTATCATTTAATAACGCACGGTCCACGCACGGTCGTGCGTTCGACCGTGCGTGACCATTTTTCTCCCTGTTTAGTATAAAATGCAGGTTACATCGCAGGCAGAGGAGAGATTAGGGAGAGGAGCGGGAAACTAGGTCTTTCCCGTTGTTCTTGAGGTCTGAGGGCTTCTCCTTCACCTCCACCACTAAAGAGGCCATTTTCCGGCATTCTCCACCACCAACCTTCCATTCGGGAGTGGTAGCAAGCATCCTCCGCCAAGTGCTCAAGCATTCCTTGTCATGGGAAGCCATAGAAGAGATGTAGGTTGTTGGAGCGGTGACAGCCTCCATCGAATCAGCACACCATCTGAGGACCGAGCCCGGAGAGAGCCCAACAACCTCTCATTCCGGCCGAGAACCCAAGACGCGGTGATTTCTTCCTATTGGTCTTCTCTAACTTTATGTTGGTGCTTTTTCTTGTGTTGTTGCAATGAACCATCATTTAGCTTTATGTTATAAATCTTTTGTGAAGTTCTTGTGCAATGATGCGGTAGTGCGAGAATAGCACTTTCTTTGCTGTGATTTTCTGAGATTCGTTGTGTGTGAAGCCCTAGCAATTGCTAGTGGTGATGCTTGGAGAAGAGGTGTGTGCGGCCCTCACCCATCATAGTTACTTTCCATCCATGCGCCTCCCGAAGCACGGCATCGCGGCCGTTGCACCCACCTCGCCTTGCGAAGCAAAGTTTTGACCCGCATCTTTCTTTTCTGCACTAGCTTAGGAAACCCAAAATCAATGCCCTTGTTTTTCCTTTGTTCGCTCGTATAACAATCTATTCACCACACGTTTCGTTCACCAGAACCTGCATTCCTTGAGAGACGATATTTGGGGAAGCTATTCCCAATTTTATTACTTGACAGCGACCGGTGCACTTGCCAAATACGCATCAACTTTTTGGCGCCGTTGCCGGGGAAGGCAGGCGTGTAACGCTTTGTGTTGTGAATCCTTGTTATAGGAGCAGTTGTTTTTTATTTTTGTTTTTCTTTGTGTTTTCTTTTGTGTATGCAGAGACAAGCCGGAAGGGAAGTAGTACCCTTCGATCCTGAGATTGAACGCACTGCGCGCGCACTGAGGCGTGCTGCAGTCGTGCAAGCGGCTATGGGAGATAATACGGAACCTGGAGTTGTGCCGAGAGCACCCGCTGATAGAGATGAGGTTAATCCTGGAGTACCCCATGTGGGGCAAAACCATATAAGGGACGAGAAGGAGGTGGTAAGGTCGAGACCTAGGACCATGAGAGACTACACCACTCCTACAGATGGGAGTGTGTATCCAGGATTTGGGCCTAACATCATGAACAATCAGTTTGAAATCAAGCCCGCCATCCTGAACATCATCCGTAACAACGCGTAGTTCTCTGGGATGCCCATTGAAGACCCACATCTCCACTTGGCAGAGTTCGCCAACATTTGCGGTACCTTCAGGTATGCCGGAATCACTGACGAAACAGTCAAGTTGAGACTGTTTCCATTCTCATTGCGGGACAAAGCCAAGGTGTTGCTTCATTCTATCCCTCCAGGAACTGCTGCCACTTGGGATGCGCTCGCATCCAAATTTCCCGCCAAATTCCACCCGGTGGACATGATTGTGACCTTTGGCGCGAGATCGCCACCTTCCTACAAGCTGAGCAGGAAACCCTCGCAGAAGCTTGGGAGCGTCTTGGTGACCTCCTGCGCAAATGCCCAAATCACGAGCTCCAGCCATGGAACATCGTGGAGACCTTCTACTTCGCCATCGAGCCCAACCATCGGGCGATGATTGACGCTGCTGTAGGAGGAACCCTGATGAATCACACGCCCGAGGAAGCTCTCAGAATTCTGCAGGACACCGCGTCCCACAGCATATTCTGGACTACGGGGAGAAATGCGCCTAGAAGCGCTCGGGAACTATTCGTGGTGGATTCACTACCTCCCGCTGATGCGCCCGCGTCTAACATTACATGTGAAGGATGTGGAGGCGGTGGTCACCACTCATACGAGTGCCCAGGTAGCGGGCTATCAGGTGAATTATCTCAGCTAAGTTTAAATAAATCTGTGAATTTCGTTGGAAATCAAGCTAAGGGGGCACCCTACAGAAATGTTTATAATCCGGGTGTGAGAAATCACCCCAATTTTTCATGGAACCAAAATGCTGCAGGCCAATGATGGCAACCAGGCCAGCATCAATACGATGCTCAAGCGTCCGGAAGTCAACCAAGGCCGCCTCAGCCGGGTTATAATCAAGGTGCCCCAGTCCCTAAGAAAAGTAATCTGGAAGAGTTGATGGAAAAGTTTATGGAAGTCGCCAACACTAATATGGTGAACCAAACCACGTCCATGCGTAACTTGGAGATGCAAGTGGTCCAACTGGCTCAAGTGCTAACCGAGCGTGCGCAAGGGACCCTTCCCAGTAATACCAAAAAAAATCCAATTAACGAAAGGAAGAGTCTCTCCGACGCGGGAGTAGATGAACTAAGTGAATTGGTAGTCTCATGCTCCATTAATAATACTGAAACAACAGCCCTATGTGACTCCGGTTCATCTCGCAACATCCTTGCTTTGCAGGATGTTGCTAAACTGCAACTTAAATTGGATATATATGAATGGAAGTCACTAGTGCTTGCTAACGGGACTGTAGTTAAGGCTGAGGGAGAGGTCGGGAATGTGGAAGTTACAATTGAAGGGACGGTGGTAGTTGTCGACTTCCAAGTTTTGGGACCAAGTCTGAATCAATCCATTCCCATCTTGGGAGTACCATTCTTAAAAGAGAGCAGTGCCACCTTAGACTTTTCTAAGGGGTGTGCTGTCTTACTCTGTAAGGTGACGCCCTCCACTTGCCCCAAGATTGTATCCGAAGCAGTAACTCAGTCTCCCCTTATTTTTACTAAGGAACCATCTAGTGATGCAGAAGCCGAGAAAAGAACAGAATCGCTAGAAGGAGCAAAGAAAGAAGTGAAGTTGCAAGTTGTGACGGAAGAAGGGAAGGAGGCAAGAGAAAGCACTGCGACCAGAATATTGAATGACGAGGGAGAAGGCGGAATAAAGCGCCTTATGAAAATTTGCCCAAGTCAAAGTAACAAATGTAAACATTTTAAGCAGGTCCATTGGGCTGATCCGGTTGCCACGGCGGCAACGGAAGTGAAGCCACCCACCACCAAGGCGGGAAATTCTGCCAGTTATCAACGTTGGCGCTCTCCAACTGTGGAGAAGCTGAGACAAGAAAAACTGCTGTGTGAAGCACGCTCTTTTGCCCTCCGGCACGAGAAGGAAGAGGTTGGGGGCAAGGGGGAGACATCCTCCTTGGGCCCTAAATCCTTCACCTCTCTCCCATCTCGCGTAGCTGGGGAGAACCACCACAAATCAGCATACAGCTGATGCATGATGGGGTCTTGGGGTTGTGATTGTGCTGTTTCTTCGGTCTGATTTTGTGCTCTATTTTGTCTCTTTGCTGTGTTGGTCGTTCTTATTTTATGTTGGAACAATCTCTTTAACTGCTATCGAACTTTAATACAGGTATTTGGTCCACCTTGAAGGACGTTAAACAAAAGGGCTTCTTGGGAGACAACCCATGGGAACCACCCGGTTCCGTCTGCTTTTTAATTCCTTTTATGCACTACTATTTCTGTTTTGCTAACATTGTAGGCGGATGCTCTCTTGTGGAGGATGAGGAAAGTATGAAAAATATTAATGGTGGAACTACCGCACTTCTGGCATGCTCATTTATGAGCATAGGTCCACTCTACCCCTCTCTTACTTATTTCTGAATGGGTTATTTTAGTTAGTTTATCAAGTCTGGGGGAGAGAGTGATCGGTGCACGTGCACACACTTTGAATGGCATGTTAGAATGTGATGAGTTAGGATTTATATTTTGTTGCACATATTGCATACACTTGCACCTAGTTCACGCGCACTTGATCACGCGTACTTATTGGGTATCGCTGCGAGATTCCCCGCTTGTAAGAATTGGATTGTTAGCGTATGAGTGAGGAGTAGAGAAAAATGTTGACTCAAGTAGTGCTCTAGTCAAGTGCTCCCGTCATGCCTAGAAATTCAATTAAGGCAGAATAAAATTCAATATTATAATTTAAGTATTTCTATTATAGTAGCTGCAATTTATTTTACTTTAGTGGTGAATCCGGTGAATCCAACGGTAGCATAAGGTCGAGTGTAGCTAGACTTGTAGTAGCTTATTACTAGGGTCGGAAGGCAGGACAACCTTTCTCGGTGGCTAGAACTTGCACTAGGCGACTCTCGAAACGATTGCGTGAAGTACTCGTCTTAAAATGTGATATAAGCCATTTCTTGATCCGATTGTGCTTTTGAAATCCTTACCTACATAATCACCATTGCAAGCCCACTTGAGCCTACCCTTCCTCCTTGTTTAGCTCCACTAAAATTTAACCAAAGCCATACGGCCGAACCTATTTTTACGCCAACCAGTGAGCTGAAAGAAATTTATATATCTATCATGTTTGGTGTCATCTCCGTTTTGTATGATAGCTTTGAAAATGCTGAAGGAGAAGTTTTTATTGTGCCTACAAAAGAAATTCTGTCGAGAGAAAAAAAATAGAAGAAAAAAAAAATTGTTCAAAAAGAACTTTCAATTACATTCTCTCGACAATGGCAAAAAGTATGATTGGCTTAGCATGCACCTAGTGTTCAGTTGAAGTATGGGGGTGTTGTGTAATTCTTGAAAATTTTGTATTGGTGATTGTAATTCTCTTGAGTGCTCAGGTTGTGTTGAATGCGATTCCCATCGTCCTTCTACTTACCTAGCCTATACTCAACCTAAGCCCAATACTAACCCATAAGTCTTATTGATTTTAGATACGAGTCGTCTCATGCAGTAGAGAGATTGCGAACGTGCAAGCCTATGGACACCGACTTTGATGGATTTCTTAGGAGTTTGTCCCGAGCTTCGATTCGAGTAATACTCTACTCATTAGTCACGCTATTTTCCCTTTTGCGCGACCAAAAGATTCACCAGGATTCACTATCCAAGTAAAATAAATTTCAAACCACTGTTCTCGAAATAGTTAGATATAATCTTGAGTTTGATTCTGTTCTAATGTATTTCTATGCACATGCGCATGCGACTTCGCATTGGTCTCTACTGCTCACACTCGCGCTAACATCCAAGTGTTCCGACAGGAGGGCTGAGTAGTTTGCCCGAGACGTGCAAATGGTTAAGTCTGGGGGTGTGATGAGTCCCATATATATATATATATATATTTATGGACTCATCTGGGCCGATTATCTAGTCTTTGCACCACACTTTAGGCACGTTTTCATTCATATTCACTATTCCCTGCTAGGTGCACTATTAGGCCCGTTTCGGTGTGCATTTGCGCTCCTTGTTATTGGGGGTAAGCACATGGTGCTCCCCTTCCATTTCTCTATGTTTATCTGGTGCCGGAGGTGTATTCCCAGCTTGTTTTTCTTGTGTGCAGGTGGCCGGATTGTCTTGTATCCAGTATTCTCCAAGATTTCATAACTGTGTGAAATGCACGGTCGTGCATTTTCCTTGACGCACGGTCTGCTGCGGTCGTGCGATACCTTCTGGGGAGAGAACGAGCGATCTGAATTTGTTCGTGCACGTATTGCATACACTTGCACCTAGTTCACGCGCACTTGATCACGCGTACTTATTGGGTATCGCTGCGAGATTCCCCGCTTGTAAGAATTGGATTGTTAGCGTATGAGTGAGGAGTAGAGAAAAATGTTGACTCAAGTAGTGCTCTAGTCAAGTGCTCCCGTCATGCCTAGAAATTCAATTAAGGCAGAATAAAATTCAATATTATAATTTAAGTATTTCTATTATAGTAGCTGCAATTTATTTTACTTTAGTGGTGAATCCGGTGAATCCAACGGTAGCATAAGGTCGAGTGTAGCTAGACTTGTAGTAGCTTATTACTAGGGTCGGAAGGCAGGACAACCTTTCTCGGTGGCTAGAACTTGCACTAGGCGACTCTCGAAACGATTGCGTGAAGTACTCGTCTTAAAATGTGATATAAGCCATTTCTTGATCCGATTGTGCTTTTGAAATCCTTACCTACATAATCACCATTGCAAGCCCACTTGAGCCTACCCTTCCTCCTTGTTTAGCTCCACTAAAATTTAACCAAAGCCATACGGCCGAACCTATTTTTACGCCAACCAGTGAGCTGAAAGAAATTTATATATCTATCATGTTTGGTGTCATCTCCGTTTTGTATGATAGCTTTGAAAATGCTGAAGGAGAAGTTTTTATTGTGCCTACAAAAGAAATTTTGTCGAGAGAAAAAAATAGAAGAAAAAAAAATTTGTTCAAAAAGAACTTTCAATTACATTCTCTCGACAATGGCAAAAAGTATGATTGGCTTAGCATGCACCTAGTGTTCAGTTGAACTATGGGGGTGTTGTGTAATTCTTGAAAATTTTGTATTGGTGATTGTAATTCTCTTGAGTGCTCAGGTTGTGTTGAATGCGATTCCCATCGTCCTTCTACTTACCTAGCCTATACTCAACCTAAGCCCAATACTAACCCATAAGTCTTATTGATTTTAGATACGAGTCGTCTCATGCAGTAGAGAGAGTGCGAACGTGCAAGCCTATGGACACCGACTTTGATGGATTTCTTAGGAGTTTGTCCCGAGCTTCGATTCGAGTAATACTCTACTCATTAGTCACGCTATTTTCCCTTTTGCGCGACCAAAAGATTCACCAGGATTCACTATCCAAGTAAAATAAATTTCAAACCACTGTTCTCAAAATAGTTAGATATAATCTTTAGTTTGATTCTGTTCTAATGTATTTCTATGCACATGCGCATGCGACTTCGCATTGGTCTCTACTGCTCACACTCGCGCTAACATCCAAGTGTTCCGACAGGAGGGCTGAGTAGTTTGCCCGAGACGTGCAAATGGTTAAGTCTGGGGGTGTGATGAGTCTCATATATATATATATATTTATGGACTCATCTGGGCCGATTATCTAGTCTTTGCACCACACTTTAGGCACGTTTTCATTCATATTCACTATTCCCTGCTAGGTGCACTATTAGGCCCGTTTCGGTGTGCATTTGCGCTCCTTATTATTGGGGGTAAGCACATGGTGCTCCCCTTCCATTTCTCTATGTTTATCTGGTGCCGGAGGTGTATTCCCAGCTTGTTTTTCTTGTGTGCAGGTGGCCGGATTGTCTTGTATCCAGTATTCTCCAAGATTTCATAACTGTGTGAAATGCACGGTCGTGCATTTTCCTTGACGCACGGTCTGCTGCGGTCGTGCGATACCTTCTGGGGAGAGAACGAGCGATCAAGAAGTACATGTATACCATGTGTGTTCTTAGGGGCGTACAAGAGGTCTAGGCTGAGAGATGTGTGACATAATCCTAGAAGTGGACATGTCTGATCCACTGCCCTGTTTGCCTCATCTGGGTCCCTGAGTTGTCATACTCAAATAGAGGGAACTACAAAGCTCTGTACGTACATAGTCGGTGGGTGAGTTGCATCATTGCATTGCACAGCATTACATAGAATCATTTCATAAGCAAGACCTCTTCGTATAAATTTGTATAGACTCTTTTATACGATGAGTTTATCATAGTGCCAGATCCCTTAACTTATACGTTTTTTGGGCATTCCCATAAGTTATGGTTATTTTTGTAGCTGCTCTTCCTTATTACTATATCTGCTCCTTTTTGTACTGCTTTTATTTAATGTTGATATACCACACTTGTGCTAGCTTAGAATCATTTTAAATACTTGTTTAGTACATATGCCTTGCTAGTCTTGCCACTTGTCACCTGCTCTCTTTTACCCCCATGTTGTCCTCCGCTTCGTCCTCCCGCACGATGCCTAGGAGTCGCGGTGGGAGGCGGGGATAAAACGGGCTTAGTCTTTATGACTAACGGTCGGTTGTGATCGTAGGATTTCGAGGAGCTGGAGCAGCAGTACGACCTACAGGACGTGATGGCAAAACTTGAGGAGCAGTTTCCAGGCAGCACCGCTACTTGTTGGATCTTACGGCGCCCTTAGAGGGGGGTGAATAAGGGAATAAAAATTCTTTTTATAATTTTAAGAAAATTACTAAATTGTTTTATAATATGTGAAGGTAAAATAACAATTTAGCTAAATGAATAGAAAATTATGATTTGCAATTTTAGAAATAAGTACTAAATTGTTTTATGATGAAAGAGATTGAAATAAACAATTTAGATTTAGAATTGAAAACTTAGAACACAATATAATAAAGATTACGCCAAATGATAGAAATCAAGTAAACACAAAAGATACATGATTATATTATATGAAAAGGTGTTTACAAAAATTGATTTCAATATCGCTAGAAATCGGAGGCGTACATATGTAAATAATTTTTCATTTTCTATACCGACTCGTATCCCCACGAACCGGTTGGCTTTAGCCTATCCTTCCCCAGATAAGGCCTCAAGCCGCTCTAGCCAATCCTTCTCCGGATATGGCCTCGAGCACCCCCTAGATCTAATCACCTAGACCTAGTCGCCAACACAAGGCGAATTTCCCCCTAAGTCCTACCCAGACCTAGTCGCCAACACAAGGCGAATTAACTAAACGGTTACAAAGAAAGTATGGAATGGAAATAATAAAACTCCCTATATGAGATCTCTGGAGTTGAGGATGAAGGATCGTTGTAGTATAAGCAAGGTCGAAGCGACCGTCCTTCGGATGTAGCGTGACATAGTCCTCCTCCAGAATTCTCCTTAAGCTTTTTGTGGGAGATCCATCTTCGGCAGCATAACAACACTGGAGTTGTGGCACAAGCAACCTCTCTGGGATGGAATATCAAAATGATCAAAGTTGGCTTCAATTTATAGACCTTGGAGCTAGCGCCTGCGGTAGTGGCTAGCGCCTGCGGTAGCGTTCGTGTGGAGCGGTTGCGAAACCATCAGCGTCGTGGCGCTCTGCACGAACTCGAGATAGCGCCTGGCATTAGCGATAGCGCTGGCGATAGCGCTCATGTTGAGCGGTTGCGGAACCATTGGCTGCATGGCGCTATGCACGAACTCGAGATAGCGCCAGGCGGTAGCTCTAGCTCTGGCGGTAGCGCTAGCGCCAAGCGGTAGCGATATCGCTGGCGTTAGTGCTGCTCCTTTCAGAAATTGTATTCCAAGCTGCCTTCTATCAGTGGAGTATTGCACCTATAGTTACTGCACACTATAAACACACTACATGTAATATCAAATACAATATGTGATTTGTTATTCTCAAACAAAGGGATGTGACACACATGTCCAACAATCTCCCCCTTTTGATAATAACAAATCCTCTAAGCAAGAAATCAATAATAATGTTTATAGATAAAATAAGCAAGATAAAAGTGCAACTGTAGTATATGATAAGCATGATGAAATTGTGCATACTCCCCCTAAAAGCAATTTTATGTTCTACTCCCCCTAAATGATAGATTACATGAATTATTCTCCCCTTAATCTTCTATATTTCTCCTATATAGATTTCTTCAATTAATCTCCCCCTTTTGGTATTATCAAAAGAAGGTGGGGTGAGGGAAGTAAGGAGGCATTTATATATCATGATCGAGCTTTTGGAAATATAGATAATGATAAAGAGTTTAAGCATAGCATATATAAGAGATTTCAAATATAAAGATAAGAGTTGTAAGCAAGCGGAAAATTATAAGAAACATCTTTTTGTAAGCATGAAAAGCATAAGTAAAAATGTGAGTTTTAGTTCAAAATTGAAAGATGTTTTAACCTTTTTGAAATCTCAAAGTTTTTCATAAAGATACCAAGCATGAAATGAACATATCAAAGAGAGATTATACTACAATGTTACTTAATTTTAAGTTCAAGAAATACCAAAACATTGTAGAGATCATGCTAGGTTATCTAGTGCATTTTTATATAAAGAGTAGTATAGATAAAGCATTAGAATCAATACTCATGAGAAGAAGTGTTATGAAAGATAATGATGTGCACATAAGTGTATTTTGGGCAATGTTAACAATTGATTTAAATCAACAAAAATACAAGACCTATGTAAAGTAAAGTGCACAATAAAACACAAGTAAATTACTTTCACACACTTTTAATGCACATACTTTTTTAACAAAGTGGTGTAATAACTAAGGTTTGCACAAGACACTTTACAATTCTTTCCAAGGTGCTCAACCTCACAATGCTTATGAAGACTTATCAGGAGGTTCAAGTAGTGTTTGGTGGAGTTATATTTGTCTACATATATAAATTTTTTTTGTTCACATTTGTGAGACAACATTCTCCGAATACACTTGTTTTGCAAACCCAATTTTTTTTAACTTTTAACCACTTTTCTAAATTTCATAAGTGCAATTCAAATGTAGTGTAGGCAATAAACTTATGCAAGTTTTAATTCATTGTACAAATATAATACACAAGCAAGCATTTTTAGATTTTAAACACACATGTTGATTACCAAAATAAGTGAGTGAAATGTATCATTATCAATCATAAAACATTTACTCATACTTAGAGGCATGTTAAGCTTGGTTCTACACATTTTTCAATACAATTGATGCACTTTAAATTGATATATCAAAGCATGATAAGTAAGACAATGTTCATAGTAATTTGAAGGAATAAGTTTTAACATTTAAATAATTCTAAATAATAGAATTCATACATGCTTTATATTGACAATAAAGATCATACAGTTTTTTTTTTGTTTTATCATTTTTGTAAATCAAATAAAAACAGAAAATCACAAAAACATATTTTTGTAATTTTTGAAATTTGAATTTTTGTAGTTGATTTTTCATAATATAAATAAAATGAAAATAAAATAAACAGAAACACAAAAATAGATTTGTACACATAAACTAACATATTTTTGTAGATTTTTAGAAATTTTAAAAAACAGAAAAAATCACAAACCCACGCTAGCGCCAACGCTAGTGATAGCGCGGCAAACAGTATGTGATTTTTTGAGAATTTAAAATTTTTGATTATTGATATTGATTAAGTGTCCTTAAAGTAGTTCCATGCTGAAATTTCAGAATTTTTGGAGATCTCTAGGTGGATCAAATTTGCATGAAACTTTGGCTTTTCAAATTCTTGTGTTTTACAAAAACATTTAAACATGAAGATATAAACTATGAAGACACAAGAGGACATTTTTTATTAAACAACCCAAAATATGCATGATTTAAGTGATAAGTAAATAAAATGAACATGCAAAGAGTAATATAAGTATGTCCTAAGATTAAAGACTACCCCGACTAAATGTCTACACCCTAGCCCCGTACTAAGTGATGGATGGGCATGAGGAGCTGCACACATACCGTAGGTTGGGTTGTTAATCCCATATGCACACACTTGAGAACGCTCAACCTAACACTCTTTCCCCCCATTGCCATGCAAGGCCCCACTGGAACCCTCCCCGGTTAAGGACAAGACATGTCTTATAGGTTAGGTCTCAAATGTATCCAATCCTACGCCCTCGCTATTGTGAGATATGAAGTCATAGGTGAATAATCTTTGGACAACCTAAGCTTGTAAACTATGGGTTGATATATAAACTATGGGTTTTGTTTAATGTGATGAGTTATATAAAGCCGCATAGTTTTTCTACTATTATGAGATGACGATATGAGATAACTAGCACAATTACTAATATTCAATAAGTGACAATGCTAGTATGATGAGTTTTGGGTTTAATGGCATGTTATAAGATTAATATTAATATTGCATGTATTCCAAAATAGAATTTCAAATTATAGATCTAGAATGGAGTGATGATTTAGTTTGATTTATACTTTCATTACAAAGTTGATTCTAGAGTCTACAAATATGAGATACATGCAATTACTAGTAAAGCCTATTTATACATCAAATAATGTAAAGAAAACATTATTCATAATTTTTATCATAAGACTCATAATTCCTATTATCGATTTGAGATATGTCTTGAAAGAACATGAATTATGATGTATGATTAAGGAGAATTTTTGCATAGAATATATGTTAGATCATCATGATGTATGAGAATTCTAATCCTTATAGACTTATGATATATGATATGGTGATTTTCTTTTGAATGAGCATGTTTGAATTGTAAGTTTAAATAATGATGATCATGCTATCATATCAAAGACAAAGATCACAAATATATAGTTTTGAAATAAAATGTCATTCAATAATTGAATTTATTGATCTTTGGTTTTGCATGATAATATATGATTCATGACATAATATTCATAAATATTCTAATGATTAATCCATAAACTATGTGATTGTTGGAATTTTAGTATTCTATATAATTTCAAATCACATAGTTATCATGATATTTTAATAGCATTGTAAATGTTATACCTAGCGTATAAATTTAAGCATAAACCAAGAAGTGATGCTAGGATGATGAGTTTGAGTGCAATGTTATTATATATGATTTAATGGAGATAATGTTGCATGTAATATGAGAAATTTTTCAAATTAATTTTCTTTAGACCTAGAATGAAATGATTAAACTTTTGATTTGATCTTAATGATACAAGATGATTCTAAGGTCTAAATTTCATGCAAACATTGGTGACACACATCACACACATAATATAAAATATGAAATAATTATACTAAGGATAGCATGTGATGAAAACTCCATAGACACAGAAACTTCCAAATCAAGCAAACTAAGATAGCTTTTAAAATGGAGTTGAAATTGGGCAAGTTGACAGCACCAAAAGAACTCAAATGAGAAAGCCTAGTTTGTCGTTGGATGGAGATTTTTGTGCTCTTTCCGAAAATATATTAAACGCAAAAATCAGGCGAGCGGATCAAAAGATATGGATGTTTGAAGTTTTGATCGTAAACTCGCATTTTTGAAAGATTAAACATGCGTTTAGATGAATTTATGTTTTCAATTTTATTTGATAATATTCTTCATTATAAGGGCTATCATATCCAGCAAACAAATATAGAATAAAAAAAATTTGCACATTTTAATTTTTAGTTTAAGCCCTTTAATAAACCATTTAAATCCAATCTTTAAAATAGTTTCGATAGTCTTGATAATAATTTCAATATTCAATTTTTAATGATAATTCAAGACAATTAAGGGTAAAAGATTTAAAAGGATAAAGAACAATCAAAGATGAGAGATAGATCACTTTGAAAAAATATATGACTTAATGTTCAATTTTAATTCAAATTTGATTTGATAAACATAAGGCTTAATATATGAAAGTCATATTACATGATATATAAAGTGATCATAGCATGTTTGCTCAAAAAAAAATAAACAAAAGAAAAGTGACAATTAGCATATCATGAAGTAGAGTAGTGATATTTCATTTTTATTTGTTTCTACTTCATGCAAATGAATGGATACTAATTAATAAGAGATTTAGGTATCCAAAGGGGACCAAGTGGGATGGTTCCTTTGGGTACCCAAATACATCGTGGTGGCTTTTTAGGAGACAAGGATAAATGGGCCCTTTCAATTAAAGTTGATGTGTCATTTTTCTTTAAGGGTTTCCATTTATACCTTGGTTGTTTATCACTTAAATTCATATTATGATTATATGACATCTTTATATGATTATATTTGTTTGAAAAATAATTCATTTGTGATTTATGTTTATTCAAATTATTTTTCAAAATAGATTGATGTTGATAATCATAATGATTTTCATTATATGGATTCTTTGAAATTTTATAAGAGTGATTGTCTTTCTTTAGAAGTGATTGTTGAAAGAGTGGGTTACAATATGTTTTAGAAAATTGATTATTATTTTGATGATTTTCATTTCCACTCTTTCTTATAGACATACTCTTATAATATGAAGGATAATATTTTATATTTTGATTTTCATGAAAAGGAGTTTTTAAATTTGAGTCATGATTGAAAATATATTGAGACTTATAATAGTGACTCTTAAGAATTTTATGAGGGTCATAATTCTTTTTGAAACTAAACTCCTTTTGAGTTGATGTATGAAAATGATCCTTTTTAGAAATTATTTTGTAAGTTAATTTATCCTTGTTATTCAAAATCTTATGATGAAATTCATTACATGACATTTGAAATTTTTCAACAAAAGATTTTAATTGTATTAACTTACAAGATAAAGCATCATTTTCAATTATCAATTTTTCATTATGCCTTTTAGAAATTAAGAGCCCTTTTTCAATTTCCTTGAATTTTTCTTTTAATAAATTGCAATCAAAACAAGGAATAGGAATTTTAACTAAAGAGCATGAAAAAGTATTTATCACGTCAATATTTGATTCTACGTTATCGTTTGCTTTTAAAGATTCATTTTCTAAACGAAATTTGGAATTAGCAATTTTTAACTTTAAAATTTTACGTTTAGCAATTTTAAGCATACGAGAAGTAGAAATAGAATTTGTTACAAAAAGAGAAGATTTAGATTTTCTTTCCTTGCTATAGTTTATGTCTTCTCTTTTGCTTGATGTGTTGCCAACAAATGAGTCCAATATTGTGACATTGTATTCTTCTTCCTCCAAGCATAAGTCCTCATCGATTTCTTCTCTTGGATCCATAAGGAATTCCTCGTCGATTTCTCTCTTAGATTTATCATCCTCCAAGAATGAGTCCTTGTTGATTTCTTCTCTTGGATCCATAAGGAATTCCTCTTGTTCATCATCTGTAGAAGGAAGATTATAAGTATTCTCAAGAAATTTCCAAACTTCATAAGCAGTAGGAAGTGTATAAATAAGTTTGAAAATATTTTGATCTAATGCACAATATAGACTATTCATAGATTTGGCATTTAAAAACATTTCATTTTTATTTAAAATACTTGGGGGTATTTTAATAGTAATATTCCATACTTCCATATCTAAAGATTTAAGAAATTTTTCCATAAGAAATTTCCACCCATTATAATTTTTGCCTTCAAATAAAGGTGGTGCTAAAGATTTTTCATTTATAAGAAAATTTCCCTTACAAGTAGAAGCGAGATCATGAGACGCCATTATTCCCGGTTGTTAGACCGATTTGGAATAACCTAGCTCTGATACCACTTGTTGGATCTTACGACGCCCTTAGAGGGTGGGTGAATAAGGGAATAAAAATTCTTTTTATAATTTTAAGAAAATTACTAAATTGTTTTATAATATGTGAAGGTAAAATAACAATTTAGCTAAGTGAATAGAAATTTATGATTTGCAATTTTAGAAACAAGTACTAAATTGTTTTATGATGAAAGAAATTGAAATAAACAATTTAGATTTAGAATTGAAAACATAGAACACAATATAATAAAGATTACGCCAAATGATAGAAATCAAGTAAACACAAAAGATACATGATTATATTATATGAAAAGGTGTTTACAAAAATTGATTTCAATATCGCTAGAAATCGGAGGCGTACATATGTAAATAATTTTTCCTTTTCTATACCGACTCGTATCCCCACGAACCGGTTGGCTTTAGCCTATCCTTCCCCGGATAAGGCCTCAAGCCGCTCTAGCCAATCCTTTCGCGGATATGGCCTCGAGCGCCCCCTAGATCTAATCACCTAGACCTAGTCGCCAACACAAGGCAAATTTCCCCCTAAGTCCTACCCAGACCTAGTCGCCAATACAAGGCGAATTAACTAAACGGTTACAAAGAAAGTATGGAATGGAAATAATGAAACACAATAATAAAACTCCCTATATGAGATCTCTGGAGTTGAGGATGAAGGATCGTTGTAGTATAAGCGAGGTCGAAGCGATCGTCCTTCGGATGTAGCGTGACATAGTCCTCCTCCAGAATTCTCCTTAAGCTTTTTGTGGGAGATCCATCTTCGGTAGCATAACAGCACTGGAGTTGTGGCACAAGCAACCTCTCTGGGATGGATTATCAAAATGATCAAAGTTGGCTTCAGTTTATAGACCTTGGAGCTAGTGCCTGCAGTAGTGGCTAGCGCGTGTGGTAGCGTTCGTGTGGAGCGGTTGCGAAACCGTCGACGTCGTGGCGTTGTGCACGAACTCGAGATAGCGCCTGGCGTTAGCGATAGTGCTCGTGTTGAGCGGTTGCGGAACCATTGGCTGCGTGGCGCTGTCCACGAACTCGAGATAGCGCCAGGCGGTGGCGCTAGCGCTGGCGATAGCGCTAGTGCCAAGCGGTAGCGATATCGCTGGCGTTAGTGTTGCTCCTTTCAGAAATTGTATTCCAAGCTGCCTTCTATCAGTGGAGTGTTGCACTTATAGTTCCTGCACACTATAAACACACTACAAGCAATATCAAATACAATATGTTATTTGTTATTCTCAAACAAAGGGATGTGACACACATGTCCAACACTACTTAACGACAGATTGACAAAAGTTTGATAGTTTCCGCATAGATGTAGAGTGAGAGAGTTATTTTACTTTATTTTGGACATGTATCGGGAATAATCCCTTACTCTCTTTCATTTATTGTACTCATTGTTGGACCTGTATTCATTTGGATATATATACAGATTTGTGTGATTGTGGACTTGGTTTATTTTACTTAGTTTTCTTCTTATCTCTTGTTGACCTATTTGATCGTTCTTGTCGACAGGATCAGCGTCTTGCTGAGGCGGCTAACTCGCGTGTTAGTGCCACCGTAAGGCGACGTTTCTGGGCATAAGATCCAGGAACTCTCTAGGTGCGGGAGAGTGATCTTGCAACTGGCATCACTTGAACAAATGATCCAATGAGAAAGAAGTCCACAAAAACCTTTGTACACCCCGCTCGAGCCTAGTTTGAGGACAAACTAGCAGCAGAAGCAGTGGTGTGCCCATGTGTAAAAATCACACAAAATAGTTCATCAATCAATGAGTTAGGCCAACCCAACTAGGACACCATTTTAGTTTGACGTACCAAGATGACTTCATAAGCGTATCCTAATCCAAAAGCGAACTCGGTTATAGACTGATTAAGGTATGATGATACCCAAAGTGACTAAGGGGGAGTATAATGGAAAAGTAGCTACTTAAAGCTTAAATTTTGATGTCCCTAATTCCCATATCAAGTGTGTAGGATCAAGTGCAACCAACTATCCCAAAAGCCCGGACTGATGGGAAGGGCGCTACTTTTTCTTTAAGGAAGTAGGGAAGGCGCTACGGGTCAAGTGAAGGAACGTTGGACCCAACAATCCCCCCCCCCCCAGCATCCAGCACAACCCGCAAGCTCAGAGGTACTCCACATGGCGCAAAGGTGGCGCACAACATGGATCAGAGGTGGCTTTTCACATGGTCGCGGCCGCTTGACTCGCCGGGACCCACACATGTAGAGAAATTTCAGGATTTAATCAGCACCTCCCATCCTCGAATCCGCAACCTCCTATGATACCACTTGTAGGATTAAGCGCAACAAACTGTCCCAAAAGCCCGGACTGATGGGAAGGGCGCTACTTTTTCTTTATAGAAGTAGGAAAGACGCTACAGGTCAAGTGAAGGAACGTTGGACCCAACAAAGTGACATTATCATTTCTTACCCAATGTATAGGACTGTCTCAAGAGATTTGGTGCATGAAATCTATTAGTGGAACAGTAGGAGACTCATAAACTTAACCTCCAAACAAACAATTGGGTTACATCGAAATAATCACCGCGACAAATACCAGAGGTCGTATAAAGATTTGAGTTCAAAAAAAAACCCCATTTTTGGGTTTCCCATATATTAACCTTGAGAAGGTTGTTGTAATTGGTAACTCCGAGGGCCTAAAGTGTGTAGAATATCAATAGGTCTCAGGGTAGAACTCCAAGTCTAGAGTTGTATGCTCTAAGGATTTAGTGTGTATCTAGGACAAATATATCATAATGATATCAAAGAAACTTAGCCCAAAATGTACGGGGCCTAATCCTTTTGTTTATTGGGGCTAGTTCGGTACCATCTTGAGTTCCCTTTACCTTATTTTTGGAAATGTTCATTACAAACATAAGCGATCATGAAGTATGCAACATTACTCCGCTGAAGAAGAGATTTTGATGAATGCATGATCAGTTTGATGATCAATCCTCCCTAGAAGTCGAGACCCTTGAAGAATTCCTTCATTTTGGTGAATTATTAATGTTATGATGTGACTGGTATGAATTCACAATCGGAATAAGAGCATAGATCCTTTCAAGAATGATTATTCACCACCCTTGTTGCTATAAGGATTATACGGATGAGTAAACGACAAAAATAGTAAATGAAGTCTTCGAATAAATTTGGTCGCCTAATTATATTTGCATGCGACTCTTGAAATCAAGGAAGATAGTGTAAGACTTCGAGAGAATCCTCAAATTTTGTGTATAATGGAATGTATAGCTACTTAGTACGCAACCTAAGGAGCGACCATGCCTTCCCTAATACAAGACATGGTATGATTCATTTGCAAATCCACGAGGAAATTAAGAAAATTCCTTTTAAAAGTCCTAGATTCGAGGCAACATTGGTTCTAGAAAGAGTTTTACATACAATTAAATGGTGCAATATTTATTGCCTCAACAAAATATATTCCTATATGCTCCACCAACTTATCTTTAATATCATAACACACCATCGGTGATTATATTGTCAGTTAAGGATTCGATTTAACAAATTCATGAAGAGTGCAAGAGAGAACCAACAGAAATTATAAACATAGTGCAGGTTTATGTCAGATATTGACTGGGTGGGAGTGAGAATGGCAATAGGTTCTCGTGCTCTGAAGAGACGAACAAATGTAATAACCCCATGCGAGGAGCGGTGTCATTGGTTTACCTCCCCCAATTCAGAGATGACGACCAATAATATTGTCATGACAAACGATGCAATACCATTGGTCGAACAAATATCTTAATTTAGTTTAATTGATAGAAACATAGGGTTGTCAAGCTAGTTGATTGGGACAAACAGATCACGTCATGGGACCTATGGAATGGAACCAGGCCCCTGCAAGTTAGAATAATAGCTGGGATTTCTGTAATTCAGGGCATTCAAATGTGATTTTTTATATGGTTTACTCAATCAAGAGTCAAGCCCCTATAATTTGAATAATTTATTTTGTTGGGAACCTGCAGATTAAAATAAGGTAACATCATAAGGTGGAGTGATTACAGAACTCCATTGACATGTAGTGATATTCATGATGTTTGAATAATTAAGATTACATTGCTATGGCGTGACATTAAAGCATAATAACCCTAGATAATGTGAAATTAAAGGACGATATATCAAATATGTATACGTTATGTAAAATCCTTTAATATGTTAACATCAAGAACTGGAGCGCACATAGTAAAAAGACATCATAATCACCGTTAGGAAGATTCATGACTATGGGTAAACAGATTGTAATTACCAAATGCGTATATGATGAAATTACGTGAGAACTAATGGGTTTAATAAGATCTCCATGTGAGGTCATATATGGGAGGAAGTGTAGGACTCCACCTTCATGGATTTGGGGTGAGGACTCAAACGCACTATGGGACGGAATAGATAGAAGACATGGATGCGCACAACATACATGATAAATATCACGATAAATATCACGAAGCGCGACATCGTAAGGTGGAATACCAGGCAGGAGATTGGGTGCTTTGAAAATATGTCCGACACATGTAGTCTCACGGGTACGGAGACTAAAGAAGCTAAGTACTAGATACATGGGGCCCTATAGGATCACGAAGTGGATCGTGCCCTTGGCTCGTAGACTGGAGCTGTCACCGAAATTGGCAGGATTGCACGAAGTTTTTCACGTCTCCTCTCTTAGAATATCTCTCCTTCGACCAAAGAAATGGATCAAAACCGAAATAGGACCGATAGCATTCGATTGTACATCCCATTTGGAACCAATCTATATCGATGAAACCGCCGCCCGAGTCCTGCGGAAGAAGAAGGCCCCCTTGGTCGAGGCATTCTGGTTCAATCATAGATGAGAGGAGCACACATGGGAACCAATGAACCCCATGCAGCAGAAATACCAGGACTCTTCGCCACAAGTACTAAACCTCTCTGGAAATTCTTTATTTTCGTTGAGCGTGAAACCCCGTAGACCTAAACTTGAATTTCGGTGACGAAATTATTATTTTTGTTTATTGGGATTTGTAACATCCCTTTTCCTTCTAGACCCCTTGGGTTAGGGTTAGTACTTGAGTTGTGAGTAGAGGTCATGGTAAGATCCTAGGTAAACTTGAACTTAGGAAAATTGTTATAAGCACCCCAAAAGTGCACAAGTCAACCTAGGGCAATTTGTTTCAAATTTGACTCACCAACTCAAATTGAGCATACCATTAGGTTCCTAACCCTAATATATACCCAAGTGATCCAAAAGACTGATCACAGGGTCACCATTTTTTGCCAATTTGGTCAAATCAACTCTAGGTCAAAATAGGTTAACATATGTCAATTCAACTCAAATTGGGTCAATTAGGCTTCATATTATCAAATTGACCCTTCCACTGTATTACAAACCCAAATTGTGGTACAATGGATTCAGAAGCCCCATCAAGTGCTCACCAATTGGCCAACTTTGACCTAAGTCAACCTTAGGTCAACATAGGTCAATCCTTCACCAACTGGTCCAATTGACCCCCAAAACATAAAATTGACCTCATCCCTAGTCTTGTAACATAATAGGGGACCCAATGGACCCAAAATCACCATCAAATGGTCACCAATTGGCCCAATTTGACAAAAGTCAACTTTCCCCCAATTTTGGTCAAAATCACACATATTGGTAAAATTGGCCCAATTAGGGCATTACCATGACCCAATTAACATTGGGTTGTGTCAAGGGACTCAAGATCAACACTTAGGACCAGTTAACCCATCACTTTGACCAAGTCAACCCCAAAGTCAACAATGGTCAAACTTAAGTCAAAAAGGGGAAATGAAAGCCCAAGCCTATTTCAATGGGCTAAAGCCTTCAAGATCAGCCCATCCTACAACTCACTAGCCTAAATACATTCCATGCCCTCTGATTTCAGAAAATGAGAGGCATGCAAGGGCCAAATTTGACTTTTCCCCAATTTTTAATAAGGCCAAATGAGGGATTCATGGATTGAGTTTCAATTGGCACTCAATTCATCTCCCAAGGGATGCACCTCAACTCCCCCTATGGAGTTTCCTGCAGAATGCCAGCCACCCCTATGCCATGTGGCAAGGAATTTCAGGGATTTTTGCCTTGGCCGAAATCCCCATTCATGGCACTCCCTTAAAACCTCTACCATCCTCCAAATTGAACCCTCCATTAGCTTCAGAAGGTGGAAAGTAGTTAAAATCAATCCTTTAAGTGAAGCATTTGTTGGAGAATTGAGAGATAAGCAAGGAGCTCAAGGAGGGTGGTCAACCATGGCAAATTCGAGAATCCCTCAACCTCAAGCCCAAACAAGGTCTGGTTTATCCTTCTCTCCCTTTGTGCTAGTATCCTAGACCTTTAGGTGATGAGAATCGAGCCTCAATTGATGTTTTGATTTTAAAAAAAATCCATGGCCGAAATGGACAATGAGCCATGTTAAATACTAGAATTTTGGCCACCATTCATTTTAAAAGCGACTCCCACCTCTTCCTCTACTAAAGAGCAAAATAATGTCCTTGATTTCATGTAAAATGATGGTCCCTAGAGGGAGAAATCAAAGCTTGAAATTCTGGACATCTTAACCATCGGCTAGAGGAAGAGGACAACCCGTTCCCATTGGATCTGCTTCCAGATTCGTGCAGAATCAGCTACAGGCAGGCCAAATGATAATATATCATTTCATATAAACTGTCACATTTTATACAGACATTTAAAACTCATTTTTATGGTCCTTATGGCTATTTTAGGAAAAGGTGCCAGAGAGATAAACATTGTAGCCCTTGAGGTCTAATTTGCATGGGACATTGAATCACTTGATTTGGTGTCATACAACTCCCTATAGAATAGTTTTAGAGGGACTGCTCCCTAAGAGGGGACAAACCTTATTATTTAAATAACGTTTAAATAGTTGAAGGTATGAGGCTGAAATTTGGGGCATACATGAATATACCCTATATCCACCTCCTGTCCAAAAATGAGAATTTTTGGACTATATTTTTGTATAGTTTTAGAAAATATTTAATAATCCATGCATGTGTTGAATTTTGAGTTTTATGAACTCAAAATCCATAAAATTTTGTCTGGAAAATCAATTAGGACAATAAAAGTCCCTGTACATAATTTTGGACCATTTGGAGCTACGCAAGTTGATATTTTTAACATATAAGTTTTGTCTAGTGTATGAAATGGTGTGCCTATTTCACAAAGAGTTTTTTTTTGTATATCTCTCAAATTACTGGGTGAATTGAACTGAGATTTTAACCATAGATGTATGTTACCTATTCTTACCCTGCCCAAAAATTGGAATTTTTGGAGAATATTTTTCCATAGTTTTGGAAATAATTTAGTTAATCATGCATGGTGTGATTATTTGGTGATATGAACTCAAAATCCACCAAATCTTCTTTATAAGGTCAAATAAGTCCATAAGAATCCTTGTATAAAATTTTGGACCATTTGGAGTTATGAAAATTGACATTTTCAACATACAAGTTTTGTCTAGTGTATAAAATGGTGTGCTTATAGCACAAAGAGTATTTTTAGTATATCTCTCAAATTATTGGGTGAATTGAACTGAGATTTTAACCATAGATGTATGTTACCTATTTTTACCCTATGCACAAAAATTGGAATATTTGGAGAATATTTTTCCATAGTTTTGGAAATAATTTAGTTAATCATGCATGATGTGATTATTGGGTGATATGAACTAAAAACCCACCAAATCTTCTTTGGAAGGTCAAATAAGTCAATAAAAGTATCTGGTTGAAATTTGAGACCATTTGGCTTTATGCATGGGGAGGAATCTCCACATACATGCAAGGGGGGAGTTATGGTGTGCATATAGCACTATAATGCAGGTCTAGATTTACATGGGTAAATCAACTTATCTTAACCCAATTTTTGGGTGGCATGATAGTAAGACCATGAATATGCCCTAGTTGAAGGTTGAGCCAAATTGGACTCTTGTATGTGAATGAAATTCACATGCCAAAAATCTATGTGTTAAAAGGTGATCAATAAGGTTCTTAAGCAATAATGTTTTGAGAATTTAATGGTTTTCCTTTGGTCAATTCTCATGAAACTTAAAAATACACTTAGGGTTATGTGTTAATATCTCTTGGAGAAAATCATAAACTCTTGGGTTGATTTCCCTAGGAAATTTAGAATTTATGTGAATTGTAACATGGACCTTAAATGAGTATATTTAGGGTCAAAACCTTCTGAAAAGTTATAAATTTTTGGGATTCACTTAATAGAGTGAGATTACACACTGTAGAATTTTGGGGGAATTTTTGATGATAATATAGTTCATTATTTATTCAATTATGCCAATTTACTTCATCCCACATTTAGGTAAGCTAGTGAACATAAAGCTGCATGAAATTGAACATTTGGACTTGTGAGACCACCTGAGACCTTTGGAAATTTTTATGGAATTTATGGTCATATATATTTGGTACTTCCTTCACAAAGTAGAGTTTTGGTAATTTCATTAAAAAATAGTTTTGTTGAGTTAGGGACCCTGCAATGCTATAGAAATTTGTACATAGACTTTTGATAGCATTATGAACCTCTGTGAATTTTGTTAGATTTATGTATTGAGAGGATATCTTACTTCCTTCACAATGTAAAATATGGAGTTATAACTTAAAAAAAATTAATATCTTGAATTATTGACACTGGAATGCCAAAGAAATGTGTACATAGACTTCTGTTAGCGATATAAACTGCTGGAAATTTTTTTAGATTTATTTACTGAGAGGTCATCATACTTCCTTCACAATGTAGAACTTGGAATTATAAATTGAGAAATTTATATCTTGAATTATTGACATTGGAATGTTATAGAAATTTGTGCAGAGACTTTGTTAGCAATATAAACTTCTGGAAATTTTATTAGATTTATTTATTGAGAGGTCATCATACTTCCTTCACAATGTAGAACTTGTAATTATAACATGAGAAATTTATATCTTAAATTATTGACACTAAAATGCTATAGAAATTTGTACATAGACTTTTAATAGCAATATGAACCTCTGGAAATTTCGCTAGATTTATTTATTGAAAAGGCATCATACTTCCTTCATAATGTAGAACTTGGAGTTATAACTTGAGAAATTTATATCTTGAATTATTGACACTGGAAAACTATAGAAATTTGTACATATACTTTTGTTAGCAATATGAACCTCTAAAATTTTTGTTTGATTTATTTATTGAAAGGTCATCATACTTCCTTCACAATGTAGAACTTGGAGTTATAACTTGAGAAATTTATATCTTGAATTATTGACATGGGAAGGCTATGGAAATTTGTACATTGACTTATGATAGCAATATGAACCTCTGGAAAATTTATTGGACCCTTTGGGCCATGATAATTGACACTTCATATGTAAATTGATGAATATCTTAAATATAAGAAATTATATTATAGGCCCAATATAATTTAATTAAAGGAAAAGAATGAAAAATCTGAAGTTTATCATCTATATAACTTATAGAATCTTGTTTGAGTACATATTAGATAGAGGATCATGTAATCTCCCATCTAAGTCATATTATCACACTTGAGGACAATTGGGTCTGTGAATAAAAAAATGAATATTTGACTTAGACCCCATATGATCATCACACATAGAATTGTTAAACCTCCGATCATTATGAAGGCATAGATTGATTAATAGATTAACCATTGGTGACATACACTAGAAGAAAGGGGTTGAGGTGCGTTTAGTAAAACTATCAATTTGGGAATTGATAATGATATATATGATAGTATATGTGAGGAATGACCCGCCAGCATGTATAAGTGTGATTGATGTATGAATTGGGACCTTAAGTAGGTATTGCGTGATGACATACAAAATAATCGATCACTAAGAAAGGTAGGGTTTGATGTTCAATTGAACATCGACACTCGTCTGTCCGATTTATTTGTAATCCACCTTAGGACTTTAGAGTAACTAGAGAGGAAACGGGTATAAAAGAATGGGACAATAAGAGTAAATATCCTGGAAAGCCATTGTATTCCATAGTACTGATGCGAGCCCTTCGCCGAGTAAACCTTGGGAAGTCCAGGATTCACCCTAAACTTCTAAGTATAACTAAACGGTAGACAAGAATAGTCTAAGTAGGATAATTTGATAATGTAAACCTCATCCCAAATTTTGGATGGAATGGTACAATGATAGAAAATCATGCAAGTTGTAGGCTCGGTATTATATAAGGAAGGACGGGTTAAGTCCTGCGAGCGGTAGGCTCGGTATTATATAAGAGGGGACTGGGGTGTCCTGCGAGCGGAGGGCTTGCTGTTTCACTTAGAGGCATTGTTGTATCAAGCAGTACACGTATACCCTGTGTGTTCTTAGGGCATACAAGAGGTCTAGGCTGGGAGATGTCTGGCATAAGCCTAGAAGTGGACATGCCTGATCCACTGCCCTGTTTGCCTCATCCGAGTACCTGAGTTATCATACTCGAACAGAGGGAACTAAAAAGGTTTGTGTGTACAGAGTCGGGTGGGTGAGTTGCATAATTGCATTGCACAGCATAACATAGCATCATTGCATAAACAAGACCTCATCGTATAAATTAGTATGAGCTCTTTTATAGGATGAGTTTACCTTAGTACCAGATCCCTTAACGTATAGGTTTTTTTGGGCATTCCCATAAGTTAAGGTTATTTTCGTAGCTGCTCTTCCTTTTTACTATATCTGCTCCATTTTGTACTGCCTTTATTTAATGCTGATATACCATACTTGTGCTTGCTTAGAATATTTTTCAACACTTGTTTAGTACATATGCCTTGCTAATCTTTCCACTTGTCGACTGCTTTTTTTTACCCCTTGTTGTCCTCCGCTTCATCCTCCCGCACGGTGCCTAGGAATCGCGGGGGGAGGCGGGGACAAAACTAGCTTAGTCTTTATGACTAACGGTCGGTTGTGGCCGTAGGATTCCGAGGAGCTCGAGCAGCAGTACGACCAACGGGACGTGATGACAAGACTTGAGGAGCAGTTTCCACGCAGCACCACTACTTAACGACAGATTGATAAAAGTTCGATAGCTTCCGCATAGATGTAGAGTGAGAGAGTTGTTTTACTTTATTTTGGACATGTATCGGGCATAAACTCTTACTCTCATTCATTTATTGTACTCATTGTTGGACCTGTATTCATTTGGATATATATACAGATTTGTGTGATTGTGGACATGGTTTATTTTACTTAGTTTTCTTCTTATCTCTTGCTGGTCTATTTGATCATTCTTGTCGGCAAGATCGGTGTCTTGCAGAGGCGGCTAACTCGCGTGTTAGCCCACCGTAAGACTACGGTTCTGGGCATAAGATCCGAGAACTCTCCAGGTGTGGGATAGGGATCTTACAGCACGCGTATTCCGTCCGGGCGAGCGTATTTTGCTCGGACCAGCGTTTTTTGTTTGTGCGTGCTTTTTCGCCTGGCTACACATTTTTTCGCATGAGCGCACATTTTTTACATGTTTGTTATTTTCACCTTTTAATTATAGTTTTTTGCCTGGACACGCAATTTTTGCCCGGGTGCGCGTTTTCACCCTAGTACTCCTTTTTTTGCTCGGGCGCGTCTTTTTCGCCATAACACTCATTTTTTGCGTAGGCGCTGAAAGATTATATAGGTATATGATCTAATTCACCTAGAGGGGGGTGAATTGGTCTTTTGATTTTTACTTGTTTGATTTAGATGTTTATAGTTATTCTAAGCAAGTAATCAAGCACACCCAGAAAACACACAAGTGTTTATAGTGGTTCCCCAAGACAGTGTGTCTATAGGTAGTCCACTTTCCCCCTTCACCCTTCTAACAGTGTGTTAGACAGGGCCAACTCCTCCAAATTTAGATCCAAGAGCTTACAACACAGATCCCTCAGGATCTCTCAGGTTTTCCCAAAACCCTACCTCAGGCACAACAGCCCTAACTCAGAGGAAAACACCTCCTACAGCTCAGACCACCTCCAGGTCCCACCTCAAGCTAATCTCTCAGCTCTACAACTCAGGCTATTCAGCCCTACCTTAGATCTCACAGATCCTACCTCAGATGTCTCCACCTCCTACAGCTCAGACCACCTCCTGGTCCTACAACCTCAGGCCAAATGGCCTTACAAACTCAGAACCTAAAGGCTCCTACAGATAATATAAAGAGGTTTACGGAATGAAAGAAGAAAAGATCAAGCATGTTCTTCTTCTTCTTTTCTGCTGTTGTTGCAGACTTGAATCAGGGAGGAGTGGTACATCTCCAATCTTGATTCTACCTGATCAGCACTTCAGATGAAGGTCGGGATCTACTTGCTCTATCTTGAGATGATTCAAGATGAGCTATTTCTTTTTCTCCTTGCAGCCTTGTGTTGGTTCAGTTCTTGGCTGCCGACAATGGAACAGTTCGCTTCCGCTTCTTTGTGTGCTCGAGAGAAAGATTGATATTAGAAGTCCTTTCTCAAACCTAATTTATCTCTTTTATACATCCCTGACCTTCAACGGCTCTCAGCCGTCCTTCTGACTAACATGGGAAAGACTGGTGGACCCCCATAATTCCTTTCTGCAGCTTGCGCCAAGGGCATAACACGCAATCTGTGTTCAACAAACTAAGTTCTGCGTTCGATGAACTGAGTTCTGCGTTCCACGAACACGCCAAGTCTCAGCGCTTGCTTCTGTCCAGTCTCTGCATTCGACAAACTGAGTTCTGTGTTCGACGAACTTCATTCTTCGTTCGACAAACCCGCATTCTGCGTTCGACGAACTCTAGTCTGAGTTCGACGAACTTGCCAAATCTCAGCGGTTCAGCTGAGACAAGTCTTCATCCCTTAGGAGATGATTTCTCCTGATCTAAGGGCATGATTGTCCCTTTCTCTTGAGTTACCTAAGCCTGTATATCTTACAAAAATATGGCTTTATCAAATACATCTTGTACTTAGCATTGTGAGTGATGCCTCTTCAAATCAAAGGAATATTGAGGGCAATATTCCCAACAATTCCCCCTATTTGAAGAAGGCAGAACATTCTCAATGCTAAGGTACATAGCCAACGAAAACCTATCATGAAAATAATCTATATAACATTCATGATAACATTGCTTCTAGAAGATAAAATTGTGTAAGCATTCTATTAAAATTCATGATTGTTTATATTCAGCTTTGACTAACTCAGAGGACAATCCTTGTACTCAAAGCTGACTCTGAGTTGGTCTTAGCATTGGCCATCTCCCCCTTTCTGATTTCTTCAACTATTTTCCCTCTAGGGATTGGGAGGCAGCAGCTACATACCCTGAGGGCTTAGAAAGAATTTTCCAAGACCCCCTTTAGGTCATCCTTCATCTTCTCTGACTCTCTTATCATTGGCCATCTCCCCCCTCAACGTGAGAAAGAACTTGCCCCCCCCCCCCTCAATGTGAGTACTATTAGCTTTATTTGCTGTTCTTGTTCATTTTGAATAACCCTTTCTAGCTCCCCCTCACTTGGACCATTAGTATTGTTCTTATTTTTGTAAGTGTAATTTAATCTTATGTCATAATGCTGAGTTCGTCCAACTCAAAGTCGACATTCGTCGAACTCAGGAAAGAGTTTGTCGAACTCAGGAAAGAGTTCGTCGAACTCAGGAAAGAGTTCGTCGAACTCAGGAAAGAGTTCGTCGAACTCAGGAAAGAGTTCGTCGAACTCAGGAAAGAGTTCGTCGAACTCAGGAAAGAGTTCGTCGAACTCAGGAAAGAGTTCGTCGAACTCAAGAAAGAGTTCGTCGAACCCAGATTTTTCCCAGCTGAGCCCTTAGTCTGCTTTAGTTTGTTTTTGGATACTTATCCACTGAGACAGTTTGGTTATCTCAGCTGATCAGCTGAGATGGGTCTGACCCTGAATTCAAAGTATTTAACATTTTAGGGAGATTATCTACCCTATCATGTGGACTATGCCTACTGTAAAGTTGATCAATTCAGATTTCAATTTATCATAACAGTACATGTTGTGAGAATTGTACAGATGAAAACATAAGCATTTTAATAGTAGATATTGATTCATAAGTGAACTCATTGTAAATTCAAAATTCCTAAGTCAATTTTGAAAGAATTGAACTTGGCCTCATCCAGTGTCTTGGTGAAGATATCAGTTACTTGAGTGTCTGTGGGGACATATTCAAGTTTAATATCTTCACACTCTACATGCTCTCTAATAAAATGGTACCTAATTTCTATGTGCTTGGTCCTGCTATGGGAGACATGATTTTTGGCAATAGAAATAGCACTGGATGAGTCACACAGCAGGGTAGATTGACTAACCTTGATGTTGTAATCCTCCAATTGATGTTGGATCCACAGAAGTTGAGCACAACAGCTTCCTGCAGCAATGTACTCTGACTCAGCTGTGGATATGGCCACACTAGTTTGTTTTTTGCTGCTCCAAGAGATCAGCCTCCTCCCTAGGAATTGACAAGTGCCACTTGTGCTTTTCCTGTCTTCTTTGCACCCTGCAAAATCTGCATCTGAATAGCCTATCAGTTCAAATTCATTGTTCCTAGGGTACCAAAGGCCAAGATTTAGGCTGCCCTTGAGGTATCTCAAGATCCTCTTGACAGAGGTGTAGTAAGATTCCTTAGGACAAGCCTGATACCTAGCACAAACACATGTAGAATACATAATGTTTGGCCTACTAGCAGTCAAGTACAACAAGGATCCAATGATACACCTGTACATGGATTCATCAAAGGCCTTCCCCTTTTCATCCTTGTCTAGTGATACATTAGATCCCATGGGTGTTCTCATGGTGGAGGCTGACTCCATCCCAAATTTCTTGATGAGCTCCTTGGTGTACTTAGTCTGGGAAATGAAAATTCCATCATCAGACTGTTTCATTTGGAGCCCAAGGAAATATTTAAGTTCACCCATATTGCTCATCTCAAACTCCCCCTGCATTAGATTGGCAAATCTCTTGTAGAGGTTGTCATCAATAGACCCAAATATTATGTCATCAACATAGATTTGGACTAGGAGACACATGCCCCTTGTTTCCCTAAGAAACAATGTGATATCTATCTTTCCCCTCAAGAACTTGTTCTTGATGAGAAAGCTGGACAATGTCTCATACCAAGCCCTGGGGGCTTGCTTAAGACCATATAGAGCTTTCCTAAGTAGATAAAAATGAGATGTAAGAGTAGGATGGACAAAACCTGATGGCTGCTCTACATATACTTCCTCTTTCAGATTTCCATTTAGGAATGCTGACTTGACATCCATCTGGTACACTTTGAAGCCTTTATGGGCTGCATATGCAAGGAATAGCCTTATGGCCTCCAACCTTGCAACTGAGGCAAAGGTTTGGTCAATGTTTATTCCTTCCTCTTGCATATACCCCTTTGCAACAAGCCTAGATTTGTTCTTGATGATTGTCCCATTTTCATCCATCTTGTTTCTGAAGATCCATATGGTGCCAATGATGTTGTGTCCCTGTGGTCTTGGCACCAACTTCCAAACTTTGCATCTCTTGAATTACAAAAGTTCTTCCTGCATTGCCTGAATCCAGAATGGATCCAAGTTGGCCTCTTCAAACTTCTTAGGCTCTACTTGTGATAGGAAACTGAGGAACAAAGCCTCATTGTGAGCCCTGCTCCTACTTGTCACACCTTGTTGAATATTCCCAATAATCTGCTCCAAGGGATGATCCCTTAGATGTCTTGTAGCTACAGGCAGTCTCTCCTCTACATGCTGAATTTCTTTCATTGGGTCAGCAGCTTCTTCAGCATCCTGCACCTCTACTTCTTCTGGAATTGCTGCATCAGTATCTGCTTTACTGTTGCTGGATGGTTCTTGTATAGATAGTTCTTCCATGGTTGTTTCACTTACTGTTAAAACAGAAGAACTGGACCAGCCCTTATAAATTAGGCTGGTCTCATCAAACACCACATGCATGGACTCTTCAACAACATGAGTTTTCTTGTTATATACTCTATAGGCTCTACTATATGAGCTATAGCCAACAAGAACCCCCAAGTAGCATTTTTCAGCAAATTTGGTTAATTGAGATTTTCCATTATTTAAGATGTAGCATTTAGATCCAAAGATCCTAAAATATGAAATTGTTGGTTGTTTGCCTTTCAGAATCTCATAGGGGGTAATTCCATGAACTTTATTGATGGAAGCTCTATTGAGAACATAACAGGCAGTATTGACTGCTTCAGCCCAGAAATATTCTGGGAGTGAAGAGTCACTAAGCAATGTTCTCCCAGCTTCTATCAATGTTCTATTCCTCCTCTCAGCCATCCCATTTTGTTGTGGGGTCCTTGGGGAGGAAAATTCTTGGATGATACCTAGTTCATGACAGAACCTTGTCATGGCTTCATATTGAAACTCTATGTCATGGTCAGACCTAGTTCTGACCACAAAACATTGCAAATCATTCTAAATGGCCTTGTCATGGCTTATAAAGACATTTAGAGTATCAGATTTCTTTTTAAGGAAAAATACCCATGTATATCTTGAGTGATCATCAACAATCACTAAGGTATATAGCTTCCCTCCTAAGCTCTGAATTGGCATAGGACCAAACAAGTCCATGTGCAATAAATAAAGGCATCTCTTAGTGTCTTTGGAGCCAATACTTTTAAAAGTGGCCCTTGTTTGCTTGCCCATTTGGCAAGCATGACATGGGCCATTTTTAACACATTTTAAATTAGGACTATTTCTAACCAAGTTCTTAGAGAATAGTCTATGCATTGTCTTGTAGTTGATGTGGGCAAGTCTCTTGTGCCATCAAAAACATAGAGACTCGCTCTCATCTGCCACAAGACACGCAGGAGAGGAAGATGATTTGCAAATAAAATCTAAACAATAAACATTTCCACTCCTAGTGCCTGAGAGTATGGTTTCCAAGTCATTAGACTTTTTGATTAGGAACTTATCATTGTGGAATTCAATGACATAGCCAAGATCACACAGTTGGCTTATGCTAACAAGGTTGTGTTGCAACACTTCAACATAAGCTACTTTAGTGATGGAGACTATACCATTTGTGATCATGCCATAACCTCTGGTGACTCCCTTTTCTGAACCCCCAAAGATGACTTTGGGTCCATTCTTCACTGCTTTTTATTCCAGCGGTAAACCCTTGGTGCATGTCATATGTCTTGAGCACCCACTGTCCAAATACCAAATCTGCCCAAGGCTGGTATTTAAACTAACCTGCATTGTGGAATTTAATTACCCTTAGGAGCCCAAGTGATTTTGGGTCCTAGGTACTTGTTAGTCTGATAAGATAACCTCACACTAGCTGCACTCTTTGCAGAAAGACTCTTCTTTGCCTTAGGTACATTGGGATTGTACCAACAATCTATAGCAAAGTGTCCCACTTTACCACAACACCAACATTCATGAATGTTGTATCTCCTCTTCTGAACATTTCCTAAGGAATTAGCATTACTATGCCTGTGTTCAGGAGGGGAGACAGCTGCAGTCTTCCTGTTTCTCTCAGCAATGATTTGACTGAATGTCAATCTATGTGCTATCTTGATGCTCTTTATCCTGATGGCATCATCCTGCTTTGGCTTGGCATCCATACAAGATCTGATTGCATCTGACACTGAGCAACAAGCCTTGTCAATAGATTTGACAGCAGGAATTTTCTTTGCTGAAATAGATTTAGAAGAGCTTGCACCCTGATTCTTGAACGAGGGGGCTGAGGTACCAAATACAAAAGTTCCAGATTGGACCAATTGAATTTCCTCATGGGGAGCCTTCATGGCACTCAATCCCATTCCCTTTCTTCCACTATGGGAAGGATTGTTTTCCTTCCTATAGTTACTTCCATTCTTCCAGTGACCATACATGCTTTCATGGTCATACCTGTTGGAAGGAAGTAATACCTTTGGAAAGGTGGTTTGAGGCTTACCCTTACCCCTGCTCTTTTCTCCACTCCCTTCTCCTACTTCCATTTTATTGAATCCTAGTCCTCTCATATTGGATTGAGAAGAGGAGTCAATAATAGGGAGCACAGATTTAGGCTTGGAGAATTGAGCCACTAGGCTTCTTTCTTTCACAAGCTTCTCCTCAAGATCCTTGATGATCTTGTTCTTTAGAGAAATAGAGCTCAAATGGACAATAGTTATCCCCTTGAGTTTGCTTATTTCTCTACTCATCTGAGCCACCAAAGTAGGAGACTCAGAATAATTTCTTTCAGCTATTTTGAGTGAGTCAATCTCCAGGGCTTGGCTTTTGACAAGCTTCTTGCTCTCTTTCAAAGCAATAACTAGAGCATCATATTTGTCAATTAATTGATTGACACCCACTTCAGATTCTGAATCATAATCATCAGTTGATGAGTGTGCATCATATTCTGGAATTGATTCATACTTAGAGGAAGTGAGAGGAGTAGGTACCTGGTCAGGTGTGTCCTGATAGTCTTCATCATCTGAAGTTATGGCCATTAGGACAACATATTCTTCAACATTTTCATCCACCTCCATATCACTGTTTGAATGTGATAGAGGGGCCCTGATGCCCACCTTTGCTGCAGGATAGTCCTCATCTTCCTCAGCAGCAAATAGCCCAATATAGGCCTCTTCTTCATCATCTGAATCTGATGATGATGACTCAGATGCACTCCAGCTCTTATCCTTCTTGGCTAGGAAGGATTTCTCACCTTTTTCTTCCCTTCTTGTGATAAGGCTTATTATCACCCTTATCCTTTCTTTTGACTGGACAGTCAGCAATGACATGTCCAGGCTTACTGCAGCAATAACAAATTACATTAGTTAAACCATGTTTAACATGTTTAGAGTCATACCTGTCCCCTTTGGGGTGCTGCCTGTTTGCCCTACTTGAATCCTTCCTAGGATGTGAGGAGGAGGAAGGCTTATTCTTCCACTGCTTCCTTCTCATCATCTTTTTGAATTGCCTTGAGAAGGCAGCAAATTCCTCATCAGAAGAGCTGTTTTTTCAGATGAGCAGTGATCTGAATTGTCTGAGTCAGCAGCCCTTCTTAGAGGGGTAGGAATTCTTGTCTTGCTCTTCTTGGACCCTTCAGCCTTGAGGGCCACAAACTTCTCCCTAGCATGAGGCCTAGAGGAGGTGTCCTCTTCCTTTCTACCAGATAGTTACATCTCATATGAGAGCAACTTTCCAAACAGTGTGTGAGGAGGAGTTTCACTCAGCTTTGCCACTTCCCCGATGGCACAGATTTTGGTATCCCAGTCTCTAGTTAGAGATCCTAGGAATTTATCATTCAACTCATAATGAGTGAAGGTCCTTTCTTAGGTCCTCAACTCATTAACTATTCTGAAAAATCTTTCATAGCAGTCAGCTATGCATTCCTGATTTTGTTGCCTAAATGCTTCATAATCCTGATTGAGGAGGGATTTCCTATCATTCCCCACTTCTTCAGTCCCTTCCATGTACACAATCGGTGTATCCCACATCTCCTTTGCAGTCTCACAGTGCACCAAATTTTGGAAAGTTGAATCATCAATAGCATTGACAATAATATTTTGAGCCCTTTTATCCATTGTAGCCAATGTTATCTCATCCCTTGTCATTTCAGTGTAGGATTTGCCTACCTGCCTGGTAGGATCAATGGTGGAGGACTTTGTGATAATGAAGGGGCCTTCCAGAATAGTGATATAGATTCTAGGGTCTGAAGCTTCCATGAACAGCCTAACCCTTTGTTTCCAGATGCCAAAGGTTTCCTTTTTGCATATAGGAAGCTTCATTGAACCCATTTCCTTCTGAACTCCACTTGAAGCCATTGGATTCAGATTTAATAATACATATGTAGGATCTGGTCAGGAAGTTAATCCCTTTATGACCGACCTAGCTCTGATACCACTTGATAGATTATATAGGTATATGATCTAATTCACCTAGAGGGGTGGGTTAATAGGTCTTTTGATTTTTACTTGTTTGATTTAGATGTTTACAGTTATTCTAAGCAAGTATTCAAGCACACCCAGAAAACACACAAGTGTTTATAGTGGTTCCCCAAGACAGTGTGTCTATGGGTAGTCCACTTTCCCCTTTCACCCTTCTAACATTTTGTTAGACAGGGCCAACTCCTCTAAACTCAGCTCCAAGAGCTTACAACAGAGATCCCTCGGGATCTCTCAGGTTTTCCCAAAAGCCTACCTCAGGCACACCAGCCCTACCTCAGAGGAAAACACCTCATACAGCTCAGACCACCTCCAGGTCCTACCTCAAGCTGATCTCTCAGCTCTACAACTCAGGCTATTCAGCCCTACCTCTGATCTCACAGATCTTACCTCAGAGGTCTCCACCTCCTACAGCTCAGACCACCTTTTGGTCTTACAACCTCAGGCCAAATGGCCTTGCAAACTCAGAACCCAAAGGCTCCTACAGATAATATAAAAAGGTTTACAGAATGAAAGAAGAAAATATCAAGCATATTCTTCTTCTTCTTTTCTGCTGCTATTGCAGACTTGAATCAGGGAGGAGTGGTACAACTCCAATCTTGATTCTACTTGATCAGCACTTTAGATGAAGGTCTGGATCTACTTGATCTATCTTGAGATGATTCAAGATGAGCTATCTCTTTTTCTCCTTGCATCCTTGTGTTGGTCTAGTTCTTGGCTGCCGATAATGTAACAGTTCGCTTCCGCTTCTTTGTGTGCTCGAGAGAAAGATTGATAGCAGAAGTGCTTTCTCAAACCTAATTTATCTCTTTTATACATCCCCTACTTTCAACGGCTCTCAGCCGTCCTTCTGACTAATATGGGAGAGACTGGTGGACCCCCACAATGTCTTTTTGCAGCTTGCGCCAAGGGCAGAACACGCAATCTGTGTTCGACGAACTGAGTTTTACGTTCGACGAACTGAGTTCTGCGTTCGACGAACTGAGTTCTGCGTTTGATGAACTGAGTTATGCGTTCGACGAACACGCCAAGTCTCAGCGCTTGCTTCTGTCCAGTCTCTGCGTTCGACGAACTGAGTTCTGCGTTCGACGAACTTCATTTTTCGTTCGATGAACCCGCATTCTGCGTTCGACGAACTCCAGTCTGAGTTCGACGAACTTGCCAAATCTCAGCGGTTCAGCTGAGACAAGTCTTCATCCCTTAGGAGATGATTTCTCCTGATCTAAGTGCATGATTGGCCCTTTCTCTTGAGTTACCTGAGCCTGTATATCTTAAAAAAATATGGATTTATCAAATACATCTTGTACTTAGCATTGTGAGTGATGCCTCTTCAAATCAAAAGAATATTGAGCGCAATATTCCCAACAGTCGCTCGTATTCTGCCTGGGTGCGCGTATTTCGTCTGGGCACTCGTATTCCTCCGTGACACACATATTTCATCCGGGCACGGTTATTTCGACCGGGCGTGCGTTTTTTGCGTGTGCGGCTTTTTCCGCATGGGGGAGCATTTTCAGCACGGGCATGCGTTTTTCTCTCGTACGCATGTTTCTCATCCGGGCTCGCACTGTTTCGCCACAACGCTCGCATTTTTGCCTTATCACGCGTATTTTGCCCGACCGCGTGCAATTTTGCACGCGCACCCGGGCACGCTTTTTCACCAGGGTGCGCATTTTTTCCTTTGGCGCGCGTAATTCTAAGATTGAATTTTATCTAACAAACGAACAAAAAATTGATAAATTCCACAATATTCTCCAATTCTATTTATTGGGCAAGCACCGAGAATTAAAATTGATCTCAATTCCAATATTCAATTTTTTTTCTATCCAAACAAACAGACTCTAACCGAAATTCAGCCAAATTCCAATTCCCGTGAGTGTTGGAATTGATTAAATTATAATTATACAATTTCAATTTCGTCGAGCTGTACAAAATCTAAGAGTCGTTTTAAGCACGATACACGAACATGAGCTAAAATAATTGAAATCAGAGCGAAGGTAAAGAAAATACACCAGATTTCGACTACCATGCTCTAAATCATTGGAAACCGATGTCATGGAGGGAAACCCAGAAATCGATGTAGGAGTAGAGGACCAATATGGCAGAATTTTGATTTTACCTATCGGAGAAGAGGGAGGAGCGACGTCGTTAGAGGAGCAAAAATTGGCGTCGTCGGAGAAGAGGAGAAGCATCGTCGTTGGAGAAGAGAGAGGAGAGTCGTCAGAGCAGATGAAGTAGCAGTGTCGGAGAAAATCACAGAGAAGCTTGGTTTGATCTCATGCCTCGCGGTAGAATAGAGGGGGCATCGAGCTTTGTAGTAGGGATCGTGAGTACCCTAGCACGACTGGCCACCGCATGATATTTGTGTAAAAACAACGACAACTTCCCTACCGTTAGCCAAAATTGTGCATTTGGTGCGACTTTTAAAATCGGTGACATGCCTCCTAGAAGAAAAGAAATTGGGTACGTGCAGCGCACATGAACAGTGCGGTGCGCGTACCATCAGAGCCATGGGAAATATTTTCATTTGTTTTGATTTACGCATGATTATGAAGAACATGAATATCAAAGAAGATCCCTTGTATTTTGGCTTCCTAATTTCCATTATTCTATTTATTGGAGAACTTTTGATAACGGTAAACAAACATTCATTTGTGTTGTTTTAATTTTTAGAATGTTACTTACTAGTATGTTAATTTTTAATTGTTTTGAATTTTGCAGGATTAGGAAGAACATAAATAACAATGAAGATCCCTTTTATTTTGGCTTCCTAATTTCATTGTTCTTGTTGCGGGTCGTTCAACACTCTCTTAGAACGGTCGAACTGAACCGCCTTAGCTCGAGAGTGAGTCGAATGCGCAAACCGTCAAAAGAGAGAACCAACAGTAGACAACAAGATTTTTACTTGGAAAACCCAGAAAGGGAAAAAATCGCGGGGCCTAACCCAGTTATGAAAGATCCACTAGTTTGTGTGTTATAGAGAGTTATGTTTTTCGAGGGTGACAAGTCACCGCTCGTTACAAAGAACTAGTGTTATATCTATTGCTTCGAATCCTGTTATTAGAAGCCAAACTTATAGACATAAGACAGAATTTCATCAGAGATAATGTGGAGAAAGGAAATCTATCTCTGATCATCTATTTCCACAGATGATCAGAGGGCTGAAAACCTCTTGATGAAGTGAAGCATTCTTCTTTCCTTCATGCTCTTGGTATGCTGGATAATGCTGGATAATGCTGGCTAAAGAAACAAAAGAGAGAAAAATCTAGCTGTTATCGACGATCGTCAATAGGCCTTTCTTCATTCTCTTACTAAGTCCTCTCAACACTTAGGAATCGAGCCCGATGAAGCGTGCTCGTGGTCAGTCTCAAGCGCGGAACTTGGCAGAGTAGTCCCGAGCAAAGCGCTGCGGAGCTTCTGGAGTGGATCGCTACGAAGCAACCTGGAGCGGAGCGATGTGGAGCAGCCTGAAGCGTAGTGCTGCAGAGCAGCCTGGAGCGGATCGCTACGAAGAAACCTGGAGCGGAGCGATGCGGAGCAGCCTGAAGCGTAGCGCTGCGGAGCAGCCTGAAGCGGAGCGATGTGGAGCAGAGCAAAGCACTGCGGAGCTGCTGGAGCGAATCGCTACGAAGCAACCTGGAGCGAAGCGATGTGGAGCAGCCTGAAGCGTAGCGCAGCAGAGCAGCCTAGAGTGGTGCGCTGCGGAGCAGCCTGGAGCAGAGCGCTGCGGAGCAGCCTGGAGCGGAGCGCTGTGGAGCAGCCTGGAGCAGAGCGTTCAGAGCAGCCTGGAGCGGAGCGCTGCGGAGCAGCTTGGAGCAGATCACTGCGGAGCAGCCTGGAGCGGAGCACTGCGGATTAGCATATAGAGGAGCGCTGCGGAGCAGCCTAGAGCATAGCGCTGCAGAGCAGCCTATAGAAGAGCGCTGCGGAGTAGCCTGGAGAGGAGCGCTGCATTGCAGCTTATAGAGGAGCGGTGCAGAGCATCCTAGAGCGGAGCGCTGCGGAGCAGCCTGGAGGAGAGCGCTGCGGAGCAGCCTATAGAGGAGCGTTGTGGAGCATCCTGGAGCATAGCGCTGCGGAGCAGCCTATAAATGAGAGCTGCAAAGCAGCCTGGAACATAGCGCTGCAGAGCAAAGATGTCAGGGGGGTCCACTCTGGAGAGTTTTGAGCCCAACCAAGATCCTCCCAAAGTCCTTGAAGGGGAGCTGGAACGTTGATGGAAGTTTTCAAGGGGGAACTTGAAGGTTGATGAATATCTTCAAATAGTCCTCAGCGGAAAACTCAAGGGTTCCTTCTTCTCCCAATGCCCAAAAGTCCCTTCAAATGGAGACCTGACCCCTCTTTTATAGTTTTTGATGAGGCGTTCTGGTAACTGTGCCATGCCGATTCCTGTATGAGCCAATGAGAATGCATGATTCAGGGTACACGGATCTCCAATTACGAGGCTATGGCGAGTTTGCCCTCCAGTCACGATGGGCAGCCAAGGAAGTCTGGGCAGCGTCCCTGGTGGTGGTGGTGGCCGGCGATGGATGATAGTGGCGCGCCTCATAGAGCATGGATGAGCGGAAGCGCCTCTTGTAGACCATATGAGAGCGGAAGCGCTTCCCGGGGAGTAGGAGGGAGCGGGGGCGGGAGAGCGCTTCCCGGTGAATAGGAGGGAGTGGGAGAGCACTTCCCGGGGAGCAGGAGGGAGCGGGAGAGCGTTTCCCGTAGAGCAGGAATGAGCGGGAGCGCGAGAGCGTCTCCCGCAGAGTAGGAGCGAGAGGAAGCACTCTTGCAGAGCGGAAGAGCGAGTGCGTCTCCCGTGGAGTAGGAGCGATCGGAAGCACTCTTGCAGAGCGGGAGGGAGTGGAAGCGCTCTCTGCGGAGCGGACGGGAGCGGAAGCGCTCTCTATGGAGTGGTGAAAGTGCATAGTGTGCCTCTGAGAATCCTCTAGAGGGGGTGAATAGAGATTTAAATTTATTTCTAACCTAACTCTGCAAATGCAATAAAAACCTAAGTGTTATGCTCCAACAAATACTTATCCAGAATAAAACAATGCTGAAATATAAAGCAGGAAAACAGTAAAGTAATCTAAGTTATGGCGGACGTCACAGAAAATAGACAATCCAGAAGACACAGATTTTTATAGAGGTTCCCCAAAATGTGGGTACTCCCCTCTTCTACCACCTGGTAGGAATGCACCAACTGTGCCTGAGTCTTTTGTTAAGGAGACTCTTAGAACCACTGATCTTTTGACAAGGAGATCATGAACCACCAAATATTTTGATAAGGAGATCTTGAACCACCAGATCTTTTGATAAGGAGATCTTGAACCACTGAATCCTTTGGAAGAGATATTATCAAAACTCTGTACAGTTGAGAATTAGAAGGAGAAAGAACGAAGGGGAGAAGAGTAAGAATTCTGTTTTCAGAATTCTTATGAAGACTGCATGAAGAACAGCTTCTTGAATCTTTCACTGGATCTGCTCTTGATTAACATCTGCTTATGATAGTGTTGTATTGCAGGAGCTTATGAATGTCAGATCCTTTTTGTTTCTGCTTTCTGATTGAACACTTGGCTGCTATAAGATTTTGATGATGAGAAGCCTTGTTCTGTTCTATTCTGAGAGAGGGGGAGAGCAGCAGTTATTTCTTCTCTATATATTCTCTATTAGGGTTCCTGAGAGAGGAAGAAGAAGAAGAGAAAAAGCTCCAATAGAACAGTATAGCTGATTGTGATGAATGATCTACCCTTCTCTTTCTTCTCTTGTCTTTTATTGTCCCCCTTCAGATTTGAATTTGTTTCCCTTTCTAATAAGACCTGAAAAGGTATTCTGCTCTGGACAATCTCTTTCTTCCCTTCTTTAATTCCCGACCCGTTCACAACCATTAAGCATGTTTCCAAGAAAGCATTTTGTCATATTTTAGTTCTTCTTTCTATTTGAGGCAATTAATGAGCCGTTGGAGAACGGTCTTGAGTGAGGTGGTCCATGAGAGAGGGTCCAAAATGACATCTGAAAAGGTTTCCCTTTTCAGACTGTATTCGACGTAGCGTCGAGTTCTCTTCCTCTCTTATCAACGCACCTTCGAGTTCTTGTAGGAGCAGCTTCGAATTCATCCTTGCTCTGATTGAACTCTGCTAGTCGACATTGCGTTGATACCTTATCTACGTAACCGTCGAGTTGATGGCATGACTCTGAACTTTATTATCTTCATCGAGATGAAGTCGACGTTGCGTCGACTTTAAATGGCTTCGATAGATACTTCCTTCTGCCCTGAGTTGAAGTAGAAGCTGCGTCGACTTCTCAAGATACTTCGACAGGTCCATGGCCTCTACGTCGATATCTATTCGACGTAACGTCGACTTGAGTTACTTCGACAGAAGGGTTGAACCACTTAGACTTCTAGTCAGAGTAGCGTCGACATTAACTCGATGTTGCGTCGAATTCGATTCGACGCAAATGTTAACTTTGTCCATATTATGCTTCTCTTGATCTGGATTTGACACCCTAGGTTGAGTGTGACATCCCAAGACATATAATGACCAGATTATCCTCACTATACAATGGGTAATTATACTAAGAGATAAATCACTTTTAGGTAATTTGTTAAGCTAAATCAAAGGGTTTTTCCCAACAATCTCCCCCTATTTATCTTAAAAAATTTTACAAATTGTTCAAAGTGATTTTACACAATTTTAGCATAAACAAACATACAAGACAATATGATCACAGAATATGACAGATGAGCTGATAAATAGAGAAGGTATCTGATTAATGATCAACAAAAGTTTATCATAGATTACCGAAAAAGAGTATCACTTCCTTTCCTTGAGAATGATGAACAAGTCCTCATATACCCTCCTGTATTTCCTTTCCACATATCTGAAGTTTGCAGAGGTGGCTTTTTCTTGGTTCTTCTGTATTCTTCCATGGCCTTTGTGTTGGATCTTACGGCGCCCGTAGAGGGGGGGTGAATAAGGGACTAAAATTCTTTTTATAATTTTCAAGATAATTACTAAGTTGTTTTTTATTAATAGGAAATAAGATGACAATTTAGTAATACCAATTTTGCAATAATGAAATTTTATGCCAATTGAGAGAAATCAAATAAACGCAAATATAATCATGATTCCATTATATAAAAAGGGTGTTTACAAAATTTGATTTCAATATCGCTAGAAATCGGAGGCGTACAAAAGTGAATATCTTTTTCTTTTCTATACCGACTTGTATCCCCACAAATCGGTTAGCTTTAGCCTATCCTTCCCCGGATAAAGCCTCAAGCCGCTCTAGCCAATCCAAACTCGGATATGGCCTCGAGCACCCCCTAGATCTAATCCCCAAGACCTAGTCACCAACTCACGCGGCGAATTCTCCCTAAGCCGCGCAAGGACCTAGTCGCCAAAAACAAGGCGATTTCACTACAAGATACAAATAAAGAAGTGAAGTAAATAACAAGCAAACTCCCTCTTGAGATTTCTGGAGATGAGGATGAATGATCGCTGAAGCACAAGCGAGGTTGAAGCGATCATTCTTCGGATGCAGCGTGATGGCTTCCTTCTCCAGAATTTCTTCTTTGGCTTTGAGTGGGAGATGATGTTTCGGCAGAGTAGCAGCATGAGAGTTTGGGCACAAGTAATGTCTCTGGGAGGTGTCACCAAAACGAGAAGCAAAGCTCCATTTTATAGAACTCCCCGCTAGCGCCTGCGGTAGCAGATAGCGCCTGTGGTAGCGTTCGTGTTGAGTGGTTGCGAAACCGTCGGCGGCGTGGCTCTGTGCACGAACTCGAGATATCGCCTGGCATTAGCGATAGCGCCCGTGTTAGCGATAGCGCTGGCGGTAGCGGTCGTGTTGAGCGGTTGCGGAACCGTCGGCGGAGTGGCGATCTGCACGAGTTTGAGATAGCGCCAGGCAGTAGCGCTAGCGCTGGCGGTAGTGCTAGCGCCAAGCGGTAGCGATATCGCTGGCGTTAGTGCTGCTCCTTTCAGAAATTGTATTCCAAGCTACCTTCTATCAGTGGAGTATTGCACATATAGTTCCTGCACACTATAAACACTCTACAAGCAATATCAAATACAATATGGGATTTGTTATTCTCAAACAAAGGGATGTGACACACATGTCCAATAATCTCCCCCTTTTGATAATAACAAATCCTCTAAGCAAGAAATCAACAATAGTGTTTATAGATAAGATAAGCAAGATGATAGTGCAACTATAGTATATGATAAGCATGATGAAATTGTGCATACTCCCCCTAACTTAATGCTCCCCCTACATAAATGCAATTTATGTGTTACTCCCCCTAAATGATAGATTTCATGAATTAGTCTCCCCTTATTTATCTATATTTCTCCTATATAGATTTCTTCAATTAATCTCCCCCTTTTGGTATTATCAAAAGAAGGTGGGGTGAGGGTAGTAAGGAGACATTTATATATCATGATCGAGCTTTTCGAAATATAAATAATGATAAAGAGTTTAAGCATAGCATTTATAAGAGATTTCAAATATAAAGATAAGAGTTGTAAGCAAGCAGAAGATTATAATAAACATCTTTTTGTAAGCATGAAAACCATAAGTAAAAATATGAGTTTTAGTTCAAAATTGAAAAATGTTGTAACCTTTTTGAAATCTCAAAGTTTTTCATACAAATACCAAGCATGAAATAAACATATTAAAGAGAGATTATACTATAATGTTACTTAATTTGTAAATTCAAGACATACCAAAACATTGTAGAGATCATGATAGATTATCTAGTGCATTTCTTATATAAAGAGTAGTATAGATAAAGCATTAGAATCCAATACTCATGAGAAGAAGTGTTATGAAAGATAATGATGTGCACATAAGTGTATTTTGGGCAATGTTACCAATTGATTTAAATCATCAAAATACAAGACATATGTAAAGTAAAGTGCACAATAAAACACAAGTAAATTACTTTCACACACTTTTAATGCACATAATTGTTAACAAAGTGGTGTAAAAATCAAAGTTTGCACAAGACACTTTACTATTCTTTCCAAGGTGCTCAACCTCACAATGCTTATAAAGACTTATCAGGAGGTTCAAGTAGTGCTTGGTGGAGTTATAGTTGTCTATATATATAAATTTTTTTGACATTTGTGAGACAACATTCTCCGAATACACTTGTTTTGCAAACCCAAATTTTTAACTTAACCACTTCTCTAAATTTCATAAGTGCAATTCAAATGTAGTGTAGGCAATAAACTTATGCAAGTTTTAATTCATTGTACAAATACAATACACAAGGAAGCATTTTTAGATTTTAAACACACATGTTGATTACCAAAGATAAGTGAGTGAAAGGTATCATTATCAATCATAATACATTTAGTCATACTTAGAGGCATGCTAAGCTTGGTTCTACACATTTTTCAATACAATTGATGCACTTTAAATAGATATATCAAAGCATGATAAACAAAACAATGTTCATAGTAATTGCAAGGAATAAATTTTAACATTGTAAAGAATTCAAAATAATAGAATTCACTCATGCTTGATATTAGCAATAAAGATCATACAGTTTTTTTGTTGTTTTGAAAATTTTTAGTGAAACAAAAACTCAAAAACACAAAAACATATTTTTGTAATTTTTGAATTTTGAATTTTTGTAGTTGATTTTTCATAAAATAAATAAAACAAAAATAAAAAATGTCAGAACTACAAATCAAAGTAGTACAAATACACTAACATATTTTTCTTGATTTTTAGAAAATTTAAAAAACAGATAATTTGAACACTCACGCTAGCGCGGGCGCTAGTGCTAGCGCGGGAAACAGTACTCGATTTTTTGAGTTTTACAAATCTGATTTTTGATATTTATTAGGAGCCTTAAGGGTAGTCTTATGCAGAAATTTTGTAATTTTTGGAAATGTCTTGATTGCTCAAATTGCATAAAACCTAGCATTTTTATATGTTTATTCATCCTAAGATGTCTAAGACTCCTAATTCCAATCTTAACATTTGAAACCTTGCATCGGGAAGAGGTTTATTGAATATATCTGCAACTTGAGAGTCCGTGCCAATGAAACTAATCCTTACATTTTCCTTTTTAATGTGATCCCTTATGAAATGATGACGCACATCTATATGTTTGGATCTAGAGTGGTGTACCGGATTATTTGTGAGATCAATGGCACTTTTGTTGTCACATTTTAGTTCAATAATTTTTAGATGAAAACCAAAGTCCTCTAAAGTTTGGCTCATCCATAGTGCTTGTGCACAACAACTCCCTAATGCAATGTATTCGGCCTCTGTGCTGGAGAGTGCAACCGAATTTTGTTTCATACTAGACCATGCAACTAATGAAGGTCCTAGAAAATGACAAGTACCACTAGTGCTTTTTCTATCAAGTGAACAACCGGCATAATCCGAATTGGAATAGCCATGCAATGTAAATGAATCATTATGTGGGTACCATAATCCTAATCTAGATGACCCAATGAGATATCTAAAAATTTGTTTTACCGCTTTTAAATGAGATTCTTTTGGATTGGCTTAAAATCGAGCGCATAAGCATACGGCAAACATAATATCGGGTCTAGTTGCACTAAGATAGAGTAGGGATCCTATCATACCTCTATATAAGGTTTGATCAATTGAAATTCCCGATTCATATTTTCCTAATTTTAGTGATGCACTCATTGGTGTAGAAGCATGTTTAAGGTTTTCAAATCCAAAACGTTTAAGCATATCATGGACATATTTTGTTTGACATACAAATATACCATCAATTCTTTGAGATATTTGAAAACCAAGGAAATAAGAAAGTTCTTCTACTAGACTCATTTCAAATTCATTTTTCATCACTAAAATAACTTCATTACACATCTCTTCATTAGTAGATCCAAAAATTATATCATCAACATATATTTGTAAAATAATCATATCATCATTATTGTGCTTAATGAAGAGAGTATTATCCGCACTTCCCATAATATAACCGTGCTTTAATAAAAATGATGTAATTCTTTCATACCATGCACGGGGCGCTTATTTTAAACCATAAAGCGCTTTATCTAGTTTATAAACATGATTTGGAAATTTTTCATTAATAAAACCGGGAGGTTGTTCAACATAAACTTCTTCTTTTACAAACCCGTTTAGAAATGCACTTTTCACATCCATTTGAAATAGTTTTATTCTTTTGAAGCTTGCAAATGCTAGAAAAATTCTTATAGACTCCAATCTAGCTACGGGTGCAAACGATTCAAATCTATCCCCTCGATTTGTGAATATCCTTGTGCTACTAAGCGTGCTTTATTTCTAGATATTCTAGACTCACCATCTAATTTATTTTTAAAAATCCATTTTACGCCTACAACCGGGTGATTAGATGGTCTTTCTACTAATTTCCAAACATTTTGTCGCTCAAATTGTTCTAACTCTTCATTCATAGCCAAAAACCAAAATTCATCATTTAAAGCAGTAGAAATGTTTTTTGGTTCTATTTCGGAAATAAAACATACATTTGAATAAGATTCATGAAGAGAAGAACGAGTTCTTACCCCGATGGATGGTTCACCAATTATAAGTTCCCGTGGATGATCCTTTGTGAATTTTAAGACGCTTGGAGGTACATGTTCATCTTTCTTGGCCTCCTCTTCTTCTTCTTTGGAAGGTTCTTCATCACCATGCTCCAAAGGAGGTAATAGATCATCCTCTTTGTCTGCAGAAAGTCTTTCTATACAAGGAACAAGCTCATCAAATTTCACATTAATTGACTCTTCAACTTTTCTAGTTCTTTTATTATAAACTCTATAAGCTTTACTAGTTGAAGAGTATCCAAGAAATGTTCCTTCATCATATTTTTCATCAAACTTTCCCAAGATATCTTTTGTATTTAAAATAAAGCATTTACACCCAAAAACTTTGAAGTAAGATACATTAGGCTTCTTTTGAAAATAAAGTTCATATGGTGTTAGATTCAAAGATGGGTGAAGCATGATTCTATTTATAACATAACATGATGTGTTTACGGCTTCGGCCCAAAAGGACTTAGGCAATTTATATTCACATAACATTGTGCGTGCTAGCTCTTGTCCTATTCTTTCTTTCTACAACACCATTTTGTTGTGGTGTGCGTGGTGCGGAGAACTCATGTTTTATGCCTAACATATCACAATAAGATGTAAATTTTTCATTTTCAAATTCTCCTCCATGATCCGAGCGAATGCATTTAATTTTTAAATCACTTTCATTTTGAATACGAGTACATAATTTTGAAAATTCACAAAACGCTTCGGATTTGGAAGAGAGAAATAATGTTCAACAATATCTAGAAAAATCATCTATTAAAACATATGTATATAATCTACCACCAAGACTTGCGGTGCTAACGGGACCAAAAAGATCCATATGAATTAGTTGTAAAGGTCTTGTAGTAGAAATAACATTTTTACTTTTGAAAGAGGATCTAGTAATTTTACCTTTTTGACATGGTGAACAAAGTGAAGGTAAATTTCCATTTAGTCTAGGCAATCCTCTAATTAAATCTCTTTTGGCAAGTTTTACAATAAGCTTTGTGCTAGCATGTCCTAGCCTTCTATGACAAAGTTCAAGTGCATCATTTTTGGTAATAAAACATTTTAAAGATGATTTTGAAAGATCATGAAATGAAACTGTATAAACATTGTGTATTCTTGGTGCAGTTAGTAAAATATTGTTTGTAATAGGATTAGATATTTTGCATAGATTAGTAGAAGATTCAAATAAAACATCTAATCCTTTATCACATAATTGGCTAAATGAGATAAGATTATGTTTTAGCCCTTTTACATAAAGAACATTTGATATAGTGAAGGATTCGTTACCAACTGTACCACTTCCCATGATCCTTCCTTTTCCGTTGTCACCAAACATTATGATCCCTCCCTTCTTCCTTTATAGGCTAAGGAACTTAGCTTTATTGCCCGTCATGTGCTTGGAGCATCCTGAATCCAAGTACCACACGTCTTCATTGTCCTTAGCCTGCCTGCACATCTAGAAAGAAGATGAGAGTAAAGATCCGGATACCCAAGTAGAACCTCCCATAGAATAAGTGGAAGCCTTAGGTACCCAGATTTGGTTTAAAGTATTTTGTTTTATTTTCCTGCAAGAACTAGTTGTGTGACCCAACCTATAACAGTTTGCACACGAAATAAAGGGGGTTGAGACCCTTTTCTGGAATATTTTCTTATTGGAAAAAGTTGGATTTACAGAAGGAAAACCTTTTGAAAAAGAAAATTCAGGTTTCTGATATGAGGTGCTAGCGCCGGCGTTAGTGGCTAGCGCCGGGCGGTAGCCCTCACCTCGATATCTGAGCCCAAACTTTCCAGATCCATGGCACTGGTACCCTAGAATCATTTCCAGTGATTTTTGGCCTATACCAAATTTTTTAATGGCCATGGTGAGATCATAAACTTGTGCTTTAAGTGAAGAATTTTCTTTCATAAGCATGACACACCTATTTTCAAAACCTTTTTTATTATTTTTGATTTGCAAAAGAGAGGCTTCCAATTTCCTTTCTAATTCCCCCTTCTCTTTTATAAGAGTTTTGGCATGAGAGAGGGCTTTAGAAAGTGACTCTTCTATATCTTTTGCCAATTTTGTGGAGTGATCACATTCTTGGCAAGAAACCTTTCTCTTTTCTAAAACAATTACCTTTTTGGAAAGCTTTTGATTTTCTTTAATAAGAGATTCATTTTCACGATTTAATAAAATACTATCTTTCATATTTTTATCAAAAGCTTTGCAAGTTTCAAGGAATTCATTAAAGAGTTCATCATAAGTGGGAGGAGTTACCTCAGTGTCGCTATGAACACTGGTGTCATCGCCGTCGTTTCCATGTCCCATGAGGCACATGTTTGCTTCCTCATCTTCTCTTGATGAAGACCCACTTGATTCTTCGGAGGAGGAGGAGGAGGAGTCATCCCATGTTCTAGCTTTTAACACTTTCTTCTTCTCCTTCCCTTTGTGCCATTTTTCTTTCTTCTCCTTCAAGAACTTTGGGCACTGGCTCCGAATGTGCCCCGTCTTCCTACAATGATAGCATTCCGGTGGAGGTCTCTCTTCTTCATTGTCGCTCTCTTTTTCCTTCTTTGAAGATGACCCTTTCCATCTTTCACCCTTTTGGAAATATTTTCGAAAGGTGTTTCTCCTTTCCAGATTGCGCATCAACTTTCAAAAGTTCTTCACCAAAAGACTTTCTTCATCTTCATCCTCATCCTCTTGGCACTCTTTCTTTGATTTTAGTGCCAACTCCTTCTTCTTTGGCTCCTTGTTGTATTCATCAAATTGGATTTTGAGTTCTACCTCATGGGTTTTGAGATTCCCAATGAGGCTCTCAACTTGGAGTGTCCTTAAGTTGTGCGACTCCGAAATAGTCGTCACCTTCGGGTTGAATTTTGGAGGAAGAGAAGAAGGATCTTACGGACTAAGTCGCCATTTGAGAAAGTCTTTCCAAGAGCTTTTGAGGCGTTGACGATCTTGGTGAAGTGCGTGTACATACCATCAACATCTTCGCTTTCATCCATTCAGAATTTTTTATATTCCGACTCCAGTTGGAAAAGCTTGGAATCTTTAACCTGCGATGTACCTTCATGAGTAACTTCCAAATGATTCCAAATTTCATATGCAGTAGTACATGCAGAAATTCTATTAAATTCATTTCTATCTAACGCACAAAATAGAGCATTCATGGCTTTTGCGTTATTTTTACATTTGAGTTTATCCCGATCATCCCATTTATCTTTGGGTTTTTCTAACATAACCTCTCCAACTACAAATGTAGGAGGAGTGTATTCTTCTTCTACCATGTTCCAAACCTCAATATCTAGGGTCATTAGAAAACAACGCATCCTATTTTTCCAATAATTATAATCCGACCCAGTAAATAGTGGAGGTCTACTAATTCCCTGACCCTCGGAAAAAGCGAGATCATAAGACGCCATTATTCCTGGTTTTTAAACCGTTTGGAATAACCTGCCTCTGATACCACTTGTTGGATCTTACGGCGCCCTTAGAGGGGGGGTGAATAAGGGAATAAAATTCTTTTTATAATTTTCAAGATAATTACTAAGTTGCTTTTGATTAATAGGAAATAAGATGACAATTTAGTAATACCAATTTTGCAATAATGAAATTTTATGCCAATTGAGAGAAATCAAATAAACACAAATATAATCATGATTCCATTATATAAAAAGGGTGTTTACAAAATTTGATTTCAATATCGCTAGAAATCGGAGGCGTACAAAAGTGAATATCTTTTCCTTTTCTATACCGACTTGTATCCCCACAAACCGGTTGGCTTTAGCCTATCCTTTCCCGGATAAAGCCTCAAGCCGCTCTAGCCAATCCAAACTCGGATATGGCCTCGAGCACCCCCTAGATCTAATCCCCAAGACCTAGTCGCCAACTCACGCGGAGAATTCCCCCTAAGCCGCGCAAGGACCTAGTCGCCAAAAACAAGGCGATTTCACTACAAGATACAAATAAAGAAGTGAAGTAAATAACAAGCAAACTCCCTCTTGAGATTTCTAGTGAAGGATCGCTGAAGCACAAGCGAGGTCGAAGCGATCGTTCTTTGGATGCAGCGTGATGGCTTCCTTCTCCAGAATTTCTTCTTTGGCTTTGAGTGGGAGATGATGTTTCGGCAGAGTAGTAGCACGAGAGTTTGGGCACAAGTAATGTCTCTGGGAGTTGTCACCAAAACGAGAAGCAAAGCTCCATTTTATAGAACTCCACGCTAGCGCCTGTGGTAGCAGATAGCGCCTGCGGTAGCGTTCGTGTTGAGCGGTTGCGAAACCGTCGGCGGCGTGGCTCTGTGCGCGAACTCGAGATAGCGCCTGGCGTTAGCGATAGCGCCTGCGGTAGCGATAGCGCTGGCGGTAGCGGCCGTGTTGAGCGGTTGCGGAACCGTCGGCTGCGTGGCGATCTGCATGAGTTCGAGATAGCGCCAGGCAGTAGCGCTAGCGCTGGCGGTAGCGCTAGCGCCAAGCGGTAGCGATATCACTGGCGTTGGTGCTGCTCCTTTCAGAAATTGTATTCCAAGCTGCCTTCTATCAGTGGAGTACTGCACCTATAGTTCCTGCACACTATAAACATACCACAAGCAATATCAAATACAATATGGGATTTGTTATTCTCAAACAAAGGGATGTGACACACATGTCCAACTCTTTGAACAGTTTTTCCAGGTCCATTTCAGTATTAGGATGAACATCCTTGAGTGTGAAACGAAGACAAAGACTTTGGCTGTCATCATATTTATGACTTCTAGATTTAGATCATCTGATTCAGGTCCTTTGTCTGGATTTGATTGAGCAGCCATTGCTTGTGATTCATCAACAGTTGCTTGCTCCTTCCCAGAAGTTGAGGCTTTAATAAACATGATCTTCTTTTTCTCTATCTCCTCTTCAGGTGACTTTTCTCTTTTTTTCCTTTTCTTGGAAAGATGTACTGCATCCTTTGGATTGCACCCAACACCTCCCCTGTGGAGTTGCCCTACTCCTTCTAACATTATGGCTTGGGGATTCTTTGTAGTATACATTGTATGATCAAAAAGAGCAGATTTGATTGGAATTGCTTTGGCCGATTCCTATTTCTCAACAACCTCTTTCCCCTTTTTAGAATATCAATGAACCTCCTTTTCTTATCTTCAATTTCTTTCTGAGTTGCTTCATACTCATATCTCTCTCTATCACCAATGTCCTCTAGAGCTTCATAAAGCTTTGGATCATTGTATGTTTTCATTGTGTTCTCAGGAAATTCAATCCTTTCATATTTTTTGTAATAGGATTTGTCTTTCCAATACTCCTTCCTCTGTTCTTTTGTGTACCTCTCCCAAACAGGCAATCTTCCTCTTCCTCTTTCACTTCCTCCACCTCTATATGGTGGTCTTCCCCTGAAAACAGGTGTTGGAAGAATGGGTTAGCGAATTGGAGCAGGTGAAACATGAGCTGAAGGTGGAAGTTGAACTATATGTATTGGTTGATCTTGTTGGATCTGTAGGCGCCCTTAGAGGGGGGTGAATAAGGGTTTTAAGAACCTTAAAGTTTAATAGAAAACTTTTGATATTTTGATCGAAGTTAAATCAAAAGTAAAGATATAATGAAATTAGAAATGAAATCAATTTTATTAAACAAGTAAAGACATGATTAACATTTATAAAATTGATTACAAAATCTGATTTCAATGACGCTAGAAATCGAAGCGAATAATATGGAAACCCTTTTTATTTTCTATACTGACTCGTATCCCCACGAACTGGTTGGCTTTAGCTGATCTCTCCCCAGATACGACATCAAGCCGCTCTAGCCAATCTATCACCAGAAAGGCCTCGAGCACCCCATAGATCTACTGCCTAGACCCAGTTGCCAACACGAGGCGAATTACTCCCTAAGTCCAACCTAGACCTAGTCGCCGTGTGGCGAATTCACGAACAGATTACAAAGATAAAATAAAGGACAAAATACAATTATAAAATTCCCTATGAGGTAATCTGAAGGAGATGCCGAAGAATCGCTGAAGATCGTAGAAGTCCAAGCGTGCGTTCTTCGCGTTGAGTTAGCGTGTTGATCCAAGCCTCCTTTGATTCCTCCTTTCGAAATATTAGTGGGAGATGTGTTTGTAAAATACGGCCTTGATAAAGTTTCTGAAGTGCTGGAATAGGGCTCTTGACTATCAGTTGTCGGAGAAGACAAAATCCTCCGATTTATAGAATTTGAGCTAACGCCGGCGTTAAGTCCTAACGCCTGGCGTTGACCATGTATAGCAATATATTAATGGCTCAGATCTTCAGAAGAGGAAGAAGATTCTGCACTTTAGGAATGTTTTATTTTATGCAATATCAATGCTGGCGTTAAGGCTAACGCGGCGCGTTGGGCAAATCATTCCTAATGTTCTTCCTGAAATCACGGCTTCTTTCTCCTTGCCAAATTCGTCGACCGGATAGCGCCCAGCATTAAGACTAATGCCTGGCGTTGAGTTTCATCTTTAATTAGCTGGCACCCCAATTCGTCGAGCAGATAATTTCGTCGAACACAATTCGTCGAACATGCTTCATCTTTCGTCGAACAAAATTTTGTCGAACGGAGTTCGTCGAACGGGCTTCATCATTCATCCAACAAAATTTTGTCAAACGCAAGATCGTCTAACGCAGTTTCTATTTCGTCGAACCCAGCTTCCGTTCTCAGCGGCTTGATTTCGTCGATCCCAGCAGCTAGTTCGTCGAACGAAAATTTCGTCGAACACATTTCGTCGAACGTCGTGGTATATATTTCGTCGAACGCCGATTTTGTCTAGCGCTAACGCCCAGCGTTAAGCTTAACACCTGGCGTTAAGCAACTTTCAATCCTTCAGCTTGTGATTAGTGTCAGACCATTGTTGCAGCTACCTGGTGTCAAAACTTTCCATACCTACATGCTAAAAACACAATGGTAACAAGATCAAATACAAGTAGGATTTTTTATTCTCAAATCAAAGGGATGCGGAAAACCATGTTCCAACAATCTCCCCCTTTTGATAATAACAAATCCAATTAGAGATAAATCAGATTCTTAGATAAAGCATTTGTGTTTTTAAAAGGATATATGACATAAGCAATTTATAAGATAATGATTAGAATTATAGTTTCATTGAACATTGTGCTCCCCCTACAAAGATGCTACCCCTTAGTGTATACTCCCATAAACTAGATACATGCTCCCCCTTAATCTAGTGAATCCTACTCCATTAATCAATATGATTTAGCATTTTATTCTCCCCCTTTGTTATTAGCAAAAGAGGGTGGAGTCAAACAAAACTAGAATAAAGAAGACAAACGTTGAGACATAACTAAGAGAGGATTAAGAGTTTTGTGTAAACATAAAGTAAGTCATGATCGAGCTAAGGGAGAGAGTAGCACAGCGGAAAAAATATATGATAAGCGTGAAAGAACATCAATCAAAGATTATACCAAAGGAATGTAATCACTTGCTTTATAAGAGTTTTAAGCATAAGAAAAGGTAATGATTTCCAAGTAACCAATCTACACAGACAATATTTCTACACCCTAGCCCCGTACTAAGTGACGGATGGGCATGAGGAGCTGCAAACATGCCGTAAGTTGGGGTGTTAGCCCCATATGCAAACACTAGACAAAAATTCACCCTAGCACTCTTTCCCCCGAGTGCCTCGCAAGGCCCCACTGGAACCCTCACCGGTTAAGGACAAGACATGACTTAGAGGTCAGGTAATCTAATGTCTACAACCCTACGTCCCCACTATGGTAAGATATGAAGTCATGGATAATAATTATTGGAAACATTTAAGCATTTTAAATCTAATGAGAGGTACATAGCCTATGGAATTATATTTTTATTTGAATTTATTAAGCACACAACTCACATAGCTATTTTGAAGTCCATTAATAAATCATAGTTATTTAAGACTTGATATAAGCATGAGAGCACATGATATACGGATACATGATTAGATAGAGAAATGCGGAAAAACAAAAACAACACAAATAAGAGTAGTATTTTTGTTATAGTTTGACCATTCCAACAATATGTCTAGACTCTTCATATTTAAGCATTTTAACTTTGAAAATTCTCATAACTAATAGGCAAGCATGATTTAACATATTCAAAAAGATAATAACTATAATGTAACCAATTCGTATTTCAAGTAAGGAAAACATTGTAGAAATCATGCATTGCAATCTAGTGCTTTTACTTGAGTTTTTAGAGAATTATGTAATGTTTCCATTAGGATCCAATTCTCATGAGTGGAAACTTTATGAAAATCAATGATGTGTGCATTAGGTGTTTTGATAAAAGTATACAAGTGCAATAATCAGAACACATGACATATGTAGTGAAATAGAAACAACAACAATAAGATTGTAATCATATAATTACTTTCACACATCACATCTAGAATAAAATTTCAAAGCACATAACATACGTACAACTACCAAGGTGCTTCGCCCACACAATGCTCATTAAGACTTATCAGGGAGCGAAGTAGTGCTTGGGGGATCACATAAGCAATTTTATTGTTTTTTATTTTTAGTGATCCGGTGTACAAATAGAAGTGATAGAAAGAAATATGTTTGCACAAGACACTTTACAATTCTTTACAAGGTGCTCAACCTCACAATGCTCATTAAGACTTATCAGGAGGGTGAGTAGTGCTTAGTGGAGTTATCTTTGGCTTTTTATTTTAGATTTTTATTAAGGGCCAAAAGGTCTCCGAATTCACTTGTTGTTGCAAACATTAATATTATTGAAATAACACTTCTATATCGTGCATGAAATTTATTTTTGAAAGACGGTGTAGGTAATTTAGACATACAACTTAATATGTTAAAACTATTACACTACACAATCATGCAAGACTAGGATTATGAGCACATGTAGATTACCAAAATAGTGAGTGTATAATTCATTGATTAACATAAAGCATTATTACTCATACTTAGAAGCATGCTAGGCAATCATACACAATTATCTATAGACTATTTCATTGCACATAATCATATTAAGGTCAAGGCATGACAAAAACAATGTTTAGAAAATTTGAAATTAAAATTGGATATTGAAGAGAATCTTAATGTGTATGCCTGATCAATTTTGACCATTTAAAACAAAATGACTAAGATATATGCTCTTGTGAAGACATATAGTCAAACCATAATTTTGTAAGGAGTTAAAACAAAACAACCAACAAAAACATATTTTTGATCATTTTAAATTATTTGATTTTTTTTGTATTTTGAAATAAAACAACCAAATTAATAATAAAGTAATTTGAAAACAGACACAATAAAATAAGAAAAATCATTAGAAAAAATACCAGAAAGATACTAGTGAATGCAGAATTTTCATCTGGAGAAAAAATGCTAATGCCTGGCGTTAAGTAGTTAACGCCGAAACAGTACTCGATTTTTGAGGTTTTTGAAAAAAAAATTCTTTGGCATAGATAGTATGTACATAGACCTTCTTAGGGTAGAAATTTCAGAGAAAGTTGATATGTTTTGAAGGCTAAATTAAGCATATTTTGATGGTTTTAAAATATTTTTATATTTTATATTATATAATATTTTTTATTTTTCTTTTCGTGAAACAGTAAATAAGGTGTAGTTATAATGGTACATAGATAGATGACCAGCAGAGAAACATGTAGTTATATAAGAAAAAAGGATAACGCCGACGTTAACGTCAACGCTAGCGTTGCTTTATATAAAAAACCCTAAATCCGAGTTCTTTTCTTTTCTCATCATTTCAGGTCGTGTCTTCTCCAGGTTTCGCCGCCAGCACTCTCAGATCTAGGTAAAATTGATGTTTTTCTTCTCATATTTTTTGATTAAATCATTTCTCTACCTTCAAATTGAAATCCTTTGAAGTATTGAAGTGTATTATTATGGTATGTGATAGATTTTAGGATTTTGAGATCTAGGGTTTGCAAGTTTTTGAGTTGGGAATGAGGTTTTGATATTCTTCTTAAAGATGAGTCTTTACTTTTACCTTTTTTAGTTAGTTTGATTTTTATTGATGATCTTTCATTTATCCTTTTGTTGTTCAACAATTTTTTGAGTTACAAGTATTACAGATGGTTGGCATTGTGTACTGGCAGTGATAGAATGTTTCAGAGCATGCGCCGGGCGTTAATTCTAACGCCCGGCGTTAAACAAAATCATTTTTGTGCTGATTGTTGTTGTGTTAAAATTTCATGCAGGTTATGGCTTCTTCTAGTATGCATGGTGTCCGTGCCAGAAAGTCTTCGTCCTGTCCTCCACAAGAGTCTAATCAATCATTTGTGTGCATTGAAAAGGCGACTGTTGGTGTAGGCATGGTGTTGCACATAGATCTTCCACGTCATGCACATATTCAGAATCTCTTAGCAGCATCAGGAGCGTTGTCAGTGATTTCTGATGATTGCTTTTCTACGGATTTTGTTCGGGAGTTTTATAACAATTTGTATGATCCGTCAGAAACGGAGCTTCATGGAAGAGTGATGTCAATGATCCAGTCTCAAGTTATTCAAGCCACACATGACGATCTTCGAAATGAGTTTGGGTTAATAGAGAATGATTATCGTTTAGATGTGGTAGAAAAGTATAGAGCTGAGCGGGATTGGACACCAGTAAATCTGGTATTGCACGGGAGGGAGACAAAAGATCAGATTACAGATGTTTCTTCACTTAGGGAGGAAGCATTTTTTATTCAAGATATTTTACGACATACGATTATGTTGAAGTCTGGAGACACAAAGAAGATCACTGCACAATTGAGCATAGTGACATATCATATAATGCAGGAAGTACTTTTTGATGTGGATGATCTTATCCTTTCTCAGATTCATTATACTTTTAAGTTGAAGGATCCAAGACGGTCTCGACTCAACACTCTTCCCCTAGGAGGACTTATACAACGGGTGGTGATGGCAAAGTATGCATATATAACTCGAACTAATTATATTAATGATCTTGTCCCTGAGCTTTATTCTACTTCAACCCTTCGAGTCCCTCGACCATGAGATATACCATCATCTTCACGGCCACCCCTATGACGAGGTATTTCACTCCGAGAGACGAATCGGGAGCATCAGGAGTCATTTGAAGAATTCAAAGAGAATGCGACACGAAGAATATCACTGATCGAGAAAATGATGTGATACATGATCAGGGCCTTGAAGTTGAAACCGACACTGGCAGAAGAAAAAGATTCAGAGGTTCCCACGGAGGATCCGCCACGTCGCTCGACTCGCGGTACTCGAAGGTCAAGAGAACGAGGCAGTTCAACTACTGCAGAATTAGACTCACTTAGTGAAAGTAGACAATTTTAAGGTGGTTTTCAGTTCTGTAATAACATTGCTTAGTATTTGGACAATATTATCTAACGCCAGACGTTACAGCTTGCGCCAGGCGTTAGCTGTTATCATGCTTTTCCTTTTATTTTTGTTTTTATCTATTCTGTGAACTGTTTCTGCGGTGTGTTCTAATATTTATCTTTTGAAAAACAATTTATAAACTATAGCTTTTATGTAAGATTAATTTCTCATTATATTTGTTCTTAAAGCACATAGTTATTATGAATTTTAACTTCCAATTTTTCAGATTTTGGTTAAGCATGATAGAGGCAAACAAAGGACGCAAATATATTAAGTAACCTAGCAAAATTTGCGCATTTTATAAATTTAGCCTAATTCCCCTAAAATACCTTTTAAATCCATTTTGACAATTATTTCATTTAGTCTTAAAAATATCATACACTGGATATAGAAGGATAAAAATAAAAAGGATAAGTAGATCACTTGAAAAATGATATGATTTTTATTCAACTTTATTCAATTTAATTTCTTTATGGATTTTGGTTTAATATGTGAAAGTCATATCACAAGTAATATAAAGTGATCATATTATGATGGCTCAAAGAAATAAAAGCAAAAGAACCAAAAAGGAAATTAAGCAAATCATGAAGTAGAGAATTGATATTTTATTTTTAGTTGATTTCTACTTCATGCAAATAATTGGATACTAATGAATGAGAGATTTAGGTATCCAAAGAGGACCGGGTGTGGCGGTTCCTTTGGGTACCCAAATATATCGTGTTTGCTTTTGGGGAGATATGATTGAATGGGCTCTTTTGATTTGAGTTTGTGTTTCATCTTTAGCTTTGGGTCTCCATTCAAATCTTGGTTTAACATTATTTTTAGTTTTCAAATTTCCATAATCATTTACTTGAATATTTGGATCAAAAAGGTTTTTGAATTTATAATTTGAAGGAAATTTGTTTGCATTTAATTTTAGGTTGGGAGAAACATGATTTTGTAAATAATGGTGATTTTGATTTTGATTTACAAATCCTTTATGTTCCTTTGTCCCATTTTTAAACTTAGTTAAAACATTCATATTCATATTCATATTCAACATGTTTTTAGGTATTTCTTGATATTGTGAATTTTTATTTATAAATTTCATAAGCAAGTTGATTTTTGTTTTTAATTCATCATTCTTAATTTTTAAATTATGTCTAGCTTTATTATAAGCGATTGTGCTATTTTTAAGAATGGAAACAATTGAATTAATATGATTTTGATAGTTATTTCTATATTCATCAAATGTTTCATCCATCTCTTTAATTTGAATTTTATAGTCCTTACACTTAGCACAATCTTTTTTCAAGGATGAATTTTCTAGACATAATCTTTCATTTTGTTCTTTTATAAAAAGAAGTTCCTTTTCAAGTTCCTTGTGTTTTTCTTTTGATTCATTATATTCTACACAAGGTGTAGTGTTTTCAACTAAGGAACCATGGATAGAACTAGATAAATTTGAATTTGATTGTTCATTAATTTTTGCCTTTAAATTTTTATTTTCTAAGCGCAAATGTTTATTAGCAATTGTTAATTTCTTAATTTTGCGCTTTGTAATTTGAAGCAATTGTAATGAAGAGATAGAAGTATAAAAAATGGGATTTGATTTCCTTACGTTGCTTTTGGGGAGGCACGATTTGAACACATAGTTTCTTTGACATCTTTATGGCACTCCTCTTCCGAAGATAGTATTTCTTCTTCTCTTTCATTTGATGTGTACTTCATGGATCCATCATGAGAGGAGCTTTCTTGAAAATTTGTGCAAGCTTGTATGTTCTCCAATTCTTGTGTTTGTTCCATACCTGTAAGAGGAAAATCATACATTTCTTCAAGAAATTTCCATACTTTGTATGCACTAGAAAAACAATATATTAATTTGAAGATATCTTGAGATAAAGCACAGAAAATATAATTCATAGCTTTTGAATTTAGGTGACGCTCTTGTTTATTTGATTCGTCCGCTGGTCTTGTTATTGCTATATCCCAAGCGTTGATATCTAATGTTTTGATAAACCTTTCCATTAACAATTTCCACCCTTTATAATTTCTTCCTTCGAATAAAGGTGATGCAAGAGATTTTTCTTCTTCAAAAAAATTTCTCCCATTAATAGAAGCGAGATCATGAGACGCCATTATTCCCGATTGTTAAGCTGATTAGGAATAACCTAGCTCTGATACCACTTATTGGATCTGTAGGCGCCCTTAGAGGGAGGGTGAATAATGGTTTTAAAAACTTTAAACTTTAATAGAAAACTTTTGATATTTTGATCGAAGTTACATCAAAAGTAAAGAGATAATGAAATTAGAAATGAAATCAATTTTATTAAACAAGAAAAGACATGATTAACATTTATAAAATTGATTACAAAATCTGATTTCAATGACGCTAGAAATCGAAGCGAATAATATGAAAACCCTTTTTGTTTTCTATACCGACTCGTATCCCCACGAACCGGTTGGCTTTAGCCGATCTCTCCCCAGATACGGCCTCAAGCCGCTCTAGCCAATCTATCACCAGAAAGGCCTCGAGCACTCCATAGATCTACTCCCTAGACCCAGTCGCCAACAAGAGGCGAATTACTCCCTAAGTCCAACCTAGACCTAGTCGTCGTGTGGCGAATTCACGAACCGATTACAAAGATGAAATAAAGGACAAAATACAAAATACAAATATAAAACTCCCTATGAGGTAATCTGAAGGAGACGCCGAAGAATCGCTGAAGATCGTAGAAGTCCTAGCGTGCGTTCTTCGCGTTGAGTTAGTGTGTTGATCCAAGCCTCCTTTGATTCCTCCTTTTGAAATATAAGTGGGAGATTGATAAGTAGTTTCTAGTCATAATATTTTAGGTTAGTTTAGTATAAATTTCCCTAGTTTTAATTATATTTTCTTTATATTTTATGTTTGTTATGTTATGTTGTCATGTTGTGTTATGTTTGTTATTTTATGTTTATTATTGTTATTTTATGTTTATTGTTGTTATTGTATGTGTATTATTTTATATTGTTGTAATGTATGTTTGTTATATTTTATGTTATAATTTATGTTGTTATTTTATGATCTAATGTTTGTTATATTTTAATTATGTTATGCAATGTTATTATTTCATGTTGTTTTAATTTCTCATAAAACTAACGTTTTATTTTATTTTATTTTGTAGGAATGTTGTCGCCGCAACGCCATCGTCGCGCCATCAATATTCATGCCGCATCACCATGCTCGCCGCAACGCCACGTCCGCGCCATCTTCGCCAACCCATGCATCATGGTCGCGCGCCTCGTCAAAGCTAAACTCGCCGCGACGCCATCGTCGCCATTTACCCATACCAGCTCATGCAAACCGCCACCTTTGCATGAGGTCATCGCGTTCGCCGTCGTGTACCCGTCCATACCGATATCGTCGCACCATGCAAATTCAGCCCAACACATGAAGCAGCACGAGCCCTTGTTACGACGCAAAACCCAGCCGGCCACTATTTCATTCCATGCAACCCGGTCATATTTCTACTATCTCATTCACGTGGATATTAAATCATCATTCACCATTATTATTAATTTCCTAAAGGCATAACTTTTTAATTCAAATCATTTATATAGCTGCCACCTTTGCATGGCTCCAATTCAAGCATGGCCGATCCTCCCTCTCTCCTCCATTCTCTTTTATTTTCTTAAAATAAATTCTTCTCTCTCTCCTTTTAAATTCTTTTCTCTTCTTTTATTCTCATTCATCTCCTCTTATTTCTTCTCTCTCCTTCTATTTTAATTCTCCTTCATCCCCCTTCTTCCCTTTTAATATTCTATTTTATTTTATTTCTCTTTAAATGAAATGCAATGCATGAGGACCATTCTCTCTCCTCCTCTTTATCTCCCTCATTAAACACCATTCATGCATCTTTCTTCTATCTAGAAGCTTCCCCTTCACCTATATATATGACCTCACTCTCCAAGCTTTCCCCCCCTCTCTCTTGCTCCACCCCTTTTGGGTAGAGATGTCTTTATTTTCCTTTCATTATAGATTTTAGTTTGTTTATTTTATTTTTATGTAATTTCGTTTCATGCAATGTTAATTAGATTTTGTTTTTAGCAAATTTGTTTCTTCCTACACTCTTTTTATTTTATAGCAAGTAGTATAATTTGTAGACCTTGGTTTTTACAAATTTTGGAATGAAATAAATATCTCTCTCTTATATTCGTTCTTTTTCACCTTCGATTTATTCGTGATTTATATCGGGTTCATATGTCGATGTGTGAACTTTTGTATCTGATTTCGTATTCTAGTTAGCCGAGAGGCTCATGCGTATGGATTGATCGCTCACGAATAAAAAGAGTTGCTCGCAACCCTCGAGAGAGGATGACGAAAATCTTCTGGATAGGAGTCAAATCCTATAGCGGGATTCAACTCGTTAAAGCGAGTTTTAGGGGTTTCGATTAGAATGAGAGTTCGGTCGATCAACCTAATCTCAGGTGGGCGTATTCCTCGAGAGAGGTGCGTTCATAAATCGGGAATCTCCACGGTCAAGGATCGGATTAGACGTTTATAAACTATCATTATTATTTCATTTCGAAGTTTGTTTTATTCAAGTTTAGATTTCTTATTTCGAATTTTCATTTTAATCATAAAATTATCATAAATCTTTCATCGATAAAATAATAGTTAGTTTTCTCGAAGTAGGAGTACTCGACAGACCCGTGTTTTAATACGACCTTGATATATTTTATATCCTATGCTATATTTCGATAGGTACACTTGCCTTAATCGAGTATAGAATGGAGAACACGATTTTCTCTATCAGAGATGTGTTTGTAAAATATGGCCTTGACAAAGTTTCTGAAGTGCTGGAATAGGGCTCTTGACTATCAGTTGTCGGAGAAGACAAAATCCTCCGATTTATAGAATTTGAGCTAACGCCGGCGTTAAGTCCTAACGTCTGGCGTTGACCATGTATAGCAGTATATTAATGGCTCGGATCTTCAGAAGAGGAAGGAGATTCTGCACTTTAGGAATGTTTTATTTTAGGCAATATCAACGCTGGCATTAAGGCTAACGCAGCGCGTTGGGTAAATCATTCCTAATGTTCCTCCTGAAATCACGGCTGCTTTCTCCCTGCCAAATTCGTTGACCGGATAGAGCCCAGCGTTAAGACTAACGCCTGGCGTTGAGTTTCATCTTTAATTTGTTGGCACTCCAATTCGTCGAGCAGATAATTTCGTCGAACACAATTCATCGAACTGGCTTTATCTTTCATCGAACAAAATTTTGTCGAACTGAGTTCGTCGAACGGGCTTCATCATTTGTCGAACGAAATTTTGTCGAACGCAAGATCGTCGAACGCAGTTTCTATTTCGTCGAACCCAGCTTCCGTTCTTAGCGGCTTGATTTTGTCGATCCCAACAGCTAGTTCGTCGAACAAAAATTTCATCGAACACATTTCGTCGAACGCTGTGCTATGCATTTCGTCGAACGATGATTTCGTCTAGCGCTATCGCCCAGCGTTAAGCTTAACGCCTGGCATTAAGCAACTTTCAATCCTTCAGCTTGTGGTTAGTGCCAGACCATTGTTGCAGATACCTGGTGTCAAAACTGTCCATACCTACATGCTAAAAACACAATGGTAACAAGATCAAATACAAGTAGGATTTGTTATTCTCAAATCAAAGGGATGCAGAAAACAATGTTCCAACAGAGCTGGTGCTGGATCAGGTGAAACAGGATCTTGACCAGCCATCTTGACTGGAGAGCGTGTTGTGGATGAATCTTCAGAGGGCACTATGAAAGAAAGAGGATCGGGGATAGATGGTATAGTGTCTTCATGGAATTCTTGTAGAGCCTTGAGGTAGGCCCGATCATATGAAATTAGAGGGATCTCCCCCTAAGTTGATGACTCCCGCTGAGCAAAGGGCATGATTCTTGGAGGTGATGACTCCCCCTGAATGGCTGCATCTGGAGGCTGTAACTTAGATGAAACAGCTGGTTCTCCTTCAGAGCTGAAGGAGAGAGGGATTGCTGTTGTGTAGACAGTGTTAAATTTTTTGATTTGAATCGTTTAGGAGTAAGTAGGAGTTGCATCAACTGAGTTATAGCCAAACAACCACAATGCCACACAGCAACACAAATCTTTATTAAAACACAAAACTTGATTACAGTGCAAGGTATACATTGGCGAGACATGATTCATAAGAATCACGAAGGAGAGAAGAACAAAACACACCAAAAACAAATCTGGCGACCTGACAAGGCAGAGACCGCACAGAACGCTGAACTCCAGAGATCGCCTGGCTTGACCTGAGGCCGCACGAACAGAAAACAGGCAAGATGACCTGCATTGCAAGACCGCCACCTCAGACCGCACGAACTGGAGCTTATTGAACCGAACAGAGAACAGAAGCTGTCGCCAGACCGCAACTCAGATCGCCTAACCGCAGAAGGTCGCCTGATCGCCGAGCTCGCTGCGAACAGCACAAGAACAACATAAACCAGTTTGCAGACAAGCCGCTGCCGAACTGTTTATTCAAGCCGCTGGGAAATTACTAAGGAAGGAGACTGCAACCTGCTGACCGCAAACCTGCGAACACAACAAACAGTCAACTCGCTTCCGAGACCGCCCGACCTCAAAGTTGAGACCGCATAAAACAACCCAGGCTCTAGTTCTTACAGTTCTCATTGTGAATGACGGGCCCTGCACCCCTATTTATAGGCAAGAAGACGGATGTCGTCACCGCCGCAAGAGAGGTACAATCACCACCCATTAGATCGTGAGCGGTCTCACAGAACAGACCGCGCGATCACACCACTTGGATAATGTCCTGTCCAAGACCGCAAGTCAGCAGCAGACCACACAAGCCGCGCGGACACAGATCAAACATTCCTTAGATCGCCAAGAGCAAACCAAGAGCATCTGGCCGACATCAGACAAGTCGCCAGATCAACCTGTATAAGCCGCCCGGTCACAGCCGTTACACAAGAACAGACCGCCCGGTCTTCTTACAAAGAAGATAGACCAACCAGGCAGAGCAGACCAGGAAGAGACCGGAACATGCAAGAACAAACCGGTCAATACATCAGACCGCCAGAGCCAGACCGGCAGAGCACCAACACAGAGACCGCGCGGTCTCTGCGGTCACTAAAAAAACAGACCGTCGGCCACCTTCCAATCCACTTCAATAATTTCAACACTCACCCTTGAAGTGGGAAGTGGAAACTAGCCCAAGTAAACTCCGCAACCGAGTAAACGGTCCCTTCGCCAGCGGATTTGTGAAGATGTCTGCAACATTGTCCACACTCCGAACATGCTCGACCATAAGAGATCCTCCCAACACCTTATCACGAATGAAATGGTACTCAATCTCAATATGCTTGGTCCTCGCGTGATAGACTGGATTATTAACCAGCTTGAGAGCACTCTCATTGTCACCGCGTAGCATAGTGGGACCTCGGACCTCCTCATGAACGTCCTCCACCAACCTCCTGAGCCAAACGACTTCCTGAGCTGCCAAGGCCGAAGCCTTGTATTCCGCTTCTGTGGTAGATACAGACACTGAGTCCTGCTTTTTGCTGCACCAAGAAATAGTTGTGGGGCCTGCCATAAAGACATAGCCAGACGTTGATCTCCGATCATCCACGTCTTCCCCGTAATCAACATCCATGTACCCGTGCAACTCCAAGCTTGACCCTCTCCTATATAGGAGACCCAGATCAGAAGTCGACTTCACATATTTCAAAATTCCTTTTGCCGCCAGAAGATGAGGCTTCCATGGTTCCGCCATGTACCTACTCACCTTGCCAACTACATAAGCAATATCTGGCCTCATGATGGTCAAGTAGATCAAGCTCCCAACCAGAGCTCGGAACACCAACGGTTCAGATAGAACTCTCCCCTCATCCTTCCGAAGTTTATGATGTTGTTCCAGAGGTATAGAACTGCTCTTCCCTTCCTCCAGCCGAATCGTTGAACGATCCGCTCCGCATATCCAGCCTAAGAAATGAACACTCCGCTCTCCCGCCTCTGAACCTCGAGTCCAAGGAAATGGTGAAGCTCACCCAGATACTTCATCTCAAATCTGATAGCAAGCTCGGCTCTCAGCCTTGCTACTGCCTCCTTCGAGTTCCCGGTGACAATCATGTCATCCACATACAGCAGAACAATAACCCGAAGCACCCCCCTCCTTCTTGACGAACAAGCTAGAATCAGAGTCTGAAGCAAAGAACCCGCAGAATAGAAGATACTCCGCGATCTTCCCATGCCACGCCTGAGGCGCTTGCTTCAATCCATACAGGGCTTTCTTCAGTTTGCAGACGTAGTCCGGACAATCCTTCGAGATGAAGCCCGGCAATTGGATCATGAAGATATCCTTGTCAATCTCTACGTATAAGAAAGCATTCTTCACGTCGAGCTGCCAAATCTCCCATCCACTAGATACCGCCAAAGCAACAACAGATCGGACCGAAGTCATCTTTTCCACTGGACTAAACGTCTCATCATAATCTTCACCGTACTGCTGTGAGAACCCGCGAGCCACAAAGGAGATCCTTGTATCACTCGATCGTGCCGTCAGCTTTCTTCTTGAGCTTATAGACCCACTTGCATGTCACAGGAGTAATGCCCTTGGGCCTGGGCACTAGAGACCAAGTCTCGTTCTTCTTGAGAGCATCCATCTCTTCCTGCATAGCAATGTCCCACTGCTTCACGCCTTTGGCCTTCTCAAAGCTCGATGGCTCCCGCTTATCCAAGGGTCCAGCAAAGAAACATGAGACAAATCTCACCATGTTTCCTCCTGTGTATCGATCTGGTGGCTTGATAGTCCTCTTCGACCTCCTAAGAGGTTGCACCTGACTAACCACCTCCTCAGCTACTTCTTCTGTGCTAGCTCCTCTTCCAGGTGAACTTGGAGCATCGCTCCCCCTGCTTCTAGAACCAGAAGCCTCCACCTCTGAGCTTGACACAGCTGGAGCTCCTGGTGAAATAGGCAACTCCACTTGAAGATTTTCCGCAGCCTTCCCTTTTTCATCAACCCTGCTCTCCGGTAGTTCAACTCCTGAACTCCCCTTGTAGGAATTCACCTCATTGAACACCACATCCCGAGATACCACTGATCTTTGTGTCTTTGGATCCATGCATCTCCATCCCTTCTTCCACTCATCATATCCAACAAAGACTAGCTTCCTTGCTTTCGCATCTAGCTTTGTCCGAAGAGCATCAGGAATATGCACATAACAGGTTGACCTGAACACCCGAAGGTGTACAACACTTGGCTTATCCTTGAACATCAGTTCATGAGGGGTCTTCATGTTGATAGGACTTAGAGGCATCCTGTTGATGACGTATGTCGCACAAGACATTCCCTCCGCCCAAAAAGACTTTGGGATACTCTTGGCATGAAGCCAGCATTTGCAGGTTTCCATGAGATGACGGATCTTCCGCTCTGCAATGCCATTTTGCTGTGGAGTATGGGCACAAGTGAGCTCTCTCCGAACACCGTGCTTCCTGCAAAAACTTGAGAAGTCACCAGAGGTGAACTCCCCACCATTGTCAGTTCTCAATTTTTTCACCCACAGGCCTAACCGACCTTCCACCAGCTCCTTGAACTCCACGAACTTTGCAAAAGCTTCTGACTTCTCTTTTAGAAAATATACCCAGACATATCTGGTATAATCGTCAATCAACACCAACATATATTTGTTGCCTCCAAGGCTTGGGGTGGCAGTCGGTCCCATCAAATCACCGTGAATGCACTCCAACGGTACTTTGCATCTTGTTTGCGATTTATCAAATGGAAGTCGATGAGACTTACCAAACTGACATCCCGCACAAACATGATCATCTCCATAGGAGGACAAGCTAGGCATGCCCTTGACAAGGCCCCTTACCGTCATAGCCTTCAATTTGGCCATTCCTACATGCCCCAACCTTTCATGCCAGATAGTCGCGCTATCATTGGTCCTCATCTTGTCAACATAGGTACTTGTCGATAAAAGGAACAAGCCCTTTACCCGCTTTCCAACATGAAAGACATCTCCCTTTATCTTCGGTTGAGTTTTAAGAAACTTCACTTCTGTTGGGCCAAACAAAACGTGATAATCGGCATCGAACGCATTGGTCACAGAGAAGAGATTCTTCATCATACCCTGCACGTGATAAACACTCCTCAATGTGAGTGGACCCTTATCAATGCTCAGAGAGACAATACCTTCTTGTTCTACTACATGAACAGAATTATCAGCCGTAATGATTGCATTGTTACCTGAGTAAGGTGCCAAAGAAGAGAACTTTGATTCATCCCCGGTGAGGTGATGCCCACACCCTGAATCCACGATCCAATCCTCTTTGAAGTTGATGGCAGCCAAGGCCTTAACGGGCATCGCCGTCATATTGGCCGCAAAGGCTCCTCCGCATCCAGCTTCATCAGACTTTGGCTTCTCCTTCTCCGCTGCATGCCTCGGCTGAAGATTAACACGGCAATCCTTCTTGAAGTGACCGGGCTTATTGCACCTGAAGCACCTTGGTCCCTCTCCCTTCTTCTTCCCATCAGACTTAGGAGCATAACCCCTATCCTGCTGACCTGAAGTAGAGGGTCCATCATGACCTGGCTTCTTCTTCTCCCACTTCTTCTTATTCTTCCCAGATAACAACACATCACTATCTCCCCCAAAGATAGAAGTCCCTGCCATTTATCTTGCTAAACTTTCCTGCGAAGCAAGTAAGTTTTCCAACTCCAACAGAGATGGTTGATTTGCCCAACCCTGAACTGATGTCACAAAGGCAAGATACTCCTTCCGCAACCCGCGGATGATATGCCTCTTCAGTTTTGCCTCCGAGATGGGCTCATCAGGGTCCAATGTAGAAATTTCTGCTGTGAGGTTCTTCATCTTGAGAAAGAAGGTAGAGATGGAAAGATCACCTTGAGAGGCTTTCGCCAACTCATTTTCAAGAAACTGTAGTCGAGCTACATTCTTCTTATTGAACAGTCCATCCAAAGACGTCCAAATCTCAGCAGCAGAATTACATCCAATGATGTGATCAAATAGCTCTGGTGAGATAGCCCTCTTGAGTGTGAACTCTGCCTTTGCATTAGTCCTCCTCCAAAGTCTCACATCTGCCATATTATCTCCTGCTAGATAAACTTCTTGTGTGTCTTCTCCTCCAACTATATCCCATAGATCCTCGCCAAGCAAATAACTCTTCATACACGACTTCCACTTCTTGTAGTTAGTCGATGTGAGGAGTTCAATACCAAGCCCTCTTGCGCATCCAGCTTCCATGGCAAACTATGTGGTCTCTTCTTCACAACGACGATGGCAACTCAAGTTGAACACTGCTTATCCACTCCAACAACCTGCCTCTGATACCATGCTAAAAGTTTTGATTTGAATCTTTTAGGAGTAAGCAGGAGTTGCATCAACTGAGTAATAGCCAAACAACCACAATGCCACACAGCAACAAAAATCTTTATTGAATCACAAAACTTGATTACAGTGCGAGGTATACATGGCGAGACATGATTCATAAGAATCACGAAGGAGAGAAGAACAAAACACACCAAAAACAAATCTGGCGACCTGACAAGGCAGAGACCGCACAGACCGTTGAACTCCAGAGACCGCCCGGCTTGACCTGAGGCCGCACGAACAGAAAACAGGCAAGATGACCTGCACTACAATACCGCCACCTGAGACCGCACGAACTGAAGCTTATTGAACCGAACAGAGAATAGAAGCTGTCACCAGACCACAACTAAGATCGCCTAACCACAGAAGGTCGCCTAATCGCCGAGCTCGCTGCGAACAGCACAAGAACAACATAAACCAGTTCGCAGACAAGCCGCTGCCGAACTATTTATTCAAGCCGCTGGGAAATTACCAAGGAAGGAAACCGCAAACTTCTGACCGCAAACCTGCGAACACAACAAACAGTCAACTCGCTTCCGAGACCGCCTGACCTCAAAGTTGAGACCGCACAAAACAACCCAGGCTCTACTTCTTATAGTTCTCGTTGTGAATGACGGGCCCTGCACCCCTATTTATTGGCGAGAAGATGGATGTCGTCACCGCCGCAAGAGAGGTACAATCACCACCCATCATATCGCGAGCGGTCTCACAGAACAGACCGCGCGATCACACCACTTGGACAACGTCCTGTCCAAGACCACAAGTCAGCAGCAGACCACGCAAGCCGCGTGGACACAGATCAAACCTTCCTTAGATCGCCAAGAGCAAACCAAGAGCATCTGGCAGACATCAGACAAGTCGCCAGATCAACCTGTATAAGCCGCCTGGTCACAGCGGTTACACAAGAATAGACCGCCCGGACTTCTTACAAAGAAGATAGACCAACCAGTCAGAGTAGACTGGGAAGAGACCGGAACATACAAGAACAAACTGGCCAATACATCAGACCGCCAGAGCTAGACTGGCAGAGCACCAACACAGAGACCGCGCGGTCTCTGCGGTCACTAAAAAAATAGACCGGCGGCCACCTTCCACTCCACTTCAATAATTTTAATAGACAGAGTCTTGAGGAGGTTGTTGCTTATTGGTAGAATTCTCCCCCTGCTTTATATCATTCATGAAAGATATAAATACATCGGCAGGTACAACCGACGATCTGATCTCTGCATCAAGAGACTTGATGTTAGAGTTAAGATCCGTCAATTTTTTGTATTGGGCGCAGAGCTTGCGATAGCAACCCTTTGAGAAATCCAGATAGAGGGAGCTGAACTATGAAAGAAGAGTTTCCATGGCTTGATCAACTGCGTCGGCAACATCTTGGAGAGATGTCATTGCTATGCTGCGAGTACCTGCACACAACGAAGAAAGAGATGAAGAAGGAGAAGATGGAGAGAGCAAGAGGGAGAAAAATCTGAATAGCACGCTAGAAATATATGCATAAGTCGCTTTGAGTAGAGGAATCGTAGCAACTTAGGGTTTATTCAAAGCAACGTCGAATTGAGCGGAGTTCAGCGCGCCAAATCATGTCAATGTGCACGATCTGTCAAATTGAAAGAGCGTCGAGTTACAGTCGGCGTGGCTTCGAAATATAATCATCAATGATGATGTCGATGTGAGCGTCCATAAGTATTCGACGTTACGTCGAGTGCTATTCGCATGATCCTTCCCAAGATGCTCTTGAAACTGACGTCGAGTTGAAGTCGACGGTACGTCAATTTGAATTCAACGCGGCTCTAATTAAACAGTTATGATTTTCTTTAAGATCCTTGCTATTTTTCCCAGCAATAATTTTGTATAGAAAATAGGTCTTTATACATAATAAGGGGAACCTACGAAGCTCCATCAAGCATCCCCAGTGCATTGATGAAGATCTTGTGCTTACTTTTATCAAGAGGCTTAGTGAAGATGTTTGCCCTTTGAGTGTCAGTAGATATGTATTGAAGGTTGATTTTACCCTTCTCTACATTATCTCTGAGAAAGTGGTGCCTTATCTCTATGTGCTTAGTTCTGTTGTGGAGAACAGGATTAGAAGCAATTGAAATTACACTAGAACTATCACAATAGATTGTGGAATCTGCAAGGGGGAAGTTGTAGTCTAACAACTGATTTTGCATCCACAAAATTTGTGAACAACAGCTTTCTGCAGCTATATACTCAGCCTCAACTGTAGAAGTGGAGACTTTGGTTTGCTTCTTGCTAAACCATGAGATCAGACTAGCACCCAGAAACTGACATGTTCCTGAGATGCTTTTTCTAACCAGCCTGCATCTAGCATAGTCTGCATCTGAATATCCAATCAATTCAAATCCAAATTCAGTTGGATACCATAAGCCAAGCTTAGGAGTACCCTTCAGATATCTGAGAATTCTTTTGACAGAACTCATGTGGGATTCCTTTGGGTCAACCTCAAATCTTACACAAATACAGGTAGCAAACATTATATCAGGTCTGCTAGCTGTTAGATAGAGAAGAGATCCAATGGCTGCTCTGTAAGTCTTCAGATCAAATGACTTACCTTGTTCATCTCTATATAAAAACAACATTAGTAGCCATGGGGGTTTTCATAACAGATGCATTCTCCATCCCAAACCTTTTAATGAGTTCTCTGGTATATTTGGATTGGGATATGAAAATGCCATCTGGATTTTGTCTAACTTAGAGACCAAGGAAATAGGATAATTTCCCCATGCTACTCATCTCAAATCTTGACTGCATTAGGTAAGCAAACCTTTTACATAAAAATTGATCTGTGGATCCAAATATAATAGAATGTACCTATATTTGCACAAGTAGTAGCTGATTCTTATGTGCTCTTGTGAAAAGGGTTTTATCCACCTTTCCTTTTTCAAAGTTGTGTTCCAGGAGAAAGGTGGATAAGGTCTCATATCAAGCTCTTGGAGCTTGCTTTATACCATATAGTGCGTTATCTAATCTATATACAGAAGAGGGAAAAGTTGGATTGACAAAACCTGGTGGCTGCTCCACATACACCTCTTCTTGTAGTTTCCCATTGAGAAATGCACTCTTGACATCCATCTTGTATACATTGATCTTCATGTGGCAGCATATGCCAGGAATATTCTGATTGCCTCCAGCCTTGCTACTGGGGCAAATGTCTGGTTGAAGTCAATGCCTTCCTCTTGCCTGTACCCTTGGGCCACAAGTCTAGCCTTGTTTCTGATTATGATCCCAGTTGAGTCAATTTTATTTTTGAATACCCACTTGGTGCCAATCACTGGGTAATTCTTTGGTCTTTCAACCAAAGTCCAGACCTTGTACGAAAAAATTTCCCGAAGATCTAGAAGTGAGTAGGAATCGTACAACTTAAAGTTACAACCAACAACCAGAAGCACATGAAGCAAAGCAATCTTTATTGATAACAGCAGAAATCTTCGTTACAGAGCGAGGTATACATGGCGAGACATGATTTCGCCAGTACACAAAACCAAAAAGAGAAAAACAATGCTGAAGAAAGATAACTGGCGGTCTGAAAACAGAAGCCGCCAAACCGCGCGGTCAGGGTGTTCGCGCGACTAGAAAAGGAGACCGCGCGAACAGACTTCCAGCAACTTGAACCACACCACTAAAACTCCACGACCTCCCGAACTCCACTGATTCTCCCGAACTCCAGCAACCCACACTGCAAGCCGCAAGACCGCCCAGACACTATAGAAGAAGAGGTGACCGCTACTGTCCGCACTATCCGCAGAAGCTGCACAACGGGAATTCAATCAGCAAAGAGGACGGTCACCAAAAAAGGAGACCGCAAGAACTAGACGCGAGTTCAGCTTACACTTGGTGCGATTAATTTTGCTGCTACAGTGACTCCTATTTATAGGCGTGGGACCAGATCCAGTCACAACCCTAAGAGAAAGAGTCACCGCCCTGACCGCGTGACCAAGACCGGTCAACCCGCGCGGTCAGCAGAAGATCGCTTTGCGCTTAGTGAGCTCACCGACTTCAATCCGACCAGGATATCGCCACTCCTCCAAGAAGTCGCGCGATCATACAACACGCATGGTCATGATGCCCACCACCAGTGTTCGCATATAAGAGACCTCCCTCAGAGACCGTGAACACAGCCAAGTCGACAAAGGCAACAGCCCGCCAAGTCAACCAACACCAGTGACCGCATACATCAGCAGATCGCCAAGGGACCAACTTATGCGAACACAAAAGAGGAGACCGCGCGACTAAGAAAACCTTAGTCGACGCGCACCATCAAGAACCCAGACAGTCACTAGACCGGACTGCCCGATACCAGAATAACAACCCTGTGCGGTCAACAGCTTAACCCGCACAGTAAGAACAACATGCTCACCATGCGGTCACACGAACCATACCGCGCGGCCTCACCTCAGCAGCCTTGGACAGAGAATGGCGGTTAGGCCGAATAGACTGCGGCTAGACCGAATAGGTTAGACCACAGAGGAGACCGCAAAATCACGCGGTTAGATCAGACCGCGCGAACACCTCCCAGACCGCCAACATCACACTTCAACATTTTCAACACTCCCCCCTTGAAGTGGGAAGTTGAAAATAGCCCAAGTAAACTCCTCAGCCGAGTGAATGGCCCCTTCGCCAGCACCTTTGTGAATATGTCAGCAACGTTGTCCTGACTCCGAACATGCTTGACCGAAAGAGACCCCTCCAGCACCTTTTCATGAATGAAAAGATGCTCGATCTCAATATGTTTGGTCCTCGCGTGACACACTGGATTAGTAACCAGTTTGAGTGCACTCTCATTGTCGCCACGGAGCAGAGTTGGACACCGAACCTGTGGACATCTCTCACCAACCTACTAAGCCAGATGGCTTCTTGATCTGCCAAGGCCGAAGCCTTGTATTCCGCTCCCGTGGTACAGACAGACACAGAATCTTGCTTCTTGTTGCACCATGATATAGCTGTAGGGCCCGCCATGAAGATGAATCCAGACGTCGACTTCCCATCATCCGAATCTCCCTCGTAATCAGCATCCATGTACCCATGCACCTCGTAGCCCGCATCCCTCCTGTATAGGAGACCCATATCTGAAGTCGCTTTGACATACTTCAAAATATTCTTAGCCGCTAGTAGATGAGGCATCCGTGGTTCCGCCATATAACGACTCACCCTGCCAACTGCATACGCAATATCTGGCCTAGTGATCGTCAGATAAATCAAGCTCCCAACTAGAGCTCGGAACACAATCGGATCTTGCATAATCTTCCCCTCATCCTTCCGAAGTTTCATGGCCTTCTCCAGAGGTGTAGAAATGCATTTCCCATCCTTCATGCCGAATCGCTCCACGATTCGCTCCGCATATCCAGCCTGGCAAACTAGCACTCCACTTCCCTTCCTCTGCACTTTGAGTCCAAGGAAGTGGTTGAGTTCACCCAAGTACTTCATCTCAAATCCTCCTTCGAATACCCCGTCAAGATCATATCGTCGGCGTAAAGCAGGACGATGACTTGAAGCTCCCCGTTCTTCTTGACAAACAAGCTTGAGTCAGAGTCTGAAGCACCGAATCCACAGAATAGGAGATATTCTGCGATCTTCCCATACCACGCCCTCGGTACTTGCTTCAACCCATACAGGGCCTTCTTCATCTTATAGACATAGTCTGGAAAATCTTCAGATACGAAGCCTGGCAGCTGGATCATGAAGATATCCTTGTCAATCTCGCCGTACAAGAAAGCATTCTTTACGTCGAGTTGCCAAATCTCCCACCCATAGAATGCCACCAAGGCAATAACGAATCAAACTGAAGTCATCTTTGCCACCGGACTAAATGTCTCTTTATAATCTTCACCGTATTGCTGCGAGAATCCATGAGACACAAGGCGAGCCTTGTATCGCTCGATACTGTCGTCTGCCTTCTTCTTGAGCTTATAGACCAATTTGCATGTCACAGGGGTGATAGCCTTGGGCATGGGCACCAAAGACCAAGTCTCATTCTTCTCAAGAGCTGCCATCTCTTCTTCCATAGCTGAATCCCACTGTTTCACGCCTTTGGCCTTTTCAAAGCTCACTGGTTCCTGCTCATCCAGGGGACTAGCGAAGAAACACGAGACAAAGCTCACCATGTTTCCTCCTGTATAGCGATCATGGGCAATGATCGTTCGCTTCGATCTCCTCAACACTTTCTCCTGACACGCATTATCTTCAGCTGCTTCTTCTCTAGCTCCCCTTCCAGATAAACTAGGAGCATTGCTCCCCCTGCTTCTTGATCCAGAAGCCTCCGTCTCAGAACTAGAAATGGATGGACCACCTGGTGAAAAAGGCAGCTCCACCTGAAGATTTTCCACAGCTCTCTCCGGCTCCTCCACCCTGCTTTCTGGTAACTCAACACCAGAACTTCCCTTGTAAGACGTCACCTCATGACGTCGCGAGATACAACAAATCTCCGCGTCTCCGGGTCCATGCACTTGCAGCCCTTCTTCCAATCATCATATCCCATGAAGACTAGCTTCCTTGCTTTTGCATCTAGCTTCGTCCGAAGCGCATCTAGAACGTGCACATAGCAGGTGGAACCAAACACCCGAAGGTGTGCCACGCTTGGATTTTCCTTGAACATCATCTCATGCGGGGTCAACATGTTGATGGGACTTAGAGGCATCCTGTTGATGACGTAGGCGGCACAAGACATTCCCTCCGCCCAGAAGGACCTTGGGATGCTCTAGGCATGCAGCCAACACTTGCAGGTATCCATCAGATGACGGATCTTTCGCTCTGCAACTCGGTTTTGTTGTGGAGTATGCGCACAAGTAAGCTCCCTCTGGATGCCAGCCTTTCTGCAAAAACTAGAGAACTCACCAGAGGTGAACTCCCCCCCCCCCCCCCCCCCCCCATTATCAGTTCTCAGCTTCTTTATCCGCAGGCCTAGCTGACCCTCCACTAGCTCCTTGAACTCCACAAACTTGGCAAACGCCTCTGTCTTCTCCTTCAGGAAATAGACCCAGACATATCTGGTGTAATCGTCGATCAACACAAGCATATACCTGCTGCCTCCGAGGCTTGGGGTAGCAGTCGGTCCCATCAAGTCACCGTGGATACACTCCAACGGCACACTACTCCTTGTTTGTGACTTATCAAACGGCAGTCGATGAGACTTGTCGAACTGACATCCTGCACAAACATGATGGTCACTGTAGGAAGATAGACTAGGCAGGCCCTTTACTATACCTTTTACCGCCATAGCCTTCAGCTTATCCATCCCTACATGCCCCAACCACTCGTGCCATATAACGGCACTGTCATTTGTCCTCATCTTATCAACATAAGAATTTGTCAATAAAACGAACAAGTCTTTTGCCCTTCTCCCGACATGAATGACATCAGCCTTTACCGCCTCAACGTTTCGTAGAAACCTCACTTCTGTTGGACCGAACAGAACGTGATACCCAGCGTCTACAGCATTGGTCATGGAGAAGAGGTTTTTCCTCATTCCGGGCACATGATAGACACTCTTCAATGTTAGTGGGCCCCTATCACTGCCCAAGGAAACATCCCCCACCTTCTCGACAGTATGCACAGTATCATCATCAGTTATGATGGCATCATTACCTGAATAAGGTTGCGCTGAAGAAAGCTTCGACTCGTCCCCGGTGAGGTGATGACCACACCCTGAGTCCACGATCCAGTCCTCCTGATAGTTGATAGGAGCCGCAGCTCCGACAGAAGCCGAGAAGGCTCCTCCCCATCCTCCATCATTTTTCCTGGCCTCATCTTCCTCCTTCCCTGCAGCAGCATGCCCTGGCTGAAGATACACCCGGCAATCCTTCCTGATGTGACCAAGCTTTCCGCATCTAAAGCATTTGGGTCCTTCTCCCTTCGTATTCCTTTCAGCCTTGGGAGCATAGCCCCTCTCCTGCTATCCCAAAGTTGAAGACCCATTGCCTCTAGCGGTCTTCTTCTTCTTCTTATCCCATTTTTTCTTCTTCCCTGTGAAGAGAACCTCGCCTTCTCCCCCAGACACTGACACCCCCTCCATCTACCTTGTCAGGCTCTCCTGCGACGCAAGTAGATTCTCCAGCTCCAGCAGAGACGGCTGATTTACCCAACCCTGCACCGACGTCACAAAGGCCACATTCTGCTTCCGCAAGCCGCGGATGATGTGCCTCTTTAGCTTCGCCTATAAAATTGGCTCATCGGGATCCAGTGCTGAAATCTCGGCGCACAAGTTCTTCATCTTCAGGAAGAACATAGAGATAGACAGATCTCCCTGAGCCGACCTAGCCAGCTCATTTTCCAGAAACTGTAGCCTCGCTACATTCTTCTTGTTAAACAACCCATCCAGGGCTATCCAGATCTTGGCAGCTGATCCACACCCTAAGATGTGATCGAATAGGTCAGGTGATATTGCCCTTTTCAGAGTGAACTCTACTTTCGCATTAATCCTCTTCCAATTCCTTGCCTCATGACCATTATACCAACTGGGACAACTTCCTCCATACTATCTCCTCCAACAACCTCCCAGAGGTCCTCGCCCAGAAGATAACTCTGCATGCACGACTTCCACTTCTTGAAGTTAGTTGACGTGAGCATCTCAATTCCAAGACCTCTTGCAAAACCTGCTTTCATGGCTCTACCACTGGTTCCTTCTTCACAAAGGCGATGGCAACTTTAAGTTGTTCACTGCTCTATCCACTCCAACCTCCCTCTGATACCATGTGAAAAAATTTCCCGAAGATCTAGGAGTGAGCAGGAATCGTACAACTTAAAGTTACAGCCAACAACCAGAAGCACATGAAGCAAAGCAATCTTTATTGATAACAGCAGAAATCTTCGTTACAGAGCGAGGTATACATGGCGAGACATGATTTCGCCAGTAGACAAAACCAAAAAGAGAAAAATAATGCTGAAGAAAGATAACTGGCGGTCTTAAAACAGAAGCCGCCAAACCACGAGGTCAGGGTGTTCACGCGACTAGAAAAGGAGACCGCGCAAACAGACTTCCAGCTACTTGAACCACACCACTGAAACTCCGCGACCTCCCGAACTCCACTGATTCTACCGAACTCCAGCAACCCACACTGCAAGCTGCAAGACCGCCCGAACACTTTAGAAGAAGAGGTGGTCGCTGCTGTCCGCACTATCCGCAGAAGCTGCACAAAGGGAATTCAATCAGCAAATAGGCCGGTCACTAAAAAAAGGAGACCGCAAGAACTAGACGCGGGTTCAGCTTACACTTGGTACGATTAATTTTGCTGCTACAGTGACTCCTATTTATAGGTGTGGGACCAGATCCAGTCATCACCCTAAGAGATAGAGTCACTGCCCTGACCGCGTGACCAAGACAGGTCAACCCGCGCGGTCAGCAGAAGATCGATCTGCGCTTAGTGAGCTCGCCGACTTCTATCCGACCAGGAGATTGCCACTCCTCCAAGAAGCCGCGCGATCATGACAACCCGTGTCACAACCCGCATTTTCTCTGAATATAGGAATATCAGAGTAAGAGAAAATACGCGTCATGATGCCACGTCATGTAGGAGACAACTGCAGACGCTCAGGCGGAAACCTATTACTTACTTAATCAAAACATATTTACATGATAGATCATCATTTGAAATCATTTATTTGAGTTTGGGGGGGGGAACTGTGTCTCTCAGTTCATGGATCAACTAGTCCACCGAGAAAGTATATGTAATTGCAGCGGGATACTTGATTTAGTTCACTTAAGGTCCTAAATGCATGCGATGGCAGGACATAAAGTAAACGATATGCATATATCTAGGCGTAGTATAATTACAGAAAATATCTTTTAGGAGACTTTAAAGATAAGGATTTCAGCTTAAAAAGAATGCAATGAGAATGAAAGAAAAGCCATTTTATAACTATAGTGCACCTAGACATAAATCATTCCCAGAGAGAGCAAGATACACAAGATCTAAAAGTAGTGGCATTCAACTGGCAAATAAATTATAAGTATAAAAAGGGCACAATGGGCGTCAACAATATGACACTAACCCATTGGATCCAACTAGTATTTATGAACGCAAGAAGGAAACTAAAGACAACTACCTCGCAGCAGCGGGGTAAACAACAACTAAAAACTCTGAAACTCCAGGCTACACCTCTAGCCGCTACTGCTCTGAACCTGAGGCATTCAATAAAACAAAGAACACCTCAGCAAGGGAATTACAAGTGGCAGATAAATAAGCAGAAAAGAAAAATAAGGCATAAGGGGTACCAACCCAAGCCAAATTTACCGAAGGAGAAGCTCCAAACAAAGAACTAACAAAGCACCGAGTGCACCAATATCTTATAGAGGAACAAGTATAGTTCAATTATCTTGTTACATTATTTAAAGAGACTGATCAGCTCCAGTTAAACGGGTGGCGGTCCTTTATCCTCTGCCAACCCAAAAGGCCAAAAAAATACACGGGTGGTGGTACTTTATCCACTGCCACCCAAAAATCCAAAACCAGGTGGTGGTACTTTATCCACTGCCACCCAAATATAATTAAATTAAGATTTAGTTAAGGCACGGGACGCAACCCGAGATAACGGCACCAAAACACCTTAAGGATAGGGTTACAATGATATAAACATTACTCAAGACGATTCATAAGAGAAAACTCATAAGTTATCTAATCACAACGGGTACAAGATTTCATGAGAAAGGAGGAGTCCAAGGCTTAGATCAAGAATTCAGAACTAGGACCCAGGGTTTCTCGAGAAAGGTAGGAAACTTCTCGAGAAACAAACAGGAGAGACAAATTGGGATTTCTCGAGAAATAGGGGGAAGCTGCACTGGATTTCTCGAGAAATAGGGGAAGGCTGCACTAGATTTCTCGAGAATTAGGGGGACTGGACAATGATTTCTCGAGAATTAAAAAGACAACAGCACAAGTACTTCTCAAGAATCTAAAGGAAAGTAGGCTTCTCGAAAAAAGGAAGAAGGAAACAAGAACCAGGACGTTCGTCGAACGTCGTTCGACGAACGCAAGACCGTTCGTCGAACGTTGTTCGACAAACACAAGAACATTCGTCGAACGCAGGAACGTTCGACGAACACAAGGCCATTCGTTGAATGCCTGTTCAATGAACGCAAGACCATTCGTCGAACGCCCGTTCGACGAACTCAAGACCGTTCGTCGAACACAGAAACGTTCGTCGAACGCAGGAAAAAGGGAAACCTGCAGGCAAAGAGGAAAAGTAAGGCCGATTTCTCGAGAAATTAAATGCTACAGCAAGGAAAAGTAGACAAGGCTGAATTCTCAAGAACTAAAATGGTACAACAAAAGAAATAAATAAGGCTGACTTCTCGAGAAATTAAAGAAATCAGGTAGGCTTCTTGAAAAATTAAAGAAATCAGGCAGAAATGACACTCTTCGAGAAATATAAACCATTTCTCGAGAAAAGTAATCAAACAGCAGTGGAAAACTAAAATAGAAGGGAGGAGTTGTCGACTGTCAAGCAAACACTCGAAAATAAACATGCTAGAAGCACAGCCAGAATCCATAAACAAGGTAAACAGTGCTTCAAGAAAATAAGAAAGAAGGAGGAGAAAGCCACTTGCCTTAACCTTGCGAAAACTCGAAGTTCTCCGCTCCCAAGCTATGGATCGACAAAGAACTCACTCAAGCACAACAACCTGAAACTTTTCGGACCAAAGAGTTCCAAAAATGAGGGTTAGGTCACTACCCTAACTCCAAAAATTCCACTAAAAAGAAAAAGCTTACCACTAGAATGAAGATCTCGCCGAGAGCTTTCCGAATCCACTCTCCAAACACGATTCCGACCACTACAGCCTTCGAATCGCCGATCGGAAGCTCCACGACACTCCGCTCTCGCCTCTCTCGCTCGGCGGCTGGATTGGTTCGACAAAAGAAGAAGAAAAATAGGGAGAGGATTTTAGGTATTTATATAACCCTAAATTCCGTATTTAAATAATTAAATAATTTTCCCATTTTTACTTAAACAACGAGGACGAGCAAAATACCTCGAATTTTCAAAAAAATCGCACCTAAACTAAAAATCGGCGCTACGAATCCAACGACAAAGTCATAATTCAATTCCGACGAGCCAAACTCGGGATAAAGCTTCACGAAGCTAAAGACTTGACAACTACACAAAATCTTCTCTTCAACTCGAAACGACGCAAAAACTCGCACGCTCGATCAAAATTACATACTTTAACTAAGTTAAGGCTCAAAACTAAACCTGACGAGCTGACGTAACACCCTTGTGCCAAAATTACGCCACAGCGGTCACGTAAATAATAAACGAAAATCTGGGACGTTACAGTCACTCCCCCTAAAAAGAAGTTTCGTCCCGAAACTTGAAATCCAAAGATCAAGAAAGATACCTGATATAGATTTTGCGGTTTTGAAATTTAGTGAAGGTTTGAGATTTTCTCCAAAACTATATATGATAAAGGCAAGTGTACCTTATCGTCTATAGTATAGGATATTTAGGAATATCAAGGTCGTATTCCACGGGGCGCGTTGATTACTTCTACTTCGAGGAAAATCACCATTATCTTATCGACGAAAATTTCAGGTTTGTTTTTGCTTAACTAAAATTAAAACTAATTGCAAGCTAAATGAAAAGATCAAACATTGTGTGAAAGAAAAGAAAAATTAACATTCATAAAAGAGAAATTACTAAGGAGAGAAAGAGAACATGAAAGAGGAAACTTAATTTTATTGAAAACCAAAACGATTACAAGCTTAAAGAGAGATTACTAAGCTAGGAAAGTAAAGTTACAAGCTTTAATTAACTAGTGCAAGCAAGAAATAAAAACTAGTACATTACATGAAAAAGAGAACATGAAAGCTTAAGGAAGAACATAAACATGAAAGACTCACTATCAGCTCTAGCAGCACCTCCCCCACTCCAAAATTCTGAACCCTGGACTCAAGGAGAGCCTCTGAATTTATAGGCAAAAATTTCAGATTACACGCCCTCGGTCACGGGCGTGACCAAGGGCATGACTGCACTATTCACATCGGATCCGACAGCGTCGTGGGCTTTCTGGATGGCGCGGCGAAAAGTGGCATGTCACGGGCGTGACATGTTGGGTCACGACCGTGACTTTGGACGGCTTCATTTAATGCAGCGTGGGCTGTTTACGGCGCGGAGGCAGAGCAGGGATCACGCGGGCAAGTCACAGCTGTGACATGTGGGTCACGGGCGTGACTTAGGTTGACTTCTCGACAGCATCTCCATGTCTCGTCAGCAGTCAGCTGGGAAGATTCTAAAATTACACGCCCCTAGTCACGGGCGTGACACTTGGTCACGGGCGTGACCGAGGGCGTGACTCACTGTGGACTAGCTCAAATGGCGCGGCATCGACTCTGGACTGATCTTTAGGTTACACGCCCTTGGTCACGGGCGTGACTGAGGGCGTGTACTTGTCAATTTCTCCAATTTGTCCCAAAATTCTGCAAAAAATGAAATTAGGCTAAATTAGAAACAGAATTTCAAAATAAACACTTATGACCTAGAAATGATATAAAAAGGGAAAATACAAATTAAATATTTACAAAATTTTCTATTAAAATTTTATGAAAATACTACTTATCAAATACCCCCATACTTGAGGTTTTGCTATTCCAGAGCAAAAGTGTGAGACATAATTTATAAGACATCCTTAAAAAAATTTAATTTAAAACTAAAATTTCATTTAACCAAAAGTTAAGTTAACAGTAAATTCAAGGGGGAGTTAAGTCTTAAATTATGATGATGATTTGAAAAGAGGGAAAAATGTTTAGGCAAGAACTTCTCAAGAAAATTAAGTAGTTTGACAAAATTGTAGAAATTATAAAACTAAATTAAATTTAAATTATAAGAACTCTACCTTAAAAGAAACTTAAGGAAAAGTAAATTACTAAATATTGCTCTCTCCATAATTTTCAACAAAAACTAGAACAATGATAATTGGCTAAGGGGGATTTCATAAAATTTGGCATGAGAAGAGATCTTTGATTTGAGGTGATGAATTTTATCCTCTCACCTTTATTTATTTTTTTTTCTCTTCTAATAACAACCCAAAATGTATATGGTTTAGGAGTAATGAATTTTATCCTCTTACTCCATGCCATATAATCTTTTCAAATATTTTGGGTGCATATGTTTTTGGGAATAATGAATTTTATCCTCTTATTCTCATGACATATGATCTTTTCAACTTCATTTTTTTATGCCACAAAGGGGGTAAGGAAGGGAAATAAATCTAGCTAGCTTTAAATTATATTGAGAGCAAATTCTAGTAACATTAAATTTCCTAAGATCTAAAAAGTTGGAAGAAAATATAATTGAAATCTAAAGAGGTTTAGGAAATTCGCTACAAAATGAAGCCATTTAAAAATAAAAAGAGAAGTCATGCTAACAAAATTCTCTAATCAATTTAAAATCATAAGATGATTCTTAAATCAAGATTACCTCAAATTTAAAATTAACAAACTATGATAAGCAAAATTTTAGCCAATTAAAAACTTAAACATGCTTATAAACATTCTCAACTAAATTTCTAAGAAGTCACAAAAACAACTAATAGGAGAGGTATAAGATTTAAATTTTTTGTATTTTAAGTTTTTTCATATTTTTTTTTTTTGAATTTTTATATTATCTTTTTTTGGATTTTTGATAAGAAATAAACAAAAACAAATATTAAAAAGCTAACAACTTTTTTTTGTTAATTCTTGGACTTCCCGAGGTATACCCCGTGAAGGGTTCTCACGATACTAGGAGGTGAGATGGGGTGAGGTCCCAAATGTCCCTTTCCAAGATTTAAATTTTTTCTATTTTCTAATTTTTTTTTGAGTTTTTGGGTTTTACAGGCGCTAAAATAGAAGAAAACATAAGAAAATATATATTTTTTTTTGTTTTGAACATTTTCTAATTTAACGATTATTTACAAAGAACTATTTACACCCTCATACTTAAAGTTAAACATTGTCCCCAACGTTTAAAACTAAGTATGAAGTAAAAGAAAAAAAGTGCAAGACAAAACAAAAAGGAAATGCATGATAAAAGAGAAGGAAGAAAGAGAAAGGGCTTCCCTGATTTTTTGAAGTTTGCGCGGGGAAGCGACGATTACCTACAAAATATGTTAAAGAACAAGAGAAAAAATAAAAAGATAACTTTGGGGTGCCTCCCAAAAGCGCTTTGTTTAAGGTCGCGTAGCTTGACCCACTTGCCGATCATATTATAGGTTGAAATACAATCGAATCACTCTTTTCATTAGTTAATTCTCCCGGAAGATATAATTTAAGGCGGTGCCCGTTAACTTTGAAGGTACCTTTTTCCGGGTGGGAAATTAAAATTGTCCCATAGGACCAAACCTCTTTAACAATAAAGGGTCCGGACCATCGGGATTTTAGTTTTCCCGGAAAAAGGCGAAGGCGGGAATTATAAAGGAGGACGAGATCGCCCGGCGAAAAAGTTTTTGGAAATTTTATATGCTTATCGTGATAAAACTTTGTTCGCTCCTTATATAATTTATTGCTCTCATACGCATTCGCTCGCCACTCATCTAATTCGTTCATTTGGAATTTTCTTTGTTCTCCCGCTAGAGTGGAATCGAGGTTTAAAAATTTAAGCCCCCAAATGCGTGGTGTTCTAATTCGACCGGAAGGTGGAAAGCCTTGCCATAAACCATTCGATACGGTGTACAATTGATAGTGGTCTTGTACGCCGTTCGATAGGCCCATAGCGCGTCATCGAGCTTTATTGCCCAATCCTTCCGATTAATAGAAACTGTTTTTTTCTAAAATCCATTTTAATTCTCGATTAACAACTTTGACTTGGCCGCTCATTTGTGGGTGATATGCGGTGGATAATTTGTGCGTGACACCATATTTTGCTAAAATTTTTGTAAATGGACTATTGCAAAAATGGGTGCCCCGATCACTCACAATAGCGCGCGGCGTGCCAAATAGAGAAAATAATTTTTTTATGAAATTAATGACGACTCGCGCATCGTTGGTGGGGAGAGCTTGCGCTTCCGTCCACCTCGATACGTAGTCGACCGCCACTAGAATATATTTATTTGAAAAAGAGGGAGGGAGAGGACCAACAAAATCGATACCCCAAAGGTCAAAAATTTCGCATTCTAAGAAAATGTTTTGGGGCATCTCATCCCGGCGAGAGATGTTCCCCGACCGCTGGCAGCTGTCGCAAGTACTCACAAGGTTGTGAGCATCTTCGAAGAGCGTGGGCCAATAAAAGCCCGCCTCCAGCGCATTCCTCGCGGTTCGGTTCGAATGATAATGACCACCGATGGGTCCCTCATGACAATGACGTAAAATTTTAAAGCCTTCCTCACTTGAAACACATCTTCTCACAACCTGGTCTGCGCATACTCGGAATAAAAAGGGGCCCTCCCAAAAGTAATTCTTTAAATCAGAAAAGAATTTCTTCTTTTGCTGACTGGAGAATTCTTTTGGCGGGACCCGGGCTACTAAATAGTTAGCCAAATCCGCAAATCAGGGGGTAGAAGATGAATTAATATTTTCGAGAGCTAGGAGGCGCTCTTCGGGAAATTTATCATTGATGTCGGCCTCTATTAATGCTTCCGAAGAGGGATTTTCTAAACGAGAAAGGTGATCGGCCGCCAAGTTTTCGGCTCCTCTTTTATCCCGGATCTCTAAATCAAACTCTTACAAGAGGAGGATCCATCGCAAAAGACGAGGCTTGGCGTCCGATTTACTTAAGAGATACCTAAGCGCGGAGTGATCTGTGAAGACGATAACTTTTGAGAGAGTGATATACGACCTAAACTTATCGAAGGTGAAAAAGATTGCTAGAAGTTCCTTCTCGGTCGTGGTGTAGTTTGCTTGTGCCGACATGAGTGTTTTGCTCGCATAATAGATCGGGTGAAAATACTTACTCACTCGTTGGCCTAAAACGGCACCAACCGCAATATCACTCGCGTCGCACATGATTTCAAAAGGGAGCGACCAATCTGGGGCGACTAGAATCAGGGAGTTTATAAGTTTCTCTTTGATAAGTTGAAAAGCTAAATTACATTCATCGTTAAAAAGAAAAGATGATTCTTTCTCGAGAAGATGGGTTAACGGCTTTGTGATTTTGGAAAAATTTTGTATAAAGCGCCGATAGAACCCCGCGTGGCCTAGGAAACTCCTAATAGCTTTTACGTTTGTTGGAGGGGGGAGCTTTTCAATTACTTCGATCTTGGCCCTATCGACCTCGATCCCCTTGCACGAAATTTTATGGCCAAGGACTAGTCCTTCCTTGACCATAAAATGGCATTTCTCCCAATTAAGTGCTAAATTTGTTTCCTCACATCGCTGCAACACGCGCTCAAGATTTTTTTAAATAGTTTTTAAATGAGTTTTCGTACACGGAGAAGTCGTCCATAAATACTTCCATCACCTCCTCCACTAACTCGTCAAATATTGCCAGCATACATCTTTGGAATGTAGCTGGCGTGTTACAAAGACCGAATGGCATCCTTCGATAAGCGAAGGTGCCAAAGGGACAAGTGAAAGTGGTTTTCTCTTGGTCGTCGGGCGAAATCGGGATTTGGTAGTATCCCGACAAACCATCGAGAAAACAGTAGTAGGAGTGACCCGAGAGGCGCTCTAAAATTTGGTCGATAAATGGTAGAGGGAAGTGATCCTTACGGGTGGCATCATTTAGTTTCCGATAGTCGATGCACATCCTCCAACCCGTAACCGTACGGGTTGGGATCAATTCGTTATTTTCGTTCGCGACTACCGTGACACCTCCTTTCTTTGGCACGACTTTTACTGGGCTAACCCAAGTACTATCTGATATCGGGTAGATGATTCCCGCGTCCAGAAGTTTTATAACTTAGGCCTTAACAACTTCTTTCATGTTCGGGTTTAGTCGTCGTTGAGGCTGGACTGAGTTGCAGGAATTTTCTTCAACAAAGATTTTATGAGTGCAGAAAGATGGGTTTATACCCTTAATATCCGATAATTGTCACGCAATTGCATGGCGGCGCTTTCTTAAGAATGTAGTCAACTCAGAATTTTCTGAGTTGCTAAGATCGGATGAAATGATGACGGGTAGCTTAGACTCTTTTTCCAAAAACAAATATTTAAGGTGAGGGGGAAGTTGTTTCAACTCTAATTCAGGTGGTTCTTCATAAGAAGTTTTAATTTTCAATTTTTCTAAAAATAACGGTTCGGGTGGAGTGGGGTGAGAAATTTCTTCTTCAACATAAAAGAGCTCTACGAGCTCGGAATCACTACTTGCTGATGAAACTAACTCGAGGGATGAATTGAACTCACAACACTCTTCCAAGTAAAAACACGAATCATCGTTTTCTAGCGTGTTCCGCATCGAGGAATTTATGCCGAAAGTAACTTCATCGTCTCCAACCCGTAGGAGGAGCTTTCCGTTACTTACGTCTATAATTGCGTGGGAGGTGGCAAGGAAGGGGCGACCGAGTATGAGGGGTACTTCGGCATCCTCTACGATGTCAAGAATGAAAAAAATCCACTGGGAAGATGAATTTGTCAACCTTGACGAGCACGTCCTCCACTATTCCTATCGGATATTATAAAGAACGATCCGCTAATTGGATACTCATTCGAGTGGGCCTTGGATTTCCTAGACCTAGCTTTTTGAACAAAGAAAACGACATAAGGTTGATGCTTGCTCCAAGATCCGCTAAGGCGTGCTTTACTAACGAATTGCCAAATAGACATGGGATGGAAAACCGTCCCGGGTCATTTGCTTTCTTAGGCAATTTGTTGAGTACAACCGCGGAGCATTCTGCGTTTAAAGAAATATGCGAAATATATTCTAACTTTTTCTTATTGGAGAGCAACTCCTTAAGATATTTCGCATATTTAGGCATTTGTGAGATAGCCTCGCAGAAAGGTACATTAATATGGATTTGTTTTAAAACATCTAAAAAAAATTTATAATTTTTTTCGGCGCTTTCATTTTTAAATTTAGATGGATATGGAATATTAGAAGTAGGAGCGCGCGGATTTAAAATAGAAGTGTGCAGAGCTATCGTAGCGGGCAAATTCGAAGATGAATTAAAAGTAGGAGGAGGAGGAGAGGAAATTACCTTGGGTTCGTCCTGTTTTTGAACCACCTCCTTCCCGCTTCGGAGTGTAATCGCGTGCGCGCTCTCCTTTGGATTTTGCTCGGTATTCCCCGGTAGTGCTCCTTGTTGACGCTCAGAAATCATTTTTGCGAGTTGGCCCACTTGATTCTCTAAATTTTCGATCGATCCGGTAAGGTTCTGGATGTTCGTTTCATTTGTAGCAACATATTTTGCAAAAACCTCTTCAATCGGAGAGAGTTTTTGTTGTTGCGGTGGAAAACCGGGTGGATTAAAATTTTGAGAAATCAAATTTGGAGGCGGAGTTAAGTTAAGAAGTTGATTAGGGGGGGTTGATTTAAATTCATAGGACGCTGAGCATTTCCTTGGTTGCTCCATGAGAAATTTGGATGATTCCTATAACCCGCATTGTATGTGTTGTTATACTGAGCGGTCTTAGGGTTATAGGAAGGCCGAGGCAGATTTCCCATGTAGTCAACATGTTCTTCAATTAAAACGTTATTAGCCCAAGGAGGAGTGGCGGAGGAAGCAGACATCTCCGCCACTTGCTTTGTTAAGCGCTCAACTTGTAAAGCCAAATTCGCCTTTGCGTCCATTTCAAAAATTTCGGCCGGCTTATTAGGCCGCGCTCGGGGCATATTCCATTGGTACGCATTTGTGGCCATCTCTTCGAAAAGCTCTTGAGCGGCGACCGGGGTTTTGTTATTTAAAGTCCCCCCAGCGGCCGCATCAATCATTTGCCTCATTTGGAGATTTAACCCATTATAAAATATTTGCACTTGTTGCCAAGTGGCAAGTGCATGGTGAGGGCATCGGCGCAAAAGCTCCTTGAAGCGCTCCCATGTGTCATAGAGAGTCTCCGAGTCGATTTGCATGAACGACGCAATATCCGTGCGTAATTTAGCGGTCTTTGAAGGCGGGAAATATTTATTGAGAAATTTTTCCGCCATTTCAGCCCATGTAGTGATGGATCCCCTAGGTAGGAAGCGCAACCACTGCTTGGCCTTAGACCGCAAAGAAAAAGGAAAAAGACGTAATCGAATGGCGTCATCGGTGACGCCATTGATCTTAAAAGTGTCACAAATTTCAAGAAAGTAAGAAATATGTGAATTTGGATCCTCGTCTGGTTGACCATCAATGGTCACCGATTGTTGCACCATTTGTATGATGCTGGACTTGATCTCAAAATAATTGTTCGCCACCGTGGGGCGAACAATACTCGATTGTGTGTCTTCCAAATTCGGCCGCGCATAATAGGACATGGTCCGTTGCGCGTCCTAATCAGGATTTGGCTTGTTAAGATTAGGAGGATTAAGATTATGATCCATATTCGCTGTGTTAGTGTCCCCGATCGACTCTTTAGATTCTACTTGATTTCCCTGATCACGAGAACGGTGGTGCCTCAAAAGGGTTCGCTCGATCTCCGGATCAAAAGGAAGAATCGAAGTGCTACCTCGGGTCATACACTAAAAAGAGAAGAAAGGAAGAAGAAAAACTAAAAAAAAATTCTTTTTTGAAATTTAGAAAAAGCAAAATAAAAAAAAAGCATGATAAAATTAATAGCTATCCTCTTTTCAAAATATCCACGCAAAGTCCCCGGCAACGGCGCCAAAAACTTGATATAGATTTTGCGGTTTTGAAATTTAGTGAAGGTTTGAGATTTAATCCAAAACTATATCTGATAAAGGCAAGTGTACCTTATCGTCTATAGTATAGGATATTTAGGAATATCAAGGTCGTATTCCACAGGGCGCATTGATTACTTCTACTTCGAGGAAAATCACCATTGTCTTATCGACGAAAATTTGAGGTTTGTTTTTGCTTAACTAAAATTAAAACTAATTGTAAGCTAAATGAAAAGATCAAACATTGCATAAAAGGAAAGAAAAATTAACATTCATAAAAGAGAAATTACTAAGGAGAGAAAGAGAACATGAAAGAGGAAACTTAATTTTATTGAAAACCAAAATGATTACAAGCTTAAAGAGAGATTACAAAGCTAGGAAAGTAAAGTTACAAGCTTTAATTAACTAGTGCAATCAAGAAATAAAAACTAGTACATTACATGAAAAAGAGAACATGAAAGCTTAAGGAAGAACATGAACATGAAAGACTCACTATCAGCTCTAGCAGCACCTCCCCCACTCCAAAATTCTGAACCCTGGACTCAAGGAGAGCCTCTGAATTTATAGGCAAAAATTTCAGATTACACGCCCTCGGTCACGGGCGTGACCAAGGGCGTGACTGCACTATTCACATCGGATCCGACAGCGGCGTGGGCTTTCTGGATGGCGCGGCGAAAAGTGGCATGTCACGGGCATGACATGTTGGGTCACGACCGTGACTTTGTACGGCTTCATTTAATTCACGTGGGCTGTTTACGGCGCGGCGGCAGAGCAGGGATCACGCGGGCAAGTCACGGCCGTGACATGTGGGTCACGGGCGTGACTTAGGTTGACTTCTCGACAGCATCTCCATGTCTCATCAGCAGCCAGCTGGGAAGATTCTAAAATTACACGCCCCTAGTCACGGGCGTGACACTTGGTCACGGGCGTGATCGAGGGCGTGACTCGTCGTGGACTAGCTCAAATGGCGCGGCATCGACTCTGGACTGATATTTAGGTTACACGCCCTTGGTCACGGGCTTGACTGAGGGCATGTACTTGTCAATTTCTCCAATTTGTCCCAAAATTCTGCAAAAATTGAAATTAGGCTAAATTAGAAATAGAATTTCCAAATAAACACTTATGACCTAGAAATGACATAAAAAGGGAAAATACAAATTAAATATTTACAAAATTTTCTATTAAAAAGTTATGAAAATACTACTTATCAATACCCAATTAAATCCAAATGTTATCTGACGGAAGATTTACCTGAAAACTAAGAGAAGAGGCTAGGATGAGTCTCTCTCATGGCAGACTCCAGCTCCCATGTTGCGCTTTCGACACCCTGATTCTTCCAAAGAACCTTAACCATCCGGATCGTCTTCCTCCATAACACATGCTCCTGAGTCTCCAAGATTCGGACAAGCTCTTCAACATACGAAATATTGGGCTGCAATACGGGCACTGAATCAAGAACAAGCCGATCACTACGCAAACACTTCCTCAACTGGCTCACATGAAACACATCGTGAACATTAGGGAAGGAAGCGGGCAAATCCAATCTATAAGCCGACACTCTGACGTGCTCAACAACCTGGAAAGGTCCCACATACCGGGGGTCCAACTTGTGGTTCCTTCCAAATCTCATAGCGCCCGGCATCGGAGATACTTTCAAGAACACTATGTATCCAATGGCAAACTCAAGATCCACCCTTCTCCGATTAGCATACTTCTCATACCGCTCCTGAGCAATACGAAGCTTCTCGTTGATATGAGTCACAGTAATGCTCATCTCTTTCAAAGCTTATGGGCCTAACAATGGGCTCTCACCAACCTCGGCCCAAAATAAGGGAGTCCGGCAACGTCTCCCTTACAAAGCCTCAAAGGGGGCCATCTGCAAGCTTTCCTGATAACTGTTATTGTAGGCAAATTCCATCAACCCAAGACGCTTATCCCAAGCTCCTCCATGATCCAAAATATAGCACATGATCATATCCTCCACAATTTGATTTACTCTTTCAGTCTGACCATTGGTCTGAGGATGATAAGCGGTAGAGGTATCTGAGGTCAGTGCCCAAAGCTCCCTACAAACTCTGCCAGAAACGAGACATATACCTGGAATCCCGATCTGACACAATACTCACAGGCACGCCGTGCAATCTGATGACTTCATCCAAGTAAAGCTCTGTTATTTTCTCCATGGAAAAACCGGTCTTAAAAGGTACAAAGTGGGCACACTTTGTCAATCTGTCAACTATGACCCATACCGAATCGTGTCATGCGGGAGATCTCGTTAAACCGGTAATGAAGTCCATTGAAATACTCTCTCACTTCCAGGTTGGAATATACAAAGGCTTCAATTTACCACCATGCCTCTTATGATCTGCCTTAACACGCTGACAGGTTAAACATTTAGAAACATACCTTGCTATATCACTTTTCATACCTGACCACCAAACAATCTGCTTCAGGTCTTTATACATCTTTGTGGAGCCAGGATGATATGAAACATTAAAATCATGCGCTTCACTGCAGATTTTTGTTTGAATATCCTCAAACGCGGGAATACAATATCTACCTCGATACTTCAAAGTATCTTTATCATTAATGGAAAAATTTGGTAGCTCACCTTTTTCAGTTCTATTCCGGAGATGTTGCAAGTCAGGATCTTCCTTCTGATGCAGTCTGGTGAGGGTGATCCAAGAGGGCTCTTCAGCTTCTAAACTCGAAGGCGCGGTACTACTACCGACAGAGATATCCATCAACATTAACTCCTCTACTAAGGACTGCACAGAGAGATTGAAGATATGCGCGGTCTTTCTGCTCAGGGCATCGGCCACCACATTAGCCTTACCCGGATGATAGAGGATATCAACTTCATAATCCACCACATACTCCAACCTCCTGCACTGGTGCAAATTCAGCTCTTTCTGGGTAAAGACATACTTCAAACTCTTGTGATCCGTATAAATCTTGCATGACACTCCATAAAGAAGGTGTCTCCAAAGTTTTAAAGCATAAATCACTGCCGCAAACTCTAAGTCATGAGTAGGGTAATTCCTTTCATGAACTTTCAGTTGTCGGATCCATACGCGATCACCTTTCCTTCTTGCATCAAAACACAACCAAGACCAACGTGAGATGCGTCTACATAAACGTCATACTCAACTCCCTCGGCCGGTAAAGCCAAAACAGGAGCACTGCACAAACGCCTCTTTAATTCTTGAAAAGCTCCTTCACGGGAATCGCTCCAAACAAAAGCTGCATTCTTCTGGGTAAGCTTAGTCAGAGGTGCTGACAGCACAGAAAATCCTTGCACAAATCTCCTATAGTACCCAGCCAACCTTAAGAAACTCCTTATTTCCTTAGGCGTTGAAGGCGTCTTCCAATCCAACACAGCAGAAATCTTAGCGGGGTCAACAGAAATTTCGTCCTTGCCCACTACATAACCCAGGAAAGACACTTGCGAAAGCCAGAATTCGCACTTACTCAGTTTTGCATACAATTTGTGCTCTCTTAAGGTAGACAATACTAAGTGCAAATGCGTAGCATGCTCCTCAGCACTTCTTGAGTATACCAACACATCATCGATGAAAACCACTATAAAATGATCTAGGAAGTCTTTGAACACTCGGTTCATCATATCCATAAATGCAGAGGGTGCATTAGTCAAACCAAATGACATCACCAGAAATTCAAAATGACCATATCAGTGATGAGTAATTTATTTACTCATCTTTTAGTTTAGGTTTATTATGTTTTTTATATAAATTTATGTTATTTTTAGGAATTTTATCATATAAATCCTTCCATTGTTATTTCATAAGCTAACTTAAGTTTATTTTGTGTTTTCAGGTTTTTCTAGGCTGTTTCGAGCAAAAAGTTAAAATTACACGCCCCAGGTCACGGGCGTGACCATGGGCGTGTAACCAGCGCGGTGTTCCAGACCGGTTTCCGCCACAACGGGTGCGTTCCGTGAAGAATTCGCCAAGTACACGCCCCAGGTCACGGGCGTGACAAAGGGCGTGACCCAATGTCACGACCGCGACTCGCCGCAAGCATCCAGAATCAGCCTGCCACGTCAATTAAATTTACACGCCCCAGGTCACGGGCATGACCAGGGGCGTGACTCAATGTCACGGGCGTGACTCATTCCGCACCACTCCCCGCTTCTTCCCGCCGAGGATTCCCGCCAGCAGCACGTTTTGAAGGTTACACGCCCTAGGTCACGGGCGTGACCTAGGGCGTGACACGCAAAGATCGCCAGCATTAAAGCCAGATTGCGCCCTTTCCGCTGCTGCTTCGATCACGCCCCTTACACGCCCTTGGTCACGGGCGTGACCAAGGGCGTGTAACCTCATTTTTTCAGCTATATAAAGCCAGCTCCAGCAGATGTTTAAAAACGAATTTTGGGAGTTCTAAGTTTATTTTCTTTACTGTTTTTGTCATTCTTAAGCTTGTAATCTTCCTTCTTAGCTTGCACTTTCATTTCAGGTTTGTAACTTCTTGTTTCCTAGTTGTAATTTCTTTTCAATTAATAAAATAGTACTTTTTCTCTTATTCTACTCTCAATCTTCATTATGAACTTCTTGTATTTCATCAATTCCTCCATCTCCATGAGTAGCTAAATTTCATTTGTACTCGGGCGAGATGATCCAAGGAAAATATAATTCATAATTTAGTTTAGAACTTCTTTTTCTCTTATTTAGATCGCTTAAGATTTATCCTTGAATTTATATTGATTGAGATTATAATATCGATATATAATCTCATTCTTGTTTTCGTAGTCTAATAATCGAGAGGTTTTGAGTTCGAATCGATCATTTCGAGGATAAAGAGATTTGAATGCACTCCTTGAGAGAGGACGACATAAATCTCCCGGATTGGAGTTATATCCAATAGAGGGGTTCACTTCGATAAAGCGAGTTTTAGGGGTTTCGATTCTAGAAAGAGAGTTCGATTGATCAACCTAAACTCAGTTAGGCGTATCCTTGAGAGAGGTACGTTTATAAATCGGGAACCTCCACGGTCAAGCATTTCTTTTAAGGAGAATTAGAAGTTTTATTTCTTTATTTATTTATTTTTTCCAAGGTGTTCAAGGTTGAGTGCTAATCCTTCTTATCATAGTTTTAACAATTTATTTCTCTTTCTTGCAACCAACCAACCCAAGTTTCTTTCGATAAAATAATAGAGATTTTCCGAAGTAAGAGTACTCAACCGCCCCGAGTCTAATACGACCTTGTTTTAACAACCTATACTACATTCGATACGGTACACTTGTCGTTATTGTTTGCAAGCATAGTTTTGCGCATCAAGTTTTTGGCGTCGTTGCCGGGGACTCGGTTGATATTTCAAAAACCGAAATATCTATTAATTTTATCTTTTTTTTCTTTTTCTTAATTTTAAGGTGCAACTAAATTCCTAGAAATGACGCTTTGGGTTTGAATTCCCATCATAGCCTCTAGTACCTTGCAAACCCTTCACCGGGTAGATCTTGGGAAGTCCAGGACTAATTTTAATTCACCTAATAATAATAAAAAAATAAAAATCTAAAAAAATATAATAAAATAAAAATAAATTTATTTATCTAAAATCGTATTTTCCCTTTTTCTTTTTCCGCTTCTTTTCTTTTCCTTTGGTTTATGACCCGAGGAAACTCTTCAATTGATTTTGAATTTGGTTTTGATCCGGAAATCGAGCGCACCTTGCGGCGACGTCTCCGATTTAGTGATCTACCAATAATTCGTGAAGAGTCAGTCGGAGAGACTAACGAAGATATAATGGGTGACCCCGACCATAATGAGGCTCCGCTACGGACTATGTCCTATTATGCGAGGCCAAATTAAGAGGGAACACAATCAAGTATTATTCGCCCGGCGGTGGCAAATAATAATTTTGAAATCAAAACGAGTATCATTCAAATGGTACAGCAAACCGTCATCTTTGACGGGTTACCAGATGAAGATCCAAATTTACATTTATTGAATTTTTTGGAAATTTGCGATACGTTTAAAATTAATGGCGTCACCGATGACGCCATTCGCTTGCGTTTATTTCCATTTTCTTTGCGGACTAAGGCCAAGCAATGGTTGGGATCTCTTCCTAGAGGTTCCATCACTACATGGGCCGAGATGACGGAGAAATTTTTAACTAAATATTTTCCTTCGGCGAAGTCCGCTAAATTACGTACGGACATTCTCTCGTTTACGCAAATAGACTCGGAGTCTCTTTATGACACATGGGAGCGCTTCAAGGAATTATTGCGGAGATGTCCTCACCACGCCCTTCCTTTATGGAAACAAGTTCAAACATTCTACAATGGTTTGAATCTCCAAACGAGGCAGATGATTGATGCAGCAGCTGGGGGAACTCTAAATAACAAAACCCCAAATGCCGCTCAAGAGCTTTTTGAGGAGATGGCCATGAATGCTTATCAGTGGAATGCGCCACGGTCACGTCCTAACAAACCGACCGGACTCTTTGAAGTCAAGGCCACCCCGAATTTAGCATATCAAGTAGAATAGCTTACTAAGCAAATGTCGGAGATGTCTGCTTCCTCTGCCATTAACGGGGCTAATAATTATAATAATATTGATTATTATTATAATAATAATTATAATCAAGAGCAAGTTGATTATATGGGGAACTCCTATCGTCCTCCTTATAACCCAAATAATAACCTTCCTAATAGTTATAATCTGGGTTTAAGGAACCACCCAAATTTTTCATGGAGCAACCCCAATAATGCTCAATGCCCCCCACAAGTGAATCCTCCCGGATTCGCTCCATCACAACCACCAAAGGCCCCTTCACTTGAAGAGGTCTTCACCAAATACGTCGCTTCTACTGATGCCAATATCCGGAACCTTTCCGGATCTATTAAAAGCCTAGAAAATCAGATTGGACAACTCTCCAAGATGTTCTCCGAACGCCAGCATGGAGCTCTACCGGGCAATACTGAGCCCAATCCATGGGAGAGCGCCAACGCTATAACCCTCCACAGCAGAAAGGAGGTGAAAAGTTCAAATTTGGCCGAGCCTAAGGTAAACGTTTCAACTTCATCTTCGCAAGTTATTTCTTCTCCTACTCTACCTCCTTCTGCTTTAGCTCCGCGTATTCTTAAAAATCCTTCTATTCCTTATCCTTCACAATTTAAAGATGAACGCAATGAGGAGCAATATAGAAAATTTACTGAAATTTTTAAACAAATTCAAATAAATGTGCCATTTTTCGAAGCAATCGCCCAAATGCCCAAATACGCAAAATATCTAAAGGATCTACTTTCCAATGAAAATAAACTTAAAAATTTTTCGCGTATATCCTTAAATGTTGAATGCTCGGCAATTTTATTAAATAAATTACCGCAAAAATTAAACGATCCGGGACGGTTTTCCATCCCGTGTTTGTTCGGTAATTTCTTAATAAAACACGCCTTGGCAGATTTGGTCGCTAGTACAAATTTGATGCCATTTTCATTATTTAAAAGGCTTGGTTTGGGCACTCCAAGCCCAACCAATATTAGCATCCAACTAGCGGACAGATCTATTAAATACCCGATAGGGGTGTTTGAGGACGTGCTTGTCAAGGTTGACAAATTTATCTTCCCGGTAGATTTTGTCATCCCAGACATTGAGGAAGACGCCGAAGTCCCAATTATACTCGGACGTCCTTTCCTCGCCACCTCTCGGGCAATCATTGATGTTAGTAATGGCAAACTTCTCCTACGAGTTGGGGATGAAGAAGTAACTTTTAGCATTAACAACTCTATGAGAAATTCATTTTCTAATGACGACTCTTGCTTCACTTTAGAATCAAATTTTGAAGAAGAAATAACGTCATTTTCTGAATTAATTTCACCCTTATTTGAAAATCCGGAAATTGAAAATTTATTTTGTCTAAAAGAAATAACTCGGCCGCTCAAATTTGAAGAAGTAAAATTAAATATTTCTAAAATAAAAACATCTTACGAGGAGCCACCAAGTTTGGAATTGAAACAACTGCCGGAACATTTAGGATATGTTTTTTTAGAAAAAGATTCAAAATTGCCTGTGATTATATCTTCCGCGCTTAACGATTCGGAAATTTCTGAATTAATAAAAATATTAAATAATCACCGCCATGCAATTGCATGGCAAATTTCTGACATCAAGGGGATTAACCCCTCCTTTTGCACGCACAAAATTAATTTAGAAAATAATTCTCGCAGTACTATTCAGCCTCAACGACGGCTTAATCCAAATATGAAGGACGTCATTAAGGCCGAAATAATAAAATTATTAGATGCGGGAATTATTTACCCAATCTCTGATAGCACTTGGGTTAGCCCAGTGCAAGTCGTGCCTAAAAAGGGTGGTATAACGGTAGTCACAAATGAAAATAATGAGTTGATCCCGACCCATACTGTTACAGGTTGGCGAGTATGCATCGATTATAGAAAATTAAATGATGCTACCCGCAAAGATCACTTTCCGTTACCCTTTATTGACCAAATTTTAGAACGCTTATCCGGTCACTCACACTACTGTTTTCTCGATGGTCTTTCGGGATATTTTCAAATCCCAATTGCACCTGAAGACCAAGAGAAAACCACATTCACATGTCCGTTCGGCACCTTCGCATATCGAAGAATGTCGATTAGTCCTTGGGCATAAAATTTCTAATAAGGGGATCGAGGTCGATAGGGCCAAGATTGAGGTCATAGAAAAACTTCCCCCTCCTACCAATATAAAATCTATTAGAAGTTTTCTAGGACATGCGGGTTTTTATAGACGGTTTATAAAAGATTTCTCAAAAATTTCGAAACCGCTAACTCATCTTTTGGAAAAAGAATCCGCGTTTAATTTTGATGACGAGTGTTTGAAAGCCTTTAACAAAATCAAAAATAAACTAATGAATTCCCCTATTTTAATCGCGCCAAATTGGTCTCTTCCGTTTGAAATCATGTGCGATAAGTATAATAAGAAATTAATCACGCATAAAAGCCATAGTTTATAAATTGATTCCATAATAAGATCAAATATAATAAGAACAAAATGCTTAGGATGTCCATGATCGTTCTCCCACATTATGTGTCTCACCATAGCAGGGCTTGCGTGTAGACATATAGTTAGGGAATTATAATCTAGGACATACCTATATCATGTATATTGCATACACTCTCTACGATTATATTATTCATGCATTCTTGTTTATGATCGAACATGCTTATTTTGTGTTTTGCATATTTCATCATTTTTGAGCTCTAATAATCTTGTAAAACACAAATATATGTAAACCACATAAAAATATAAAAACTATTTTTTGAACAAATAAAAACATGCTTGAATAGCCTTCTAACCATTTTCAACGTCTCTGAAATTTCTACCCTAAGAAGGTCTACATATATAATATCTATGCCAAAAGAAATATTTTCAAATATTCTCAAAAATCGAGTACTGTTTTGGCGTTAAGTACTTAACGGATACTCACAATTTTGTGAGTAATTGTGATCGGTGCCAACGGTCAGGTAACATTTCTAACCGAGACGAAATGCCCCAAAATATTTTTTAGAATGCGAAATTTTTGATCTTTGGGGAATAAATTTCGTAGGTCCTTTACCCTCCTCTTTTAATAATAAATATATCCTTGTTGCGGTCGATTACGTGTCAAGGTGGGCGGAAGCACAAGCTTTTCCCACTAACGACGCGAGAGTCGTCGTAAATTTTTTAAAAAAATTATTTTCACGATTTGGCACACCCCGAGCACTAATTAGTGATCGGGGCACATATTTTTGTAACAACAAATTGCTAAAATTTTAGCAAAGTATGGAGTTACCCACAAGCTATCTACCGCCTACCACCCACAAGCAAATGGTCAAGTGGAGGTGGTGAACCGTGAACTTAAAAGAATTTTAGAAAAAACTGTGTCCGTTAATAGGAAGGATTGGTCGCTAAAATTAGACGACGCTCTATGGGCATATCGGACAACGTACAAAACCGACATCGGATGTACACCGTACCGATTAGTCTATGGAAAAGCTTGTCATCTACCGGTGGAATTAGAACATCGCGCCTTTTGGGCGCTAAAATTTTTAAATTTGGATTTAAACTTAGCCTCCGAGCACAGAAAACTACAATTAAATGAATTAGACGAGTGGCGCGCAAACGCTTACGAAAATAATAAGATTTATAAAGAGCTCACAAAATTTTATCATGATAAAAAAATCAAAAATCCACAAACTTTTTCGCCGGGAGACTTAGTCCTATTATTTAATTCAAGACTTAGGCTTTTTCCGGGTAAATTAAAATCACGATGGTCATGTCCCTTCATAGTTAAAGAAGTTTGGCCATACGGAACGGTGCTAATAGAGCACCCGGAAAAAGGCTCTTTCAAAGTCAACGGACAACGCTTAAAATTATATCACCCGGGCGACCCAGCGCCCGGAAACATCGAAACCATTCACTTCCAAAATCTTTAAAACTACCTCTTAGTCAAGCTACGCGACGGTAAACAAAGCGCTCTTGGGAGGCAACCCAATGTTAACCTCTTTATTTTTGTCTTTCTTTTCTTGTTTGATTTTCTAATTTAACTCTGCAGGTGTTTGACCGGCAACCCCGACTACCATTCAGGGAAGCCCTCTTTACACTTTAGTAATTTATCTTGATTTTTCTTTATTATCATTTTTTTAGTTTTATCTTTCATACTTAGTTTTAAACATTGAGGACAATGTTTAATTTTAAGTATGTGGGTGTAGCATAACTTTCTTTGTAGTTTTACTTGAAAAATAAAAACCAAAAAAATTATAAAAAAAAACTGAAATTAAATTTCTTGGAAAGGACGCTTTGGGCTTGAATTCCCATCATAGCCTCTAGTACCTTGCAAACCCTTCACCGGGCAGATCTTGGGAAGTCCAAGAACAAAAAAAAATCTATTAGAAAATGTTCTTTTTATTCATCAAAACTCCCACTTGCTGAATTGTAAGTTCTAAGTAGACTGTTTTTCATATGGACTAAAAATAATTTTGTGCTAGAATAGTTTTTGAAACTTTTGAGTAAAATTGTTGACTCATGTAGTGCTCCTAGTCATATGCTTGTCTTTGAGTAGTTTTAGTGTAAAATTAAATTCTTGGCATAGATCTAAAATTATGTTTTATTAATTTGCGTAGTAATAATTTATTTTACTTTTAAATTCGAATCCGGTCTTATCCAAAAGTAGTTTAGGTGAGTGTGTAGAAGATTGTTAGAAATTTATTACTCGAATTGAACAAAAGGGTGTCCTTTCTCGATGTCTAGAACTTGCCCCAGGCTATTTTCGAAACATGTGCGTTTTAGACAAATTAACTTTACGGAAATGATTTAGGCCTTTCTTTGGATAGTTTGAGCCTTTGCACCCAACCTAGATTTACCACCATTGTTCACACAAATTTGAGCCTTACACCTTTATTTGATCCACCCTCATCATTTCGGCACCAAAGCTAAAAAGCCCAAAACCCAAATGAACACTTTGAAATTTTGAGCTAAATTGAAAAAAATATTTGGGTACGATTCTATGAAAAAATTATGGGTATCAATTCAAAAAAAAAAAGTTTAAATCTCAAAAAGCAATAATCTCATAATGATATGCGGCCTAGGTATGTACATGCATACTTGGAATGATCCCAATTATGAAGATTCATGATTTAAATAAAAGAGTATGAGAGTGTTTCCCCTTTGAAAAAATGCGAGTATGGGGGTAAAGCTTCATTATTTTGTGGTGGCAATCATTTTCTTTTAGCTCAAAATTTTTGTTTAAGTGGAATGCGCCTTCATGTTTATCATTGTTACCTCACCCTTAAACCCAAGCCTTAAAATGTACCCTATTTAAGTCCTAAAGATCCATAGAGTCGATTTAGTTCGAAGTGTAGTGGAGAAAGTGCAAACGGGCAAGCCTATGGCCGTCGACATTGATGGATTCCTTTGGAGGCCACCCCGAACGTCTACATCTAGTAATTTAAATCTCAGCAATCACGCTATTTTCTCCCTTCACATAACTTTTTGATTGACCGTCGACTCATTTTTAAAGTAATGATAAATAATTATAACGCATTTTTGAAATATTTCATAAATTAGCATTTTTGCCAAGAACATCTTTTTACTAAAATATCTACACATGCCAGCATAATACTTCGCATTTTACTCTCTAGTCTTCATAATTCTATCTTGCATTAATTTATCTTACCCTTGTGAAAAATGGATTGCTCGAGACGAGCAATGAGCAAGTATGGGGGTATTTGATGAGTAATTTATTTACTCATCTTTTAGTTTAGGTTTATTATGTTTTTTATATAAAATTATGTTATTTTTAGGAATTTTATCATATAAATCCTTCCATTGTTATTTCATAAGCTAACTTAAGTTTATTTTGTGTTTTCAGGTTTTTCTGGGCTGTTTCGAGCAAAAAGTTAAAATTACACGCCCCAGGTCACGGGCGTGACCATGGGCGTGTAACCAGCGCGGTGTTCCAGACCTGTTTCCGCCACAATGGGTGCATTCCGTGAAGAATTCGCCAAGTACACGCCCCTGGTCACGGGCGTGACCAAGGGCGTGACCCAATGTCACGGCCGCGACTCGCCGCAAGCATCCAGAATCAGCCTGCCACGTCAATTAAATTTACACGCCCCGGGTCACGGGCGTGACCAGGGGCGTGACTCAATGTCACGGGCGTGACTCATTCCGCGCCACTCCCCGCTTCTTCCCACCGAGGATTCCCGCCAGCAGCACGTTTTGAAGGTTACACGCCCTAGGTCACGGGCGTGACCTAGGGCGTGACATGCAAAGATCACCAGCATTAAAGCCAGATTGCACCCTTTCCGCTGCTGCTTCGATCACGCCCCTTACACACCCTTGGTCACGGGCGTGACCAAGGGCGTGTAACCTCATTTTTTCAGCTATATAAAGCCAGCTCCAACAAATGTTTAAAAACGAATTTTGGGAGTTCTAAGTTTATTTTCTTTACTGTTTTTGTCATTCTTAAGCTTGTAATCTTCCTTCTTAGCTTGCACTTTCATTTCAGGTTTGTAACTTCTTGTTTCCTAGTTGTAATTTCTTTTCAATTAATAAAATAGTACTTTTTCTCTTATTCTACTCTCAATCTTCATTATGCACTTCTTGTATTTCATCAATTCCTCCATCTCCATGAGTAGCTAAATTTCATTAGTACTCGGCCGAGATGATCCAAGGAAAATATAATTCATAATTTAGTTTAGAACTTCTTTTTCTCTTATTTAGATCGCTTAAGATTTATCCTTGAATTTATATTGATTGAGATTATATTATCGATATATAATCTCATTCTTGTTTTCGTAGTCTAATAATCGAGAGGTTTTGAGTTCGAATCGATCATTTCGAGGATAAATAGATTTGAATGCACTCCTCGAGAGAGGACGACATAAATCTCCCGGATTGGAGTTATATCCAATAGAGGGGTTCACTTCGATAAAGCGAGTTTTAGGGGTTTCGATTCTAGAACGAGAGTTTGATTGATCAACCTAAACTCAGTTAGGCGTATCCTTGAGAGAGGTACGTTTATAAATCGGGAACCTCCACGGTCAAGCATTTCTTTTAAGGAGAATTAGAAGTTTTATTTCTTTATTTATTTATTTTTTCCAAGGTGATTCAAGGTTGAGTGCTAATCCTTCTTATCATAGTTTTAACAATTTATTTCTCTTTCTTGCAACCAACCAACCCAAGTTTCTTTCGATAAAATAATAGAGATTTTCCGAAGTAAGAGTACTCAACCACCCCGAGTCTAATACGACCTTGTTTTAACAACCTAGACTACATTCGATACGGTACACTTGCCGTTATTGTTTGCAAGCATAGTTTTGCGCATCAATCAGGAATGAAAGGCAGTCTGAGGGACGTCCGACTCACGGATCCTCAACTGATGGTAGCCTGAACGAAGATCGATCTTAGAAAACACCGAACTACCACGCAACTGATCAAACAAATCATCGATTCGCGGCAATGGATATCTGTTCTTTATGGTTACCTTATTCAGCTCCCTATAGTCTATGCACAACCTCATAGAACCATCCTTCTTTTTCACGAACAACACTGGAGCACCCCAGGGCTTAGAACTTGGCCTTACGAATCAACACTGCAACAATTCATCTAGCTGGGTATGCAACTCTTCCAGCTCGCGCGGGGCCATATGGTATGGTGCCTTAACAATATGATGAGTACCAGGCTCCAGATCAATAACAAACTCCACATCTCTCTCAGGCGGAAGACCAGGAAGACTAACCGGGAAAACATCAGGAAAATCACACACCACCGGAACACCCTCGATACACGGCAAACCGCTAACAGTTTCTAACACAGAAACAAAGTAAGCAAAACAACCGGAATCTATGAGTTTCCGAGCACATACCGTAGAAAGAATTGAGGAATCATGGCATGGGAAACCATACACACTCGTGGGTTGACCGTTGTCCATCTTGAAGTCCAAACGTTTAGCCTTGCATTGGATAACCGCATTATATCTGGACAACCAGTCCATGCCCATAATCACATCGAAATCTTCCAGGTCTAGCACCTTTAAATCCGCAAAAGCTAAGAAGTCACCTAGGAGGATAGGACAATTCTGGATACCCTGGTCCGACACCACGGAATCTCCAGAAGGAAACTTTACGCAAAATGCATCGCCAATCTGATCGAGGATCAAACGATGACGCTCTACAAAAGTCCTAGCCACGAAGAAGTGGGTAGCACCAGAATCGAAAAGGACTCGCGCCCAACGGTTCCTTACCTTAAATTCTCCTATAACAATCGGATACATAACTAGCCGAACAGAAATTTAAAACTAAGGACAAAGGCTGAGAGTTAAATTAAGGCCTAACCTGAAATCACTTGAGTGGAATTCTGAGCTTCTCCTCCCCTAGTCACCACATTCAACTTGTCGTTTCCTCTATCCTGATACTGCGGCTGCGGCAAAGCCCGAAGTGGCACTGGCTGCAGAGGCGGTTGGGAACGCGGGCATATAGTCTTAACGTGCCCCTTCTGTCCACACTGAAAACACACCTTATCCTTAGACCAACAATGGGCAACATCATGCCCAATTCGCTTACAGAAGGTACAAGTTAGATCTCCTCTGGGAGCGCTCTGTATTGCTAACACTTGTTGCTGCTTCTTATCTCCCAACCACTTGAAACATTTCTCGAACGGATGGCCCGGGCGACCACAGAAACTACAAACTTCGCCACTTCTTTTCTTCGGAGCCGGGCTAGATGCCTTGGGGGTTTCCCCCTCTTCGACTTTCCTCTTGTCCTTTTTCATTAATGCGCCTCTAGTCATTGCGTTGTCGATAGCCTAGACTTTCAACGCTGCTTCTACTACTTCAGCATAACTTTCAGATATGCAAGCACTAGCCAATTGCTGAATGTCGCTACGAAGTCCTCCGAGAAAACGCTTTACTCTTCCTGCCTCAGAATTCACTAAATCTGAAGCAAATCTGCTCAGCTTACTAAATTCAATCTCATACTCATTAACCATGAGTTGCCTTTGCTTCAGGTGCAGAAAATTATTCATCAAAAGGTCTTGCTCGACCGACGGCAGGAACTTCTTTAACACCAATGCCTTAAACGACTCCCACGAACATCCGCCTACGAGGTTTTCCCTCTCCCTGATCCACCAGCTCTTGGCAAGTCCCTTCAGCTGGTAAGCGGCGATCATCACTTTTTGGTCTGCAGAGATTCCCGAGTACAAAAACATCTCCTCAAGGGCAACAAACTAGCCATCCAATGCCATGAAATCAGCTCTTCCGTCAAACGTAGGAGGTCCTAGTCACTGGAAATGCGATATGAAGTTCATCTCTGGTGGCAGCATAATTGGAGGCACCAAAGGAGCGGGAGGAACAGGTACAGTCTGACCAACTACTGGGTCCTGCACTACAGGCTGCTGCCCAGTGGCGGCAGTCATCAACGTCTAAATCTGCTATTGCATCGCAACTAACTGCCTGGACAGAGCCTCATTACTTTGTCGCAAACTTTCGATCATGTCCTCACTCTGCGCACCCGAAGATTCACCCTCTGATTGGGGGGTCAACCTCGTCGCAACACGCCTCTGAGATATCTCTACTAATACGCATAAACCTATAATTAAAACTTAACCTTACACTAGAATAACTCTGCTTGGTTCAGAACATACTGTTGGATCGGTAGGCGCTCTTAGAGGGGGGGGGGGGTGAATAAGAGTTTTTAAAACTTATGTTATATGTTGATTATCTTTGAAATAATGCGTGATTAAGAAGATGAGAAACCAAGTAAAACAATTGAAATAAAGTAGACATGATTTATTAATATAAAATAAGGTTTTACAAAAGTTGATTTCTATAACGCTAGAAATCTGTGGCGAATAATAGTAAACTCTTTTTATTTTCTATCCCGACTCGCATACCCACGAACCGGTGGCCCTAGCCTATCCTTCCCGGATTTGGCCTCAAGCCGCTCTAGCCAATCCAACCCCGGATATGGCCTTGAGCACCCCCTAGACCTAACCTAAATCTAGTCGCCAACACGAGGCGAATTTCTGCCCTAAATCCTACCCAGACCTAGTCGCCAACATGAGGCGAATTCTCTAACCGTTTACAAGAAATATGAAATGATAATAAAAAAAACTCCCTCTTGAAGAACTTCTGAAGTTGGAGATGAAGATCCACTGTAGAATAAGCGTTGTAGAAGCGGACGTCGTTTGGATCCGGCGAGAAGAGATTCTCCTTCAGAAATTCGCAGAACTTTGGTAGGACATCAACTTTCGGCCAAGGCAGCCTCTGGAATTCTAGCACTCAAACACTCTCTCTAATGTCTGTATGAAATGAGAGAAGAGGGGTCCTATTTATATCCTCAGCGCTAGCGCCTGCGCTAGTGCTACCACCAGCGCTATCCCATATTAGGACATATTCTGCGCGGCAGAATCTTCAATCCGAGGAAACATCTCTCTCTTGCCTTCTATGCTCCGCGCTACCGCATGCGCTATCGGCTATCGCCAGGCGCTAGCTCCTTCTATATGTGCTCCCGGAATTGCGCTATTCAACGCTAGCGCCGGGCGCTAGGTGCTATCGCCGGCGCTAGTGGGAATGTTGGATTTGATGGCTCAAATTTGGGGGCAACCTTCTTATGCTATCCTTGAGTCATGTGGACTTGTTTTCCTGCACACTTAAACACACAAGATCAAATACACATAGGATTTGTTATTCTCAAACCTAGGAGATGTGGAAGACCATGTTCCAACAAACTCCCCCTTTTGATAATAACAAATCCATTAATGATAAATCAGAGCATTAATATATAAGCATGATGAAACTTACTTGTGTGTGCGTGAGAGTGATGTCTTAGGATAATTATCGATTTTAGCATTTAGAATTGCTCCCCCAAAATACATGCTCCCCCTAAGTGAATGCTCCCCTAATATGTAAGTTGTCATCTTAATTAATCATGTTAGTTTTCTATTTTGATAGTGAGTTATATTTATCATGTTAGTTCTCCCCCTTTTGTTATTAGCAAAAGTGGGTAAGGAGGCACCACCTAAAAGTTTTGATAATAAGATAAAAGCATGATCGAGCTTTTTAGTGAGAAAGAAATGATAAGGAGTTTTAGAATACTTTTCATTTGAAATAGATCAGAGTTTTGAGCATAAAGAAGAATAATATAACATTTGTCAAGTAATCAATATTATCTTGTTAGTTCTCTCCGATATATAAGAGTTTGAAGCATAAAAAGAATACAAGGTAAATGTAAAGTTGCGGAAGACTAATCGAAATACAAGAAACATCTTATTGTAATCAATGATGATCCATAAAAAGATATATGAGTTAAATTTCATAAATAAGATGTTTTTGTAAATCATTGTTCAATTAAAATCTTTAAGTTTAACAATAATGTAACCAAGCATGAAATAATATTATCAAAAAGAGATTACTACAATGTTATTTTTAATTCACAATTTCAAAACATACCAAACATTGTAGAAAGCATGCTAGGTTATCTAGTGCATTTATATAGAAAGAGTATTATAGAATTTTAGCATTAGGATCCAATACTCATGAGAAGAAGTGTTATGGAAGATAATGATGTGCACAAAAGTGTATTTTGAAGAGAGTAAACAAATGATTTAATCAAAAATACAAGACATGTGTAAAGTAAAGAGCACAATAAAACACAAATAATTTTACTTCCACACACTTTTAAGCACAAAGAAAAAATGTACAACTACCAAGGTGCTTTGCACACATAATGCTCATTAAGACTTATCAGGGTGCAAAGTAGTGCTTGAGGAATCACACAATTTTATTCTTCAATATTTATTATAATTTTTTTTTCTTTTGTTGTGATCCGGTGTACTTAAGAATAAGTGGTTTTATTTTAAAAATGAAAGGTTTGCACAAGTCACTTTACTAATCTTTCCAAGGTGCTCAACCTCACAACGCTTATTAAGACTTATCAGGAGGTTCAAGTAGTGCTTGGTGGAGTTATCTTTGTCAATTTATTTCACGATTTTTTTTGTACAAAGTTCTCCGATTACACTTGCTTTGCAAACCAATTGAATTATGAAAGTACAACCACTTTTCTTAATTTTTTAAGAGTGCAAGTAAATGTAGTGTAGATAGAATACTTGTGCAAATTTTAATTCATTGTACAATTACAATACACAAGCAAGCATTCTTAGATTAAAAGCATATGTAAACTTTGCCAAAATAAGTGAGTGAATGATTATCATTATCAACCGTAAAACATTTACTCATACTTAGAGGCATGCTAAGCTTAGGTTCTACACTACCTTTACAAAATAATTGATGCACATATTAATAGATATATCAAAGCATGATGAAAACAATGTTCAAAGTAGTTTGAAAAGATAAATTGCAATATTATAGAAGTTCTAAATAATAGATTAAATCATGCTTGATTTTCACAGGAAAGTCCATACAGTTTTTTTTTTATAGTTTTAATGTTTTATATTTTTGTATTGGATTTTTGCATAAAAAATAGACTTTAAACAAATGACCAAAAAAAATGTTTTTGTAATTTTGGTTTTTATAATAATTTTTTTTCCAAATATCAATTCAAAACATAACTGCAAAAACTATGTAGTACATATAATAGAGACTAAATTTAGGTATCTTATAAAATTCAAGAAATATAAATAAGTCAGAACCAAGCGATAACGCTCGCGCTAACGATAGCGCTGGCGGTAGTTCTGCTTTATTTAATTTCCTTTTCTTTTTGTCATTTTGGCCATTGCCTCTCAAGCTCTCCCGAAAAACCCTAGAAGATAACCCAGCCCACGCATAGATCTAAGGTAAAACTTCTTCTTTTCTTATGATTTTTGTTTTAAACTTTGATTTTGACGTTAGAGATGAAGATATTTGAAGTTGTTATGTGGTTTTAGAAACTAGATCTACAATGCTTGATTCTTTTATTTTTGAAGAGATGAACTAAAACAAATCTTCTTTATTTTTATGATTCTTATTCTAAATAGTTGATTTTGATGAAAATTTATGACCTTTTTTAAGAAAAACTATTGATTTTGAAAAAAATCTTCAAGATTTTTGTTTTTCATTTTTTATGAGGATTTTAGTTTTGATTTTAGTTTAGATTATGTGTGTTTCTTGGATCTAGCAAATTAGGATTTGGAAATCTTTTATTTTAAAGAGATCTTACCATTTCAGATCAGAGAACTTGCACTGGCGCTACAGTAGGCGCTAGTGCTAGTGCCGGGCGCTAGTGCTAGCGCTGGCGCTAGTGCTAGCGCTGGCGCTAGTAATTGTTTCTTAATTTTAATTTCTCTTATAATGTGGCGGATGGCTCCTGGATCAAAAGGAAAGAAAAGTGCAGAGCTGGCCGTGGAGGCTATAGTAGTAGGTGTTCCATATATCGTGGAGTTTGACATGCCTCGACACCACCATATCATGCAGCTATTTGCAACCTCTGAGGTGTTGAATTTATTTATTTCTGATGGATTTTCTTCAGAGTTAGTACGAGATTTCTATACGCACTTGGAAAACCCATCGCAGACAGAGCTGGATGGAGGAGTACGGTCTCTGGTGCAAGGACAAGTGGTGACTATTTCCCATGACCAACTGAGGGTCATATTTGGATTGACCCAACATCCAAATCGGTTGGAGATTGTTGTGAAGTTTAGGGTAGATAGAGATTGGACTCAAGTGAACATGGTGTTGCATAATAGGGAATGCAGGAGTCTGATCTCCTCTTTGTCTACACTCATAGTAGACGCCCTAGTCGTTCAAGATGTATTACGCCATACAATTATGCTGAAGTTGGGTGATACAGCAAAATTCACAGCACAACTTAGTTATGTCACCTATTTCATTTTAGAGGAGGAGAAGTTTGACGTGGCAGACTTGTTACTCTCCTTGATTTCTATTCATACAAGTTGTGGCAACCTTCCTGCCAGAGATATAACAACTTGCCCTTGGGTGGCATCATACAACGGGTTATTCAAGTGATGTACCCTTCTATTGAAATAGGTTTTTACTTGATAGATTACTTTCCTCCAATCTATAATACCTCACACTTGCGAGCAACATCTCTCCCGGATGAGCCATCGACGTCTACTCGACCACCACTACGGCGAGGAGCGTCAGCCCGAGAGACACTGGATGGTTCATATGATCGATTCCGAGATGATATGGGAGAACGGAAGACACAGGTGGAGGAGGATATATCGGAGGTAAAGAAGGGTGTGTTCGGCATGAAAAAAATGCTGAAATTTATGATCAAGGCCTTAAAGTTGACACCATCATCGTTAGAAAGAAGGGAATGGGATAGCCCAGTAGAGGATCCGCCATGACATTCTGTTCGGCGAACACGCAGACGATGGTCACCAAGTCCAAGTGTGGAGGAGGTAGATGACGAAGAGTAGTGGAATAGGAAGGACCTGAGGGGAACTAAGTTTCAGTTTTGTAACAATACAGGAATTTGAACACATGTTCTTGGATGATGTTTGCTAGCGCCGTCATTACCAGCTAGCGCTAGCGCTATTTGTAATGTTTAATTTTGTTGTTTTGGATGTTTGACTGTTTTTATCTGATCCTTCTTAGGTAGTTTTTGAAGGTCTTGTTTTACATTTTATTTATAAATTTTGAAGTCATGAAGTGGAGATGTTTAAGCAATTTTAAGATCATATGTAGTATATTTGTTTTTTGAAATCCTATGACTAGAGATTTTAATACCACATAGAAAATTTTTGAATTCAATTGTTGATGTATATATATATATTATGAGTTTAGGAAGAATAGATTGGTCTTTAGAAATAAAGGACATGACTTTACAATTTGATAATTTGATTTATAAATCTTTAAGTGATAAAGTCTTGTGTCTATATGATGACCATACCATGATAGAAGACAATAAAGCATATCATGAAGTAGAAAATTTTACATTTCATTTTTGAGAATATTCTACTTCAAGCATTTGGTGATACCTAATGAATAAGAGATTTAGGTATCCAAAGGGGACCAAGTGTGGTGGTTCCTTTGAGTACCCAAATATAACGTGTAGGTTTGTGGGTAGATATTGATGAATAGGTCATTTCATGTGAAGTTAATGTTTCAGTTTTAGTTTTGGGCCTCCATTCAAACTTTGGTTTAGTGTTATTCTTATATGTGAAATTTCCATTGTGATAATCTTTATATTGATGATTATTGAAAGTATTTTTCTTAGGAAAGTTGTGAACATTTAATTTTATGTTGGGAGAAGATTGATGTTGTAAGTGATAATGATGATAGTATTTTGGAATTTCATTTTCAATCTTTTGAAGTTTTTTATTTCCATTGTTTGGTTTATTCAAATTTTGAGAATTCATATTCAACATGCTTTTGGAGTTTGCTTGATATTGAGAATTTTTCTTTATGATTTCCTTGAGCAAGTTAATTTTAGTTTCTAATTCATTGTTCTTAAGTTTCAAATTATGTCTAGCTTTATTATAAGCAATTGTGCTATTTTTAAGAGTAGAAACAATTGAATCAATATGGTTTTGAAATTTATTTCTGTATTCCTCAAATGTTTCATCCATCTCTTCAATTTCAATTTTATAACTTTTGCATGTAGCACAATCACTTTTTAAAGATGAATTTTCTAAAGATAATTTTTCATTATGTTCATTTATACAAATAATTTCTTTTTCAAGTTCCTTAAATTTTTTTTTAATATCATTACAATCAAAACAAGGTTTTGTATTTTCAATTGAAGTGACATGAGTAAAGCTAGATAAATCAGATTTTGATTCTACTTTAACTTTTGCTATTAAATTTGTATTTTCTAAGCGCAATTTGCAATTCGCATTTTTTAATTTCTTAATTTTGCGCTTTGTAATTTGTAGTAATTGTAAAGTAGAAATATAATTGCAAACAATAAGATGATTTGATTTCCTTACAGTGCTTTTGGATGCTGTGAGATTTGAGCATGAATTTTCTTTGTTGTCTTCATCTATTTGGCATTCCTCTTCCAAAGATGGGATTTCTTCTTTTCCATTTGATGTGCAATCTTGTATATTCTCCACTTCTTGCATTTGTTCCATACCTGTAGATGGAGAATCATACATTTCTTCAAGAAATTTCCATACTTTGTATGCACTAGAAAAACAATATATTAATTTTGAAATTTCGTGAGATAAAGCACAGAAAATACTATTTAAAGCTTTTGCATTTAGATGGCGTTCCTGTTTATTTGATTCATCCGCTGGTCTAACTATTGCTATATCCCATGCATTGATATCTAAATTTTTAATAAACTTTTCCATTAAAAATTTCCACCCTTTATAATTTCTCCCTTCGAATAAAGATGGTTTAAGAGATTTTTCTTCTTCATAAAAATTTACCCCACTAATAGAAGCGAGATCATGAGACGTCATTATTCCCGGTTGTTAAGCCGGTTGGAATAAAATCGCTCTGATACCACTTGTTGGATCGGTAGGTGATGCGCAAATCTCACACACCGCTATAGGCGGTGGCTAGACTGCGGCACGACACGGCAGTGTACCGATCGTTCAAGTAATATAAAACGAGGAGTAATCCCCGAGTATCGAATCTCTCAAGGAACACAGTAAGGTGGAGGTAGGTTTCGAGGAAGGACTTGAGATTGAAGTCCTTAAATCGGATGGAATGCGGGGGAGTTGGGTTGGCTTTTGGAAAATAAAATAAAAGCTATCAACTACTCCTATGCAATGCCGCTATGCATTTCTTCGCTTGGCGGGATGGAGACTAGGCAGGCCTTGAGCGCGCTGCGTCGAAAGGGCGGATGGACGAGTAGGCAAGCGGAATCGAACAGTGCAGGCCTTGAGCGCACTGCTTCGTTAGGCGGGATGGAATACGGGCCGCGATGCCACGCTTCGGTAGGCGGATGGACGAGTAGTCTAACGGAATGAGGGTCGCAATCACCTCTTCGACAAGCACGCCACTAGCAATTGCTAGTGCGGCACACGAACGTGACGGCGGGATGGAGGATGGAATGGGTCGCACCTCAAGCAACTCAAACAACAAATATTTCACATAGACATGAAATAAATAGAAATACAACTAGTTTAAGTGCCACTTCATCATAATAATGAGATCTAAAACATATACACATCAATAAGAGAAGAATAAGGCAAGAAATCGACCGAATCCGAAGTCTCGTTGTAGATTCACGGTTGGAATCGCCGGGTTGTCAATCCGCGTCCAAGCTCGGTCCGCAACTACGTCCGGGGTAGAGAAGGGCTGTCACACCTCCCAATGGACCCGTCTTCTTCGTGTCACGATCCGGTAGAGGTTGCAAACTTCCTCTTGCTTGATGGCAATGGCGGCTAGGTCTTCCTTTGGAGCTCTTGGATGAAGGAGGAGGCCGAGAGGAAACTCCGGCTCAAGATTAGCGTGAAGAACAAGCCCGGAGCACCTCTAGATGGTGGGCGACGATGGAGGGGCGAAACTGGGCGGAACTGCGCAAGAAACGGCGGAAAAATGCGGATCCCCGACCTAATTCGCGAGCAGGTCGTTTTATAGGCGCTGGAATAAACAGTGCGCACGATCAGTGGCGCACGACCAGTGGTCGTGCGCACTATCATTCTGTGATCGTGCGCCTGCCTGGACGGAGCCTGCAAGAAAAGAAAATTATAAAATACAAAGTTCGCACGACCAGTGGCGGACGACCGGTGGTCGTGCGCACTATCGTCGGTGGTCGTGCGCACTGGTCGAGACAGAACTCATAAAATTAATGATAAGTGCGCACGAACAGTGGCGCACGACCGGTGGTCATGCGCACTATCGTAGGTGGTCGTGCGCACTGCACCAAACAGAACTCATGAAAAAAGGGTTAAGTGCACACGATCAGTGGCGCACGACCAGTGGTCGTGCGCAATAGAACCGGTGATCGTGCGCAGTGTTCCTGTGCAGAATTGCACCGGGAACACCTGCACGACTCCAATTCCAGCACAACCACGAATCCAGCCACTGAAAGTGGCACCTAACAGCGCATGAAAACTACTAATGAAGAAAGATACGAATTTACACCAAATAGGGCCTATAAGTGCACCTAGCATAGAATGACCAATATGAGCTAAAACAGGGCTAAAGTGCAGTGAAAAGACTAAATAGATGGCCCAGATGAGTCCAAAAAAGTGTATATGATCAGGACTCATCAGTAGGCGCCCTTAGAGGGTTGTGAACAAGGGTTTTTAAAACTTATGTTATATGTTGATTATCTTTTAAATAATGCGTGATTAAGAAGATGAGAAATCAAGTAAAACAATTGAAATAAAGTAGAGACATGTTTTATTAATATGAAATAAGGTTTTATAAAAGTTGATTTTTATAACGCTAGAAATCTGTGGCGAATAATAGTAAACTCTTTTTATTTTCTATCCTGACTCGCATCCCCACGAACAGGTGGCCCTAGCCTATCCTTCCCGGATTCGGCCTCAAGCCGCTCTAGCCAATCCAACCCCAGATATGGCCTTGAGCACCCCCTAGACCTAACCTAGATCTAGTTACCAACATGAGGCGAATTTCTGTCCTAAGTCCTACCCAGACCTAGTCGCTAACACGAGGCAAATTCTCTAACCTTTTACAAGAAATATGAAATAATAATAATAAAAACTCCCTCTTGAAGAACTTCTGAAGTTGGAGACGAAGATCTGCTGTAGAATAAGCGTTGTAGAAGCGGACGTCGTTTGGATCCGGCGTGAAGAGATTCTCCTTCAAAAATTTGCAGAACTTTGGTAGGACATCAACTTTTGGCCAAGGCAGCCTCTGGAATTCTAGCACTCAATCTCTCTCTCTAATGTCTGTATGAAACGAGAGAAGAGGGGTCCTATTTATATCATCTGATCTATAATGTAGAAAATACTAAAAGACTAAAAACAAATGATTCGAATCCTACGTACCTTTGGCATTGTCGTTTAGGCCATATAAACGAGAAACGCATATCCAAGCTCCATAAAGATGGACTACTGGACTCATTTGATTATGAATCATTTGAGAGATGCGAGTCATGTTTATTGGGCAAGATGACGAAAGCTCCTTTCACTAGTTGTAATGAGAGGGTTGATGATCTATTGGGTATAATACATAGTGATGTATGCGGACCCATGAGTTCTATCGCTAGAGGCGGGTTCTACTACTTCGTTACATTTACTGATGATTTCAGTAGAAACAGATATGTGTTTCTTATGAAGAACAAATCCGAGACCTTTGAAAAGTTCAAAGTGTTTAAGAATGAAGTAGAAAACCAACTGGGAAAAAGGATAAAAGCATTCCGATCTGATCGAGGTGGCGAATATCTGAGTCATGAGTTTCGTGATCATCTGAAAGAGTGTGGTGTTGTATCACAGCTCACTCCACCCGGAACACCTCAACATAATGGTGTTTCTGAGAGGAGGAATCATACCTTGTTAGACATGGTGCGATCGATGATGAGTCATGTAGATTTGCCCGTTTCCTTTTGGGGTTTTGCTTTAGAGACTGCTGCTTTCACACTAAATCGAGTTCCAACGAAAACGGTTCTAAAGACACCATATGAGATATGGACTGGGAAGCATCCCAGTATGTCGTTCATCAAGATTTGGGGCTGTGAGGCATACGTGCGACGTCAAATGCCTGACAAGTTGGAACCCAAATTGGATAAATGTTATCTAGTGGGGTATCCTAGGGAAACCAAAGGATACTACTTCTACTTGCCGTCTTAGGGCAAAGTGTTTGTCGCAAGGACTGTTGTCTTTTTGTAGAAAGAGTTCTTATCCATAAAGACTGCAAAGGTAGAACTTGAAGAAGTTCAAGAGCCACAAACAATGAACGAACCGGAATTGGAACCTGAGCAAGGACTACAAGAAGTTGTAGCTGGAGAGCCTGCTCAAGAAACACAAGTCCTACGTAGATCTGGTAGACCAAGATTTGAGCCTAAGAGATATGGACTTCTCATGACTCAAATAAGTAATGTGTTGCTTATGGATCATGATGATGAGCCTGCAACCTACCAAGAGGCTATGAATGGACCAGACTCTGAGAAGTGGCTTGAGGCCATGAAATCTGAAATGGACTCCATGTACACAAACCAAGTTTGGACCTTGGTGGAACCACCTGAAGGGGTACGACCCATAGGGTGCAAGTGGGTCTTCAAGAAGAAGACTGTTGGGTATTGTATCCACAATAGCCCTGATTTGAAGAAGTCCCCTTCAAACTAGGATGAATTGTAATTGTATTTGATTATGCACTTTAGCTGTGTTGTGACAGGTCATTCCACTCTAGGTACAAACCAACGTCAGTTTTCAATGAGTCGTCAAACACAGGCTTGTGCAATGTAATCCCTCATTGTATAGACCAAAGTGTTGGCTCATGTGAGATCTCTCTATTGGGATGTACCTCATTTCCTAAGTGCAAGAGAAGGAGGACTGGAGCTGATGGTGGACTTTTCATAGAAAGGGATTTTTCCCAAGTAAAATTCGGTTATATCATTCAGAAACATATAGTCGAATTCGACTATATAGTTGGGATGGATATAATCGAATTCGGTGAATCATAGTTCGAATTTCCTTGAAGAATTAGAATAACCGAATTCGGTTATTGCAATTCGGTTATATCATTTAACCGAATTCGATTCGGTTATTGCCATTCGGTTATACCATTTAACCGAATCGGTCTGCAGTAATTCTTCCTGTTCGTTTTTGAATGCGCGTTTCTTAGGGCTTCTCCTATGTTCAGTACACGTGGAATTAGATCCGTACTTCGCGCATATGACCGTTGTAGAAGACCGTATAAATACTCCTGATGTATTTCCGTTTAGCCCGAATCTAATCCAATCAATCTGAATCGAATCAAAAATCGCGAATCAAACAGAAAGAATCGCAAGTCTCGACCGATCTCTCTCGCGCTCAAGTTTCGTCTCCGACAAAGCTGTGATTTGTGATTCGTCTTCTACAGATTCAAGCATCTCAGATCCAGTAAAGAATCGCTCAAGATTTCTTCGTTCTTCCTCTAAACGTATTGAGATTCTTTGTCAAGAAGAAGAAATCTATTTCTCAAGATCTGAAGAAAAACTTCATCTGAAGTTTAAGAAGATTGTTTCAAATCTACGTTGTGTTGTAATAAACAATTTTATAAACTTTGTAGGAAGTTTGCTTCCGAGTGTTGTGTAGATCCTTGTTTAAGGATTGAGTTGTAGGAGTTGTTTTTTACTCCGAGTTGTAGGAGTGGTGCACTCCGAGTTGTAGGAGTTCTTACTCCGAGGTGTAAGATTATCTTAATCTGAGTTTGGTGAAGTAGCCGAATCTAGCCTCGAAGAGCTAGATAGGCGAGGCGGGAAAGAGGAGTACCCACATCGGGGAACCTCTATAAAATCCTTGTGTCTGTGCTGTGCTTTATTGTGTGCTTTTCTGTGTTATAATTCTTAATTCCGCGTAAAGACATAGAATCCACCTATTCACCCCCCTCTAGGTGATTTAGGCAGCAACTAGATACTTTCAATTGGTATCAGAGGTAGGTTGTTCGCTATAGGTTAACACCTTGAACAAGGCCTCCTCATCTAGTTGCCTGAACAAGTATGTCTGGCATGGATAAGACCAAGGATTCCGTCAAGCTTCCAGTCTGCACAAAAGAGAATTTTCCTATGTGGAAGGAGAGAGTCAGATTCTTCATGGAGGCTGCTGATCCAAGAATATTTCAGATTGTGGAAGAAGGTCCTCATGTTCCTATGAAACCATCTTCCATAAACTCTACAATTATGGTCGCCAAGAAGATGCTGGAACTTACAAAGGATGAGATTGCACTGGTCTCTCTGGACAAGAAGGCAAAGAATATCATTGCAGGTGCAGTCGATGATTCCATGTTGCAGAATCTTCTTCACTGCAAGTCCGCCAAGGAAATGTGGGACTCTCTGGTTGTTCTGATGGAAGGAACAGATGAAGTAAGGGATGATCGAAGATCATTGCTGAACCAAGAATACGAAGCCTTCAAGCAACGCTCTAGTGAATCCATTTCTGATACTTATGAGAAGTTCTTTAAGATCGTAAATGGTCTTAGGAACTATGATCGTGAATTCACTACTGGCGAACTTAATGATAAATTCCTAAGATCCCTGACCAAAGAATGGGACACTAAAGTTATAGCCATTAGAGAATTCGGAAAACTCGGATCAACGGAGCCACAAATGTTGTTTGGGAAGCTCCTGTCCCATGAATTAAAGTTGAACACGCGTAAAGCTGAAGAAGAAGGAACCAGAGCCTCTGGAAGGGAGAAGTCCACTGCACTTAAAGCTGTAAGTTCAAGAAAAGGCAAGGCTCTCCCACCTGTCAGGAGATCCTCCTCTGATGAAGATAAATCTGATGCTAGCCCCTCAGGCTCAGAAATGTCAGATGAAGAGTTCTCTTTACTCTCCAAGCAGTTCAAAAAGTTCTTTAACAAACAAAGGAACATGAGAGGTCAAACCTCGTCTTCTCGTCATAGAAGATCAAACCGTAATGAGGATCATCACAAAAAGAAGCATGAAGATGACAGGTATAAATCTAAACCTAGTAAACATTCTTCTAACGATATCATTTGCTATTGCTGTAATAAGCCAGGACACATGATTGCGGAGTGTCCATACAAGAAAAAGGAAGGCTCAAAGAAAGAGGATAAGAAATCCTACAAAGGTAAAAGGAAAGAAAAGAGCCTCATTGCAAAGAAGCCAAAGACTCTGAGTGACAGCGACTCAGAGGTGTCAAGCACTGATGAAGAAGCCTACTTTGGGCTTATGGCACAAACGGATGATGAAGCAAGCGACACCTCATATAAGGCAAAGGTAAATCTTCATACTCCTCTTTCTGCCTCTGAGTGTGAAACTGCATCCAGAGCAAATGAAGACTATTATTCACAGGATGAGTCAGAATTAATGACTCAGTACAAAGCTCTTTTGCAAAGTTTTGACAAATGCCGCAAGGTTGTCAGATCTCAAGCAAAAGAAATTGTCTCTCTCAAGAACGTGGAATCGGCTCTGAGAGAGGAAATCGAAAGATTAACTCCCCTCGGAAATGAAGTCCAATCCTTGAAGGAGGAATTAAGAAGCTCTACTGAATCATCAATTCTGAAAGAGAAACTTATAACTGAACTGGAAGAAAAGCTGGTGGCAGAGAAGAAAATATCAGAAAGCTTCAACAAGCCAAAAAATGTTCTTCCTCTTATTTATAAGTTCTCCACTCCTGGGAAGGTTAGTGGCATTGGTCATGAGGCTGAAAATAGTAAGGCTGCCGAGATAAGAGCCAAAAGAGGTAAAGGGAAGGCTGATCAAAGTCAACCTTCGTTCAAGAAGGTCGTTTTTCCGACAAACCCGCTTGACTTTGAAACATCCTATGGTCATCTCACTAGACCAATACCTGTTAAATCTAGCAATAGATATCAGGGATGGAGCCGACCTCGAAACTTTGACTCGACTCCTTTCAAGGCGCCTTATGAAGAAGTAATTCTCAAAGACCATGGTCCATTTGTTCATGGATCAGTTGCAAAGAAAGCACCAAAAGTTAAATCTGTTAGTGCTAAGCCTAATGAGAAGATGGAACCCTGTGTTTGCTGCAAACACGAGGCATCCACCTCTAAGAAGGTTGCTCCTACTAGACCTCCCGTTCAAAAGGTAAAGCAGGAGAACAAGAGAAGGTACAACCGATTTGATTGTTGGTGCTGTGGCAAAGTTGGTCACTTCGCCATAGATTGCTGGTTTAATTACAGTTATGTTAAGACCCCACGAGGTAACAATGCAAGAGTGACTCCTCGCACTGTTAACACTCAAATTGGTGGTCATCTGACAAGAAGCCAAGGACCCAAATCTGTTTGGGTTCCTAAGGGCAATTGATTATTGATTGCAGGTATGTCCAAAGGCCAATTCAAATCCAATATGGTACTTGGACAGTGGATGTTCTCGGCACATGACCGGAACAAGAAGTTTGTTACAAGAGTATACACCCGTGAAGGATGGACCAAAAGTTATTTTTGGCGGATCTGATCGGGGAATCACGAAAGGCTACGGTATGATAACCAACGGTATAGTCTCTTTCACAGATGTAGCTTATGTCAAAGGATTACAACATAATCTAATTAGCATAAGTCAACTATGTGATAAAGGCTATATGGTTGAGTTCTACAAGGACAAGTGCTTGATAAAGTCGTCTGATACGTCAGAAACTATTTTAACAGGCACTCGGAGTAGGAATATTTTCTGCTTAAATTTTCTTTGTTTAGACTCTTCTACACCAGTGTGTCTTTTAGCAAAAGACAGTGCATCTCTTTGTGACCAGTGGCACAAGAGACTAGCACATATTAATTTCAAAACAATAAGTATGTTATTCTCTCACAACTTAGTTCGTGATGCTCCAGATGTTAAGTGCATTAAAGAGAGACCTTGTCACGCCTGCCAAATGGGTAAGCAGACTCGGGCTACCTTTAAAAGCATTATTGGCAAAGATTCTACCAGATGCTTATATCTGCTCCATATGGACTTGTTTGGTCCCATGCCAATCCGAAGTTTAGGAGGCAAGTCTTATACGCTGGTTATTGTTGATGATTACTCACGCTTTGCTTGGGTATTCTTTCTGAAACACAAGTCAGACACCTTTGACTCGTTCACCACATTCGTCAAGCAAATTCAGAATGAACTGGAATGTTCTGTGGTCAAAATCAGAAGTGACCACGGTACAGAATTCAAGTCTGGGGCTATGACCGAATTTTGTGAAAGCCTAGGTATCTTTCATGAGTTTTCCTCTCCTCGTACTCCACAACAAAATGGAGTAGCTGAGAGAAAGAATAGAACACTCATAGAGGCTTGCAGAACAATGTTGAGTGACTCTTCTCTCCCAGAATACTTCTGGGCTGAAGGCATCAACACTGCCTGCCACGTGCAAAACAGAGCACTAATCAACAAGAACCATCATAAGACTCCTTATGAACTCCTGAAGGGCAAGAAGCCAACCCTGTCTTATTTTAGAATCTTTGGCAGTAAATGCTTCGTGCTTAATAACGGGAAATATTACAAAACTAAGTTTAGTGAAAAATGTTTTGAAGGTATTTTCGTAGGATATAGTAGCCATAGTAGGGCATATAGGATTTTCAACAAGAAAACCCTGGTTGTAGAAGAAACTTATAATGTTATATTTGATGAAACTAGTATGCTTCAAAGCAGTTCTTCTAGTGTTTTTGTTGAAGATGCAGATGCAAGGTTCAAGGACATAAACTTGGAAGAAGCTGTAAAGGAAGATGCTCCAAAGTCTATTGAAGTCAACATTCCATCCGCACATGAGGAAGATGAACCTCAAGAAGATGAAGATGTACCGGAAGTGCAGGAACCCAGTGGACATCCAAATGCTGGAATGATCCGACACTTAAGGGACCATCCTGCAGAGCAAATTATTGGAGATACCCATGTTGGTGTTAGAACAAGAAGAGGTACAGCTAATGAAGTTTTACACTTAAGTTTTCTTTCACAGGTTGAGCCAAAGAAATTCGATGAAGCAAAGAACGATGCTTCATGGATCATAGCAATGCAAGAAGAACTCAATCAATTTAAGAGATGCAAAGTGTGGACGCTTGTACCCAGACCCAAAGGACAGAATGTCATTGGAACAAAATGGGTATTCAGAAACAAGTTGGACGAGGATGGTGTGATCATCAAGAACAAGGCCCGACTTGCTGCTCAAGGGTATAGACAAGAAGAAGGGATCGACTTCGATCAAACTTTTGCTCCCGTAGCAAGGCTTGAAGCGATCAGGTTATTTCTAGCGTATGCTGCTCACAAAGGATTTAAAGTCTATCAAATGGACGTGAAGTCAGCCTTCCTTAATGGTGATATAAAGGAAGAAGTATACGTAGAACAACCCCCAGGTTTCGTGGACTCCTCATTTCCTGATCATGTTTATTTTCTTCGAAAAGCTTTATATGGTCTCAAGCAAGCTCCCCGTGCTTGGTATGAGACGTTGTCTAGCTTCCTCCTTGAAAACAAATTCACAAGAGGCAAGATAGACAAGACATTATTTCTTAGGGAAGTAAAAGGCAAGATTTTGCTAGTGCAAATCTATGTCGATGACATTATTTTCGGATCTACCGATGATATCCTCTGCAAAAAGTTTTCCAACTTGATGCAAGGGAAATTTGAAATGAGTAGTATGGGAGAGCTGAAGTATTTCTTAGGACTTCAGGTAAAGCAATCTGAAGATGGAATTTTCATCTCTCAGACGAAGTTTACCAAAGAGTTAATTAAGAAATTCGGAATGGAGAATGCAACCTCTATGAGGACTCCAATGGGTTCAGCTATGTCTCTAGACAAGGATGAGAAAGGGAAACCTTTTGATGAAACCAAGTTTAGAAGCATAATTGGATCCTTGCTCTACCTTACCGCAAGTAGACCGGATATAATGTTTTCAACATGTGTTTGTGCTAGATTTCAGGTGAACACTAAGGAATCTCACTACTCAGCTGCAAAGCGGATTTTGAGATACCTTAAAGGCACACCAAATCTTGGCTTATGGTACCCAAGAAGTAATGATTTCGAGCTCACTGGTTTTTCAGATGCTGATTTTGCAGGAAGCAAAGATGACAGGAAAAGTACTTCAGGAACGTGCCAATTCTTAGGAAAACGGCTCATCTCCTGGAGTAGTAAGAAGCAAAATTGTGTTGCTATCTCAACTGCTGAATCGGAGTATATCTCTGCAGGCAGTTGTTGTGCACAATTGCTCTGGATAAGGAACCAACTTGAGGATTACAACCTAAAGCTCAAAGAAATTCCTATGTACTGTGATTCATCAAGCGCCATAGCAATTGCCAACAATCCCGTGTCTCACAGCAGGACAAAGCACATAGAGATTCGTTATCACTTCATCCGAGAGCATGTGGAGCACAAGGACATTGATCTTAGCTATGTCCCGACGGATCGGCAAATTGCAGATATTTTCACTAAGCCGCTCGACGAATCAAAGTTCAATTATTTCAAAATGGAGCTTGGTATGTTAAACAAAGACTCTTAGAGACTCTCAGAATCTCAGAAGTCAAAAAGATGTTTTGTCGAACCTTCATTTAACCGAATTCGGCGATTCTATTTAACCGAATCCGGCGATATCGATTAACCGAATTCGACTAATTCCTTTAGCCGAATGACGAATTTTCTGGAATTCAATTCTTTCCTAAATGGAATTCGAAGGGTCACGGTTCAAATCTCAGGTACGCGCTCTCTCTAAATCTTCATAACACTATATAAATGTTCCTTAAGAGAGAAATTCGAAACCCTTGACTCCGAATCGTGCGACGCTTCATCTCCCGATTCGTGCGTCCGTTCGTGGTTCTCTTCTCCAACCGCCGCTCGTCTGGTTCGCTCGCATCCTCACCTCCTTCAACCGATTCCTCCTCACCACACCTACGCAATGCCTAAGAAAGCCTCAGAGAAGCTGCTCTTCGGAAGTGAGCTAGTCAGAACTGGTTTCGACACCTCAGTAGATGAATTCAGAAACGTCGTTCTCATTCTTGAGGTGGCCGGTCTGGGCTATGTTCTAGAACATCCTTGCAAGGTGTTGGAAGCAGAGGTTCTAAAATTCTTCAAGCATGCAGAACTGAGAAAGCAAGGGTCTGTGATAAAAAGCAGGATTGGTGATGTCCAAATCAAAATTTCTTCTTCAAGTCTGACCAAGCTTCTCAAGCTACCAGAAGTTTCAGAAACAGATACTCTATCTCCAAAGGATTTCAAACAAGCTCTCCGGTTTTGTGGTTTGCCCAAAGGAACAAAATCCATTTATCGAAAGCAGATGAATGAGGAAGGAAAATTACTGTCTGATATTATGGGAAAGGTTCTCCTCTGTAAAGTCGGCTCTCACGACTATCTCTCTAATGATATGTTCAAGCTACTGGGTTCAGTTATTTGCAGAAAAAGGGTTGACTGGGGAAGTGTGTTGTTTGACAGAATCTCCGCTAGTTTAAATACCCCAAATTTTGGGAGAATTCTCTCTCTATATCTCTACCGTCTGGATAAAACAAGATTCAACATGAAGAATGGAACTCCCCTCCATCATTTCAAAAGAATTGACTCCTCTATGATTGAGAGGTGGTCCAGGAAAGTTGGTGAGTCAAGAGTGATATCTCCCAGGGCTCCAAAAGTTAAGAAAATTCCCCGCATTGAATCTGACAGTGAAACAGAAAGTGATCCATCCAGTAAGAAGGAGAGTGAACAGGAAGCTGAGCAACACCATGAGAACCAAGATGGTGAGAAAGAAAATGAGAAGCAGGGTGAAGACCTGAATGAGAAAGAAGGTGAACCCTCCAAGGGGGAGTGTTCCAAGCTGCCTGAACCAAATCCTCCCCTCTCTCCAGTGGGTTCTACAGTCGTATCTCCCAAGATTCCATCTCCTCACAGCTCTCCTTCTAAAGAAGAAAATGCTGATAGCCACATTGACAGTGATGGAGATGATGAAGGGGGAGATGATCCTAATATTGATGCTGTGAAGACAGGTCAATCAGAGAAAGGTCAAGCTGCTCCTCCTGAGGCTGCTATCCCCGCTCAAATTGAGGGGGAGAATGTTCATTCTGATCTCTCTGCTCCTGAAGAAGATAAGCAAGAGCAGGCAGACCTTCCTACAACCCCTGAACATGTTACTATCCTCATAGAAGATGACAGTGTTGCTGGGCCCTCTGCCTCAACTTCAAAAGTTAAGGGAAAATCTGTGCAAGCTCCCAAGGTGCACAAAATCCAAATAACAGTCGAAGACAGAAGAAATGAAGAACCCTCCCCTCCTCCAGCTCAAAATGAAGAAACTCTTGATGTTCAACAGTTTTATCACTATATGAAGGATGTGGATTCAGCAGATTTCCTCGTAGCAGAAGATGATTTTGGAATCTCGTCTCGCTTGCAAGATCAACCTCCCTCTGCCGTCGACTCAATGCTACTCAGTATGGAAGAAATGCTTATCAAACAGAAAAAGTACTTTGAATTTGCTATTCATCAAATCTTTGACAAGACCAGAGATATAGACAAAGGAATGGGCAATCACTTGCAATCTATAGCTCACAGCATGGACAAGGTAAAAGAAAAACAGGATGAGTACTTCTCTCTGGGTGCATCCACCCTTAAGCATGTTGGGGAAGGATTACAAGCCATTTGTGAGAATACTACAAAGCTTTCTGAAAATCAAGAGTACATGTTTCAGCATGATCAACAGGGAAGATCTTCAGTTCAGAACTCTCTCCAAGCTATCAAGACAGAGATCATCCAAACCCTATCTGAAGAAGTCAGAAAGGGGGAGGAAAGACTGCATGAACGAATTCAAACTCAAATCTTTGATTTAAATAGAGAGTTAGAAGGAAGGATTCAGGAATCACAGTTAAATGTTCAATCTCAGATTGCTGAAGTCTCAAGGAGTATTGATAGCAAATTTCAAGACTTATATGGTTATCTGCATCAAAATCAGGTTTGGTTGCATAATGAGCTATCAAGAGGCTATGCCCATGGTTTCCAAGGGACAGGTCAATCTTCTGTGCAGCCAGCCTTTCCTTCTGAAGAATTTAATCCAGACAGTCAGTTTGCTGCTCCTCAGGGTGAATATGATCCTCCCGAAGGCTATATCTGGTCTGATGATGAAAATAAAATATCTAGAAAAAGGGTGAGATCTGAAAGATCTGAAGCTGCTGGATCTGGATTCATGAGAGATGCTTTCAGAGCAGCAAATCCAAGGCAGGATACTCAGAGAGCTGAAGGCTCAAAAGTTGTTAGTACAGGAGCTCCTCACCAAAGAAGGATTGATGGCGAAGTCTGGAGCCCTGAATCAAGAAATATCATCCTGGATCATTTCAGACTTATCAGCTGTTCAAATGAACTTCCATCAACTTTTTATGACCGGGAAGAAATTAACAAATGGCAAGCATCAATGCTGAAGAGAAAGATTCATATCAGAAATCATAAAGAAGATGAAAAGCCTCCTCCTCCTCCTCCGAAGTATTTTCCGAAGCCGAAGGCTTATTTTGAGAGACAGCTCAAGAAGTATCAAAAGGGAAAGAAGCATGATAACTGATCTCTTTTAAGAACATTTATATAGTGTTATGAACTTCAATCTTTTGTTTATGATGACTATATATAGCTTCATAGTTCAGTTCTTTACTTGCTTATATTTATTTTTCTCCTAGCAATTCACCTCAGTAGATAGGGTTCTGACTTCTTCAAATAGGGGGAGATTGTTGGGTATTGTATCCACAATAGCCCTGATTTGAAGAAGTCCCCTTCAAACTAGGATGAATTGTAATTGTATTTGATTATGCACTTTAGCTGTGTTGTGACAGGTCATTCCACTCTAGGTACAAACCAACGTCAGTTTTCAATGAGTCGTCAAACACAGGCTTGTGCAATGTAATCCCTCATTGTATAGACCAAAGTGTTGGCTCATGTGAGATCTCTCTATTGGGATGTACCTCATTTCCTAAGTGCAAGAGAAGGAGGACTGGAGCTGATGGTGGACTTTTCATAGAAAGGGATTTTTCCCAAGTAAAATTCGGTTATATCATTCAGAAACATATAGTCGAATTCGACTATATAGTTGGGATGGATATAATCAAATTCGGTGAATCATAGTTCGAATTTCCTTGAAGAATTAGAATAACCGAATTCGGTTATTGCAATTCGGTTATATCATTTAACCGAATTCGATTCGGTTATTGCCATTCGGTTATACCATTTAACCGAATCGGTCTGCAGTAATTCTTCCCGTTCGTTTTTGAATGCGCGTTTCTTAGGGCTTCTCCTATGTTCAGTACACGTGGAATTAGATCCGTACTTCGCGCATATGACCGTTGTAGAAGACCGTATAAATACTCCTGATGTATTTCCGTTTAGCCCGAATCTAATCCAATCAATCTGAATCGAATCAAAAATCGCGAATCAAACAGAAAGAATCGCAAGTCTCGACCGATCTCTCTCGCGCTCAAGTTTCGTCTCCGACAAAGCTGTGATTTGTGATTCGTCTTCTACAGATTCAAGCATCTCAGATCCAGTAAAGAATCGCTCAAGATTTCTTCGTTCTTCCTCTAAACGTATTGAGATTCTTTGTCAAGAAGAAGAAATCTATTTCTCAAGATCTGAAGAAAAACTTCATCTGAAGTTTAAGAAGATTGTTTCAAATCTACGTTGTGTTGTAATAAACAATTTTATAAACTTTGTAGGAAGCTTGCTTCCGAGTGTTGTGTAGATCCTTGTTTAAGGATTGAGTTGTAGGAGTTGTTTTTTACTCCGAGTTGTAGGAGTGGTGCACTCCGAGTTGTAGGAGTTCTTACTCCGAGGTGTAAGATTATCTTAATCTGAGTTTGGTGAAGTAGCCGAATCTAGCCTCGAAGAGCTAGATAGGCGAGGCGGGAAAGAGGAGTACCCACATCGGGGAACCTCTATAAAATCCTTGTGTCTGTGCTGTGCTTTATTGTGTGCTTTTCTGTGTTATAATTCTTAATTCCGCGTAAAGACATAGAATCCACCTATTCACCCCCCTCTAGGTGATTTAGGCAGCAACTAGATACTTTCAAAGACCGACATGGATGTGAATGTACAGACATTCAAAGGCCGGCTGGTGACTAAAAGTTTCAAGCAAATTCATGGTATTGACTATGATGAGACCTTTTCCCCTGTGGCCATGGTCAAGTCCGTCAGAATTCTACTTGCTATTGATGCGTATTATGACTACGAGATCTGGCAAATGGATGTCAAAACGGATTTCCTTAATGGAAACCTCCTTGAGGAAGTGTACATGACACAACCCGAGGGTTTTGAATCTCCAAGTGAAGCCACTAAAATATGCAAGTTGAATCGATCCATATATGGATTGAAACAAGCTTCTCGAAGTTGGAATCTTCGATTTGATGAGAAAATCAAAGAGTTTGGTTTCATCAAGAACGAGGATGAGCCTTGTGTTTACAAGAGGATTAGTGGGAGCATTGTCATTTTCCTGATATTGTTTGTAGATGACATACTACTGATCGGGAATGACATTCCAACCCTGCAAGTTGTTAAGAACAACCTAGGGAACTGCTTTTCTATGAAGGACTTGGGTGAAGCGACTTACATACTTGGTATTAAGATCTATAGAGATAGATCGAAGAAGTTGCTGGGTTTGACCCAAAGTACATACATTGACAAGGTGTTGAAACGGTTCAACATGCTTGAGTCCAAGAAAGAATTCTTACCCATGTCACATGGTGTAAGTCTCTCTAAGGACCAGTGTCCTAAATCTTTGGAAGATAAGGATTGCATGAAGTTGATTCCATATGTTTCGGCAATTGGATCAATCATGTATACAATGTTGTGTACTCGACCCGATATCTCTTATGCTTTAAGCATAACGAGCAGGTATCAGTCTGATCCTGGTGATAGTCACTGGATAACTGTCAAGAATATCCTAAAGTACTTGAGAAGGACTAAGGATATGTTCTTGATGTATGGCGGAGAGGAAGAGCTCGTTGTAAGTGGTTACACGGATGCTAGCTTCCAAACTGATAGGGACGATTCAAAGTCCCAATCAGGTTTTGTATTTTGCCTTAATGGAGGAGCTGTAAGCTGGAAGAGTTCCAAGCAGGAGACAGTTGCCGATTCTACGACAGAAGCCGAGTATATTGCTGCCGCAAATGCGGCAAAGGAGGTTGTGTGGATTAGGAAATTCATCGGTGAGCTAGATGTAGTTCTTAGCATTGTTGGTCCCGTAGTTCTCTACTGTGACAACAACGGTGCTATTGCCCAAGCTAAGGAACCTAGATCTCATCAGCGCTCCAAGCACATACTTCGATGGTTCCATCTTATTCGAGAGATTGTCGATCGAGGAGATGTGAGCATTTGCAGAGTACCGACTGAAGATAACATAGCGGATCCACTAACAAAGCCTCTTGCGCAAAAGAAGCATTATGGTCATGTTAGATCCATGGGTATTAGATACCTGAATGACCATCTTTAGTGAGAGCCTTGTGGATTGTATGTTTGTTGGTTGTTTATTCATGTGATGAATTGTAATGTATACTGTGTTTTTCATTTTACATTTATGGCAAGTTCTTAATATTATGTCAATAGTATTTATTTGATAAATTAATTAGCATAATAAACGCCCTTAGTCTGTTTGCTTCCATAGGAATTCAAGTACGTGACTTGAATGTGAGGGCCTATGTATAACCAGAAGCTTCATTCTTAAATAGTCCCTAGTCGGAGTATCATCATAGAAGTTGAAGGGCAATGATGATACGTTAAGACTAGCATGTGCGTTGACTGATGACCGGTTCTCACAGGTCATGATATTGTGATATCAAGTTATCACATGGGTGCTTGTTAGTGAACAAGTTGTACTGGATAGACCCACCATGAGACTACTTTGTGGATTGTTAGATGAACGTGTCACAAGTAGGTCTCATCTGACAATGGTGTTTGTAGTTCTTTGACCTGAAGTCACAATATTCATCAAGTGAGGAAGAGCGTACTTTGATGCCATCTAAAGTCTTCCTTGAGAAAGGTTGATGATAAGGGTGGTTATTGGGTATGTTACGATTCATTTGGGTGTTTGTGTGTGGACAGATATGGGATTTGTCGTCCTTTATGACAGGAGTTACATCTACGGGCCCCATTGATGGAATGAGACCGAGAAATGCATGGTCATGCTGGGTTGAGCCAATATATGATATTGAGCTTACCACTTTCTTAATGTCTATTCTAGATCAGGAAACTAGGATTGAACAATTATGAGGGTGACACGGTCCATGCCTCTAGTTCTATCCGGATGTAAGGGACAAAGGAACAAGACAATACTGATACATTGGTTAAGACAGGCTTATTGAGTTATGAACTCTTATTGTTTGGGAAGCAATGATGTATTGCTAGATGCCGCTCATTGTTTGTGAGACTTTTGTTGATACTTTGTGATCAAGTGGGAGACTGTTGGAGTTTCTGAGATGATCTCAAAGCAATCAACAGTTAGTCTTACTGCCAACGCAATATGAGCATAAAGGGTCGCACATAAAAGCGTTTGGAGAAGTTGGAGAAAGGATTGTGTTGGCCTTACTCATATTGGATATGAGTGGAGGACCAATCCTGTGACTACTTGGCGTTGACTTGAGAATGTCTAAACGGGAAATCGTTTAAAGGGTTTAAACGAATGGATTTATGCTAGACAAATTCGGCTAAAGGGTTTAACCGAACTGTGTCAAATTCGGCTAAAGGGTTTAACCAAATTATGTTGATTCGACTAATGGAATTCAGCGATATTGATTCAGCTAAAGTGTTTAGCCGAACTGTAACAAATTTGACTAAAGGGTTTAGCCAAAATGTGTTAGTTCAACGAAATGGTTTCGACGAAATCATATAACCGAATTTATATAGTCGAATCGGCTATAGTATATAGACGAATTCGGTTATTGTTTATAGTCGAATTCGGTTATATTGTTTAGTCGAATTGTCGAATTTGGCGAATGTGTAAATCTAGACATAAATATTCTGTTTTTTCTCTGGTCTGCGGATAGCCTGTTTTATACCTTGCGTATAAAAGGAACGCGATTAGGTCTTCGAAAGAGATGGAATAGATCGAACCCTTTTCGCGATTTTAGAAGAGAACAGCCGTCCAGAAAAGTTCCGCAAGAGGGCTTCTCGTTCTTCCCGTTCGCTGAGATCCGCCGCCGACGGACGCCGCCTCCTCTGTCTCGGACCTAGCAGTTCGTGGGGACGCTGAGAGCTTCCTACTCCGACCCATTCCTTGTTCGACAAGGCCTTGGGATTCTCTATCGTTCGTGTGAATCGCTGTAGAGGATCCGATACATTTCGGTTCTTGGAACTCAGATTTAGTCTACCGGATTTCTTTTTGGTGCACCTTGGTTGAGTATTGACTCAATCCCACGAAGATATATTGCATTTTGCTTTCCTAATCTTTTGATTCATGAGATCTGCAAGATCCCTTACTCTTTGGGTTGTTCTAGTTTCTCCGCTGCGCACATTTGATGTGTTCATATCATTATGAATGGTATTTAGAAAACCCAACAGAATACACCAACTGTGTCTGAGTCTTTTGGTGAGGAGACTCTTAGAACCACTTATCTTTTGACAAGGAGATCATGAACCACCAGATCTTTTGATAAGGAGATCTTGAACCACCAAATCTTTTGATTAGGAGATCTTGAACAACTAAATCCTTTGGAAGAAGGATTCTCAAAACTCTGTACAGTTGGGAATGAGAAGGAGAAAGAAAGAAGGGGAGAAGAGGAAGAATTCTGTTTTCAGAATTCTTATTTAGACTGTATGAAGAACAGCTTTTTGAATCTTTCACTGGATCTGCTCTTGATTAACCTCTGCTTATGATAGTGTTGTATTGCAGAAGCTTATGAATGTCAGATCCTTTATGTTTTTGCTTTCTGATTGAACTCTTGGCTGCTATAAGATTGTGATGATGAGCAACCTTGTTCTGTTCTATTCTGAGAGAGGGGGAGCAGCAATTATTTGTTCTCTGTATATTCTCTATTAGGGTTCTTGAGAGAGGAAGAAGAAGAAGAGAAAAAGCTCCAATAGAATAGTATAGCCGATTGTGATGAATGTTCTGCCCTTCTCTTTCTTCTCTTGCCTTTTATTGTCCCCCTTCAGATTTGAATTTGTTTCCCTTTCTAGTAAGACCTGAAAAGGTATTCTGCTCTGGACAATCTCTTTCTTTCCTTCTTTAATTTCCGACCAGTTCACCAACATTAAGCATGTTTCGAAAAAAACTTTTTGTCCTCTTTTAGTTTTTCTTTCTATTTGAGGCAATTAATGAGCCGTTGGAGAACGGTCTTGAGTGAGGCGGTCCATGAGAGATGGTCCAAAATGACAGTTGAAAAGGTTTCCCTTTTCAGACTGTATTCGACGTAGCGTCGAGTTCTCTTCCTCTCTTATCGACGCACCTTCGAGTTCTTGTAGGAGCAGCTTCGAATTCATCCTTGCTCTGATTGAACTCTGCTAGTCGACGTTGCGTCGATACCTTATCGACGTAACCGTTGAGTTGATGACATAGCTCTGAACTTCATTATCTGCGTCGAGATGAAGTCGACGTTGCGTCGACTTTAAATGACTTCGACAGATACTTCCTTCTGCTCTGAGTTGAAGTAGAATCTGCGTCGACTTCTCAAGATACTTCGACGGGGTCCATGGCCATTACGTCGATATCTATTCGACGTAACGTCGACTTGAGTTACTTCGACAGAAGGGTTGAAGCACTTGGACTTCTAGTCATAGTAGCGTCGACATTAACTCGAGCTTGCCTTCAACAAATTGTCATTAAAATATATAAAAGTCTCTTTTTATCATGTGCGGTGCCTATATAAATTGTGTTGCAATTATTATTTTATGGCGTCTTTAATACAGTGCGGTTGCCTTTATCAAAATGGTGCAATTAGAGAAAAATGCGATGCCTTAAGAATCCCTTTAATTTTGGGCGCTGCTATTAGCACTTCATTTTTGTCTATTATCCCTTACAATTTTAAAATTTAGGGTTTTATTTTTAATAGCCGCAAGCAGCCCTTTCCCCTTAGACGCACGCCCCTACACATCTCCTCTCACGGAAACGACGGCGTTGGCGGCGACGACGATGGCGTTAACGACGATGGCATTGGAGTCGGCGGCGTCGACGATGGCGTTGGAGTGGGCGGCGTCGACGATGGCGTTGGAATCGGCGGCGTCGACGATGGCGTTGGCGGAGGCGACGATGGCGTTGGAGTTGACGGCGTCGACGTTGGCGTTGGCGGCGGCGGCGATGACGATGGCGTTGGCGGCGGTGGCGATGGCGTTGGCGGCGGCGGCGATGGCGTTGGCGGCGGCGGCGTTGGTGGCGGCGGCGATGGCGTTGGCGTTGGCGGTGGCGGCGATGGCGTTGGCGGCGGCGGCGTTGGCGGCGGCGGCGATCGCGTTGGCGGCGGCAAGGAGAGTCCAACATGCTTGAGCATATACATATTTAAACTTCTTGTACGAATTGTAAATTTATTGTTATGCAACAATATTTATATGACCAATAATAACATTATTGGGTATCCAAGAAAAGCAGACAAATAATTAACAATATATTTTTGGCATTTACTTTTGAAAATGTGTAATCTTTTGAAGTGTTCTTTGATACTTTTATTATGTAAAAAAGATATTAACAAAAAGTGCTAATAGTAATACTGCTTTGCTAATAGATAGGTTGAGTGCGAACATACAATCACTTAAAACAACGCTTGCTAATAGCGGCGAGTGCAAATAGATAAAAGTGCAGTGCTTATAGCAGCGCCCTTAATTTTCCTCCATTCGTGTCCAATGAAAATTCTTTTAAAAATACTCTTTGTACATGTATTTTTAGAAAAAAAATGTTCAACAAGAAAGTTGTAGATCTCGACGAGATCTACAATTTTCGTGTTGAACCCTTTTCCATAAAATGTATGTACAAGACGTATTTCCAAAAATTCACTATAGTTACACCCAGATTTCAATCGGGACGGCAATACGTCTTCTGCGTGCATTTTTAAAAAAAGTGTTTAACACGAAAGTTGTAGATTTCGACGAGATCTTAAACTTTCGTGTTGAACATTTTTCCTAAAATTGCATGTACAAGACATATTTCTAAAAGACGTGTAATAACTCATACAAATAGAACGCGGATAACCAAAACTACAATGTGGATATCAGCTCACTTCATTTTAAATCACGGGTTTTGTAAATAACTGAATATTAAACGATTTGAAGTTCATGTGGTTTTATTCCAGCCATTAAAAGCAAGAAACTGCGTCCACTCAATTAGTATTCAGTTATCTTCCTCCAACTTTCCCGTGTTTCTCCCTCAGTCGTCTCCGCAGGAGTCAAACGAAAAGCTCATCTTCTAGAAAATTTTGCTCCCCTCAGCTCATACGAATGCTTTCCTACACCCTATTTTCAAATGACTGACTGATGAAAAACTGGCTGATCCGCAATTCCTGTGCATCTGAGTTTTTTTTTTAAATCCCTCAATCTCAAAACAAATGCCGAAAGATTTCAAAGGCGTCATCCATCGTAATCGGATTTAACTGATTTGGCTGTGTAAAGCGGCGCAGATTTGTTTCCCAGGATTTAGGGATTCGATTTGAAGGGATGGAAGGTTCCCATGGGGGTTCGAGTTCTCCTGCTCCGTTTCTCATCAAGACTTATGACATGTTGGATGAACCGTCAACGAATTCCATTGTTGGTTGGAGCCAATCCGGTTGCAGCTTCGTCGTGTGGAATCCGTTGGATTTCGCGAGGGATTTACTCCCCGCGTACTTTAAACACAATAATTTCTCTAGCTTCATTCGGCAGCTGAACACCTATGTAAGTGCTTAGTTTTTTTCCTTTTTGATCGACTATTTAGCTGAACTTACTGTTCTTCATTTCATTCTCTTTTCTTTTTAACAGAGCTTCAGTCTAAACTGGACTTTGGTCCTTGATTTTGTACAGTATATCTTCTAAATTCTCCTAAAAGAAACTATCTCCCTTCATCGCATGTTTTAAATGGCATTTAAGGGGTTCTCCTCGAGGCTGGGAAGAGCAGAATTATTTCGGGAAAATTAGTACATGCGTTAAACCTCTGGGGTACTCATCTTCAATGATCTGGGAGAATTGTCAAGGTTACGAGGTTCATAGATTCGCCATGACTTGCTCTTGTTTTGCCATGTATTTTTTAGAAGCTTTTAGGTTAATCTAGAAACACCGGAGAGATTCTAGTATGCATTAGACTTTGTGGAACCTTCTAGGATTCAAGATGTATGGATAATTCTTTAGGAGGGTGTGGAGAAGTGTAGAAGTGTGTAGAAAGATCGAGCTTAATCCTTGTATGGAGAAATCTAGTTTCTTCCTATGTTTGGTGGAAAAGAGGATGAAGACTTATGTTGGGATCCCGCCGGTGGAGTGGTGGTTCAAAACAGAAGAATGGCCGGAGAGGGGTGGCCAGAGCAGGGAGGGAAGAAGGGATTAGAGGCTAAGAGGAAAAACTTCATTATCATTCATCATGAATACGTTATTACAGGCTAATTGGAGTATTTAATACTTTGGCTGTTAAAAACTAGTCGTTACACTGGTTTTATAATCTGGGCCGTTGATGTTGTCTTGATCTCTGGAGGTGATCTGAAGCGTTGGCTTTTTAATTAATCTGTCCCTGTCCTTGCCTGTCGTTGGATCTGGCCGATGATGATGCCCCTGCTTTAATCCTGTCGCCGGATTGATTTGATGGCTGCTGTTATTGTGCCTAATGATGGACCGTTGGATTAAAAGGCTGCCGTTGGATCAGCGTGATGGTTGATGTTATCTGAGCTGTTGGATTTGTTTTATTAATTCTGAGGCCGTCCGATCCAAACCCTAACATTACCTTCTCCTTTTTAAAACGCTGTCCTCAGCGTTGAATCATTTCGACCTTTCTTCTCTCTCTCTTCCGCTGGCTCTGCTGTGTTCTCTCCCGGAAGTGCTGGTCGGAGATCGAAGAGGAGTGGCGTTGTGGTCGTTGAAGAGCTTGGGGGAAACGCTGTAGATGGCGGTTGCTGGGATGACTGGGCCTCGTTTTCTGAACAGATACTTTCCCTATTCTGAGGGTCGCAACTCCTTGTTTCCTCCATGTTTCTTCCATGTTTCTTCCGTCTTTCAGGTATGGTTTGCTTTTTGTTGGTTGTGAAGTTGCTGGTACTGGGGGTTGGCGTATTTTTTGTGTTCTCGTCTTCTTTCTTCCCCAGTTTGTTAGCTCTGCAGGTCTTCTATTTTTTTCGGTTGGCTTTGCTCTCGATCTCTGCTCGTTCCCGATCTCTTTTTTTTTCTGGTAGTACTTCTTGTAGATCTGGTAGTAGGTGAGGATGGTCTACCAGGGAGGTAACATCCTCCCAGGTGCTGTCCTCCGGAGGCAGGCCTTGCCATTGAATGAGGGCCTGTTGTATTTCCCTTCCTTGCCGGATGATTTGGCGGGTGCTGATGACGGGTAGTGGTCGGTGTAGTGGGTTATTCCTCCAACTGAGATCTGGTAGATCGATGACTTGTTGAGTGAGTTCGCCGATGTATGGCTTTAGCATGGATACATGGAATACGGGATGTATCTTTGACTCCGGTGGGAGGAGGAGGCGGTAGGCCGTCTCTCCGATAATTCCTGTGACCTGGTATGGTCCATAGTACTTGAGGCTTAGCTTCCTCCCTGTTGGACGTGTCATGGTAGTTTGTCGGTAGGGGTGCAGTTTCAATAGCACCCAGTCGCCTTTTTCAAGCTTTAATTCTGTTCTCTTCTTATCTGCTTGTAGTTTCATTCGGTGTTGTGACTTGGCTAGATTCTCCTTCAGGGTATGTATCATCTCGTCCCTGGTCTTTAGTGTTGTGTCTGCAGCTTCATTTCTTGTCTCCCCTGCACAGTAGGATAATAAACAGGGAGGGGGCCGACCATACATGACCTCATAAGGGGTCATGTTGGTCGATGTATTAAACGTGGTGTTGTAATGGTATTCTGCTAAATTTAAGTGTTCTGACCACTGTGAGGGATTTTCATGGGTGTATATTCTCAGATATTGCTCTACACAACGGTTAACCCTCTCGGTTAATCCGTCTGTTTGGGGATGATATGATGAGCTATATCTGAGTTTAGTCCCCTGTAATCTGAAGAGTTCCGTCCAAAAATCACTTAGGAATATTGGATCTCTGTCAGATATGATGGATTCTGGAATCCCGTGGAGTTTTCCCACGTTATTCCAGAATGCTTTTGCCACTTTAGGGCCAGAAATTGGTGGCTGAAGTGGTGTGAGATGAATTCCTTTTGAAAATCGATCTACTATTACAAATATAATGGTAAACTTATTAGAGGGTAGTAAACAGGTGATGAAATCCATTGTTAGGTCACTCCACAGTTTATTTGGTGTTGGCAGTGGTTGAAGTAGTCCATAAGGTGCATGATTAGTTGGTTTAGCCTTTTGGCAGATGTCACATTTACTGATGTAGGCTGTGATGTCTGCCTTCATATTCTGCCAGTAGAATTGTGATTTTATTTTGTGAAGGGTTCCTCTGATTCCTGAATGTCCCCCTATTAGGCTAGAGTGAGATTCCTCCATTATTTTGTTTATTATCTGTGATGTTCTGGGAATGTATATTCTGTGCTTGTAAATGATGTAATTTCCTTGTTTTTTTATTTGGGGAAAAGCTTGTGGATTGTGATTAAATTGCCCAACTAGTTCATCCTCGGCATAGTCTTGTTCCAACCCCTCCAGTAGTGGTGATGTTGGAATGGTGATCATGCTGAGGGTCATTGGGGAATTTTCTTCAGGAATTTCAGGAATCCTTGACAAAGTATCTGCTGCTTGATTGTGTTTTCCTGGTTTATATTTGATTTCAAAATGGTATCCTAATAATTTGGCTAAGAACGTCTGCTGTTCTGGGGTTTGAATGTTCTGCTTAAGTAGATAATGCAGGCTCTGGTGGTCAGTGAGGATTGTGAATTTGTGGCCAAGCAAATATTGCCTCCATTTCGTGATTGCTGCGGTCACCGCAAACAATTCACGGAAATAAGTTGATTTATGTTGCATCATGGGTGTTAGTTTTTTGCTGTAATATGCTATGGTTTTTTTTTATCTTGCATTAATACGGCTCCGATTCCTGTTCCTGAGGCATCGGTTTCTATGATAAACGACTCGTTAAAATTCGGTAGGGTTAATATGGGGTAGGTTATTAATTTGTTTTTGAGGATCTCAAATGCCTCCTGCGTTTTTAAATTCCAGTGGAAAGAATTCTTTTTAAGTATTTCGGTAATTGGGTGGGCTAATTTTGCATAATCCTTAATGAATTTTCGGTAGTAACCGGTGATTCCTAGGAATGCCCTTACACCCTTCTGATTGATTGGAACTGGGAAGTTTTCTATGGCTTCTATGTTCGTTTTGTTGGGTGTGACATCACCGGCTTTGATTGTGTGGCCTAAGAATTCTATTTCTTGGGTCAGGAAACTACATTTGGATAACTTAATTAACAACTGGTTTTTTTCTAATATGCTCAAGGTCACTTTCAGATGTTCTAGATGCTCGGTCTCATTTGGGCTAAATATAAGTATATCATCAAAAAATATTACTATAAACTTTCTTAAAAATGGTTGAAAAATGGTGTTCATCAGGGATTGAAAGGTGGAGGGTGCATTTGTTAGTCCAAAGGGTAACACTACGAATTCGTAGTGTCCCTGGTGTGTGCGGAAGGCCGTTTTATGTATATCCCTCTCAGCCATCAAAATTTGATGGTAGCCCGACCTTAAGTCTATTTTTGAAAAAATTCTCGCTGAATACAACTCATCCAATAATTCTTCTATGGTTGGAATTGGGAACTTGTCTTTAATAGTCATCTTATTGAGGGCTCTGTAATCGACACAAAAACGCCACGTTCCATCCTTTTTTACAGGAGAACTGAAGGTGGATGTGCTTGGTTTAATCAATCCAGTGCTCAACATTTCGTGTACAAGTCTCTCTATCTCATTTTTCTGATGATAGGGATAGCGGAAAGGTTTTAAATTTGGTGGGACTGAGTTTGGAACTACATTAATCTCGTGGTCGATATTTCTCTTTGGTGGGAGGTTGGTGGGTTCGCGAAAAAGCCCTGAGTTTTGGGTTAGTATATTTTGGAATTTAGTCGGAAGTCGTTGGATTGTTTCGTTCCAGAGGTTGTCTGCATTCGGTGTTTCCTTTTCCTTGGTCATTAGTAGGCAAAAAGCAGTGGGTTTAAAAACTAACATTCGTTTGAGCTGCGATGATGTTACCTCCCCAACTTGGGACACATTTTTGTGCCCGATGAGCTTCACCTGTCCTTGGTTTCCTTGGTAAGATAGGGTCAAGTTATTATAATCCGTAGTAACTGGTCCTAAGGTCCTTAACCATTGTTGCCCTAGAATTAAATCCGCCCCTTCGATATCCAGGACATATAGGTGAATGTTATAGCTGTTGGCTTGAATGAGCAGCCTTGTATCCTTGCACTTCCCCGTGCAATGTTCCACTGAGCCATTTCCCATGAATACTGGGAATTCAGAAACTTTATGTATTGGTGTTTTCAGAAATAGTGTCATTCTATTGGAAATAAAATTGTGGGAGCTTCCCCCATCTATGAAAATTTCTAGTGGCTGATTATTGATGTACCCGGTTACCCTTAACCCATGATCTGGTATGGTCCCAGTGAGGGCTTGTAGACATACAGTCGAGGTTGGGTCCTCTTCTTCATTGTTTGTGTTAGTGTGGCCTTCATTGTCTTCTTCTAAGTTATCCTCTTCCTCTGTCCCTACTAGATATAGTAAGGCTCCTTTTCCCTTACATCTGTGTCCCACATGGTACTTCTCTTCACAATTGTAGCAAAGTCCTTTTTCCCGTCTGGCCTGTAGTTCTAATGGGGTTAGTCTCTTAATGGGAGGCAACCTAGGTCTATTTTGATTTGGGAATGGCTTATTTGTTTCATGTGTTGTAGGATGGTGGTTCGTCCCATATGCGTTTCTATTTCTGGTACTTAGTTGTTGTTGGTCTTCATGCATTCGCGCAATAGCGTATGCATCGTGTATTTCAGTGGGGCGAGACAATAATACAGGTCCTCTAATTGGTTCTTTTAGTCCCGATACGAACATGTCGCAAACGAATTCAAGGGTTAATCCTGGCACCCTAGTGATGAGGTCTTCGAATTCCTTCTTGTAAGAAAGAGCGGAAGACGTCTGTTGTAATTTGGTGAGCAATCCCGCGGGTTTGAGGAATAATGATGGGCCAAACCGTTTGGTTATTGCGTCCACAAATAATGTGAATGTTAGCGCTGGGTGATTTTCTAACATTGCTTGATACCATTTGGACGCATGTTTGTCCAAATGGAATGAAGCTATAGTTAGGAAATCTTGGGGTCGGATGTTGTTATGGTCAAAATGTCTTTTTAATTCATAGAGCCAGTCTGTCGGGTCCCCTTCGGAAAAACGAGGACAAGGAAATTCTAAGGAAGAAACAGGGTTGTAAGAAACGACCTGGCGTGCGTTAGATATTGGCGCTGTTCCCAGAATTCCTTCCATGGCTGGTGTTTCCGCTGGTCGGTGTTGAGTACTCTGATGTCCTCCCAGAATTGTGGAAGCTGGAGGACCCTGATGGGTACTCGTGCCCATTGTTTTGTGGAGGCTCTCGAATTGGTTCATCATTTCTCGGCGTAGGGCGGAGAGCTGTTCTGTTAGCTGGTCTGATGAATGTTCTCTTGTCTCCAAGATTTGCCATGACAAGAGATTTTCTTTCTTTTGCAATTCTCGGCGTAGGGTGAATTGCTGCGAAAGCTGTGTTGATTGTTGTTCCATTAGCCGGGCAAATGACCCTTGCATTTCTTCGATTTGCTCCGATCTGGCTGTTTGGTCGGCCAGAAAGGCGTTCTTTAGTTCTGCCAGAGTGCGTAATCCATCTCCCATGGTGATACCGGCGGTGGGTAATCTCAATGAGAGCACCAAATGTTGGGATCCCGCCGGTGGAGTGGTGGTTCAAAACAGAAGAATGGCCGGAGAGGGGTGGCCGGAGCAGGGAGAGAAGAAGGGATTAGAGGCTAAGAGGAAAAACTTCATTATCATTCATCATGAATACGTTATTACAGGCTAATTGGAGTATTTAATACTTTGGCTGTTAAAAACTAGCCGTTACACTGGTTTTATAATCTGGGCCGTTGATGTTGTCTTGATCTCTGGAGGTGATCTGAAGCGTTGGCTTTTTAATTAATCTGTCCCTGTCCTTGCCTGTCGTTGGATCTGGCCGATGATGATGCCCCTGCTTTAATCCTGTCGCCGGATTGATTTGATGGCTGCTGTTATTGTGGCTAATGATGGACCGTTGGATTAAAAGGCTGCCGTTGGATCAGCGTGATGGTTGATGTTATCTGAGCTGTTGGATTTGTTTTATTAATTCTGAGGCCGTCCGATCCAAACCCTAACAACTTAGGTGGCGTTTGGTTAGGCTTTTAGGGTGCTGTGCGGTTGAAACGCACCGGAATTTGGAGAAGAAGCTGCGTTTGGCGTGGCTTATTTCCAAAACCGCGGTTATTTACTTCCGCGGTTTCCTTCTTCCCTCGAACCACGCATAATTTGCGTGTTCAGCCGCAAAAGCCAAGTTGCTTCTTCTTCTTCATCCCCCAAACCTTGCGTGAGCGGCGATTCCCGATTCTTCCTCTAGCGTCGACTTCCCAATTTACGACGACGATAAACCACCACTCGATCTCCTCTTTCCTCGTTTCCTCGTCTCCTGTTCGTCGACCTCACGTGATGGCGCGGCCCCTCCGACACTCCTTGATGATGACCCGGTTGCCGAGGCGCTGCGACACAAAGATCGGAGGTGCCATGATGATGCTGAAGGAAGCCCGCGTTACAATCTCCGCCCGCGGCGTGCCAAAGCCGCCGTGAAAAATTAAAGTTTTATTTATGCACTTTTATTTTATATTAATGAATATAAAATTATTTCATGCTTGATGATAATTTTATATTCATTAAATGGTTGTAATTTTTAATTTTTGAACTCTTTATTTATTTTGGTGTGTATTTAACCATACGGATGGATGAGATTACATCTCCATCATGGATGGTTAAGGTTTTGTTGTAACTCCTATATAAGGAGGCCTTTATGATGAGATTAGCATGATTGAAGAAAAAAAAACCCTATTTCCCTCATTGGAAATTTCGGCCACAAGGAGGAACTCCTCTATAGCCTCCGCCCCCTTGGTGTGAAGCCTCCCTTGCGATCTCCATCCCTGTCGGTGCGACTCCGGCGTGGCTTCCTTCGGTGCGACTCCAAGGAAGAAGGTTGCAACCCCATTCGGTGTGACGCCGGTGGATCCGTGGAGAGAGTGAATCTCCCACCTTATCTTGTGTGTGTTCATCTTCTTGGTTGGGTAATCTCTTTCTCATATTGTGACTTCTTTCTGTGAGATTTGTGGAGGTTTATTCGAACCGTCCTTTCCGTGATTTTTAAAACGCATCGCTTGCAAGCTCTGATTTCGATTCGTTGTTATTGAATCTCTTGTGACCCGGATTGGGAAGATTCGTTGCGGGAGCAAACTCGGCCTAGCCTTGACTTGTTCTCCAAGATTTGGCACAATTAGTGTTAACAAGGGAGTTAATCTCAACTAAAGTTTCGACCGCTACTAATCGTTTGCCGCCGCTCCGAAATAAATTAATTACTGCGTTTGAAACGGCTCAAGTTGAAAGAATAGATGCTTGTGTAGGTGCGGTGAGTTGTGTGCTTGTTGGAGAGGTAGGTCTTAAGGACGTTGTATCGAGTCCGGCTTTCGGTGAGTTGTGTGCTTGTTGGAGAGGTAGGTCCTAAGGACGTTGTATCGAGTCCGGCTTAATTTTATCAATCGGATTTTGGAGCCAACCGACCCCTTTTCGTTCGCTTTTGGTCGGAGCCCTCCTATGTTGTTTTTAATTTCTGTGATGATGGTCTTCCGTTAGCGTAAACGAACGCGTGTCCCGTCCCCCACTACATCATCACGCTTCCTCCTGAGGCAAACCAGGTGACCGTCTCCCTCCATTCCGACAACCACGATGACGGTGAAATTCCTCCATCAATATCAGTTTCGGTTCTCTCCGACGTCAAGCTCCCTGATCCAGTGCCCTTTGTTTCGCTTCAACATTGCTGTGAGTTATCTTCCTTCCTCCTCTAGTTCTTCCCCTTTTTTCACAGTTTTTTTTGTAAATGTGTGGTTTTGTATTTTTTTCACAGATGTATTTTTATTGTTATTGTATGTGTTTGCTGTTAGGTATCTCCCTTATCTAGTGCACTTTTCTTGTTATGTGTATGTCTGTGTTGTGTGTGTGTGTTTATGTGTGTGTGTATCGTGTTTATTGTGTATTTTTATTGTGTGTATTGTGTATGTGTATTGCGTGTATGTGTATGTGTGTGTGTATTTTTTTATTGTGTATGTGTGTGTGTATTTTTATTGTGTATGTGTATTTTTTTATTGTGTGTGTGTGTATTGTGATAGTTTGTTAGGATGTAGTTATAATCACCTGGAGGGGGGGGGGGGATGAATAAGTCTCTTTTCTTTTAAGCTTTAGCCTAGCTGTTTTCTGATTTAATGTTAGTAATAAATTAAGCACACAGAAAACACACAAGCATTTATAGAGGTTCCTCAAGACAGAGTGTCTTGAGTAGTCAAGACAGGGTGTCTTGAGTAGTCCTCTTTCCCCCTTCACCTTTCTAACAATGAGTTAGATAAGGCCAACTCCTCCAATCTCAGCTCCAAAAGCTTACAACTCAGATCCCACAGGATCTCTCAGGTTTTCCCAAACTCTACCTCAGGCTCAACAACCCTACCTCAGGCACAGCAACCCTACCAACTCAGACCTATCAAGAAGTCTTACCTCAGATCTCCACAGAGATCCTACACTCAAGCCGAACTTATAGCTCTACACTCAGGCCCAACAGCCCTACTTCCTCATGCAAAATGCCCTACAAACTCAGAACACAAATGTTCCTACAGAAGGTAAAAGTGGTGCTTGCAATAGAAGATGAAACAAATAAACCTTCCAGCCTTTGGTTTTCTGTTGCAGATTAACTGCAGTAGCAGTCTTGAAATAGGGAACAGTTCAGTGCTTTAATCCTGCCCCTTTTTGATCCTTCTCTTCAGTAGTTGAATAAGGATCAACTTGCTCTTCTTGATTTACTCAGGAAGAACAATCTTTCTCTCCTTGTAGCTTCAGGAAGGAGGAAGAGAAAACTTCTTGACAACCATCAATGTAACAGTAGATTAAAGTTCTTTCTCCAAAAAGGCATCCTTCTTCAAAGCCTTAATTTGTTCTTTTATACTTCTTCAGTCTTCAATGACTATTAGATGACCTCTGACAAAGTATGAAGGTGATTGGAACACCTTATCTTGCTTTTCTGCAGCTTGCGCCAAAAGTAAAACCCGCCAGCACATTTGAATCTGTCTCAGCGGTTGGGCTAGGACAACTGTCAGTCTCAGCGTCTGCTACTATCCCGTCTCAGCGGATCCGCTGAGACAGACAGTAGTCTCAGCGGTTTTCCTCTATCTGCAGCTCAGCAGGCCCAGACTCCTTCTCAGCGGCTCCTGACCTTGTCTCAGCGGTTCAGCTGAGACTGAGAACTCGTCTCAGCGGTTTTGGCAGTAAACCGTTGAACTTATTCCACACCTTGGAATAACCTTACCCTGCATAGTTATGATGTAGAATAGAGTATATCAAACACAACTTGTGCATAGCATTGAGTGTGATGCTTCTTCAAATCAAGGGAACATTGAGAGTAATATTCCCAACAATCTCCCCCTATTTGAAGAAGACAGAACACCCCCAATGCTAAGGTACATAACAGATAAATACTTATCAGTTAACTTCACTACATAACATTCATCATAACATAATCATGTTAACATTTTTATGGCATTACAGATAAGGTCATAACACATAATACTCATGACAAACATAATACCAACGTAGTTTATCAACCCAATAATGTGATTAAACAATTATGTCAAGGCATCGCAGATTATCTTAAGCACTAACACAGATTGATATTAAGCTATGAATGAGATTAGCTCACAACATAAAGTAATAGATTCAACAACTCATTCATTTTCAATTCAGATGTAGTGTTAAGACATTGTTCAAGTTACATTTTGATATTCATAAAACTTAGAAACATTCATTTAAGTTTTTCTCTTCTTAGAAGATGTTGAGAATTCAGCAGTGTCTGCAACAGCTTCTTTCCCTTTGGATGAGGCCCCTTTATCTGCATTTGCTGCTTCTATTTCAGCAATCTTTTTTCTGTTTTCTTGCCTTCTGAAGTACAGATATGGCTTTGGAATGTACCTTGATGACATCCTCCTTGGATTATCCTTTCTTACCAGATTTTCTTTAAATATTTTATCCCTTTTTGAGTTTCTTTCTAAATGTTTTATCCATTCTTCAGAGGGATAAATTTTATCAATGTCTTTGCAAACTTGTCCATGACTTATCCATGCATTTAGAATTATGCTCTTGGAGTCTTCACTCCAGTATTCAAAATCTGGATCTCTGGTCTGCTCATCCCTCTGCCTAGCCATAAACTCTTCAGCTAGCATTGCGTGTTCTCTCTCTCTTTTCTTTGTCAGTCTTGCATTCTGGGCAATTTCTTCTTGTTTAGAGAAATCCCAATCTACTGCTCTTTGCCTGTCCAGGAGGGAAAGGTTCAAGGCTAGCCTTGTTTCTTGCAGAACCTTGAGGGCTAGCTCAGAGTTTGTGATATCATTGTTATCCTCCCCCTTTCTGGCTTCTTCAAATATCTTCTTATATATGTCCTGTTGAGCAGCAGTTATTGAGCCAGAAATTGTTTGAAAAACATTTTCTATATCAGCCTTCAACTCATCCTTGTTCCCATCAGCCTCATGATTCAGCTGCATAGCAGTGGAGTACACATATTCTTGTATATTGTTTGAGGCTTTTTCCATTACCTCATCTGTCTTGCTGACATAGTTCTTGATATATCTCATATCTTGCTCAGACAGTTGAAGGTGTTTGTCCATTGATCTTAGAATTGTGTTCTGAGACACCACTGATTTCTCTGCCAGATCAAACCACTTTGTCATTTGTTTATTCAGGAATGCAGTGTCTTCTTTGATTTCCTTGACCTCAGCCATTACTTCAGATTTCACATTGAAGATGGACTGATCTATATATGCTTTAACTGTAGAAGTTGACCTGTCTACATAATCCTGCATAGATGTTAGATGAGTCTCTAACATGATTTGAATGGCACTTAGAATGCTCTCATTAGACTGTGAGGAGGTGGTGGTGGAAGCTTGCTGTTCAAGGATTAGAGGTTGTTTAGTCTGAATGGTAAGTGTTGGAAGCTCCCCCTCTGCACGATGATCCTCTCCTTCTGTAAGATCAATGTGATCAGGAGCTCCATCATCATCATCAGCAGCAACATCATCCTCATTATCATTAGCAGATTTGTCTTGATCTGATGACTCCAAGAAATGTAGTACATCATCTTTACCAACAGAAGGAACATCAGATTGTCTGTGACCTGGTGCATCCCAGAGAGCTGGTTCATTATCAGGATTAAGCTGAATTCTTCTTTCATGATTTAAGATGATAGTGTCAATCTTACTTTGCATATCCACAGGAGAAGACACTTTGTCCTCATCAATCCTGTGAGAGACAACTTCACCATCATTATTGTCATATGCAACATCTATGGAAGATGGTTCTTGTTGTTTCTCCCCCTCAGATAGGGCATCCATCTGGGCTTGAGGATCTGAGGTTTATATTATTTATGAGTCATAAGTGATTAATATATTGGTTAAGATTAGATAACATTATTAGTAATGTGAATTTTAAGAATTAATTACCAGGGCTGCTATCTATCTCCAAGACATGTGGATGGACAGGCTCAACAGGAGTCTTGTCATCCATATGAGCATTCTTTTCAGGACTTCTGTGAGATCCAAGATCAGCACCAACATCCTCATTCTTATCAGATTGGTCTGTCTCAGAACTTGAAATAACCATTCTTGGCTTCTTGGGTGTTTTGGATTTATTTTTCTCCTTTTCCTTTGCCTCAGAGGGCTGGCTCATGGGGAGCACCCTTGTGAACCTATCTAGGGTTTTTATATCCATTCTCTTCAGGTAGTGGATATTTGATCCTTTTAGGCCCTTGTACTTCTCAGGATAAGTTTGGATCAGATAGAGGGAGAGAATTCTACCCATATTAGGTGCTTGCAGACATTCCTTAATTCTTTGAAAAATAACTTCTCCCCAGGAGGTTTTCTTTGTCAGAATGATTCTTGTCATTAGGTCAAACATATATTGTGAGATTGTGTCATGAGACCCAGGCTTGCAGATAATTGCTTTTCCCACTATATTAGATAGAAGTTTGCCTCTTTGATTGAAGAATTTTGATGGAGACGACGACCCTCAACAAGAAGATGATCGTAACGGGGTGCTTACGGATGCTACCGACGCGCTTGCGGACGACGACGCCTCTCCAACCAAAGACTTGCGCCGCCATCACCGCGACGATATTATTGACGGGCGCCATCGCCGCTACAACCTCCGCCCGCGACACAAGAACATTAATCAATAATTATAATACAACAACAACAACAACAAAACCCATATAGTCCCCAATCATTGGGGGTATGGGCGGGGAAGATTGGAAACAGACCCAACCTTTGACACTATGCACAAAGTGGCTTCTCTCATAAGAGAAAGACCTAACCTTTGACAATAAATGCACAAAGTGGCTGCTCACAGAGTACCACTGAAATAGTGGCCCCATATTACGTCGCGTTTGCTGCAGAATCATGCCCTCAAATCAAAGCCGAAGACATCAGAGAGGGCAGACCCAAGAATCCATTTTGATTTATGTGCACATAACCATGTTTCCTTCATTCAGCATCCAGAGCATTGGTAAAGCACATCCAATCAATAATTATAATAATTTAATTATAATTATTAATTAATTTTATCATGCTTTTTAAAATAAGAATATTTTAATTAATAATTATCCTTATAATTATTAATTAAAATTGTCATGCTTTATTTTATTTATTAGAACTTATCATGTTTGTTTTATTGTTTTAATTTGGACTGCGTTTAACCGCTGTGATTGTAACGCCTATATAAAGCTATGTTTTGGAGGATTTGGATTAACAAGGAATGAAATAAGAAATTGAAAGCCCTAATTCTCTCCTCTTGATTTTCCCTCTCCCTCTTCCTTGGCCGCCCCCTACCTTCTCCCCCTCTCCAAGTTCGGCCAGGCCGACCCCCTTCTCTCCCCTTCCTTCACAAACCGCCAGCCACCCCTTCCTCCTCTAGGAAAGGCCGCCCACTTTCTTCCTCCACTATTCATCCAACACCTTTCCTCTCTCCTCCCCATAAGCCCATACTCCCTCTCTTGGCCGCCCCCCTTCAAGCCTCCTCTTTGTGTTGGAGTTTCCTCCACGGCGCGTGGTGGGTTCGTGTGGATCTTGGACGACGTGAAGCAAAAGACGGCGAGCGGATTCCTCTCCAAACAACGCGCTTCCGGTGGATCCGTCGAAGAGCGACCGTGCGAGTGCATGGTTGAGGCTAATCTTATCTCAAGCGGCGTAACGAACGATCCACTCGTGTGTTTCTTTTCTCTAGATTATTCTTGTGGTGGAATCTGTGGCGTGATCTTCGAATCACCGAATTATCGTGGTTTTCTTCATATTGAAATTTGCATTCATCCTTTTATTTTTATTTTTCGAAGGGGTTTGGCGAACCCCGACATTTTGTTGGGAGAGATCTACCTTTTTCCGAATCGCAATTTTCGGTGGGTCTCTTTTGGTACAACGCATAGCTTGATCGGATCGGGTGGGTCCATTTCGCTAGATCGAACATTGGCTTATCGCCCTTGGGAAATCTATAGAGGGTTAGCGATCCTTCGCGTGGCAATTGTTTCTCTTTGCCTAGTCCAGTGCACTTGCACTGTGTGGCTTGCATTGCATCATTTTTCTTGAGTCGCGCGTTCATCGTAGATCTACCAATAACGAGCGTGTCAGAGAGCGTGGGTTTACATCAATTTGGTATCAGAGGGAGGTTCGTGTCAATTTCTTAATTGACGCATTCCTATTATTTTCTTAGAACACCGACACTCACATTCCTCACACGTTTCTACGCTCAAAATTTAAAAATAAATTTTCGTCGGTCTGCGAATAGCGGCCTAAAATTTTAATTTTTCTGCGAAATTCAAAAAAAATATTTCTGGACATTCCCCATTATTTTCTCTGCAAGAAAATAAAAAAAAAAATTTCCCACCCTAGATATTAGGCGGGAGAAAAATTATCTTTCATAAAATTTTTAGCCTGTTTAAAATTTCTGGTTTGCGTTTAGCGTCCTAAATCTGTTATTTTCCAGCAAAAAAATAATTTTTTTTTAAATATTCTACATATCAATTTCTATTAGAAAAAAAAAATTTCATTTATAAAAAAATTCTAGTCAGAATCGTTAGGTCTACGTTCCATGCGTACGAGACTTGGCACGGAGTATCCTACGTCCTCGTCTCAAATGACGGACGATCGGGACTCGGGTTACGGTCCAACGGCTGTTGATGAACTTCGCCAGGAGTTCAATGATCAGTTGACGGACATCCGAGAGATGTTACACGAGATTCGGCTAGCCCAAAGGGCACCTCAGGATCATGCTGCCCGTCAATACGTAGGGGAAAATATTATCGCTAATCGTGTCCCTGATCCTGACCCCCCAAACCCTGCAGCCCACCAACGTGCTGAAGGGAACATTAATCCTAATGGTAATCCCGAACAGGCCCCACGAGCACCGCACGGCTTTGATATCACTAGGGCTGTCCGGATCAAACCACCATCCTATGATGGGTTGGGTGATCCCCAAGTTTTCTTGGATTGGGTTACAGAGATAGAATGCTACTTTCAGTGGCAAAATTTGACTGACGAGGATAAGGTGCGTGTGGCGCGTATGAAGTTGTTGGGTCGAGCTAAGTTATACTGGCTCAATGAGAAGCGGCGTTTAGGTGCGAGGGATGGTTTGCCTCCCATTGGTTGGGTGGGCATGAAAGCCCTGTTGACTGACCAGTACGTCCCGATGTATCATCGAACACAAATGTTTGATGAGTTAGCCTCCCTTCGGCAAGGGAACCGCTCGGTCGCGGAGTACATGGGGATCTTGAAAGATATGCTGGTTAGATGTGACGTTAAGGAAATGCCCGAAGTTACCCTCTCCCGATTCCGCAAAGGGCTTGGTCCCGAAATTTATGGTAAACTCCTTCGCTATGGTCACACTGATTTGAACACCACGTATAATGTCGCGTTAGACATTGAGAAGCACCTGGCGCACAAATCTAAGTCGCGTTCATTCCAAAAGAACAAGTCCATCTTAGGACCTCCTCCGTTAGCCATGAGAGATAAAGGGAAGTTTCGATCCACTGATTCGAACTCCGTCGTCATTACAGCTAGGAATATGCGTAACCCGTCCGACGATCGTGTGCCTGTAGGTCGGATTAGCAAATCGAACGCTTCTTGTTTTAGCTGTGGTGTTCAAGGGCACTACGCAAGTGAATGCCCCACTAAGGCCAAGCCCTTAGCTTTGTTGGACACTGCTGACGACGCCGCCGAGCTCGAGTATGAGGCCGGTGATGACTCCGATTCGGAGGGAGTGCCGAGTGATTTAGATGATGACACCAACATGATGGTGATGCGTTGTATTTATGCCTCCCCGCGTGCGTCTGATGACTGGAATCGGACGAACATCTTTTCTTTAAATTTTAAAAGCGGCGAGAAGTGGTGTAAGCTGATTATTGATAGCGGTAGCTGCATGAACGTTATTTCTGAGAATGCGGTTACCCGGATGGCGTTAGTGACCGAACCACACCCCCACCCCTATAAGGTCGCGTGGGTTAATAAGAAATCCCTTCCGGTAGCAAAACGTTGCTTAGTACCACTGGCCATCAAGGCTTATTCGGAGAAGGTCTGGTGTGACGTCATCCCAATGGATGCGTGTCATGTTTTATTAGGTCGCCCATGGCTCTATGACCATGATGTCACTCACTTCGGGCGAGCCAACACTTATGTGTTTAAGTTTAAGGGCAAGACTATTATCTTCAAACCCTCTCCGCCTAAGGACCCATCGGTCACCTCTAAGGACACAATTGTGCCTGTGGAGAAGAAAACGTTAAACTTAATAGGTAAGAAAGAGTTCGCACGCCAGACATTTTTGGATGGTGTTCTCTATGCGTTAGTTTGTCTACCAGTAAACGAGGACGTTCCTTCTTTTGAAAATTTGCCACCAGCGTTGCGTAGCCTGTTAGAGGAGTTTAAGGATATCTATCCGGAAGAGTTACCGCCTGCATTGCCTCCCTTGCGAGACATACAACATGCGATAGATTTCATACCTGGCTCCTCGTTACCCAATCTCCCTAATTATCGGTTAAATCCTTCCGCACACTTAGAGTTGCAATCTCAAATTTCCGATTTGCTACAAAAAGGATTTATTCGCCATAGTAAAAGCCTGTGTGCCGTCCCGGCTCTGTTAGCTCCCAAAAAGGATGGGTCTTGGAGGATGTGCGTGGATAGTAGGGCCATCAATAAAATAAAAATTAAATATAGGTTTCCCATCCCCCGATTGGATGACTTGTTGGACATGCTAGCTGGAGCCACGATATTTTCTAAATTGGATCTTAGGAGTGGCTACCACCAAATTCGAATTCGAGAGGGTGACGAGTGGAAGACAGCCTTTAAATCTAAAGAGGGGCTCTATGAGTGGTTAGTAATGCCGTTTGGGTTGTCCAATGCCCCTAGTACCTTTTCGAGGATGATGACGCATGTCTTCCAACCCTACATGGGAACATTTATCGTGGTATACTTTGATGATATCCTAATTTTTAGCACGTCTATACATGATCATGAGTTTCATTTGAGGACTATCTTGGAGACGTTACGTGCGGAAAGGTTGTTTGTAAATCTTAAAAAATGTACTTTTTATGTCGCCTCCGTAGAATTCCTAGGCTATATTGTAAGTTCGGAGGGCATACTCGTGGATCCCAAGAAAGTCCAAGCCATCAAGGATTGGCCGGCACCCACCACCATTCGGGACGTTAGAAGGTTCCACGGTCTAGCTACGTTTTACCGTCGCTCCGTTCGGAACTTTAGTAGCATCATGGCACCAATCACCGAGTGCATGAAAAAAGGTGAGTTTACATGGACAAAATCGGCTACCCACGCGTTCCACACGATTAAAACTAAGATGTCGGAAGCCCCCCTTTTGCGACTCCCGGACTTTGGTAAAGTTTTTGAATTATCATGTGACGCATCGGGGATTGGGATTGGTGGAGTGTTGAGCCAGGAGGGTCATCCTGTGGGTTACTTTAGTGAGAAACTTGCGGGCCCGAAGTTGAATTATTCCAATTATGACCGCGAGTTTTATGCCATCATTCGTTGCCTCCAACATTGGCGGCACTACCTTCTCTCTAAAGAGTTTGTCATCCACTCCGATCATGAAGCGTTAAGATTTGTAAACTCCCAAAGCAAGGTCAGCCCTCGGCATGCCAAATGGGTCTCTTATCTTCAGGATTACACCTTCATAATAAAACATCTCAAGGTAAACCTTAACCGAGTGGCGGACGCCCTGAGTGTCGGGTCTCATTGTTATTATCCACGTTAGAGGTGAAGGTCATCGGATTTGAGCGCATTAAGGACGAATATGTCAACTGTCCGGACTTCAAAGATATCTACATGTCTGCTAACGGTGACGCACCCACTATTATTTCTGCGTATTATATCCGAGATGGTTATTTATTTAGACACGCCAAGCTCTGTATCCTTCGTTCATCCCTTCGCCATTTTATCGTTTGGGAGTTGCATAGTGGCGGATTGGGTGGTCACTTTGGTCGTGACAAGACCATCACCCTAGTTGAGGATAAATTTTATTGGCCGGGTCTAAAGTCTACGGTACATAAAATTGTGGGTAGTTGTCGTACGTGCCAACTATCGAAAGGAACGAAAACGAACGCGGGGCTTTATACCCCTCTTCCGATCCCTTCCGTACCGTGGGAAGACATTAGTATGGATTTTATTCTTGGTCTCCCCGTCACTTTTAGGCGCCATGACTCTATTTTGGTGGTCGTTGATCGGTTCTCCAAAATGACATATTTTATCGCAAGTAATAAGATTGATGACGCGTCACACGTAGCCAAATTATTTTTTAAGGAAGTCGTTGGCCATAGGGGCGTTCCGAAAACTATAGTCACTGATCGGGACGTGAAGTTCACTAGTTATTTTTGGAAGACCCTGTGGTGGATCATGGGCACCAAGCTCTTATTTTCCTCGGCCCACCATCCGCAGACGGATGGGCAAACGGAAGTGGTAAATAGAAGTTTGGGTAGTTTACTCCGTTGCCTGGTAGGTGACCACAAGAGTACGTGGGATCTCATTCTTCCCCATGCCCAATTAGCGTACAATAATTCTAAAAATCGGTCCACAGGGTTGTCTCCAAACGAGATCGTGCATGGGTATAAGGCACCAGTGCCACTTGACTTGATCCCGTTACCTTTTCGTATAAGTCAAGTCAATTCGCACAGGACTTCGCCTCACATGTTCATACATTACATAAGCATATCAAGGACACGTTAGCCACTCAATACGCTTCGTATCAATCTCATGCTAACGTGCATAAGAGAGCATCCCCCCTAAAGGTGGGCGATTTGGTTATGGTGCGCCTCATCCCTGAACGGTTGCCTTCGGGAACCATAAAAAAGTTGGCCAATCGGCGAGCGGGCCCCTTTCGAATTTTAAAGAAATTAGGAGAAAATGCATTTCTTTTGGAGTTACCCACTGATTGGGGAATCTCCCCTATTTTCAATGTTTCGGATTTAACGTCTTATATTTCTCCACCACTTGAATTGTCTACCTGCCCGTTTACTTTCACAACATTGTCTATTGGGTTGGGGGGTGAGCTTGCGCCTGGTTCGCTCTCTTCTTCGGTCCCCATTGGAGGTACGTTGAATGTTGATGATGGTATTTGCTCCTCTTTTTTGCCTAACGCTTTTCCAAGGTTCCCCCGAACCACCTATGTTCCTGACAAGATTCTCTGAGATGAAGTGACCTCCTCTCCTAGTGGTGCCAGTCGCCGCTACTTGATTCGATGGCGTGATCTCCCGGCCTCCGATGATTCGTGGCTTCCTGAGTCGGAGGTGGCCCTTTTGGATGATGCTCTTCTCCACCGCTACCGCCAACACAACTCATCGGTGATGAGTACTTTTGAGCGGGGGAGGATTGATGGAGACGACGGCCCTCAACAAGAAGATGATCGTAACGGGGTGCTTACGGATGCTACCGGCGCGCTTGCGGACGACGACGCCTCTCCAACCAAAGACTTGCGCCGCCATCACCGCGACGATATTATTGACGGGCGCCATCGCCGCTACAACCTCCGTCCGCGACACAAGAACATTAATTAATAATTATAATAATTTAATTATAATTATTAATTAATTTTATCATGCTTTTTAAAATATGAATATTTTAATTAATAATTATCCTTATAATTATTAATTAAAATTGTCATGCTTTATTTTATTTATTAGAACTTGTCATGTTTGTTTTATTGTTTTAATTTGGACTGCGTTTAACCGCTGTGATTGTAAAGCCTATATAAGGCTATGTTTTGGAGGATTTGGATTAACAAGGAATGAAATAAGAAATTGAAAGCCCTAATTCTCTCCTCTTGATTTTCCCTCTCCCTCTTCCTTGGCCGCCCCCTACCTTCTCCCCCTCTCCAAGTTCAGCCAGGCCGACCCCCTTCTCTCCCCTTCCTTCACAAACCGCCGACCACCCCTTCCTCCTCTAGGAAAGGCCGCCCACTTTCTTCCTCCACTATTCATCCACCACCTTTCCTCTCTCCTCCCCATAAGCCCATACTCCCTCTCTTGGCCGCCCCCCTTCAAGCCTCCTCTTTGTGTTGGAGTTTCCTCCACGGCGCGTGGTGGGTTCGTGTGGATCTTGGACGACGTAAAGCAAAAGACGGCGAGCGGATTCCTCTCCAAACAACGCGCTTCCGGTGGATCCGTCGAAGAGCGACCGGGCGAGTGCATGCTTGAGGCTAATCTTATCTCAAGCGGGGTAACGAACGATCCACTCGTGTGTTTCTTTTCCTTAGATTATTCTTGTGGTGGAATTTGTGGCGTGATCTTCGAATCACCGAATTATCGTGGTTTTCTTCATATTGAAATTTGCATTCATCCTTTTATTTTGATTTTTCGAAGGGGTTTGGCGAACCCCGACTTTTTGTTGGGAGAGATCTACCTTTTTCCGAATCGCAATTTTCGGTGGGTCTCTTTTGGTACAACGCATAGCTTGATCGGATCGGGTTGGTCCATTTCGCTAGATCGAACATTGGCTTATCGCCCTTAGGAAATCTATAGAGGGTTAGCGATCCTTCGCGTTTTTTCTCTTTGCCTTGTCCGGTGCACTTGCACTGTGTGGCTTGCATTGCGTCATTTTTCTTGAGTCGCGCGTTCATCGTAGAACTACCAATAACGAGCGTGTCGGAGAGCGTAGGTTTACATCAAATTTCCTTTTTAATGATCCTGTCTTGGCATCACTGTACTCAGCCCACTTCAAAGCCTTTTTCTTATCCTTGCCAGAGATTTCTTCCTCCTCATCCTGACTGCATGAGGGAATTTGTAAGGCTTTCTCTATTTTGGCTGAGGATATTTTCACTTTTTTCCTCGTATCTTAGACTTTAGAGATGACTTGGAAGAAGACAACTTTGCATTGCTGAACCATTCCAGAACTTCAGTTCTGAGAATGACAGTTGGTTCAGAAAGAATATACTTCAGACCTTGCGCTTCCAGGAGTTGAATCACTCCCTTTATCTCTTCTGGAGCATGGGCAAATCCATCCCTTACTATTTCATAACCCTTCAGAAGATCCTTTGAACTATTTGGCGCCATTTTTGTTGTAGAAGAGGACATTGGGACGGAAGAGAATACGATTCGTCTCGGCGGCTAGGAAGGAAGGGTTGTATCTTTCTTTAATTAACAATGACCTATTTATTGAGCCTTGATTTATGTTTTGATTACTCTTAATGATTAAAGTTTAGTAAACTTATTATTTTAATGGAATTTAGATCATTTGGGGTTGCAATTATACATTCTGTGATTGAACCAGCCTGTCTCAGCGGAACCGTTGAGACGGCGACCTAAACCGCTGGGACAGAGCACTGTCAACTGCTGGGACAATTTAGCTGTCTCAGCGGTTTAGCTGGGATTTTTCCCAGCTGTCTCAGCGGCTCAGCTAAAACAATCTCTGCTGTTTTAGCTGACCTTACTACCTAATCATTATGCCATTTGAGATTTGATTGTTTGAAGGCCTAACCATGTCACTAAGAGTATTGATGTGACTATGTTTCAAGTCATAACATAACATGCATAATATCATAGATGACAGATAGAAGGAGAAACTTGTCACTATTCAATATTTAACATACCTAATTCAATCTTGAAAGCATTAAATTTAGCCTCATCCAATGACTTTGTAAAGATATCAGCAACTTGATTGTCAGTGGAGACAAATTCAAGGCAGATATCTTTACATTTAACATGTTCTCTAATAAAATGATATCTTATCTCTATGTGCTTAGTCCTGCTATGAGAGACATGATTTTTAGCAATAGAGATAACACTGGATGAGTCACAATATAGAGGAGACTCACTTACCTTAAGATTGTAGTCCTCTAACTGATGTTGAATCCACAAAAGTTGTGCACAACAACTACCTGCAGCAATATATTCAGACTCAGCAGTGAATATTGCAACACTGGTCTGCTTCTTGCTGCTCCAAGATATCAACCTCCTTCCTAGGAACTGACAGGTACCACTTGTGCTTTTCCTGTCTTCTTTGCATCTTGCAAAATCTGCATCTGAAAATCCAGTTAGTTCAAAATCATTGTTCTTAGGGTACCAAAGGCCAAGATGTATGCTGCCTTTAAGGTATCTCAAAATTCTTTTTGCAGCTGAGTAGTGAGATTCCTTAGGGCATGCCTGGTACCTAGCACAAACACATGTAACATACATAATGTCTGGTCTACTAGCAGTTAGATACAAAAGAGATCCAATAATGCACCTGTACATGGATTCATCAATGGCCTTGCCCTTCTCATCCTTGTCCAGGGAAATGTTAGACCCCATGTGAGTTTTCATGGTGGAAGCTGAATCCATCCTAAACTTCATGATAAGCTCCCTAGTGTACTTAGTCTGAGAGATGAATATCCCCTCATCAGACTGTTTCAGTTGGAGGCCTAAAAAGTACTTGAGCTCTCTCACACTGCTCATCTCAAACTCACCTTGCATAAGGTTATCAAACCTTTTGCAGAGGTTGTCATCAGTAGACCCAAATATTATGTCATCAACATATATTTGGACTAGAAGACACTTGCCCTTTGTTTCCCTAAGAAACAATGTGCTATCTATCTTTCCCCTCAAGAACTTGTTCTTGATGAGAAAGTTAGACAAGGTCTCATACCAAGCCCTAGAGGTTTGCTTTAGACCATATAGAGCTTTCCTAAGTAAATACACATGAGAGGAGAGGATTGAATGCACAAAACCCGATGGTTGTTCAACATATACCTCTTCCTTCAAGTCACCATTGAGGAAGACTGATTTGATATCCATCTGGTATACTTTGAACCCCTTGTGGGCAGCATAGGCAAGGAATAACCTAATTGCTTCTAACCTTGCAACTGGGGCAAAGATTTGATCAAAGTCTATACCCTCTTCTTGTCTATAGCCCTTGACTACTAATCTAGCCTTGTTTTTGATGATGATTCCATTTTCATCCAACTTGTTTCTGTATATCCATTTGGTGCCAATGATGTTGTGTCCTTGAGGTTTTGACACCAACTTCCATACCTTGCATCTTTTGAATTGAAGAAGCTCTTCTTGCATGGCTTGAATCTAGAATGTATCTTGGTTGGCTTCTTCAAACTTCTTGGGCTCCATTTGTGACAGGAAACTCAGGAATAGAGCTTCATTGTGAGCCCTGCTTCTGGTTAGTACACCTTGGTTCTGATCTCCAATGATTTGTTCTCTTGGATGATCCCTTAAGTGTCTTGTTGCTGCAGACAATCTGTCCTCTATTTGCTGTATTTCTTCTACTGGTTCAGCAGTATCTTCAGCAGCCTGCACCTCTTCATCTTCAGGAATTGCAGCATCTGTATAGACTTTGCTACTGTTGGATATATCTTGCACAAACATCTTTTCCATTGCCTTTTCACTTCCTGTCAAAACAGAAGAACTAGACCAGCCCTTATAGATTAAGTGGTCTCATCAAACACCACATGCATAGACTCTTCTACAACACGAGTCTTCTTGTTATAAACTCTAAAAGCTCTGCTATGTGAGCTATAGACAACAAGAACCCCCACATTGCATTTCTCTACAAACTTTGTTAATTAAGATTTTCCATTGTTTAAAATGTAGCATTTTGAACCAAAGATTCTAAAGTATGAAATTATTGGTTATTTGCCTTTCAGAATCTCATAGGACGTGATTCCATGAACCTTATTAATATAAGCTCTATTGAGAACATAACATGCAGTATTGACTGCCTCAGCCCAAAAATATTCTGGGAGTGAGGAGTCACTAAGCAATGTTCTCCCAGCTTCTATCAAGGTCCTATTCCTCCTCTCAGCCACACCATTTTATTGTGTAGTCCTTGGCGATGAGAACTCTTGGGTAATACCAAATTCTTGACAAAACCTTGTCATGGCTTCATATTGAAATTCTGTGTCATGGTCAGTTCTAGTCCTGACCACAGTACATTGTAAGTCATTCTGAATTGCCTTGACATAGTTTATAAAGACATTTAAAGTATCTGATTTCTTCTTAAGGAAGAATACCCATGTATATTTTGAGTGATCATCAACAATCACCAGAGTATACAACTTCCCACCTAGACTCTGAATTGGCAAAGGACCAAACAGGTCTATGCGCAATAGATATAGACATCTTTCAGTGTCTTTGGAGCCAATACTTTTAAAGGTGACCCTTGTTTGCTTACCCATTTGGCAAGCATGACAGAGACCACTTTTAATACATTTCAAGTTTGGACTATTCCTAACAAAGTTTTTAGAGAATAGTCTATACATTGTCTTGTAGTTAATGTGGGCAAGTCTCTTGTGCCATTGAACACAAAGTGACTCATTTTCATTAGCAACAAGACATACAGATGATAGAGAATTATTGCATATAAAATCTAAACAATAAACATTCTCACTCCTAGTGCATGAGAGAATGGTCTTTAAGTCATTAGACTTTTTGATCAAGCACTTGTCATTGTGGAATTCAATGACATAGCCTAAGTCACATAGTTGACTTATGCTAACTAGGTTGTGTTGCAACCCTTCAACATAAGCTACCCTTGTGATTGAAACTATGTCATTGGAGATCATACCATATCCTTTGGTGATTCCCTTTTCAGATCAACCAAAGATGACTTTAGGTCCATTCTTCACAACTGTGTAGTCCTGTAGAAGATTTCTGGTACTTGTCATGTGCCTTGAGCACCCACTGTCCAAGTACCATATTTGTTTAAGACTGGTACCTGAACTAACCTGTAAGAAGGAATTTAGGTACCCTTAGGAGCCCAAATAATTTTGGGTCCTAGGTCATTGTTAGCATGATAAGATGATCTCACACCTGCTGCACCCTTTGCAGGAAGGCTCTTCTTTGCACTTGGCACATAGGGACTGTGCCAACTGTCTATAACAAAGTGTCCAACCTTACCACAGTACCAACATTCATGAACGTTGTATCTCCTCTTCTGAACATGTCTTGAGGAAAGAGCATTAGTATGCTTGTGTTCAGGAGGGGGGAAAGCAGCAGTTTTCTTGTTCCTTTCAGCAATGATCTGGCTGAATGTCAATCTGTGGACAGTCTTGGCACCCTTTGTCTTAATGGCATCAACTTGCTTTGGCTTAGAAGCTAGGCAAGATTGGATGACATCCGACACTGAGCAGCAAGACTTGTCTACAGATTTGACAACAGTCATATTCTTTGCTGGAATGAACTTGGAAGAGCTAGCTTCCTTACTCTTGAATGATGGAGCTGAGGTACCAAATATAAATGGTACAGATTGGACCTTTTGAATTTCTTCACGGGGAGCCTTCATAACACTCATTCCCATGCCCTTTCTTCCACTATGGGAAGAAGTGTTTTCCTTCCTATAGGAGCTTCCATTTTTCAAGTGACCATACATACTGTCATGGTCATACCTGTTAGAGGGAAATAATACCTTTTGAAAGGTGGTATGAGGCTTAGCCTTATTCTTGCTCTTTTCTCCACTCCCTTCTCCTACTTCCATTTTATTGAACCCTAATCCTCTTCTATTGGTTTGAGAGGAAAATGTGTCAATAATATGAAACACAGATTTGGGCTTGGAGAATTGAGCCACTAGGCTCTTTTCTTTGAGAAGCTTCTCCTCAAGGTCCTTGATGACCTTGTTCTTTTAGGATATGGTGCTCAAGTGAACAATTGTTATCCCCTTTAGATGGCTTGTCTCTCTACACATTTGAGCCACCAGGGTAGGTGACTCAGTGCACTCTTTCTCAGTCAACATAAGGGAAGCAAATTCTTGGGCTTGCCTCTTGGCCAACTTCTTGCTCTTTTTCAGAGCTTCCAAGAGAGCACCATACCTGTCAATCAATTGATTGACATCTTCCTCAGATTCTGAATCACTTCCATCATTTGATGAAGGTGTTTCAGATTCTGGGCTTGTCTCATAATCAGAAGAAGAGATGGAATGAATCAGTACCTGTTCACTGTCAGAATTGTTCTGACTTTCTTCCTCATCAGTTATGGCCATCAGGCCTAGCTGATCTTTGTCCTCTTCATCCTCCTCAATGTCACTGTCTGAATATGACAGAGGGGCCCTGATTCCAACCTTGGCAGCAGGAAAAACTTCATTCTCTTCTGCTGCAAACATCCCAATGTAGGCTTCCTCTTCTTCATATGAATCTGAAGTTGAGGATTCAGATTCACTTCAGCTTTTACCTTTCTTTGCTAGGAAGGATTTTTCACCCTTCCTATCCTTTTGGTGATAATGTTTCTTATCACCATTCTCCTTCCTCTTGACTGGACAGTCAGCAATGACATGTCCAGGCTTGCTGCAACAATATCATATGATATTATTTGAAACATGTTTACCAGGTTTAGATTCATACCAGTCACCCTTGGTGTGCTGTCTTTCAGATTTGCTGTGGTCCTTCTTGAAATGTGAGGAGGAGGAGGGCTTATTCTTCCACTGCTTCCTCCTCATCATCTTCTTGAACTGCCTTGAGAAGACAGCAAACTCCTCATCAGATGAAGAGCTGTCTGAAGTGCTGTTCTCAGACTTTTCAAATTCAGCTCTCCTTCTTGGAGGAGACAGCAATCTGGCTTTGCTCTTCTTGGAGCTGTCAGCTTTGAGAGCAACAACTCTCTCCCTTGCATGGGTCCTGGTGGAAGTGTCCTCTTCCTTCCTTGCAGACAACTGCATCTCATAAGAGAGCAGCTTCCCAAACAAAGTATGGGTAGGAGTTTCACCCAGCTTGGCCACTTCCCTGATGACACATATCTTTGTGTCCCAGTCTCTAGTTAGAGATCTTAGGAACTTGTCATTTAGCTCATAGTCACTGAATACCCTTTCATAGGTTTTTAGTTCATTAACTATTTTGAAGAATCTTTCATAACATATAGAAATGCTTTCCTGGCTCAGCTGCCTGAAAGCTTCATACTCTTGATTGAGGAGTGATTTTCTATCATCCCTCACCTCTGCTGTCCATTCTATATACACCACTAGTATATCCTACATCTCCTTGGCTGTTGTGCAGTGCACCAAGTTTTGAAAGGTGGAGTCATCTATTGCATTAACAATAATATTTTGGGCTCTTTTGTCCATTGTGAATAATGCAAGTTCATCCTTGGTTAAGTCATTAAAAGCCTTGACCACTCTCCTAGTTGGATCTATGGTGGAGGCTGTTTGAAAAGTGAAAAGGCCTGCTTCACAGTGATGTAGATCCTTGGGTCTGATGCTTCCATAAACAACCTTACCCTTTGCTTCCATATGCCAAAGTTTTCTTTGTTGCATATGGGCAACTTCATAGACCCCATCTCCTTCTGCAATCCAGTGGAGGCCATTAGATTCAGATATGACTACTCCTTTGTAGGATCTGGTCAGACAGTTATGTCCTTCTTGACCAACCTACCTCTGATACCACTTGATAGTTTGTTAGGATGTAGTCTTAATCACCTAGAGGGGGGGGGGGGGGGGGGGGGTGAATAAGTCTCTTTTCTTTTAAGCTTTAGCCTAGCTGTTTTCTGATTTAATGTTAGTAATAAATTAAGCACACAGAAAACACACAAGCATTTATAGAGGTTCCTTAAGACAGGGTGTCTTAAGTAGTCCTCTTTCCCCTTCACCTTTCTAACAATGAGTTAGACAAGGCCAACTCCTCCAATCTCAGCTCCAAGAGCTTACAACTCAGATCCCTCAGGATCTCTCAAGTTTTCCCAAACCCTACCTCAGGCTCAACAACCCTACCTCAGGCACAGCAGCCCTACCATCTCAGACCTATCAAGAAGTCCTACCTCAGATCTCCACAGAGATCCTACACTAAAGCTGAACTCACAGCTCTACACTCAGGCCCAACAACCCTACTTCCTCAGGCAAAAGGCCATACAAACTCAGAACACATGTTCCTACAGAAGGTAAAAGTGGTGCTTACAACAGAAGATGAAACAAATAAACCTTTCAACCTTTGGTCTTCTGTTGCAGATTAACTGCAGTATCAGTCTTGAAATAGGGAACAGTTCAGTGCTTTAATCCTGCCCCTTTTTGATCCTTCTCTTCAGTAGTTGAATAAGGATCAACTTGCTCTTCTTGATTTACTCAGGAAGAACAATCTTTCTCTCCTTGTAGCTTCAGGAAGCAGGAAGAGAAAACTTCTTGACAACCGTCAATGTAACAGTAGATTAAAGTTCATTCTAAAAAAAAACATTCTTCTTCAAAGCCCTAATTTGTTCTTTTATACTTCTCCAATCTTCAACGGCTATTAGATGACCTCTGACAAGGTATGAAGGTGATTGGAACACCCTATCTTGCTTTTCTGCAGCTTGCGCCAAAAGCAAAACCCGCCAACACATTTGAATTTGTCTCAGCGGTTGGGCTGAGACAACTACCAGTCTCAGCGGCTGCTACTGTCCCGTCTCAGCGGATCCGCTGAGACAGACAGTAGTCTCAGCGGTTTTCCTCTATCTGCAGCTCATCAGGCCCAGACTCCTTCTCAGCGGCTCCTGGCCTTGTCTCAGCGGTTCAGCTAAGACTGAGAACTCGTCTCAGCGGTTTTGGCAGTAAACCACTGAACTTATTCCACACCTTGGAATAACCTTACCCTGCATAGTCATGATGTAGAATAGGGTATATCAAATATAACTTGTACTTAGCATTGAGTGTGATGCTTCTTCAAATCAAGGGAACATTGAGGGTAATATTCCCAACATATTGTTTGTGTGTGTGTATTTTTTTTATTGTGTATGTGTGTGTGTATTTTTTTATTGTGTGTATTTTTTTTATTCTGTATGTGTATGTGTATTTTTTTTATTGTGTGTTTATTTTTTTATTGTGTGTGTGTTGTTTATGTGTGTGTATTTTTTTTTATTGTGTATGCGTATGTGTGTGTGCGTTTATTTTTTTGTATTGTGTGTGTGTGTGTATTGTTTATGTGTGTGTATGTATATGTCTGTGTGTGTATTTTTTTATTGTGTATGTGTGTGTATGCGTGTTTATTTTTTTTATTGTGTGTGTATTGTTTATGTGTCTGTGTCATTTTTTTTATTGTGTGTGTGTGTGTATGCGTGTGCAAGACCAATGCTCTGGATGCTGAATGAAGGAAGCATGGTTATGTGCACATAAATCAAAATGGATTCTTGAGTCTGCCCTCTCTGATGTCTTTGGCTTTGATTTGAGGGCATGATTCCGCAGCAAACGTGACGGTATAGGGGGCCACTATTTCAGTGGTAATCTGTGAGCAGCCACTTTGTGCATCTATTGTCAAAGGTTCGGTCTTTCTCCTCTGAGAGAAGCCACTTTGGGCATAGGGCCAAAGGTTAGGTCTGTTTCCAATCTTCCCCCGCCCATACCCCCAATGATTGGGGACTATATGGGTTCTGTTGTTGTTGTTGTTGTTGTTGTGTGTGTATTGTTTGTGTGTGTGTGTGTCATTTTTTTTACTGTGTGTGTGTGTGTTTATTTTCTTTTTATTGATTGTGTGTGTATTGTTTGTGTGTGTGTCATTTTTTTATTGTGTGTATGTGTGTGTGTTTATTTTCTTTTTATTTTGTGTGTATTGTTTGTGTGTGCGTGTCATTTTTTTAATTGTGTGTATGTGTGTGTTTATTTTCTTTTTATTGTGTGTGTGTATTGTTTGTGTTTGTGTATGTGTATGTGTGTGTGTGTGTGTGCGCCATTTTTTTATTGTGTGTATGTGTATGTGTGTTATTTTTTTTATTGTGTATGTGTGTGTGTGTGTGTATTGTTTATGTGTTTGTGTAGATGTGTGTATGTGTATTGTTTTTGTGTGTGTGTGTGTTTATGTGTGTATTGTTTGTGTTTGTGTAGATGTGTGTGTATGTAGGTGTGTGTGTGTAGTGGGTGTTTTTATGAGTATGTGTCTATGTGTGTAGTAGGTGTATTTGTGTGCGTGTCTATTTTGAATAATTTATGTATATGTGTGAATGTTTGTCTTGTTTTGTTTTCTAAGGATGGACAAAACAAAAGATGGTGGAGTGGTCGCTATGTGAGACACTACAAATATCATGCTTTTCCGTGATATATGTATTAAAGAGATAGAGCTTGAGAATCGACCTACCACACATTTTAATAAAGTGGGTTGGAGTAATGTTATGAAATTTTTTGAAAAACTGACTAGGAAAATTATGATAAAGTTCAACTTAAGAATAAATGTGATCCTTTGAAGAAAGAGTGGAAATTATGAACAGAGTTGAAACGTGGTGAGACCGGTTTGAGTTGGAATGCATCAAGAAAGACTATAGACGCCTTGGACGAGTGGTAGGACGAAAGATTGAAGGTATTCATTTATTAAAGTAAATGGTATTTCTTATTTTTTCATTTTTCAATGTCTCATTTATTAAAGTATGCAGGAATCCCCCCAGAATTAGAGAATAAACTAAACATGATGTTCAGTTCGATCGTCGCTTCAGGACATCATGCATGCACCCCTCACTCCAGGAATCTTGCTACGGAGTGTCGGAGTCTATTGATGAAAGATCAATGTCAGAGGGTGAACATGATGACCTTGAGGTTAACGGAGTTCCTCATCCACCTGAGACCACAAAATACATCTGAAACAAGCAAAAAAAAAGAAGAAAGTAAAGAAGAAAGCTGCTAGCTCGGTGTTAAAAGATTTGGCTGAGTCCCCAAAGATCATAAGTCAATGCATCCAGGAGACACCTAGGAGTTCATCTTGTCCTTTTAGTATTGGACAAACACTAGAAAAATTAAGCATGTACTCAGAAGTGCAGTCTATTGAAGACTTCATTGATTTTGTCATCACATATTTGATGGAAACAAAGTATAGAGAGACTTTCATGTGCCTTCCGGAAAGCATGAACATAAAGTGGCATGGTAACCGCTATACTCGTGGGGCATAGTAGGAGACATCATTTTTGCTTGCATTAACCGTTTTTATGAACTACGGATGTTATCTTTTGTTGTTATGTTTTATGTCCTTTGTTATGATGTGGACACAATTATGTCTTTTTTACTGTTGTACGAACATTATTGTCATTTTTTGTTTTCAAATTTATTGTTGTTGTGATAATGATATTGTTTAATACTATATTTATAATTATTGGTAATACATGTTTTTAACAGAATATGTTTAGTGATGACTCTGAGAATACCACAGAAGAGCACGATGAACACAAGATCATGTATGACAGACGTTATATGTCTTTTTTTAAAGATTGCGTTGGGGCAATAGATGAAACACATGCTGACGTGTGCATACCAGTTGGAAGTCAAGTACTATATATTGGGAGACAGGGCAGACCAACACAAAATGTCATGGCTGCTTGTGATTTCAACATGTGCTTCACTTTCGTTATGGCGGGTTGGGAGGGATCTGCGCACGATAGTCGCATTTTCAATTACACCATAAGTGATCCTCGCTATAAGTTCTCTTATCCACCTCAGGGTAATTAATAAAAATTCAGTTCACCTATTTATTATTTTAAATATTTTTCGTTGTTAAACATTTTTTTATATTCTTTAGGAAAATATTACTTGGTTGATTCTGACTATCCTCTACAAAGAGGATATTTGAAACCATATTAAGATACAAGGTATCATCTGCCAGACTTTACCCGCGGTGGTCATCGAGCAGAAGGACGTCGAGAGATGTTCAATCATGCGCATTCATCGCTCAGAAGTGTGATAGAACGATCGTTCGGCGTTTGGAAGAAGAAGTGGGTCATACTGCGGGACATGCCAAGCTATCGCTTTGACAAACGACAGATATTGTGATGGCTATGATGACTTTACATAATTTCATTCGTCGGCACCCTTCGTGGGTGGATATTGACTTCAGTGAGTGCGAGCAAGAGGGTGGGGATGGTGGGGTAGGCTCACAGGGGCGGCGAGAAACATGCTCTGATACTGTAGGTGGTGTGGACGAGATGATCGCGCTTCGTGATATTATAGCGGATCAGTTGTACGAAAGTAGAACGTAAAAAAGATTGCGAGGAGAGCTAGTTGGTATAATATGTTTTTTTCACGACAAACCTTTTTTTGGTATTGAGTTGTATTATTAAAAAAATGTTTTTTTCAAATATTATGTGACTGATAATTATTTTATGGAAATTTTTTTTTCACTCAAAACTCTGTTTCCAAACAACTTTTTCAAAACTCTGTTTTACAAACTCCATTAAACCCAAACAGTTTTTTAACGAAACTGTGTTTTCTAGATTCAACACTTTTCCTATCGGCAGCTTTCCATCATCAGTTTTTCATCAGCAACAGCCCAACCAAACAGAGTCTTATAGAAGGGAAGACCTTCCCTCATTTCCATCATACAAGTTTTAGAGTGAAATTTGGGACAGTTTTCTCTAAGTTATGTGAGGGTTTGGGTTGATTGTTGTTTGGGTTGCTTAAGTTTTTTGAGCGTGGCTTCAGTTGTTGTTGTCTTTTATTAGTGTATGTCCTGATGAAAGTTCTTTTGTAGTAGTCTCAACAAGTTTTAATAAAGTTTGGCTATCCCTTCATTTAATTGCATGCTTGTGAACAAAGCTTAATTAACTAGGCATATCTACAGTGAAAAGAAGCCAACTGTTGTATGCACATTAGAGGTTTGTGGGCATGATAGTTGGTATCAGAGCTAGGTTTCGCATGCAGTGCTGCAAGAAGATTTAAGATGGCGAGTGAAAGCTCAAATGTTGTGTAGAAACGTGGTTGGGAGGTTGCGTAACAAGCTGTCAAGATGAAGAGGGTTCACGAGGAGAGACACCTAGATCTTGTTAAGGCGGATAAACAAAGGCGCATGAAAGTTGTTGAGATCAACTAGCATCAACCCTGATTTCTAACCGGAGCGCGGACCCAAAAATTTCTCCAGTTGGTGAGGGAGAGCAGGACACAATTGATGGTGTGGAGAAGTTACCATTAGCTTCCTACCACATATACTGACTTTTTCAATCCATAGTAGCTCCTTGGTGTTGTTTGCACCCTAAAGCAGCACCAACTGTCATCAAAAGTCCAATAGAAGGCTTTTGTTATGGCATTTGTTTGATTCTCTTCATTATTTGCTCCCGCAATTGTGCCTTTGTAGCTCCTCTCACTTAACGGATCCTAATGGGGATCAGGAGCACCAGTAAAAGTACGCACATGAGGACACTTCGAGGTTGGTTCTCATAGCACATTGCATCATCCCCTCATCCATCGGCCACTGTCCACGCATCTTCTAGCTGCATCCATGACCCATGACTTTCTCCCTCCCTCCACTTCCACCCACAGCTACCACATAGGACTTCTGTGTACTTCCGACACCTTCACCAACAATAGTATCCATCTCCGAATGCCAGAAGCTCCTCCGACAAACTTCACCCCTACTAAAACCGCCCAAACCACCCGAAGCCCTAACATTTCATACCGAATCCCTCGCCAACTGCATGATAGCACCTACGATTAGCTTGACTACCACATCCCCCGCCATCCGAGCTGATCACTTGGCAGTTTCATGTTGCTCTTACATTGTACGAATATATTATTATTTTTAGCGATAATTTGCTCTAGCATTTGGTATTTGTGACATTTATTTGCTTTGCTATTTAATTTCTAGGATTCATTAACTTTTCTTGATAATCTTGTTTGGATTATTTGTGATCAGTTTTGTTTAGCTACTCAAGATTTGAAATTTCCTTATTTAATTAGTTGTGCGTTAGAAGATTATTGCATGTTGATGCATATAACTTGCATTAATGCTACTTTAGTTGTTATTTAATCATCAGTTGAATGTATGCCTGCATTTTCATACACTTTTAGGTCACTACCCGGCCCATATGGCTTATCCTGCCTCAGGTTCTCTATATTCTTGTCCTGTGATGCTCTCCCAAACTCTACCATTTCAGTAGGTGCTGTTCAAGATTATTAATGAAAATTAGTCCTTTTAAAATTCTTTGGACTTCCTTTTACAAAAGATTCCCACGACATCCATTTCTCTCTTATCAACTACTTCAATAAATTAAATTTCCTTTTCTTGATCTTCAGGGCTTCAGAAAAATAGATCCAGAACGATGGGAATTCGCAAATGATGAATTCATAAGAGGGCAGAAACATCTCTTGAAAAACATTCACCGGCGCAAGCCGATCCACAGCCATTCAATACCGCCACCGGGAAGCAATTCGCCGGCGCAACTCTCCGATCCAGAAAGACAGGAGCTCAAGGACGAAATCGAGCGCCTAAAACTTGACAAAAGCTCTCTAATCATCGAGCTCGAGAAGCATGCCCAGCACCAGCTGGCCATGGATCAACATATGCAGGATTTGGAGGACAGGTTGCATGGCATGGCTCTCCGGCAAAGAAATCTCGTATCCTTCCTCGATCAAGTCATTCAGAGGCCCGGGTTTCTCTCCAGCCTCATCCAGCACTCCGACCTTCAGGCCAAGAAGCGGAGATTACCGACGGACGACGATTGCCCTCTCCGAGATGCTGCCATGCAGGAGAGGTTTGACACCGCATCCATTCCTGCACTGGACATCGAACCATTCGAGAAGATGGAATCATCCTTAAATTCCTTGGAAGTTTTTTTCCACGAAGTAGGAGTGGCGTCCGGCGAAGATGCATTTTCCGAAGATCGACTGCCTTGCTTAACTACAGATATGCATGCTGCTTCTTCATGCGAAACTGATCTCGATGTGCATTCACCGATCTGCCATTCCAGTTGTCCTGAAAACATTCAATCACGCCCAGAGAGCGCCACCGGTCCTGTAATAGATGATCGTCCTATTCAAGCTGAGAAGATGGAATCATCCTTAAATTCCTTGGAAGCTTTCTTCCATGAAGGTGTGGCGTCCGGCGAAGATGCATTTTCCGAGGATCGACTGCCTTGCTTAACTACATATATGCATGCTTCTTCACGCGAAAGTGATTTTGATGCGCAATCACCGATCCACCATTCAACTTGTCCCGAAAACAATCGATCATGTCCAGAGAGCGCCGCCGTTCCTGTAATCGATTATCGTCCTATTCAATCTGGCGCGAGGAGCAAGGCGCTAGATATTGATATGAATTCTGAACCTGTTGTCAATTATTTAGATCAGAGGAAGGAGAATCTGGCTTCTACTGGGGCCGTTGGAGTTAACGATACGTTCTGGGAGCAGTTCCTTACAGAGAGTCCTGGTTATTGCGATGCACAGGAAACAGAATCGGAGAGAAATGATGCTAATGGGAGACGAGCCGAGGTGTGGAATAGGAAGAGTGTTGATCATCTGACAGAGAGAATGTGTCACCTTACATCAACCGAGAGAACCTGAAATTGATTACACTCTGCTACTTCTGGATTATTTTCCAAAGTTTTAATGTTTTTTCTTGTAAATTTAGTGAACATATTTTTATTTATGACTGTAGATTAAGTAATTGGAGGTGTTTGAGCCTTTTTTATTCATAATATGATAAGCCTGGTGTTTTTAGTTTTGTACCCCTTCCTTTTCTCCGAGCTATGTACTTTCTTTTCTCCGAGTGATGCACTTGCACTCCCTTAATGTTCAATATGTGCTTACGAGTCTGCTGCCGTAGAATGTGGGATGTGCTTGCGAAAAACAATGTGAAATGTGCCGATTGTTTGCGAAAAATAATGCGAAAATGTTGGCATGTATTAGAGGTGTGGTGTGCGTATAGGAGTGGTGTGTGTTTAGAGATGTTGTAGAAGTATATATACATGTATGTATGTGTTAATAGATATGAAACCCTAGTTCTACATGGTATCAGAGCGCGGGGAAGGGAGCCGTCGTGTGCGCCGATCGTGTGTCTCGCTGGAGCATCGCTTACCGTCGCTGAAGGGAGCGTCGCTTCCCGTCGTGTGCGCCGATCGTGTGTCTCACTAGAGCATCGCTTCCCGTCGCTAAAGACTGGTCGACGACATGGGCGCCGTCCTTGACGATTCGACTGTGGAGTTCCCGTCACTGAGGACTGGTCGTTGACGGGAAGGGGGCTCTCGCTGGAGCATTGTCGATCGTGGAGCGTCGTCGATCGTGGAGGCATCGTCGATCGTGGAGCATCGTCGATCGTGGAGCATCGACGACGACGGGGAGGTGCTCTCGACGACTCTCGACGAAGCAGCTGGAGCTCTCGACGAATCATCAATAGGCGACGACACTCGACGAATCAGCAATAGGAGCTCTCGACGACTCTCGACGAAGCAGAAGGAGCTCTGGACGAATCAGCAGCAGCCCTCGAATACACTCGACGAACCAAGGTGATTTCTGAAGGTGCTCTTGACGAACCAACGGGGGGGGGGGGGGGGGGGGGGGCGATTTCTGAAGGTGCTCCCGACGAACTAGCTGGGGGGGGGGGGGGGGGGGGGGGGGGGGCTGTGCTTGCTTGATTGGTGTGGGCACTAGTAAGTGATGACGACGAAAGGATGGAGGACGTCCTTAAGAAGTTGGACCCGGCAGAGGTGGTTACCTTGTTGAAGCCGTTGGGTTCATCACCCCGACCGGTGAAGTTGGACTTTCCACCGGTTGACCTGAAGATCGATGGACCGACCACCTATCTGGGTTAGTCGCGCCGCGTGAGGAAGACTCTTACAACGCAGAAGGTTGGAGGTTTCTTGACAGGGGAGTTGAAGAAGCCAGAGAACCCAACTGTAGGAGATGAGTGGGAATCAACCCACATGACGGTGTTCATGTAACTTCTCAGCTTGGTTGTCCCATCGATTGCTGTCACTGTTGATGGCCTGGAGACAGTCATGGAGGTTTGGGACAGGCTGCGAAGTACATATGATGGAGTGGGGAACACTCTCAGAGTCTTCCAGGTGAAGGGAGAAATCGATGACACAGTTCAAGGGGAGAAGACTGTGCAGGAGTACGCATTAAAGTTAGAACGACTATGGGTGGACTATGACCATGCTTCTGGTGGTATGTGTTGCAGTGACCCACAGTGTAAGGCTTCCAAGATTATAGTTGAAGAGAGGATCATGAGGTTCTTGAAGGGGTTAAATGAACGGTTCGATCAGAGGAGATCCTTACTTCTGTCGGGTATGAAGATCCCCACTCTGGCAGAGGCTATCTCGGCCATGATTCAGGAGGAGACCCAGTTCAAACTCCAGGTAGGGACGGGAGATTCCGCTGCTGTAAAGTCCGCACTAGCGGCTACTGACATGGGTATTCAAAGACCACGAGAGGAAACACGACAGTGCTACAACTGCGGGGAGACAGGTCATCTGTTGTATGCTTGCCCCAGACCACCCAAAGAGGGGGATTTTAGTGGTCGTGGACGTGGTCGTGGTTAGGTTCGTGGTGGAAGAGGTGGCTATCGTGCCAATCTAGGCATTAATGGATGTGATGAGAAGGCTAGTGTTATCTACACTGAGGAGGAGAAGACTCTTCTGAGTCTAATAAACAAGATGGAGGTCCTCAAGAGGAGGCAAGCTGGAGACACCATTGAGGGGCCATCTCATGCTATGTATGCTCATCCTTCTGGAACGACGGAGTGGATTGTTGACTCGGGTGTGTCCCGACATGTGACCGGGGACTCGGGGAAGTTCACTTCCTACTCACGCCTTGCATATCCAGATGGCATCCAGACATCGGATGGGACCTTTCATCCAGTGGTTGGTAAGGGTATGGTCGATTGCACAGGTTCGGTAAAACTATCCAATGTCTTGCATGCTCCCTTATTTCCTGTTAACCTTTTGTCTATCAGCTCTATTATACTCCAACTAAAATGTACTGTCCCCTTTGATATTCCCAAGGTGACCTTCCAGGAGAAAGAGACGAGGCGTATACTTGGGACTGGGATCTGGTGTGATGGGCTGTGGTACCTGGATCAGCATGGATTGGACACTGCACTTGTATCTGCGGCGGAGAAGATAACGAAAGGGAACCTGGAGACAAGTATAGAGGAAGCAATTCTGCTCCACCATCGACGTTTAGACCATTCTTCTTTTGGTGTTTTAGAACGATTGTTTCTTTCTATTTTTAAAAAAGCATGTAAAAGTAAACTTGTGTGTGATGCTTGCGACTTAGGCAAGCTCACAAGAAACACTTATGCTAGTTCTGGTCATAGAAGCTCTTTTGTGTTTAATTTTGTGCATTCAGATGTTTGGGGTCTGTGTGCAGTTAATTTATCTAATGACTATAGATATTGTGTGACCTTTATTGACTGTGCTTCCCGTGTCATGTGAGTATATTTAATGAAAGCTAAGAGTGAGACCCCCACTTGTTTATAGATCTTTCACAAGCATGTCCAAACTCAATACGGTGTAGTACTCAAGGTACTTAGGTTGAATAATAGGACGAAATATACCAATAAAACCCTTGCAGAGTACTTATCATCTCACGGGATACTACACCAAACCACTTGCGCATACACTCTTGAACAGAATGGCATCGCTCAGAGGAAGAACAAACATCTGATGGAAGTGGCAAGAAGCATGATGCTGCACATGAATGTTCCCCAACACTATGCGAGTATGCAGTGTTAACAGCAGCACAGTTAATCAATAGAATGCCATCGAAGATCTTAGGTGGAGATCCCCGTGTCAGGAGCTGCAAGGGCATAACGGAGGTATGCTTCCCCTTAAGATTTTTGGGTGCGTCTGCTTTGTGATGGATAATAGGACAAGCATTGGCAAAATTGATGCCAGGGCAATTAAATGTATCTTTGTGGGATATTCTGGTACTCAGAAGGGATATGTATGTTGGAGTCCAATCGAGAAAAGGTGTTTCGTGAGCATGGATGCCCACTTCCGAGAGCAAGAGCAGTACTACCCACATGAGGAGATTCTACTCGTACCTGAAAAGCCCAATCTTAGGAATGGAGGCCGAGAATGGGAGAACCCGGTGACAGATTTAAGTAATGACAGTGGAAAACCTTACACTGTGGAGCAAGGGATGAATGAGGAGCAGGAGGAGGTGAGATGTATGATACCCACAACTTCAGGGGAGCTTGTCACATATCATAGAAGAGAAAGGAGAACTCCTAACCTCGTACCCGCACCCACAACGACAGTGCCTAGTCCCTCGTCTATGCCCGTATCAATCCCGGAAGCACCTCCAATTGAACCACTGTCACCTCCCGGTGAGTCTATCTCTCCCACATCCCCGACTACTTCTGTCAGAAGGACCACTCGCAGCAATGCGGGTAATCTTCCTGATCGATATGGTTGGGATCTTGCTTCATTTGTCTCCTACGACGCCATCTCTTCTTCTCACGGAGCATTCATTGCATCCTTGGATATTATTACTGTACCTAACAGTTGGCAGGTAGCTAAAGCCGACCACAACTGGCAAGCAGCAATGAAGGAGGAGATGTGCGCTCTGGAGAAGAATAAGATGTGGGAACTAGCACAGCTCCCGACGGGGAAGAGGGTTGTTGGGTGTAAGTGGGTCTTTACCGTAAAGCAGAACCCAGATGGAAAAATCGAGCGCTATAAGGCTTGATTGGTTGCGAAAGGGTACAACCAGACGTATGTCATCGATTATGATGAGACGTTCGCACTTGTTGCAAAGATGAGTGTTGTTTATTGGGTGTCAACTTATCACCTAGAGGGGGGGGGGGGGGTGAATAGGTTTTTCAAATTAATTTATCCCCTTTAGGTGTTCTTGATTTCTAGTTAATAGATCTATAAATTATAAAGCACAACACAGAAAAGCACAATGATCTATAGAGGTTCCTCAAGACAGGGTGTCTTGAGTAGTCCTCTTTCCCTCTGCGGCTACCTAGCAGTGTGCTAGGCTCAGCAAACTCCGCCAAAACTTCAGGCCCTCAAGCCTTACAACACGGACCCGCAAGTCCTACAGCCTAAGCCCGCAAGCCCCTACTGCACCCGAGCCCGCAAGCTCGACACTAAGGCCCTCAAGCCCTACACAACACAGACCCGCAAGTCCTGTGCCTACAACCTAAGCCCGCAAGCCCTTACTGCACCCAAGCCCTCAAGCTCGACAAGATCGGACCCGCAAGTCCACTGCCCCAGCCCTCAAGCCTCACATCTCTCCAGCCCTCATGCTAGACAGTGTCGGACCCTCAAGTCCACAGCCCTGGCCCTCAAGCCTCAAAACTCTCCAGCCCTCAAGCTAGACGATGTCAGACCCTCAAGTCCACTGCCATGGCCCTTAAGCCTCACAGCTCTCCAGCCCTCAAGCTAGACAAATAGGCCCGCAAGCCTTACAAGAAATTACAGTGATGACAACTGCTTCTTCTGCCTGATGGAGATTGGCTTCTTGAGGTTGAAGAAGACATTTCTGATTCAGATCTTGAAAGCGCAGATCTTCTTCAATCTCTAATCTTATCCAGATGAGGAACGACTTCTTATCAGTCAATGGAGATGACTGATTCTTATTTTCTACTTCTTGTGCTTCTTCTTCTCCGCAGCAACGGCGGGATCCTTTTTCGTTTTTCTTTTCTCACTAAGATTACCCTTTTTAGGGCATCCTATTATCTCTTTTATAAGACTGCGAGGCTCCCAACGTTCTTCTGAAAAAGTTCCTTAAGTGTCAGACGCCCTACAACTTAAGAGCACGTGCTGATTGGACAATCAGACGGCGGCATTAAATGCTGACAGCGCGTCCGCAATATTTGAATTTCGTCTCGACGATATTTCCATTGTTACGACGATATGGATAATATCTCGACGACAGAACTTTGTTGATGCCTTAGACCTTGGTAGATCTTCAAGTCTTCCAGCTTCTGCCTCTGACATTGATATCTCGACGACACAAGAACTTCTGGCGTTTCTGCATTTACGACGATATGCTATCTCTGGCTGTGTCGTCGTGATCTTCTTTTTTGTTGTCTATCGTCGTAATTACTTTGTTCTTTCGACGACATGAGCGATATCATGTCGACAGACTATGCCTTAGCAACTGCTTGTCTTCAGCTGTCCTTCTTCAGACTTCTCGACGCCACGCCTTCTTTACGACGATGTCTATTCTTCTCGACGACAAGGCTGCTCTGTTGATGTCGACGATACTGCATCTTCTTGACGACATGCCTTCCTTTGATATCTTCATGTCTTCTCTGCGTTCGACGAACTCCATTCTGCGTTCGACGAACAACATTCTTTGTTCGACGAACTTCATTCCTCTCTCCCATCCCTGCGTTCGACGATCTTTATTCTTCGTTCGACGAACTCGCCAAGTCTTTGCGTTCGACGAATTTTGTTCTTCGTTCGATGAACTTCATTCTTTGTTCGATGAACTCACCAAGTCTTTGCGTTTGCTTTGCTCATCATCATGACGATGTGCCTGCACTTGTCAATGATATGTTCAGCCTTTTTCGACGATATTATGCTTAGGCAGGTTGTTGAAGTACTGGACATATTGTCTCATCTCTACAAGCATGAACTAGATATAACATTAAATACAACTTGCACTTATCATTGAGCTGAGCACTTCTTCAAATCAGGAACATTGCTGAGCACTGTTCCCAATAATCTCCCCCTATTTGAAGAAGCCCTAACTTACCTCAATGATAAATGTCACTCATGAAAAGATATTTCAGGTGATAACATCACACATAAAGCAACAATCACATAAAATAGATTAAATGTTCTTCACAATAAATGCCAAGCATATAAATAGAATACATGTTCATGAATAAACATTAGCATTCATTTGCCCCAATACAATAATTAAGATTTTAATTTGGTGCCCCATCAGCGTCTGCTGCTGCTTGCTCCTTTGGTTTTCTGCCTTTGCCTCTGATGGTAGTTGATGGGCAGGGGAATCTTCTTAGGAGAGGGAGGAGGACCTTGTGGGAATGCTAGCTTGTGATTCTTCCTCCTCTCCAGCTGCTTCAGATGTTTCTGCCATTCAGCTGACTGGTATGCCCTCAGATAGTCCTCCTGAGGATATCCAAACTGAATCCATGATTCAGTTATTATTTCTCTTGAGACAGGACTCCACCTTCCTGATTGTGGATCCAGCTCAATTTCCCTCAGTCTCTTTTGCCGATACTGGCTGCTCTGAATTCTCTTTCTTTTCCTGGAGGTTGCTGATTCTCCGAATTCTATTCCGTACTCAGCTGATTCAGTGCTTGCAGAAGGATCAGCAGCCTCATATAATGATGGGGGTTTTTGCATTGTCTGCTTTATTTGGTTTGTTATCCACATCGCTTGATGTGAACTTGCGTTTATTATTTCATTCTCCCCTATTGGGAAAATGATTTCTCTTAACCCCTGAAAATGAGTTGAATATGTTTTCTAAGAAAGAAAAATCAAGGTTAAGTAAATATGCGTCGAATAGTAGTCGACGCAACGTCGAAGTGGTATCGACGTTCCTTTCAGAATGAGTCGAAGTAACTTTAGGAAGAATTCGACGTATCCTATGTCGACGTAGCTCTGACTTCTAGTCGACGCATCTTGAGAAGTCGACGTACCTTAGTCGACGCACCTTCCTTATTCTCCTCTCGACGTCCTGCCAGGACGAATTCGACGCTTACGTCGAATAGTAATCGACGCACGTTGATTTCTATGTCTAATTCAAAAATCGCCAGATCTCTTTCCTTCTTTTATAGATCTGATTTATATGGAATCAATTTATTCTTTATAGCCGTTCTGAATCATTCTTTTCCTCTAATAGATTCTTGGCTAATTTGATTAAATCCATTATGGACATTATTTGAAATCAGAATGAATTCTTTCCTTCTATTGATATAATTATTATGGAAATATTTCTATCTTTCTATTTCTCTGTCTGCTAATCAATTATCCTCCTATAGTATTATTTGAATGAACAGAGATATAAAATAACAAGGAGGTCGGCAGAGAATGAAGAGGTGATCCACCATATACATATTGAAAAAGAGGAAAAGCTCCCAAGAGAAAAAGAGAGAGAATTGAGAAATAATTCTGCAGCAACCATCAAGCTTCCATCTTCTCCTGCTTCTGAAGCCACTCTGCTTCATACTCTGATAGCTCTCACAAAAGAGAGAAAAGGCCTACAATCTCCTTCTCACTATAGAAGAGAGATTTCATTCACTACTTCTTGTGCTTCCAATCTTCTTGCTAGGAAGAAGATTCCTTCTTGTCTTTATATTATCTCTCTTTCTTCTTTACATTTATTTCACTTTCAAATACTGTAAAAGAGTTTTTAGAATCTCTCTTCAAAAAATTCAGTTGTACTGGTTCTAAGAGTCTCCTTTTCAAAAGACTCAGTTGGTTCTAAGAGTCTCCTTATCAAAAGACTCAGGGTGGTTCTAAGAGTCTCCTTATCAAAAGACTCAGTGCAAGATAGTGAATTTCCTACCAAGGGGGTAGAAGAGTGGACTACCCAAAGTTTGGGGAACCACTATATTTCCTTGTGTTGTGCTGTGATTTCTTTTCTTGCATTTACTTTCTTTACTTACTTAATTCTTGTTGGTGTGTGGGAAGCCTTAATCTGTGATCATCACATATAAATATATATAATTGCATAAAATATTTTAAATCTCTATCCACCCCCCCTCTAGAGAATTCTAGTGACGTTAACTGTGCACTTTCATCCCCCTTTAGGGCTTGTTCCATCACCCTTTCCTCAAGTCCTTCTCTGACTAGGTTTAGCTTTTCATGCAGGTGTTGTTCGGTCACATCCAAATTGTTGTTTATTTCAAGCAGATGGGTATCTAAGGTATGAGCATTCTCATCGACCTTATTCAGAATTTGATTTCTGTTATTTGCAGCATCTGTCTCTATCTGCCCAAAACCATAGTACACATTGTTTGAAAATGTTTCTTGCTCTTTCAGGATTGTGTGGGTTTGATGTCCCACTTTGTTTACTTCCTCTCTCATCTTCTCTATGGCCGGAGCTGCCAGTGTGTAGAAGTGAGCGCACTGGGTGTTGAGATGGAGTATGTCTTTCTTCATTTCCTGGATCTCCCCCTTCACCTCTTTTCTTAGATTTTCCACAGTCTTTACTATAAACTATTCCAGTTGTTTGCGCTGAGCTGTCAGTAGAGCTGACATCATGTGGAAAAGAGAACCTGACTGAGTCGAAGATGGCTCAGCAGCTTGTTCATCTTCCTCTTCTCTTTCTTGTGGAATTTCTTCAGAGCTATTTGCAGATGATTCTTCATTGATATGTGTTGTTACCTTGGCCTTCCCCTTGATATTTTCTGGTACTCTCTCGCCAGGGCATGTAAGCATAATCTTACTTGCTGCTACTAACTCTCGGCAGTCTGAGAGAGTGATGTCTTCCATGGGCTCATTTCCTTGATCTTCTAGGGCAGAGAACCCCAGTTGGGTCTCCCCCTCAACTTGTGCATTTCCTTGGGCTGAGTCTCCTGTTGGGAGCTCCCCATCTATCATATCTGTGTCTTGGGCTGAGCTCCCAAGTTGGGAATCCCCCTCAGCGGGAACACTCCCCAAGTTGGGGTTTCTTCTTTCTTCAATAACCTCTGTGGGAGCAGGTTCTGGTACTGTTTCTGGACAATCCCTTTGGGTGGAAGTCTCCCCCTCAGTTGTACCAAGGATTTGTGGGGGTGGTGGTATGTCATCAGAGCTGCTGGATGAATTTTCTTTTTTTCGAGTGGTCTAATGGGGATGCTGATGGCGCGTCCCCTCCGACACTCCTTGATGATGATGACCCGGCTGCCGAGGCGCTGCGCCACAAAGATCTGAGGCGCCATGATGATGCTGTTGGAAATCCGCGTTATAATCTCCGCCTGCGGCGTGCCAAAACCGCCATGAAGAATTAAACTTTTTATGCATGCACTTTTATTTTATATTAATAAATATAAAATTATTTCATGATGATAATTTTATATTTATTAAAATGGTTGTAATTTTTATTTTTTAATTTTTAATTTCATGTGGTGTGTATTTAACCATGCGGATGGATGAGATTTCATCTCCATAATGTATGGTTATTATTTTGTGTAAACTCCTATTTAAAGGGGTCCTTATGATGGAATGAGGAGAATTGAAGATTAAAGCAAACCCTAAATCCCTCTTGGGAAATTTCGGCCAAGGTGGGCCTCCCCCTTTGCCGCCCCCTTCCTCTTGGTGTGACTCCAAGGCCGCCTCCCTCCATCCTCTTCGGTGCGACTCCGGCGAGACTTCCGCGGTGCGACTCCAAGGAAGAAAGGGTGCTTCTCCGTTCGGTGCGACGCCGGTGGAATCGTGGAGAGAGAGATTCTCCCACCTTATCTTGTGTGTTTATCTTCTTGGTTGGGTAACCCCTTTCCTTGCTAGTGATTCTTTCTACGCTTTAGTTTGTGGAGGTTTTGTCGAATCGTTTTATCCATGGCTTTAATTTTCTCGCTTGCAAAAATCTGAAATCTAAGTGTTGTTATTGAATCTCTTGTTGTTCGGATCGGGTAGATCCGGTGCGGGAGCGAAACTTGGCCTAGCCTTGATTTGCTCTCCAAGATTGGCGCACTTGGCGCTAACAAGGGAGTTAATCTCAACTAACGTTTTATCGCCGCTTGAATGTTCACCACCGCTCCAAGAAAATTGCCGCTGCGTTTGAAATGAATCGATTGATGGAATAGAAGCTTGTGTAGGTGCGGTGAGTTGTGTGCTTGTTGGAGAGGTAGGTCCTAAGGACGTTGTATCGAGTCCGGCTTACGGTGAGTTGTGTGCTTGTTGGAGAGGTAGGTCCTAAGGACGTTGTATCGAGTCCCGCATATTTTTATCTTTCGGATTCGGAGAGCCACCCGACCCCTTTTCGTTCGCTTTTGGTCTGATCCCTCCATTGTTATTTTATTCTCTGTGATGAATGTTTGTTCCGTTAGCGTAACGTCCACGTCGTCACGGTATCCCTACATAAATTTGGTATCAAAGCCGGTCATGTCAACTCCCACGTTGCAAACATCCTCGCTGCGATCCTTGTTGGCCGTTTTAATCAATAGGAAAATCTGAAATTTTTCGGATTGGTCTGCGTTTAGTTAAAACTCAGAAATTTAAAACTTGTCAGAAAAATCTGAAATTTTTTCTGTAGCTTCCTGCACGTATTTCCAGCAACATTAAAACTAAAACTTTTTCGATTCGTCTTCGTTAGGTCGGCCTGAAAATTGGAACCGTCGTAATTCTATCTAGGTGGTGTGCGAATAGCGGTCTGAAATATGAATTTTTTGTCAAAATTCAAAAAAAAAAAATTTTTAACGATCCACGTATTACGCACATCAGGAATCTATAAAATATCCTATGTTCAATCTAGCTACAGCCCTAGGAAAAATCATCTTCCTAAATTTTTCCTGAACCTGAATGCCCATTAGGTTAGGAACGGAGTACGCGATACCGTCTACGTCTAGGATGGCTGCGAATCAGCACAATGATCCCAACACCGTGGCCATAGCAGGTCTACGTACTGAAATGACTGAGCTTAGGACGATGTTAGAATAAATTTTACGTAATCAAGGAGGACCACCACCACCACCCGGTGATGTTGAGGGGCCCAACCGGTCACTGATTCGGATTCTGATGGGGACCACCCCCGAGTGCCCCCTCGAGAACGCCGCCCAAGCGTGGTTTCAATATCACTAGAGCCATCAAGATTGATGCCCCCACCTACGATGGCATGGGAGACCCCCAAGTCTTCCTTAGCTGGGTAGTTGATATGGAATGTTACTACCAGTGGCACAATCTCACGGATCTCCAAAAGGTCCAAGTTGCCCGCATGAAGTTGACAGATCGTGCGAAAACCTTTTGGCTGAATGAGGAAAGGAAGCTGGGAGCCGGACAGGAAGTCCCACCTATCGGATGGGCGGTGATGAAAAATTTGCTCACCGACCAATACGTTCCCGCTTACCACCGAACACAAATGTTCGATGAACTAGCCACCCTGCGGCAAGGTTCAAAGTCAGTGGCCGAGTATATGGGAGAGTTGAAAGACCGTATGGTGCGTTGCGAACTTAGGGAACCCCCAGAGGTCACATTATCCAGGTTTCGTAAGGGGCTTCAACCCGATATCCAGCGGAAGCTCTTGCGCTACGGGCACACAGATCTGAACACGACTTTCAATGCCGCCCTAGACATTGAAAAACACTTAGCCTCCAAGGCTCACTCCCGTTATTCCCACACAAGGAATAAGACCACCGTGGGAGCGTCTTCTTCCACCTATCCGGACAGGGGGAAATCTAGAACCACCGAGTCTAAATCCGTCGTGATCACCGCTAGGAACACTAGGAACCCCACGAGTGAGCGTGTTCCCATTGGGAAAGTTAGCAAGGCCAATACCATGTGTTATTCTTGCGGTGTTCAAGGCCACTATGCCTTTGAATGCCCAACTAAGACTAAGGTCGTTGCCCTCTTAGACATGGCCGCCGATTCTACTGATTATGTGTATGAGGCCGCTGAAGAGAGCGACCCCGAAGGGGTCCCAAGCGATTTGGAAGACGATCCCCCCCTCATGGTGATGCGTTGTATTCTGACCACTCCACGTCCACTAGATGACTGGAGGAGGACGAGTATCTTTTCTCTGATCTTTAAGAGTGGTGACAAGCTGTGCAAGCTCATTATAGATAGCGGTAGCTGTGTGAATGTTATCTCTGAGAACGTCGTTAGGCGTATTAATCTGACCACAGAACCACACCCCACACCCTACCAGGTAGCTTGGATTAGCAAGGTTACCGTCCCGGTTAGCAAGCGTTGCCTGGTCCCCCTTACCTTTAAATCTTACATGGATGAGGTCTGGTGTGACGTCCTTCCCATGGACGCGTGCCACGTGTTATTAGGCCGCCCTTGGCTTTATGACCGTGACGTCACACATTTCGGTTGAGCCAATACTTATGAATTCAAATTCAACGGTAAGACCATCACATTGAGACCGACCGTTCCGAAGGAGCCGGTAGCTTTGGCTAAGGACACTACTGTCCCGGCCGAGAGGAAGGCCTTGAGCCTAGTTAGTAGGAGAGAGTTTGTGAGAGATCCTTTTCTTGAGGGAGTTATGTACGCATTAGTTCTTATGAGTGCGAAGGGTGAATCAGAAGCGTTGAATGATTTGCCTAGGGAGTTACGGGTACTTTTAGACGAATATAAGGACGTGTACCCAGACGAGTTGCCTTCTGTGTTACCTCCATTGAGGAACATACAACATGCGATAGATCTTATTCCGGGTTCGTCCCTGCCGAACCAACCCCACTATAGGCTTCATCCCGCGGCCCACAAAGAGATACAGACTCAGATCGAGGATTTGATGAGAAAAGGATTCATCAGGACTAGCATGAGTCCTTGTGCGGTGCCGGCCCTTCTTGCCCCCAAGAAGGATGGTACGTGGCAGATGTGTGTTGATATCCGTGCTATCAACAAAATCACCATCAAGTACCGTTTTCCTATTCCGCGCTTAGATGACCTTCTCGATGTCTTGTCTGGCGCCACGATATTTTCTAAGTTAGATTTACGAAGCGGCTATCACCAGATAAGGATCCGCGAGGGAGATGAGTTGAAGACGACGTTTAAGTCTAAGGACGGGTTATACGAGTGGCTTGTGATGCCCTTCGGGCTATCCAATGCCCCCAGCACATTCTCCCGGATGATGACGCATGTCTTTCAGCCATTCATGGGGAAGTTCGTAGTTGTCTACTTCGATGACATCTTGGTTTACAGCACTACTACCACCGAGCACATCTCCCACATGAGAGTGGTTCTTTCCACCCTACGGAAGGAAACTTTATTTCTGAATCTCAAGAAATGCACTTTCCATGTTACGGAGGTGGAGTTTTTAGGCTACATCGTTGGAACGGAGGGCATTAGAGTCGACCCTAGCAAGGTTAAGGTGATTAAGGACTGGCTCGTGCCGACCATGATACGTGAGGTGAGGAGCTTCCATGGGTTGGCAACTTTCTACCGTCGTTTCATCAAAGACTTTAGCAGCATCATGGCCCCCATTAGTGACTGCATGAAAAAAGGTGAGTTTACTTGGACGAAGTCCGCCACCTTCGCTTTCCAACGCATCAAAGAGCTTATGACTGAGGCACCCGTCTTACGTCTACCTGACTTCTCGAAAGTCTTTGAGCTTACTTGTGACGCTTCAGGCGTGGGGATAGGAGGTGTCTTAAGTCAGGAAGGGCACCCTGTGAGTTTCTTCAGTGAAAAGTTGGCGGGCGCTAAATTGAATTATTCCAACTATGATAGGGAATTTTATGCGGTCATTAGATGCTTGCACCACTCGCGACATTATCTCCTCTCTAAGGAGTTCGTGATCCTCTCCGATCACGAAGCATTACGATTTATCAATGGCCAACATAAAATCAGCCCGCGTCACGCCAAGTGGGTATCCTTCCTACAGGGTTACACGTTTAATCTCAAACACCTTAAGGGAGCGGACAATCGGGTCGCGGATGCTCTTAGTTGCCTAGCCCTTTTAGTCACCACTATGGAGGTTAACGTTGTCGGGTTCGAGCGAATCAAAGATGAGTACGCTACATGCCCGGATTTTCAGGATTCTTACCTTTCTGCCCAGGATAGTTCCCCCACCACTATTACTGCGTTCGTTATCAAGGATGGTTATCTCTTTAGGCATGGGAAATTATGTATTTCGCAGTCATCTTTACGCCTCCATATCATCTAGGAACTGCATAGTGGCGGGTTGAGTGGCCACTTCGGTAGGGATAAGACTATCACCCTGGTTGAGGAAAAGTTTTATTGGTCAAATCTGAAGGCAATGGTAGGACGGGTTGTGAGTAGTTGCCGTACTTGCCAAGTTTCCAAGGGCACCAAAACCAACGCCGGGTTATATACTCCGTTGCCTATACCATCCGTACTTTGGGAGGATGTGAGCATGGACTTTGTCTTAGGCCTACCCACCACTTTTCGTCGTCACGATTCTATCTTCGTAGTTGTGGATAGGTTCTCCAAAATGGCATACTTTATACCATGTACTAGAACCGACGACGCATCTCATATCGCAAAGCTATATTTTAAGGAAGTCGTGAGTCACCGAGGAGTGCCGAAGACAGTTGTCTCGGATAGGGATGTTAAGTATACGAGCTACTTCTGGAAGATACTTTGGATCCTAATGTATACCAAACTATTGTTTTCCTCCGCCTATCATCCTCAAACCGATGGGCAAACTGAGGTGGTTAACCGGAGCCTAGGGAACCTTCTTAGATGTCTCGTAAGTGATCATAAAGGCACATGGGATCTTATTCTTCCCCACGCTCAGTTAGCCTACAACAATTCCAAAAATCGGTCCACCGGTTTGTCGCCAAATGAGATTGTCCACGGGTACAAGGCCCCTGTGCCTCTTGACTTGGTTCCCTTGCCCCCAACATACAAGGTAAGTCAATTTGCACAATCCTTCGCCGAACATATTCACGACCTTCATGCACGTATACGAGCTACCTTGACTGCTCAGTATGATTCTTATCAGGCACACACCAATATACATCGGAGAGTGTCACACTTCAAGGTTGGCGATTTGGTCTTAGTACGATTAGTTCCCGAACGATTGCCATCTGGCACCGTTAGAAAGTTAGCACCTAAGCGCGCCGGCCCTTTTCGAATCATCAAGAAAATAGGTGACAACGCTTTTGTTTTGGATTTGCCTGCCGAATGGGGAATCTCCCCTATTTTTAACGTCTCGGATTTAACGATGTTCGTATCGCCTCCACATGAGTTGAGTTCCTTGACGTCTTCTCCTTCCACCAAATCTTCTAATGGGTTGGGGAGTGGTAGTACGGATGACCTCTCTCTATCGGTTCCCACAGGTATTTCACCGGATGGTAAGTCGCATTCTTGTATTCCTACTGCTGATATGTTTCCCAGGTTTCCGAAGACTTTTCTCACTCCGGACATGATACTCTCTGCGGAGCCACTTACTACCTCGAAGGGTGCTACTTACCGCTTCCTCATCCGTTGGCGTGATCGCCCTCCTTCAGACGATTCTTGGGTCCTCGCGACAGAGCTTCAACGACTGGATGCTGATCTTCTCCGCCGCTACATTTCGGACCACGCATCGGAGATGCTTGATTTTGAGTGGGGGAGGATTGATGGCGCGTCCCCTCCGACACTCCTTGATGATGATGACCGGCTGCCGAGGCGCTGCGCCACAAAGATCTGAGGCGCCATGATGCTGTTGGAAATCTGCGTTATAATCTCCGCCCGCGACGTGCCAAAACCGCCATGAAGAATTAAACTTTTTATGCATGCACTTTTATTTTATATTAATAAATATAAAATTATTTCATGATGATAATTTTATATTTATTAAAATGGTTATAATTTTAATTTTTGAATTTTTAATTTCATGTGGTGTGTATTTAACCATGCGGATGGATGAGATTTCATCTCCATCATGTATGGTTATTATTTTGTGTAAACTCCTATTTAAAGGGGTCCTTATGATGGAATGAGGAGAATTGAAGATTAAAGCAAACCCTAAATCCCTCTTGGGAAATTTCGGCCAAGGTGGTGCCTCCCCCTTTGCCGCCCCCTTCCTCTTGGTGTGACTCCAAGGCCGCCTCCCTCCATCCTCTTCGGTGCGACTCCGGCGAGACTTCCGCGGTGCGACTCCAAGGAAGAAAGGGTGCTTCTTCGTTCGGTGCGACGCCGGTGGAATCATGGAGAGAGAGATTCTCCCACCTTATCTTGTGTGTTTATCTTCTTGGTTGGGTAACCCCTTTCCTTGCTAGTGATTCTTTCTACGCTTTAGTTTGTGGAGGTTTTGTCGAATCATTTTATCCGTGGCTTTAATTTTCTCGCTTGCAAAAATCTGAAATCTAAGTGTTGTTATTGAATCTCTTGTTGTTCGGATCGGGTAGATCCGGTGCGGGAGCGAAACTTGGCCTAGCCTTGATTTGCTCTCCAAGATTGGCGCACTTGGCGCTAACAAGGGAGTTAATCTCAACTAACGTTTTATCGTCGCTTGAATGTTCACAACCGCTCCAAGAAAATTGCCGCTGCGTTTGAAATGAATCGATTGATGGAATAGAAGCTTGTGTAGGTGCGGTGAGTTGTGTGCTTGTTGGAGAGGTAGGTCTTAAGGACGTTGTATCGAGTCCGGCTTACGGTGAGTTGTGTGCTTGTTGGAGAGGTAGGTCCTAAGGACGTTGTATCGATTCCCGCATATTTTTATCTTTCGGATTCGGAGAGCGACCCGACCCCAATTCGTTCGCTTTTGGTCGGATCCCTCCATTGTTATTTTATTCTCTGTGATGAATGTTTGTTCCGTTAGCGTAACGTCCACGTCGTCACGGTATCCCTACATCAGATGCATGTTTCTTTGGAGCAGGCTGGACATTAGATGATGGTTTAGGGATAGACCAATCCCATCGATCTAGCATTTTTGCATCCAGTCGCTTGGAGTAGTGTAGAGATACTCCCATTTTCTTATTCAGTATTTCACCCTGGGTGTTTAGCAGGTAGAGGGACAGTATTCTTCCGTAGGAGGGGGACTTCAGGGTGTTCTTTATTCTCTGGAAGAGGAACTCACTCTAGTTGGTCTTCTTAGAGTGAATTATCCGGGCCATGACACAGTCTTGGGGACATATGGCCCTTCTTGAACAATTTGAAACATTCTAGGGTCCATAGCCTCCATGTGTATTCTTGCTCCAACTTACCAAAGGGCAAAGTTCTCCATAGAGCAAATAGCTATTTTTGATTCCATAGCTATGATGAATGAACACCCAAGGGCAGATCTGTTCAAGCTGTTAAGCTATTCTTTGAACAACCTCGCTTTGATACCACTTATTGTTTATTGGGTGTCAACTTATCACCTAGAGGGGGGGGGGGGGTGAATAGGTTTTTCAAATTAATTTATTCCCTTTAGGTGTTCTTGATTTCTGGTTAATAGATCTATAAATTATAAAGTACAACACAGAAAAGCACACAGTGATCTATAGAGGTTCCTCAAGACAGAGTGTCATGACTAGTCCTCTTTCCCTCTGCGCCTACCTAGCAATGTGCTAGGCTCAGCAAACTCCGCCAAAACTTCAGGCCCTCAAGCCTTACAACACGGACCCCAAGTCCTACAGCCTAAGCCCGCGAGCCCCTACTGCACCCGAGCCCGCAAGCTCGACACTCAGGCTCTCAAGCCCTACACAACACAGACCCGCAAGTCCTGTTCTTACAGCCTAATCCCGCAAGCCCTTACTGCACCCAAGCCCTCTAGATCGACAAGATCAGACCCGCAAGTCCACTGCCCTGGCCCTCAAGCCTCACACCTCTCCAGCCCTCAAGCTAGACGGTGTCGGACCCTCAAGTCCACTGCCCTGTCCCTCAAGCCTCACAGCTCTCCAGCCCTCAAGCTAGACGGTGTCGGATCCTCAAGTCCACTGCCCTGTCCCTCAATCCTCATAACTCTCCAGCCCTCAAGCTAGACAAATAGGCCCGCAAGCCTTACAAGAAATTACAGTGATGACAACTGCTTCTTCTGCCAGACGGAGATCGACAACTTAGCCTGATGAAGATTGGCTTCTTGAGGTTGAAGAGGACGTTTCTGATTCAGATCTTGAAAGCGCAGATCTTCTTCAATCTCTACTCTTAGCCAGATGAGGAACGGCTTCTTATCAGTCAATGGAGATGACTGATTCTTATTTTCTACTTCTTGTGCTTCTTCTTCTCCGCAGCAACGGCGGGATCCTTTTTCGTTTTTCTTTTCTCACTAAGATTAACCTTTTAGGGCATCCTCTTATCTCTTTTATAAGACTGCGAGGCTCCCAACGGTCTTCTAAAAAAGTTCCTTAAGTGTCAGACGCCCTATGCCTTAAGAGCACGTGCTGATTGGACAATCAGACGGCGGCATTAAATGCTGACTTCGCGTCCGCAATATTTGAATTCCGTCTCGACGATATTTCCATTGTTACGACGATATGGATAATATCTCGACGACAGAACTTTGTCGATGCCTTAGACCTTTGTAGATCTTCAAGTCTTCTAGCTTCTGCCTCTGACATTGATATCTCGACGACACAAGAACTTCTGGCGTTTATGCATTTACGACGATATACTATCTCTGACTGTGTCGTCGTGATCTTCTTTCTTGTAGTCTGTCTTCGTAATCACTTTGTTCTTTCGACGACATGAGCGATATCATGTCGACAGACTATGCCTTAGCAACTGCTTGTCTTCAGCTGTCCTTCTTCAGACTTCTCGACGGAACGCCTTCTTTAGGACGATGTCTGTTCTTCTCGACGACAAGGCTGCTCTGTTGATGTCGACGATACTGCATCTTCTCGACGACATGCCTTCCTTTGATATATTCATGTCTTCTCTGCGTTCGACGAACTCCATTCTGCGTTCAACGAACAATATTCTTTGTTTGACGAAATTCATTCTTCTCTCCCGTCTCTGCGTTCGACGATCTTTATTCTTCATTCGATGAACTCGCCAAGTCTTTGCGTTCGACGAATTTCGTTCTTCGTTCGACGAACTTCATTATTCGTTCGACGAACTCGCCAAGTCTTTGTGTTTTCTTTGCTCATCATCATGACAATGTTCCTGTACTTGTCGACGATATGTCCAGCCTTTTTCGACGATATTATGCTTAGGCAGGTTGTTGAAGTACTGGACATACTGTCTCATCTCTACAAGCATGAACTAGATATAACATTAAATACAACTTGCACTTATCATAAAGCTGAGCACTTCTTCAAATCAGGAACATTGCTGGGCACTGTTCCCAACAATGAGTAATGTAAGACCCCATTTTTTGCTACAAAACCGGTCTTATGCCCAGAACCGCCGTTTTGCGGTGACACCTATACTCGGGAAGGTCGCCACTACAAAATGCCATTCCTGCCGACCATATTGATCACAAAAGAAGAAAAGTACAATTGAACCAATATAAGTTTAAGTCCACATCACATAATATATTAATCAAAAGATAGATGTCCACAGCTAATAACTGAATAAAAGAGGTAGCAATAAAAAGGGCTCATGCCCAGTACATCATGTCATCACTACAAAATCACTCACGGAAGCAAAATCTACTAGAAAACACTCACGGATCCTGAGATTGGTGCTCCGTGCTAGACTGGCCCGCTTCCATCTGCACCAGCCTTTGGTGGTGCAGCGTCTCCTCAATCCCCTAAAATGATATGGTCCACCGATCGTTAGTCAAAAAGACTACGCCTCATTTCCCACCACCTATCCCCCAGTGGCTCCTAGACACCGTGCGGGAGGATGAAGCGGAGGACATCAAGGGGTATAAAACAAAGTAGATGATATGTCTTAGCTACACGAGTATCTACCGCTACACAGGTGTTTATATGTATATATAAAACAGTAAGTAAAGCAGGGTAAAGAACAAGTAAGGTAAGTAAAGACAAGTATAAAACAGAAATGTAACCATTGATTTATAGGAATGCCCATACAAACCTATAGACCAAGGGGTCGTTTAGCAAGACCTATCATATAAAAAGTCCCATAACCAATTTATACGATAGGTGTAGGGGTTGAAATGCAATGCTTATGCTATGATATGTAGAGTTATGCTGATTAATGTTATGTTCACACAAGTGCAACACACGCACGCGACTCTATGCACACAGACCTTTAGTTTCCCCTTTTTGGAGCTAGCAAAACTCCCAGGATACCCCCGTAGTCGAAAACGGAAGCAGTGGGTTAGACCTCGCCCACCTCTAGGTTGGTATTCGCACTAACTAACCTAGACCTATCGTACACCTCAACGCGAAGAACACCGTGGAGCGCTTGCGTACTCTTATTGGCTGGTCCACCAGACTTTTTCTTGGCTAAGTGATAACCACACTTGCCGAGTCAAAGTATCGACGTCAGTGCAAACGACCATCCATACAATGTCTAAGGGAGGCCAAAAGTCCTCCCAATTGATGGGGATTCATTCCCCTTATCAATTAGGAGAAGATTAAGAGGTTATCCAACTCTTATGGAGGATGAATTTCATGACTTTAGGGGATGACCAAAATTTTCACCATGAATGATGTTAATGGAGGAATCCCAAGCTTTGCCTCCTCCCCTCCCTGAATTGGATCTTTAAAAGGCCTCAAGGGGTGATGGGAAGGAGTTTTCCCCCATTTTCTAGAAGAGATCAAGCCTCTAAACCCTTATCGGCATGGCACCCAAGAGCTCACGACCAACCATGGCAGACCGACGATCAACATGGCTAAAATCCACCACTCAGGTCCTCCCCTCCTCCTCTCTCTTAGTGGGTAGATCTTATCATGATAGCCGCAATATTTGAGGTCTATTGGTCTTGGATCGGTATGTCCGAATGCTTGGGTTCAAGCTTTACTTTCCTTACTTTAAACCCCGATTCCGGCCGCCTCCGGCCGGCCAACCACCGTCTATCGCCGACCGCCACCTCAACGGAGGTGGTGGTGGCATTGGCCGATAGGGAGAGGGTCTAAGTGGCCGGGAAATCACCTCCCAAGTTGGTACAGGACGGGCCAATCGTGGACCGCGCGAACAGACTGCCAACGACTTGAACAACACCATTGAAGCTCCGCGACTTCCCGAACTCAACTGATTCTCCCGAACTCCAGCAACCCACACCACAAGCCGCAAGACCGCCCAGACACTTTAGAAGAAGAGGTGACCGCTGCTGTCCGCACTATCCGCAGAAGCTGCACAAGACAAGTTCAATCAGCAAACCGGACAGTCACTAAAAAAGAGATCGCAAGAACTACGTGCGAATTCAGCTTACACTTGGCGCGATGATTTTGCTGCTACATTAACTCCTATTATAGGCGTGGGACCAGATCCAATCACCATCCTATGAGATAGAGTCACCATCGTGATCGCACGACCAAGACCGGTTAACCCACGCGGTGAGCAGAAGATTGCTCTGCGCTTAGTGAGCTCGCCGACTTCAATCCGACCAGGAGATTGCCACTCCTCCAAGAAGCCGCGCGATCATGACAACCCGCATGGTCATGACGCCTACCACCAGTGTTCGCATATACGAGACCTCCTCCAGAGACCGCAAACACAGCCAAGTCGATTGTGGCAACAACCCACCAAGTCGACCAACACCAGTGTCCGCAAACATCAGCAGATCGCCAAGAGACCGGCTTATGCGAACACAAAAAGCGGAGACTGCGCGACTAAGAAATCCTTAGTCGGCGTGCACCATCAAGAACCCGAACAGTCACCAGACCGGACTGCCCGATACCAGAACAACAACTCTGTGCGGTTAACCGCTTAATCTGCACAGTAAGAATAAACAGCTTGCCACGCGATCACACGAACCAGACTGCGCCGCCTCACCTCAGCAGCCTTGGACAGAGAACGACGATTAGGCCGAATAGACTACGGCTAGACCGAATAGGTCAGACCGCAGAGGAGATTGCGAGGTTAGACCAGACCGCGCGAACACCTCCCAGACCGCCAACTTCACACTTCAACATTTTCAATACTCCCCCTTGAAGTGGGAAGTTCAAAACAGCCCAAGTAAACTCCTAAGCCGAGTGAACGGCCCCTTCTCCAGCGCCTTTGTGAATATGTCAGCAACGTTGTCCACACTCCGAACATGCTCGACCGAAAGAGACCCCTCCAGCACATTCTCACGAATGAAATGATGCTCGATCTCAATATGTTTGGTCCTCGCGTGACACGCTGGATTAGTAACCAGTTTGAGTGCACTCTCTATGTCACCACGGAGCAGAGTCGGACCCCGAACCTCCTTATGGACATCTCCGACCATCCTCCTAAGCCAGATGGATTCTTGAGTTGCCAAGGCCGAAGCCTTGTATTCTGCTTCCGTGGTAGAGACAGACACAGAATCCTGCTTCTTGCTGCACCATGATATAGCCGTAGGGCCCGCCATGAAGATGAATCTAGACGCCGACTTACGATCATCCGAATCTCCCCCGTAATCAGCATCCATGTACCCATGCACACCGAAGCCCGCATCCCTCCTGTATAGAAGACCCATATCCGAAGTCGCCTTGACATACTTCAAAATATTCTTGTCCGCTAGTAGATGAGGCATCCATGGTTCCGCCATATAACAACTCACCCTGCCAACTGCATACGCAATATCCGGCCTAGTGATCATCAGATAAATCAAGCTCCTAACCTGAGTTTGGAACACAATCGGATCTTCCAGAATCCTCCCCTCATCCTTCGAAAGTTTCATGGCCTTCTCCAGAGGTGTAGAAATGCATTTCCCTTCCTTCATGCTGAATCGCTCCACAATTCACTCCGCATATCCAGCCTGGGACACTGACACTCCACTTTCCTTCCTCTGCACTTCGAGTCCAAGGAAATGGTGGAGTTCACCCAAGTCCTTCATCTCAAATCTGATTGATAGCTCAGCACGAAGCTTTGCTACCTCCTCCTTCGAATTCCCCGTCACGATCAAATCTTCGACGTAAAGCAGCACAATGACTTGAAGCTCCCCGTTCTTCTTGACAAACAAGCTTGATTCAGAGTTTGAAGCACCAAATCCACAGAATTGGAGATATTCTGCGATCTTCCCGTACCACGCCCTTGGCGCTTGCTTCAACCCATACAGGGCCTTCTTCAGCTTACTGACATAGTCTGGAAAATCTTCAGATACGAAGCCTGGCGGCTAGATCATGAAGATATCCTTGTCAATCTCTCCGTACAAGAAAGCATTCTTTATGTCGAGCTGCCAAATCTCCCACCCAAAGAAAGCCGCCAAGGCAATAATGAACCGTACTGAAGTCATCTTCGCCACCGGACTAAATGTCTCTTCATAATCTTCTCCGTATTGCTGCGAGAATCCACGAGCCACAAGGCGAGCCTTGTATCGCTCGATACTGCCGTCTGCCTTCTTCTTGAGCTTATAGACCCATTTGTATGTCACAGGGGTGATACCCTTGGGCCTGGGCACCAAAGAATAGGTCTCATTCTTCTCAAGAGCTGCCATCTCTTATTCCATAGCCAAATCCCACTATTTCACGCCTTTGGCCTTTTCAAATCTCACTGGTTCCCGCTCATCCAGGGGACCAGCGAAGAAACACAAGACAAATCTCACCATGTTTCCTCCTGTATAGCGATCAGGGGCAATGATCGTTCGCTTTGATCTCCTCAACACCTTCCCCTAACTCGCATTATCTTCAGCTGCTTCTTCCCTAGCTCCTCTTCCAGACGTACTAGGAGCATCGCTCCCCCTGCTTCCTGATCTAGAAGCCTCCGTCTCAGAACTAGAAATGGATGGACCACCTGGTGACAAAGGCAGCTCCACCTGAAGATTTTCCACAGCTCTCTCCGTCTCCTCCACCCTGCTTTCTGGTAACTCAACACCAGAACTTCCCTTGTACGATGTCACCTCATCAACACACGACGTCGCGAGATACAACAAATCTCCGCGTCTCCGGGTCCATGCACTTCCAGCCCTTCTTCCGATCATCATATCCCACGAAGACTAGCTTCCTTGCTTTTGCATCTAGCTTTGTCTGAAGCGCATCTGGAATGTGCACATAGTAGGTGGAACCAAACACCCGAAGGTGTGCCACGCTTGGCTTTTCCTTGAACATCATCTCATGCGGGGTCAACATGTTAATGAGACTGAGAGGCATCCTATTGATGACGTAGGCGGCACAAGACATTCCCTCCGCCCAGAAGGACCTTAGGATACTCTTGGCATGCAGCCAACACTTGCAGGTTTACGTCAGATGACGGATCTTTCGCTCTGCAACTCCGTTTTGTTGTGGAGTATGCGCACAAGTAAGCTCCCTCTGGATGCCCGCCTTCCTGCAAAAACTAAAGAACTAACCAGAGGTTATCTCCCCCCCGTTATCAGCTCTCAGCTTCTTTATCCACAGGCCTAGTGATGAGTACTTTTTGTACTCATCTTTTAGTATAATTTTGATGTAATTTTAATTTGAATTCATATCAATTATTTGTTTTATCTTATAATAATCATTCCTTTTTATTTCTGCCACTAATATAAGTTTAGTTTATGTTTTGCAGGTTTTCTGGGCACTTTGAGCAAAAATATCAAATACACGCCCAAGGTCACGGGAGTGACCAAGGGCGTGACAGCCTAAGATGTGTTCCAGACCTCCTGTCGCCACTTCAGGCCCATTCCGTGAAGATTCGCCATGTACACGCCCCAGGTCACGGGCATGACCAAGGGCGTGACATCCAAGTCACTGCCGGGATCTCGCCACAGCATCCAGAGCACGCCTGCCACGTCATTTAAAGTTACACGCCCTCGGTCACGGGCGTGAACTCCAGTCACGGGCGTGACTCATCCCGCGCTTCTTCCCGCCAGAGTTTCCCGCCAGCAACACTATTTCAAGATTACACGCCCCAGGTCACGGGCGTGACCTAGGGCGTGACGCATCCGAAATGCCTGCATTGAAGCCAGAACGCGCCCTCTCCGCACCAGCATCGATCACGCTCCTTACACGCCCTTGGTCACGGGCGTGACCAAGGGCATGTAACATCAAATTTCTGCCTATTTAAAGGGAGCTTCTCCAGATCTTCAAGGACGAATTTTGGGAGTTCAATTCCCATTTTCTTGTTTATTTTCATGTTTTAGTAGTCTTATAGTTGTTCTTTTATTTCAATAGTTGTAATTTTCAATTCATAGTTTGTACTTCCCTTGATCTCAATTAATAAATTAGTGTTATGTCTCTCTTTTTCTTCTCCCTTCTTCATGTATTCTTTTATGTCTTTAATTCCTCCATCTCTATGAGTACTTAAATTTTATTAGCACTCGGTCGAGATGATCCGAGGAATAATATTGGTTTTGAAGCAATTTAGAATCGCTCTTTCTCTTTTCTAAACCACTTAAGATTTATCCTTGATTTTAATGAAATGAGATTATTTTCTCGTTCCTGTTTTCGTTCTTTAGTTAGCCAAACCAGCTCGTAAGACGAACCGAACCTTCAAGGATAAAGAGAGTTGCATGCACCCCTCGAGAGAGGGCGACATAAATCTCCTGGATTGGAGTCAAATCCAATAGAGGGGTTCACTTCGTTAAAGCAAGTTTAGGGGTTTCAATTATAGAACGAGAGTTCGGCTGATCAACCTAATCTTAGTTGGATGTATCCTCGAGAGAGGTACGTTTATAATTCGGGAACCTCCACGGTCAAAGTAATTTTATTTAGAGAATGCGATTTTGTTTCTTCTATTCTTATTCCGCGGTGATTCAAGGATCGAGTGCTAGTCGTTCTTTTATTTCCCTTTTGCAAAATCACTCTCAATTTCTAATTGATAAGATAATAGAGATTTTCTTGAAGTAAGAGTACTCAACCGCCCCGAGTCTAATACGACCTTAGTTTTTATAACCTATACTACATTCGATACGGTACACTTGTCGTTATCGTTTGCAAGCATAGTTTTGTCCATCACCTAGCCGACCCTCCACTAGCTCCTTGAACTCCACAAACTTGCCAAACACCTCTGCCTTCTCCTTCAGGAAATAGACCTAGACATATCTGGTGTAATCGTCGATCAACACTAGCATATACTTGCTGACTCCGAGGCTTGGGGTAGCAGTCGGTCCCATCAAGTCACCGTGGATACACTCCAACGACACACTACTCCTTATCTGCAACTTATCAATCGGCAGACGATGAGACTTGCCGAACTGACATCCCGCGCAAACATGATCGTCACGGTAGGAAGATAGACTAGGCAGGCCCTTGACTAGACCTTTTATCGCCATAGCCTTCAGCTTTTCCATCCCTACATGTCCTAACCTCTCGTGCCAAATAACAGCACTATCATTTGTCTTCATCTTGTCAACATAAGAACTTGTCGATAAATCGAACAAGTCTTTTTCCCTTTTCCCAACATGAACAACATCGGCCTTGACCGCCTCAACGTTTCATAGAAATGATGAGTCCCATTTATATACACATTTATGGGTTCATCTGGGCCGATTATCGAGTCTATGCACTACTCTTTAGGCATGTTTTCATTCATATTTGTTATTCCATGCAAAGTGCACTCATAGGCCCATTTTGGTGTGCATTTGCGCTCCTTGTCATTGGGGGTAAGCACATGGTGCTCCCCAATTCTTTTTTCTGTGTTTGATTGGTGTTGGAGGTGTATTCCCAGCTGGTTTGCTTTGCTTGCAGGTGGTTGAATCACCCCGTTCTCCAGAAATCATGACTGTGTACAACACACGATCGTGCGTTTTATTGATGCACGGTCAGATGCGATCGTGCGCTCTTATTTGGGAAGGAATCCGGTGATCTGACTTTGGTCGTGCATTTTAACGCACGGGCGGTTTGCCCGTGCGTGAGTAAGATGCACGGGCACTTCTGCTTCTCCCTCAAGTCAAGTTTAATCATTTAATAATGCACGGGCAATGCACGACCGTGCGTTCGCCCATGCGTGACTAAAATTCCGCCTGTTTAGTATTTAAAGCAGGAAATCTGCAGCATTTAGGACGGATTCCGGGGAGGACGATCCCTCTCGCGGGAAAAGCCAGGGAAGCCTGCCATTTTCACCCTTTCCACCATATTAGACCACATCCGGTGACCTCCTCCACCATACTTCCATCCGGGATCGTTTGCAAGCTTTCTCCACCACGAGTTCAAGCATTCTTCGTCTTGGAGGCCATAGAAGCGCTGAAGATCGCTGGAGAAGTGACAGCCTTCTTCGAGTCCGCACACCATCTGAGGTCCGAGCCCGGAGAGAGACTGACAACCTCTCATTCCGGCCGAGAACCCAGGATATAGTGATATCTTATGTTGGGTCCTTTCTAAACCTTGAGCTTGTGCTTATTTTAGTGTTGATTGTAATGAACTCTTGCTAGTCTATTGTTATAGATCCTTTGTGTGATGTTCATGTGCAATGATGCTATGGTTGTGAGAAGCTCTTTGCTTTTTGTTGTGATATTCTGAGTTGTTTGAGTGTGAAGCCATCTAGCAATTGCTAGTGGTGATGTTGGCGAAGAGGTGAATACGACCCTCGCAAAACCCCGCTCTGTGGCCATTCCACCCGCTTACCGAAGCGCGGCATCGCGGCTGCTGCACTCACCCGCACTTTACGAAGCGGTGATTTTGACCCACATTTCTCTTATTTCTACAATAGCTTAGGACACCAATCACAACACCCCTTTGTTCTAACTTTCTTTGCTCGTGTAACAATTGGCTCACAACGCAATTCATTCACCACATCCTGCATTTCTCAAGAGATCGACATTCGGGGAAACTATTCCCATAATTATTACTTGACAGCGACCGGTGCACTTGCTGAATGCGCATCAAGTTTTTGGCGCCGTTGCCGGGGAAGGCAGGCGTGATGAGATTTTGGTTGTGAATCGATTATTTGCGATTGAGTCTTTTATTCCTTTTTAATTTATTCTTTATCATGCTATTTTCTTCTTCTGTATCATATGGGCACAGTTGAATATCCGATGTCGTTGGTGTGGGGACACATCCTACGCTAGTGATATGTGTCCCAAAGAGTATGAGGTTGTTCAGAAACCGTACGGAGCCCATAAATCTTTTGGCTCCTCTACTGCGCCTCTGTTGTCGCACTATTACGCGGCTACCGCACCTTGGGTGCCGGCAAAGCCGGTAAAGCAATGTATAGTTTGCAAAAGTAGAGAGCATGCCTTGGAGGACTGTGCGGATTATCTTCGCCAATTGGCGGATGACGATGAGCCGGATATCCGGATCGTCCCATCCTCAAATTCAGCGAACACAGTTCCTTCCTCTGGTTACGTGTCCCTTCCACCTTCACTGCTTGAAGTCTATGGAATCGGCACGTGCATCACTGCCCTCATGACTCTATTTCTGTTGCGGAGGAAGTCCAAGTTATAGAGGAGGCCATTATGTGCGCTGTTGAGTCTAGTGAAATCTTCGATGATATCATCAGTTTTTCATTGCCGCACCCTATGGGGGATGAAGCCGGGATCATCCCCTCAGATGAGATTTCTTCTAGTCATTCTTCTGATTTGTTTCTTTATCCCGCGCTCGCGTTCGATTCATCGCAGGAATCCGCAGTGGATCTGATTCAGGAAGTTGTCGGTCCCGCTATCCAAATCGACGATAGAATAAATCAGCTGCGTATGAAGATGGACATTGAGATGTTTTCTTCATACTTCTTACCCCTGCCAAACGTTCAGTGCAGGTATATTTACTCTGGTATGGGGTAACATTTTTTTCGTCGTATCGGTACCCGCTACCGACACGAATAATTAACCAGTTGCCTGTTCACTTCGCTTTTCATAAGCCAATTAGCTAGATCTGTGATTAGTGCCCAATAAGTCGTGCTGGGATGACAGAAAACCCAGTAGTTATCTAGGTGTAGGAGTAGTTAATTTAACCTTATCATCTTACTTAGCTGTCTTTGTTATTTGGAATTCGCGAGCTTTTATCTTTTTTTTTTTGTGAGAATTTTCTCCGTTCTTCTCGTTCACTTTGGAGCGCGCGCCTTGTTCCTCCCATTCCGTTCAAATCACGAAAAATCGGGACATTTTGTGTTTTTTTTGATATATCATTCTATCATTGTTGTTTTGTGTGTCAATGCCGCATAAGTCTTTTCTAAGTGAATATTCCTGCCGACAGTTTTGCTTTTGTTTCTGCATGTGTGGAGATGTCATTCTGCAGGTATGGCGGCATCCTTGACGGACCCTTTGAAGCTAAACTCAAGTAACAAATGCCGCACTTCTGGAATGCTCATTCGTGAGCATAGGTCCACTCTACCCTTGTATCCTTTTTCTTAAATTCTCTATTTTATATGGTTTTGATCAAGTCTGGGGGAGAGATCGGTTATGCACGTGCACACACTCTGCATAGCATGTTAGAATGTGTTGCGTTAGGATTTTTAATTTTGTTGCACACATTTGCACCTAGTTCACGCGTACTTGATCACACGCGCTTATTTGGTATTGCTGCGAGGTTCCCTGCTCGTGAGAATTGGAATGTTAGTGTAGGAGTGAGGGGTAGAGAAAAATGTCGACTCGAGTAGTGCTCTAGTCGAGTGCTCTCGTCATGCCTAGAAATTCAATTAGAGTAGAATAAAATTCAAAGTTATAATTTAATTATTTCTATTATAGTAGCTGCAATTTATTTTACTTTAGCGGTGAATCCAATGGTAGCATAGGGTCGAGTGTAGCAAGATTAGTAGTAGCTTATTACTAGGGTCGGAAGGGAGGATAACCTTTCTTGGTGGCTAGAACTTGCACTAGGCGACTCTTGAAACGATTGCGTTGAATAGCTCATTTTAAAGCGTGATTTAGGCCGTTTCTTGATCCGTTTGTGCTTTTGAAATCCTAACCAAAGTAATCACCCTTGCAAACCCACTTGAGCCTACCTTTCCTCCTTGTTTAGCTCCACTTAAATTTCACCAAAGCCATACAACCAGCCTTAATTTCGCACCAACAAATGAGTTGAAAGAAATATATATATATATCTTTCGTTTGTTGTGATCTCTGAGTGTATGGTAGCTTTGTAATAACTAAAGGAGAATTTTATTCTGCCAACATAGATATACTGTTGAGAAGAGAAAAGAAAAGAAAGAAAAGAAAAGAACTTTTTTTTGCGAAAAGAACGTTCAAAATGCAATCTCTCGACAAAACATTGTGTGTTCGGCTTAGCACACACCTAGTGTCCAATTGAAGTCTGGGGGTGTTGTGTGGTTCTTAATTTTCTTGTTTTGGTGATTTTATGCTCTCGTGTGCTCAGGTTATGTTGAGTGCGATGCCCATCGTTCTTCTACTTATCTAACCTAAGCTCATCCTAAGCCAAATCTTAACCTATAAGTCTTATTGATTTTAGATATGAGTCATCTCATGTAGTGGAGAGAGTGCGAACGTGCAAGCCTATGGACACCGACTTTGATGGATTTCTTAGGAGATTGTCCCGAGCTTTGATTCGAGTAATCCTCTACTCATTAGTCACGCTATTTTCACTTGTGCGCGACCGAAAGATTCACCGGGATTCACCATCCGAGTAAACTAGATTTCAAATTACTATTCTGGAAATAGTTAAATATAATCTTGAGTTAAATTTTATTCTAACGTACTTCTACGCATGTGATCATGCGACTTCACATGGGTCTCTACCACTCAAACTCACTCTAACACCCAATTGTTCCGACAGGCGAGCTGAGTAGTTTGCCCGAGACGTGCAAATGGTTAAGTCTGGGGGTGTGATGAGTCCCATTTATATACACATTTATGGGTTCATCTGGGCCGATTATCGAGTCTATGCACTACTCTTTAGGCATGTTTTCATTCATATTCGTTATTCCATGCTAAGTGCACACTTAGGCCCGTTTTTGTGTGCATTTGCACTCCTTGTCATTGGGGGTAAGCACATGGTGCTCCCCAATCCCTTTTCTGTGCTTGATTGGTGCTGGAGGTGTATTCCCAGTTGGTTTGCTTTTCTTGCAGGTGATTGAATCACCCCGTTCTCCAGAAATCATGACTATGTACAACGCACGGTCGTGCGTTTTATTGACGCACGAACGGATGCGATCGTGCGCTTTCATCTGGGAAGGTATCCGGTGATCTAACTTTGGTCGTGCATTTTAACGCACGGGCGGTTTGCCTGTGCGTGAGTAAAACGCACGATCGCCTGTTGCTTCTTGATTTTAGCTATTTTGAGTGTCTGTGCGTTCTTACGCACAGGCGGATTTGCCCGTGTTTGAGTAAGACGCACGAGCACTTCTTCTTCTCCCTCAAGTCAAGTTTAATCGTTTAATAACGCACGGGCAACGCACGACAGTACGTTCGCCCGTGCGTGACTAAAATTCCGCCTGTTTAGTATTTAAAGCAGCAAATCTGCAACATTTAGGACGGATTCCGGGGAGGACGATCCCTCTCGCGGGAAAAGCCAGGGAAGCCCGCCATTTTCACCCTTTCCACCATAGGAGACCACATCCGGTGATCTCCTTCACCATACTTCCATCCGGGATTGTTTGCAAGCTTTCTCCACCACGAGTTCAAGCATTCTTCGTCTTGGAGGCCATTGAAGCGTTGAAGATCACTGGAGAAGTGACAGCCTCCTTCGAGTCCGCACACCATCTGAGGGCCGAGCCCGGAGAGAGAACGACAACCTCTTATTCCTGCCGAGAACCCAGGATACAGCGACATCTTATGTTGGGTCCTTTCTAAACCTTGAGCTTGTGCTTATTTTAGTGTTGATTGTAATGAACTCTTGCTAGTCTATTGTTATAGATCCTTTGTGTGATGTTCATGTATAATGATGCTATGGTTGTGAGAAGCTCTTTGCTTTTCGTTGTGATATTCTGAGTTGTTTGCATGTGAAGCCATCTAGCAATTGCTAGTGGTGATGTTGGCGAAGAGGTGAATACGACCCTCGTAAAACCCCGCTCTGTGGTCATTCCACCCGCTTACCGAAGTGCGGCATCGCGGCCGCTGCACTCACCCCCACTTTGCGAAGCGGTGCTTTCGACCCACATTTCTCTTATTTCTGCAATAGCTTTGGACACCAATCACAACACCCCATTGTTCTTACTTTCTTCGCTCGTGTAACAATTGGCTCACAACGCAATTCATTCACCACATCCTGCATTCCTCAAGAGATTGACATTCGGGGAAACTATTCCCATAATTATTACTTGACAGTGACCGGTGCACTTGTCGAATGCGCATCAAGAAACCTTACTTCTGTTGGACCCAACAGAACATGATACCCAGCGTCAACAGCATTGGTCACGGAGAAGAGGTTTTTCCTCATTCCGGGCACATGATAGACACTCTTCAACGTTAGTGGCCCCCTATCACTGTCCAAGGAAATAACCCCCACCTTCTCGACAGTATGCACAGTATCATCAGCAGTTATGATGGCATTATTACCTGAGTAAGGCTGCGTTGAAGAAAGCTTCGAATCATCTCTGGTGAGGTGATGACCACACCCTGAGTCCACGATCCAGTCCTCCTGATAGTTGATAGGAGACGCAGCTCCGACAAAAGCCGAGAAGTCTCCTCCCCATCCTCCATCATTTTGCCTGGCCTCAGTTTCCTCCTTCCCTACAACAACATGCCCTGGCTGAAGATTCACCCGGCAGTCCTTCCTGATGTGACCAAGCTTTCCGCACCTAAATCATTTGGGTCCTTCTCCCTTCTTCTTCCCTTCAGCCTTGGGAGCATTGCCCCTCTCCTGCTATCCAGAAGTTGAAGGCCCATTACCTTCAGCGGTCTTCTTCTTCTTCTTATCCCATTTCTTCTTCTTCCCTGTGAAGAGCACCTCGCTTTCTCCCCCAGACACTGACACCCCCGCCATCTGCCTTGCCAGGCTCTCCTGCGATGCAAGCAGATTCTCTAACTCCAGCAAAGATGGCTGATTTGCCCAACCCTGCACTGACGTCACAAAGGCCATATACTCCTTCCGCAAGCCGCGGATGATGTGCCTCTTCAGCTTCGCCTCAGAAATTGGCTCATCAGGATCCAGTGTTGAAATCTCAGCGCACAGGTTCTTCATCTTCAAAAGAACGTAGAGAAAGACAGATCTCCCTGAGCTGACCTAGCCAGCTCATTTTCCAGAAACTGTAGCCTCGCTACATTCATCTTGTTAAACAGCCCGTCTAGGGCTCTCCAGATTTCGGCAGCTGATCCACACCCTAAGATGTGATCGAATAGGTCAGGTGATATTGCCCTTTTCAGAGTGAACTCTGCTTTCGCATTAATCCTCCTCCAATTTCTCACCTCATGACCATTATCCCCAACTGGAACAACTTCCTACGTGCTATCTCCTCCAACAACCTCCCAGAGGTCCTCGCCCAGAAGATAACTCTGCATGCACGACTTCCACTTCTTAAAGTTAGTCGACGTGAGCATCTCAATTCCAAGACCACTTGCAAAACCTGCTTCCATGGCTCTACCACTAGTTCCTTCTTCACAAATGCGATGGCAACTTTAAGTTGTTCACTGCTCTATCCACTCCAACCTTGATTTGATACCATGTGAAATTTTTTGTAGATTTAGGAGTGAGCAGGAATTGTACAACTTAAAGTTACAGCCAACAACCAGAAGCACATGAAACAAAACAATCTTTATTGATAACAGCAGAAATCTTCATTATAGAGCGAGGTATACATGGCGAGACATGATTTTGCCAGTACACAAAACCAAAAGGAGAAAAACAATGCTGAAGAAGGATAACTGGCGGTCTGATCACAAAAGCCGCCTAACCGCATGGCCAGGGTGTTCGCGCTACTAGAAAAGGAGACCGCGCGAATAGACTGTCGGCGACTTGAACAACACCACTGAAGCTCCGTGACCTCCCGAACTCCACTGATTCTCCTGAGCTCCAGCAACCCACACTGCAAGCCGCAAGACCTCCCAGACACTTTAGAAGAAGAGGTGACCGCTGCTGTCTGCACTATCCGCAGAAGCTGCATAAGACAAGTTCAATCAGCAAACCGGACGGTCACTAAAAACGAGACCGCAAGAACTAGGCGCGAGTTCAGCTTACACTTGCTGGGATGATTTTGCTGCTACAGTGACTCCTATTTATAGGCGTGGGACCAGATCCAGTCACCACCCTATGAGATAGAGTCACCGCCCTGATCGCGCGACCAAGACCGGTCAACCCGCGCGGTCAGCAGAAGATCGCTCTGCGCTTAGTGTGCTCGCCGACTTCAATCCGACCAGGAGATCACCACTCCTCCAAGAAGCCGCGCGATCATGACAACCCGCATGGTCATGACGCCTACCACCAGTGTTTGCATATACAAGACCTCCTCCAGAGACCGCGAACACAGCCAAGTCGACTAAGGCAACAACCCACCAAGTCGACCAACACCAGTGTCCGCAAACATCAGCAAATCGCCAAGAGACCGGCTTATGCGAACACAAAAACGGAGACCGCGCGACTAAGAAAACCTTAGTCGGCGTGCACCATCAAAACCCGGACAGTCGCCTGACCGGGCTGCCCGATACTAGAACAACAACTCTGTGCGGTCACATGAACCAGACCACGCGGCCTCACCTCAGCAGCCTTGGATAGAGAACGACGGTGAGGCCAAATAGATTGCAGCTAGACCGAATAGGTCAGACCGCAGAGGAGACCGCGAGATCGCGCGGTTAGACCAGACTGCGCGAACACCTCCCAGACCGCCAACTTCACACTTCAACATTTTCAACATCCACACCTTGAAATACTTGCTGTAGATGGCGAGGAATGCTTCTGGGACCCTTGCTGGAACTTAGGATCGATGGATGAAGATTTCCCAAGGAAGGAGATGGATGGATGTAGCTTGGAGAGGGAAAACGGTTGAAGCTTGCGGAAGAACTTGCACCCAAACTGTGATGAATGCCCTAGAATCGTGGAGCCGGTCTTAAATACGGAGCAGAGTAAACACGGTGCACGATCAGTGGCGCACGACCAGTGGTCATGTGCGAAGGAATGCTTGTGATCGTGTGCGGTCAACCTACAACAGAGGGAAAGATAGGAAATTATCGCACGGTCAGTGGTGCACGATCAGTGGTCATGCACGAAGAAGTCCTATGATCGTGCGCAGTCAACCTGCAGCAGAGGGGAAGATAGGGAATTAACGCACGACCAGTGGTTGTGCGCCTGATCGTGCATGAAGGAAAACGCACGATCAGTGGTTTTTTTGGCCAAAATTCGCCCCAATCCATTCCGAGCGTTCACATGATCCTTGTACCTGCATGAAAAACATGCTAGACCACTGATCCGTGCACACCACAGGATCCACAGAACAGGCATAAAGTAATATATAATGAAATCACGCCACGAAGAGGGTAGGGAATGCACTATAGTTGAGAATATGAAATGCTATCAATATAAGCATAGATGAGCAGTAAATGAAGTGCAAAGGACATATAAACAACCCAGATGAGCCGGAAAACGCTATATAAACCGGACTCATCACACCCCCCAGACTTATATGTTTGTGCATCCCGAGCAAACAAGTCGGACGGAGTGAGAAACAACATAGTTGGTCTAGAAACTGCGAGGGTGGAGAAATATACGAAGTCACATACTCATGAGCATAGAAATCTAGTAGAAAGAATTTTTAGTTATACAAAAATGGTTTACACAATTCTAGGAGCGTAAAGATATATTATTTCTACTTAAGAGTGGAATCACGGGGAATCACCCAGTCACGCGTGTAACGATCCAGGCCACGGGACCCAGCTGGACCGCCAGCACCCTCCCGGCCCAGGCTCGCCAACACGGGACCCAGCTGGCACCGGAAGGGTTCAGCCTAACCAGATGGTCTGCAGACCATGCACCCCTACCCCTCTCTGTCCCACCATAGGGCACAGCGGGTTGTTGGAGACCGCAGTCCCCCTTTGATGAGAATTGAGCCAGTTAAGCGGCAGCGCGTGGACTTCCCAGGAGGTCACCCATCCCAGAACTACTCCAGCCTGAGCACGCTTAACTATGGAGTACTTTCACTTCTCATCACCAATTGATCTGCAGCTCAATTGGTGATGAGAAGTGAAAGTACTCCATAGTTAAGCGTGCTCAGGCTGGAGTAGTTCTGGGATGGGTGACCTCCTGGGAAGTCCACGCGCTGCCGCTTAACTGGCTCAATTCTCATCAAAAGGGGACTGCGGTCTCCAACAACCCGCTGTGCCCTGTGCCCTGTGGTGGGACAGAGAGGGGTTGGGGTGCATGGTCTGCAGACCATCTGGTTAGGCTGAACCCTTCCGGTGCCAGCTGGGTCCCGTGTTGGCGGGCCTGGGTCGGGAGGGTGCTGGCGGTCCAGCTGGGTCCCGTGTTGGCGGGCCTGGATCGTTACAAAAAGTCCTATCTTGGAAGCTCACTTGGTGATGAGAAGTGAAAGTACTCCATAGTTAAGCGTGCTCGGGCTGGAGCAATTCTGGGATGGGTGACCTCCTGGGAAGTCCACGCGCTGCCGCTTAACTGGCTCAATTCTCATCAAAAAGGGGGACTGCGGTCTCCAACAACCCACTGTGCCCTGTGGTGGGACAGAGAGGGGTTGGGGTGCATGGGCTGCAGCCCAATTGGTTAGGCTTAACCCTTTCGAGCTGGATGCTGGGGGTGCCGACGGTCGTCCTTGCGAGCTGTATGCTGGGGAGACCGTTACCAAAAGTCCTATCACCAAGATTGCACTTTTTGTAACGATCCAGGCCCGCCAACACAGGACCCAGCTGGACCGCCGGCACCCTCCCGGCCCAGGCCCGCCAACACGGGACCCAGCTGGCACCGGAAGGGTTCATCCTAACCAGATGGTCTGCAGACCATGCACCCCAACCCCTCTCTGTCCCACCACAGGGCACAACGGGTTGTTGGAGACCGCAGTCCCCCTTTTCATGAGGAATGGTTCAGTTAAGCGGCAGCGCAGGGACTTCCCAGGAGGTCACCCATCCCGTTACTACTCCAGCCCGAGCACGCTTAACTATTAAGTTCTTCCACTCCTCATCACCAATTGAGCGGTAGCTCTCGTTTCCAGTGTTGGGATGGTTTACCTAGAGTCCAGTTCTGGTGGACTTAGGAGTTCCCTTGGTTTGGTTTTGGTGAATCCTATCTGGTTGGTTTTTGAATAATTTTGAAAGTCTTTATAATAAATTATGAATGATAAATTTTGGACTGCGAGTGTTAGCGGATCATACCGCCGTCTCAATGCCTGTTTTTGTCGATCATTGCACCTGGTGATTTTGAAGTTCATGTTGACTGCATCTACTCTGCATAGTCCCTTGCCGACCGTATTCTCCTTCATCGACCATATGGATGTGTGCTTCATAAACTCGCCTGAGTCCCTTTATCAAGTCGCTTGATCACCTTTGTATGATTTAAATGTTTGCTACTTGCATTCTACATATGAACTGCATAATTTGACGTTTCATGTCGTCCGAATGACCTATTCCTAAAATTTGACTGTATTGCTTGATTGACAAATGTCGTGTCGACTGTATGTGCAAAATAAGTTTCTTTGGGGTCGACTGCCTGTATGAAGATGTTTTGTTCCGTGATGACTGCATGAGGGTCCTGAACAGCTAGTGCTCTGGTAATTGCACGCGTAAGATTTCTGATTGTAAAGCTCCATTTGTACTTCTTTCATCGACTGTTGGGTCCTGATCCTTGCCCCTTTGTTTAATCTAAAGCCTTTGTCGGATGCTTATCGGTCAGGACGGTACGGGTTATCGATTGTTTGCTTATTCTTCGGTGGCGTTTGCATTGGTCATATCCTTTTAGGAATATTCAACGTTTGAGTATTTTCGGCTTTTTCCTTCTTGTGTCTTCTCTTCGTAGTGTTTCGACGCCAAGTCTGGTATGGCGTCGTCTTGCTGGAATCCTCAACTCGCTTATAAGTAGAGTGTTGGTCTGAGTGCTGAACTTTGAATAGTGTGCTTCTAGTTGTCGTGATAACTTGATCGTCGTGTCTTTTGGATCGTCGCCTCGTAAGGCGAAATGAATTATCTGGATTGTCTCGGTGTCGGAATACCGTCAGATGGCTAGTTTTCCCCGTTTATTTTGGAGATATGTGTTGTTAGGGCCTTGGACTTGTACATGGATGGTCTGTGAAGTTACGTCGACCGTATATTCAGTTTGGCCTAAGTTCTTCGTCAACTTTGTAGTTCAGAACCGTCATAATAAAATGCTATATTGAGGGTTGTGCGCGGTGTGGTTTTTACCCCCGGCATGATGCTTCCTAACAGTAACCTAAATGTGTTGGAGGCCGTACGCGGTGTGGTTTTTGCCCCCGGTGCGGTGTTCTTTTAAGCTTTTGTATTGGAGGCCGTACGCGGTGTGGTTTTTGCCCCCGGTACGGTGTTCTTTTATGCTTGATTGGGAGGCCGTACGCGGTGTGGTTTTTGCCCCCGGTGCGGTGTTCTCTTAAGCTTTTGATTGGGTGGCCGTACGCGATGTGGTTTTTTCCCCCGGTGCGGTGCTCTTCTTTTGGATGAGCTGATCAGTCTCTTATGAATTTGAATACGAATATGAATTTGAATACGAATATGAATTTGAATACGAATATGAATTTGAATACGAATATGAATTTGAATACGAATATGAATTTGAATACGAATATGAATTTGAATACGAACATGAATTTGAATACGAATATGAATTTGAATACGAATATGAATTTGAAATTGGTAAATATGTATATATGTATGTATAGCTATGCATCTCTTTTGCTCCTGTTAGTGAGCTTTCCTGAGTTTAGCCTTTCAGCTGGTTTCTCTCTCTATTTCTACACTCTAGTACTGACTTCTGTTGCAGGCTGTTTGTTTGCCCCCCCCCCCCCCCCCCCCCCCCCGTTTACTTGGAGGTTTGTTTAGCTCTTTTTGCTCTCTTGCACCACTTGCAACTTGTTTCTGAGGTGTTCTTCTTTTGAATGCCTCAGGTTCAGAACAGTAGCAGGTTCGTCTGGTAGAGCTCGAGGTTTCTGTGCTGCAGGTAGTGGCAACGTTTGTTTCACCTCCTTCTGTGAGGTAGTTTTGTCTTTTCTGACTAGATTTGTTCCTATGGGTTTGTGTCTGTTTGTTGACGCCCATAGGGTTTTTGTCTTGGATGTTAGACTACTTGCTAGTGTTTACTGCTGTTACCTACTGTTAGTTCTTACACTTGCTCTCTGGGAAGGATTTATGTTAGGATGCATGTTAGTTACTTTCAATATAAAAAGCTACATTTAACTTAGATTCATCGCATATCTTTAACTGAAAGCTACCATACTTTGAACGTTATAAAACCTTTTTATTAATTATAATGAATCTAGAGTCGTGCATAACATTAGCTGTATGTTAGGTCTTCGGGCTCATATAGGACCATAAGAGAATTGAATCAAGTATTTCTCCGCTGCGACCTCATATACTTTTACTCATGGACTAGTTGATCCACTGAACCGAGGGACACGGTTCTCAACTTAAACTTAATTAGTATTTTATCATAATAACATGTGTTTTCATAAAGAGCATTAGATTTAAGAGTTTGCCTGAGCGTCCGCAGTTGTCCCCTGCACGGCGTGGCATCACGGCGTGTATTTTCTCTCACTCTGATATATTTTAAATATTGAGAAAATGCGGGTTGTGACAGTTGGTATCAGAGCTAGGTTCTGTGAAAAAGGTAATTGGGTGGTTTGGCATGTGAGCCAAACAACCGCTATCCTAAGCAGAACCTCATAAGACCATTTCATTGTATACACACACCGATATGTCATCAATATGTCTTGACTGAAGCATGGACACAACACTCATAGCATGATAAGAAGTATACGGGGCATATTATGTAGTATGGGATGCATAATATGTGTTTGTATATGGATCCACCATAGGTGGCAACATGTGACGGTTATGTAGTATGGGATGCATAACCACCATTACATGGATGCCCATTAGCACGTTTTCTTTTTCATTACATGTAATGTTATGTAGTATGGGATGCATAACATTACATGTGTACGCCGCTCATAACATGCATTAATGCCTCTTTCTAGAATGCATAGCACTGCGTACATTCATATCATCGCATAAGCACGCGTGCCAAGTTAAAGACATACCAGATGACATATGTACACACATGATTTCAAAAGAGAATAAAGAATACATGCATTCATATCATAGGCACAAGAGTCAAAAAGGGATGACAGAGCATCATCCCAAGTATTAGGGCATAACGTCATTTATGAAATCCCAGAGCAAGGTAACAGCAAGTGCAAGTGTCTATACATTTCTGATCTATTTGAGTTAGATGATTCTAGTTTCCTAGTTGAGGTAGTAAGTTAGGTAACTAGGTATAGATGAGATGTCCGTTCGTAATCGCAGAAGATGACTTCAGAGCGTTCTTCCCGATTCAGTGTCGTGGCCGATTATCGTTAGATTTTCGATCGTTTAGTTGATTCCCTTAGTGTTATATTCCCTTCTAAGTGGTTTTTATCGCTTAGGTTGATTTGGATGTGTTGGATTTAGAAGACCTTGTCGTGAATTTTGATCATGGTTTGGGTGTTCTGTTCTGACGTAGACAAGGAATTGTTCTTGTTCATGGTTCATGGAAACTGCAATTTTACGAGAAAGAATTACCCTACACTCATCATTAGTGTTTTAGTGTAGTAGCTGGCAGAGAGAATTTCATTGGCAACTGTTGGAAGCAATATTATTGTTGACCAGCTTAGCGTTCAGAGAGCCTTTTATAAATTTGAAATTTGCGTTTCATTCGGGGTTAAGTCTAATGCAAAGATTTTCTGGACTCTTTGAGAAAGATTTGATCACGTAGAAAACTTAGAAATAAATATCGCATTCTCGTTATTGTGGATATTCGGGCAATGATTTGTGGCAAAGCGTGAAGTTCTAGCGTTGCCTACCCATTTGGATTCTGAAAGAAATGTATCGTGATCTGAAGGAAATGGTTTGGTGTTAGGAAGTTCAAGTTGGCTTAGTAAGGCTTATATCTAAATGTTGTGCCTGTCAGCGTTTTGAGGCAGATCTTAGAAACTTTGGTGGATTCGAGTGTCGCGGTTTCGCTTATCCGTGAGGAGCTACTGTTGGCTCAGGTGCGTTATGAGAAATTTGCAATTGGCAGAGTCCTAAATTAGAGCTCGTAGTTGGGGGCATGGTTTTCTTGATGGTTTCTCTGATGCCAGAGTGAGTGCATCAGAGTGTCTGCTGTTGGGCTGTGTTGCCTGCTTCTTTCCCTGGTTTACACGATGTGGTTCACGTGAGCCAGTGGTGAAAGTTTGTGCTTTTATTTGTCATGCCCCTAGCTCAGTTTCTCTATTGCAGTCTAATCCTTCCTTTGTCGAGACGTTTGTCTGTATTCTGGGGACGTAAGAGTCAATGGTGAGTGAGGATCTTATCCTCAGCTGTTCTCCTAGGCCTCTTCGGGTAGCGTTTCTACCCAGCGAATCTCAATCAATCTTTCTTGGCATCTAGTTTCGTTTTACGTTCTAAGTTTCGGGACGAAACTTCTTTTTAGGGGGAGTGACTGTAACGCCCCTGATTTTCGACTATTATTTTAAATTGTTTTAATTGTCGTAATAATGACGTAAGGGCGTTACGGTGTCGGATTACTAGCAGAGTGTCGCCATTAGTGCGTATTTTGGGTTGTAGGTCGTGTCGAACAAATTTCAAACTCATCAGAATGAGGATTTCAGGGTCTGGAAAATTAAAGGAAATTATTTTAGTCACGTACGTGAAATCTCGCAGCATTCCGAGCTAAATTGAGGTCTCGGTGAATTTTTACAAGATTTATGGTGGATTTATCTTCTAGAATTTTTACCCCGAGTTTGGTTCGTCGGATCGGGATTCCGACTTCGCCGTTGGGTTCAGAGTGCCGACATTTAGTTTCGGTGCGAATTTTGTTGAAATCCGAGGTGATATGACCACGCTCGTCTCTTTAATAAGATCCATTACTAAATAGAAATATAACAATAGATATAAAATAATATAAATACCCTCGTAAAACCCTAAGCCCCTATTCATCTTCTCCCTCCGCTATTTTGACCGAGTGATGTGGGCGACGGCGAAATCCTTATCGTGAACCTTCCGACCATCAATCCGAGAGCTACGGTGGTCGAAATCGCTAACAGATGGTAGATTCAGAAAGCTCTCGCCGAGAGCTTTGCACTCGTGGTAAGTATGTCAAATTTCATGGATTTTTGGAGGTTTAGGTTGTGCCCTAATCCCCCGTTTCGACTTGAAAAGTTTCAGGAAATACTCCTTAGGTGTTCTTGTGACCGTTCCTTGAAGATTTGAGCGAAGGGGGGCGTTTGTTTTCGAGGATTAGAGGCAAGTGGTGTTTTCTTGATTCCCTTGTTTGATCCCCTTATACTTCTGATATAGATTGCCTATTGCCTTGTTATTCTCTTAGAATCTCCATTTCGATCTTGGTTTTCCTAGTTTGTGAGTTTATAATCCATGGTTTTTCTTTCAAATAAATGGTTACCCCTAACTATATGAGTATTTCCGCGTTTTAACCTTCCTGGAAATACTTGATTCTGCTGTGGGTTGGGAGATGCGTCGAGAAAGGAGGTAGTCGCGTCTAGTCGCTACCGCCCGGCGATAGCTAGCTACCGCCGGCGGTAGCCATTGCGTCGAGAACCTTGACTTGCGTCGACTTGCGTCGACAAGGGGTGCGTCGATATGGTTAGATGCGTCGAATAGAGGATGAAATTGTCGTGAAGCTAACGCCGACAATAGCTAGCTACCGCCCGGCGATAGCTCACGTCGAGTTGTAGACGTTGCGTCGACAAGGGGTGCGTCGATTGGGTTAGATGCGTCGAATAGAGGATGAAAGCGTCGAGACGCTACCGCCCAGCGATTGTTAGCTACCGCCGGCGGTAGTTCTCATTTCCAGTGTTGGGCTGGTTTGCCTAGAGTCCAGTTCTGGTGGACTTAGGAGTTCCCTTGGTTTGGTTTTGGTGAATCCTATCTGGTTGGTTTTTGAATAATTTTGGAAGTCTTTATAATAAATTATGAAAGATAAATTTTGGACTGCGAGTGTTAGCGGATCATACCGCCGTCTCAATGCCTGTTTTTGTCGATCATTGCACCTGGTGATTTTGAATTTCATGTTGACTGCATCTACTCTGCATAGTCCCTTGCCGACCGTATTCTCCTTCATCGACCGTATGGATGTGTGCTTCATAAACTCGCCTGAGTCCCTTTATCAAGTCGCTTGATCACCTTTGTATGATTTAAATGTTTGCTACTTGCATTCTACATATGAACTGCATAATTTGACGTTTCATGTCATCCGAATGACCTATTCCTAAAATTTGACTGTATTGCTTGATTGACAAATGTCGTGTCGACTGTATGTGCAAAATAAGTTTCTTTGGGGTCGACTGCCTGTATGAAGATGTTTTGTTCCGTGATGACTGCATGAGGGTCCTGAACAGCTAGTGCTCTGGTAATTGCACGCGTAAGATTTCTGATTGCAAAGCTCCATTTGTACTTCTTTCATCGACTGTTGGGTCCTGATCCTTGCCCCTTTGTTTAATCTAAAGCCTTTGTCGGATGCTTATCGGTCAGGACGGTACGGGTTATCGATTGTTTGCTTATTCTTCGGTGGCGTTTGCATTGGTCATATCCTTTTAGGAATATTCAACGTTTGAGTATTTTCGGCTTTTGCCTTCTTGTGTCTTCTCTTCGTAGTGTTTCGACGCCAAGTCTGGTATGGCGTCGTTTTTCTGGAATCCTCAACTCGCTTATAAGTAGAGTGTTGGTCTGAGTGCTGAACTTTGAATAGTGTGCTTCTAGTTATCGTGATAACTTGATCGTCGCCTCGTTAGGCGAAATGAATTATCTGGATTGTCTCAGTGTCGGAATACCGTCAGATGGCTAGTTTTCCCCGTTTATTTTGGAGATATGTGTTGTTAGGGCCTTGGACTTGTACATGGATGGTCTGTGTAGTTACGTCGACCGTATATTCAGTTTGGCCTAAGTTCTTCGTCAACTTCGTTGTTCAGAACCGTCATAATAAAATGCTATATTGAGGTTTTTACCCCCGGCATGATGCTTCCTAACCGTAACCTAAATGTGTTGGAGGCTGTACGCGGTGTGGTTTTTGTCCCCGGTGCGGTGTTCTTTTAAGCTTTTGTGTTGGAGGTCGTACGCGGTGTGGTTTTTGCCCCCGGTGCGGTGTTCTTTTATGCTTGATTGGGAGGCCGTACGCGGTGTGGTTTTTGCCCCCGGTGCGGTGTTCTCTTAAGCTTTTGATTGGGAGGCCGTACGCGATGTGGTTTTTGCCCCCAGTGCGGTGCTCTTCTTTTGGATGAGCTGATCAGTCTCTTATGAATTTGAATACGAATATGAATTTGAATACGAATATGAATTTGAATACGAATATGAATTTGAATACGAATATGAATTTGAATACGAACATGAATTTGAATACGAACATGAATTTGAATACGAATATGAATTTGAAATCTGGTAAATATGTATATATGTATGTATAGCTATGCATCTCTTTTGCTCCTGTTAGTGAGCTTTCCTGAGTTTATCCTTTCAGCTGGTTTCTCTCTCTGTTTCTGCACTCTAGTACCGACTTCTGTTGCAGGCTGTTTGTTTGCCCCCCCCCCTGTTTACTTGGAGGGTTGTTTAGCTCTTTTTGCTCTCTTGCACCACTTGCAACTTGTTTCTGAGGTGTTCTTCTTTTGAATGCCTCAGGTTCAGAACAGTAGCAGGTTCGTCTGGTAGAGCTCGAGGTTTCTGTGCTGCAGGTAGTGGCAGCGTTTGTTTCACCTCCTTCTGTGCGGTAGTTTTGTCTTTTCTTACTAGATTTGCTCCTATGGGTTTGTGTCTGTTTGTTGACGCCCATAGGGGTTTTGTCTTGGATGTTAGACTACTGATGAGTCCCAAATATATACACATTTATGGACTCATCTGGGCCGATTTTCTAGTCTATGCACTTCACTTTAGACATGTTTTCACTCATATTTGACACTCCATGCTAAGTGCACCTCTAGTCCCGTTTTTGGTGTTATTTCATGTTCATCATTTTTAGTAGTTTTCATGGATTGTTAAGTGCCACTTTCAGTGGCTGGATTCGTGGTTGTGCTGGAACAGGAGTCGTGCGGGTGTTCCCGGTACAATTCTGTACAGGAACACTGCGCACGATTACTGTTTCTATTACGCACGACCACTGGTCGTGCGCCGCTGATCGTGTGCACTTAACCCTATTTTTTGAGTTCTGTCTCGGACAGTGCGCACGACCACCAATGATATTTTGCACAACCACCGGTCTGTTGGATCGGTAGGCGCCCTTAGAGGGGGGGGGGGTGAATAAGGGTTTTCAAAAACTTAAGATTATATTTAGAAAACTTTGATGTAATGCAATATTAAAATGTTTAACACAACTAGAAGTTATGTAAAACAAAATGAAGAGACATGCTTTTATTAATATTGAATAAGTTTTACAAAACTTGATCTCTTATGACGCTAGAGATCCGGAGGCGAATATATTAAAATCCTTTTTCATTTTCTATACCGACTCGTATCCCCACGAACCGGTTGGCTTTAGCCGATCTCTCCCCAGATACGGCCTCAAGCCGCTCTAGCCAATCTATCCCCAGAAAGGCCTCGAGCACCCCCTAGATCTACTCCCTAGACCTAGTCGCCAACACGAGGCGAATTACCCCCTAAGTCTAACCCAGACCTAGTCGTCAACACGAGGCGAATTAACGAACCGCTTACAAGAATAAGAAATGAAATAAAAAGACAAACAATAATATAAAAACTCCATATGTGGATCTCCTGGAGAAGTGGACGAAGGCCCGCAGAGTATGATCGTAGTTGATGCGGTCTTTCGTCAAGATGATGACGCGTGTTGAAATCTTCTCCACGGATCTCCTTTAGTTTTTCAGATTTGTGGGAGTATCTCTCTACAACTTCCTCTCTCTGATGTGGCACGAGGCTCTGGAGTTTGGGATCTAAAGAGGATGAAGAATACGAAGGCAAGGGGTCCAATTTATAGCCTTCACGCTACCGCCGGCGCTAGCGCTACCGCCGGCGTTAGCGCTACCGCCGGCGCTAGCGCTACCGCCGGCGCTAGCCCGGATTAAGAAACATTGTACGCGCCAGAATCTCCAATCCGAGGCAACAATTCCAGCATGCCTTCTGTGCAACGAGCTAACGCCGGCGCTATCCATTATCGCCTGCGCTAGTGATCAGTTTGGAGTTGATGGCTCAATTTCGGGGGCAACCTCCATATGTAAACCTTGAGTCATTTTGACCAGTTAACCTGCACACTTAGATCACACAAGATTAAATACACACATAGGATTTGTTATTCTCAAACCTTGGAGATGCGGAAGACCGTGTTCCAACAAACTCCCCCTTTTGATAATAACAAATCCATTAATGATAAATCAGAGCATTAATCTATATAAGCATGAAGAAACATATTTGTGTGTGTGTGAAAAGGATGACTTAGGATAAATAATGATTATAGCATTTTAGTATTGCTCCCCCTAAATACATGCTCCCCTAATATGTAAGCTATCATCTTAATTAATCATGTTGGGTTTTTATTTTGATAGTGGATTGTATTTATAGGTCTCCCCCTTTTGTAATTTATCATGTTAATTCTCCCCCTTTATTATTAGCAAAAGAGGGTTAGGAGGCACCTACAGAGAAGTTTGATCATAAGATAAAGCGTGATCGAGCTTCTTAGTGAGAGGAAATGATAAGAAGTTCTTAGAATAAGGTGTAGAGAAAAATAGATCAGAGTTTTGGCCTAAGAAAAATAATGATTTCCCCTTTATATAAAAAATATCAGAGTTTTAGCCTAAGAGAAAATAATGATTTCCCCGTTATATAAAAAATATCAGAGTTTAAGCATAAAATTATGATTTCCAAGTAACTAGTCTACCCAGACAATATTTCTACACCCTAGACCCGTACTAAGTGACGGATGGGCATGAGGAGCTGCAATCATGCCGTAGGTTGGGGTGTTAGTCCCATATGCAAACACTAGAAAAACACTTAACCTAACACTCTTTCCCCCTAGTGCCTCGCAAGGCCCTACTGGAACCCTCCCCGGTTAAGGATAAGACATGACTAGAGATAAGGTTATCTAATGTCTACAACCCTACGCCCCCGCTATGGTGAGATGTGAAGTCATGGATAATAATTGTTGGAAACATTAAGCATTTAAATCTAATGATAATTTATAGCCTATGAGTTTTTATTTTTATTTGTCTTTATGAAAAAACACTCTCATAGCTATATTGAAAATCATGAATGAATCAGAGTTTGAGCATTTGCGGAAGATTTAAAAAAGAAACATCATAATAAGAGTTTGAGTTAAAAAAAAAACAAACTTTTATAAAGATAAGAGTTAAGGCATTTTTCAACATCCTCAAAAGTAAAATATGATTTGTAGTAATAATAAGAAGATGTTCTTATAAGCAGTATTTCACTTGTTGGAGGAGTGTTTAACATAAAAGTTTATAAATCAGAATTGTTACAATAAAAATGATATGCATGTAAGAACAACCAATATAAATTTTACCAAGCAAGTCTACCAATTGTTTTGTAAGAAAAAAGTTGAGATTTAAGACTTGATATAAGCATGAAAGTGCAAGGTAAAAGTTATATGGCAATGATGATGCGGAAGACTTGTTAAAATACAAGAAACATCTTATTGTATTCAATGATGATCCATAAAAAGATATAAGAGTTTAATTTTAAAAAGAAGATGTTTATGTAAATCATGTTTCAATGAAAATCTTTTATGGTTGACAATAAAGTAACCAAGCATGAAATAATTTTATCAAAAAGAAATTACTACAATGTTATTTTAATTCACAATTTCAAAACATACCAAACATTATAGAAAGCATGCTAGGTTATCTAGTGCATTTCATAAATAAAGAGTAGTATAGAATTAGCATTAGGATCCAATACTCATGAGAAGAAGTGTTATGGAAGATAATGATGTGCACATAGGTGTATTTTTGAGTAGAGTATACAAGAGTTTTAATCAAAAATACAAGTAATATGTAAAGTAAGAGCACAATAAAACACAAATAATTTTACTTCCACTCACTTCAATGCACACAAGAAAAATGTACAACTACCAAGGTGCTTTGCACACACAATGCTCATTAAGACATATCAGGGTGCAAAGTAGTGCTTGGGGGATCACAGATTTTTATTTTTGAATGTTTTGAAACTAGTGATCCGGTGTACTTTTAAGAGAAAGTGGTTTTTATTTTGAAAGAAATATTTGATTTGCACAAGACACTTTACTATTCTTTCCAAGGTGCTCAACCTCACAACGCTTATTAAGACTTATCAGGAGGTTCAAGTAGTGCTTGGTGGAGTTATCTTTGTCACTTTATTTTATGATTGTTGTTTTGTACAAAGTTCTCCGAATACACTTGTTTTGCAAACCAATAGAATTTATGAAAAAGATAACCACTTTTCTTAACTTTTAAAAGTGCAAATAAAAGAGTGTAGGTAAGATACTTGTGCAATTTTAATTCATTGTACTAATACATAACATACACAAGCATTCTTAAATTAAACCATATGTAGACAATGCCAAAAAGGTGAGTGAATAAATATCATTATCAAACATAAAACATTTACTCATACTTAGAGGCATGCTAAACTTAATTCGACACACCCTTTTTAAAATATAATTGATGCACATATTAATAGATATATCAAAGCATGATAAAGACAATGTTCAAAGTATTTTGAAAGGATAAATTGCAACATTATAGAGGTTCTAAGTAATAGATTAACTCATGCTTGATATTCTCAATAAAGTCCATACAGTATTTTTGATATTTTTGCAAAATAATTATAATTTAGAGTTTGAACTCTTATAATTTGATCTTGGACTTCCCGAGGACTACCCTGTGAGAGGTTCGCCCGGTACTAGGTGATATGATGGGATGATAGCCCAAATCACCCTTTCGCAAGATACATGTTAATAGAAAAGTTAAGTTCAAATAACAAATATTGATAGTTTTGTTTTTAGAAATAGAATTTAAACAAATGACAAAAACACTAAGGCAAAAACATATAATTTTTGTAATTTGAATTTTCTATTTTTGTATTTGATTTTTCAAAAATCTATTATAGGCAGAATTGCAAAAATGAGTAGTACATATAGATTAATATATTTTTAAGCAATTTTCAGAATTTTAAAATTTTAGAAAATCGGGGACTCGAGATAGCGCCGGCGTTAGGTACTAGCGCCTGCGCTATCTCATAGAGAGTGCTTATTTTGATTGTATAGCCTTGATTTTCTTCGATTTTGCTTCCGATTTTTCTTAATTATGTTTTTGCAATGTAAGGCCTGTCTAATGAAGTGATGAGACGAGAAGAAATCGCAAAAAGTTGCGAAAGTTAAAAATTAGTACATGAATTTCATCTTCATTAGAGTTTCATATGTATTAAACCTTGATTATTGAGTTTTGCACAACATATGCATGAGGGAAATGATCATAAATAAGTGAAATAATATTCATGCAAATTTTCAATTTCGATTTAAACATAATTATGATTAAACATAGTTGGGGTAATTGAAAATAATGCAAATATATTAACTACCTAAGTAAAATTTGCGCATTTTATAAATTTAGCCTAATACCCCTAAAGATACACCTTTTAAATTCATTTTGACATTTATTTTATTTAGTCTTAATAACATCATATAACAAATTTAGTTTTTCAATTTTTATAAGACTTTTAGGAAATGGATTTAGAAGGATAGAAATAAAAAAGATGAGTAGATCACTTGAACAATGACATGACTATTTATTCAATATTATTTAATTTGATTTATTTATGAAATAAAGTCATATCACAAGTCATATAAAGTGATCATAACATGATAGTTTAAGAACAATAAAAAGAAAGTTTAAGCATATCATGAAGTAGAGAAATGATATTTCATTTTAATTAATTTCTACTTCATGCAAGTGGTGGGATACTAATGAATAAGAGATTTAGGTATCCAAAGAGGACCGGGAGTGACAGTTCCTTTGGGTACCCAAATACATCGTGTTTTCTTTTGAGGAGACAAAGATGAATGAACCCTTTCGTTTGACATTAATGCATCATTCTTAAGTATGGATCCCCATTCATACCTTGGTTTACTATTATTTTTGTTCATTAAATTTCCATTGTGATTTTGCAAAATATTATTTACTTGAAATTTATTTGCATTTAAACTTAAGTTGGGAATTGGTTGATATTGTAAATGAAGATGATGATAATGTTTTGAAAGTTCATTTACCATCTTTTGTTGTTTATTGTTTGGTTTAAATAGAGATGAATGGATCCATGTATTTAAGGTTTTATTTTTTATTTTTGGTCTCCATTCAAATATTGGTTTAATATTATTCTTATTTGTCAAATTTCCAAGATAATTTTGCAAAACATTTTTTATAGGAAATTTGTTTATTTTTAAGTTTATGTTGGGAGAGTGGTTATTTTGTGAATGATGATGATTTGGAATTTCATTTTTAAGCATTTGATAATTTTTATTTCCTTTGTTGGGTTTAGACACATTATGAAAATTCATATTTAACTTGCTTTTGGAATTTGTTTGAGAATTTTTCTTTAAGATTTTCTTAAGCAAGATAATTTTAGTTTCTAATTCATCATTCTTAGTTTTTAAATTATGTCTAGCTTTATTATAAGCGATTGTGCTATTTTTAAGAGTGATAGCAATTGATTCAATATGTTTTTCGTATTCATCCCTATATTCATCAAATGTTTCGTCCATCTCTTTAATTTCAATTTTATAGTCTTTACACTTAGCACAATCATTTTTCAAAGAAGAATTTTCTAAACATAATTTTTCATTTTGTTCTTTTATAAAAATAAGATCCTTTTCAAGTTCCTTGTATTTTTCATTTAAATTATTAAGATCTTTGCAAGGTGTTATGTTTTCATTAGAATTAAATTTTGCCTTTAAATTTTTATTTTCTAAGCGCAAGAGTTTATTAGTCCTTTTTAATTTCTTTATTTTGTGCTTAGTATTTTGTAGCAATTGTAATGAAGAGATAGAAGTACAAAAGATGGGATTAGATTTCTTTACATTGCTATCGGGAGAGGCACGATTTGAACATATTACATCTTTTTGCAACTCCTCTTCTGAAGACAGTACTTCTTCTTCTTTTTCATTCAATGTGTGCTCCATTGATTCGTCATGAAAGAAGCTTTCTTGAAGACTAGTGCACGCTTGCATATTCTCCGGTTCTTGTGATTGTTCCATACCTGCAGGAGGAGAATCATAAGTTTCTTCAAGAAAATGTCATACTTTGTATGCACTAGAAAAACAATATATTAATTTGAAAATATCTTGAGATAAAGCACAAAAAATATAATGCATAGCTTTTGCATTTAGGTGACGCTCTTGTTTATTTGATTCGTCCGCTGGTCTAACTATTGCTAAATCCCACGCATTGATATCTAAGATTTTAATAAATTTTTCCATTAATAATTTCCACCCTTTATAATTTTTCCTTTCGAATAAAGGTGGTTTAGGTGATTTTTCTTCTTCACAAAAATTTCCCCCACTAAAAGAAGCGAGATCATGAGACGCCATTATTCCCGGTTGTTAAGCCGATTGGAATAACCTCGCTCTGATACCACTTGTTGGATCGGTAGGCGCCCTTAGAGGGGGGGTGAATAGGGGTTTTCAAAAACTTAAGATTATATTTAGAAAACTTTGATGTAATGCAATATTAAAATGTTTAACACAATTAGAAGTTATGTAAAACAAAATGAAGAGACATGCTTTTATTAATATTGAATAAGTTTTACAAAACTTGATCTCTTATGACGCTAGAGATCCGGAGGCGAATATATTAAAATCCTTTTTCATTTTCTATACCGACTCGTATCCCCACGAACCGGTTGGATTTAGCCGATCTCTCCCCAGATACGGCCTCAAGCCGCTCTAGCCAATCTATCCCCAGAAAGGCCTCGAGCACCCCCTAGATCTACTCCCTAGACCTAGTCGCCAACACGAGGCGAATTACCCCCTAAGTCTAACCCAGACCTAGTCGCCAACACGAGGCGAATTAACGAACCATTTACAAGAATAAGAAATGAAATAAAAAGACAAACAATAATATAAAAACTCCCTATGTGAATCTCCTGGAGAAGTGGACGAAGGCCCGCAGAGTATGATCGTAGTCGATGCGGTCTTTCGTCAAGATGATGACGCGTGTTGAAATCTTCTCCACGGATCTCCTTCAGCTTTTCAGATTTGTGGGAGTATCTCTCTACAACTTCCTCTCTCTGATGTGGCACGAGGCTCTGGAGTTTGGGATCTAAAGAGGATGAAGAATACGAAGGCAAGGGGTCCAATTTATAGCCTTCACGCTACCGCCGGCGCTAGCGCTACCGCCGGCGCTAGCCCGGATTAAGAAACATTGTACGCGCCAGAATCTCCAATCCGAGGCAACAATTCAAGAATGCCTTCTGTGCAACGAGCTAACGCCGGCGCTATCCACTATCGCCTGCGCTAGTGATCAGTTGGAGTTGATGGCTCAATTTCGGGGGCAACCTCCATATGTAAACCTTGAGTCATTTTGACCAGTTAACCTGCACACTTAGATCACACAAGATTAAATACACACATAGGATTTGTTATTCTCAAACCTAGGAGATGCGGAAGACTGTGTTCCAACACGGTCGTGCGCCGCTGTTTGTGCACACTTAACATCAATTTTATGAGTTCTGTTTCGACCAGTGCGCACGACCACCTACGATAGTGCGCACGACCACCGTTCGTGCGCCACTAGTCATGCGAACATGGTATTTTATAAATTTCTTACCTTGCAGGCTCCACCCAGGCAGGCGCACGATCACAGAACTCTAGCGCACACGACCACTGGTCATGCGCCAATGACTGTGCGCAGTATTTTCGCCAGCGCCTATATAATGTCCTGATCCGCAAATTAGGGATAATCCAGTTTCGGGAGCGCGATTTCCAGTCTGTACGCCGCCGTTTTCCACTTCCAGCCACCTCCACCTCATCTTCTCCGCGAGGGGAAGTTGTCTTCGGCCATTCTAAGCATTCCTCCATCGTCCGGAAGCATTCTCCGCCATCCGCAAGCACTCAAGCAAGCTGTCTCCATTTCTGTCCGGTGAGAAGGATAGCAATCCTGAGGTAGAAGACGACGGAAGCACGTGGAGAGGTCGTGACAGTCTCTCAACGCCGGAAGCACAGTCCACCCGAGTCCGGAGGTAGCTTGACAAACTACCATTCCGTCCGTGAACGGCCGCTAGTCTTCGTCCATTGGTTGTCTTCTTCTTCCCTTTTTTTTTGATGTATTTCTTTGAATCATTTAAACCTGAATATCTTGATGTTTAGCTTAAATGCAATGGTTGTTTTTTTTATCTATTCATCAATATTTGCTTGTGAATCATTTCACCTCCACTCACTCACCCACGCACGCATCGTGTTCGATTCGTGTTAGCAAGAGCTAACGGCGATTTGCGAAGAGGTGTTTGCGACCCTCACTCTCCGCACTAGTGATCACTTCATTAGCATGCGCACCGTCCATCCGTCTCACGAAGCTCGGCATCGCGGCCGTTGCATCCATCTCACCTTGTGAAGCGGTGATTTCGACCCGCATTTCTTTTATTGTTGTTAACAGTAGGAAACCAAATCAAAACCCCACTTTCTGTATTTGTTCTCGCTTGTGTAACAATTGTCACACAACGCAATTCGTTCACCCAACCTGCATTCCTCAAGAGACCGACACTCGGGGATCCTATTCCCAACATTTATTACTTGCGCGACCGGTGCACTTGCCGAATTAATCGCATCAAGTTTTTGGCGCCGTTGCCGGGGAATGCAGACGTGATGAATTCGTTTGCGTGAAGAATCGTTGCACGAGGAACTATTCTTTTTTTTTCTCTTTGTTTACCTCTGTTGTCTTTGTTTCTTTTTGATACGCACATCTAATTACCTTCGTTCTTTCCATCGTGCGCTAATATTTTGGGTTTCAAGTATTCCTAGCATGACCTCCATTCAGGAATACATCTATCAAGGAAGTTTAAATGATTTAAAGGTTCAAGCACAAAGAAATGATCATGACTTCGGGATTTCCTCCGACATCATTGAGTATATGACTGGGAATTGCAAGTTCAGTGGGGATAAGCATGAAGATGCGGTACAACACGTGCATGACTTCTTAGAAATTTATTATACATGTATATTCAGTGGAGTTGAAAACGACCTGCAAAAGATCCTGGCATTTTCATTTTCCCAACATAATAAAGCCAAAAGTTGGTACTGGGATGTCCGGAAAAGAGAGGCGACCACTTGGAAGCAGCTCGAAGGGAGATTTTTGCATGAGTTTCAACACCGTACCCGAGTTTTGGACAAGTACAGGGAACTCATAACCTTCGGTCAGGGAAAGGAGGAGACGTTAGTTGATGCTTGGGAGCGTTTTCAATCCCTGCATAGGGGATGCTACCGTGAAGACCTATCAGAAGTCTTTTTGATTCAGATTTTTTATTTCGGCGTGCTGGACAAATTTCGTCTGTTATTCGATATGGCAGCCGGAGGGGCCCTGTTTAATAAATCGGGGAAGGACGCGTGGGAAGTGGTCGTGAATATAGTTCACACCAGCCAGCACTGGAGTCATGTCATTCTTCCCCCCAGCACTGCTGAAATTAATGCAGTGACATTCAACGGAGCAGCGGATCATGTGCCGTCAGGGCAAACGGAACAGTTAGCAACCTTGGTGGTCGGGATGCTGAATAAAATGAATGACCAATCAGCAGCAATTCAACAGCTTCACTCTACTATAGGGACTCTTACCAACGTCGTTTCTGGGCTTGCAAGTCAGCATCCGGAGTCTGTGAATACCATGCGATTGAGAAGCGGTAGAGGTGTTGACAATCTTCCTCGACAGGAACCACTTGTGAGCTCCACTGACAAGTGCAATGCAGACATGGCCGAGAAGCAGACTCAGATTCATATTGAGCCAGACCCCGTAAGCGAGGCACAACCCTCGAGAAGTGTTGTTCACCCCCCATTCCCCCATAGGTTGCGAAACGAGAAATCCGAGAAGCAATTCCGCAAATTCATGGAAATAATGAAAGGAGTGCAAGTGAGCATACCACTGATTGAAGCCATTTCTCAAATACCGGGCTACTCCAAGTTCTTGAAAGACTTGATTTCGAAGCGGAAACTGTTGGAGGATCTCAAGACTATCGATCTCACTGAGGAGTGCTCCGCCATCATCTCCAATATGCCCACAAAGTGCAAAGATCCGGGCAGCTTTACTATTCCTTGCAGGATCGGCCATCACCGTTTCAGCCAGGCGCTCTGTGATTTGGGAGCATCAATCAACTTGATGCCGCTCTCTATCTTTCGTGAACTAGGTGCAGGGACCTTGAAGCCGACCCAGGTAATGCTACAGCTAGCTGATCGGTCGATCAAGAAACTGTCAGGAATTGTCGAGGACCTCACAATAGTAGTAAACGGTTTCACTTTTCCAGCCGATTTTGTCATCCTCGACATGAAGGTTGATACTAAAGTACCCATTATCTTGGGGTGGCCCTTTCTCGCTACAGCTCGTGCTATCATTAATGTGGAGCAGGGGGAGCTCACGCTCAGATTGGGGGAGGCCGCTATATCCTTCAACGTCCACAACCCGTCGCAACTCTTCGAAATCACGGAATGCAGACCGGCAGAGCCGCTTGAAGAATTCGATGGCCAGATCGATGCGGGTTTGGATGACAGCGAGATATGTTGGCGGCGCGAGGACGTGGGCAATGACAGTGCACATTCGAACCAGCCTGATGTTTCGCATTTAATCGGAGAGCCATCCAGCGATTCTGCTGATCCAAACATTTATCCGGCTCTCAAACAACTACCGGATTCTCTAAAGTACATTTTTCTTGGAGAAAATGCCACGCATCCAGTGATTATTTCCGCAGCTCTTTCCGCCGCCAACGAAACCGCATTGGTGGGTGTGCTGAGAAGGTACCATAAAGTCTTCGGACGCTCTCATGCAGACATTAAGGGAATCAGCCCCACGGTCTGCATGCATAAGATCCTCCTTGAAGATCAGTACAAACCCACAGCACAGCCCCAAAGGCGTTTGAACCCGAAAATGCAAGAGGTAGTGAAGGCAAAAGTGATAAAGCTCTTAGACGCTGACATCATTTACCCAATCAGCGACAGCAAATGGGTCAGCCCAGTTCAGGTGGTACCGAAAAAGGGAGGGATCACCGTTGTTGCCAATGAAAAGAACGAGTTGCTACCTACCCGAATGATCACCGGGTGGAGAGTCTGCATCGATTACCGCAAGCTGAATGATGCTACACGCAAGGACCATTTCCCACTCCCCTTCATTGATCAGATGTTAGAAAAGTTAGCGGGGCAGGACTACTACTGTTTCTTGGATGGGTACTCAGGTTACAATCAGATCTTAATAGACCCGTCTGATCAAGACAAAACAACATTTACATGTCCTTCCGGTACCTTCGCGTTCAAGAGAATGCCATTCGGACTGTGTAATGCCCCCACAACTTTCCAGCGCTGTATGCTCGCTATTTTCGCTGACATGGTGGGAGACTTCCTCGAAGTTTTCATGGATGACTTTACTTTATTTGGCAGCAGCTTCGATACTTGCCTCGCGAATTTGGCCAAGACTTTGAAGCGGTGTGAGGACACCAATCTTGTCTTGAACTGGGAGAAATGCCACTTTATGGTGCGCGAAGGAATTGTGTTGGGGCATAAGGTTTCCTGCCAAGGGCTCGAGGTGGATCAAGCGAAGGTAAGTGTTATCAGAAACCTCCCTCCACCTACGTCAGTGAAAGGTATCCGAAGTTTTCTTGGTCATGTGGGATTCTATCGAAGGTTTATTAAGGACTTTTCATCCATTTCAAAGCCTTTATCTCGCTTGCTTGTTAAGGACGTCCCCTTCCACTTCGACGATGCATGCATGCAGGCCTTTGAAACTTTACGGGGACAACTCATCTCAGCTCCAATTTTGGTGGCACCCGACTGGAATTTACCCTTTATTATCATGTGTGACGCAAGTGATGTGGTCGTTGGTGCTGTACTCGGTCAAAAGAAAGACAAGACTTTTCACACCATTGCGTATGCCAGTCGAACTCTTAACAGCGCGCAAGCAAACTATACCACCACGGAGAAAGAAATGCTAGCTGTGGTCTTCGCCTTTGAAAAATTTCACTCATACTTGGTGCTTTCCGAAGTAATCGTGTACACGGACCACGATGCACTCAGGTATCTTTTCAGCAAAAAAGAATCCAAATCGCGTCTGATTCGTTGGATTTTACTTTGCAGGAATACAATTTGGAAATCAAAGACAAGAAAGGGGTGGAGAATGTGATAACTGATCATCTTTCGTGTTTGGAGTACGACATGACGGCTGACACTCCCAACAACTTTGTGGAGGAAACGAACGATTTTTTTCTGGATGAAAAATTATTCGCAATCACTACGCCCCCTCCAACAGCCCCATGGTACGCTGATATCGCTAACTACTTGGCTTGTAAAACCTTCTCTCCGAATATGTCCCCTCAGCAAAGACGGAAGCTTTCCTCTGACTCAAAATACTATTTTTGGGAAGACCCACTCTTATTCCACACATGCAGCGATGGAATTATCAGGCGCTTCTTGAAGCCGAGTTTCAGTCTATACTGCAGCACTGCCATGATAGAGAAGCTGGCGGGCATTTCGGGGCCGTTCGAACAGCACGAAAAATCTTGCAATGCGGATTATTTTGGCCGACCCTCTTCAGGGACACCCATGCCTATGTCACCAAGTGTGACGAATGCCAAAGGACCGGAAATATCTCCCGGCGTGACGAGATGCCCCTCAATAACATGCTGGTTTGCGAACCATTTGATGTCTGGGGGATAGACTTTATGGGTCCTTTCCCCATGTCTCATGGTAAGCATTATATCATTGTGGCAGTTGACTATGTCTCAAAATGGGTGGAAGCCGATGCGGTTGCCACGAATGACGCCAGCACAGTGCTACACTTTATCCACAAGAATATCTTCTCCAGGTTTGGGACGCCGAGAACTATTATCAGCGACGGCGGTAGTCATTTTTGTAATAAGCAGTTTGTGTAGCTCATGAAAAAATTTGGGGTCCATCATAAGATCTCATTAGCGTACCACCCCCAAACATGTGGACAAGTAGAAGTATCCAACCGCGAGCTCAAGCGAATAATTGAGAAATCGATACATTCAAATAGGAAGGAGTGGTCTAAAAAGGTCGACGACGCATTATGGGCTTACCGGACCGCTTTCAAAACACCTATTGGCATGACTCCGTTTCAACTAGTCTATGACAAGGCATCCCACCTCCCTGTGGAGCTGGAGCATAAAGCATTATGGGCAATCAAACTGTTGAACATGGACATTGGAGCCGCGGCCGAGGTGCGTCGTTCCCAACTCAACGAATTAGAAGAGCTCCGGCATTTCGCTTATGAAAATGCTCGCATCTACAAAGAGAAAACAAAAAAATGGCATGATCGACACATCATAAAAGCGCCTACAGCTGATTTTTTTATCTCTTATTTTGTGAAACTCTCTTTTTCATGCACTTTTTATTTATTTTCTGCACCCTTTAAACAATTATAATACAGGTATTTGGTCCAGCTTAAGGACATAAAATAAAAGCGCTGCTGGGAGACAACCCAGATTTGCTGATTTCTGTTTTTCTAACATGTTTCAATTCAGTTTTTATATATTTTTGCTGCTTTTAGTTTTGTCGTTTGCAGGCGTGCTTTGTTCTTTGCGATGACGGAAGCTACGGATTGCTCACGAAATTAAAGCCAATCGTCTGGTATGCTCAATTCTGAGCATTGGGTAACACTTCTCCCCCCTAGCTTTCCGTTTTTGTGATGTGATGTTGAGATTAAGTCTGGGGGAGAGCACGTTGTTATCCACTTTGCGCACGAGTTGCAACCGCATGCCAGAAGATCTCATTTAAAATGTTTTGTTTATTTTCATTGCACACCACAACACCCACTTGAGCGCGCTTAGCCGTTGGCACGCCGCGAGTTGAATTTGTCTTTTTGTGTGATTTGGAAAATCATTGTGCTGGCTTAGGATTATGAGGCAGAGTAAAATGTTGACTCCTGTAGTGCTCCTAGTCGAGTGCTCATGTCGCATAGGAATTCGTGTAGATTCAATTTCTTTTTATGCTTTTAGTTTATATTTTTCTACTAGTGTAAATATTGTTTACTTTACTCAAAAATTTGGTGAATCCGGCGTGAATCAAACGGTAGCATAGGAGTGTGTGTAGACGTTCATTAGTCTCGTATTTCCCGAGTCGGGGGGGAAGGATTATCTTTCTTGGTGGCTAGAACTTGCCCCAAGCGATTCTTGAAGCATGGGTATACGGTTAGTCAATTGCGTGAATGTGATATAGGCCATCATTTTGGCCCGGTTGAGCCTTTACACCCTTTCCTATTGATATATCCTCGTTAGCCCAGTTGTGCCTACCCGTTCTTTGATTCAGCCTCACTTTTATCGCACCAAAGCCCAAAAGCCAATCCTAGTCGCACACCCAAATCTGAGCTTTAGCTGTTTAGTATTTTCATGAGTTGGGTTGTTGATGTGGTGATATGTTTGTGAAGTTGTGGTTGTGTCTTATTGTTTATTTGCTGAAAATGATAAGAAAAGAAAAGAAAAAATGAGAAAGAGAAAAGAAGTGAGAAGAAAAGAAAAAGATATGAGTTTGGGAGTAGGCGGTGCACGCACCCAGGTTGTTAAGTCCAAGTCTGGGGGTGTAGTGTACCCGCATGTTTGTGTGGTGATGAGGATAGTTTTCTGTGCTAGCTCATTTGGGTTTAGTGTCTGAGCCGTCGCGTTTATCTTTGTTTACCGCACCTAAACCCAAGCCTCATCTCAAACCTAAAGTCCTATTGATTCAGGCATTTGAGTCATACCAGTGTCGTGGAGAGAGTGCGAACGGGCAAGCTTATGGTCAACTACTTGCTAGTGTTTACTGCTGTTACCTACTGTTAGTTCTTACACTTGCTCTCTGGGAAGGATTTATGTTAGGATGCATGTTAGTTACTTTCAATATAAAAAGCTGCATTTAACATAGATTCATCGCATATCTTTAACTGAAAGCTACCATACTTTGAACGTTATAAAACCTTTTTATTAATTATAATGAATCTAGAGTCGTGCATAACATTAGCTGTATGTTAGGTCTTCGGGCTCATATAAGACCATAAGAGAATTGAATCAAGTATTTCTCCGCTGCGATCTCATATACTTTTACTCGTGGACTAGTTGATCCACTGAACCGAGGGACACAGTTCTCAACTTAAACTTAATTAGTATTTTATCATAATAACATGTGTTTTCATAAAGAGCATTAGATTTAAGAGTTTGCCTGAGCGTCTGCAGTTGTCCCCTGCACGGCGTGGCATCACGGCGTGTATTTTCTCTCACTCTGATATATTTTAAATATTGAGAAAATGCGGGTTGTGACAGAGCCATAGGCAATTACATTTCCGAACTGCACTAGAATGCAACCCAAGCCACTCCCCGAGGCGCCGCTATATATTTCGTAACCTTCTGTTCCACATGGCGAGCATAGAATGGGCGCCGTGGTCAGACGGCTCTTCAGCTCCTCAAAAGCTCGTGCGCACTCGGGCGATCAAACGAACTTATGGTCTTTCCTAGTTAGTTTAGTGAGAAGAAGTGATATCCTCGAGAAGTTTTCCACAAAACGCCTATAATAGCCGGCAAGTCCTAAGAAACTTCGGACTTCCGCTACACTTTTCAACACAGGCATGCTTGGATTGCTTCTATTTTCGAAGGATCGACTGCGATTCCTTCTCCACTAACAACATGACCAAGGAATGCTACTGACGATAGCCAAAACTCGCACTTGGAGAACTTGGCATATAGCTGATTCCTCCTCAGGGTGCTCAAAACTGCGCGCAAATGCTCTGCATGCTTCTCTTCCGACTGAGAGTATACCAAAATGTCGTCGATGAAGACGATCACAAATTGATCCAAATACTCTCGAAACGTTCTGTTCATTAAGTCCATGAATACCGACGGTGCATTAGACAGACCGAACGATATAACCGTGAACTCATAGTGCCCAAAGAGGGTACTGAACGCTGTCTTTGGGATATCACGCTCCCGTATATGAAGTTGATAGTAGCCGGACCTTAAGTCTAGCTTAGAGTATATCGTCGACCCAACCAATTGGTCGAATAAGTCGTCGATTCTGAGAATCGGGTAACGGTTCTTCTCGGTCAGCTTATTCAGCTCTCGATAGTCAATGCATAGACGCAAGCTCCCATCCTTCTTTTTCACAAAGAGGACCGGTGCACTCCAAGGTGAAGAACTTTGATGTAGGGATACCGTGACGATGTGTACGTTACGCTAACTGAATGACATTCATCACAGAAATTAAAATAACATGGGAGGGCTCCGACCAAAAGTGAACGAAAAGGGGTCGGTTGGCTCTCCAAATCCGATAGATAAAAATATGCGGGACTCGATACAACGTCCTTAGGACCTACCTCTTCAACAAGCACACAACTCACCGTAAGCTGGTCTCGATACAACGTCCTTAAGACCTGTAAATCCTCAATCCTTCTAGACCCCTAGATGGTGTCAGGGCATGGGTGGTGTGCAGAGTGACCACTAGGGCCCTTGGGCCAAGTGGAGTGTGCTAAGTGCACACCAAGGGCACAATATCAACATAGCCCAATACCACTCCCTTAGGCCAATTGACCCTTAATTCACCAAATTGACCTCCCCATGCCACCCTAACCACTAAGGAAGACCATTACCATGAGAATTGCACTTGGGTGGGACCCAATTGCATGAAATTGACCAAAGTCAACGGTAAGTCAACATTAACCAAACCAAGTCAATTGGGGTTCAATTGACCCTCAAATGTTCAAATTGACCTTACCACCACCCTCTAAACACTTTAAGGAACTCATTGGACCCAAAAGCCCCATCCCTTGGTCAACCTTTTGACCAATTTGACCAAAGTCAACATTAGGTCAACTTTAACCAAACCAAGTCGATTAGGGTTCAATTGACCCTCAAATGTTCAAATTGACCTTACCACCACACTCTAAACACCTTAAGGAACCCAATGGACCAAAAAGCCCCATCATGGTGGGACCAATTGACCCCAATTGACCAAAGTCAAACTTTACCCAATTTTGGTCAAATCTATACCCTTTGATTAAATTGAACCAATTGGAGCCCCACCATGGACCAACCTATGTTGGGTGATGTTAAGGGACCCATGACCCCAAGTGGGGTCAACCCACCCACCATGGTTGACCAAAGTCAACCATGGTCAACATAGCCTTTAAAGGGAATTTCAAACCTAAATTGAATGTCACCCCTTAATTAACCATTATGCATGGACTAAGTCAAGCCCAATCAGCCCTAGGTCTGAACCCTAATATGGAGTTTGATTAATCAATCTAGGGGGGACCAAAAGGTGATCAAAAAGAGAAAAACAAAAGGCATAAAGCTAAAAGCAATCACCCCCTCCTCCACACTCCTTCTCCAATCAGCCTAGGGGCCTCCCCTGATTGCTGTGGGTCCGGGTTTGACCCAGATGGAAGCAAGGGAGCAGCTAGTGTAAGAGAGTGGCAGCAAGGGGCACAACTGAGGTGGCTCCAATTCAAAACATCCCAAGGAGCCCTCCTCACTTCATTCCAGCCAGCCCATTAGCTTCAGAGCACTAAGAGCAGTCGAGAACGACACCTGGAGCTAAGCTTTTGCTGGAGAATAGAGATCGGGAGCAGGATCGCCAGAGCTGCACACTTCCATGGCAAACCGCCGCCGGAGCCGCCGCCACGCACCAACAACGGTCCGTTTCTCCTCCCCTCCCCTCGTGCTAGCTTCCCATCACAAAACGAGGAAGGATCGGGCTCAATTGAGCCCGGATCTACCTCTGAAATCCATGGATTTCGCCGCAAATCGGGACGCCTGGGATCGCCGGAAACCGCCGCCACCGCCCGCCAGTCGCCGGTGTGTGATAGCCCCGACCACCACGAAGGTGTCGGTGGTGTTGGCCGGTGGTGGTGGTGGCTGGATCGCCGGCAATATCCCCCGCAACATCGCCCAGCGCGGTTGAATCTCGACCGTTGGATGGAGGAGGAAGACAACGCGGCTGCCACCGATGTGCTTCAAGATCTGTGCAGATCCATATATTCTGTATTTATTTAATTCCTCCACTTGTTTGTTTTCCTATCCGTCGTGTCGAGGTTGTGACTTGTTTAATTGACCGTGTAATTTCGCCAAAGTCTGTGGTTCGTCCGTCGATCGAGTTTCGTTCGTCGACTTGGTCCTTCATGTTCGTAGTATAACTCCTTCGATTGAGTCCTTGCACCCGTCTTGAGGTTGATCACTCACCGAGTGGGCCTCGATTTAGTCAACTTGTGTGTCAAGTTTATTCGACGATATATGTCTAGTCGGTGAATTGACAGGGCATGTCTGCCTTGGTGATTTTTCGTGCGTTAAGACTAGTGGTAACTAGTCTAGTTTAGTTGTGCCATTCTCGAGATATAAATAGTCGATTTGGGGATGTGGGTGTTGGTGGATTAAAAACTACCGCCACAGTATCCTGCACTTAAATTGAATACTTTATGGGATTTTACCCGAGTTGGTTTGTTGGATGCTTGATGTTTTACTGCTGGTGTGCTGTCGGAGGTATCTCCCACCGCAGTTACTGGATATTTTCCAGTTCGGGTGTGTCAGACTATGAGACCACCTTACCCTTGGTCCCTTGTGGAGTTTGTTCTGTGGGTGTGCTGGCGGAGGTATTTCCCCCACAGTCACCGGAATTTTACCGGTGTTGTTACTAAATAATTTATTTCTGAAATTTTATAATAACGTTATGCTCTTATTATAGCCGGGCATCTTAGCCCTAACTTTTCTACCGCGCTTGGGTAGTCAGGATTACGTGATTATTCACGTAAGTGTTTTCTGTTGCTTGCTCAGCTTTCTTATTACTGTACTACCTCTTTTGTTTAGCCGGTCTTGGGTTGGTACCCATGTTGACCGTTGTTTCTTACTTGCTTTGTTTTTCTGCCTCCACTTGTAGCTTCTTGCTGAGGTGTTCTGTCTTTGGAATGCCTCAGGCTCAGGGCAGTAGCTAGTTGCAGAGCTAGAGTTGGTGGTGTTGCCGCATTGCAGTTGCTGCTGTTTTCCCCTCACCGCTGTGAGGTAGTCTTTTGTCGTTTTGCTTTGTTTAGTTCAGACATACTGTTGTGATTCGTGGGTTCGTGTCAGGTTGTTGACACCCACTGGATTTTGCTGTCATAGACACTTCGCTAGCTGCTAATTGTTTCTTGCTGCTTTATAGTAGTTTACTTGCTCTCCGAGAGGTTTTATGCTAGGATTGCACGTTAGGTATTTTAAAGTATAAAGCCTATATTATCAAGTCATAACATCTCTTTTAAAGAAAATGTCACCCTATTTTAAAGTCTATAAAAAGCCCTTTTCTTACTTATATAGAAATACCTAGAAGTCCTCATATCATGTGTTATTATTCGATTGTCATGCTCATATAAGGTAATAAGTAAATAAAATCAAGTGTTTTCCGCTGCGTAATTCTACTTACACCGTTATTCGTGGGTCAGTTGACCCACAGAACCGAGAGACACGGTTAATAAAAAGAACTTAAATCATGTTTTCGAAATTACAAATTCATGGATTTTCATGATAAGTAATAGGAGTAGGTTTCGCCTGAGCGCATGCAGTTGTCCCCTGCACGGTGATGACGCAAATCTCACACACCGCTATAGGCGGTAGCTCGACTGCGACACGAAACGGCAGTGTACCGATCGTTCAAGTAATATAAAACGAGGAGTAATCCCCGAGTATCGAATCTCTCAAGGAACACAGTAAGGTGGAGTTAACGTTCGAGGAAGGACTTGAGATCGAAGTCCTTGAGTCGGATGGAATGCGGAAACAGGGTGATTGGGCTTTTGGAAAATAAAAGAAAATACTATAACTACTCCTATGCAATGCCGCTATGCAAAGCTTCGCTCGGCGGGATGGAAGACTACGTAGGCCTTGAACGCGCTACTTCGTAAGGGCGGATGGACGAGTAGGCAAGCGGATCGAACTATGCAGGCCTTGAGCGCGCTGCTTCGTTAGGCGGGATGGAGTACGGGCCGCTATGCCACGCTTCGGTAGGCGGATGGGCGAGTGGGCTAGCGGAATGAGGGTCGCAGGCACCTCTTCGACAGGCACGCCACTAGCAATTGCTAGTGCGGCACCGGACACGGTGGTGGGATGGAAAATGGATGGTGGCGCTCCTCAAGCAACTCAAATAACAAGCATTTCACAAATACAAGAAATATATGGAAATACAAACTAGTTCAAGTGCAACTTCATCAACATACATAGATCTAGCTATTACAACAATCAATAAAAGGAGAACAAGGCAAGAAATCGACCGAATCCGAAGGCTCGTTGAAGATTCACGGTTGGAATCGCCGGGTTGTCAATCCGCGTCCAAGCTCGGTCCACAACTACGTCCGGGGTAGAGAGAGCTGTCACGACTCTCCAATGGACCCGTCTTCTTCGTGTCACGATCCGGTAGAGGTTGCAAACTTCCTCTTGCTCGATGGAGATAGCGGCTAGGTCTTCCTTTGGAGCTCTTGGATGAAGGAGGAGGCCGAGAGGAAACTCCGGCGAAGATTTGGCGTTGAAAGCTTGCCCGGAGATCCTCCCTAAGGTGGGCGGCGATGGAGGAGCGAAACCAGGCGGACGGGAGCAGAAAACGGCGGAGTCGGGCGAGCGATCCGACCTAAATCGCGAGCAGCGGATTTTATAGGCGCTGGAATTAAACAGTGCGCACGGTCAGTGGCGCACGACCAGTGGTCGTGCGCACTAGAATCCTGTGATCGTGCGCTCTGCCTGGACGGAACCTGCAAAGACAAAAATTATAAAATAAAATGTTCGCACGACCAGTGGCGCACGACCGGTGGTCGTGCGCACTATCGTCGGTGGTCGTGCGCAATACAGCAAACAGAACTCAGAATTTTAATGATAAGTGCGCACGAGCAGTGGCGCACGACCGGTGGTCGTGCGCACTAGCATCGATGGTCGTGCGCACTGCTCCAAACAGAACTCATGAAATAGGCATTAAGTGCGCACGATCAGTGGCGCACGACCAGTGGTCGTGCGCAGTAGAACCAGTGATCGTGCGCAGTGTTCCTGTGCAGAATTGCACCGGGAACACCTGCACGACTACTGTTCCAGCGTACAACACTAATCTAGCCACTGAAAGTGACACTTAACCGCACATGAAAACTACTAATGAAGATAGAAATGAAATCACACCAAAATAGGCCTAAAAGTGCACCTAGCATAGAATATCAAATATAAACTAAAACAGGGCTAAAGTGCAGTGAAATGACTAACTAAACGGCCCAGATGAGTCCATAAAAGTGTATATGATGAGGACTCATCACACCCCCAGACTTAACTGTTTGCGCGTCCCGAGCAAACAAATTCTAAGCGAACTAGGAAAGAACAGTAGATGGCTTAAAACTACAATGCAGAGTACCACGCGAAGTCGCATGCTCACGTGCATAAGAAGAATAGTAGAGAAGATTTCTGATTATATAAACAGTTTATATATTTCTAAAAGAGTAAAAGCATATTACAACTACTCAAAATGGTGAACTACGGTGAATCGTTCGGTCATGCATACGGAGAAAGTAAACTAAACGCTGAGATGAGCATTGCTCAAGATCGGGATGCGGGAAAAACTCCACTGAAATCCATCAGTGTCGGTGACCATAAGCTTGCCCGGTCACATTCTCTCCACAGCACTGGTTTGACTCAAATGCGTGAATCAATAGGACTTTAGGTTTTAAATGGGGCTTGGGTTTAGGTGAGGTATACAATGATAAAGACGATGGTTCAAATACTAAACCCAAATGAGCAAATGCATAACATTATCCAAGTGGCCACAAAACACGCGGATGCACCACACCCCCAGACTTGGACTTAACAACATGGGTGTGTGCACCGCCTACTCCCAAACATATATTTTTTTTACACAGATTTTTCATTAAAGCTCATCTTTTTCTTTTCTTTTCACTTCTCTTCTTTTTCTCATTTTCTTTTCTTTTCTTTTCAAAACATTTTCAGCAAATTTATCAAAGATGCACATCCACATTTTCACAAAAGTATCACAACATCAACAACCCAACTCATGAAAATAATAAACAGCTAAAACTCAGATTTGGGTGTGCGACTAGGATTGGCTTTTGGGCTTTGATGAAATAAAAGTGGGGCTGAATCAAAGAACGGGTAGGCACAACTGGGCTAGCGAGGATATAGCGGTAGGGATAGGCACAAAGGCTCAACCGGGCCAAAATGATGGCCTATATCACATTCACACAATTGACTAACCGTATAACCATGCTTCAAGAATCGCTTGGGGCAAGTTCTAGCCACCGAGAAAGATTCTCCTTTCTCCCGACTCAAGCAATACGAATCTAACGATCGTTTACACACATCCCTATGCTACCGTTTGATTCCACCGAATTCACCATTTGAGTAAAGTAAACAACATTTACACTAATAGAGAAAAATATAAAACCATAGTATAAAGAGGAATCTAATCTACACGAATTTATATGCAACCGAGCACTCGACTAGGAGCACTACTAGAGTCAACATTTTACTCTGCTACATAGTCCTAAGCCATCACCTAGACTTTCCCAAATAAGCAGAAGAATTAAATTCGCTACAGAGCTTGCATACAGATGAGTACGCGCTCAAGTGGGTGCTGTGGTGTGCAATGAAAATGAACAAATAATAAAACTGAAACTAAAATACTTTCTGGCATGCTATGCATGAGTGCACGTGAGTGGGTGCAAAAACTGCTCTCCCCCCAGACTTAAACTAAACAATCCACAGAATATATGACATGATAATCAGAAAAAGCTAGGGAAAGAGAGTACCCAGTGCTCAGAAATGAGCACACCAGAAGATTGGCGTTTAAACCACGACTAAGCTGCAGCATCCGCCATCCAGAAGAAGTACCTGCAGGGGTCAGCTCCGCAAAAACAAAAGAAACAGAAAAAGATAAACTACAATACTACAGCTAACTAAACAGGATTGCATAAAATAAAATGCATGAAAAGTAAGATAACTACTGAGGTTATTGTCATCCCAGCACGACTTATTCAGATTTTGTACAGTTCTAGCTTATAGGCCTATGAAAAGAAAAGTGCACAGGTAACTGTTCTAATATGCGCATCGGTAGCGGGTACCTATACGGAGAAAGAACAGTCACGCCTCTACCCGAATATAAATAAAACCTGCCCATCACAGGTAGAGGGAAAAGAAAGTAAGAAGAGGAGGAGGCCTGGTCCTCACTCAACTTACCAAAACTATCCTTGCCCAGCAAGGTATCGTCTGCAGCAGGTCCGCAGGAGGAGAAGGCAATGAGTGGAGCTTCCTCTACGGAGGGGGAATAAACCTCCTCACATGAGAGGATGCTCTCATCATTGACTTGAGCAAAACGCTCCAAGTCCTCCTGAAGTACCTGTGAAGATTCAACCTGCACAGACTCAGATGAAGGAAGGGGATCAAGAAATAAAGAAGACGAAGAACATAAATAAACATCAATCGGGGGAGTGATCCCGGACTCACTCCCATCAGGTGGGGGAAGTAAAATAATGTTTGCATTGTCATCAATGCTACAAGATTCGGCGGGATCAACAGTGGCCAAGCTAGAGATTTGGACTTCCTCCACCGGTGCTGAGGAAAACTCCTCTTCACCTAGAAGGTTGTCCTCCTCCATAGGAATAGGCACAATACTAAGATCAACCGCCTCCTCCTGCGACACATCATCAACAATGTCGTCAGAGACGAGTGTAGTATGCACAACAGGGAGAGGAATAGTGCTCGGATAAAAGTCGAGCACCGATTCCTCACAAAGAATCGAATCCACTAGAGGTGGTGGATGCACTGGGAGAATGGGCTCAGCAATATCGGTGCCCAGATCAGCCACGCATCTGGTGACTGTGTCAACGCCATACCCTTCAAGATGTGAAGGGGGCAAAGACACAAAACCGGATGTTGAAGGTGTGCCGCCAGAGTTAGGATTCGGGACGATCCGGATATCCGGCTCATCATCCTCATCCAATTGGCGACGAAAAGCAGCACAATCCTTCAGGGCATGATCTGTGCTCCGACAAAACTGGCACTGCCTAGCGGGCTTCTTTGGCACAGCGGGGGCTGGAGCCGAAAAGAAGTATGACGGTAAAGGCTCAGCAGAGTAGCCATAAGACTTACGCGCACCATATGGAGTACCAGACGAAGTCGGTGCTCCATATGCTGGGCTATAAGAATTATGCCTACTATTCTCCGTAGGACATTCATCACTAGAGTGGGAGGTAGCTCCACACCAACGGCAATGGAAATTAAGATGTGCCCACATAGTGTGAAGATAATACGATTCAAAATAAAAGTGCTATTGTGCAAAATACTACACCTAACAAAAATTACTAAAGCAACCTAATATAAAACAAGAAGAGGGAATAAAAAGAACAGAAATAAAACAAAAGATGCAATTTACAAATGGAAGGGTTTCTCTCTCAGATTCTCCCTCTCCAGAAAACTCACACGACTGTGTTCCCCGGCAACGGCGCCAAAAACTTGATGACGCAAATCTCACACACCGCTATAGGCGGTAGCTCGACTGCGACACGAAACGGCAGTGTACCGATCGTTCAAGTAATATAAAACGAGGAGTAATCCCCGAGTATCGAATCTCTCAAGGAACACAGTAAGGTGGAGTTAACGTTCGAGGAAGGACTTGAGATCGAAGTCCTTGAGTCGGATGGAATGCGGAAACAGGGTGATTGGGCTTTTGGAAAATAAAAGAAAATACTATAACTACTCCTATGCAATGCCGCTATGCAAAGCTTCGCTCGGCGGGATGGAAGACTACGTAGGCCTTGAACGCGCTACTTCGTAAGGGCGGATGGACGAGTAGGCAAGCGGATCGAACTATGCAGGCCTTGAGCGCGCTGCTTCGTTAGGCGGGATGGAGTACGGGCCGCTATGCCACGCTTCGGTAGGCGGATGGGCGAGTGGGCTAGCGGAATGAGGGTCGCAAGCACCTCTTCGACAGGCACGCCACTAGCAATTGCTAGTGCGGCACCGGACACGGTGGTGGGATGGAAAATGGATGGTGGCGCTCCTCAAGCAACTCAAATAACAAGCATTTCACAAATACAAGAAATATATGGAAATACAAACTAGTTCAAGTGCAACTTCATCAACATACATAGATCTAGCTATTACAACAATCAATAAAAGGAGAACAAGGCAAGAAATCGACCGAATCCGAAGGCTCGTTGAAGATTCACGGTTGGAATCGCCGGGTTGTCAATTCGCGTCCAAGATCGGTCCACAACTACGTCCGGGGTAGAGAGAGCTGTCACGACTCTCCAATGGACCCGTCTTCTTCGTGTCACGATCCGGTAGAGGTTGCAAACTTCCTCTTGCTCGATGGAGATAGCGGCTAGGTCTTCCTTTGGAGCTCTTGGATGAAGGAGGAGGCCGAGAGGAAACTCCGGCGAAGATTTGGCGTTGAAAGCTTGCCCGGAGATCCTCCCTAAGGTGGGCGGCGATGGAGGAGCGAAACCAGGCGGACGGGAGCAGAAAACGGCGGAGTCGGGCGAGCGATCCGACCTAAATCGCGAGCAGCAGATTTTATAGGCGCTGGAATTAAACAGTGCGCACGGTCAGTGGCGCACGACCAGTGGTCGTGCGCACTAGAATCCTGTGATCGTGCGCTCTGCCTGGACGGAACCTGCAAAGACAGAAATTATAAAATAAAATGTTCGCACGACCAGTGGCGCACGACCGGTGGTCGTGCGCACTATCGTCGGTGGTTGTGCGCAATACAGCAAACAGAACTCAGAATTTTAATGATAAGTGCGCACGAGCAGTGGCGCACGATCGGTGGTCGTGCGCACTAGCATCGATGGTCGTGCGCACTGCTCCAAACAGAACTCATGAAAAAGGCATTAAGTGCGCACGATCAGTGGCGCACGACCAGTGGTCGTGCGCAGTAGAACCAGTGATCGTGCGCAGTGTTCCTGTGTAGAATTGCACCGGGAACACCTGCACGACTACTGTTCCAGCGTACAACACTAATCTAGCCACTGAAAGTGACACTTAACCGCACATGAAAACTACTAATGAAGATAGAAATGAAATCACACCAAAATAGGCCTAAAAGTGCACCTAGCATAGAATATCAAATATAAACTAAAACAGGGCTATAGTGCAGTGAAATGACTAACTAAACGGCCCAGATGAGTCCATAAAAGTGTATATGATGAGGACTCATCACACGGCGTGGCATCACGGCGCGTATTTTCTCTTGCTCTGACGTATTATTTAATATGGAGAAATTACGGGTTGTGACAGTTGGTATCAGAGGGAGGTTGGTTTGACAAGTTGGTCGAGCCAGCCAATCCGATCAAGTTTTAGTTCCTCCTTTCATTGCATACACACACCGATGTGTCATCAGTACGTCTTAACCAAAGCATAGTCACTACACTCATAGCATGATAAGAAGTATATGGGGCATATTATGTAGTATGGGATGCATAATATGTGTTTGTATATGGATCCACCATAGGTGGCAACATGTGACGGTTATGTAGTATGGGATGCATAACCACCATCACATGGGTGCCCATTAGCACATTTTCTATTTTCGTTGCATGAAATATTATGTAGTATGGGATGCATAATATTTCATGTGTACGCCGCTCATAACATGCATTAAGGCCTTTTTAGAATGCATATCACTACATACATAACATATCATAGCATAAGCACACGTGCTAAGTTAAGATTTATATGATGACACATGTACACACATGGTTTTGAAAATAAGAATAAAGAAATTCATGCATTCTTAGGATAGGCACAAGAGTCTAAGGGATGACAGAGTGTCATCCCCAGTTTATGCATAGTATCATTTATAAATCCCAGAGCAAGTTAGCAGCAAAAGCAAGTGTCTGTTTGTGTATTGTCTGAACTAAGTGGTGTAGCCCTAGGGTTAAGATAGGGTATTGATGAGAGGTTCATTGTGTTTTTGGAAATGCCGCCAAAGCGTCCTGCGACGAGGTCGACTCCCCAATCTAAGGGCGAGTCGTCAGGTGCGCATAACAAAGCCGTGATTGAAAGTCTACGTCAGAGTATTGAAACTCTGTCAAGGCAATTTGTCGTAATGCAGGCACAATTGCAGGCATTACTTACTGCCACCCTGAGGCAGCAGCCTGGTGTGCAGTTCCCCGCGAGGGTTGGGTTCGAGGTTATGATCAGTGAATCGATTAGAAATGCTCCTGAGAAGATAGCTGCTGAGGAGTGCAAGGTCAAAAAAAATTTCCTGTGTAATCTTCTTAGTGGCATTCAGCAGTTTGCCAATGCCTACCAATCTGAGATTGATGCAAGAGCAGTTGAAGCTGCCTTGAAGTTCGAGGCTATTGGAAATGCCAAGGATCGTGGTATGCCCTCGTCGCAAGGAAAGAGAAAGATTGGGGATGGTGAAAGCCTTTGGGAATCTGGCCCTACCCCAAAGAAAGGACGAAAGGGGGCATGTAGTTTCTGTGGACGATTAGGCCATCCCTTTGAGAGATGTTTCAAGAGGCTAGGAGCTCAGAAGCAGCAGCGGGTGCTCATAATTCAAGATGCACCTAGAAGTGATTTGGTTTGCACTACGTGTAATAAAGAGGGGCATGATGCAAGACGATGCTAGTTGAAGGATAAAGTCTGCTACCAGTTGATGAGTCCCAATTATATACACATATATGGACTCATCTGGGCCGATTTTCTAGTCTATGCACTACATTTTAGGCATGCTTTCGCTCATATTTGTTATTCCATGCTATGTGCACTTCTAGGCCCGTTTTGGTGTTAATTCCTATTTATCATTGTTATTAGTTTTCCTGCGTGTTAAGTGTCACTTTCAGTGGTTTGATTAGTGTTGTATGCTGGAACAGGAGTCGTGCAGGTGTTCTCGGTACAATTCTGTACAGGAACACCGCGCACGATCACTGTTTCTATTGCGCACGACCACTGGTCGTGCGCCGCTGATCGTGTGCACTTAACCTTATTTTTTGAGTTCTGTCTCGGACATTGCGCACGGCCACCAACGATATTGCGCACGACCACCGGTCGTGCGCCGCTGTTCGTGCGCACTTAACATCAATTTTATGAGTTTTGTTTCGAACAGTGCGCACGACCACCTACGATAGTGCGCACGACCACCGGTCGTGCACCACTGGTCGTGCGAACATGGTATTTTATAAATTTCTTACATTTCAGGCTCCACCCAGGCAGGCGGACGATCACAGGATTCCAGCGCGCACGACCACTGGTCGTGCGCCAATGATCGTGCGCACTGTTTATTCCAGCGCCTATAAATTGACCTGCTCGCGAATTAGGTCGGGATCTTCCGCATTTCTTCCGCCCAGCTCCGCCGTTCCGCCCCTTCCGCAGGTTTTTCGCCCCCTAGGCCTCCTCCATCATCCAAGAGCTTCAAGGAGGAGATTCTACGCTCATCTTCTTCGCCAAGGAAGGAGTTCTTCGCATTGGACTTGGCCGGATTGTAAAACGCTGGAGAAGACGGGTCCAATGGGAGGTGTGACAACCCTCCTCTACCCCGGACGATAGTTGGGACCGAGCTAGGACGCGGATTGACAACCCGGTGCTTCCTACCGTGAATCTACAACGAGTCTACGGATTCGGTCGTATCTCTTGCCTTTTTCTCTTCCTTATGTTGATGTAATGTTTGTAATCCCTATATTTTGATGATGTATGCTATGAACTATGCTTTGTAATGCTTATTTCATTTATTTGGAATTATTTAGTTCATATGTGTTAATGAGGTGCGCCGCCATCCATTTTCCACTCCACCACCGTGTCCGGTGCCGCACTAGCAATTGCTAGTGGCGTGCTTGTCGACGAGGTGTTTGCGACCCTCATTCCGTTAGCCTACTCGTCCATCCGCTTAGCGAAGCGTGGCATAGCGGCCCGTGTAATCCATTCCGAATCCGCCGGTGCGAACCATTCCATCCGCTAGCCTTCTCGTCCATCCGCCTAGCGAAGCGTGGCATAGCGGCCCGTGTAATTCATTCGCCTAACGAAGCAGTGCGCTCAAGGCCTGCACAGTTCGATTCCGCTTGCCTACTCGTCCATCCGCCCTTGCGACACAGCGCGCTCAAGGCCTGCCTAGTCTCCATCCCGCCAAGCGAAGCATTGCATAGCGACATTGCATAGGAGTAGTTGTAATATTTTCCTTTATTTTCCACAACCAAATCAACCCCATTTCCGCATTCATCCGCTCGAAAGGACTTCAATCTCAAGTCCTTCCTCGATAATAAACTCCACCTCACTGTGTTCCTTTGAGATCAATACTTGGGGATTCATTCCCATTTTATATTACTTGAACGATCGGTACACTGCCGTTTCGTGCCGCAGTCTTACTACCGCCTATAGCAGTGTGCTAAGATTTGCGCATCAAGTTTTTGGCGCCGTTGCCGGGGAACACAGTCGTGTGAGTTTTCTGGAGAGGGAAAACCTGAGAGAGAAGCCCTTCCTTTTGTAATTGCATTTTTTTTGTTTTATTTCTTTTTATTCCATTTTCCTGTTTTAATTAGGTTGTTTTAGTAATTTTTGTTAGGTGTGGTATTTCGCACAATAGTGTTTTTCTATTTGAATCGTTTTATCTTCGCACTATGTGGGCACATCTTAATATCCGTTGCCGTTGGTGTGGAGCTACCTCGCACTCTAGTGATGAATGCCCTACGGAGAATGGTGGGCATAATTCTTCTCGCCCAGCATATAGAGCATCGACTTCGTCTGATACTCCATATGGTGTGCGTAAGTCTTATGGCTGCTTTGCTGAGCCTTTACCGTCATACTTCTTTTCAGCTTCAGCCCCCGCTGTGCCAAAGAAGCCCGCAAGGCAGTGCCGGTTTTGTCGGAGCACTGATCATGTCTTGAAGGACTGTGCCGAGTATCTTCGCCAATTGGACGAGGATGACGAGCCGGATATCCGGATCGTCCCAACTCCTAACTCCGGCGGCACACCTTCAACATCCGGTTATGTGTCTTTGTCACCTTCACATCTTGAAGGGTATGGCATGGACACGGTCACCGGATGTGCGGTTGATCTATGCACCGACATTGATGAGCCTATTCTCCATGTGCATCCACCACCTCTAGTGGATTCGATTCTTTGTGAGGAATCGGTGCTCGACCTTTATCCGAGCACTATTCTTCTCCCTATTGTGCATACTACACTCGTCTCTGACGACATTGTTGATAATGTGTCGCAAGAGGAGGCTGGTGACTTTAGTGTTATGCCTGTTCCTATGGAGGAGAACAACCTTCTAGGTGAAGAGGAGTTTTCCTCAACACCGGTGGAGGAAGTCCAAATCTTAAGCCTGGCCACCGTTGATCCCGCCGAATCTTATAGCATTGATGACAATGCAAACATTATTTTACTTCCCCAACCTGATGGGAGTGAGACCGGGATCACTCCCCCGATTGATGTTTATTTATGTTCTTCGTCTTCTTTATTTCTTGATCCCCTTCCTTCATCTGAGTCTGTGAAGGTTGAATCTTCACAGGTACTTCAGGAGGACTTGGAGCTTTTTGCTCAAGTCAATGATGAGAGCATCCTCTCATGTGAGGAGGTTTATTCCCCCTCCGTAGAGGAAGCTCCACTCATTGCCTTCGCCTCCTGCTGCCTCCCTGTTGACGACTCCTTGCTAGGCAAGGATATTTTTGGTGAGTTGAGTGAGGATATCTCCTCCTCTTCTTACTTTCTTTTCCCTCTACCTGTGTCAAGCAGGTATTATTATTTAGGTAGAGGGGTGACTGTCTTATCTCCGTATCGGTACCAGCTACCGAAACGGATAATGGAGCAGTTACCTGTGCATTTTCTTTTTCATAGGCCCATTAACTAGAACCTTCATGTTTTTAAATAAGTCGTGCTGGGATGACAATAACCCCAGTAGTTATCTTCTTTTTCTTGCATTTTTAATTTATCTAATCCTGCGTAGTTAGTTTATTTTATTTCAGCGTTTCTCTTTTCTTTTGTTTTTGCGGAGCTGACCCCTGCAGGTATTCTTCTGGTTGGGTGCTGCAGCTTGGTCTAGAGTTAATCGCCAATCTTCTGGTATGCTCACTTGCTGAGCATTGGGTACTCTCTTTCCCTAGCCTTTTCTGATTTCATGTCATATATTTTGTGGATTGTTTAGTTTAAGTCTGGGGGAGAGCAGTTTTTGTGCCGACTCACGTGCACTCTTGCATAGCATGCTAGAAGTACTTTTATTTTAGCTTATTGGAAATTGTTGTTCATTTTCATTGCACACCACAGCACCCACTTGAGCGCGTACTCATCTGTTTGCTTGCTCTGTTGTGAATTTAATTCTTCTGCTTATGTGGGAAAGTCTAGGTGATGGCTTAGGACTATGTAGCAGAGTGAAATGTTGACTCCAGTAGTGCTCCTAGTCGAGTGCTCGGTTGCATAGAAATTTGTGTAGATTAGACTTCTCTTTATACTTATGGTTTTATATTTTTTTTTATTAGTGTAAATGTTGTTTACTCTACTCAAATGGTGAATCCGGTGGAATCAAACGGTAGCATAGGGATGTGTGTAAACGATCGCTAGACTCGTATTGCTTTAGTCGGGAGAAAGGAGAATCTTTCTCGGTGGCTAGAACTTGCCCCAAGCAATTCTTGAAGCATTGGCATAGGATAAGTTCTAGTACGTGAGAATGACGTAGGCCATTATTTTGGCCCGGTTGAACTTTTTATTTCATGCCTATCGTCTACCCTTGCTAGCCCCTTCGTGCCTACCCTTTTCTTGATTCAGCTCCACATATATCTCACCAAAGCCTAAAAGCCTAACCTAGTCGCACACCCAAATCTGAGCTTTAGTTGTAGTTTTATTTACATTGTGGGGGGTGTTGATTGTGGTGTTTATTATGTGAATCTGTGGATATGCTCATTTGAAAATTTTGCTGAAAGAAAAAAGACAAGAAAAAGAAGATAGAAAGAAAAAAAAAGAAAAGGAAAAGAGAAAAAAAAAATGAGTTTTATTGAAAAATTATGTAGAAAAATTATGTATTGGGAGTAGGCAGTGCACACACCTATGTTGCAAAAGTCCAAGTCTGGGGGTGTGGTGCATTTGCATTCGATTTTGGGGCGCAGGTAGTTACTTTTAAAGCTCATTTGGGTTATGTGTTATAAGCCATTTTGTTTATCATTGTTTACCTCACCGTAACCCAAGCCTCAATTAAAACCTGAAAGTCCTACTGACTCACGCCTTGAACCAATCTAGTGTCGTGGGGAGAATATGACCGGGCAAGCTTATGGTCACCGACACTGATGGATTTCAGTGGAGTTTGTCCCGCATCCCGATCTTGAGCAATGCTCGTCTCAGCGCTTAGTTTACTTTCTCCGTATGCATTACCAAATGATTCACCGTTGTTCACCATTTTGAGTAGTTGTAATATGCTTTTACTCTTTTAGAAATATATAAACTGCTTATATAATCAGAAATCTTCTCTACTATTTTTCTTATGCACGTGAGCATGCGACTTCGCATGGTACTCTGTATTGTAATTTTAAGCCATCTACTTTTCTTTCCCCGTTCGCTTAGAATTTGTTTGCTCGGGACGCGCAAACAGGTAAGTCTGGGGGTGTGATGAGTCCCAATTATATACATATATATGGACTACATTTTAGTCATGTTTTCGCTTATATTTGTTATTCCATGCTATGAGCACTTCTAGGCCCGTTTTGGTGTTAATTCCTATTTATCATTGTTATTAGTTTTCCTGCGTGTTAAGTGTCACTTTTAGTGGTTTGATTAGTGTTGTATGCTGGAACAGGAGTCGTGCAGGTGTTCCAGGTACAATTCTGTACAGGAACACTGCGCACGATCACTGTTTCTATTGCGCACGACCACTGGTCGTGCGCCGCTGATCGTGTGCACTTAACCCTATTTTTTGAGTTCTGTCTCGGACAGTGTGCACGGCCACCAACGATATTGTGCACGACCACCGGTCGTGCGCCGCTGTTCGTGCGCACTTAACATCAATTTTATGAGTTCTGTTTTGACCAGTGCGCACGACCACCTACGATAGTGCGCACGACCTCCGGTCGTGCACCACTGGTCGTGCGAACATTGTATTTTATAAATTTCTTACATTTCAGGCTCCACCCAGGCAGGCGCACGATCACAGGATTCCAGCGCGCACGACCACTGGTCGTGCGCCAATGATCGTGCACACTGTTTATTCCAGCGCCTATAAATTGACCTGCTCGCGAATTAGGTCGGGATCTTCCGCATTTCTTCCGCCCAGCTCCGTCGTTCCGCCCTTTCCGCAGGTTTTTCGCCCCCTAGGCCTCCTCCATCATCCAAGAGCTTCAAGGAGGAGATTCTACGCTCATCTTCATCGCCAAGGAAGGAGTTCTTCGCATCGGACGTGGCCGGATTGTAAAACGCTGGAGAAGACGGGTCCATTGGGAGGTGTGACAGCCCTCCTCTACCCCGGACGATAGTTGGGACCGAGCTAGGACGCGGATTGACAACCCGGTGCTTCCTACCGTGAATCTACAACGAGTCTCCGGATTCGGTCGTATCTCTTGCCTTTTTCTCTTCCTTATGTTGATGTAATGTTTGTAATCCCTATATTTTGATGATGTATGCTATGAACTATGCTTTGTAATGTTTATTTCATTTATTTGGAATTATTTAGTTCATATGTGTTAATGAGGTGCGCCGCCATCCATTTTCCACTCCACCACCGTGTCCGGTGCCGCACTAGCAATTGCTAGTGGCGTGCTTGTCGACGAGGTGTTTGCGACCCTCATTCCGTTAGCCTACTCGTCCATCCGCCTAGCGAAGCGTGGCATAGCGGCCCGTGTAATCCATTCTGACTCCGCCGGTGCGAACCATTCCATCTGCTAGCCTTCTCGTCCATCCACCTAGCGAAGCGTGGCATAGCGGCCCATGTAATTCATTCGCCTAACGAAGCAGTGCGCTCAAGGCCTGCACAGTTCGATTCCGCTTGCCTACTCGTCCATCCGCCCTTGCGACGCAGCGCGCTCACGGCCTGCCTAGTCTCCATCCCGCCAAGCGAAGCATTGCATAGCGGCATTGCATAGGAGTAGTTGTAATGTTTTCCTTTATTTTCCACAACCAAATCAACCCCATTTCCGCATCCATCCGCTCGAAAGGACTTCAATCTCAAGTCCTTCCTCGATAATAAACTCCACCTCACTGTGTTCCTTTGAGATCGATACTTGGGGATTCATTCCCATTTTATATTACTTGAACGATCGGTACACTGCTGTTTCGTGCCGCAGTCTTACTACCGCCTATAGCGGTGTGCTAAGATTTGCGCATCACCAGTGTGGGCAGAAAGGGCATATGAAGGCTGATTGCCGACAGCAGTCGGTTCCTTCTCAGGCCCTGCCACCGCTGCAGATGCAACATTTGGATAAAGGTAAGGATAAACTGATCGTGGTGAGCGAGGGAGAAGCTCAGTCTTCAACCCCGGTGATCTCAAGTTAGATTTTGATTCAGTTAATAACCTCCGCGCTATTTTTATTTCTGTTCAGTTGGTTATGCGTGCGAATTTTAGGGAAGTTAAGATAAATAACTGAAGGGTACGCGTTCTTTGATGTTGGTGACATCCACTTGTTTATGGCTAGGATCTCTAGGTATTGTCATCCCTTGACTCCCGATCAGGTTAGTGAATGGTTTCGTGCTAAGATTTCCCTCTGGTGACTCGGTGGTGTTAAACCATGGTATCTAGAGTTGTATCATTCCTTGAAAATGATTTCTATAGTATGTCGATTGAAAGTGCCAGATTTGAAAGATTTCAATATGATTTGGGCTTGGATTGTAGGTCTAGTTGTGATGTCATATACCGATGCTAGGGTTAGCTTCCGGACTTCATGTTGGTTGTTGGACAACCTTTGAGTGTGTTTGATTTTCCGCGTCAGGATTCTTCCGTCATTTCTACGGTTTATGCTCGTTGATTCATAAGGTCTGGCTGCGAGTCTTTTCTCGTGTCTGTTTCTGTTCTGGAAACTGCTCTTGTTGTGCCACGTGTTCTGTGGTGTGAGAGTTTTCAGATGTTTCCCCAGCTAGTCTTCCCGGTCTCCCCCTCGAGAGAGAGGCGGAGTTTGTTTTAGATCTTAAGCCAGACACTTATCTTTTTATGAGAGCACCTTGCCGCTTCACCCTGCGTGAGCTAGAAGGATGTTGTACCCGACTAGATGAATTATTGTACAATGTCTTTATCAGGCCAAGTTTCTTGCCCTTCAATGCCCCAATTCCCTTCGTGAATAAAGGGAGGATGTCTCTAAGAGACTATGAATAAATTGTGCAGAGTTGCATGAGGTGACTCTCGAGGTAAATGTTCATCACCTAGAATAGATGATTTACTTGATCAAGTTGTGAGATGGTTTCGTATTATCGAAGATTGACCCTCGTTTAGGCTTTTATCTATGAAGGATTCGTGAGTCGGATGTTCTGCGAACTGCCTTTGTTCCCGTTATGGGCACTACCTTGAGACCCTAGTGATGACCTTTGATTTACCAATTGTCTCCTCTGCCTTCTTGAATTTGATGGATAAAGCGCTAAGAGCATTTCCGGACCATCTTGCGGTTGTCTTTAAAGATGATGTTTATTATACTCTAAAGTGCAGAGGAGCATGCTGATCTTTTGTGTTAAGTGCGGACAATGTTGTGAGAGCACAAGTTTGCTTGCCAAGGTGAGCAAGTGCGAGTCTTGGACGTCTTTAGGTCCCTATCGGGGATATTAATGAGAATGGATATTCAGGGAACCCAGTGTTAATCGTTGCGATGAATGTTTTGGAAGAGCTTTATCAATGCCTTTGCAAATAAGGAATTTTGTAAGGTTGGTGGGATGATATAGAAGGCTCGTGAATGATTTTTTGCGATGTTTTGCGTCCCTGGTTAGGTTATGTCGGAGAGTTTAATATTTGTTTAGGGTGACTAGTGCAAAGGAGCCTTCCAGGAATTAAAGAGAAGAGCTGCTCCAGTTTTGATCTTACCTACCGAAGGGGTGGTGTACCGTTCATGTAGATGAATTGTATGTTGAGTCTAGGTAAATTAGAATTTGCCCCAATAATCCAGGCCTTGAACATTGGAGACATGTACTGTATGGCGCGATGTGCAAGATTTATACCGACCATAAGAGCTTGAAGTACGTCTTTACGCAGAAGGAGTTGAATTTGCGCCAGCGTAGATGGTTAGAGTATGTCGCGGATTATGAAGTCGATATCTTGTACCATCCGGGCAAGGCTAACGTAGTAGCTGATGCGTTGAGCAGAAAGACCGCGCAGATCTTCAACCTTACCGTGCAGTCTTTGGTTGAGGAGTTCCTTTTGATGGATATTTCTGTAGGCAGTAGTGTCGGGCCCTCTCGCTTGGAGGAGGAAGAGCCTTCCTGGATCACCCTCACGAGGGTACATCAGAAAGAAGATCCCGATCTTCAGCATCTCCGAGTTGGAATTGGGAGAGTTTATCGATGGACTTTATTACTGGTTTGCCAAGATCTCCCCGAGGGCATGACTCAGTGTGGGTAATAGTTGATAGATTGACGAAGTGTGCGCACTTCGTACCTTTCAAGATCAGATATTCTATGAAAAAGATAGCAGAACTGTATTTGGAAGAGGTCATCTGTTTGCATGGAGTGCCAGTGAGTATCGTGTCAGATCGAGACTCCAGGTTTATGTCGCGATTCTGGCAGAGCTTACAGGGAGCTTTGGGCACCGACCTCGGGTTTTCGACCGTGTTTCATCCGCAGACCAATGGTCAAACAGAGCGAGTTAATCAGATCGTGGAAGATATGATTATGTGCTACATCTTGGACCACGGTGGAGCTTGGGACGAGCGTCTCAGACTTATGGAGTTTGCGTATAACAACAGTTATCAAGAAAGTTTGCAAATGGCCCCGTTCGAGGCTTTGTATGGGAGGCGCTGTAGGACTCCTTGTTTTGGGCTGAGGTTGGTGAGAAGCCATTGCTAGGTCCGGAAGCCCTTGAAGAGATGAGTATTGCTGTAACTCATATTCAGGAAAAGCTTCGTGTGGCTCAGGAGCGTTATGAGAAGTACGCAAATCAGCGAAGGGTTGAGCTGGAGTTCGCAGTTGGGGACATGATTTTTCTGAAAGTTTCTCCGATGCCGGGTGTTAGAAGATTTGGAAGGAACCATAAATTGGATCCCCGGTATGTGGGACCCTTCCAGGTTCTTGAGCGCATAGGAGTGTCAGCGTATAGGCTGGATTTGCCTGTCACCTTCCCTAACGTCCATGATGTGTTTCATGTGAGCCAGTTGCGGAAGTGTGTTCTTAGTGATCGTCACGTCCTTGACTCGGTGCCCCAGTTGCAGCCTAATCTTTCATGTGTCGAAGAACCTGTTCGTATTCTGGAAGCTCAGGATCGAGTGTTGTGGAGAAAGAAAATCCCCATGGTCAAAGTTCTTTGGCGGAATCAAGACGTCGAGAGCACGACGTGGGAGTTGGAGTCAGCAATGAGGGAATCTCATCCACATCTTTTCTCCTAGATTTCGGGTAAGTCTTTCATTTGTTAGCCGTTGACTATTCATGTCCGTTTGGTTTTGAGTTGTGTGTTAAGTTTCGGGACGAAACTTCTTTTTAGGAGAGGTGCCTGTAACACCCCTGATTTTTTGGTAATTATTTAATTCAGCGATGACGTGTTTATGACGTCAGGGCGTTACTTTTAACGTCAAGTTGGCGGCGCGTCGCCGTTTGCGCGTTTTCGCGTCCGTTTGGGTCAAGTCGACCAAATTTTGAGACGACCCGGAATTGAAAAATTTTACGTTAGGAAATTAGATTATTTAATTTTAGAAATAAATTGTTAAAGTTTCGTGGCGTTCCGAGCAAATTTGAAGTCTCGGTGAATTTTCAAATATTTGTATATTTATCCATCGCCGTAAACTTCAGAAATTTATATCTCGAGAACGGTACGTCGGATTTTGATTCCGACTTCGCCGTTGGATTCATAGCGCCGCCGTTCACCTACGATGCGAGTTTCGTTGGTTTCGGCATTCGTCTAGTGTTGATAAAAATATAAATTTTTTATAAATTTTATAATAATTATTATTATATATAAGTTTAACGGATTGAAATTGTGTCTTTAGCCGAATTCGGCTATTGCTTTGAATTCGGCTATACCTGTACATTTTCGGCTATATACCTATATATTCCGTTAATCAAGTATTCGACTATATACACATTCCTTTCGGTTGTCTATAGGATGATTCGAAGATATACATATTGATAGATGGTTTGCTCAAAGTATTCTACAATACCCTATCTAAGTATGGAATGAGATATATATAGTACTTCCAGCATAGGATCGGGTCCTAGATAACACGAACCCGTTAAACTATCCGAGTCAGTCTAGACACGACATGACATATAAATAAAATACATTAACACATATATATATACTCGGTTATAAATATTTATATCAATTAGTATGTATATATAGATATATATGTGCGTTTATATATATACCCGTGCTTATCAAATTATTATTATCATTATTGTTATTAATATATTAGGTTTATATATATATATAAATATATATATATATATACATATATGAGATTTCACTTCAGCTTCCGCACCGACCGAACAAGAGAACGAGTGGCGGAGGGAGAGTTTTTTTTGTGAACCTTGCGACCGCCGCCGACGGAGCTCCGGTGGACGAAATTTGCATCCGAGCATAGACCCGGAAAGCTCTCGACGAGAGCTTCGCACTCGTGGTAATTTCCTCCCATTTCGTGAAACTTTTTCGTTAGGATTTTTCGGCCCTAACCACTTTTCGCCCGATTTCTTGTAGATCTTGACTTCCTACGCCTTCTATTACCCCTATCTACGACGTGGAGCGATTCGGAAAACGTTTTTGGTGATTTCAAGGCAAGTGGTGGTTTTTCCCTCTTCCCCTCCCATTTTTGATCATGGTATTAATCTTTATGCCATTTTTATCTAATTTTGATCGAGTGCGATGCGCTTAAATCGTGTTCTTGACCGCTCCTTGTCACTTAAATTTTGTTGGCCTTGTCGTTTCGTCCAAGTCCGTCATATATGAGTGTGTGAGTGCACTTGTTTGTTTTCCTATCCGTCGTGTCGAGGTTGTGACTTGTTTAATTGACCGTGTAATTTCGCCAAAGTCTGTGGTTCGTCCGTCGATCGAGTTTCGTTCGTCGACTTGGTCCTTCATGTTCGTAGTATAACTCCTTCGATTGAGTCCTTGCACCCGTCTTGAGGTTGATCACTCATCGAGTGGGCCTCGATTTAGTCAACTTGTGCGTCAAGTTTATTCGACGATATATGTCTAGTCGGTGAATTGACAGGGCATGTCTGCCTTGGTGATTTTTCGTGCATTAAGACTAGTGATAACTAGTCTAGTTTAGTTGTGCCATTCTCGAGATATAAATAGTCGATTTAGGGATGTGGGTGTTGGTGGATTAAAAACTACCGCCACAGTATTCTGCACTTAAATTGAATACTTTATGGGATTTTACCCGAGTTGGTTTGTTGGATGTTTGATGTTTTACTGCTGGTGTGCTGTCGGAGGTATCTCCCACCGCAGTTACTGGATATTTTCCAGTTCGGGTGTGTCAGACTATGAGACCACCTTACCCTTGGGCCCTTGTGGAGTTTGTTTTGTGGGTGTGTTGGCGGAGGTATTCCCCCTCACAGTCACCGGAATTTTATCGGTGTTGTTACTAAATAATTTATTTCTGAAATTTTATAATAACGTGATGCTCTTATTATAGCCGGACACCTTAGCCCTAACTTTTCTACCGCGCTTGGGTAGTCAGGTATACGTGATTATTCACGTAAGTGTTTTCTGTTGCTTGCTCAGCTTTCTTATTACTGTACTGCCTCTTTTGTTTAGCCGGTCTTGGGTTGGTACCACTGTTGACCGTTGTTTTTTACTTGCTTTGTTTTTCTTCCTCCACTTGTACCTTCTTGCTGAGGTATTCTGTCTTTGGAATGCCTCAGGCTCAGGGCAGTAGCTGGTTGCAGAGCTAGAGTTGGTGGTGTTGCCGCATTGCAGTTGCTGCTGTTTTCCCCTCACCGCTGTGAGGTAGTCTTTTGTCGTTTTGCTTTGTTTAGTTCAGACATACTGTTGTGATTCGTGGGTTCGTGTCAGGTTGTTGACACCCACTGGATTTTGCTGTCATAGACACTTCGCTAGCTGCTAATTGTTTCTTGCTGCTTTATAGTAGTTTACTTGCTCTCTGGGAGGTTTTATGCTAGGATTGCACGTTAGGTATTTTAAAGTATAAAGCCTATATTATCAAGTCATAACATCACTTTTAAAGAAAATGTCACCCTATTTTAAAGTCTATTAAAAGCTCTTTTCTTACTTATATAGAAATACCTAGAAATCCGCATATCATGTGTTATTATTCGATTGTCATGCTCATATAAGGTAATAAAGTAAATAAAATCAAGTGTTTTCCGCTGCGTAATTCTACTTACACCGTTATTCGTGGGTTAGTTGACCCACAGAACCGAGGGACATGGTTAATAAAAAGAACTTAAATCATGTTTTCGAAATTACAAATTCATGGATTTTCATGATAAGTAATAGAAGTAGGTTTCTCCTGAGCGCATGCAGTTGTCCCCTGCACGGCGTGGCATCACGACGCGTATTTTCTCTTGCTCTGACGTATTATTTAATATGGAGAAAATGCGGGTTGTGACAGCTGCGCTCGACGAATGGCAGCAAAACTGCGTTTGACGAATGACTGAAATGCTGCGTTCGACGAATTTCAGTAAAGCTGTGCTCGACAAATGGCAGCAAAACTGCGTTCGACGAATGGCTGAAATGCTGCGTTCGACGAATGTCGAACGACGTTCAATGAATTTCAGTAAAACAGATTCGGCTATAAAACAGGGGAAATTCGTCTATATCATATAGCCGAATTAGCCTATAGCCTTTAGCCGAATTCAGCCTATAACCGAATTTTCAAGCCTTTAGCCGAATTAGCCTATAGCCTTTAGCCGAATTTAGCCTATAGCCGAATTTAGCCTATAGCTCACAACACACCAAGTTTTGGGGTGTTACATTAGGTGCGATATACAATGATAAAAATGAAGGCTACACACAACCCAATTGAGCTGATACCAAATATTTGATCCAAGCAGTCACTATGAGCACGGGTGTGTCACACCCCCAGACTTGAACTTTAACACACGGGCGTGTGCACCGCCTACTCACGGATATCAATTTCAAACAGATTTTATTTCATTTAACTTCTCTTTTCTTTTTCTCTTCTTTTTTCAAAATTTCTTTTTCACTTTTAGCAAATGTGCAAGGAAGCAAAACCACATTTTAATTTTGCACCACATCAACACCCTCAAATTGAAAATAATTAACTTAGAGCTTGGGTTTGGGTGTGAGATTAGTATCGGCTGTTTGGCTTTGGTGGAAAGAAAGTGGAGCTGAATCAACAGGATCGGGTAGGCACAAAAGGCTAGCAAGGATTATATGATAGGACCGGTATAAAAAAGCTCAAGCTGGCCAACATGATGGCCTACATCATACTCACGCACTGGACCAAGTCATACCTATGCTTCGAGAGTCGCTTGGGGCAAGTTCTTAGCCACCGAGAAAGATAATTCTTCCTCCCGACTCAATCAATACGAGCCTAGCACCCGTCTACACACATCCCTACACTATCGTTTGGTTCGCACCAGATTCACCACTTTTGAGTAGAATAAACTAAAATTACGCCGAAAGAATAAAATGTACAACTAAACGCATAAAGAAGAATTATTCTACACCAATTTCTATGCGAGACATGAATAATTGACTAGAGCACTACACGAGTCAACAAAGTACTCCGTTTCGCAATCCTAACCCAGCACCGTAATTTCCCATTCACACTACCGAGAAGAGTTAGACTCGTCGCGCGCCTACATTCTCATCCGGGTTAGTTTTCATTCTCTAGTGCGTCATTATCGAGCTATTATTGCATCTATTTCTCTTATGCTCTTTCATGCGCACTTGCGTGCTTTATGATCCTTTTAGGCCCGTTTTGGTGTGCGTTTGCGCTCCATGTTATTGGGGGTAAGCACATGGCGTTCCCCAATCCTTTTTCTATGTTTGATTGGTGCTGGAGGTGTATTCCCAGCTGGATTGATGTGCTTGCAGGTGGTTGGATCATCTCCTTTTGCCTAGAATTCATGAGTGTGCATATGGCATGGTCGTGCATTTTTTTGACGCACGGACGGCTGCGGTCGTGCGCTTTCATCTGGGGAGAAAACCGGTGATCTGAATTTGATCGTGCATTTTTACGCACGGGCAGATTCACACGTGCGCGAAGGAAACGCACGATCACCTATTTTGACTGATTTTTAGCCAATCTAAATTTGTTCGTGCGTTTTTACGCAAGGGTGGATTCGCCCCTGCGTGAGTAAAACACACGGACGTTGCTGCTTCTTCCTCAAGCCATTTTAATCGTTAAATAACGCACGGGCAACGCACGGTCGTGCGTTCTCCCGTGCGTGACTAAAATTCCGCCCATTTAGTATTTAAAGCAGGAAATCTGCTGGAATGGAGGAGACCCGCGGGAAAAGCTTCTAAGGCCCGCCATTTTCTCCCACTTCGCCGCTCCACCACCATTTTGACCTAGGAGGAGCTCCGATGACCTTTGGCTTGCAAATCTACCGCCAAAGCTCCCTCCTTGGCCTCCTCCATCATCCTTGAGCTCAAGAAAGCCATAGACGGAGAACTTCCGCAGCATTCCAGGTGTCGAACAAGAGCTACCTAAAGCTAGACCACGAAGAAGACGGGTAATAGTAGAGGAAGGTGACAGCTCCTCCGGACCCCGGACGTAACTGAAGACCTAGACGGACGAGGCTTGACAACCCTACGATTCCGGCCGAGAATCTTCAGCATAGTCTTCGAGTTGTGGTTGACTCTTTTCCCCTACGCTTGCTTCAAAGATTTCTGTATATGTATTTGAGATTGTGGATGATGTTCAGAAACCTTATGCTTTGATTATTATGATTTCATGTTGTTGAGATCTTGTGTTGTTTATGAGATTTGAGGAGCGTCGTAGTCCGCCATCCACTCCACCGCTTAGTAGTGCTCCGCACTAGCAATTGCTAGTTGCGTGTTTCGCGATGAGGTGCCTACGACCCTCATCCGCTAGCCTTCTCGTCCAACCGCTCACCGATGCACAGCATCGCGGCCGTTGCATCCATCCCGCCTTGCGAAGCGGAGCTTTAGGCCTGCATTTTCTTTCTCCGTTGATAGCATAGGAAAACCACTTTCAAAACACCCCTTTTTTATTAAGTGTTTTAGAATCCTTATAAGAGTTTCCCTAGTAGGCAATCATACTACCCAACTTGTAGTCCTTTGAGAACGATATTCGGGGAGTTTCTCCCTACTTTTATTACTTGATAACGACCGGTGCACTGCCGTCGTACCGCATTTCGCGCTTACTAATTAGCAGTGCTGAAATCGCGCGTCAAGTTTTTGGCGCCGTTGTCGGGGACTGCAAGCGTGTATGATTCGTTCTTCTCAGGAATTAGTCTTTTACTTTTGTTTGTGTTTTCTTTTCTTGCTAGCCTTTCTTGCTATTATTTTTAATTTATTCTTCACCATGCTATTTTCGTTTTCTGTATCATGTGGGAACATTTGAATATCCGATGTCGTTTGTGTGGGGACACATCCCACGCTAGTGATAGGTGTCCCAAATAGTATGGTGTTGTTCAGAAACCGTACGGAGCCCATAAATCTTTTGGCTCCTCTACTGCACCTCCATTGTCGCACTTTTACGCGGTTGCCGCACCTTTGGTGCCGGCAAAGTCGGTAAAGCAGTGTTTATTTTGCAAAAGTAAAGAGCATGCCTTGAAGGACTGTGCGGATTATCTTTGCCAATTGGCGGATGACGATGAGCCGGATATCCGGATTATCCCATCCTCGAATTCCACGAACACAGCTCCTTCCTCTGGTTACGTGTCCCTTCCACCTTCACTTCTTGAAGTCTCTGGAACCGACGCGTGTATCAGTGTCCCTCATGACTCTATTTCTGATGCAACCCCCCATACCTCTTCGGTTCATGTACCACTTAGCGTGGACTTGTGCCCTTATGTGGAGAGTGAGCCCGAACTCTTAAGAAGCACTTCTTCTCCCACTACACACGAAACTACATCTATTTCTGATGGTATCATTGAGGTCAATTTGCAGGATGCTGCAGACCTGCGCAGTGTCGTGCCCACTCTCATGGAGGAGGACAGTCTCGATTGTGCTGAAGCAATCGTTTCGGTCTAGTGCGAGGAAGTCCAAGTTATAGAGGAGGCCATTGCGTGCACTGTTGAGTCTAGTGAAATCTTCGATGATATCATCAGTTTGTCATTGCCGCACCCTATGGGGGATGAAGCAGGGATTATCCCCTCAGATGAGATTTCTTTTAGTTTTTCTTCCAATTTATTTCCTGACCCCCTTTCTTTATGTACAAGGATGCATGATGCCCCTCCTCCGATTGATCAGACCTTATGCATGGAGGAGCCGAAAGCCTGGAGGGATGAGTAAGGTACAGTGAAGGGACATCTTGTTTCCTCATCATCGTTGGTGCTTCCCCATGAGGATTGGTTACAAGGGGGCAAGCGGTTTTTCTTTGAAGACATAATACTGGAGGAGAAGAAGAGAGCGAAAAAGGAGGAGATTTGGGGTTGGAGGCTGAGCATCCTACTTAATTTCCACCCCTACTACCAGGTCCCCGGACCTTTTTCTTTCATCAATTGTTACTACTTCAAATCAGCTTATAGCTGATCTGTTTTAAGCTTGTAATAATAATTAGGATTTATTGACTTTTGCTTATTCCTAGACTTTATAAACTGCTTTATACAGGTATTTAGTCCACCTTAAGGACGGTAAACAAAAGGGCTTCTTGGGAGACAACCCATGGGGGAACCATTCGGTTCCGACCTTTCGTTCAGATTTTTGTTTATTATGTGTTGTTTTGGGCTTTTTGCTAACATCACAGGTTTAAGCTCTCGCTTGGGAGATGAGGAAGGAGCACTTTAAAGAAGGAATTGCCGCACTTCTGGCATGCTAATTCATGAGCATAGGTCCACTCTACCCCTATCATACTTATTCATGAATTCTCTATTTTATTTGGTTTTGATCAAGTCTGGGGGAGAGATCGGTTATGCACGTGCACGCACTTTGCATAGCATGTTAGAATGTGCTGAGTTAGGATTTTTAATTTTGTTGCACATATTGCATACACTTGCACCTAGTTCACGCGTACTTGATCACACGCGCTTTTTGGGTATTACTGCGAGGTTCCCCGCTCGTAAGAATTGGATTGTTAGTGTAGGAGTGAGGGGTAGAGTAAAATGTCGACTCGAGTAGTGCTCTAGTCGAGTGCTCCCGTCACACCTAGAAATTCAATTAGAGTAGAATAAAATTCAATGTTATAATTTAATTATTTCTATTATAGTAGTTGCAATTTATTTTACTCTAGTGGAGAATCCGGTGAATCCAATGGTAGCATAGGGTCGAGTGTAGCAAGATTATTAGTAGCTTATTACTAGGATCGGAAGGACGGATAACCTTTCTCGGTGGCTAGAACTTGCACTAGGCGACTCTTGAAACGATTGCGTTGAATAACTCGTTATAAAGCGTGATGTAGGCCGTTTCTTGATCCGTTTGTGCTTTTGAAATCCTAACCAATGTAATCACCCTTGCAAGCCCACTTGAGCCTACCTATCCTTCTTGTTTAGCTCCACTTAAATTCACCAAAGCCATACGACCAAGCCCATATTCGCACCAACAAATGAGTTGAAAGAAAGTTATATCTCCATCACGTGGTGTTATCTCTGGTGTATGGTGGTTGAAAAAAAATCTAAAGGAGAAGCTTATAAAGTGCTTAAAAAAGAGATATATTTGTCGAGAAGAAAAAATAAAATTAATTGTGCAAAAAGAACTTTCAAATGCAATCTCTCGAAAAAACAATGTGTTGTCGGCTTAGCACACACCTACTGTCCAGTTGAAGTCTGAGGGTGTTGTGTGGTTCATAATTTTCCCGTATTGGTGATTTTATGCTCTCGTGTGCTCAGGTTATGTTGAGTGTGATGCCCATTGTTCTTCTACTTATCTAACCTAAGCTCATCCTAAGCCCAATCTTAACCTATAAGTCCTATTGATTTTAGATATGAGTCATCTCATGCAGTGGAGATAGTGCGAACGTGCAAGCCTATGGACACCGACTTTGATGGATTTCTTAGGAGATTGTCCCGAGCTTTGATTCGAGTAATACTCTACTCATTAGTCAGGCTATTTTCCCTTGTGCGCGACCGAAAGATTCACCGGGATTCACCATCCGAGTAAAGTAGATTTCAAATTACTGTTCTAGAAATAGTTAAATATAATCTTGAGTTAAATTCTATTCTAACGTATTTCTACGCACGTGAGCATGCGACTTCGCATGGGTCTCCACTGCTCAAACTCACTCTAACACCCAATTGTTTAGACGGAGAGCTGAGTAGTTTGCCCGAGACGTGCAAATGGTTAAGTCTGGGGGTGTGATGAGTCCCAATTATATACACTTTTATGGACTCATCCGGGTTAGTTTTCATTCTCTTGTGCGTCATTATCGAGCTATTATTGCATCTATTTCTCTTATGCTCTTGCATGCGCACTTGCGTGCTTCATGCTCCTTTTAGGCCCGTTTTGGTGTGCGTTTGCGCTCCATGTTATTGGGGGTAAGCACATGGTGCTCCCCAATCCTTTTTCTATGTTTGATTGGTGATGGAGGTGTATTCCCAGCTGGATTGTTGTGCTTGCAGGTGGTTGGATCATCTCCTTTTGCCTAGAATTCATGAGTGTGCATATCGCACGGTCATGCATTTTCTTGACGCACGGACGGCTACGGTCGTGTGCTTTCATCTGGGGAGAAAATCGGTGATCTGAATTTGATCGTGCGTTTTTACGCACGGGCGGATTTGCCCGTGCTCGAAGGAAACGCACGATCGCCTGTTTTGACTGATTCTTAGCCAATCTGAATTTGTTTGTGCGTTTTTATGCACGGGCGGATTCGCCCGTGCGTGAGTAAAACGCACGGGCGGATTCTCCCGTGCGTGAGTAAAACGCACGGGCGTTGCTGCTTCTTCCTTAAGCCATTTTAATCGTTAAATAAGGCACGGGCAATGCACGGACGGGCAATGCACGGTCGTGCATTCGCCCGTGCGTGACTAAAATTTTGCCCGTTTAGTATTTAAAGCAGCAAATCTGCTGGAATGGAGGAGACCCGCGGGAAAAGCTTCTAAAGCCCGCCATTTTCGCCCACTTCGCCGCTCCACCACTATTTTGACCTAGGAGGAGCTCTGGTGATCTTTGGCTTGCAAATCTACCGCCAAAGCTCCCTCCTTGGCCTCCTCCATCATCCTTGAGCTCAAGAAAGCCATAGACGGAGAACTTCCGCAGCATTCCAGGTGTCGAACAAGAGCTACCTCAAGCTAGACCACGAAGAAGATGGGGTATAGTAGAGGAAGGTGACAGCTCCTCCGGACCCCGGACGCAACTGAAGACCGAGATGGACAAGGCTTGACAACCCTACGATTCCGGCCGAGAATCTTCTGTAAGATCCCCCTCCCGGAACACAAAACACGGTCGAGGGGAGTCTTATGCCCAGGACAGCCGCCTTGCGGAAGCGCCAGCACACGAGCTAGCCTCCCCCACAAGACGCCTATCCTGCCGGCTAAACCAACTACACAGCGCCAACCCATCAATGAAAGAAAGTATTAAAAGCCAAAGATTCACAATAAGTTATAATGTCCAAATCAGAGTGTAAGAAAGACAGAAAGCTACACAAGCTCCTACAAATCATCAGAGTAATCAGCTAAATGCCCCAAGGGCTACATCTCAAAACACTCACCCGCCTCTGTCACTAACGGCAGCTAAGGTACCATAAACCCCAGCCCTGCGCACCTGACCCGGCTGGCCTCCGGTGCTGAACGCTGCTACACATCTGAACGTGCTCCTAAAAAGAGGGAGGTAGCAACCGTTAGTCATAAAGACTAAGTGGCTTCCCATCCACTCCCCCGGCGACTCCAAGGCACCGGGCGGAAGGAAAGGAAGAAAAGCTGCAATATAACAGTAATATATACAAAGCAGGTGACGGGGAAAGTAAACTAGTATATACACAAATTCTAAGCTAAACAAGTGAAAAAGGGGCTAATCTAATCATGTATGAGCGAGAGTATAATAAAGGTGTGTAACAGTAAATAAACAGTAAGTAAAGCAGGTAAAGCAAGGCAGTAAGAACAGTAGCGACAAGTAATCAATCTCGTACCCTAACTTATATGAATGCCCATACAAACTTATAAGTTAGGATTTCCAGGAATTATAACTCATCATATAAAAGAGCTCATACTAATTTATATGATGAGGATCTGCAAGTGCGTATGCTATGCCATAAATGATTATGCAATGAACTCACTCACACGACTCTGTGCACACAGACCTTTGTAGTTCCCTCTATTTGAGAGGAAGCCAACCTCTCGGGTACCAACCGCTGTGACACACGGTGGTAGCGGACCGGGCTGTCCACTCCTAGGCGGGTAAGCACACTACCAGGCCTAGACCGCACGTACGCCTCGACGCTAAACAACCGCGGAGCTCTGCGTACTCTTTGCTGGAGTCCACCAGGCTTTGAGCTAAATGGAAGGTGTCTTCGAGGAATTGTCGTCCCGACACGCAGACAAGCTGGCCCCTCAGACTCCAACACACCCGCTAAGTCCACGTACCGCGGTCGGTGTGACGACCTGCCTAGTACCGAAGACCTGCCACAGTTATCCAAGAACTAACGGGGCTATCCTCCCCTCGAGCCTCCAGCTCGTCCAACCCAATATACCACACACCTGTCACTCCCACACTGGGAGGAGATACATAAATCCAACCTCACCCTACTATGGCTACTCTTGCCTACTTTAAACGTTATTGCAATTTAGGGTTAATCTTGGACTTCCCGAGGGTTACCCTGTAAGGGGCTCCCTACGGTACTAGGAACTATAATGGGATGACACCCCAAGGTTCCCTTTCTCAAGACACTTAGTATTATTGGTATCTACCCATAAGATTACTCTCTTATCATTTCGCTTGAAGTAAACCTCAGTGCTTTATGACCCTCTAAGGGGAAAGACGATCTTTCGTCAATCCCGAGTACATCCTTACCCATAGCTCACCAAGCACTCTCATCACCTAAACTCCTTTTTGGTGACCTCAACCTCTTCATCCAAATCAGGTACACCAACTACCTCTCATTCCCACCTAATGGTCTACAAGTTGTCTCCATTCTACCGTTTTACTATTCGCAGACCAAATGAGTTATATGAACCACATAAGGGGAGGTACTACAAGTATTCATCCAATTGACTCAAGATTATTACCAGAAGACTATCATGATGTTATAAGGCTAAGCTCGGCTTTTACTCAAGGGTTGTTTCTCATCCAACCTTGTTAGATTCAACATATATATTTAAAAGTTAATACATACTACGCCATCAATCGTTCATTACATAATTTTCCCCAATATATAGGTCAATCACCTCCGAGGTTATATTAAAATCATAATAATAACCTTTACATATAATGTAATTAGGAGCACTATTCAAAAGACAACTGCCTAAAGTTTCATGCACATATTTATTGTCCTAGAGCGTCATCAAACAAGTGATCAATCAAATGGCTAAATTAAACCCAAGACTTCTAAAATTTCTTCTACTCGTCAGGGTTTGCGTCTTAAGTGTTTACACCATATCCCAGCTCATTCGGAATAATCTTGATAGTTATTTACGGCATAATAATTTTATAACCTAATATTGGCAAATCACAGCAAGTTTATATCCGAAAAATTATGAAATTTAAGAGGGATGTCCACATTGTCATCACATTTATCTACCAATTCCAAACATCCTCCGATAACAAAACAAGGTAAATCACCGAAATATATATAAACAAGGATCCATTTGAATTCCGATCTCGCTGAAGCCTCTAGCACAGACTCGCTGCTTTGTTACGATCACAATTTATTAATCACAAAATGACAATAAATATTCATCTAAAAAAATCATGAAATTCTATAGCGATATGCGCATCATCATCAACATCATCTCTACAATTTGTTCTGAACAACAACGGGTATCAATGAAGTTATTCCAAAATTCATCGAGACTTAGGCTACCACGACACCGAATACTAAAACTGAAATTCTGAGAGTTTCACTACACTAAAAATTACGTGTCACCCCATTCTGGAAAGTTATCAACAAGGGCTACAATTTTCATGTTGAACCGAAGTTCCCATTCCAAGTGTTTCATCCTCAAACAAGCTCTACAAGCTGGCTGTATAATACATGACAGCAAACTAACAAACCTTAATTACACAGTCTGTTTTCAAGGGTTATCTAGGGACCTACAGGGCTCCCCAAAATATGTACAGCCACTCATCTCGAAGGATTTTCCGGGATCTACAACTTTCGTGTTGAGCCCGAAACCTGAATCCCACTGTATCATGCCCAAAACTAGACTTGAACACAGCTGCGCGCAGGAAACAGATTTCTGCATCGGTCTGCAGATATAATTTCTGCACGTATCTTAAAGTAAATCTAATGCCATTTGTTCATCTTCTTCCTCCAGCAAGGGGGTAAAATGAACAACGCTAATTCCTCGAATACTCCCTCAAAAGACCACCAATCTTCACGAGATCAAGTCCTCTCTCTTCGTATTGAAGAGAGGGGTTGATTGAAGCAAATCTCACGGCGATCGACGCCCTAGAACAGAAGTTCTAGCGTGGTCTTCTCCTATGGAAACACCATAGCTCACAAGGTTGGGTCCTCTTGGCCCAACATCTCTCCTATGTGATCTAAAGATCTAGCACCAAGGGAGAGGGGAGGAAGTCACCTGATTTCCGGACGACGTTCGCGGCGGTCTCCTTCGAGGCATGGCGGCAGTTGGCCAAAGCTGAATAAAGGGGTCCTGATCCACAAAAATATCAAACATATAATCAGTCAACATTACTCCAAACTAAAAAAAAGAAACAACAGACGGTCGGTCAAGGTAAAAGCCCTAGAGTTATTCACGAGTTTGACTCAAATCTCCTAACAACAATTCTAACTGAAATGAGGAACAAAGATTAGACAACAGAAATTCCAAACAGCCTGCTCATAAAGAAAAGCTACTTCCACGCGAGAAATTGAATACTCCCTGGACACAAAACAAACTAACAGGAGTTTCCCCCAGCAACAATAAAAAGAGAAGTGACAGCAGCTTTAACTGGACAGAAAAACAGCAATAGCCGGCCACAGACAACATCATTAAGATTCTCCAATATGCAGGTAATGGAACAATATTGCAAAGCAACAGTTGGCCAAGAGAAAACTGAAAACTAATTCCCAACAGTGAACCAGCAACACCCACAAGGAAATCAAAAAGAGGAAGACAATAACATGCCATAAATAACAGCCCTAACAGAAGGAGAACAGCCGGTCCATAACTGAAACAAAAGCAGCCGGCTAACCATAAATTGAAGCTAACATGCAACTGGAACTACAACAGCCGACCAACAAAAGGAGAGGAGGAGATATAACAGCTAATACAAAGATAACGATCAAAGTAGCTGCTAAAAAGACCAACAATCATAACAAAAGGGACAGCACAACAGTAAAATCACCATGAGATCTAGCATAGCAATAGGCAAACCAAAAGGAACATATGCATATTATATATTGAGCTGGGCTTTATACAACCAACAAGGAATTCATCACATAGCAGCAGAAAGATCTCCCAAAAGAAAAATTGTATGAATCTGACCCCCAAAGCAGCGGGCATCCAAGACAAAAATAGGTAAATTCCCAAAATCTAGATGTATAGCAGCAGCAACGCCCATCAATTACAGCAATAGGGAAGTAGCAGCGGGTATATCAAAAGAAAAAGGAAAACATACGATGGGTCCTATGGTAGCAGACAACAAATTTTCTTTTCTTGCACAGGTAAAAGCATTTTGCCCTTGTTTTAAATTTGCAATATCATAATGAGGAGCAGCTGTAATCAAACTGGGGTAAGAAGGAAGCAAAAGAAGGAGAAGAGGAAGAAGAGGAAGTTTTCTTGCCGGATAAGGAAGAGGAGAGGTGGTCGGCGGTTTGGAGAGCTCACCGGAGGAGGATGCGCCGAAGAAGCTCGCCGTGAGGAGCGGCGCCGGAGGAGGATGCGCCAGAGGGAGATGATTTCTTGTCGGAGCTCTCGCCGGAGTCGGACTCGCCGGAGGTGGAGGAGAGGAGGTCGACTGGAGGGGAAGCTTGAAGGCGCAGGCACGGGAGGAGGGGAGATCGGGCTGGCGTTTTTTTTTCTAAACCTAAAACTAACGTGTGTATATATATATATATATTATTATTATTAATATTATTATTATATTATTAAAACATTAAGCTATTTCATTCAAACGCCCGCATATCGCTCTTGGGAACTCGTAATTTGTTCCGGATGGGCTTGTTACGACCGTCTCGCTGATACGCATCTATCGGAACCGTCCACGATCAAATCCGAGTTCGTTTGCTCATTTTACGCTCGCCGGAGCGCTTACGGCCTAATTTTACGCCGCATTAAAACTCGTCGGACGACGTCGGAATTTCGAACGGACGACTCGGTTGGACTCGTATCATCATTACGAGTCCAACAAAACTGACTGGGGTCCATTTCGAGGTTGTTTGTTCGATTGCACATTTTTGGGTAAATGAGCTATTTGCAAATCACGTTATAATTTCGCCGATTCTTATCAGAATCGAGCGCGGACAGTTCCGTTGGCCTCGTATGGGTTTCACGAGTCTAACAAAATTGACTGAGGTGAATTCCGAGATCGTTTGGTCAATTTCACCATTTTGGATAAATATGATATTCGCAGACCACGTTATTTAAGCTAACGTACGTACTATAATTCCTTCGAGGCGGCACGCTTCCTTCGAATTTTATCGCTCAAGTTATGCTCTCCAGACGGCTCGGATCCCGATACAGCAAACATCGGGACAAATAATAGAATTGGTACTCGCCGCATTCGACGAGTGCACTTCCCCGGCTCAGGTGCAAGTCTGGCCCTCAGTACACCCCGAGCTCGAGTCACCTCGCTCGACTCAAAAACGCGCACAAGGGGTCTAGCTTGAATCGGGATGTTACAAATCCAATAAACGAAGAAACAATTTCTTCCCCGAAATTTAAGTTGAGGTTAGGGGGGGTCTTCCGAATGGGATCGAAACATACTCACCGTATGCAATTACGGATGATTCACCCTTAACAATATCAAGGTCATTTATACATTCCCAAGCGTTATGTTTTATACATAGGGTTTAGATTGTGCGAGCGCTCTTGTCTTGTCTAGTCATACGAATTAATCGTGGCTCACACTATTTCAACCATAGCTAATAGAAACTACACATAGCCGTCCTAAACAAAAAAAATTCAAAGTGGAACGATATATCGCAGTCCCAAATTAAAATATAAAGAAACTGAAGATGTAAATCGGCCTCAAACCGAAACACATTATATATAATTTATATATATAGCAGCTCTTAGGATTTTAATTGCATACAACAGCCCAAATCTCCTAACTTTTAATCCAGACATTTCACGAACCAGGAGATTTACTTTAGCATAAAACTAGGGAAATTCCGTAAAACTCCAAACACATAATCTCTAGCATAAAGATAAAACCAGGAAAACTTGGAAGAAACCTGTAAGCAATGCAAATCATATAATCTAGAAGGAATCTCTAGCACGACCAAGGGAATTCACCAAAACTCCCATCATCATCAAACAACTGCTATTCATGAAACCAAGAAAACACAAAGCAACTACTAACAATCGACTTTCCCGCCTGCCATGAGTCTTCAGCACACTTCCTCGATACTCTTACTTGGCTCAAATACTATGTCCATAAATTATATATGTTGTCCAGTGCATCGACACAACTACTCTGAATTCCTGGGAATCAGAGGCCAAGTTGAGGGTAATCACATTTTTCTCACAGGCAACACGTCGGGCGAGGTCGATAAGCCAACAAGGCTTCTACAAGGGTTTAGTGTACGTCTCATGACTTCACATGATCCGAAAGCTACTACACGTATTTATAATGAAATTGTATGAATTTGTCAACTTAATAAATCACGCAACAATGCCTTAGCACCACGGTGCTACAATTCTGTATCCTTTATCTTATATCGGACGCTTGCAAACACACCTCTCTGATCAGAAATCGATACAGTTCCCACTTGACAAACTTTAAGGCGTCCCCCAAAATTTGTCATGCGGTCGTCAGATCGACCTTTGATCCTTGAGAGACACCACAACGCTACGTTACAGCTTACTTCCCTACTTAGTCTTCGATTAGAGTGAAGACCTGCTCACCTTTAAGGTACTCACCTCTATTACTCTGGGAGTGAACTCACCGCAACCAAAACTTGGTGTTCAATCAATCCCCCTTGCCTAAGATGAACACACTCATCAAGGAGTGCCAAATTCCAAATACTAAAACATGTAGGCAATTATTCATACAACACGCATCTTCTTCACTTAGCACGGCATCCACTTGATATTAAGTTCCAACAATCGCTATGATCACCTTATAATAAGTCAAGTGCAAGGGCATTAATGCAAAATCCACCAACCAATTCCAGTATCAAGTTATGGCAAGATAACTACAATGGTCAAACACCGTGGGTGTTTGCCGCTTGACTTGAAATGACATCATGTCCTTTCAATCCATCATCTACCCAAAAATGATGTTACTAGCTCAAGGATTCAAGCTCAGGAAGCTTTTATGTTTCCAAATAGTTTCCAAATTCCGCACATGAACATCCGTCAATGCTTATCAATTTGATCCGGTGATATTATGAATCGCTATTGAGGTTCAAAGTAAGGTGAATCCATGACTCTACACCTCGCATGGGTCATAATCAAATCATTCCCTTCTAATAACACACGACCTCGAGTCAATTGTTACTTTTGTCTACTCCCAGATCTACTTAGATTTGCACCGGATTCAAAAAAAATTGGTGCTACTTTTATCTCGTGGTTTAATTCATTTCATTTAAGGGATCCTAAACCGTGAACATAAACCTTATCCAAGGGTTGGGTTTCGGCACAGAGCCTGCAGAGGACTGCCTTATCGAGGCAATACAATCACGCGTACACCTACTTGTACGTATAGAGACATATTCATATCTTACTAAATAAGTAAATGCACTTATCGTCAATAATCCAAATACGTGTTCAATTCACGGCGTGTTTTAACACCCTTGAAGCTAACACCCGTAATGAGAGGTTATCATGAATCTAAGCATCATCGTTCACGTATCACTTAAAGCATGATCTAAGGGAAAACGAAGTCGGCACGAAAATAGGCCAATAAACGAAGGGACAAGCCCCCGTACGTTTTTGGACTAAATTTCTTCCGCCGCCCATATAGTACATTCATCACACGTATGGGCACAAACCTTAGGGGGCATATCTTCCTCGACTTAGAGTTCTTACCCTATAGATCCCCGTATCGACGCACTTATATACTAGCCGTGATGTAGAAATTCAAATTTTTTTTTACGGCGACGACCAAGCTGCATCTCATTGTAATGAGAGCATGCACAAAGAACATCCAATCACCCGGTATAATTATATATGCTTGAACTTAACGTGAACCAATGTGCAAGGCTCGGGATGATTTCCTCTCGACCCGAGTTATGCAGACTACCAAAAGTAGGGCATACTTCACAATGTGATAAATTAAATCAAATTCATCACAAGCGCCCTACCATTCCTGCCAACGACCATCCATGGCATGCATGTTTATTTTATACAAACTCTTAGGATTTTAAATCATCAATCAAGTCATATTAATATTGTTGACTCCACCGCCTAACACTTATTAATTTCCAATGCCAAGTAATTACAACATTAAGGGAATGTTCACCAAAAATTTCCAAACTCAGGGGTAGTTGATCATCATACCCGCAATGCATGCACAAAATTTCATTAACTTCCCAGTTATAATGTTATCACAACAGAGCTGCATATCACCAAAATGTAAATTTACTACTCTCCTCGTTACTTATCCACCTAATCTTAGAACAATATAAAGAAAATGAACATCTTCAAAAATGTTTTTCCTCTCTTATTCCGCTAATAAAATTCCAATCAACCCAAACGTGGCCTTAGCAGTCTGCTTTGCTTAAGGTGAATTATCTTCTCAAGGATCAAAACTTCCAATGTCAAAAATTATAAAGATTCTAACTCCTCAAGGGATCCAAGACGGTACATAACTAGCCCAATAAACGAAGAGATTAGCCTCCATATCTCTTCGACTGAGTTTCTTCCGCCACCAATATAACACATTCGTCCCAACATGAGCCTTCTTTGGATCCAAATTCTTATCATATCTTCTCCATATGAGACCTTCTACATAAATAGAAGTGTGAGGTATCCACGTAGAGTACAAAAAAAAACATGCTTGGTGGTTTCTCACTAAGCTGGTAATCGACTACAAGCACCACTCTCATTGAAGTTGGCCTAATTTTTGTGTAAGGTGACAATATTACTCCATATCTATGGTAGAAATCTCAGGGTGCGAGTCTCCAGCATTTACACTTACATTAAACTCTTCCCTTAGTCACTCAAGGTCACTTATTGCTTGGCCCAATCATCCCCAAGATCAGTATAAGGCTAGGATATGTCACGACATATCTTGCTGAGTCGACCAAAAATGGTATCCTAGTTAGGTTGGCATCAATCCTATGCCAAACCAACTCTAATTGTTGGAATGGGAATACCAATTACTGTCTCGGAGTGAGCCAGCATTTGTTTGTAAGGGTACGAGTTTGGCTTAGGTTGGCACTTTCTATAGGAAATAGCGGACATACTTATTGTGAATTACACATGGGCACACCACTGCTTCCGCTGCATCAGTTTGTCCTCAAACTGATCTAGCTAGCAGGGGTAGCCTAGTGATCTAATGGACTTCTTTATCTCAGGATCGTTGCTAGCTCTGATACCATTTGTAAGATCCCCCTCCCGGAACACAAAACACGGTCGAGGGGAGTCTTATGCCCAGGACAGCCGCCTTGCGGAAGCGCCAGCACACGAGCTAGCCTCCCCCACAAGACGCCTATCCTACCGGCTAAACCAACTACACAGCGCCAACCCATCAATGAAAGAAAGTATTAAAAGCCAAAGATTCACAATAAGTTATAATGTCCAAATCAGAGTGTAAGAAAGACAGAAAGCTACACAAGCTCCTACAAATCATCAGAGTAATCAGCTAAATGCCCCAAGGGCTACATCTCAAAACACTCACCCGCCTCTGTCACTAACGGCAGCTAAGGTACCATAAACCCCAGCCCTGCGCACCTGACCCGGCTGGCCTCCGGTGCTGAACGCTGCTACACATCTGAACGTGCTCCTAAAAAGAGGGAGGTAGCAACCGTTAGTCATAAAGACTAAGTGGCTTCCCATCCGCTCCCCCGGCGACTCCAAGGCACCGGGCGGAAGGAAAGGAAGAAAAGCTGCAATATAACAGTAATATATACAAAGCAGGTGACGGGGAAAGTAAACTAGTATATACACAAATTCTAAGCTACACAAGTGAAAAAGGGGCTAATCTAATCATGTATGAGCGGGAGTATAATAAAGGTGTGTAGCAGTAAATAAACAGTAAGTAAAGCAGGTAAAGCAAGGCAGTAAGAACAGTAGCGACAAGTAATCAATCTCGTACCCTAACTTATATGAATGCCCATACAAACTTATAAGTTAGGATTTCCAGGAATTATAACTCATCATATAAAAGAGCTCATACTAATTTATATGATGAGGATCTGCAAGTGCGTATGCTATGCCATGAATGATTATGCAATGAACTCACTCACACGACTCTGTGCACACAGACCTTTGTAGTTCCCTCTATTTGAGAGGAAGCCAACCTCTCGGGTACCAACCGCTGTGACACACGGTGGTAGCGGACCGGGCTGTCCACTCCTAGGCGGGTAAGCACACTACCAGGCCTAGACCGCACGTACGCCTCGACGCTAAACAACCGCGGAGCTCTGCGTACTCTTTGCTGGAGTCCACCAGGCTTTGAGCTAAGTGGAAGGTGTCTTCGAGGAATTGTCGTCCTGACACGCAGACAAGCTGGCCCCTCAGACTTCAACACACCCGCTAAGTCCACGTACCGCGGTCGGTGTGACGACCTGCCTAGTACCGAAGACCTGCCACAGTTATCCAAGAACTAACGGGGCTATCCTCCCCTCGAGCCTCCAGCTCGTCCAACCCAATATACCACACACCTGTCACTCCCACACTGGGAGGAGATACATAAATCCAACCTTACCCTACTATGGCTACTCTTGCCTACTTTAAACGTTATTGCAATTTAGGGTTAATCTTGGACTTCCCGAGGGTTACCCTGTAAGGGGCTCGCTACGGTACTAGGAACTATAATGGGATGACACCCCAAGGTTCCCTTTCTCAAGACACTTAGTATTATTGGTATCTACCCATAAGATTACTCTCTTATCATTTCGCTTGAAGTAAACCTCAGTGCTTTATGACCCTCTAAGGGGAAAGACGATCTTTCGTCAATCCCGAGCACATCCTTACCCATAGCTCACCAAGCACTCTCATCACCTAAACTCCTTTTTGGTGACCTCAACCTCTTCATCATCCAAATCAGGTACACCAACTACCTCTCATTCCCACCTAATGGTCTACAAGTTGTCTCCATTCTACCGTTTTACTATTCGCAGACCAAATGAGTTATATGAACCACATAAGGGGAGGTACTACAAGTATTCATCCAATTGACTCAAGATTATTACCAGAAGACTATCATGATGTTATAAGGCTAAGCTCGGCTTTTACTCAAGGGTTGTTTCTCATCCAACCTTGTTAGATTCAACATATATATTTAAAAGTTAATACATATTACGCCATCAATCGTTCATTACATAATTTTCCCCAATATATAGGTCAATCACCTCCGATGTTATATTAAAATCATAATAATAACCTTTACATATAATGTAATTAGGAGCACTATTCAAAAGACAACTGCCTAAAGTTTCATGCACATATTTATTGTCTTAGAGCGTCATCAAACAAGTGATCAATCAAATGGCTAAATTAAACCCAAGACTTCTAAAATTTCTTCTACTCGTCAGGGTTTGCGTCTTAAGTGTTTACACCATATCCCAGCTCATTCGGAATAATCTTGATAGTTATTTACGGCACAATAATTTTATAACCTAATATTGGCAAATCACAGCAAGTTTATATCCGAAAAATTATGAAATTTAAGAGGGATGTCCACATTGTCATCACATTTATCTACCAATTCCAAACATCCTCCGATAACAAAACAAGGTAAATCACCGAAATATATATAAACAAGGATCCATTTGAATTCCGGTCTCGCTGAAGCCTCTAGCACAGACTCGCTGCTTTGTTACGATCATAATTTATTAATCACAAAATGACAATAAATATTCATCTAAAAAAATCATGAAATTCTATAGCGATATGCGCATCATCATCAACATCATCTCTACAATTTGTTCTGAACAACAACGGGTATCAGTGAAGTTATTCCAAAATTCATCGAGACTTAGGCTACCACGACACCGAATACTAAAACTGAAATTCTGAGAGTTTCACTACACTAAAAATTACGTGCCACCCCATTCTGGAAAGTTATCAACAAGGGCTACAATTTTCATGTTGAACCGAAGTTCCCATTCCAAGTGTTTCATCCTCAAACAAGCTCTACAAGCTGGCTGTATAATACATGACAGCAAACTAACAAACCTTAATTACACAGTCTGTTTTCAAGGGTTATCTAGGGACCTACAGGGCTCCCCAAAATATGTACAGCCACTCATCTCGAAGGATTTTCCGGGATCTACAACTTTCGTGTTGAGCCCGAAACCTGAATCCCACTGTATCATGCCCAAAACTGGACTTGAACACAGCTGCGCGCAGGAAACAGATTTCTGCATCGGTCTGCAGATATAATTTCTGCACGTATCTTAAAGTAAATCTAATGCCATTTGTTCATCTTCTTCCTCCAGCAAGGGGGTAAAATGAACAACGCTAATTCCTCGAATACTCCCTCAAAAGACCACCAATCTTCACGAGATCAAGTCCTCTCTCTTCGTATTGAAGAGAGGGGTTGATTGAAGCAAATCTCACGACGATCGACGCCCTAGAACAGAAGTTCTAGCGTGGTCTTCTCCTATGGAAACACCATAGCTCACAAGGTTGGGTCCTCTTGGCCCAACATCTCTCCTATGTGATCTAAAGATCTAGCACCAAGGGAGAGGGGAGGAAGTCACCTGATTTCCGGACGACGTTCGCGGCGGTCTCCTCCGAGGCATGGCGGCAGTTGGCCAAAGCTGAATAAAGGGGTCCTGATCCACAAAAATATCAAACATATAATCAGTCAACATTACTCCAAACTAAAAAAAAGAAACAACAGACGGTCGGTCAAGGTAAAAGCCCTAGAGTTATTCACGAGTTTGACTCAAATCTCCTAACAACAATTCTAACTGAAATGAGGAACAAAGATTAGACAACAAAAATTCCAAACAGCCTGCTCATAAATAAAAGCTACTTCCACGCGAGAAATTGAATACTCCCTAGACACAAAACAAACTAACAGGAGTTTCCCCCAGCAACAATAAAAAGAGAAGTGACAGCAACTTTAACTGGACAGAAAAACAGCAATAGCCGGCCACAGACAACATCATTAAGATTCTCCAATATGCAGGTAATGGAACAATATTGCAAAGCAACAGTTGGCCAAGATAAAACTGAAAACTAATTCCCAACAGTGAACCAGCAACACCCACAAGGAAATCAAAAAGAGGAAGACAATAACATGCCATAAATAACAGCCCTAACAGAAGGAGAACAGCCGGTCCATAACTGAAACAAAAGCAGCCGGCTAACCATAAATTGAAGCTAACATGCAACTGGAACTACAACAGCCGACCAACAAAAGGAGAGGAGGAGATATAACAGCTAATACAAAGATAACGATCAAAGTAGCTGCTAAAAAGACCAACAATCATAACAAAAGGGACAACACAACAGTAAAATCACCCTGAGATCTAGCATAGCAATAAGCAAACCAAAAGGAACATATGCATATTATATATTGAGCTGGGCTTTATACAACCAACAAGGAATTCATCACATAGCAGCAGAAAGATCTCCCAAAAGAAAAATTGTATGAATCTGACCCCCAAAGCAGCGGGCATCCAAGACAAAAATAGGTAAATTCCCAAAATCTAGATGTATAGCAGCAACAACGCCCATCAATTACAGCAATAGGGAAGTAGCAACAGGTATATCAAAAGAAAAAGGAAAACATACGATGGGTCCTATGGTAGCAGACAACAAATTTTATTTTCTTGCACAGGTAAAAGCATTTTGCCCTTGTTTTAAATTTGCAATATCATAATGAGGAGCAGCTATAATCAAACTGGGGTAAGAAGGAAGCAAAAGAAGGAGAAGAGGAAGAAGAGGAAGTTTTCTTGCCGGAGAAGGAAGAGGAGAGGTGGTCGGCGGTTTGGAGAGCTCACCGGAGGAGGATGCGCCGAAGAAGCTCGCCGTGAGGAGCGGCGCCGGAGGAGGATGCGCCAGAGGGAGATGATTTCTTGTCGGAGCTCTCGCCGGAGTCGGACTCGCCGGAGGTGGAGGAGAGGAGGTCGACTGGAGGGGAAGCTTGACGGCGCAGGCACGGGAGGAGGGGAGATCGGGCTGGCGTTTTTTTTTCTAAACCTAAAACTAACGTGTGTATATATATATTATTATTATTATTATTATTATTATATTATTAAAACATTAAGCTATTTCATTCAAACGCCCGCATATCGCTCTTGGGAACTCGTAATTTGTTCCGGATGGGCTTGTTACGACCGTCTCGCTGATACGCATCTATCGGAACAGTCCACGATCAAATCCGAGTTCGTTTGCTCATTTTACGCTCGCCGGAGCGCTTACGGCCTAATTTTACGCCGCATTAAAACTCGTCGGACGACGTCGGAATTTCGAACGGACGACTCGGTTGGACTCGTATCATCATTACGAGTCCAACAAAACTGACTGGGGTCCATTTCGAGGTTGTTTGTTGGATTGCACATTTTTGGGTAAATGAGCTATTTGCAAATCACGTTATAATTTCGCCGATTCTTATCAGAATCGAGCGCGGACAGTTCCGTTGGCCTCGTATGGGTTTCACGAGTCTAACAAAAATGACTGAGGTGAATTCCGAGATCGTTTGGTCAATTTCACCATTTTGGATAAATATGATATTCGCAGACCACGTTATTTAAGCTAACGTACGTACTATAATTCCTTCGAGGCGCCACGCTTCCTTCGAATTTTATCGCTCAAGTTATGCTCTCCGGACGGCTCGGATCCCGATACAGCAAACATCGGGACAAAGAATAGAATTGGTACTCGCCGCATTCGACGAGTGCACTTCCCCGGCTCAGGTGCAAGCCTGGCCCTCAGTACACCCCGAGCTCGAGTCACCTCGCTCGACTCAAAAACGCGCACAAGGGGTCTAGCTCGAATCGGGATGTTACAAATCCAATAAACGAAGAAACAATTTTGTCCCCGAAATTTAAGTTGAGGTTAGGGGGGGTCTTCCGAATGGGATCGAAACATACTCACCGTATGCAATTACGGATGATTCACCCTTAACAATATCAAGGTCATTTATACATTCCCAAGCGTTATGTTTTACCCTTAACAATACCTGAAGGGTCTAGCCTGACCCGGGCCCCTAGCCCACTTCAGGTTAAGCCTGACCCCAACAACTGGTCAACAACAAGCCTGCAGGCCGTACACCCCAACCCCTCTCTGGCCCACCACAGGGCACAGCGGGTTGTTGGAGACCGCAGTCCCCCTTCGATGAGAATTGAGCAAGTTAAGCGGCAGCGCGTGGACTTCCCAGGAGGTCACCCATCCCAGAACTACTCCAGCCCGAGCACGCTTAACTATGGAGTACTTTCACTTCTCATCACCAATTGAGCTGCAGCTCAGTTGGTGATGAGAAGTGAAAGAACTCCGTAGTTAAGCGTGCTCGGGTTGGAGTAGTCACGGGATGGGTGACCTCCTGGGAAGTCCACGCGCTGCCGCTTAACTGGCTCAATTCTCATCAAAGGGGGACTGCGGTCTCCAACAACCCGCTGTGCCATGTGGTGGGCCAGAGAGGGGTTGGGGTGTACGGCCTGCAGGCTTGTTGTTGACCAGTTGTTGGGGTCAGGCTTAACCTGAAGGGGGCTAGGGGCCCGGGTCAGGCTAGACCCTTCAGGTGCCGGCAGTTCTGGTGCCAGGGGCCCGGGTCAGGATGGGCCAGGACTGTTACATCTTCAGCATAGTCTTCGAGCTGTGGTTGACTCTTTTCCCCTACGCTTGCTTCAGAGATTTCTTTATATGTATTTGAGATTGTGGATGATATTCATAAACCTTATGTTTTGATTATTATGATTTCATGTTGTTGAGATCTTGTGTTGTTTATGAGATTTGAGGAGCGCCGTAGTCCGCCATCCACTCCACCGCTTGGTATTGCTCCGCACTAGCAATTGCTAGTTGCGTGTTTCGCGACGAGGTGTCTAGGACCCTCATCCGCTAGCCTTCTCGTCCACCCGCTCACCGAAGCACGGCATCGCGGCCGTTGCATTCATCCCGCCTTGCGAAGCGGAGCTTTAGGCCCGCATTTTCTTTCTCCGTTGATAACATAGGAAAACCACTTTCAAAACCCCCCCCCATTTTTATTAAGTGTTTTAGAATCTTCATATGAGTTTCCCTAGTAGGCAAATCATACTACCCAACTTGCAGTCCTTTGAGAATGATATTCGGGGAGTTTCTCCCTACTTTCATTACTTGACAATGACCGGTGCACTGCCGTCGTACCGCATTTCACGCTTGCTAATTAGCAGTGCTGAAATCGCGCGTCACATTCCCCCAGACATAATCTAACCGCAAAATATGTTTTTGTAGCGGCATACGCTTAAGAAGGCTAGGGTGAGAGGTTACCCCATGCTCAGAAATGAGAATACCAGAAAATATGGCGTTTTGTCCTGAATGCGGATGTTCTGCCTTGCTCGAAGAAATATGGACCTGCGACTAAAGAATTCCCAGGCAAAACAAAAATATAATAAAGAAAATAATGAAGAACGATTGAACGGAACCAAGCGGTCCCAATGGGTTGTCTCCCAAGAGCCCTTTTGTTTAACGTCCTTAAAGGTGGACCAAATACCTGTATTAAAGTCTGCAAGCAATAGTTATAATGATTGTTCAAAACTAATTAAGATGGTGCAACACAGCATAGCAAAATAAAGAAGTACAATATCAGAACAGATGACACAACACATCAAAGCCCGGAGACCCCATCACACATCAACTATATGCTGATTTGTGGTGGTTCTCCCCAGTCATGCGAGATGGTTAGAAGGTTAAGGCTTTAGGGCCCAAGGAAGATGTCTCACCCTTGCCCCTAACCTCCTTCTTCTCGGTCGGAGGGCAACAAAGCGCGCCGCGTGCAAAATTCTTTCCTGTTTCAGCCTTTCTACGGAGGGAGAGCGCCAACGAGCAACTTGTGCAGGTTGGGTGTTAGAGTTTGTCGGATTGGGATCAGCTGGGGGCTTCATTTCTGCACCCTCAGAAGAGGGTAGATCAGCCCAATGAACCTGTTTAGATTGTTTACATTTCCCAATAAGAATAAAGAGACCATTTGTAAGGCTCATTGCTCTGCCTTCTCCCATATCTTTCCACAGTTTGGTCTCGCTGCTTTCCTTCGCTATCTCCATCTCTTTATTCATGATCTGCTTTGCTATTTCTTCCTTCAGAGTGATGTTTTCCTCCTCCCTTGGATTCTCCACATCCATGGCTGATTTCACGTCACTGGACCTGCACTTACTCTTACTCACAGAGATGTTAGAAAGACTGGTGACACTGCACAAATCATCGATAGCTGCGGATGACCCTGGAAGGTCTGTCCCGTTGGAAGGTAGGGTGACGCAACCCTTGGCGATGTGGAGGATTGCGCCACTCTCATTCAAGAAAGGGACCCCCAGAATCGGCATGGAATCATTTTCCAATGGGCCTAGAACCTGAAAGTCGGTGACCACAGACGTCCCATTAAGGTTGACCTTGACCTCACATATTTCGCCCTCAGTTTCGACTATTATACCATTAGCCAACACTAGCGACTTCCGGTCCTCAGAGTTCATCGTCAGGTGCAATCTCTCAACATCTTGCAGCGCAAGAATGTTGCGGGATGCCCCAGAGTTGCATAGTCCGGAAACATCATTATTATTAATTATACATCCAACAATACATGGGCTCACTTGGCCACCATCAGCATCTGCAATGCATTTACCCTGCTCCCGCGGGTTCTTTTCTGTATTGCTTGGGAGAGCGCCTTGCGTACACTCGGAGAGCACCTGGGCCAATTGGCCTAGCTGTGTCTCCAAGTTTCGCATTGAAGCAGTTTGATTGGCCATATTTGTTTGAGCCAAATCAACAAACTTCTCCATCATTTCTTCCAATGCGCTATTCCTTTGCGGTGGTGCATTTTGCGTATAAGCCGGTTGTGGTGGCCGCGGTTGGCTACCGGAGGCTTGAGCATCAAATTGATGCGAGCCTCCCTTCCATCGTTGGCCAGGAATGTTTTGTTTCCACGAGAAGTTAGGGTGACTACTCACACCCGGGTTATAAGCATTATTAAATGATGCTCCACGATTTTGATCATTCATATAATTTATACTTTCATCATAAGATAATTCGGTAGGTTGCTCACCTGTGGGACACTCATATGCATGATGCCCCGGGCTTCCACAACCTTGACATGAGATGGCCATTACTGGGGCAGGAGGAAAGGCATGCCTCTTAAGTAGCATGACATTTTCATAAGGTGCTGATGCCATCTCAGCAGATGCACGAGATGTGTTCACCTCAAAGAGTCCCCGAGCATTCCTTGGAGCGTTTCTTCCAGCAGTCCAGAATGAACTATGAATGGCAGTGTCGTGGAGAATCCGCAATGCGTCCTCGGGGGTGTGGTTCATCAGAGTTCCGCCTGCAGCTGCATCTATCATGGCCCTGTAGTTAGGTTCGATTGCAAAGTAAAAATTCTCCACTAGGCTCCATGGTTGCATCTCATGCTGGGGGCATTTCCGGAGAAGGTCCATGAACCTTTCCCATGCTTCTGCGAGAGTCTCCTGATCGTGTTGTCAGAAGGTTGCGATTTCCCTCCTTAAGCTTACAACCTTGTCAACAGGCTGGAACTTTGCCAGAATTTTTGTTTGCAGAGCATCCCAAGTTGTAGCTGTTGAAATTATTGAAGTGATGTGGAAGGTGGCTGGCGGTCTGATTTTGGTGACCGCAGAGACCGCACGGTCTACGCTGGTGCTCTGCCGGTATGGCTCTGCCGGTCTGGTTCTAGCGGTCTGCTGGTTGGCCAGTCTGTTCCTGTTTGTTCCGGTCTCTTCCCGGGTTGTTCTGCTTGGTTGGTCTATCTTCTTTGTAGAAGGCCGGGCGGTCTGTTCTTTTGTAACCGCTGTGACCGGGCGGTTTGTGCTGGGTGATCTGGCGACTTGTCTAGAGTCGGCCAGATGTTCCTTGTTTGCTCTTGGCGATCTAAGGAAGGAGGGTCTTATGTTCGCGCGACTTGTGCGCGGTCTGCTTGCTGATCTGCGGTCTTGGACGGAAGGTTTTCCAAGTGGTGTGATAGCGCGGTCTGCTCTGTGAGACCGGTGGCGATCTGGCGGGTGGTGATTGTATCTCTCTTGCGGCGGTGATGACATCCGTGTTGTCGCCTATAAATAGGTGTGCATGGCCCGTCATTCATAACGAGAACTGTAAGAACTAGAGCCTGGGTTGTTTCATGCGGTCTCAACTTTGAGGTCGGGCGGTCTCAGAAGCGAATTGACTGTTTGTTGTGTTCACAGGTTTGCGGTCAGCAGGTTGCGGTCTCCTTCCTTGGTGATTTCCCAGCGACTTGAATAAACAGTTCGGCAGTGGCTTGTCTGCGGACTGGTTTATGTTGTTCTTGTGCTGTTCGCAGCGAGCTCAGCGATCATGCAACCTTCAGCGGTTAGGCGATCTGAGTTGCGGTCTGGCGACAGCTTCTGTTCTTCGTTCAATTCAATAAGCTCCAGTTCGTGCGGTCTGAGGTGGCGGTCTTGCAGTGCAGGCGGCCTGTCTGTTTTCTGTTCGCTTGTTATTGATTTGGTGGCATCCAGTGGATGGGAGATTTGGTAGCTCGATGTGAAGAATGCTTTCTTATATGGAGAGATTCACAAGGATATCTTCATGATCCAACTGCCGGGCTTCATCTCGGAGGAGTGTCCGGACTACGTCTGCAAACTGAAGAAAGCCTTGTATGGGTTGAAGCAAGCACCTTGGGCGTGGTATGGAAAGATCGCAGAGTATCTTCTATTCTGCGAGTTCTTTGCTTCAGACTCTGATTCTAGCTTGTTCGTCAAGAAGGAGGGAGCGCTTCGGGTTATTGTTCTGCTGTATGTGGATGACATGATTGTCATCGGGAACTCGAAGGAGGCAGCTGCGATGGTGAGAGCCGAGCTTGATATTAGATTTGAGATGAAGGATCTGGGTGAGCTCCACCATTTCCTTGGACTCGAGGTTCAGAGGAGGGAGAGCGGAGTGCTTGTTTCTCAGGCTGGATATGCGGAGCGGATCGTTCAACGATTCGGCATGGAGGAAGGGAAGAGCAGCTTTATACCTCTGGAACACCATCATAAACTTCGGAAGGTTGAGGGGAGAGATCTATCTGATCCGTTGGTGTTCCGAGCTCTGGTTGGGAGCTTGATCTACTTGACCATCACGAGGCTAGATACTGCTTATGCAGTTGGCAAAGTGAGTCAGTACATGGCGGAGCCACGGAAGCCTCATCTTTTGGCGGCAAAAGGAACCTTGAAATATGTGAAGTCGACCTCTGATTTGGGTCTCCTATATAGGAGAGCGTCAAGCTTGGAGTTGCTTGGATACATGGATGCTGATTATGGGGGAGACATGGATGATCGTAGATCAACGTCTTGTTTTGTCTTTATGACAGGCCCCACAGCTATTTCTTGGTGCAGCAAAAAGCAGGACTCAGTGTCTGTATCTACCACAGAAGCGGAATACAAGGCTTCGGCCTTGGCAGCTCAGGAAGTCATTTAGCTCAGGAGGTTAGTGGAGGACATTCATGAGGAGGTTCGAGGTCCCACTATGCTACGCGGGGACAATGAGAGTGCTCTCAAGCTTGTTAATAATCCAGTCTATCACGCGAGGACCAATCATATTGAGATTGAGCACCATTTCATTCGTGAAAAGGTGTTGGGAGGATCTCTTATGGTCGAACATGTTCATAGTGTGGACAATGTTGCAGACATCTTCACAAAGCCGCTGGCGAAGGGACCGTTTTCTCGATTGCGGAGTTTACTCGGGCTAGTTTCCACTTCCCACTTCAAGGGGGAGTGTTGAAATTATTGAAGTGATGTGGAAGGTGGCCGGTAGTCTGATTTTGGTGACCGCAGAGACCGCGCAGTCTGCGGTGGTGCTCTGCTAGTCTGGCTCTGCCGGTCTGGTTCTGGCGGTCTGCTGGTTGACCGGTCTGTTCCTGTTTGTTCCGGTCTCTTCCCGAGTTGTTCTGCTTGGTTGGTCTATCTTCTTTGTAGAAGACCGGGCGGTCTGTTCTTTTGTAACCGCTGTGACCGGGCGGTTTGTGCTGGGTGATCTGGCGACTTGTCTGGAGTCGGCCAGATGTTCCTTGTTTGCTCTTGGCGAGCTAAGGAAGGAGGGTCTTGTGTTCGCGCGACTTCTGCGCGGTCTGCCTGCTGATCTGCGGTCTTGGACGGAAGGTTGTCCAAGTGGTGTGATCGCGTGGTCTACTCTGTGAGATCGCTGGCGATCTGGAGGGTGGTGATTGTATCTCTCTTGCGGCGGTGACGACATCCATCTTGTCGCCAATAAATAGGGGTGCATGGCCCGTCATTCATAACGAGAACTGTAAGAACTAGAGCCCTGGTTGTTTCGTGCAGTCTCAACTTTGAGGTCGGGCAGTCTCGGAAGCGAGTTGACTATTTGTTGTGTTCGCAGGTTTGCGGTCATCAGGTTGCGGTCCCCTTCCTTGGTGATTTCCCAGCGGTTTGAATAAACAGTTCTGCAGCGGCTTGTCTGCGAACTGGTTTATGTTGTTCTTGTGCTGTTCGCAGCGAGCTCAGCGATCAGGCAACCTTCAGCGGTTAGGCGATCTGAGTTGCGGTCTGGCAACAACTTCTGTTCTTCGTTCAATTCAATAAGCTCCAGTTCGTGTGGTATGAGGTGGCGGTCTTGCAGTGCAGGCGACCTGTCTGTTTTCTGTTCGCGCGGTCTCAGGTCAAGTCGGGCGATCTCTGAAGTTCAGCGGTCTGTGCGGTCTCTGCTTGTCAAGCCGCCAGTTTTGTTTTTTGGTGTTTTGTTCTTCTCTCCTTCGTGATTCTTATGAATCATGTCTAGCCATGTATGTCTCGCACTGTAAATGAAGTTTGTGATTCAATAAAGTCTATTGTTCTGCTATGTGGCATTGTGGTTGTTTGGCTATAACTCAGTTGATGCAACTCCTGCTTTCTCCTAAACGATTCAAATCAAAAATTTTAACAGTAGCTTTGCCAGGTGGAATTGTGTGGAGCCATGCTTTCGCCTTGTCGCGGAGGGAGAAGGGAAATAGCCTGAGTTTCACCGTCTCATCAGCAATCCCAGCGTACCGAAATGTTCCGCATATTTCTGTGAATTCAGCCAAGTGAAGATGGGGGTCTTCACTGGCTAACCCAGAGAATTGGGCATTACTGCGGATCATATTCAGGATGGCCGGCTTTATCTCGAAATTGTTGTTAGTGATGTCCGGGCCAAATCCGGGGTACACACTCCCAATAGTGGGCGTAGTGTAGTCTCTCATGGTCCTGGGTCTCGGCCTAGCCACTTCATTTTCATCGGCTACCTGACCACCACCTGGTGCATTTCCCATCCCGGGATTGATCTGATTTTCATTGACATCCATGGTGGCAGCAGCACGGAGACGCGCCCGCATGGTACACTCTATTTCAGGGTCAAATGCTGCAACGTCACCGGGGTCTCGTCTATGCATACACTCACTACAACACAAAAGAAAAAGCTCAAAAACACAAATACCTTTACACTAATTTCCCGAGAAGGACGAATCATACACGCTTGCAGTCCCTGACAACGACGCCAAAAACTTGAGGCGCTATTTCAGCACCTCTAATTAGCAAGCATAAAATGCGGTATGGCGGCAGTGCACTGTTGTTGTCAAGTAATAAAAGTAGGGAGAAATTCCCTGAATATCGTTCTTAAAGGACCGCAAGTTGGGTAGTATGATTTGCTTATTAGGAAATTAATTATGAGGATTACTAAGTTAACAAAAGGGAGTTTGGTTGGTTTTGTAGAGACAAGAAGAAGTAAAACTATATTAACTATGCGGGTCGCAATCACCGCTTTGCTTGGTGGATGAGGTTAATGCATGCCGCGATGCCGTGCTTCGTTTAGCGGATGGACGGTGAGCAAATGGAGGGAATGAGTGCTAATGGTGTTTGAGGGTCAAAGGCACCTCTTCACTCTCACCTCTAGCTTTTGCTAGAGTGAGTTAGCTAGACTGTGTGTATGGAAGTGGAGTGGGGGCGGAGCGCATCACAGCAAAGCATCAAATGAAGAATAAAACAAGAGTAAGCTTACATTCATAAACAAATAGAGGTTAATCCAGTACATTACAACAGTTAAGAGTACATTTCCAAAAAGAGAGAGGGTAGAGGAAACCACGAGATGAGAAGCCTCGCCGTAGATCTTGGCCGGAATGGGGGGTTGTCACGCAACCTCCGAACTCAGTCCTTGGTTGTTTCTGGGGTTCAGAGGCTGTCACTACCTCCAAAAGCCATCCGTCTTCTTCTCAGAGCTGGGTCTCTTCCACTTAGCCCAATGGAGATGCCACACCTTGAAATACTTGCTGTAGATGGCGGGGAATGCTTCCGGGACCCTTGATGGATCTTAGGATAGATGGATGAAGCTTTCCCAAGGAAGGAGATGGATGGATGGAGCATGGAGATGGAAAACGGTGGAAGCTTGCGGAAGAACTCGCGCCCAAATTGTGTTTAATGCCCTAGAATCGCGGAGCGGGTCTTTAAATACAGAGTAGAGTAAACACTGTGCACGATCAGTGGTGCACGACCAGTGGTCATGCGCGAAGGAATGCTTGTGATCGTGCACGGTCAACCTACAGCAGGGGGAAAGATAGGAAATTAACGCACGGTCAGTGGCGCACGATCAGTGGTCATGCGCGAAGTAGTCCTATGATCGTGTGCAGTCAACCTGCAGCAGAGGGGAAGATAGGGAATTAATGTATGACCAGTGGTCGTGCGCCTGATCGTGCGCGAAGGAAAACGCACGATCAGTGGTTTTTTAGGCGAAAATTTGCCCCAATCCATTCCGAGCGTTCACATGATCCTTGTACCTGCATGAAAAACATGCTAGACCACTGATCCGTGCACACCACAGGATCCACAGAATAGGCATAAAGTAATATATAATGAAATCACGCCACGAAGAGGGTAGGGAATGCACTATAATTGAGAATATGAAATGCTATCAATATAAGCATAGAAGAGCAGTAAATGAAGTGCAAAGGACAGGTAAACAACCCAGATGAGCCTGGAAATCGCTATATAAATCGGACTCATCAGTCGGTTAATGTGAAATTTGATGATCTTGTTCCTTATGTAGAAAGACTTTCCGCAGGCAAAGAGGATGATCTTTTACCACCTATGGAGCATGGTGACGAGGAACCTTCCAAAGAAGAGGATGAGGAGGCCAAGGAAGAAGATTATGTACCTCCAAGCGACTTGAAATTTACAAAGGATCATCCACGGGAACTAATAATTGGTGAACCATCCATTGGGGTTAGAACTCACTTTTCTCTTCATGAATCTTATTCAAATATTTGTTTTATTTCCAAAATTGAGCCAAAAATAGTTTCAACCGCTTTAAATGATGAATTTTGGTTTTTGATGATGCTATATTTATAGTTATTTTCACATAATATTTTATTTATAATTAATTTAATTTAATTTAGTTTTAGTTAATTTATCACTAATTTATCTTATTTTTGTATTTTCAGGTAATTTGGGCTGCCAATAGCAATTTCAAGCTCATATGACTAATCAGGAGAATATTTGGAGTATTTCTGCCGAAATCGCAAAGTACACGCCCTCGGTCACGGGCGTGACCTAGGGCGTGACATTTTGTCACGGCCGTGATCCAGCCCCGCGCATTCCAGTTGAAAGAAGTCAGCCGCCACGTCAGATTAAAATTACACGCCCTCTGTCACGGGCGTGACTAAGGGCGTGACCTTAAAGTCACGGGCGTGACTCGCCCAGATTGCATTCATTTCAGCCAGCAATCAACTCCCGCCGTTTCTAGCTTACACGCCCTCGGTCACGGGCGTGACCGATGCCGTGACTTTTCTGCAACCGCCAGATTAACTCCAGATCGCGGCGTTTCCCGCCGTTTCCAGACCCGTTCAAGACACGCCCTTGGTCACGGGCGTGACCGAGGCCGTGACCCGCCGTGCAATTGATTTTTGGCGGTTCCTTTTCCCCAACGTCCCGGGCTTTCATGACAGTAGTTACGCAGCTTACACGCCCTTGGTCACGGGCGTGACCAAGGGCGTGACTCCCCGTTTTTTCATCTATAAAAGGCAGCAATCTCCAGAAGTCGGGGTGTGCAATTTTGGAGCTTAATTTCAGCTTTAGTTTACTGCTTTTATGTTCTAGCTACTTTTTCCTAAAGTTGTAAGTTTTTATTATTGCTATTTTAATTCAAGTATTGTTGTTTTCTTAATCATGTCTTTTTCCTCTTCTACTTGTATTCCCATCACTATGATGAGTAGCTAAATTTCCTTTAGCACTTGGTTATGATGAACTTTGGAATAAAATAAAATATGTTTTGAATCTTTCTAATTAGCAAACTCTCGTTTTGTTTATCTTCGATTTATCTTTGAATTATTTTGTTTTGATTTCATATGTCCGGAATATGACTTTCAATCTATGATTCGTTTGCTAGTGATCGAGAGATCCATGCGAACGAGGAGATCACTCAAAGATAAAAAGAGTTGTATGCATTCCTCGAGAGAGGGTGACACAAATCTTTCGGATTGGAGTCAAATCCAATAGTGGGGTTCACCGCTTAAAGCGAGCTTAGGGGGTTTCGACTGGCCGAGGGGTCTTAATCGATCAACCTAAGGTTAGGTGGTAGTTCTCTCGAGAGAGGCTCTACCATATTTTGGGAACCTCCACGGTCGAGGATATTTCAATAAGAGTTTGCGGTTTCATCTTTTATAAAATTATATTTTATTCCAAAGGGATTCAAGACCAGGTGCTAATCCTTTTAATCATAATCTTTCTTCGTAGTTAATTTTCTCCAAATTGTTTTTCCAAAACAAACCCAACTTTCGATCGATAAAATAATAGCTCTTCTTTGTGAGTAGAAGTACTCAACAAGCCCGGAAAAATACGACACTTGATTTTCTAAAATCCTATACTATAAAGCGATAGGTACACTTGCCTTATCAAATTATACGTGGATAATATTTTAATTTTGCGCAGCGTGAATTTATCTCATCAAGTTTTTGGCGCCGTTGCCGGGGACTAATTGTTGATATTTTGAAAGCTTAGTTCTATTAATTTTATCATTTTTTTTTCTTCTCTCTTTTCTACGTTTTTCTGTTTGGTGTATGACCCGAAGGAATCCGTCCGATCTTCTTGAATTGGATCCGGAAATCGAGCAAACCATTCGGCGACGCTTAAGATTCCAACGACCAAGTTCTCAAGATCCGATTGAGGAATCCGTAGGTGACACTTCCTTTCCGAATACTCTTCCTTCTTCATCTTCTTTTTCTTCCCCCTCCTTTTCTACCTCTTCTAATATGGGTGATCCAAATCCGGATGAGGTCGCGCAACGGACTATGTCCTATTATGCCCGGCCTAATCTAGAGGATACCACTTCTAGTATTGTTCGACCTGCTATAGCGAACAATAATTTTGAATTAAAGCCGTGCATCATTCAAATGGTACAACAATATGTACAATTTGATGGGCTTCAAGATGAGGATCCCAACGCGCATATTTTTAGTTTTCTAGAAATATGCGATACTTTCAAAATTAACGGGGTATCCGATGACGCAATAAGGCTTCGGCTTTTTCCTTTCTCCTTGCGCAATAAAGCTAAGCAGTGGCTCAGTTCTCTTCCAAGAGGATCTATCACCACATGGGCCCAAATGACGGAACAATTTCTCACGAAATATTTTCCGCCCGCTAAATCGGCTCAATTGCGTAAGGATATCATTTCTTTCTCCCAAGTTGAAACGGAAACACTTTATGATACTTGGGAGCGATTTAAGGAATATTTGCGCCGATGCCCCCATCATGCAATCCCCGATTGGTTGCAAATTCAGACATTCTATAACGGCCTAAATTCTCAAACGCGTCAAATGATTGATGCCGCCGCCGGTGGTACCTTGAATAACAAAACACCGGCAGGAGCGCAAGAGCTTTTAGAGAGTATGGCCATGAATACGTATCAATGGAGTACACCTCGGTCGCGCTCAAATAAACCGGCCGGGCTGTATGAAGTTCATGCAATTTCAAATTTATCTGTCCAGGTTGAGCTTTTAAATAGAAAAATAGAAGAGATGACTGCTTCCTCTTCTACACCTACCTGGGGATCCCCCTCCACCATTGCCGAACATGTGGATTACATGGGTAATCCGAATCGGCCAAACATTAATTCGGGTAACACTCATTATGGTAACACATATCACCCGGGTTTCCGTAACCACCCAAATTTCTCTTGGAGTAATCCAGGGAATGCGGCACAACCCCCAAACACAATTCCACCTGGTTTTCCTCCACCACAAGCTCCAAAATCTCCCTCCCTTGAGGAGGTTTTCACCAAATATGCAGCAAATAACGATGCAAATATTCGGAATCTTACCGGATCTGTTCGCAATTTGGAGAATCAAATTGGGCAAATCGCGAAGATGCTCTCCGATCGCCAGCAGGGAGCACTTCCAGGCAATACGGAGCCCAACCCAAAGGAGCAAGCAAAGGCTATCACGCTACGAAGCGGGAAGGAGGTAACTACCCCTTCACAATTGGTTGAACCAGAGGTAACAATTTCTTCATCTTCTCCTTCTCCTCAAGTTTCAACGCAAAATAAAATTAAGGAATTTCAACCACCACTTCCCTATCCGTCTAAATTAAAAAAGGATCGAAATGATGAGCATTACGGTAAATTTTTAGATATGTTTAAACAAATTCAAATTAATCTACCATTTTGCGAAGCTATCGCGCAAATGCCGAAGTATGCTAAATACCTCAAAGATCTTTTGTCTAATAAAAAGAAACTTGAGGATATTTCTACCATTCAATTGAACGAGGAATGCTCAGCAGTTTTACTTAATAAATTGCCTAAGAAATTAACCGATCCGGGTAGTTTCTCAATTCCATGTTTATTTGGCGATTTCTTAGTAAAACATGCATTGGCCGATCTAGGCGCCTCTATAAATTTGATGCCTTATTCTCTTTTCCAAAAATTGGGTTTAGGAGAACCTAATCCCACGAGAATGAGCATCCAATTGGCGGATCGTTCCATAAAATACCCAATGGGTATTATCGAGGATGTGCTTGTCAAGGTTGATAAATTTATCTTTCCGGTAGATTTTGTCATCCTTGACATAGATGAGGACGCCGAGGTACCACTCATTCTCGGTCGCCCTTTTCTTGCCACCTCGCGCGCAATAATTGATGTTAGTAACGGTAAACTTCTCCTTAGAGTCGGAGATGAGGAAGTTACCTTTACTATAAATTCTTCTATGAAAAATACGCTCTCAAATGACGACTCTTGTTTTTTCTTGGAGGCTTCACCTGATGAAGACTCAATTTTATTTTCTGAATATATTTCACCGTCATCTTTCTATGATGAAGAATTTGAAAATCTCGAACTTATTTCTCATGAAATTATTGACGGCACGATCACTCACGAACCTATTTTTGAAATTTTAGAATTAAGTAGTGATCGATTAAAAACTTCTTATGAGGAACCTCCCGTAGTAGAATTAAAACAATTGCCTAATCATTTAGAATATTTATTTCTAGCGGAGGATTCTAAGCTTCCCGTAATCGTGTCGGCGTTTCTGTCCGATGAAGAAAAATTAAAATTATTAAATGTTTTAAAACTTCATCGCCGCGCAATTGCGTGGAAAATTACGGATTTAAAAGGGATTAATCCCTCCTTTTGTACGCATAAAATTTTATTAGAAGAAAATTCACGTAAATCTATTCAACCTCAACGCCGCCTCAATCCTAATATGAAGGAGGTGGTTAAGGCGGAGGTAATTAAATTATTAGATGCGGGCATCATCTATCCAATTTCGGATAGCTCTTGGGTTAGTCCGGTCCAAGTGGTGCCAAAGAAAGGAGGATTAACGGTAGTGCCAAACGAAAAAAATGAATTAATCCCAACTAGAACCGTTACCGGATGGCGGGTTTGTATTGATTATCGCAAATTAAATGATGCGACCCGTAAGGATCATTTTCCTTTACCGTTCATCGACCAAATCCTTGAACGATTATCCGGACAATCGTTTTATTGTTTTCTTGACAGTCTCTCAGGGTATTTTCAAATCCCAATTGCGCCCGAGGACCAAGAGAAAACAACCTTCACTTGTCCGTTTGGCACCTTCGCCTATCGTAGGATGCCATTTGGGTTATGCAATGCGCCGGCTACATTCCAAAGATGTATGCTAGCAATTTTTGACGAGCTAGTGGAGGATATTATGGAAGTTTTTATGGATGATTTCTCCGTTTTCGGAGATTCATTTGATTTATGTTTGACTAACCTTTCCCGCGTTCTCCAAAGATGTGAGGAGACAAATTTAGTGTTAAATTGGGAGAAGTGCCATTTTATGGTACGAGAAGGTTTAGTTTTAGGCCACAAAATTTCTAGTAAGGGTATAGAGGTAGATAAAGCTAAAATTGAAACTATAGAAAAATTACCTCCCCCTTCAAATGTTAAGGCCGTACGTAGTTTTCTTGGGCATGCCGGTTTCTATCGCCGGTTTATAAAAGACTTTTCTAAAATAACCAAGCCCCTCACTCACTTATTAGAAAAAGATGCACCGTTTATTTTTGATGAAAATTGTTTGCATTCTTTTTCTATTATTAAAGAAAAATTAATAAACGCTCCTATTATGATAGCTCCCAATTGGGATCTTTCTTTTGAGATTATGTGCGACGCTAGTAGTTTTGCCGTTGGTGCAGTCCTAGGACAACGCATAAATAAAAATTTTCATCCTATTTATTATGCGAGCAAGACACTTACCGACGCACAAGAGAATTACACAACAACCGAGAAAGAGCTTTTAGCCGTGATTTTTGCTTTTGATAAATTTCGCTCTTATCTTACTTTATCTAAAGTAATTGTTTTTACTGATCACTCGGCTTTACGTTATTTGCTAACAAAAACTGATGCCAAACCAAGGTTGATTAGGTGGATCTTACTTTTACAAGAATTTGATTTGGAGATCCGGGACAAACGGGGAGCGGAAAATTTGGCGGCGGATCATCTTTCTCGGTTGGAGAATCCCAATTCGGAGGAGCTCATAGAGGAAGAAATTAGTGATACTTTTCCTGAGGAACGCCTCCTCGTTATTCATAAGGTAATAGATCTCCCCACCCCTTGGTTCGCCGATTTCGCAAACTACCTTGTTGCGAGATTTCTCCCAAAAGATTTTTCCTATCAAGAAAAGAAGAAATTCTTTTCCGATTTGAAAAATTATTTTTGGGAGGATCCGTTCCTTTTTCGAGTTTGTGCGGACCAAGTGGTGCGGAGGTGTGTATCTCATGAGGAGGGCGCTCAAATTTTAAAGCATTGCCACGAGGGACCCGCCGGCGGGCATTATAAAGCAAATCGGACGGCACGGAAGGTACTTGAAGCGGGCTTCTATTGGCCGAGCATCTTCAAAGACGCTCACGCACATGTAAGTCGTTGTGAACAATGCCAACGCTCAGGTAATATCTCCCGTCTTGATGAAATGCCCTTAAAATCTATTTTAGAAATTGAGGTTTTTGATTTATGGGGGATCGATTTTGTCGGCCCGCTACCAGTTTCTTTTGGAAATCGATATATTTTGGTAGCGGTCGATTACGTGTCTAGGTGGGCGGAAGCGCAAGCCCTTCCCACCAATGATGCCCGAGTCGTAACCCAATTTCTCAAAAAACTCTTTTCGCGATTTGGAGCACCGCGGGCGATAATTAGCGATAGGGGAACTCATTTTTGTAACGCCCAATTCACTAAAGTTTTATCTAAATATGGCGTTACACATAGGATGGCCACCCCATATCACCCTCAAACAAGTGGCCAAGTAGAAGTGGTTAACCGTGAATTAAAACGAATTTTAGAAAAAACGGTTTCCACCAATAGGAAAGATTGGTCGCATAAACTCGATGATGCTTTATGGGCCTATCGGACCGCGTACAAGACCGCTATCGGTTGTACGCCGTATCGATTGGTCTATGGGAAAGCATGTCATTTATCGGTCGAACTTGAGCATCGCGCCTTTTGGGCGCTTAAATTTCTTAATCTAGATAGCAATATTGCTTCCGAGCTCCGCAAGTTCCAACTTAACGAGCTCGATGAGTGGCGCTCCCTTGCTTATGAAAGTAATAAATTATACAAAGAGCGCACTAAATTTTATCATGATAAGAAACTTAGGAATCCTAAAACTTTTCGACCGGGAGACCAAGTTCTCCTCTATAACTCGCGCTTACGACTTTTTCCGGGAAAACTTAAGTCCCGTTGGTCCGGCCCCTTTATCGTCAAAGAGGTTTGGCCCTACGGGACCGTTTCAATAACACATCCTGAAAAAGGTGAATTTAAAGTGAATGGGCACCGGTTGAAATTATTTTTCACCGGCGATAATTTTCATGAGCACCGGGAGGAAATTCTCCTTCCGAACCCCTAAATCGGCGTGCCACTATGGTCGAGCTCAACGACCGTAACCAAAGCGCTCTTGGGAGGCAACCCATGTTTTTATTTTATTTTTATTTTTATTTTATTTTTCTTCCGTTTAAAAATTTTTTAGTATTTTTATTCTTGTTTTTTTAAAAGAAAATAAAATAAAAAAAAACATATAAAAATAAAAAAAAACAAAAAAAAAATGAAAAAGAAAAAAACAAATAAAAATGTTATTATTCTATTTTTAGGTTTTTGCAGGTTTGGAGGAGATTTGCGAGATAACGGTCACTCGCACATACGCATGAAACTCCGCTCTCCAAGTCGGTACTTTATTTTTAGTATTCTTCTTTTTATTTTATTACCTTGATATTATTTTTTTTATTTTTTTTGTTTTATTTTCAAAAAAAAAAAAGATAAAAAATTACAAAACCAAACTAAAAAAAAATATTTCTAAAAAAAAGTCTCAGTCACGGCCTCAGTCACGGCCGTGACCAGGGCGTGGCGCATTACGATTCGTTTTTCTGGCGAATCTCTCGACAAGTTGCACTCCAATCCGTCTTCCATAAATGTCACGGGCGTGACCAACCATGGTCACGGGCGTGACATCAACGGAAGGACATTTTGGCCTGAGCCGGCACTCACGGGCTAAGTTTGGGATGTCACGCCCGTGACAACTCGAGTCACGCCCGTGACATTTGAAGGTCACGGTCGTGACTCGTCCCGCTGGCGCATCACCTCCACCGCACCAGGTCAAAGATTCTCTTTGACTGTCACGCCCGTGACAGTCAAGTCACGCCCATGGTCACGGGCGTGACCCTGAGCGCTGACACCTCGGGAACCGATTTTTGACCGGCGAGCATTGGATTCCCTGCTCTCTTTGATTTCGCCAGTTACACGCCCTTGGTCACGGGCGTGACCGAGGGCGTGACTTGATAAAATTCCACTTTTTGACCGGTCAAGCATAGGATTCCTCCCTCCCGCCAGATATCACGTGTCGCCTCTTACACGCCCTAGGTCACGGGCGTGACCGAGGGCGTGACACCTAAATTTTCACCTATTTAAAGGCCACTTTCCCCTCTCTTTTCTCCACACCTTGTCCACCATCTCTCCCTTCTTTTCTCTCATCTTTGGCCGATTACTTCATTTCTTCCTTCCAAATGGCCGGCCGCCGCCGCAATCACGCCATTGGCGGATCCTCCTCTTCACTCCCCGATGAAACTTTTGATGCGGAGGCTATGCTCAATTTTTCCCATCCCACTCATCAAGACCGAAGTACCCGCCTCCGTGGGAAAGAATTTGGAGTTTTCCGCGTCATCGATTGGAACGTTCTCACCACCCTCGGGCAGGCGAACGCGGTGCGAGATCTACTCACTACTCCGGGGTGGGCTCCTTTCTTCTCCATTTCGGAGCCGGCGTACTACGAGCTGACGGTGGAGTTTTTCTCTTCGTTTGATTTCCACTGGGCCGGGGCCGACAACGTGCTTGAATTCCGAATGGGTGGGCTTTCGCAAACTCTTCCTTTGCGTCAGTTCAACGTTCTCATGGGCTTCTGCGACGAGGCCTTCACTCTTACGGAGGCCTACACCGCTCTCCCCCTTGATTTCCCTCGTGAGTATAACCTTCCCGGATTTTGGGCGGAAATCAGTAACGACCCCAATCCATATTCGCCTAAAAAATCCAAGGGTAGTCATCTCCTCTCCCCCGCCTTACGCTATCTCCACTATCTCCTCACTTTCACACTTTCCGCTCGCGGCGATAGCCATGGAGTGGTGACCCGCGCGGACCTGTTATATTTATATAGCATGCACGAACGAGTCCCCCTCAATCTTGGTTCGGCGCTAGCGATGTTTTTTCGGCATCAGGCCGAAAATCGGAGGCTTAGTGCGCTTCATGGCGGTTCGTTTGTTACTTATTTGGCCAAGCGTTTGGAGCTCTGGGATGCACTTCCTCCCATGTCTCCACTCCAAACGCCTGCGCCTATCACATTCCAAAACCTCCGAGCCCTTGGTTTGATGCGTCGGCGTGGCCGCGAGTACGAGGCCGTTCCTGGCGAAGTGGGTGGCGACCCGATCGATCTTGATTTCGAAGCTGATTCGGGTGGCGTTGCTCCAGCTCCGCAGTTTCCACAGCCGCCACAGCAGCATTTTCCCCCTGCGCCCGACTCATCCACTTATTTCGATCAGCAGTTTGGGCGGATCCACACTCATTTGGATCAGATTCAGACAGAGCAGCTGTCCATGCGCACTCATTTTGACACACGTTTTGATACCCTCGAGCAGCGCCATGCTTCTTCTATGGAGCATCTGCAGCGGGAATTTGCTGATCTGCGTGCTTATTATCAGCAGGAGGACGACGACGATGATGCTTAGAGTTTTTTTTTTATTTTTGGTCGTCTGTATCTTTTATTTTCTGTCCCGCACCTTTATTTTTGTTTTATTTCTCTTTTATTCCTGTCAAAATATTCAAAATATAAAAAGAAAGAGTTTTACTTCCTGTTTTTCTTCAGGATGGCTTGGGTATTGATTTGCTCTTCATCAGGGAAGTTTCCTCTCCTTTACTCGCACTTCTTTCTAAAACATTGGGGACACTGTTTTATCTTAAGTATGGGGGAGGGTATTTCACGTCGGTTTTATTGCAAAGCAACACCCAAAATTTTTATCAAAAAAAAAAAATTTAAAAAAATTAAAAAAATCTACAAACAAAAACTATATAGTTTTCTTAATATTTCTATATTTACTTGTTTGCAAAATTCTTAGTAGATTTACTTTTACATAGTGTTGTAGAAAATTTTATATACTTTATTAGATTTTGAATTTTGGAGTAAAATTGTTGACTCGTGCAGTGTTCTAGTTACGCGCACGCGTTAGTAGGATCTCATGTCGAATTAACTATTCAGCATAAAATTAGATTTATGATTTTCTAACTGCGTAGAATATTTTTGTTTTACTTTTAATTTGAAATCGGTAGAATCCAAAAATGCTTTAAGTGAGTATGTAGAAGTTTACTGGAGAAATAGTACCCAATTTGAACGGAAGGGTATTCTTTCTCGATGTCTAGAACTTGCCTCTAGCGACTCTCAAGACATTTGCATAAGTTAGATTCATGAGCATGAAAATGATTTAGGCCATCTCTTGATTCGTTTGAGCCTTTGCATTCCATGCCATAAAATCTTAACCGTTGCTAGCCATTTTGTGCTTTTTACCGTTTCTTTTGTAAGCCCCACTCATTTTCACCAAAGCCAAATAGCCTGCCTATGGTGCACGCTTGAATTTTAGAGCTTTATTTGTTGCTAGCTTGTGTTTCTTATTTGTGAAAATGGTGATTTTAATTTTGCTATCATTTTGCTGCAAAAGAAGAAAAAAAAATGAAAAAAAAATGAAGAAAAAAAAATAAGAAAAAAATATTGAGAAAAAATTTGCAGAGTGCATTTTTGACCCTTACCTTTATATTTCAAAATTATTTGGGGTATAAAAATTATTTAGCATACAAGTTTTTGCAAAGCTCTTCTTTTTGTTTTAAGTGTGCCTTAACCCTTCACGTTTATCTTTTGATATCCGCACCTTGAACCTAAGCCACATTTCAACCTAATTAAGTCCTATTGATTCGTGCTTATGAGTTAAACTAGTGCCGTGGCGAGAGTGTGAAAGGGCAAGCCTATGGCCATCGTCATTGATGGATTTCTTTGGAGGCTATCCCGAACATTGATTTTGTGTAATATTGATCTTAGTAAACACGCTACCCGCTCCTTAAATATCATTTTAGGATTTACCGGATTTTCAATTTAAAAGTAGTAACAATATGTTATAACGCATTTTTGAAAATTATAAGCTAATCTTTATGCTGAATAGGTTTTTCTACTAGAATTTCTACATGCTTAGGCGCAAGACTTCGCATTTTTACTCTTTAGGTTCAAAATTCTTTTCTTGTATTTAAATTTTTCTACTCCTATGGAAAGTTGTTTGCTCGGGACTAGCAAACGAATAAGTATGGGGGTATTTGATGATGCTATATTTATAGTTATTTTCACATAATATTTTATTTATAATTAATTTAATTTAATTTAGTTTTAGTTAATTTATCACTAATTTATCTTATTTTTGTATTTTCAGGTAATTTGGGCTGCCAATAGCAATTTCAAGCTCATATGACTAATCAGGAGAATATTTGGAGTATTTCTGCCGAAATTACAACGTACACGCCCTCGGTTACGGGCGTGACCTAGGGCGTGACATTTTGTCACGGCCGTGATCCAGCCCCGCGCATTCCAGTTGAAAGAAGTCAGCCGCCACGTCAGATTAAAATTACACGCCCTCTATCACGGGCGTGACTAAGGGCGTGACCTTAAAGTCACGGGCGTGACTCGCCCGGATTGCATTCATTTCAGCCAGCAATCAACTCCCGCCGTTTCTAGCTTACACGCCCTCGGTCACGGGCGTGACCGATGCCGTGACTTTTCTGCAACCGCCAGGTTAACTCCAGATCGCGGCGTTTCCCGCCGTTTCCAGACCCGTTCAAGACACGCCCTTGGTCACGGGCGTGACCGAGGCCGTGACCCGCCGTGCAATTGATTTTTGGCGGTTCCTTTTCCCCAACGTCCCGGGCTTTCATGATAGTAGTTACGCAGCTTACACGCCCTTGATCACGGGCGTGACCAAGGGCGTGACTCCCCATTTTTTCATCTATAAAAGGCAGCAATCTCCAGAAGTCGGGGTGTGCAATTTTGGAGCTTAATTTCAGCTTTAGTTTACTGCTTTTATGTTCTAGCTACTTTTTCCTAAAGTTGTAAGTTTTTATTATTGCTATTTTAATTCAAGTATTGTTGTTTTCTTAATCATGTCTTTTTCCTCTTCTACTTGTATTCCCATCACTATGATGAGTAGCTAAATTTCCTTTAGCACTTGGTCATGATGAACTTTGGAATAAAATAAAATATGTTTTGAATCTTTCTAATTAGCAAACTCTCGTTTTGTTTATCTTCGATTTATCTTTGAATTATTTGGTTTTGATTTCATATGTCCGGAATATGACTTTCAATCTATGATTCGTTTGCTAGTGATCGAGAGATCCATGCGAACGAGGAGATCACTCAAAGATAAAAAGAGTTGTATGCATTCCTCGAGAGAGGGTGACACAAATCTTTCGGATTGGAGTCAAATCCAATAGTGGGGTTCACTGCTTAAAGCGAGCTTAGGGGGTTTCGACTAGCCGAGGGGTCTTAATCGATCAACCTAAGGTTAGGTGGTAGTTCTCTCGAGAGAGGCTCTACCATATTTTGGGAACCTCCACGGTCGAGGATATTTCAATAAGAGTTTGCGGTTTCATCTTTTATAAAATTATATTTTATTCCAAAGGGATTCAAGACCAGGTGCTAATCCTTTTAATCATAATCTTTCTTCGTAGTTAATTTTCTCCAAATTGTTTTTCCAAAACAAACCCAACTTTCGATCGATAAAATAATAGCTCTTCTTTGTGAGTAGAAGTACTCAACAAGCCCGGAAAAATACGACACTTGATTTTCTAAAATCCTATACTATAAAGCGATAGGTACACTTGCCTTATCAAATTATACGTGGATAATATTTTAATTTTGCGCAGCGTGAATTTATCTCATCAGTTTTTGTCTATGAATGAAGAGTTAGAATAATTTGAGCATCATAATGTTTGGAAATTAGTAAAAAGACCATCTAATCACCCAGTTGTATGTGTAAAATGGATTTTTAAAAATAAATTAGATGGTGATTCTAGAATAACTAGAGATAAAGCACGCTTAGTAGCACAAAGATATTCACAAATCAAGGTGATAGATTTTGATGAAACTGTTGCACCCGTTGCAAGATTGGAATCTATACAAATTTTTCTAGCGTTTGCAAGCTTTAAAAGAATAAAATTATAATGGATGTAAAAAGTGCTTTTCTAAACGGGTTTATAAAAGAAGAACTTTATGTTGAACAACCCCCCGGTTTAATTAGCGAAAAATTTCCCAATCATGTTTATAAACTAGAAAAAGCGCTTTATGGTTTAAAACTTGCGCCCCGTGCATGGTATGAAAGACTTACATCATTTTGATTAAAGCATGGTTATATTATGGGAAGTGCCGATAATACTCTCTTCATTAAGCACAATAATGATGATATGATTATTTTGCAAATATATGTTGATGATATAATCTTTGGATCTACTAATGATGAGTTGTGTAATGAAGTTATTTTAGTGATGAAAAACGAATTTGAAATGAGTCTAGTAGGAGAAATTTCTTATTTTCTTGGTTTTCAAATATCACAAAGAAATGATGGTATTTTTATATGTCAATCTAAATATGTCCATGATATGCTTAAACGCTTTGGATTTGAAAACCTTAAACATGCTTCTACACCAATGAGTGCATCACTAAAATTAGGAAAAGATGAATCGGAAATTTCAATTGATCAAACTTTATATAGAGGAATGATAGGATCTCTACTTTATCTAAGTGCAACTAGACCCGATATTATGTTTATCGTATGTTTATGTGCTCGATTTCAAGCCAATACAAAAGAATCTCATTTAAAAGCGGTAAAACGCATTTTTAGATATTAAATTGGGTCAACTTGATTAGGATTATGGTACCCGCACAATAATTTACTTACACTTCACGACTATTCTGATTCGGACTATTCTGGATGCTCACTTGATAGAAAAAGCACTAACAATACTTACCATTTTCTAGGACCTTCATTAGTTGCATGGTCTAGTAGGAAACAATATTCGGTTGCACTCTCCACCACGTAGGCCAAATACATTGCACTAGGGAGTTGTTGTGCACAAGCACTATGGATGATCCAAAATCTAAAGGACTTTGGTTTTCATCTAAAATATATTGAATTAAAATGTGACAACAAAAGTGTCATTGATATTAAAAATAATCTGGTACACCATTCTAGATCCAAACATATAGATGTACGACATCATTTCATAAGGGATCACATTAAAAAGGAAAATGTTAGAATAAGTTTCATTGGCACGCACTCTCAACTTGCTAATATTTTTACTCAACCTCTTCCCGATGCAAGGTTTCAAATGTTAAGGTTGGAATTAGGAGTCTTAGACATCTTAGGATGAGTTATATGAAAAACGCTAAAGTTTTATGCAACTTGAGCAATCAAGATATCTCTAAAATTACAAAATTTCTGCATAAGACTACTCTTAAGACTCTTAATAAATATCAAAAAACATAATTTTAAAATTCTCAATATTTCACTCACTGTTTGCCGCGTTAGCGCTAGCTTCTATGCTAGCATGAGTCTTCAATTTTTCTAATTTTTAAAATTTCTAAAAATCTATAGAAATATGTTAGATTGTATGTACTATTTAGTTTTGTATTTCTGACATTCATTATTTTTATTTAATTAATATTATGGAAAATCAACTACAAAATTTTAAATTTCGAAAATACAATTTTTTTTTTGTTTTTATGTTTTTTTTCATTCATTAAAAATTTCAAAACAACAAAAAAATTGTATGATCTTTATTGTTAATATCAAGCATGTATGGATTATATTATTTAGAATTATTTACAATGTTAAAATTTATTCCTTCAAATTACTATGAACATTGTAGTGGAAATTATTCAACTTACGATGCTTTGATATATCTAATTAAGTGCATCAATTGTAGTGAAAAATAAGTGTAGAACCAAGCTTAGCATGCCTCTAAGTATGAGTAAATGTTTTGTGATTGATAATGATAACTTTTCACTCACTTATTTTGGTAATCTACATATGTGTTTAAATTTAAAAATGCTTGATTGTGTATTATAATTGTACAATGAATTAAAACTTGCATAAGTTTATTACCTACACTACATTTGAATTGCACTTAAGGAATTAAGATAAGTGGTTGAGTTTAAAAAAAATTATGTTGGGTTTGCAAAATAAGTGTATTCAGAGAATGTTGTCTCACAAAAGTGAACAAAAAATATTAGACAAATATAACTCCACCAAGTACTACTTGGAAAGAATAGTAAAGTGTCTTGTTCAAACCTTGGTTATTACACCATTTTTTTAAATTATGTGCATTAAAGTGTTTGAAGGTTAATATGGTTGTGTTTTATTGTGCACTTTACTCTACATATGTCTTGCATTTTGTGACTTAAATCACTTGTTAACATTGCTCAAAATACACTTATGTGCACATCATTATCTTCCATAACACTTCTTCTCATGAGTATTGGATTCTAATGCCTTATCTATACTACTCTTTCTATAATAAATGCACTAGATAACCTAGCATGATCTCTACAATGTTTGGTATCTCCTAAACTTGAAATTAAGTAACATTGTAGTATATTCTCTGTTTGATATATTCATTTCATGCTTGGTAACTTTATATAAAACTATGAGATTTCGAAAAGGTTAAAACATCTTTACATTTTGAACTTAAACTCATATTTATACTTATGATTTTCATGCTTACAAAAAAGATGTTACTTATAATCTTCCGCTTGCTTAAAACTCTTATTTATTTATTTGAAATCTCTTATATACTATGCTTACACTCTTTATCATTACATATATTACAAAAGCTCGATCATAATTTATAATTCCTAAATAATGCCTCCTTACTTCCCTTTCCCCACCTTCTTTTGATAATACCAAAAGAGGGAGATTAATTGAAGAAATTTAGAGGAGAAATCTAGAAGATTTAGGGGAGACTAATTATTGTAATTTAGGGTGAGTAAAACATAAATTGCATTTATGTAGGGGGGGCATTAAGATAGGGGGAGTATGCACAATTCTCATGTTTATCATATATTATAGTATGTACTATTGTCTCGCTTATCATATACAATAAACAACATTGTTGATTTCTTGCTAAGAGGATTTGTTATTATCAAAAGGAGGAGATTGTTGGACTTGTGTGTCATATCCATTTGTTTGAGAATAACAAATCCCATATTGTATTTGATCTTGCTTGTCGTGTGTTTATAGTGTGCAGGAAATATAGGTGCACTACTCCACAGGTAGAAAGCAGCTTGGAATAAAATTCTCTGAATGGAGCACTACCGCCTGCGCTAGTCGATACCGCGGGCATTAGCGCTATCGCAGGCGCTAGCGCTACCGCCTGGTGCTAGCTCCAGCTTGTGCCACAATGCCACACCGCGACGGTTTTGTAACCGCCTCTACACGACCGCTACCGCAGTTGTTAGGAGCTACCGCAGGCGCTAACTCCAAGTTGTATAAAATGAAGATTTCTCTCTCGTTTTGGCACCCTATCCCAGAGAGAATTCCTGTGCCAAATTGCAAGAGTTGTTACTCTACCGAAAAGTCAACTCCCACTCAAAGCTAAAGAAGATTTCGGGAGAAGGAAGCCAACACGGTGCATCCGAAGAACGATCATATCAACCTCGCTTATGCTACAGCGATCCTTCACCGCCAACTTCCGAAAATCTCATAGAGGGAGTTTTTCATTTGTGTTATTTCATTATTTTGAATCTTTGTAGTTATATCGCCTTGTGTTGGCGACTAGGTCCTTGCGCGGCTTAGGGGAATTCGCCGTGTGTGTTGGCGACTAGGTCTAGGTGATTAGATCTAGGGGGTGCTTGAGGCCATATCCGGGGTAGGATTGGCTAGAGCGGCCTGAGGCCATATTCGGGAAGGATGGGCTAAAGCCACCGGTTTGTGGGGATACGAGTCAGTTTAGAAAAGGAAAAAGTAATTGTATTTGTACGCCTCCAATTTCTAGCGATATTGAAATCAAATGTATATAAACACTTTTTTATCTAATACAATCTTGTCTCAATTTGTGTTTACTTGTGTTGGTAACAGTGCTCTGCAATGTTCCTGATTTGAAGAAGTGCTCAGCTCAATGATAAATGCAAGTTGTATTTGACATACTATCTAGTTCATGCTTACAGGAATCGACAATATGTCATGTACTTTAGTTATTTTACTAAGTACTATATCGTCGAGAAGAACAGGCTATATCGTCGACAATGCGTGCTTGTCGTCGTAATGACAGGCAGAGCAGCAGCCACTGAGAAGCAAAGTATTCATCGACCACTGAGACATGGCGAGATCGTCGAACGAAGAATGCTGATTGTCGATCGAAGAATGACGATCGTCGAACGAAGGATGGCAAGTTTGTCGATCGTAGAATGCTGTTCGACGAACGCAGAGAAGACACAGGACATCGTCGTGTGGAACTCATGTCGTCGAGAGAACATATGATTACGACGACATGATGCAAGAAGGGAGCTCGCGACGACACTGTCAGAGAAAGAAGATCGTCGTATATATAGAATTGCCAGGATATCTGGTATCATCGAGATTCCACCATCAGAGGCAGAAGGAAGATCGCGACGACAAAGTCAGACACAGCTTGTCGTCGTAATGATGCAAATATCTTCAAGACAGAATTCAAATCTTGCAGACGTGATGTCAGTAATTAATGCCGCCGCCTGATTATCCAATCAGCGTGTGGAATGGGCGTCTGACATTAAAGGACATCATATGTTACCGTTATGCGGCTCATCTGTCCTATAAAAGGGAACAATGATGCCCTAGAAAAACCATCATCGAATATAGAGAAAAAGAACGAGAAAGTATACCGCCGCTACGCTTAAATAGACCAGTACTCTCGGCGGAGAAGAAGAAGAAAAAGTAGAGAGCAAGACTCAAGTGCTCTCTGCAGAATCAGTCAGTGAAATTTTTCGAATATTTATGAAGCGAGCAGGAGTTAGTCAACTTAGAGTTACAAACCAAACAACCAGAAGAAAATGGAGGCAAACAAACGATTTTTATTGATAGCAACTTCAAATTACAAGTGATACGTAAAACTTAGGATATAAAATTTCTCCAAATTCTACGAACTATAGGCAAGAGCACCTATCATTCATAGTATAGGATATTTAGAAATAAATATCAAGTGTCGTATTCCACGGGGTTGTTGATTACTTCTACTCACGCAAATTAATATTATTTTATCTAGATTTAAGAAGATTTTTAGAATAATAAAAGAGAAAAGAAAAAAGAGCATTTGATCGGAAATCCTTCTTGAGTTAAATAAATTGTAAAATCTAAATTCATAACCAAAAGCGATAGAATAATTCGACCGTGGAGGTTCCCAAAATATGGTAGAGCCTCTCTCGAGAGAACTACCACCTAACCTTAGGTTGATCGATTAAGACCCCTCGGCCAGTCGAAACCCCTAAGCTTGCTTTATGCGGTGAGCCCCACTATTGGATTTGACTCCAATCCGAAAGATTTGAGTCACCCTCTCTCGAGGAATGCATGCAACTCTTTCCACTAATGAATGATCTACACAAATTCATGGATCTCTCGATCACTAGAAAATGGATCAAGAATTGATATTCATATACCGGCAATATGAGATCAATCGAGAAAAATCAAAAGTGGATCGTAATAATTCTTAAACTAAAGCTACAACAATGAGAGATTACAAAATAAGAAAAGCTTAAGAATTCATCCGATCAAATGCTATAAATTCAGCTAAACATATTTGAAAAGAGAAACATTTTTATAACTAAGTAAAGAGAATTACAATTGCAGAAATTGGAAATCTAAACTATGAATTGAAATTTGCAAGACATAAAGTAAATCTGCATAAAGAAAATACAATAAGAAAATGCTGAAAAACTAATCTAAAAATGACCCAATCTAAGCTAGGATCGGATTCCCATCACTTTGGCAGCAGCTGGCTTTTATAGGCAGAAAATTGGTGAGTCACGCCATTGGTCACGCCCGTGACCAAGGGCGTGTAAGCTGCGTAATTGCGTCTTGAAAGCCCGGGAACGTTGGGGAAGAAAAACCGCCAAAATTAATCATCTCGACGGGTCACGGCCTCGGTCACCCCCGTGACCTAGGGCGTGACTTGACCGAATCTGGAAACGGCGGGAAACGGCGCGATCTGGAGTTATTCTGGCAGTTGCGGGAAGGGTCACCCCCTAGGTCATGGCCGTGACATGGAGTCACGCCCGTGACAGAGGGCGTGACTTGACCAAATCTTGAAATAGCGCGATCTGGAGTTATTCTGGCATTTGCGGGAAGGGTCACCCCCTAGGTCATGGCCGTGACATAGAGTCACGCCCGTGACCTGGGGCGTGTAGGCTGGAAATGATGTGACAGCGTGTTCTGGCAGCTAGAAGATGGCTGGGTTGAGTCATGGCCGTGACTTGATGTCACGCCCTTGGTCATGGCCGTGACCGAGGGCGTGTAATACTAAATTGGGCTGGCGGCATGATCTGGCAGATGTAAGATGGCTGGGTTGAGTCATGGCCGTGACTTGAAGTCACGCCCTTGGTCATGGCCGTGACCGAGGGCGTGTACTGAAGAATTTTGCAGACTTGTTCCATTATTTCCCCTGAACATGGCTGTGAGCTTGAATTTGCTATTAGCAGCCCCAGATTACCTGAAAACACAAAATAAAGCGAATTAGATATATATTAAACTAAAATTATATAAAAACTAATTAATTACTACTAAAATACTATATAAAAATAACTATAAATAATGCACTATCAAATACCCCCATACTTAAGCTTTTGCTATTCCAGAGCAAAAACTAATTTATAAGCACGAGAAGAATTTATAGGACATTTCCAAAAAGATTTACTTCTAATTATGTACTCCAAATCTTATAAAACTCATGTCAAAATAAGTTAAGAAATTAAAATTCAGATTTATAAGAAATAATTTATAATTCATAAATTGAGATGAGTAGAATAAATATTAGTTTCAAAATTCTCTAACTAAATCTTCATAAACAAAATTGCATTGAATTAAGTAAAATAACCAAGATTAAAATTATAGAAACTTTAAACATCATTAGAAACTTTTAGAAAACTACAAAATATTAACTATGCTCTCTCAAAAATATCTTAGGATAAGCAAATAAACTTGGCTAATTGGGGTAAAGTTGGCATTGAAGAAGTTACTTTGCATATAGGAAATGATGAATTTTATCCTCTCATTTCCATCTTTTTTTAATTTCTTTTTTTATATCCCAAATGTATATGTTTAGGAGTGATGAATTTTATCCTCTCAACTCCATGCCATATAATCTTTTACTAATTTGGGTGCATATGTTTAGGAATGATGAATTTTATCCTCTCATTTCCATGACATATGATCTTTTCAAATATTTTTTTATATGCCAAATAAAAGGGTTAAACAAAAAGGTAGGGGAAGGGCTAGGGTTTAAAGGCTACAAAAATTCCAAAGAAATATTTTAAGAGCATAGAAAATAAATTGAGCAATCTATAAGAAACTATGAGTTCAAGTTAATATAAGTAAAATCTAGAGATATTTAACACGATTACTACAAAATTGAATTATGATATTTTAAAGAGAGAAAGTAAAACTAAGAAATATTCTAAGCAAATCAAGATAATGAAAAACTCATTAAATCAAATTCATCTAAAAATTAAATCTAACATATTTTGAAGAGAAATATAAGATTAAAACTACATAAAAAGAAAACTCTTTAAAAAGCCTATAAAGAAAACTCATAATTAAAATCAATTTTGCATAAATGAAGTTTGGAGAAATTTAATATTACAAAATTTATTTTATTGGAAATTAAAATAGTTTTTTAAATGAAAACATTTTTTTGAATTTTGTAAATTTTTATAACAAAATTGAAAATAAAGAATAAAAAAAATCAATTTTTTTTGTGAGTTTTGAAAAAGATTTTCTAATTTTTTTTTGGATTTTTAATAAAAACTGAATATAGGAGAATACACCCCCATACTTAAAAATAAACATTGTCCCCAATGTTTATAAGCCAAGTAGGAGGGAAAAGAAAATAAAATGCGGAAAAAGTAAAGGGCAAGAAAAATAAAGATAAGCAAGGGGTGCCTCCCAAGAGCGCTTTCTTTTTCCCGTCTTTAAGCTAGACGGTTATTATTAGGAAAAAGGAAAATAAAATTGAAAATGCACAGGCAACTCCCTTAATTCACGCTCAGGTGAGCATGCCGAAATCCGTTGCCCGGCGACTCCTCCGCTATACTCTTGACTCTTCCGTTGTCCGTTAGCGTGAAATTGCGAATCCAAATTACCTATACATACCTTAGGTAATTTGGATTGTTGGAGATGAGCGGCAAATGAATCGGTGAAGACGTTTGGTTGCAACGGCTCATCCTCTACATGAAAATCGTTAGTATAAAAAGAATCAGGATTTAGCGAGTCAGAAAATTTTTCACAAGGAGGAGTTTCTTGCGAAAATACATGATTAAGCGTCGGTTGTTTATTTTCAAAAATAAAAGAATTATCAGAAAAATCAATGCAAAGGGGAGAAAATTCATGAGACACAATTTCTTCATGAATTATAATTTCATGAGAATGAGAAGAAAGGGCGGGCGAAGGAGAAGAAGAAAAATTTTCATTTTCTAATTCGTCCGGTGTCTCCATGACTTTGCGAAATTCTTGGTACAATTGTTCTTCTTGATCTTGAGAATAAACATTTAAAGTGGGAGAAATAACATTCGGAAAAATTTCAAGATCAGAAGAAGAACAAATTTGTGGAAAAGGCGAGGAATGCAAATCATAATTGAAGGAATTTCCATTTTCGCACTGAAAACTATCCGGGTGACCTTGCCACCATGAATAATCAACATCAGAGTAAGAAGGAAATTCATTCAAATCATTATTTAAAGAAAAATTATTTTCATCATAAAAATTATTATTTTCATTATAAAAATTATAATTTTCAGTAGAAAAATTAATTTGATGTTCATGAGAAAATTTTTGAAATGAAAAATAGCATTCCTCACTAGAATGATGATGCCCACAAAAATGACAAATAATTTGGCGCATTCGCGCGGCTTCCAAAAGATCAACTTTATTTTGAAGCTCGGCAACTTTTGCGGCCAACTGCGATAACATCATTTTTTTTAAAAAGAAAATTAAACAACCGTTACCTAATAGAAGTGAATTTTAAAAGAAAAAGCAAAAAGAGAAATGGGGGTGGAGAAAGAGAATGATAAAATTAATAAAATTCACGCTTTCAAAATATCAACAAAAAAGTACTCCCCGGCAACGGCGCCAAAAACTTGATAGCTAAAATTTAAGATGTAAATAATATTCTCCAAATTCTACGAACTATAGGCAAGAGCACCTATCATTCATAGTATAGGATATTTAGAAATAAATATCAAGTGTCGTATTCCACGGGGTTGTTGATTACTTCTACTCACGCAAATTAATATTATTTTATCTAGATTTAAGAAGATTTTTAGAATAATAAAAGAGAAAAGAAAAAAGAGCATTTGATCGGAAATCCTTCTTGAGTTAAATAAATTGTAAAATCTAAATTCATAACCAAAAGCGATAGAATAATTCGACCGTGGAGGTTCCCAAAATATGGTAGAGCCTCTCTCGAGAGAACTACCACCTAACCTTAGGTTGATCGATTAAGACCCCTCGGCCAGTCGAAACCCCTAAGCTTGCTTTATGCGGTGAGCCCCACTATTGGATTTGACTCCAATCCGAAAGATTTGAGTCACCCTCTCTCGAGGAATGCATGCAACTCTTTCCACTAATGAATGATCTACACAAATTCATGGATCTCTCGATCACTAGAAAATGGATCAAGAATTGATATTCATATACCGGCAATATGAGATCAATCGAGAAAAATCAAAAGTGGATCGTAATAATTCTTAAACTAAAGCTACGACAATGAGAGATTACAAAATAAGAAAAGCTTAAGAATTCATCCGATCAAATGCTATAAATTCAGCTAAACATATTTGAAAAGAGAAACATTTTTATAACTAAGTAAAGAGAATTACAATTGCAGAAATTGGAAATCTAAACTATGAATTGAAATTTGCAAGACATAAAGTAAATCTGCATAAAGAAAATACAATAAGAAAATGCTGAAAAACTAATCTAAAAATGACCCAATCTAAGCTAGGATCGGATTCCCATCACTTTGGCAGCAGCTGGCTTTTATAGGCAGAAAATTGGTGAGTCACGCCATTGGTCACGCCCGTGACCAAGGGCGTGTAAGCTGCGTAATTGCGTCTTGAAAGCCCGGGAACGTTGGGGAAGAAAAACCGCCAAAATTAATCATCTCGACGGGTCACGGCCTCAGTCACCCCCGTGACCTAGGGCGTGACTTGACCGAATCTGGAAACGGCGGGAAACGGCGCGATCTGGAGTTATTCTGGCAGTTGCGGGAAGGGTCACCCCCTAGGTCATGGCCGTGACATGGAGTCACGCCCGTGACAGAGGGCGTGACTTGACCAAATCTTGAAATAGCGCGATCTGGAGTTATTCTGGCATTTGCGGGAAGGGTCACCCCCTAGGTCATGGCCGTGACATAGAGTCACGCCCGTGACCTGGGGCGTGTAGGCTGGAAATGATGTGACAGCGTGTTCTGGCAGCTAGAAGATGGCTGGGTTGAGTCATGGCCGTGACTTGATGTCACGCCCTTGGTCATGGCCGTGACCGAGGGCGTGTAATACTAAATTGGGCTGGCGGCATGATCTGGCAGATGTAAGATGGCTGGGTTGAGTCATGGCCGTGACTTGAAGTCACGCCCTTGGTCATGGCCGTGACCGAGGGCGTGTACTGAAGAATTTTGCAGACTTGTTCCATTATTTCCCCTGAACATGGCTGTGAGCTTGAATTTGCTATTAGCAGCCCCAGATTACCTGAAAACACAAAATAAAGCGAATTAGATATATATTAAACTAAAATTATATAAAAACTAATTAATTACTACTAAAATACTATATAAAAATAACTATAAATAATGCACTATCAACAAGGCAAGGCATGCTTGGCGAGACATGATTTCGCCAGTACAAACACCAAAGGAAAAGATACAAAGTTGAAGACAACTTGAGACCGCGCGGTCTCCCTTGCGACCTCTGCAACCCGCCAGACCGCAACCCGCTGCCGATCTCACAACAACACCAACCCGCTGATCATACCGCACCCTTCCTTTCCGAACTCCTGATTCTCCCGAACTCCAGCACCACAACTCCAAGCCGCATACCGCCCGAACACTTTCAGAGAAAGAGGTGATCGCTGCTGCCCGCACTATCTGCAGAAGCTGCACAAGAAGAGTTCAATCAGCAGACCGCCCGGTCAGACAAATAGATACCGCAGGAAAGAAGCGAACTCAGCTTACACTTGGTGTGTCTTAATTTGCTGCTACAGTGGCTCCTATTTATAGGCGTGGGACCTGATCCAGTCACCACCCTATGAGATAGGATCACCACCCTCCAAACCGCGCGACCTGACCGGTCACACCGTGCGATCAGCAATAGTACTCCTGCTTCATTTTGGTGAACTCGCCAGCTTCAACATCAACTATGAGAGACCGCCACACTCACAGCAGATCGCGACTCCAAAGGAGATCGCCAGACAGCCCGAAGCTGTTCACCCCCTGTGTTCGCCAGAGACCGTGAACACAGCCAGTTCGCCATCAATCCACGAACTCCTATCTGCATGCCGGTCTCCACCTGAGACCGCGAACAACGACCAGCTCGCATACCATCCTCCTCCTGAGACCGCGAACTGAGACCGCGCGACTAAGACTCTTAGTCCGCGAATACCACCAGAAAGCCCGGTCAGCCACCAGACTGTATTCTGGAGAAAAACTGGAAAAGCTGTGCGGTCACACCAGACCGCCACAGCCTTGAGGAAGACAACCCGCCACGCGGTCATGCACAGACCGCGCACACCTGAAGACGATCAACCCGCCACGCGATCAGAGACAGAACGCGCGACCTTCACCTTCAGCCGCCTTGGACCAGATACCAGCGATCAAGCCAGGAGACCGCAGCTAGGCTAAGACAAGCCAGACCGCAGAGGCAGACCGCCAAGTCATGCGGTCAAGCCAGACCGCCCGACCTCCTCCCAGACCGCCCAGGTCCAAAGGACCTCCAAACTTCCACTTCAACAATTTCAACACTCCCCCTTGAAGTGGGAAGTTGAAACTAGCCCCAGTAGGCTCCTTAGCCATGTGAATGGCCCCTTTGCCAGCGCCTTTGTGAAGATGTCTGCGACATTGTCCGCACTCCGCACATGCCCGAGCGAAAGAGATCCCTCCAGCACCTTCTCCCGTATGAAGTGGTGCTCAATCTCGATATGCTTGGTCCTCGCATGACAAACAGGATTGGTGACCAGTTTGAGAGCACTCTCATTGTCACCGCGTAGCAGAGTCGGCTCTCGAACCTCCTTATGGACGTCTCCCACCAACCTCCTAAGCCAGATGGATTCCGGAGCTGCCAAGGCCGAAGCCTTGTATTCCGCTTCCGTGGTGGAGACCGACACGGAATCCTGCTTCTTGTTGCACCATGATATAGCTGTAGGGCCCGCCATGAAGACGAATCTAGATGTCGACTTCCGATCATCCGAATCTCCCCCGTAATCAGCATCTGTGTACCCGTGCACCTCGAAGCCCGCATCCCTCCTGTATAGGAGACCCATGTCCGAGGTCGCCTTGACATACTTCAGAATGTTCTTGGCCGCTAGCAGATGAGGTACCCGTGGCTCCGCCATATATCGTCTCACTCTGCCAACTGCATATGCAATATCCGTCCTCGTGATCGTCAGATAGATCAAGATCCCAACCAGAGCTCGGAACACCAATGGTTCTTTCATAATCCTCCCCTCATCCTTCCGAAGCTTCATAGCCTTCTCCAGAGGTGTGGAAGTGCACTTCCCTTCCTTCATGCCGAATCGCTCCACGATCCGCTCCGCATATCTGGCCTCGGTCACCAGCACTCCACCTTCCTTCCTCTACACCTCGAGTCCAAGGAAATGGTGAAGCTCACCTAAGTCCTTCATCTCGAACCTGATAGATAGCTCTGCCCGAAGCTGTGCTACCTCCTTTTTTGAGTTCCCCGTCACGATCATATCGTCGACGTATAATAGCATGATGACCTGAAGCTCCCCGCTCTTCTTGACGAACAGGCTTGAGTCTGAGTCTGAAGCACCAAACCCACAGAATAAGAGATATTCTGCGATCTTCCCATACCACGCCCTCGGCGCTTGCTTCAACCCATACAGGGCCTTCTTCAGCTTGCAGACATGCTCTGGAAAATCTTCAGACACAAAACCTGGTGGCTGGACCATGAAGATGTCCTTGTCAATCTCGCCGTACAAGAAAGCGTTCTTGACGTCGAGCTGCCAAATCTCCCATCCACTGAACGCCGCCAAGGCAATGATGAACCGAACTGAAGTCATTTTTGCCACCGGACTGAACGTCTCCTCATAGTCTTCACCGTACTGCTGCGAGAACCCCCGAGCTACAAGGCGAGCCTTGTACCGCTCGATACTGCCGTCAGCTTTCTTCTTGAGCTTGTAGACCCACTTGCATGTCACAGGAGTGGTGCCCTTGGGCTTGGGCACAAGAGACCAGGTCTCATTCTTCTCGAGAGCTGCCATCTCTTCTTGCATTGCAACATCCCACTCCTTCACGCCTCTGGCCTTCTCAAAGCTCGACTGCTCCCTCTCATCCAAGGGACCAGCGAAGAAACATGAGACGAAGCTCACTGCGTTTCCTCCTGTATAACGATCAGGTGTGACGATCGCTCGCTTCGACCTCCTCAGCTCCTTCCCCTGAACCGCATTATCTTCAGCTGCTTCTTCCCTAGCTCCCCTTCCAGATGTGCTAGGAGCATCGCTCCCCCTGCTCCCTGAACCAGAAGCCCACGTCTCGGAACTAGAAGGAGATGGACCACCTGGTGACACAGGTAGCTCCACCTGAAGATCCTCCACAACTTTCTCCGGCACCTCCACCCTGCTCTCTGGTAGCTCCACATCAAAAGACCCCTTGTAAGATGTCATTTCATCGAACACGATGTCGCGAGATACCACAAACCTCCGCGTCTCTGGGTCCATGCACTTCCATCCTTTCTTCCGCTCATCGTATCCCATGAAGACTAGCTTCCTTTGCTTTCGCATCTAGCTTCGTTCGAAGAGCATCTGGAACATGCACATAGCAGGTGGAACCAAACACCCTAAGATGTGCCACGCTTGGCTTCTCTTTGAACATCATCTCATGTGGAGTCAACATGTTGATGGGACTCAGAGGCATTCTGTTGATGATGTAGGCAGCCCAAGACATTCCCTCCGCCCAGAAGGACTTTGGGATACTCTTGGCATGCAGCCAACACTTGCAGGTCTCCGTCAGATGACGGATCTTCCGCTCTGCAACTCCGTTCTGTTGTGGAGTATGTGCACAAGTGAGCTCCCTCCGGATGCCTGCCTTCCTGCAAAAAGTAGAGAACTCAATGGAGGTGAACTCCCCTCCATTGTCAGTCCTCAGCTTCTTCACCCGCAGTCTTAGCCGACCCTCCACGAGCTCCTTGAACTCCACAAACTTGGCAAACGCCTCCGCCTTCTCCTCCAGGAAAAATACCCAGACATATCTGGTGTAATCATCGATCAACACCAGCATATATCTGCTGCCTCCAAGGCTTGGGGTAGCAGTTGGTCCCATCAAGTCACCGTGGATGCACTCCAACGGCACACTGCTCCTCGTCTGCGACTTGTCAAACGGTAGTCGATGAGACTTGCCGAACTGACATCCTGCGCAAACATGACCTTCACCGTAGGAGGATAGACTTGGCAGGCCCTTGACCAGACCTCTCACCGCCATAGCTTTCAGCTTGTCTATCCCTACGTGCCCCAACCTCTCATGCCATATAACGGCACCATCATTCGTCTTCATCTTGTCAACGTAGGAACTTGTCGATAAAACAAACAAGTCCTTTGCCCGTCTCCCGACATGGACGACCTCGGCCTTTACGGCCTCAAAATTGCGTAGAAACTTCACTTCTGTTGGGCCGAACAGAACGTGATACCCAGCGTCTACAGCGTTGGTCACAGAGAAGAGGTTTTTTCTCATACCAGGCATGTGATAGACACTCTTCAAAGTAAGTGGCCTTTATCACTGCCCAAGGAAACAACCCCCACCTTCTCTACTGGATGCACAATATTATCAGCAGTAATGATTGCATTGTTACCTGTATAGGGCTGTGCAGAAGAAAGCTTGGTCTCGTCTCCGGTGAGGTGATGACCACACCCCGAGTCCACGATCCAGTCTTCCAGATAGTTGATAGGAGCAGAAGCTCCAACAGAAGCCGAGAAGGCTCCTCCCCAACCTCCTCCAAAGTGCCTGGCCTCAGCTTCCTCCTTCTCCGCAGTATGCCCAGCTTGGGTGACTACCTTGCAATCCTTCCTGATGTGGCCATACTTGCCACAATTGAAGCACTTCGGACCTTCCCCCTTCTTCTTCCCGTCAGCCTTGGGAGCATACCCCCTTTCCTACTGTCCAGAAGTTGAAGGCCCATAGCCTCCTCCAGCGGTCTTCTTCTTCTTATCCCACTTCTTCTTCTTCCCTGAGAAGAGCACTTCCTTGTCTCCCCCAGCCACTGACACTCCCGCCATCTTCCTTGCCAAACTTTCTTGCGATGCAAGCAAGTTCTCCAGCTCCAACAAAGACGGCTGATTTGCCCATCCCTGCACCGACGTCACAAAGGCAACATATTCCTTCCGCAAGCCGCGGATGATGTGCCTCTTCAGCTTCTCCTCAGAGATAGGCTCATCAGGATCCAATGCTGAGATTTCAGCGCACAAGTTCTTCATCTTCAGAAAGAAAGTGGAAATAGAAAGATCACCCTGAGCCGACCTTGCCAGCTCATTCTCCAAAAACTGTAGCCTCGCTACATTCTTCTTATTAAACAGCCCATCCAGGGCTCTCCAGATCTCCGCAGCCGGTCCACATCCCAGAATGTGATCAAACAAATCAGGTGAGATTGCCCTCTTCAGAGTGAACTCAGCCTTCGCATTCGTCCTCCTCCAAGTTCTCACCTCAGCCCCATTATCCCCTTCCGGGACAACTTCCTGCGTCTGATCTCCTCCAACTACCTCCCAGAGGTCCTCACCTAGAAGATAGCTTTACATACACGACTTCCACTTCTTGAAGTTAGTCGATGTAAGCATCTCAATTCCAAGACCCCTCGCTTCCATTGCTCTACCACTGGTTCCTTCTTCACAAAGGCGATGGCTACTCTAAGTCACTCACTGCTCAACCACTCCAACCTCCCTCTGATACCATGTGAAATTTTTCGAATCTTTATGAAGCGAGCATGAGTTAGTCAACTTAGAGTTACAAACCAAACAACCAGAAGCAAATGGAGGCAAACAAACGATCTTTATTGATAGCAACTTCAAATTACAAGGCAAGGCATGCTTGGCGAGACATGATTTCGCCAGTACAAACACCAAAGGAAAAGATACAAAGTTGAAGACAACTTGAGACCGCGCGGTCTCCCTTGCGACCTCTGCAACCCGCCAGACCGCAACCCGCTGCCGATCTCACAACAACACCAACCCGCTGATCAGACCGCACCCTTCCTTTCCGAACTCCTGATTCTCCCGAACTCCAGCACCACAACTACAAGCCGCATACCGCCCGAACACTTTCAGAGAAAGAGGTGATCGCTGCTGCCCGCACTATCTGCAGAAGCTGCACAAGAAGAGTTCAATCAGCAGACCGCCCGGTCAGACAAATAGATACCGCAGGAAAGAAGCGAACTCAGCTTACACTTGGTGTGTCTTAATTTGCTGCTACAGTGGCTCCTATTTATAGGCGTGGGACCTGATCCAGTCACCACCCTATGAGATAGGATCACCACCCTCCAAACCGCGCGACCTGACCGGTCACACCGTGCGATCAGCAATAGTACTCCTGCTTCATTTTGGTGAACTCGCCAGCTTCAACATCAACTATGAGAGACCGCCACACTCACAGCAGATCGCGACTCCAAAGGAGATCGCCAGACCGCCCGAAGCTGTTCACCCCCTGTGTTCGCCAGAGACCGTGAACACAGCCAGTTCACCATCAATCCACGAACTCCTATCTGCATGCCGGTCTCCACCTGAGACCGCGAACAACGACCAGCTCGCATACCAGCCTCCTCCTGAGATCGCGAACTGAGACCGCGCGACTAAGACTCTTAGTCCGCGAATACCAACAGAAAGGCCGGTCAGCCACCAGACTGCATTCTAGAGAAAAATTGGAACAAGCTGTGCAGTCACACCAGACTGCCACAGCCTTGAGGAAGACAACACGCCACGCGGTCATGCACAGAACGCGCACACCTGAAGATGATCAACCCGCCACACGATCAGAGACAGACCGCGCGACCTTCACCTTCAGCCGCCTTGGACCAGATACCAACGATCAAGCCAGGAGACCGCAGCTAGGCTAAGACAAGCCAGACCGCAGAGGCAGACTGCCAAGTCGTGCGGTCAAGCCAGACCGCCCGACCTCCTCCCAGACCGCCCAGGTCCAAAGGCCCTCCAAACTTCCACTTCAACAATTTCAACACAGTCATCATCATCGACAGAAAGGTAGCCGATCAACACCAGGCAAAGGAAGTAAAGGCTGAAGAAGATCCAGTGCTGAAACTCCGAATCAAGAAGCATCTTCTTCAATCTAAAGAGGTCGATCTCCATCAGGCTAAGTCGCCAATCACCATCAGGCAGAAGAAGCAGTTTTAATTTACTGTAATTTCTTGTAAGGCTTGCGGGCCAAACCGTCTATCTTGAGGGCTGGAGAACTGTGAGGCTTGAGGGCTAGGGCAGTGCACTTGCGGGTGTCATTTGTCGAGCTTGCGGACTCGGGGGCAGTAGGGGTTTGAGGGCCTAGGCTGTTGGCACTTGCGGGTGCGATCTGTCGAGCTTGCGGGCTCGAGGGCAGTAGGGGCTTGCGGGACTAGGCTGTTGGGACTTGCGGGTCCGTGCTGTAAGGCTTGAGGGCCTGGAGTTTTTGGCGGTGTTTGCCGAGCCTAGCACACTGCTGGGTAGGTGCAGAGGGAGAGAGGACTACTCAAGACACCCGGTCTTGAGGAACCTCTATAGATTGTTGTGTGCTTTTCTGTGTTGCGCTTTCTATTTCATACATCTACTAATCAGAAACAAAGAACACCTAAAGAGGGGATAACATAATTTGAAAAACCTATTCACCCCCTATAGGTGATTAAGTAGACACCCCAATAAACAACAAGTGGTATCAGAGGTAGGTTGTTCAATGAAAAGCTTAACAGCTTGAACAGATCTGCCAGTGGGTGTCTAAGTTTCATAAGTATGGAGTCAAGAATAGTTATGTGCTCTAGAGAGAACTTTGCCATTTGGAAAGTTAGAGCAGGAATATTCATGGAGGCAATGGATCCAAGAATGTTCTTAGTTGTTCAAAAAGGTCCCTCCATGATGATGTTAAAAGAGGAGACTCTTGTTGCCAGCTTGGACAAAGAAGCAAGAAGCTTTCTAGCTGGTGCAGTAGATCTAGCAACTCATCAGAAGCTGAGTCGTTGCACAACAGCAAAGGACATGTGGGACCTCTTAGAAGTCCTCATGGAAGGACCAGAGGAAGACCTTGAAGAAGAGACCACTCATGAAGAGGTATGCATCAGAGCACCCCTGTCTCCTACAGATTGTGATTCTGAGGATGAAGAGGTTCATGGGATGATGGCTCTATCAGATGAAGAAAATCATGATGAATCGCATCATGATCAAGTACGCACCACTCACCCACCTTTACTACCTGCTTCATTTAAGAAGACCAAGAGTGCATCAGAAGATTGTTCATCTTCTGAGGATGATGCAGAAGATTGCTCATCTTGCAACAATAAGAACCATGCTGATCTAATTGAGCAGTTTGGTGATCTCTTGGAAGCTCTGAGTAAGAGCAAAAGGCTTGTTAAGAAATGAGCTAAGGAGTTAGAATCACTCAGGGCCATTAAGGCTGAGTTGAAGAAGGAAATGGGTATGTCCTCTAATGAGGACACCAATCCACATGAGCTCAAGAAAATCATAGACAAACTTTATGATGAGAGAAGCCAAAAGGAAGAACTTATCAAGAAACTTGAGAGTGATCTTCTCAAGGAAAGAAGCTTGGTAGCTCAATTCTCTAAGCCCAAAACTGTTCTGCCCATCATTGACACCTTCTCATCCTATAAAAATAGGAGGGGATTAGGTTACAATGAAGGGGCAACAGATGATGGAAATGGAAAAAGCGGCAAAACTAAAGCTAAGCCTCATACCACCTTTCAGAAAGTAGTGCTCCCCTCAAATAGGTATGATCAGGACAGTGTCCATGGTAACTGGATGAATGGACGCTCCACTAGTCATGAAAATGCTTCTGACTATGGTATGAGAAAGGGCATGGGGATGAGTGCATTAAAGGCTCCCCATGAGGAAATTCAAATGGCCCATCATGGACCATTTGTATTTGGTGTCCCAGCCCCCACTCTCAAGGATAAAGGGGCAACATCTTCTCAATCACCCTCAGATAAGAAGCAGACTAGTAGCCCCAGTATGAACAATTCTCACTTGAACATATCTGACGCCATCAACACCCTGTCAGCCAATAAGCTGACATATGTTGCTGACAAACAGATAAAGTCAAGAAGAAACAGTGATACTGAAGCATCTTGTCAGCTCTTGGCTAAGAGAGATAGGAAGAATGTTGCTGTCTTCTCTACTGAACAGACTTCAAAAATTGTTCAGAAAAGAAGGTACAACATCCATGAGTGTTGGTGCTATGGCAAAGTGGGACACTTTGCCATTGATTGTTAACACAACCCTAGTGTGCCTGGTGCAAAGGAGAAACCTCCTAGAAGGAGTGAGGTGAGTAGAAGAATTTCCTTTTATGCTAACAAGAACCTAGGACCCAAGTCACCTTGGGTTCCTAAGGATTATTAAATCTTTCTTCCAGGATAGTCCATTTAGCCAACAAAAGGTGAATAAGGCTAATGGACAATAAGTGGTCCAGGCTCAACTCTGGACTAAGAAAAACTCACCACATACCAAGGTGCACTAATCAAGGGGGAGCTAACAGTAAAGATATGTGGACATTCCATCGAGGGGGAGCCACTAGCTCAAGAAGACTTAAATGCTAAGGTGAAGGTAACCATGTTAATGTTTAACAAATAACCCTGTCTTTATCTAAGTTCATAAAAGTAACTTTCAAAAATCATCAGCAGACTCTTAAATAGACCTAAGCCTAATCACTTTAGCTAAACTCGAGTTAGTCAGACATTTAACAAAATGACACTTCAACTTCCACACTATAAATAAGGTCAAATGTCCTAAAGTTAAAACACTCTCTACATAAGCCCTAAAAAGTCATCGTGTTCTCCACGCCTTTCTAAGAGTGAACGAGTTGACGACGCTCAAACCTATTGGAGTTTCTGAGATGATCTCAAAGCAATCAACAGTTGGTCTTGCTGCCAACGCAATATGAGCCTATAGGGTCGCACATAAAAGCGTTTGGAGAAATTGGAGAAAGGATTGTGTTGGCCTTACTCATATTGGATATGAGTGGAGGACCAATCCTGTGACTGCTTGGTGATGAGTCCCATTTATATACACATTTATGGACTCATCTGGGCCGATTATCTAGTCTATGCACACCACTTTAGGCATAATTTCATTCATATTTGTTATTCCTCGCTAGGTGCACTATTAGGCCCGTTTCGGTGTGCATTTGCGCTCCTTGTTATTGGGGGTAAGCACATGGTGCTCCCCTTCCATTTCTTTATGTTTATCTGGTGCTGGAGGTGTATTCCCAGCTATTTCTATCTTGTATGCAGGTGGATTATCTTGGATCCAATTTTCTCCCAGAATTCATGACTGTGTGAAACGCACGGTCGTGCGTTTTCCTTGACGCATGGACGATTGCAGTCGTGCGATATATTCTGGGCAGAGAACGAGTGATCTGAATCTGCTCGTGCGTTTTGACGCACGGGCAGATTTGCCCGTGCGTGTGTAAAACGCACGGTTGGCCTGTGTTCTCTTAGTTTTTGTCATTTCTGAATTTACCCGTGCGTTTTGACGCACGCACGGATTTGCCCGTGCGTGAGTAAATTGCACGGGCGGCGCAACGTCTCCCTCAAATCTGGTTTTATCATTTAATAATGCACGGTTCACGCAGGGTCGTGCGTTCGACCGTGCGTGACCTTATTTATGCCTGTTTAGTATAAAATGCAGGTTACATCACAGGCAGAGGAGGGATCGGAGAGGGGAGCGGGAAATTAGGTCCTTCCCGCCGTTCTTGAGGTCTGAGGGCTTCTCCTTCACCTCCACCACCAAAGAGGCCATTTTCCGGCATTTTCCACCACCATCCTTCCATTTGGGAGTGGTAGCAAGCATCCACTGCCAAGTGCTCAAGCAGTCCTTGTCGTGGGAAGCCATAAAAGAGCTGTAGGTCGTTGGAGCGGTGACAGCCTCCATCGAATTAGCACACCATCTGAGGGCCGAGCCCGGAGAGAGCCCGACAACCTCTCATTCCGGCCGAGAACCCAAGACGCGGTGATTTATTCCTATTGGTCTTCTCTAACTTTATGTTTGTGCTTTTCCTTGTGTTGTTGTAACGAACTATCATTTAGCTTTATGTTATAAATCTTTTGTGATGTTCTTGTGCAATGATGCGGTAGTGCGAGAATAGCACTTTCTTTGCTGTGATTTTCTAAGATTCGTTGTGTGTGAAGCCCTAGCAATTGCTAGTGGTGATGCTTGGAGAAGAGGTGTGTGCGACCCTCACCCGTCATAGTTACTTTCCGTCCACGCGCCTCCCGAAGCACGACATCGCGACCGTTGCATCCACCTCGCCTTGCGAAGCAGAGTTTTGACCCGCATCTCTCTTTTCTGCACTAGCATAGGAAACCCAAAATCAATGCCCTTGTTTTTCCTTTGTTCGCTCGTATAACAATCGATTCACCACACGTTTCGTTCACCAGAACCTGCATTCCTTGAGAGACGATATTCGGGGAAGATATTCCCAATTTTATTACTTGACAGCGACCGGTGCACTTGCCGAATACGCATCAAGTTTTTGGCGCCGTTGCCGGGGAATGCAGGCGTGTAACGCTTTGAGTTGTGAATCCTTGTTGTAGGAGCAATTGTTTTTTATTTTTGTTTTTCTTTGTGTTTTGTTTTGTGTATGCAGAGAGAAGCCGGAAGGGAAGTAGTACCCTTCGATCCTGAGATTGAACGCACTGCGCACGCACTAAGGCGTGCTGCAGTCGTGCAAGCGGCTATGGGAGATAATACGGAACCTAGAGTTGTGCCGAGAGCACCCGCTGATAGAGATGAGGTGAATCCTGGAGTACCCCATGTGGGGCAAAACCATCTAAGGGATGAGCAGGAGGTGGTCAGGCCGAGACCTAGGACCATGAGAGACTACACCACTCCTACAGTTGGGAGTGTGTATCCAGGATTTGGGCCTAACATCATGAACAATCAGTTCGAAATCAATCTCGCCATCCTGAATATCATCCGTAACAACACGCAGTTCTCTGGGATGCCCAGTGAAGATTCACATCTTCACATTGCAGAGTTCGCTGACATTCGCGGTACGTTCAGGTATGCAGGAATCACTGACGAAACAGTCAAGATGAGACTGTTTCCATTTTCATTGCGGGACAAAGCCAAGGTGTGGCTTCATTCTATCCCTCCAGGAACTGCTGCCACTTGGTATGCGCTCGCGTCCAAATTTCTCGCCAAATTCCACCCGGTGGACAAGATTGTGAGCCTTCGGCGCGAGATAGCCACCTTCCGGCAAGCTGAGCAGGAAACCCTCGCAGAAGCTTGGGAGCGCCTTGGTGACCTCCTGCGCAAATGTCCAAATCACGAGTTCCAGCCGTGGAACATCGTGGAGTCCTTCTACTTCGCCATCTAGCCCAACCATCGGGTGATGATTGACGCTGCTTCAGGAGGAACCCTGATGAACAACACGCCCGAGGAAGCTCTCAGAATTCTGCAGGACACCGCGTCCCACAGCACATTCTGTACTGCGGGGAGAAATGCGCCTAGAAGCGCTCGGGGACTATTCGTCGTGGATTCACTACCTCCCGCCGCTGCGCCCGTGTCTAACACTATATGTGAAGGATGTGGAGGCGGTGGTCACCACTCAAACGAGTGCCCAGGTAGCGGGCTATCAGGTGAATTATCTCAGCTAAGTTTAAATGAATCTGTAAATTTCGTTGGAAATCAAGCTAAGGGGGCACCCTACGGAAATGCTTATAATCCGGGTGTGAGAAATCACCCCAATTTTTCATGGAACCAAAATGCTGCAGGCCAACGATGGCAACCGGGCCAGCATCAATACGATGCTCAAGCGTCCGGAAGCCAACCGAGGCCTCCTCAGCCTGGTTATAATCAAGGTACCCCAGTCCCTAAGAAAAGTAATCTGGAAGAGTTGTTGGAGAGGTTTATGGAAGCCGCCAATGCTAATATGGCGAACCAAACCGCATCCATGCGTAACTTGGAGACGCAAGTGGGCCAATTGGCTCAAGTATTAACCGAGCGTGCGCAAGGGACCCTTCCCAGTAATACAGAAAAAATCCTATTAACCAAGGGAAGAGTCTCTCTGACACGGGAGTAGGTGAACTAAGTGAGTTGGTAGTCTCATGCTCCATTAATAATACTGAAACGGCAGCCCTATGTGACTCCGGTTCATCTCGCAACATCCTTGCTTTGCAGGATGTTGCTAAACTGCAACTTAAAATGGATACGGATGAACGGAAGTCACTAGTGCTTGCTAATGGGACTGTAGTTAATACTGAGGGAGAAGTCAGGAATGTGGAAGTTACAATCGAGGGGACGGTAGTGGTTGCCGACTTCCAAGTTTTAGGACCAAGTTTGAATCAATCCATCCCCATCTTGGGAGTACCGTTCTTAAAAGAGAGCGGTGCCACCTTAGACTTTTCTAAGGGGTGTATTGTCTTACCCTGTAAGATGACACCCTCCACTTGCCCCAAGATTGTATCCGAAGCAGTAATTCACTCTCCCCTTATTTTGACTAAGGAACCATCTAGTGATGCAGAAGCCGAGAAAAGAACAGAATCGCTAGAAGGAGCATAGGAAAAAGAGAAGTTGCAAGTTGTGATGAAAGAGGGGAAGAAGGCAGAAGACAGCACTGAGACCAGAATATTGAATGACGAGGGAGAAGGCGGAACAAAGCGCCTTATGAAAATGTGTCCGAGTCAAAGTAACAAATGTAAACATTTTAAGCAGGTCCATTGGGCTGATGCGGTTGTCACGGCGGCAACAGAGGTGACGCCACCCACCACCAAGGTGGGAAATTCTGCCAGTCATCAACGTTGGCGCTCTCCAACTGTGGAGAAGCTGAGGCAAGAAAAACTGCTGCGTGAAGTACGCTCTTTTGCCCTCCGGCGCGAGAAGGAAGAGGTTAGGGGCAAGGGGGAGACATCCTCCTTGGGCCCTAAAGCCTTCACCTCTTTCCCATCTCGCGTAGCTGGGGAGAACCACCACAAATCAGCATACAACTGATGCGTGATGGGGTCTCTGGGTTATGATTGTGCTGTTTCTCCGGTCTGATTTTGTGCCCTGTGTCGCTACTTTGCTGCCTTGTTTATTTTTATTTTTGGGTTTGGAACAATCTCTTTAACTGCTGCTATTGAACTTTAATACAGGTATTTGGTCCACCTTTAAGGACGTTAAACAAAAGGGTTTTATGGGAGACAACCCGTTGGAACCAACCGGTTCCATTTGTGTTTTTTTATTTTTATTTTTGTATGTTTTGTATTTCCCTCTTGCTAACAGCGCAGGTTGGAGCTCTCGCGTGGTGGATAATGGAAAGGATATTTTATTAAAAGAAAAGAGGAACTTCCGCACTTCTTGCATGCTCATTTATGAGCATAGGTCCACTCTACCCCTTTCCTACTTATTTCTGAATTGGTCATTATAGTTGGTGTTGATCAAGTCTGGGGGAGAGAGCGAGCTATGCATGTGCACACACTTTGCATGACATGTTAGAATGTGCTGAGTTAGGAATTTTCAAATGTATTGTCGCATTGCATACCACGCACCACATTCGTTTTCTTGTATTCGTGCGCATTTATCGTGTAAATGCTTAATTTGTATGTTTGGAAGCTTGTTTGTTGATTTAGTATTGTGTGGCAGAACAAGTTGTGACCCGTGCGGTGCTACTAGTAGAGCGCTAATGTGGTTTAAAAATTCTTGTAGAGTAGATTTTATTACAAAATCATAGTTTTATTTACTTCTGTAGTGTAACTATAAAATACTCTACTCGAACGGTGAATTTGGTGAAGCTAGCAGTAGCCCTAGGTCGAGTGTAGAAGAGCTGTTAGCCTCGTGTTGTTTGAGTGGGAAGGAGAGGAGACCTCGCTCGGTGGTTAAGAACTTGCCCCTAGCTATTTTCAAAACGAGTGCGTTGAATGATCTTGTTGGGAGCATGACGTAGGCCATCTTTTGATCCGATTGAGCTTTGATTTCCCCACCTAATACCATCCCTTGCTAGCCCCGTTGAGCCTTACCTTTCCTATTTGTTAAGCTCCACCAAACTTTCACCAAGGCCACATATCCTAACCTAAAGCGCACTAGAGTCAAGCTTTGAAATTTATACATGTTGTTGATGATTGTGCGATGCGGAGTAATAAAAATTTGGAGGTGTGATGTGGTGTGTGCGTGAAGAAAAATGATTTTTTTTTCGATTGATCCTAACCTATGTTATTATGGATCTTAAAAAAAACAGAGAGAGTTAATGAACTCTAAAAAGAATAGAACCATAAGTATGGTAGTCTCGCGCACACCATAGTGCTTAATTGAAGTCTGGGGGAGTGTGCTTCAAGGTGAAGATGTTAGGTTGAAATTTGTTTATTTACCGGAGGTTGGGTGCGTTTAGCCTACGTTCTTCTACTTCATTACCGTACCTCAACCCAAGCCCAAGTCTAGCCTAAAAGCCCTACTGATTCTTGATAAGATCGTCTCATGCAGTGGAGAAGGTGTGAAAGGGCAAGCATATGACCATCGACCTTGATGGATTTCTTGGAGAGCTCTTTCTTGAGATCCAATTTGAACAACGCTCACCTCAGCATTTCACGCTATTTTCCCTAGGGCGCGACAGTTCGATTCACCAATAATTCAACTCAGAGTAGTAGTATTTTGTATTTTACACTTGTAGAAGTTCTTAAAATATAGTCTTTGTTTTAAAATCTTTTCTACTTTATTTTTACGATCGTTATTTCTTTACTTCCCATCGTGTTTTGCCTGCGCAGTTGCTTCTTTAACGTGCACTTTTCTACCATAGGATTAAGTGTTTGCTCAAGACGTGCAAACGGGTAAGTCTGGGGGTGTAATGAGTCCCATTTATATACACATTTATGGACTCATCTGGGCCTATTATCTAGTCTATGCACACCACTTTAGGCATAATTTCATTCATATTTGTCATTCCTCGCTAGGTGCACTATTAGGCCCGTTTGGGTGTGTATTTGCGCTCCTTGTTATTGGGGGTAAGCACATGGTGCTCCCATTCCATTTCTTTATTTTATCTGGTGCTGGAGGTGTATTCCCAGCTATTTCTATCTTGTATGCAAGTGGCCGGATTATCTTGGATCCAGTTTTCTCCCAGAATTCATGACTGTGTGAAATGCACGGTCGTGCGTTTTCCTTGACGCACAGACGATTGCAGTCGTGCGATATCTTCTGGGCAGAGAACGAGCGATCCGAATTTGCTCGTGCGTTTTGACGCACGGGCAGATTTGCCCGTGCGTGTGTAAAACGCACGGTTGGCCCGTGTTCTCTTGGTTTTTGTCATTTCTGAATTTACCCGTGCATTTTGACGGACGGACGTATTTGCCCGTGCGTGAGTAAATCGCATGGGCGGCGCAGCATCTCCCTCAAGTCTGGTTTTATCATTTAATAATGCACGGTTCACGCACGGTCGTGCGTTCGACCGTGCATGACCATATTTCTGCCTGTTTAGTATAAAATGCAGGTTACATCGCAGACAGAGGAGGGATCGGAGAGGGGAGCAGGAAATTAGGTCCTTCCCGCCGTTCCTAAGGTCTGAGGGCTTCTCCTTCGCCTCCACGACCAAAGAGGCCATTTTCCGGCATTTTCCACCACCATCCTTCCATTCAGGAGTGGTAGCAAGCATCCTCCGCCAAGTGCTCAAGCATTCCTTGTCGTGGGAAGCCATAGAAGAGCTGTAGGTCGTTGGAGCGGTGACAGCCTCCATCGAATCAACACACCATCTTAGGGCCGAGCCCGGAGAGAGCCCGACAACCTCTCATTCTGGCCGAGAACCCAAGACGCGGTGATTTCTTCCTATTGGTCTTCTCTAACTTTATGTTTGTGCTTTTCCTTGTGTTGTTGTAATGAACTATCATTTAGCTTTATGTTATAAATCTTTTGTGATGTTCTTGTGCAATGATGCGGTAGTGCGAGAATAGCACTTTCTTTGCTGTGATTTTCTAAGATTCGTTGTGTGTGAAGCCCTAGCAATTGCTAGTGGTGATGCTTGGAGAAGAGGTGTGTGCGACCCTCACCCATCATAGTTACTTTCCGTCCACGCGCCTCCCGAAGCACGACATCGTGGCCGTTGCATCCACCTCGCCTTGCGAAGCGGAGTTTTGACCCGCATCTCTCTTTTCTGCACTAGCCTAGGAAACCCAAAATCAATGCCCTTGTTTTTCCTTTGTTCGCTCGTATAACAATCGATTCACCACACGTTTCGTTCACCAGAACCTGCATTCCTTGAGAGACGATATTCGGGGAAGCTATTCCCAATTTTATTACTTGACAGCGACCGGTGCACTTGCCGAATACGCATCACTTGGAACTAAGTTGAGAATGTCTCAACGGGAAATCGTTTAAAGGGTTTAAACGAATGAGTATTTACTTGACAAATTCAACTAAAAGGTTTAACCGAACTGCGTCAAATTCGGTTAAAGGGTTTAACCAAATTAGCTTGATTCGACTAATGAAATTCGGCTAATATGATTAACCGAAATTATAATAGATTAGACTAAAGCGTTTAGCCGAATCATGTCAGTTCGACGAAAGGGTTTCGACGAATTGATATAGCCGAATTTATATAGACGAATTCGTCAAAATGGTTTCGCCGAATTTGAGTCGAATTCGGTTATAGTGTTTAGTCGAATTCGGCGAATGTAAATCTGGACAGAAATATTCTGTTTTCACTATGGTCTGCGGATAGCCTATTTTATGCCTTGCATATAAAATTGAACGTGATTAGGGCTTCGATGACGACGGTTTTCAGATCGAGCCTTTTTCCGCGAGAGAGCCGAAGACGGAAGTGTTCCGATCGTTCTCATTCCGTCCCCCGATCATTTTTCCGCCGCCGCTAGTCGCCGCCGCCGGTCGCCGCTCCCCTGGATCGGATCTAGCAGTCCGTGGGGACGTTGAGAGCCTCCTTCTCCAACCTAGTTCTTGTACGACAAGAAGCTAGGGTTCTCCTTTGCTTGTGTGGACTTCCATAGAGGGATCGATCCATTTCGATTCTTGAAGAACTCAAAGGTAGATTTTGGATTTCTCTTGGAGCATCTTGGTTGAGTATTGACTCAATCCCGCGAAGGTATATTGTATTTGCTTTCTTATTCTCTTGAATCATGAAAACCGCAAGATCTGTTAGCTTCTTTTGGGTTGTTCTTGTTATTTTTCGCTGCGCATATTTGATATGTCATCCCTTTCGAGGGGGATAGAAAACCCAACAAAACCTTCCTGGATCAAGCAGAAAATGGCACCAAAGAGGGAAAGATTCCTCTTTGAAGGAAGTGAAGTAGTCAGGGGTGGTTTCGTGGAAGGACCACAAGAGATTCAAAACGTCATCAAGTTATTGAACGGCGTCGGTCTGTAATTTTCCCTCTCCGAACCAACTGTGATACTCAAAAGAGAAGTGCTGGAGTTCTACTCAAATGCCAATGGTAGCTCAATGGCAACATCTGTGAAGAGCGAAATCAATGGGATAAGTGTCAAAGTAAACCCTAAAAGATTGAACACGACTCTTCGATTGCCAGCCTTTGCGAAGGGGGAGGAAGATGAAAAGATCACCCGGGAAGACCTTGACAAGGCTCTGGCATGGTGCGGACACTCCAGCAAACCTATGGGTCTCTGGAAAGGAAGAGCTTCAATCAACAAGGAAAGCTGATGGCGGACATAGTGGCAAAGGCCCTCCTCTGCAAGGAAGGGTCGTATGATAGTATATCCAAGCCCATGTTCGAAATAATGGCAAGGATAATTCTGAGTAAGAAGACCAACTGGGGTCAGCAAACTTTTAAGAGGATACAAGAAAGCTTTCAGGCCCCAAATATGGGAAGAATTCTATCACTTTATCTTCTGCTCTCCTACCCTGAAAGCTTCAACAAAAAGTATGGAGTAAAAATTCATCACATGAAAAGGATGGATATCAAGATCCTTGAAAGGTGGGAGAAAACTCTGACTAAGCCTCCCATGAAGACAGAAACTGCAGAAGATGCAAAGAAGAAGGGAGAAAGCTCATCTGAAGAGAGTAAGTCAGGGAGCAGCTCTCCTCCATCTGGCTCAGAGGCAGCTGCAGAAACAAGGAATGTTGCTCACCAGGCCTCTGATCTAAGTCAAGGATTCAAGATTTCTGCAGGCACAGATCCATTTTGTGCTGAAACTGAGGGGGAGAAAAACAATGAGATCCCTGCTCAAGTAGAAGCAGTGATCCAAGAGATCATAGGGGCTGAGGATGCTGAACATTCTAAGTCTGCAATGCATGAGGACAATCAAGAAATCCCTGCTAATGGAAGTAGCGGTGGTCAGCAAGGTCCTGAAAAGGTGAGTAAGCCAAGCCACTCACCAATAAGAAAATCTCTATCTCCAATACTGGAAGGGGATGAAGAAGAGGATCAAGAGGGATCATCTATAGAGAATAGACAATAAGATCCGTCCCTTCTATCTCAAATAAAGATGCTCCTGGAGGAGCAAAGGATAAAACTAGAAAGACATGTCTCCTCTGCCATCAATGATTTAAGAAAGGAACTGTCTGCTGAAGTAGCAAACCTAAGAAATGATGTGAAAAGCCTACAAGATTACAATACCCGCTCTCACAAAGCTCTAACCAACCTAGGGATCAATCAGGCATCGATTATCGGCAGCATAGAAAAGGCCTATGCTGCGTCAACCAAGAGAATGGCTGAACACAAAACTGACATCAAAGAAAGTCTAGATCAACAAAATAAAGATTTAGATAGTCATCTGCTGGAAACTAAGAATCACTTGGAAGATGGAATTCACATGCTCAAAAACAAGATATTGGCCTCTGAAGAGAACCTCCAAAAAGGGTTATCTGAAGAAATCATAAAGGGGGAGAGATCAATGATAAAGGCCAGCTGTGATCATGCCATCTGGACCTCGAACACTATCAGGGAAGCAATGAATCTTCCTTCCCTTTGTTATGACGAGACTACCGTAGGTCCCTGTACAGATATTTCTGAAACAATTGTGACTGAAGAAATTTGAAAGAGAAAGGACAGGGAAAAGATAGAGAAAAAGGAGCAGGAAGTCGGTTCCAAGAAAGCAAAGAGAGCTGCTGATACGAATGCACCAGAAGTATAGATGGTTAAATATAGAAATGTCAAAACTTTTCTGAACTTTCGGCACTAATTATAAATGAAGAAATATTTGTCAAGATTCTGTGTTTACTTAATTTTGCTGAAATGTCATCATTACGTGCTTATCTGCTTAAATGTTAATATCTTCTATGAGAATGGAATTTATCATTGAGTGGGTTATGACTTCTTCAAATATGGGGAGATTGTTGGGAACAGTGCTCTGCAATGTTCCTGATTTGAAGAAGTGCTCAGCTCAATGATAAATGCAAATTGTATTTGACATACTATCTAGTTCATGCTTGCAGGAATCGACAATATGTCATGTACTTCAGTTATTTTACTAAGTACTATATCATCGAGAAGAACAGGCGATATCGTTGACAATGCATGCTTGTCGTCGTAATGACGGGCAGAGCTGCAGCCGCTGAGAAGCAAAGTATTCGTCGACCGCTTAGACATGGCGAGATCGTCGAACGAAGAATGTTGATTGTCGAACGAAGAATGACGATCATCGAACGAAGGATGGCAAGTTCGTCGATCGCAGAATGCTGTTCGATGAACGCAGAGAAGACACAGGACATCGTCGTGTGGAACTCATGTCGTCGAGAGAACATATGATTTCGACGACATGATGCAAGAAGGGAGCTCACGACGACACTGTCAGAGAAAGAAGATCGTCGTATATATAGAATCGCCAGGATATCTTGTATCGTCGAGATTCCACCATCAGAGGCAGAAGGAAGATCGCGACGACAAAGTCAGAGACAGCTTGTCGTCGTAATGATGCAAATATCTTCAAGACAGAATTCAAATCTTGCAGACGTGATGTCAGCAATTAATGCCGCCGCCTGATTGTCCAATAAGCGCGTGGAATGGGCGTCTGACATTAAAGGACATCAGATATTACCGTTATGCGGCTCATCTGTCCTATAAAAGGGAACAATGATGCCATAGAAAAACCATCATTAAATATAGAGAAAAAGAACGAGAAAGTATCATGCCGCTACGCTTCAATTGACCAGTACTCTCGGTGGAGAAGAAGAAGAAAAAGTAGAGAGCAAGACTCAAGTGCTCTCTGAAGAATCAGTCATCATCATCGATTGAAAGGTAGCCGATCAACACCAGGCAAAGGAAGTAAAGGCTGAAGAAGATCCAATGCTGAAACTCCAAATCAAGAAGCATCTTCTTCAATCTAAAGAAGCCAATCTCCATCAGGCTAAGTCGCCAATCACCATCAGGCAGAAGAAGCAGTTTTAATTTACTGTAATTTCTTGTAAGGCTTGCGGGACAAACCGTCTAGCTTGAGGGCTGGAGAACTGTGAGGCTTGAGGGCCAGGGCAGTGCACTTGTGGGTATGATTTGTCAAGCTTGCGGGCTCGGGGGCAGTAGGGGCTTGAGGGCCTAGGTTGTTGGCACTTGCGGGTGCGATCTGTCGAGCTTGCGGGCTAGGGGGCAGTAGGGGCTTGAGGGCCTAGGCTGTTGAGACTTGCGGGTGCGTGTTGTAAGGCTTGAGGGCCTGAAGTTTTTTGCGATGTTTGCCGAGCCTAGCACACTGTCGGGTAGGCGCAGAGGGAGAGAGGACTACTCAAGACACCCGGTCTTGAGGAACCTCTATAGATTGTTGTATGCTTTTCTGTGTTGCGCTTTCTATTTCATACATCTACTAATCAGAAATAAAGAACACATAAAGAGGGGATAACATAATTTGAAAAACCTATTCACCCCCCCCCCCCCCCCCTCTAGGTGATTAAGTAGACACCCCAATAAACAACAACTTGATTTCCTTCATTTGGCTAAATTCTAAAATTGCAAATTTCATTATTTTCTTCTTTTACCTGAATTGTAATTTCCCTCTGGTTTGCTATAAAACAATTTAGTAAATTGCTTAATTTTATAAAAAGATTTTTATTCCCTTATTCACCCCCTCTCTAAGGGCGCGTATCGATCCAACACCCAGTGCTATAAATACCACCAATCATGGGCGATGGGTAACCCTGTTATCTTTCATCTTCTCTCGCCACCCGCTATAGTAGCCATCAAAATGCCTCTTTTGGAAGAAGCCCAGGCTCGCCTGAATGCCTTGAGGGAGAATGAGCATTTGATCACCGTCCAGCTCGCCCCTTGGCTCGCCCGACGGGTCCCTCCGGTCTTCCCCAAGATTAGGAAGGCAAAGACGGTCTGACGACATCTAGGGGAGGATGGGTCCGCGCTCCTGGGTCCGTCACCCAACACCATGCTCGCCGAGCAGGTACTCCGGTTGATAGGTTGATCCCTCACCTAATCATGCTAACACAACTTTCTTTTTTGCTGGGCACGCTCCTGGATGGGGCAATCGCGAGCGAGGCCCTGACGGACATTGCCCTCCCCTCCCCTGGGGGACTGGCTCATTGGTCATGGACATGGATGCTGCCAACATGCGCGTCCCCTCGCCATGACCTGGTGTGTTTCCTGATTTCCAAAAGGGAGTTTTTTGATTTGACCTGATGCAATTGCCACTTATAGAGACTCCTCTCGGGACGCCGGAGAGGTGCGTCACTCCGACGGGCTTGTCGGCCCCACCATAGACAACCATCCCCATATTGGGGTTCGGCCTCCTAGGCCACCAGAGTCATGGCAGCTTGTTCCCCGCCGTTGTCCGGATCACCAGCAATGCGCCGCGCCACCGGGCCTGGCGAAATCTGTCACACTGACCTACAATGAGGCCTTCTAGGTTCAGCCGAGCTCTTTCGCTAGTGCCTTGGCAAAGTAGTCATGGCTCCGCCAGGTTGGAACCGAGAATCGATCCTTTATACCTCTCTCTCTCTCGCCACTGAGTCTCCTCTCGCAGGTGCCCATAAGAACTCTCCTGCCGATCCAGACCTTGGGGAGGAGGAGATGTCGCCCTCGCCCTCGCCGGACAAGATTGCTGATTTCCTGGGTGATCCCCGAGATTCATCACAATGAGTAGTTCGGACCCCAAAGAGGAGGGAGCTAGCACTTACTGATTAAACGGAGGAACCTAACCAAAGTCTTAGAACTAGACAACGACCCTTGGCTGCAGCGTGGAGGTCACCCCCCCCCCCCCCCCCCCCCCCCCCCCCGCACACCTAGAAGATCTTAAGAGGCTTCCCCTTCTAAGCCAAAGCTGAAGTCGGGCACCTTGGAGAGCCTGAAGTCCTAACCAAAGGTAGCCTAAGGAGGAGGAAGCTAAATAAGTCCAGTCCACTCCAAAGGTGCCCTTCAGGGTCTATATATTGTTTTTCTCCTTCGGTCTGCAAATAGCATAACTCCGCTTTTTAGTTTTACTAATCGCACCCCAAACCGGACTACCAACATCCAAACTCCACTGTTCTGAAAGACAATTGGCAGCCCACCAAGGGCATTTTGGTAAGTTAACCCCTGGAACCTTGTTGGGCGAGTGGCCCATGAGGGCGCCACTCGCCAGTCCTCCAGCTAGCAGGCCTCGCGAGGTCTCCCTATGCGAGCGGCCCATGAAGGCGCCACTCGCTCTCCTCCTGGTGACCCAAATACCAGCCTGAGCCGTCTCTGTGAGACGGCGAGCCCTCACTTTCCCCGCCATTGCTAAATGCACCCCAAAGTGGTGAGTATACACTTTCTTCACCCTCGCATAATGCTCCTCGCAGGGGGATAGGATTGGCTCGCCTCACCCTAGGCATCGCAACTTGCTCGCCACAGTGCGGAGAGCCCCTACTTGCTTTGCCTATAGCCTGATTCGCCATTTTTCTCCTCGGTGAACACGGGGTTATACATAATCTCCACACTTTGTGAAATTAACCTAAGCTCGTAAAGAAAAATCCTACCCCGGGGTTCGCTGATCGCTACTGACCTGGCAGGAATCTTCTGGTGGGCCTCCCTAGTGATATAAATACCACCAATGGTTGGCGATGGTTAACCTTGTTATCTTTCATCTTCTCTCACCACCCAGTAAAGTAGCCATCAAAATGCCTCTTTCGAAAGAAGCTCGGGCTTTCCTAAATGCCTCGTGGGCGAATGAGCATTCGATCACCGCCCAGCTCGCCCCTTGGCTCGCCTGACGGGTCCCCCCGGCCTTTCCCAAGATTAGGAAGGCAAAGACGGTCTGACGACTCCAGGGGAGGATGGGTCCTCCCTTCTGGATCTGTCGCTCGACACCAGGCTCGCCAAGCAGGTACTTCGGTTGATAGGTTGGTCACCTCACCCTCCAAGCCTAGGGAAATCTGTCACGCTGACCAACATGGAGGCCTTCCATGGTCAGTCGAGCTCTTCTCTCCAGCGCCCAGGCAAAGTGGTCATGGCCCCGGCAGGTTGGAACCAAGAATCAATCTGTTATACCTTTCTCTCGCCACTGATTCTCCTCTCACATGTGCCCATGAGATCTCTCTCGTCGATCTAGGCCTTGGGGAGGAGGAAATGTCGCCTCTGCCCTCACCGGACAAGATTGTTGATTTCCTGGGCGATCCCCGAGACCCCGAGGTCATGAAGAGGCGAACTACCGAAGTGCTCCAGAAGTATGGGCCTATGCTGCGGGACCTGTACAATTAGGCGCGGGAGGACAGGGCAGCCACAGAAGAGCAGCTTGCCGCCTTTGAGGATGACTATGCCAGGCTCTATGCCGAGCTGCAATTGGAAACCAGCGGAGAGGTCACCTCCCCTGGGGTGCACCTCTCGTGGGTTGAAGATCAAGTTTGCTTGATGCAGCGAGAGCTCCACGCGGTCCACGTCTATCATTATATGTGAGTATCGCCGAGCTTGGGGGTGCGAGGCAGAGGCCAGTGGAGATGGATCCAGTACTGATCCTGCTCGCACTCGCACCCACCCGGTGAAATAAATGTTGTAAACGTTTATTTTAAAACAAACTGTGAACTATGCCTATGTTCTTATCTTGACATTTCTCGCCCGCCCTTGGTATTTCTTTCTTTACTCGCACTGTGATATTACTGTGCTCGCTAGATTCTGCTTTTATTTCATAATGTTCTTATGTGTGATTTATATTGGGTTCGCCTCGCCTATTTTGCGCTTGCTCTGCCTACATCAAGCTGATATTGCTATATTGCTGCAAGTGAGCAGAAAAAGGGTTGGCTCAACTACCGAGACATCGTTGTGAGGTTCTGCTAATCGCACCCCATGACGCTTCGATTCCTCCCCGCAACCTTTTTTTTTCTATAAATAGATCTCATCGTCTGATCCAACTACCACATTTATCGCTCTTGATCCTCTGCCCCGTTCATTCTCGCGAGCTTACATCTTCCTTCTCGCGCTCGCCTCTTCAGCTTTTCAACCTTTGAGATGGGTGGTGATGGTGGCGATGTCGAGGGTCGGGCCAAGTGCGTCTAGACCTTCTGCGACCATTCCTTCTTCGGTTGCTCGCTCACCGAGGGTGAGTACCACGCTGCGGTTGCGAGCTATATCTCACGTGATTCTCGGCTCGCCGACATGCAAAATCTGATGACATCAACCAACTCTTCCCGGATGAGCTCTCCATTCCCGTGGCCCATTTTTACGTGAGCCTGCGGCTCCCTCTCTGGCCAGAGATTAGCTAGGTAATTGCTCGCACTTTTGTTTCTCTTTCACGTTCGCCTAAGGACTTTAACCGCTTGTTGTGAATTCTTCCAGATACTTAAATACTTCGACATGATCATCGGTCAGATGACCTCTAACTCGGTCGCTGTCATGGTAGCATTCGCCTGCTATCTGAGGGAGGAGCGATTCGAGTTCATCTTGCCGGTTTTCCACAAGCTTTTCTCCTTTCGGGCCTACAAAGACGGGACCGCCTACTTCGCAAGAAAACAAGCAAAGGTTTGCGAGACCGTCAACAAAATCCATCACTAGTCCCAGAAATTTGTTATCGTGAAGGGGCCCTTTAGCAACGTCCCCTTCTCGCCCGTCCACCGCGATGAGCATACCTACCATCCTCCCACACTCGGAGGCCATGAGGATGAGCTTTTTAAGTATCTGTCGATAAGGAACATCGAGATCTACCACCTCCAAAGAAACGTCGACTTGCTACTACCCGTACCGCCCGAAGCAGGTCTGACTCGAGCTCGCTTCCAACTTTGTGTTCCGCTTCTTCTTTCTCTAACCATGTATTACCATATTGATCATAGGGGAGCAAGACCTTCCACTTCAACCCGGTTACGCGAGGGCCGTGACCATTCTTCCTGGCCTCCACGCTCGCCTTCTACTCCATCCCACACCTGCAAGTCGCGGATCGCTTACCTTGCATCCACCATCAAAGAGGAAGAAGGCTCCCCCCCACCGCCCCCCTGCCAATGTGAAAGGGGTCCTCGAGGACCTGCCGGTAGCTAATCCCTCGGCAGGCCTGCTGGCAAATAAGGGGACCAGCCAGGCCGCCGATGTGTCGGGCGTGCCCGGCCCAGCGAGCCATCAAAACTTCTACCTTGGCATGAGGCATCCGAATGAGGCCGGCGAGCCTCTGTTGGGCTGGGACATGAGGGCCAACAGAGTTTCTATATCAACCCTCCTCCCCTCTTGGGTGGAGCAAGAGACTATCGAGGGCCACACTTTTGCCCTCTCCTTCGGGCTCTACGGGCGAGAGGACGCCGCAGATTTTTACGAATTAACATCCCGTGCGCTCGCCTATGAGAGCACGCAAGCCTGGCTCCGCACCCTGGAGCTCGCCCATATGACGGGCCGGTGGTGCTTGTAACGTCCCGGAATTTTCAGGAATTATTTTATTCCTTCTTTAATGTCATTTTTGACGTAAGGGCGCTTCGTTAGTGCGAAGTTAGCGGTGCGCCGCTATTTACGCATTTTCGCGTTCGTTCGGTCAATTCAACCAAATTTTGGAGTGTGTCGTAATTTGGAAAAATTTTACATTAGGAAATTATGTTATTCAATTTAAGAGAGGCTCGTCGAAGTTCGTTGCGATCCGAGCGTTTTTAGAGCCCCGGTGATTTTCGGAAGATTTTGTATATTTATCGTCGCCGCAATCTTCAAAAATTAATATCTTGAGTTTGGCTCGTCGGATTTTTATTCCTCCATCTCCGTTGGATTTGTAGCGCTGATATTTGTCTTCGATGCGAATTTCGTTGGAATCGGCGATCGTTGGTTCGGCCTCCTTTTTCTTATTATTACATTATTGTTATTATTGTTATTTAAAAACATCATCTTCCCCCCTCTCTGTATAAACATATAGATATATTATTCTTCTTTTCTTTTCTTATTAATATCATTATTATTATTCTTCTTATTATTATTATTCTGTGCTGTGAAACTGTTGTCTTCCTCTATCTGCTTATATATATATTATATAAATATCTCTATTCACTATCTTTATATATATGATTGTTACTATTCATCTTCACCAATTCCTCTTTAATTTCCTGAACCAGATTTCGAGAGAGAGAGAAAGAGAGAGTTAAGGGTTCCTGAGCTTTCCGACCGCCGCCGGCGGAGCTCGGGTGCGCGAAATCTTCGTCGGAGCATAGATTTGGAAAGCTCTCGCCGTGCTCTTCGCGTGCGTGGTAAGTTTTCTTCGTTTCGTAGATTTTTGGCGCTAGGGTTAGCGGCCCTAATTTCGTATTTTGTCGGAATCTTCGTAGATTCTTCGCGCATTGGCCGTGTGTGAGCCGATCCTTGGCGTGGCGGGCTTGAGAGGCCGTTTTTCGACGACCCGAGTAAAGGCAAGTGGTGGTTTGTTCTCTTTTTCCCTTGGAGTGTTTCTCCAAGTTTTGTTCTTCTCTAATTGTTATATTTTTCCTGGTATGTTAGTACATAAGTGCTAGTGGTATGTAAATTTGTTACCTACTCTGTTCTGGCAGTCCTAATTTGGGCTTGTTTGTAGTGGGTGAGGATTTTTTAGTTTGAAAGAAGAGAGGATTCTGTGCCAAGTGAAAATTGACCGGTAATCCCGTCGATCGATGAGGCCTACCATCGATCGGCTGGACTATCTCGTTGATCGTGGCCTTAACTTGGAATTATTTTGTTCCTTTGATTCTCTAAGTTAGAATCAACGGGACAGGCCGTCGATTTTGCCTTTTCCTTGATTTCAAGGCTTTCTAAAGATCTTCCCATCGAATTTTCCTTAGTCTTTCTTTTGATCTTGCAGTTTGAAGTCCCGTCCCATCGATCGACAGTCCATCCCGTCGATCGACAGGAGAGGGCAGATTTATCTTCCCCTCGATTTTCTTTTCCCTTAGCTGAATCTTATTGCCTTCTGTCCTAATCGGCAGGTCTTCCCACCGATCGATGGGACCGCCCGTCAATCGGCGGGACAGCCAGCCGATTTTGGCTAAGTCGTTCCCGTCGACTAGCTTATACCCTTTCACATATATTGAGTTATCTTCCAGTCAATTATTATCAAGTTTTCTAGTCGATTTTGATGTGTTTTCCCCTCGACTTTATTATGAAGTCTTCACGTCGATTTTATCGACCTTCCCCGTCGACTTTGACATAAAGTCTCCCAGTCAATTTTGATTAAGTTTTTTAGTGGCTTTGGTCGAGTCTTTCTCGTCAACTTTTGTTTAGTCTTTCTCGTCAACTTTTGTTAAGTCTTTCTCGTTGACTTTGATATAAGTCTTTTCCCGTCAGCTTTAGTTAAGTTTTCCTGTCGACTTTTGATAAGTCTTTCGTTCGATTCCATCGCTTATTCTGAATTGTTTTAAGCATATCTTTATGTTCTTTTGCTGGATGTTCCTGGGTATCTGATGAGTCCCATTTATATACACATTTATGGACTCATCTGGGCCGGTATTTCAGTCAATGCACTACATTTTAGATCCATAATCACTCATATTTGTTCTCTACCTGTTATTCCAAGCTAAGTGCACTTTTATGCCCGTTTCGATGTATTTTCTTGTTTATCTTACTCATGCTTTATGTTGCAATTCAATTTCTATGTTTGAGAATGTGTGGAATGCCCATTTACGTGGCCTGACGATCTTTAATGTTGATACGGGGGTTGTGCGAGTGTTCCGGGGCGCAAAAACTGCACAGGAACACTGCGCACGACCACTGGACATAGTGCGCACGACCACTGGTCGTGCGCTAGTGATCGTGCATTAATTCCCACCTAAAAAGTGGCCTGACTGGCTTAACGCACGACCACTAGACATAGTGCGCACGACCACTGGTCGTGCGCCATTGATCATGCGCATTGAAAACCTGCACCTGTCTATAAATAGCTGCTCCGCGAAAACAGCCGTAACTTCTTCGTTTCTAGGTCTTTTTGAGAGCCGTTTTTTGCGTTTTTTCGTTCTATGCCTCCTCTATTCATCTAGGGACTTCAAGGAAGAGATTGGATCTTACTTTCATCATCAAGGAAGGTTTAAAGAGCATTTGGACATCGCCGGGTCGTGACACGAAGAAGACGGGCCATTGGGAGGAAGTGACAGCCCTCCTTTACCCCGGACGCAGTTGAGGACCGAGCTTGGACGCGGATTGACAACCCAGCGATTCCAACCGTGAATCCCAGCAAGGCTTCGGAGTCGGTCGAATCTCTTACTCTTTATTCTTTTGAAATGATGTTTGTATGCTAAACTCTCTATTTTTTGGATGAAGAGCTTGATAAATCCATATATGTAACTTTTATTTCATGTTTATGAAATTACTTTTGATTTATTCAAGTGTATGAGGTGCGCTATTGTCATTCATCTTCCATCCTCCATTACCCTCCATTCCATTCCGCTTAACTTCTCTTCCACTACGTGAGCCTACTCTTCCATTCGCCAAGCTAAGCGGTGCTAACGGCCCGTGTAATCCACTTCATTTCTGCTAGTGCGAACCACCTCATCTGCTTGCCTACTCGCCCATCCGCCTACCGAAGCAGCGCATAGCGGCCTGCATAGGAGTAGTGATTTAGTTGTTTTATTTTGTTTTCCGCAAATCAAACCAACCCTAGCCTTTCGCATCCATCCGACTTAAGGACTTCAATCTCAAGTCCTGCCTCAATAGTAAACTCCACCTTACTGTGTTCCTTGAGAGATTCGATACTTGGGGATTTACTTCCTCATATTATTACTTGACAGCGACCGGTTCACTGCCGTTCGGATCGCAGTCTCGCTACCGCCTATAGCGGTGTGCAGGATTTGCGCCACCGAGTTTTTGGCGCCGTTGCCGGGGAACACAGTCGTGTGAGTTTTCTGGAGAGGGAGAATCTGAGAGAGAAGCCCTTCCATTTGTTTATCGCATCTTTTATTTTATTTCTATTCTCTTTATTCCATTTTCTTTTTTTATAGTAGGTTGCTTTAGTAAATTTTTGTTAGGTGTAGTATTTCGCACAATAGTGTTCTTCTTTTTGAATCGTTTTATCTTCACACTATGTGGGCACATCTCAATTTCCGTTGCCGTTGGTGTGGAGCTAGCTCCCACTCTAGTGATGAATGCCCTACGGAGAATAGTAGGCATAATTCTTATAGCCCAGCATATGGAGCACCGACTTCGTCTGGTACTCCATATGGTGCGCGTAAGTCTTATGGCTACTCTGCTGAGCCTTTACCGTCGTACTTCTTTTCGGCTCCAGCTCCTGCTGTGCCAAAGAAGCCCGCAAGGCAGTGCCGGTTTTGTCAGAGCACTGATCATGTCCTGAAGGACTGTGCCGAGTATCTTCGCCAATTGGACGAAGACGACGAGCCGGATATCCGGATCGTCCCAACTCCTAACTCTGGCGGCACACCTTCAACATCCGGTTATGTGTCTTTGTCACCTTCGCATCTTGAAGGGTATGGCATGGACACGGTCACCGGATGTGCGGCTGATCTATGCACCGACATTGCTGAGCCTATTCACCATGTGCCTCCACCACTTCTTGTGGATTCAGTTATTTCCCCTGTTGTGCATGCTATACTCATCTCCGATGACATTGTTGATGATGTGTCACAGGATGAGGTGGGTGATCCGAGTGTTGTGCCTATTCCTATGGAGGAGGACAACCTTCTAGGTGAAGAGGAGTTTTCCTCAGCACCGGTGGAGGAAGTCCAAATCCTAAGCTTGGCCACCGTTGATCCCGCCGAATCTTGTAGCATTGATGACAATCCTAACTTTATTTTACTTCCCCAACCTGATGGGAGTGAGACCGGGATCACTCCCCCGATTGACGATTATTTATGTTTTTCGCCTTCTTTATTTCCTGATCCCCTTCCTTCATCTGAGTCTGTGCAGGTTGAATCTTCACAGGTACTTCAGGAGGACTTGGAGCTTTTTGCTTAAGTCAATGATGAGAGCATCCTTTCACGTGAGGAGGTTTACTCCCCCTCCGTAGAGGAAGCTCCCCTCATTACCTTTTCCTCCTGCCACCTCGATGTTGATGACACCTTGCTAGGCAAGGATGTTTTTGGTGAGTTGAGTGAGGATACCTCCTCCTCTTCTTACTTTCTTTTCCCTCTACCTATGTCAAGCAGGTATTATTATTTAGGTAGAGGGGTGACTGCCTTATCTCCGTATCGGAACCATCTACCGAAACGGATAATGGAGCAGTTACCTGTGCATTTTCTTTTTCATACACCCATTAGCTAGAACCTTCATGTTTTTGAATAAGTCGTGCTGGGATGACAATAACCCCTGTAGTTATCTTACTTTTCATGCATTTTATTTTAGTCCATCCTGTTTAGTTAGCTGTAGTTTATTGTAGTTTATCTTTTTCTGTTTCTTTTGTTTTGCGGAGCTGACCCCTGCAGGTACTTCTTCTGGATGGCGGATGCTGCAGCTTAGTCTTGGTTTAAACGCCAATCTTCTGGTATGCTCACTTGCTGAGCATTGGGTACTCTCTTCCCCTAGCCCTATTTTGATTTTCCTGTCATATATTATGCGAATTGTTTAGTTTAAGTCTGGGGGAGAGTAGTTTTGTTTACCCGCTCGCATGCACTATTGCATTGCATATTAGAAGATTTCATTTAAAATGTTTTGTTCATTTTCATTGCACACCACAACACCCACTTGAGCCCGCTTAGCCGTTGGCACGTCGCGAGTTGAATTTGTCTTTTTTGTGTGATTTGGAAAATCATTGTGCTGGCTTAGGATTATGAGGTGGAGTAAAATGTTGACTCTTGCAGTGCTCCTAGTCGAGTGCTCATGTCTCGTAGGAATTCGTGTAGATTCAATTTCTTTTTATGCTTTTAGATTATTTTTTTCTATTAGCGTAGATATTGTTTACTTTACTCAAAAAGTGGTGAATCCGGTGTGAATCAAACGGTAGCATAGGAATGTGTGTAGACGTTCGTTAGTCTCGTATTGCCCGAGCCGGGAGGAAGGATTATCTTTCTCGGTGGCTAGAACTTTCCCAAAGCGATTCTTGAAGCATGGGTATACGGTTAGTCAATTGCGTGAATGTGATATAGGCCATCATTTTGGCCCGGTTGAGCCTTTGTGCCCACTCCTATCGCTTTATCCTCGTTAGCTCAGTTGTGCCTACCCTTTCTTTGATTCAGCCCCACTATTGTCTCACCAAAGCCTAAATGCCAAACCTAGTCGCACTCCCAAATCTGAGCTTTAGCTGTTTAATATTTTCATGAGTTGGGTTGTTGATTTGGTGATATGTTTGTGAAGATTTGGATGTGTTATTGTTTAGTTGCTGAAAATGATAAGAAAAGAAAAGAAGAAAATGAGAGAAAGAAAAGAAGTGAAAAGAAAAGAAAAAGATTTGAGCTTTAATGAAAAAAATCTGTGTAAAAATTTATGTTTGGGAGTAGGCGGTGCACACACCCATGTTGTTAAGTCCAAGTCTGGGGGTGTGATGTACTCGTGTGTTTGTGTGGCGAATAAGGAGAATTTCTGCACTAGCTCATTTGGGTTTAATATTTGAGCCATCGTCTTTATCATTGCATACCTCACCTAAACCCAAGCCCCATTTAAAACCTAAAGTCCTATTGATTCACGCATTTGAGTCAAACCAGTGCCGTGGAGAGAGTGCGAACGGGCAAGCTTATGGTCACCGACATTGATGGATTTCAATGGAGTTGTCCCGAGCCCCGATCTTTGGCAATGCTCGCCTCAGCGTTCAGTTTACATTCTTCCTATGTACGACCTTATGATTCACCGTGATTCGCCTTTTGAGTAAACGTAATATATAAATACGCTCCTAGAAAATTATAAACCAATATGTGTAATTAGAAATTTTGTCTACTGTATTTCTACGCACATGAGCATGCGACTTCGCATGGTACTCCGGTTGATAATTTCTTCGCCAGCTTATGTTTTTACTGTCCGCGAGAGATGGTTTGCTCGGGACGCGCAAACAGGTAAGTCTGGGGGTGTGATGAGTCCCATTTATATACACATTTATGGACTCATCTGGGCCGGTATTTGAGTCAATGCACTACATTTTAGATCCATAATCACTCATATTTGTTCTCTACCTGTTATTCCAAGCTAAGTGCACTTTTAGGCCCATTTCGATGTATTTTATTGTTTATCTTACTCATGCTTTATGTTGCAATTCAATTTCTATATTTGAGAATGTGTGGAATGCCCATTTACGTGGCCTGACGATCTTTAATGTTGATAGGGGGTTGTGCGAGTGTTCCGGGGCGCAAAAACTGCACAGGAACACTGCGCACGACCACTGGACATAGTGCGCACGACCACTGGTCGTGCGCTAGTGATCGTGCATTAATTCCCACCTAAAAAGTGGCCTGACTGGCTTAACGCATGACCACTGGACATAGTGCGCACGACCACTGGTCGTGCGCCATTGATCGTGCGCATTGAAAACCTGCACCTGTCTATAAATAGCTGCTCCGCAAAAACAGCCATAACTTCTTCGTTTCTAGGTCTTTTTGAGCGCCGTTTTTTTTGCGTTTTTTCATTCTAAGCCTCCTCTATTCATCTAGGGACTTCGAGGAAGAGATTGGATCTTACTTTCATCATCAAAGAAGGTTTAAAGAGCATTTGGACATCGTCGGGTCGTGACACGAAGAAGACGGACCATTGGGAGGAAGTGACAGCCCTCCTTTACCCCGGACGCAGTTGAGGACCGAGCTTGGACGCGGATTAACAACCCAGCGATTCCAACCGTGAATCCCAGCAAGGCTTTGGAGTCGGTCGAATCTCTTACTCTTTATTCTTTTGAAATGATGTTTGTATGCTAAACTCTCTATTTTTTGGATGAAGAGCTTGATAAATCCATATATGTAACTTTTATTTCATGTTTATGAAATTACTTTTGATTTATTCAAGTGTATGAGGTGCGCTATTGTCATTCATCTTCCATCCTCCATTACCCTCCATTCCATTCCGTTTAACTTCTCTTCCACTACGTGAGCCTACTCTTCCATTCGCCAAGCTAAGCGGTGCTAACGGCCCGTGTAATCCACTTCATTTCCGCTAGTGCGAACCACCTCATCCACTTGCCTACTCGCCCATCCGCCTACCGAAGCAGCGCATAGCGGCCTGCATAGGAGTAGTGATTTAGTTGTTTTATTTTGTTTTCCGCAAATCAAACCAACCCTAGCCTTTCGCATCCATCCGACTTAAGGACTTCAATCTCAAGTCCTGCCTCAATAGTAAACTCCACCTTACTGTGTTCCTTGAGAGATTCGATACTTGGGGATTTACTTCCTCATATTATTACTTGACAGCGACCGGTTCACTGCCGTTCGGATCGCAGTCTTGCTACCGCCTATAACGGTGTGCAGGATTTGCGCCATCAGTATCTTAAGCGATTTTATCAAGTATTTTAGTCCTTTCGTTGAGACTTTTAGATGAAGCTATTCTTTATTCTTTAAGTTGTCCTATATTTGATTAGTGATCGTTTATGGTATTGTTTCGTGCCTTATTCATCGTATTGTTACGAGAAGTCCATTGGGAGTTAAGTTTGGACTCACCAAGTGTTTTCTTTTGACCTGTTGAGTTTAATTTGGTGTTTGGCCTTCAGGTTAAGCTTATCTTTGTCGGGTATTTTGAATTGTGTCACCTTTGTTTTTGTGCCCTTTTTGCCGCGTGGGCCCGAGTGTCTTAAATCATTGTTGTTAAGTGTTTTATGCTCTTTTGTTGATTCCTTTGGTGAAGCCATGCCTTGTTTTGTCCTGTAGTGTTAAGTGTTCATTCTTCAGGTTATTTCTTCAATACTCCGGAATAGTTTTGGTGAGTGGCTCTTGAACTCTATGATCTGTGTTGTCTATGTTCCAAGTGTTTTCTTATGAACCCATTAGTATTGTTCTGGTGTTTGGCCTTCATGTTAAGATTCTCTTCATCATGTTCTGACACCAAGCCTTGCATGGTGTCTGCTTGCTAATCTTCAACCTTGTTGTAAGATGAAAGTTGATCTAATGATTGACGGTTCAACCCTGTGCTTTCTGTTTTTCTCATCTTGAGTTATGGTTAAAACCCTTTGAATTCTTGTTTTCCTGCATGAACCTCCTCTGTTTGCTCCGTTGGATTTATGAGCTAAGTATGTTATGATTGTCTAATTCTCCGAGTTAGTTTTGGGTGAGTGGTTCTCGATCTCAATGATCTTCGTTGTCTAATGTTCTGAGTGTTCTCTGGGGAACTGCATTGTGGTTTATTTATATACTTATATATATGGATATACTTATATAAATGTTTATGCACCGATGCTTCTGTTGCTTTGTTGGAGTCTGTTGGGCGTGTGAGCTAAAAGTCACCGCCACAGTGCCTCTTTTGGGCTGTTGGTTTGAGTGGATTGGAGTCACCGCCGCAGCACTCCTGTTTGGTTGTTGGGCTGCGGGCGCTAGTGGAAGATACCACCGTCGTAGTGCCTTTTTTTGGGGAATGCTCTTCCCTCGAGCTGATCAGTCTCAAATGCTTTAGCATATGTGCTTATATATGTACATCATTGTATTATATATATGACCATCACCTCTGAGCCGCAGGGTCGGACACGTGATTGGCTTTGATTAGTTTGGCTATTACTTTGGTGCAGGATTTTCTCTTACCGAGTGCACTCGTTTGAGCTGGCTCGGGTTGTTGTAAGCTTATAAATGCTTGTGTGTTTAGTTCTTCTTTCTGCAATCTATTATTACTGATTACTGCTAACCTTGGGTTTTCTTACTACCACTTGCACTTTCTTGCTGAGGCATTATTTTCTTTTGAATGTCTTAGGCTCGGAACCGTAGCTGTTCGGTTAGTAGAGTTGGTGTTCTCTGGAGCTGCAGTTAGTTGCAGTGGTTCATTCTCCTCTCATGGTTATGAGGTAGTTGTTCATTTTGTTTCAGATTTAGGCTTGTACTTTTTGTTTCTATGGGCTCGTGTCAGTTGTTGACGCCCATAGCTCTAGTTTTCTTGTGCTAGTTTACTTGTTAGTTATTTTGCTGTTACTTTCAGGTTGTTTAACTACTTGCTCCCTGGGAAGCTTTTTTGCTAGGATGTATTAGTTACTTTATTGGTACAAAAATGTCATTCTTGCATATCATGATTTTATGTAAATGTCGCATACTTTGAAGATCGTAGAAAATCCTTTCTTACTATACTAAACTTAGATATGTGCATATCATTTCCGGGATGTTGATCTTCATGCTCATGTAGTCTAAAAGGAACAAATTTTCCGCTGCATATGTATAGCTTTCTACTTGTGGACTAGTGATCCACTGGACCGAGGGACGCGGTCCTAAGCTAAATTGTTAATTCTCTTTTTATCTCAAACATATATATATATATATATATTTGTCTTATATAAATTTATCATAAGAAGTGTTTGCCTAAGCGTCTGTAGTCGTCCCCTGCATTATGTGGCATCACGACACATATTTTCCCCTTGCTCTGATAATATGTATTAAATTTGTGGGAAAATGCGGGTTGTGACAGTTGGTATCAGAGCTAGGTTAGCCAGGTTACTGGGATAGTCTGGTTGGCCCGGTTAACTGCTTGGTGAGATCGTCATTCATTGCATACACACACCGAAGGGTCATCAGTATGTCTTGGCTGAAGCATGAACACTACACTCATAGCATGATAAAAAGTATACGTGGCATATTATGTAGTATGGGATGCATAATATGTGTTTGTATATGGATCCTCATAGGTGAAAACATGCGACGGTTATGTAGTATGGGATGCATAATGCCAGTCCCATGGATGTCCATTAGCTCGTTTTTTCTTTTTCGTTACATGCGATAATATGTAGTATGAGATGCATAAGATTACATGTGTACGCCGCTCATAGCGTGCATTAAGGCCTTTTTAGATTGCATAGCACTGCATGCACATCATAACACAGCATTAGCACACGTGCCAAGTTAAAGACATACATGATGACGCTCGTACACACATGATGACGCTCGTACACACATGATGACGCTCGTACACACATGATCTGAAATAAAATTTTGGCATTCATGCATTCATATTTTATGCACAGGAGTCAATAGGATGATGGTATATCATCCTAGGTTAAGCATAACATCATTTCATGAATTCCCAGAGCAAGGTAATAGCAAGAGCAAGTATCTTCACTTTTCCGATCTTTGTCGAGTTAGGAATCCTAGTTTGCTAGCTGTTGTGTCTTACGATAAGTGTAGATGAGATGTTTGTTTGTAATTGCAGTCGATGAATCCAGAGCGTATTGCATCGGAGTCGGCTCCCCGATTAGAGGACGATTCCTCTAGTGCACGCAGTGAGGCGATGATTGAGGAGTTGCGTCAGAATATCGAGGCGTTGTCGAAGTAGATGGTCGTGATGCAGGCTCAGATTCAGAGTGTGATGGCTGCTACATTTGGGCAGCATCTTTGGGTGCAGGACACTGTTGTGGGTCAAGATGCGGTGTCGGGGAAGGGAAAAAAAAGGAAGGTTGGCGATAGTGGCAGCCCTGCCCCAAGTAAAAAGAGCAAGCAGGAGTTGGATCTTCAAGGTGCTCCGAAGAATATCAGTTATTGCACATTTTGGCAGAAAGATGGGGCACGATCTTACCCAGTGTTGGAAGAAGGAAAAGTCATGTGAGTATTGTGGGCAAGGAGGGCATGATGCGACTCAATGCCGGTTAAAGTGTAGGACGTGCTATCAGTGCGGGCAGAAAGGACATGTGAAGTCTCGGTGTCCGCGGTTCCAGTTGGCTGGCCAGCAGCTTGCTCCTACAGCTCTGGTACCGCTACCGCCTCAGCAGCGGCAGTTGGGTCGAGGAGAGGCCGAGTTAAGTGTAGTAGCAAGGGAAGGAGAGCAGTTTTCCCCCTTAGTGATTCCAAGTTAGATTCTAATCTAACTCTTAGCTTTCATCTTTTGCCCTAATTTGTTTTCGCTCGTTTAGTTGCGTATCCAATTGTATAGGGGAATTTAAGGTAAAGAACTGTCAGGCGTGCGTCCTTTTCGATTCGGGTGTTACCCACTCGTTCGTGGCTAGGGCTTTAGTAGAGCGTCATAGTTTGACCCTCGATCGGGTTGGTGATCCCCTTAGTGCTAAGTTTCCCCTCTGGTGGTTCTGTGGTGTTGAATCAGGGTATCTAGAGTTATCCTACCCTCTTAGGTGGTTTCTTAGCTTTTGCTAATCTCTAGGTGCTAGGCCTGGTAGTTTGCGTTGTGATCTTGGGCATAGGCTGGTTGTCCATGTATGATGTTGTTATAAAATGCAAGGAAAAGCGTTTGGTCTTCAAGATGGACATCGGTCATCCCTTGAATGTGTTTGGCTTGTCACGCTAGGTTTTCCCCGATTATTTTTGCGGTGTGTGCTTGGAACATTTAGTTTTCGGTTGTTTTGCTTTCCTTGTTTCTATGTTAGAAACTTGTAGCAGTTTGCCGTGTTTTGAAGATTTTTCCTATGGTGCGAGAGTTCGCTGATGTTTTCCCCGTTAGTCTCGTTAGTTTTCGGCCTATGAGAGTTGAGGAGTTTGTTTCCAACCTTGAGCCGGGTACTCGCCCTATTACTAAGGCACCGTACCATTTATCCCCGCGCATGTTGCGAGAGTTGCGCACTCAGTTAGATGAGTGGTCGTCGTGTGGCTTTTTCTAGCCTAGTTCTTGGCCCCAGAGTGCTCTCGTCTTGTTCGTGAAGAAGAAAGATAGTTCAGTGAGATTGTGTATCATTTATCGAGATTTGAACATGGTGACCATCAAGAACAGGTATCCGTTGCCTCAGATTGATGGTTTGCTTGATCAGTTGTGTGGTAGTTCGGTGTTTTTGTAGATTAACCCTCGTTTAGGCTGCCATCAGTTGAGGATCCGCGTGTATGGTGTTCCGCGGTCTGCTTTCCGTTCTCGGCTTAGATAATGCCCTTTTATTTTTGGGGTAATTTCTTCGTTAGGTTAATTGGGAGGTGATGAATTTAGAAGGCTTTGCTGGGAGTTTTGATCAGGGATCGGGTGATCTATTTTGAGTGTTGAGACTAAATCTTATCCGCATCCGTTTTCCTAGCCCTCTTTGGTTAGCGTTTCTATTCCGCGAGCGTTAGCTTATCTTCCCCTTTACCTTTTTTATTCATTTGTATTTTGAGATTCGGTTCTATATTTCAGGATGAAACTTCCTTTTAGGTGGGGTGACTATAACGCCCCGGAATTTTCAGGAATTATTTTATTCCTTCTTTGACGTCATTTTTGACGTAAGGGCGTTACGTTAGTGCGAAGTTAGCGGTGCGCCGCCGTTTGCGCATTTTCGCATTCGTTCGGTCAATTCGACCAAATTTTGGAGTGTGCTAAATTTGGAAAAATTTTTTGTTAGGAAATTAAGTTATTCAATTTTAGAGAGGCTCGTCGAAGTTCGTTGCGATCCGAGCATTTTTAGAGCCCCAGTGATTTTCTGAAGATTTTGTATATTTATCGTCGCCGCAATCTTCAAAAATTTATATCTTGAGTTTGGCTCGTCGTATTTTGATTTCGCCATCTACGTTGGATTCGTAGCGCCGATATTTGTCTTCGGTGCGATTTTCATTAGAATCGACGACCGTTGGTTCGGCCTTCCTTTTCTTATTATTACTTTATTATTATTATTGTTATTTAAGAACATCATCTTCCTCCCTCTCTGTATAAACATATATATATATATATTATTCTTCTTTTCTTTTCTTATTAATATCATTATTATTATTCTTATTATTATTATTCCTTGCTTTGAAACAACTGTCTTCCTCTATCTGCTTATATATATATATTATATAAATATCTCTATTCACTATCTTTATATATATGATTGTTTCTATTCATCTTCTCCAATTCCTCTTTAATTTCCTGAACCAGATTTCGAGAGAGAGAGAAAGAGAGAGTTTAGGGTTCCTTAGCTTTTCGACCGCCGCCGGCGGAGCTCTGGTGCGCGAAATTTTCGCCGGAGCATAGATTTGGAAAGCTCTCGCCGTGCTCTTCGCGTGCGTGGTAAGTTTTCTTCATTTCGTAGATTTTTGGCACTAGGGTTAGCGACCCTAATTTCGTATTTTGTCCGAATCTTCGTAGATTCTTCGCACATAGGCCGCGTGTGAGCCGATCCTTGGCGTGGCGGGCTTGAGAGGCCATTTTTTGACGATCCGAGTAAAGGCAAGTGGTGGTTTGTTTTCTTTTTTCCCTTGGAGTGTTTCTCCATGTTTTGTTCTTCTCTGATTGTTATATTTTTCCTGGTATGTTAGTATATAAGTGCTGGTGGTATGTAAATTTCTTACCTACTCTGTTCTGGCATTCTTGATTTGGGCTTGTTTGTAGTGGGTGAGGATTGTTTAGTTTGAAAGAAGAGAGGATTCTGTGCCAAGTTAAAATCGATCTGTAATCCGGTCGATCGGCGGGACTATCCCGTCGATCCTGGCCTTAGCTTGGTGTTATTTTGTTCCTTTGATTCTCTAATTCAGAATCGACGGGACAGGCCGTCGATTTTGCCTTTTCCTTGATTTCAAGTCTTTCTAAAGATCTTCCCGTCGAATTTTGCCTTAGTCTTTCTTTGGATCTTGCTGTTTGAAGTCCCGTCTCATCGATCGACAGTCCGTCCCGTCGATTGACAGGAGAGGGCAGGTTTATCTTCCCCACGATTTTCTTTTCCCTTAGCTGAATCTTATTGCCTTCTATCCTAATCGACAGGTCTTCCCGCCGATCGAGGGGACCTCCCGTCGATCGATGGGCCAGCCAGCCGATTTTGGCTAACTCCTTCCCGTCGACTTTGTTATACCCTTTCCTGTATATTGAGTTATCTTCCAGTCGATTATTATCAAGTTTTCTAGTCGATTTTGATGTGTTTTCCCGTCGACTATTTTATGAAGTCTTTCCGTCAATTTTATCGACCTTCCCCGTCGACTTTGACATAAAGTATCCCAGTCAAATTTGATTAAGTTTTCTAGTGGCTTTGGTCGAGTATTTCTCGTCGACTTTTGTTTAGTCTTTCTCGTCGACTTTTGTTAAGTATTTTTCGTTGACTTTGATATAAGTCATTTCCGGTCAGCTTTTGTTAAGTTTTCCTGTCGACTTTTGATAAGTCTTTCGGTCGATTCCATCGCTTATTCTGAATTGTTTTAAGCATATATTTATGTTCTTTTGCCGGATGTTCCTGGGTATCTTAAGCGATTTTATCAAGTATTTTAGTCCTTTCGTTGAGATTTTTAGATGAAGCTATGCTTTATTCTTTGTGTTGTCCTCTATTTGATTAGTGATCGTTTATGGTATTATTTCATGCCTTATTCGTCGTATTGTTATGAGAAGTCCATTGGGAGTCAAGTTTGGACTCACCAAGTGTTTCTTTAGACCTGTTGAGTTTTATTTGGTGTTTGGCCTTCAGGTTAAGCTTATCTTCGTCGGGTATTTTGAATTGTGTCACCTTTGTTTTTGTGCCCTTTTTGCCGCGTGGGCCCGAGTGTCTTAAATCATTGTTGTTAAGTGTTTTAAGATCTTTTGTTGAGTCCTTTGGTGAAGCCATATCGTGTTTTGTCCCGTAGTGTTAAGTGTTCATTCTTTGGGTTATTTCTTCAATACTCCAGAATAGTTTTGGTGAGTGGCTCTTGAACTCTATGATCTGTGTTGTCTATGTTCCAAGTGTTTTCTTATGAATCCATTAGTATTGTTCTGGTGTTTGGCCTTCGTGTTAAGATTCTCTTCGTCTTGTTCCGACACCAAGCCTTGCATGGTGTCAGCTTGCTAATCTTCAACCTTGTTCTAAGATGAATGTTGATCTAATGATTGACTGTTGAACCCTACGCTTTCTGTTTCTCTCATCTTGAGTTATGGTTAAAACCATTTGAATTCCTGTTTTCCTGCCTGACCCTCCTGTGTTTGCTCCGTTGGATTTATGAGCTAAGTATGTTATGTTTGTCTAGTTCTTCGAGTTTGTTTTGGGTGAGTGGTTCTCGATCTCTATGATCTTCGTTGTCAAATGTTCTGAGTGTTCTCTGGTGAACTGCATTGTGGTTTATTTATATACTTATATATATGTGATGCGCAAAACTATATCCGCAAATGACAATGGCAAGTGTACCGTATCGAATGTAGTATAAGTTATACAAACCAAGGTCGTATTAGACTCAGGGCGGTTGAGTACTCTTACTTCAAGAAAATCTCTATTATTCTATCAAGTAGAACCTTTTGGGTTGGTTTTGCAAAAAGAAAATAAAGCAATAAAGAAAAAGGAGAATGAGAAAATAAGAACTATTTTATTGTTTGAGACAAAAGAAATTACAAACTATGAAAATGAAATTACAACTATCGAATTGAAAACTACAAGTTGCATAAAGAAAGAGGATTACAGGAACTACTAAAACATGAAAATAAAACATGAAATGAAAGTTCTAATCCTAAAAATCGGTCCTCTGAACATCTGGAGAAGCTCTTTTTTTATAGGCAATAATTGGGGTTACACGCCCTTGGTAACGCCCGTGACCAAGGGCGTGTAACGGCCGTGATTGGCGCTGGAGCGGGAGAGGCGCGTTCTGGAGTAATTATGAGCGTAACGTGCGCGTCACACCCTAGGTCACGCCCGTGACCTAGGGCGTGTAATCTTAAAATCTTGCTGCTGGCAGGAAACTTCGGTGGGAAAGAAGCGGTAAGTGGCGCGGGATGAGTCACGCCCGTGACTGGATGTCACGCCCCCTGGTCACGCCCGTAACCTGGGGCATGTAACTTTAATTGACAATTTTGAACATTCGTCGAACTCAGCCATTTCGTCGATCTCAGCGCCTTCGTCGAACGCAGCCATTTCGTCGAACGCAGCAGACATTTCGTCGAACGCAGGAGCCATTTCGTCGAACGCAGCAGCCATTTCGTCGAACTAAATTATGGGAGTACATAAACAATCATGTTCCTCCATAACTAAATTTTCCAAAGGCAAGGAAAAAGCACTAGAAGAAATAAAATTTTCATCTAAATTCTGGGGTGGAGTATCAAATTGAAAAAGCGGACATTCCCCAAAATTAGGGTACAAATATTGCGGCGCAAAAGAAGATGAACAAGAATTCGGATCGAAAGATTTATCTTCATCGCTCCGAGAGCTATCCGGGTGACCTTGACACCAAGAATAATCTACTTCGGGGCTAGAAGAAAAATTATTAGAAGCCGAAAAATTATTCTCGTGAAAATTAGAAAAATATTTTCCTCTAAATTTGGGGGGGGGGGGGGCAGTATCTATTTGAATTGGCGGAATTTCCCCAAAATTAGAGAACGAAAATTGCGGTGTATAAGATGAAGAATAAAAATTCGGATCTAAAGATTTATTTTCATTGTTCTGAGAGCTATCCGGGTGAGCTTGCCACCAAGAAGAATCTACTTCGGAGCTAGAGGAAAAATTATTAAACGCCAAAAAATTATTCTCAATAAAATTAGAAAAATTATTTTCATCAAAGTTTAAAAAATTATTTTCATTAAAAGAGGAAAAATTATGATCATAATTATTGTAAAAATTATTTGCATAATATTGAGAAAAATTATTTTCATAATAATTATTTTGAGCATATGAATGTAAATAACATTCCACACTTTGATGAGGCGCATTACAATAGTAACAACAATTTTCGCATTTTTGTGCCGCTTCCAAAAGATATACTTGGCTTTGAAGCTCGGCAACCTTTACGGCCAATTCAAGTGACTCCATCTAATAAAAAAAACTACCTTTACTCAAATGAATGGAATTTTAGAAATATTTTTATTATATAATTTTTTTTTTCAAAAAGCGGGTTAAATTAGTCCCGGACTTCCCAAGGTCAACCCAGTGAAGGGCTCGCAAGGTACTAGAGGCTATGATGGGAATTCAAGCCCAAAGCGCCCTTTCTGAGAATTTAGATTATGCATTTTTAAGATTTTTTTTAAAATTTTAAAGAGAAGGGGGAGAATGAAGAGAACGATAAAATTAATAAATATTTCTTTTTTCGAAATATCAACCGTGTCCCCGGCAACGACGCCCAAAACTTGATGCGCAAAACTATATCCGCAAACGACAACGACAAGTGTACCGTATCGAATGTTGTATAGGTTATAAAAACCAAGGTCGTATTAGACTCAGGGCGGTTGAGTACTCTTACTTCAAGAAAATCTCTATTATTCTATCAAGTAGAACCTTTTGAGTTGGTTTTGCAAAAAGAAAATAAAGCAATAAAGAAAGAGGAGAATGAGAAAATAAGAACTATTTTATTGATTGAGACAAAAGAAATTACAAACTATGAAAATGAAATTATAACTATCGAATTGAAAACTACAAGTTGCATAAAGAAAGAGGATTACAGGAACTACTAAAACATGAAAATAGAACATGAAATGAAAGTTCTAATCCTAAAAATCGGTCCTCTGAACATCCTGAGAAGCTCTATTTTTATAGGCAAAAAATGGGGTACACGCCCTTGGTAATGCCCGTGACCAAGGGCATGTAACGGCCGTGATTGGCGCTGGAGCGGGAGAGGCGTGTTCTGGAGTAATTATGAGCGTAACGTGTGCGTCACGCCCTAGGTCACGCACGTGACCTAGGGGGTTGATATGATTTTGCGGTTTTGAAATTTAGTGAAGATTTGAGATTTTCTCCAAAACTATATCCGATAAAGGCAAGTGTACCTTATCGTCTATAGTATAGGATATTTAGGAATATCAAGGTCGTATTCCACGGGGCGCGTTGATTACTTCTACTTCGAGGAAAATCGCCATTATCTTATCGACGAAAGTTTGATTGGTTTGTTTTTGCTTAAGTAAAATTAAAACTAATTGCAAGCTAAATGAAAGGATTAAACGTTGCATGAAAAGAAAGAGAAATTGACATTGCAAAAAAAAGATATAACTAAGGAGAGAAAGATTGACATTGCATGAAAAGGAAGAAATTACTTAAGGAGAAAGAGAACATGAAAGAGAAAACTAATTTTATTGAAAATCAAAGAACTATTACAAACCTTAATTTAAGAGTGCAAGGCTAAGGAAAATAAAGATTACAAACTTGAGAAAACTAGTGCATGAAAACTACATTCAAAACATTGCATGAATTTGAAAGGGAAGAGAACATGAAAGCCTTAAGAAACATGAACATCAACTTGAAAAACTCACTCTCAGCTCTAACAGCACCTCCCCATCTCCAAATTTCTGAACCCTAGACTCAAGGAGATCCTCTGAATTTATAGGAAAAAATTTCAGATTACACGCCCTCGGTCATGGGCGTGACCTAAGGTGTGACTGCACTATTCACATCGGATCCGACAGCGGCGTGGCATTCTGGATGGCACGGCGAAAAGTGACATGTCACGGGCGTGACATGTCGGGTCACGGCCGTGACTTTGGACGGCTGCATTAAATGCGGCGTGGGCTGGAATTCGGCGCGACGGCGAAGAAGAGATCACGCGGGAAAGTCACGGCCGTGACATGTGGGTCACGGGCGTGACTCAAGTTGACTTCTCGATTGCAGCTCCACGTCTCGACGGTGGCTCTACGTGGAAGATTCTAAGATTACACGCCCCCGGTCACGGGCGTGACTTTGGGTCACGGGCGTGACCTGGGGCGTGACTTGGTGTGGACTGGTTCAAACAGCGTGGCATCGATTTTGGACTGATCTTTAGGTTACACGCCCTTGGTCACGGGCTTGACCGAGGGCGTGACATGCCATTTTTTCCCGATTTGTCCCAAAATTCTGTAAATATTGAAATTAAGCTAAGTTAGAATCAAAATTACAAAAAGAACTACTTATAACCTAAAATTGACATAAAAAGGAAAATTCACATTAAATATTTACAAAATTTTCTATTAAAAAGTTATAAAAAATACTACTTATCAAATACCCCCATACTTGAGGTTTTGCTATTCCAGAGCAAAAGTGTGAGACATAATTTATAAGACATCCTTAAAAATTTTTAATTTAAAACTAAAATTTTATTTAACCAAAAGTTAAGTTAAGAGTAAATTCAAGGGGGAGTTAAGTCCTAAATTATGATGATGATTTGAAAAGAGGGAAAAATGTTTAGGCAAGAACTTCTCAAGAAAATTAAGTAGTTTGACAAAATTGTAGAAATTATAAAACTAAATTAAATTAAAATTATAAGAACTCTATCTTAAAAGAATCTTAAGGAAAAGTAAATTACTAAATATTGCTCTCTCCATAATTTTCAACTAAAACTAGAACAATGATAATTGGCTAAGGGGGATTTCATAAAATTTGGCATAAGAAGAGAAATTTTTGAATGGAGGAAATGGAATTTATCATGAAATTTCCTTTTTTTTCTTTTTTTTTCTCTTCTAATAAAAACCCAAAAAGTATATGGTTTAGGAGTAATGAATTTTATACTCTTACTCCATGCCATATAATCTTTTCAAATATTTTGGGTGCATATGTTTTAGGGAATAATGAATTTTATCCTCTTATTCCCATGACATATGATCTTTTAAAGTTCATGTTTTTTATGCCACAAAGGGGGTAAGGAAGGGAAAAGAAAATCTAGCTAGCTTTAAATTATATTGAGAGCAAATTCTAGTAACATTAAATTTCCTAAGATCTAAAAGGTTAGAAGAAAATATAATTGAAAGTTAAAGAGGTTTAGGAAATTCACTACAAAATGAAGCCATTTAAAAATAAAAAGAGAAGTCTTGCTAACAAAATTCTCTAATCAATTTAAAATTATAAGACGATTCTTAAATCAAGATTACCTCAAATTTAAAATTAACAAACTATGATAAGCAAAATTTTAGCCAATTAAAAACTTAAACGTGCTTATAAACATTCTCAACTAGATTTCTAAGAAATCACAAAAACAAGAAGAAGGAGGGATATAAGAATTTTTGGAATTTTTGATATTATCTTTTTTTGAATTTTTGATATTATCTTTTTTTTTTTTTGAATTTTTCTCATTAAAAACTATTTACAAAGAAAGGAAACTAGCTTTAAAACTTAACAATTTTTGTTAAGCCTTGGACTTCCCAAGGGCTACCCGGTGAAGGGTTCGCAAGGTACTAGGAGGTGTGATGGGGTGAAATCCCAAACGTCCCTTTCCAAGATTTAAATTTTCGATTTTCTAATTTTTTTTGAGTTTTTGGATTTTACAAGTGCTTAAATAAAGGAAAACATAGAAACAAAATTAAAATTTTCTTTTTGTTGTTTTTTTTTTCTTTTCATTTTTTTTTTGAAAATTTTATTTTTAAAACTATTTACAAATATTTACAAAGGGCTATTTACACCCCCATACTTAAAGTTAAACATTGTCCCCAATGTTTAAAAATAAGTATGAAGTAAGAAAACGTAAAAAGAAATGCAAGGAAAAAGAAAGGAAAGAAGGAAAAAGAGCTTCCCTGATTTTTGAAGCTTTTGTGGGGAAGCCGCGATTACCTACAAAAGATGTTAAAGAAGGAACAAGAAAAAGAAAACAGGAGAAAACAATAAAAAGATAACTTTGGGGGTGCCTCCCAAAAGCGCTTTGTTTAAGGTCGCGTAGCTTGACCCACTTGCCAATCATGTTATATTATGAAGAAATATCGCATCACTCTTGTCATTAGGTAGGTCTCCCGGAAGATACTATTTAAGGCGGTGCCCGTTAACTTTGAAGGAACCTTTTTCCGGGTGGGAAATTAGAATTGTCCCATAGGACCAAACCTCTTTAACAAAAGGTCCGGACCATCGAGATTTCAGCTTTCCCGGAAAAAGGCGAAGACGAGAATTATAAAGTAGGACGAGATCGCCCGACGAAAAAGTTTTTGGAAATTTTATATGTTTGTCGTGATAAAACTTTGTTCGCTCCTTATATAATTTGTTACTCTCATACGCATTCGCTCTCCACTTATCCAATTCGTTCATTTGAAATTTTCTTTGTTCGCCCGCTAAAGTAGAATCAAGATTTAAAAATTTAAGCACCCAAAATGCGCGGTGTTCTAATTCGACCGGAAGGTGGCAAGCCTTGCCATAGAACATTCGATATGGTGTACAACCGATAGCGGTCTTGTACGCCGTTCGATAGGCCCATAGTGCGTCATCGAGCTTTATTGCCCAATCCTTCCGATTAATAGAAACTGTTTTTTCTAAAATCTGTTTAATTCTCGATTAACAACTTCGACTTGGCCGCTCGTTTGTGGGTGATATGCAGTGGATAATTTGTGTGTGACACCATATTTTGCTAAGATTTTTGTGAATTGAGTATTGCAAAAATGGGTGCCCCGATCACTCACAATAGCGCGCGGAGCACCAAATCGAGAGAATAATTTTTTAAAAAAGTTAACGACGACTCGTGCATCGTTGGTGGGGAGAGCTTGCGCTTCCTCCCACCTCGACACGTAGTCGACCGCCACTAGAATATACTTATTTGAAAACGAAGGAGGGAGAGGACCAACGAAATCAATGCCCCAAAGATCGAAAATTTCGCATTCTAAGAAAATGTTTTGGGGCATGTCATCCCGGCGGGAGATGTTCCCCGACCGCTGGCAGCTGTCGCAAGTACTCACAAGGGTGTGAGCATCTTTGAAGAGCGTGGGCCAATAAAAGCCCGCCTCCAGCGCCTTCCTCGCGGTTCGGTTTGAATGATAGTGACCACCGGTGGGTCCCTCATGACAATGATGTAAAATATTAAAGCCTTCCTCACTTGAAACACATCTTCTCACAACCTGGTCTGCGCATACTCGGAATAAAAAGGGGTCCTCCCAAAAGTAATTCTTTAAATCAGAAAAGAATTTCTTCTTTTGCTGACTCGAGAATTCTTTTGGCAGGACCCGGGCTACTAAATAGTTAGCCAAATCCGCAAACCATGGGGTAGAAGATAAATTAAAATTTTCGAGAGCTAGGAGGCGCTCTTCGGGAAATTTATCGTTGATGTCGGCCTCTATTAATGCTTCCGAGGAGGGATTTTCTAAACGAGAAAGGTGATCAGCCGCCAAGTTTTCGGCTCCTCTTTTGTCCCGGATCTCTAAGTCAAACTCCTGCAAGAGGAGGATCCATCGCAAAAGACGAGGCTTGACATCCGATTTGCTTAAAAGATACCTAAGTGCGGAGTGATCCGTGAAGATGATAACTTTCGAGAGGGTGATGTATGACCTAAACTTATCGAAGGCAAAAATGATCGCTAGAATCTCCTTTTCGGTAGTGGTGTAATTCGCTTGTGCCGACGTGAGTGTTTTGCTCGCATAATAAATAGGGTGGAAATACTTACTCACCCGTTGGCCTAAAACGGCACCAACCGCAATGTCACTCGCGTCGCACATGATTTCAAAAGGGAGCGACCAATCCCGCGCGACTAGAATCGGGGAGTTTATAAGTTTTTCTTTGATAAGTTTAAAGGCCAAATGGCATTCATCGCTAAAAATAAATGAGGATTCCTTTTCAAGAAGATGGGTTAACGGCTTTGTGATTTTGGAAAAATTTTGTATAAAGCGCCGATAGAACCCTGCGTGCCCTAGGAAACTATGAATAGCTTTTATGTTTGTTGGAGGGGGGAGTTTTTCAATCACTTCAATCTTGGCCCTATCAACCTCGATCCCCATGCCCAAAATTTTATGACCAAGGACTAATCCTTCCTTGACCATAAAATGGCATTTCTCCCAATTTAGTGCTAAATTCGTTTCCTCGCATCGCTGCAACACGCGCTCAAGATTTTTTAAACAATTTTTAAATGAGTTTCTGAATACGGAAAAGTCGTCCATAAACACTTCCATCACCTCCTCTACTAACTCGTCAAATATCGCCAGCATACATCTTTGAAATGTAGCTGGCGCATTACAAAGACCAAATGGCATCCTTCGATAAACGAAGGTGCCAAAGGGACAAGTGAAAGTGGTTTTCTCTTGGTCGTCAGGCGAAATTGGGATTTGAAAATATCCTGACAAACCATCTAAGATTTGATCAATAAACGGTAGAGGGAAGTGATCCTTACGGGTGGCATCATTTAGTTTTCGGTAATCGATGCACATCCGCCAACCCGTAACAGTACGGGTTGGGATCAACTCGTTATTCTCGTTAGCTACTACCGTAACGCCTCCTTTCTTCGGTATGACTTGTAGTGGGCTAACCCAAGTACTATCCGATATTGGGTAGATAATTCCCGCATCTAATAGTTTGATCACTTCGGCCTTAACGACTTCTTTCATGTTAGGGTTTCGCCGCCATTGAGGCTGGACCAAATTTCGGGAATTATCTTCGAGAAAGATTTTATGGGTGCAGAAGGAAGGGTTTATACCCTTAATATCCGAAATTTGCCACGCAATTGCGTGGCGGTGCTTTCTTAAGACAATAGCTAACTCAGAAATTTCCGAGTTGCTAAGTTCGGATGAAACGATGACGGGTAGCTTAGACTCTTTTTCTAAAAATAAATACTTAAGGTGAGGGGGGAGTTGCTTTAGTTCTAAAACGGGTGGCTCTTCATAAGAAGTTTTGATTTTCATTTTTTCTAAAAATAGTGGTTCGGGTGGTGTGAAACGAGTGACTTCTTCTTCTTCCAGACAAAAGAGCTCGGCGAGCTCGGACTCGTGACTCGAGGTGGAGACTAACTCGGGAGGTGAATCGAATTCCCAACACTCTTCCAGGTAAAAACACGAATCGTCATTTTCTAATGTGTTCCGCATCGAGGAATTTATGTCGAAAGAAACTTCATCGTCTCCAACCCGTAGGAGGAGCTTTCCGTTACTTACATCAATAATGGCGCGGGAGGTGGCAAGGAAGGGGCGGCCGAGTATGAGGGGTACTTCGGCATCCTCTTCGATGTTAAGAATGACAAAGTCCACCGGGAAGATGAACTTGTCGACCTTGACGAGCACGTCCTCCACTATTCCTACCGAATATTTTAAAGAGCGATCCGCTAATTAAATACTCATTCGAGTGGGGCTTGGATTTCCTAGACCTAGCTTCTTAAATAGTGACAAAGGCATGCGATTGATACTTGCTCCCAGATCCACTAAAGCGTGTTTTACTAACGAATTGCCAAATAAACACAGGATGGAGAACCGTCCCGGGTCATTCACTTTTCTAGGCAATTTGTTGAGTACAACCACGGAGCATTCTGCGTTCAAAGAAATATGCGAAATATCTTCTAATTTTTTCTTATTGGAGAGCAACTCCTTAAGATATTTCGCATATTTAGGCATTTGAGAGATAGCCTCGCAGAAGGGTACATTAATGTGAATTTGCTTTAAAATATCTAAAAACTTTTTATAATTCTTTTCGGCACTCTCGCTTTTAAACTTAGATGGATACAGAATTTAGAAGTAGAAGCGCGCTGAGCTAACGTAGCAGGTAAATTTGAAGATAAAATAGGAGGAGGAGGAGGGGAGGAAGTTACCATGGGTTCGTCCTGTTTTGAAACCACCTCCTTCCCGCTTCGGAGTGTAATCACGTTTGCGCTCTCCCTTGGGTTTGGCTCCGTGTTTCCCGGAAGGGCTCCTTGCGGGCGCCCGGAGATTATCTTTGCTAGCTGGCCCACTTGGTTCTCTAAATTTTTGATCGATCCGGTGAGGTTCCGGATGTTCGCTTCGTTTGTAGCAACATGTTTTGCAAAAGCCTCTTCAAGTGGAGAGAGCTTTTGCTGTTGCGGTGGAAAACCGGGTGGATTAAAAATTGGAGGGGGAGTTAAATTAAGAAGTTGATTTGGAGGTTGATTTGAATTTAAGGGACGATGAGCATTTCCTTGATTGCTCCATGAGAAATTCGGATGATTCCTATAACCCGCATTGTAGGTGTTATTATACGGAGCGGTGTTCGGGTTATAGGAAGGCCGAGGTGGATTTCCCATGTAATCAACTTGCTCTTCATTTAAAACATTATTAGCCCAAGGAAGAGTGGCGGAGGAAGCAGACATCTCCGCCACTTGCTTTGTTAAGCGCTCAACTTGTAAAGCCAAATTCGCATTTGCATCTAATTCAAAAATTCCGGCGGGCTTATTAGGCCGCGCTCGGGGCATGTTCCATTGGTACGCATTTGTGGCCATCTCTTCGAAAAGCTCTTGAGCGGCGACCGGGGTTTTATTATTTAATGTCCCCCCGGAGGCCGCATCAATCATTTGCCTCGTTTGGAGATTTAAGCCATTATAAAATATTAGCACTTGTTGCCAAGTGGCAAGTGCGTGGTGAGGGCATCGACGCAAAAGTTCCTTGAAGCGCTCCCATGTATTATAGAGAGTCTCCGAGTCGATTTGCATGAATGACGCAATATCCGTGCGCAATTTAGCGGTCTTTGAAGGCGGGAAATATTTATTAAGAAATTTTTCCGCCATTTCGGCCCATGTAGTGATGGATCCCCTAGGTAGGGAGCCCAGCCACTGCTTGGCCTTAGACCACAAAGAAAAAGGAAAAATACGTAATCGAATGGCGTCATCGGTGACGCCATTGATCTTAAAAGTGTCGCAAATTTCAAGAAAGTAAGAGATATGCGAATTAGGATCCTCGTCCAGTAGACCATCAAAGGTCACCGATTGTTGCACCATTTGTATGATGCTGGACTTGATCTCAAAATTATTGTTCGCCACCGTGGGGCGAACAATACTCGATTGTGTGCCTTCCAAATTCGGCTGCGCATAATAGGACATGGTCTGTTGCGCGTCCTCATCAGGATTTGGCTCGTTAAGATTAGGAGGATTAAGATTATGATTCATATTCGCTGTGTTAGTGTCCCTGATCAACTCTTCGGATTCTATTTGATTTCCCTGATCACGAGAACGGCGGTGCCTCAAAAGGGTTCGCTCGATCTCCGGATCAAAAGGAAGAATCGAAGTGCTACCTCGGGTCATACACTAAAAAGAGAAGAAAGGAAGAAGAAAAACTATTTTTTTTTTGAAATTTAGAAAAAGCAAAATAAAATAAAAAGAAGCATGATAGAATTAATAGCTATCCTCTTTTCAAAATATCTACGCAAAGTCCCCGGCAACGACGCCAAAAACTTGATATTGATTTTGCGGTTTTGAAATTTAGTGAAGATTTGAGATTTTCTCCAAAACTATATCCGATAATGGCAAGTGTACCTTATCGTCTATAGTATAGGATATTTAGGAATATCAAGGTCGTATTCTATGGGGCGCGTTGATTACTTCTACTTCGAGGAAAATCGCCATTATCTTATCGACGAAAGTTTGATTGGTTTGTTTTTGCTTAAGTAAAATTAAAACTAATTGCAAGCTAAATGAAAGGATTAAACGTTGCATGAAAAGAAAGAGAAATTGACAGTGCAAAAAAAAGATATAACTAAGGAGAGAAAGATTGACATTGCATGAAAAGGAAGAAATTACTTAAGGAGAAAGAGAACATGAAAGAGAAAACTAATTTTATTGAAAATCAAAGAATTATTACAAACCTTAATTTAAGAGTGCAAGGCTAAGGAAAATAAAGATTACAAACTTGAGAAAACTAGTGCATGAAAACTACATTCAAAACATTGCATGAATTTGAAAGGGAAGAGAACATGAAAGCCTTAAGAAACATGAACATCAACTTGAAAAACTCACTCTCAGCTCTAACAGCACCTCCCCATCTCCAAATTTCTGAACCCTGGACTCAAGGAGAGCCTCTGAATTTATAGGAAAAAATTTCAGATTACACGCCCTCGGTCACGGGCGTGACTACACTATTCACACCAGATCCGACAGCGGCGTGGCTTTCTGGACGGCGCGGCGAAAAGTGACATGTCACGGGCGTGACATGTCGGGTCACGACCGTGACTTTGGACAGCTGCATTAAATGCGGCGTGGGTTGGAATTCGGCGCGACGGCGAAGAAGAGATCACGCGGGAAAGTCACGGCCGTGACATGTGGGTCACGGGCGTGACTCAAGTTGACTTCTCGATTGCAGCTCCACGTCTCGACGGCGGCTCTACGTGGAAGATTCTAAGATTACACGCCCCCGGTCACGGGCGTGACTTTGGGTCACGGGCGTAACCTGGGGCGTGACTTGGTGTGGACTGGTTCAAACAGTGTGGCATCGATTCTGGACTGATCTTCAGGTTACAGCCCTTGGTCACGGGCGTGACCGAGGGCGTGACATGCCATTTTTCCCGATTTGTCCCAAAATTCTGCAAATATTGAAATTAAGCTAAGTTAGAATCAAAATTACACAAAGAACTACTTATAACCTAAAATTGACATAAAAAGGAAAATTCACATTAAATATTTACAAAATTTTCTATTAAAAAGTTATATAAAATACTACTTATCAGGCGTGTAATCTTGAAATCTTGCTGCTGGCGGGAAACTTTGGCGGGAAAGAAGCGGGATGTGGCGCGGGATGAGTCACGCCCGTGACTGGATGTCACACCCCCTGGTCATGCCCCCTGGTCACGCCCGTGACCTGGGGCATGTAACTTTAATTGATAATTTTGAACATTCATCGAACTCAGCCAATTCGTCGATCTCAGTGCCTTCGTCGAACGCAGCCATTTCGTCGAACGTAGCAGACATTTCGTCGAACGCAGCAGCCATTTCGTCGAATGAAGCAGCCATTTCATCAAACGCAGCAGCCATTTCGTCGAACGCAGCAGCCATTTCGTCGAACGCAGCATTTCGGGGCCATGACTTGGATGTCATGCCCTTGGTTACGCCTGTGACCTGGGGCGTGTACTTGGCGAATCTTCACGGAATGGGCCCAAAGTGGCGGCAGCAGGTCTGGAACACATCTTAGGCTGTCACGCCCTTGGTCACGCCCGTGACCTTGGGCGTGTACTTGACATATTTGCTCAAAGTGCCCAGAAAACCATAAAAACACAGAAAATGCTTAAGTTAGTTTATAAAATTAAAAGGGAACATATTAAATAAGAAAATACATATAAATTATATAAATTCATATTAAAACTACATTAAAATTATACTAAAAGATGAGCACAAAAAGTACTCATCAAACACCCCCATACTTGAGCTTTTGCTATTCCAGAGCAAAAGAGTGATGAAAGTATTACAAGACATCGATATTATTTTTAATTGACTAAAATTTTATTAAACCAAGAATAAGTCAAAAGCAAATTTTAGGAATTCAAGAATTAAGTCATAAGTCATGTTGATAATTTAAAAAGAGAAATTTGTTTAGCTAACTACTTCTCAAGATAACTATTTAGCAATCGAAATTATGGAAATTTTCAAACAAAATTAGATTGAAATTATAGACACTCTAACATAGAAAAAACTTAAGGAAAAGACACCTACCAAATATTGCTCTCTTAATAATTTAGTTTAGGACTAGAAACAATGAATTTGGCTAGGGATGGGTTTGAACGAAATGGCAAAATGAAGAGTTCTTGAATAGAGGTGATGAATTTTATCCTCTCACCTCATTTGAATACAAAAATGTATATGTTTAGGAAAATAATGAATTTTATCCTCTTATTTTCCATGCCATATAATCTTTTAACAATTCTCTTCAATAAAAACCAAGGTCGTATCAGACTCAGGGCGGTTGAGTACTCTTACTTCAAGAAATTCTTTATTATTCTATCAAGTAGAACCTTTTGGGTTGGTTTTGCAAAAAGAAAATAAAGCAATAAAGAAAGAGGAGAATGAGAAAATAAGAACTATTTTATTGATTGAGAAAAAAGAAATTACAAACTATGAAAATGAAATTACAACTATCGAATTGAAAACTACAAGTTGCATTAAGAAAGAGGATTACAAGAACTACTAAAACATGAAAATAAAACATGAAATGAAAGTTCTAATCCTAAAAATTGGTCCTCTGAACATCTGGAGAAGCTCTCTTTTTATAGGCAAAAATTGGGGTTACACGCCCTTGGTAACGCCCGTGACCAAGGGCGTGTAACAGCCGTGATTGGCGCTGGAGCGGGAGAGACGCGTTCTAGAGTAATTATGAGCGTAACGTGTGCGTCACGCCCTAGGTCACGCCCGTGACCTAGGGCGTGTAATCTTGAAATCTTGCTGCTGGCGGGAAACTTCGTCGGGAAAGAAGCGGGAAGTGGCGCGGGATGAGTCACGCCCGTGACTGGATGTCACGCCCCCTGGTCACGCCCGTGACCTGGGGCATGTAACTTTAATTGACAATTTTGAACATTCGTCGAACTCAGCCATTTCGTCGATCTCAGCGCCTTCGTCTAACGCAGCCATTTCGTTGAACGCAGCAGATATTTCGTCGAACGCAACAACCATTTCGTCGAACACAACAGCCATTTCATCGAACGCAGCAGCCATTTTGTCGAACGCAGCAACCATTTCGTCGAACGCAGCATTTCGGGGCCGTGACTTGGATGTCACGCCCTTGGTCACACCCGTGACCTGGGGCGTGTACTTGGCGAATCTTCACGGAATGGGCCCGAAGTGGAGGCAGCAGGTCTAGAACACATCTTAGGCTGTCACGCCCTTTGTCACGCCCGTGACCTTGGGCGTGTACTTGACATTTTTGCTCAAAGTGCCCAGAAAACCTGAAAAACACAGAAAAGGCTTAAGTTAGTTTATAAAATTAAAAACAACATATTAAATAAGAAAATACATATAAATTATATAAATTCATATTAAAACAACATTAAAATTATACTAAAAGATGAGTACAAAAAGTACTCATCAATATGCATATACTTATATAAATGTTTATGCACCAATGCATTTGGTGCTTTATTGGAGTCTGTTGGGCGTGTGAGCTAAAAGTCACCGCCATAGTGCCTCTTTTGGGCTGTTGGTTTGAGTGTATTGGAGTCACCGCCGAAGCACTCTTGTTTGGTTGTTGGGCTGCGTGCGTTAGTGGAAGATACCACCGTCGCAGTGCCTTCTTTTGGGGAATGCTCTTCCCTCGAGCTGATCAGTCTCAAATGCTTTAGCATATATGCTTATATATGTATATCATTGTAATATATATATATGACCATCACCTCTGATCTGCAGGGACGGACACGTGGTTGGCTTTGATTAGTTTTGCTATTACTTTGGTGCAGGCTTTTCTCTTACCGAGTGCACTCGTTTGAGCTGGCTCGGGTTGTTGTAAGATTATAAATGCTTGTGTGTTTAGTTCTTCTTTCTGCAATCTTTTATTACTGATTGCTGATAACCTTGGGTTTTCTTGCTACCACTTGCACTTTCTTGCTGAGGCATTCTTTTCTTTTGAATGTCTCAGGTTCGGAGCCGTAGTTGTTCGGTTAGTAGAGTTGGTGTTCTCTGGAGCTGTAGTTAGTTGCAGTGGTTCGTTCTCCCCTCACGGTTGTGAGGTAGTTGTTCATTTTGTTTCATATTTAGGCTTGTACTTTGTTTTTCTATGGGCTCGTGTCAGTTGTTGACGCCCATAGCTCTAGTTTTCTTGTGCTAGTTTACTTGTTAGTTGTTTTTCTGTTACTTTCAGGTTGTTTACCTACTTGCTCTCTGGGAAGCTTTTTTGCTAGGATGCATTAGTTACTTTATTGGTACAAAAATGTCATTCTTGCATATCATCATTTTAAGTAAATATCGCATACTTTGAAGATCGTAGAAAATCCTTTCTTACTATACTAAACTTAGATATGTGCATATCATTTCCGGGATGTTGATCTTCATGCTCATGTAGTCTAAAATGAACCAATTGTCCACTACGTATGTATAGCTTTCTACTTGTGGACTAGTGATCCACTAGACCGAGGGACACGGTCCTAAGCTAAATTGCTAATTCTCTTTTTATCTCAAACATATATATTTGCCTTATATAAATTTATCATAAGGAGTGTTTGCTTGAGCGTCTGTAGTCATCCCCTGCATGACGTGGCATCACGACGCGTATTTTCCCCTTGCTCTGATATATGTATTAAATTCATGGAAAAATGTGGGTTGTGACAGTTGGTATCAGAGCTAGGTTAGTCGGGTTACTGGGATAGTCTGGTTAGCCTGGTTACCTGCTTGGTGAGATCGTCATTCATTGCATTCACACACCGAAGGGTCATCAGTATGTCTTGGCTGAAGCATGAACACTACACTCATAGCATGATAAGAAGTATACGGGGCATATTATGTAGTATGGGATGCATAATATGTGTTTGTATATGGATTCTCATAGGTGACAACATGCGACGGTTATGTAGTATGGAATGCATAACGCCAGTCCCATGGATGTCCATTAGCTCATTTTTTCTTTTTTTGTTACATGCGATAATATGTAGTATGGGATGCATAAGATCGCATGTGTACGCCACTCATAGCATGCATTAAGACCTTTTTAGATTGCATAGCACGGCATGCACATCATAACATAGCATTAGCATACGTGCCATGTTAAAGACATACATGATGACGCTCGTACACAAATGATTTGAAATAAAATTTTGGCATTCATGCATTCATATTATATGCATAAGAGTCAATAGGATGATGGTATATCATCCTAGGTTAAGCATAACATCATTTCATGAATTCCCAGAGCAAGGTAATAGCAAGAGCAAGTATCTACACTTTTTCGATCTGTGACGAGTTAGGAATCCAAATTTGCTAGTTGTTCTGTCTTAAGCTAGGTGTAGATGAGGTGTTCGTTTGTAATTATAGTCGATGAATCCAGAGCGTAGTGCATCGGAGTTGGCACCCCGATTAGAGGATGATTCCTCTAGTGCGTGCAGTGAGGCGATGATTGAGGAGTTGCGTCAGAATATCGAGGTGTTGTCGAAGCAGATGGTCATGATGCAGGCTAAGATTCAGAGTTTGATGGCTGCTACTTTTGAGCAGCATCCTTGGGTGCAGGACCCTGTTATGGGTCAAGATGCGGTGTTGGGGAAGGAAAGAAAAGGAAGGTTAGAGATAGTGGCAGCCCTGCCCCAAGTAAAAAGAGCAAGCATGAGTTGGATCTTCAAGGTGCTCCAATGAATAACATTTATTGCACTTTTTGCAGAAAGATGGGGCACGATCTTACCCAGTGTTGGAAGAAGGAGAAGTCATGTGAGTATTGTGGGCAAGGAGGGCATGATGCGACTCGATGCCGGTTAAAGGGTAGGACGTGCTATCAGTGCAGGCAGAAAGGACATGTGAAGTTCCGGTGTCCGCGGTTCCAGTTGGCCGGCCAGCAGCTTGCTCCTATGGCTCTGGTACCGCTACCGCCTCAACAGCAGCAGTTGGGTCGAGGAGAGGCCGAGCTAAGTGTAGTAGCAAGGGAAGGAGAGCAGTTTTCCCCCTCAGTGATCCCAGGTTAGATTCTAATATAACCCTTAGCTTTCAGCTTTTGCCCTAGTTTGTTTTTGCTCATTTAGTTGTGTATCCAATTAGATAGGGGAATTTATGGTAAAGAACCGTCAGGCGTGCGTCCGTTTCGATTCGGGTGCTACCCACTCGTTCGTGGCTAGGTCTTTAGTAGAGCGTCATAGTTTGGCCCTCGATTGGGTTGGTGATCCCCTTAGTGCTAAGTTTCCGCTCTGGTGGTTCTGTGGTGTCGAATCAGGGTATCTAGAGTTGTCCTACCCTCTTAGGTGGTTTCTTAGCTTTTGCTAATCTCTAGGTGCTATGCCTGGTAGTTTGCGTTGTGATCTTGAGCATGGGCTGGTTGTCCAGATAAGATGTTGTTATCCAACGCAAGGTAAAGTGTTTGGTCTTCAAGATGGACATCGGTCATCCCTTGAGTGTGTTTGGCATGTCGCCCTAGGTTTTCCCAGATTTTTTTTGCGGTGTGTGCTCGGAACCTTTAGTTACCGGTTGTTTTGCTTTCCTTGTTTCTATGTTAGAAACTGGTAGCAGTTTGCCGTGTATCGAAGATTTTTCCTGTGGTGCGAGAGTTTGCTGATGTTTTCCCCGTTAGTCTCGTTAGTTTTCTGCCTGTGAGAGTTGAGGAGTTTGTTTACAACCTTGAGATGGGTACTCGCCCTATTACTAAGGCACCGTACCCTTTGGCCCCGCGCATGTTGCTAGAGTTGTGCACTCAGTTAGATGAGTGGTTATCGTGTGGCTTTTTCTAGCCTAGTTCTTGGCCCCGGAGTGCTCTCGTCTTGTTCGTGAAGAAGAAAGATAGTTTGGTGAGATTGTGTATCGTTTATCGAGAGCTGAACAAGGTGACCATCAAGAACAGGTATCCGTTTCCTCAGATTGATGGTTTGCTTGATCAGTTGCGTGGTAGTTTGGTGTTTTTGTAGATTGACCCTCATTTAGGCTGCATCAGTTGAGGATCCGCGAGTCCGGTGTTCCGCGGTCTTCTTTCCGTTCTCGGCTTAGGTAATTTCTTCGTTAGGTTAATTGGAAAGTGATGAATTTAGAAGGCTTTGTCCGGAGTTTTGATCGGTGATCTATTTTGAGTGATGAGAAGATATCATATACGCATCCGTTTTCCTAGCCCTCTTCGGTTAGCGTTTCTATTCCGCGAGCGTTAGCATATCTTCCGCTTTACCCTTTTCATTCTTTTGTATTTTGAGTTTCGGTTCTAAGTTTTGGGACGAAACTTCCTTTTTGGTTGGGTGACTGTAACGCACCGGAATTTTCAGGAATTATTTTATTCCTTCTTTGACGTCATTTTTGACGTAAGGGCGTTACGTTAGTGTGAAGTTAGCGGTGCACCGCCGTTTGCGCGTTTTCGCGTTCGTTCGGTCAATTCGACCAAATTTTGGAGTGTTCTAGATTTGGAAAAATTTTACGTTAGGAAATTAAGTTATTCAATTTTAGATAGGCTCGTCGAAGTTCGTTGCGATCCGAGCGTTTTTAGAGCCCTGGTGATTTTCTGAAGATTTTGTATATTTGTCGTCGCCGCAATCTTCAAAAATTAATATCTTGAGTTTGGCTCGTCGGATTTTGATTCCGCCATCTCCGTTGAATTAGTAGCGCTGATATTTGTCTTCGGTGCGATTTTTGTTGGAATCGGCGACCGTTGGTTCGGCTTTCTTTTTATTTTTATTACTTTTTTATTATTATTGTTATTTAAAAACATCATCTTCCTCCCTCTCTGTATAAACATATATATATATTATTATTATTCTTTTCTTTTCTTATTAATATCATTATTATTATTCTTATTATTATTATTCCTTGCTGTGAAACAGCTGTCTTCCTCTATCTGCTTATATATATATTATAAATATCTCTATTCACTATCTTTATATATATGATTGTTACTATTCATCTTCTCCAATTCCTCTTTAATTTGCTGAACCAGATTTCGAGAGAGAGAGAGAAAGAGAGAGTTTAGGGGTCCTGAGCTTTCCGACAGGGGCCGGCGGAGCTCCGGTGCGCGAAATCTTCGCCGGAGCATAGATTTGGAAAGCTCTCGCCGTGCTCTTCGCGTGCGTGGTATGTTTTCTTCATTTCGTAGATTTTTTGCGCTAGGGTTAGCGGCCCTAATTTCATATTTTGTCTGAATCTTCGTAGATTCTTCGCGCATAGGCCGTGTGTGAGCCGATCCTTGGCGTGGCGGGCTTGAGAGGCCGTTTTTCGACGATCCGAGTAAAGGCAAATGGTGGTTTGTTCTCTTTTTCCATTGGAGTGTTTCTCCAAGTTTTGTTCCTCTGATTGTTATATTTTTCCTAGTATGTTAGTATATAAGTGCTGGGGGTATGTAAATTTCTTACCTACTCTGTTATGGCAATCCGTATTTGGGCTTGTTTGTAGTGGGTGAGGATTGTTTAGTTTGAAAGAAGAGAGGATTCTATGTCAACTTAAAATCGACCGGTAATCTCATCGATCGACGGGACCTACCGTCGATCGGCGGGACTATCCCGTCGATCGTGGCCTTAGCTTGGAGTTATTTTGTTCCTTTGATTCTCTAAGTCAGAATCGATGGGACATGCCGTCGATTTTGCCTTTTCCTTGATTTCAAGTCTTTCTAAAGACCTTCCCGTCGAATTTTGCCTTAGTCTTTCTTTGGATCTTGCTGTTTGAAGTCCCGTCCCGTCGATCGACAGTCCGTCCATTGTGAGTCAAGTTTGGACTCACCAAGTGTTTTCTTGTGACCTGTTGAGTTTTATTTGGTGTTTGGCCTTCAGGTTAAGCTTATCTTTGTCGGGTATTTTGAATTGTGTCACCTTTGTTTTTGTGCCCTTTTTGCCGCGTGGGCCCGATTGTCTTAAATAATTGCTGTTAAGTGTTTTAAGCTCTTTTGTTGAGTCCTTTGGTGAAGACATGTCTTGTTTTGTCCTATAGTGTTAATTGTTCATTCTTCGGGTTATTTCTTCAATACTCCGGAATTGTTTTGGTGAGTGGCTCTTGAACTCTATGATCTGTGTTGTCTATGTTCCAAGAGTTTTCTTATGAACCCATTAGTATTGTTCTGGTGCTTGGCCTTCGTGTTAAGATTCTCTTCGTCTTGTTCTGACACCAAGCTTTGCATGGTGTTGGCTTGCTAATCTTCAACCTTGTTGTAAGATGAATGTTGATCTAATGATTGACGGTTGAACCCTGTGCTTTCTGTTTCTCTCGTCTTGAGTTATGGTTAAAACCATTTGAATTCCTGGTTTCCTGCCTGACCCTCCTCTGTTTGCTCCGTTGGATTTATGAGCTAAGTATGTTATGATTGTCTAATTCTCTGAGTTAGTTTTGGGTGAGTGGTTCTCGATCTCTATGATCTTCGTTGTCTAATGTTCTGAGTGTTCTCTGGTGAACTGCATTGTGGTTTATTTATATACTTATATATATATACATATACTTATATAACTGTTTATGCACCAATGCTTCTGGTGCTTTGTTGGAGTCTGTTGGGCGTGTGAGCTAAAAGTCACCGTCATAGTGCCTCTTTTGGGCTGTTGGTTTGAATGGATTGGAGTCACCGCCACAGTACTCCTATGTTGTTGTTGGGCTGCGGGCGTTAGTGGAAGATACCACCGTCGCAGTGCCTTCTTTTGGGGAATGCTCTTCCCTCGAGCTGATCAGTCTGAAATGCTTTAGCATATATGCTTATATATGTATATCATTGTATTATATATATGACCATCACCTCTGAGTCGCAGGGACAGACACGTGGTTGGCTTTGATTTGATTGGCTATTAATTTGGTGCATGATTTTCTCTTACCGAGTGCACTCGTTTGAGCTGGCTCGGGTTGTTGTAAGCTTATAAATGCTTGTGTGTTTAGTTCTTCTTTCTGCAATCTTTTATTACTGATTGCTGCTAACCTTGGGTTTTCTTGCTACCACTTGCACTTTCTTCCTGAGGCATTCTTTTCTTTTGAATGTCTCAGGCTCGGAGCCATAACTATTCGGATAGTAGTGTTGGTGTTCTCTAGAGCTGTAGTTAGTTGCAGTGGTTCGTTCTCCCCTCACGTTTGTGAGGTAGTTGTTCCTTTTGTTTCAGATTTAGGCTTGTACTTTGTTTTTCTATGGGCTCGTGTCAGTGGTTGACGCCCATAGCCCTAGTTTTCTTGTGCTAGTTTACTTGTTAGTTGTTTTGCTGTTACTTTCAGGTTGTTTACCTACTTACTCTCTGGGAAGCTTTTTGCAAGGATGCATTAGTTACTTTATTGGTACAAAAATGTCATTCTTGCATATCATGATTTTAAGTAAATGTCGCATACTTTGAAGATCGTAGAAAATCCTTTCTTACTATACTAAACTTAGATATGTGCATATCATTTCTGGGATGTTGATCTTCATGCTCATGTAGTCTAAAATTAACCAATTTTCCGCTGCGCATGTATAGCTTTCTAATTGTGGACTAGTGATCCACTTGACCGAGGGACACGGTGTTGGAACATGGTCTTCCGCATCTCCTAGGTTTGAGAATAACAAATCCTATGTGTATTTGATCTTGTGTGTTTAAGTGTGCAGGATAACAAAGTCCACATGACTCAAGGATTACATAAGAAGGTTGCCCCCAAATGTGAGCCATCAAATCCAACACTCCTACTAGCCCCGGCGACACCGCTAGCGCTAAGGAATCGCTGAGACGAAACCAAACCGCTGAGAAGAAACTGCTGGGATGGAAAACCGCTGAGATGCAAACTGGCGCTCGACGAACTGTAAGCAGTGCTCGACGAAATGCTCATCATTGCGTTCGACGAAATTTCGATCGACAAAGAGAATGCTTAAGCGCAAATTCCGGGAGTACTTATAGAAGGAGATAGCGCCTGGCGGTATCCGATAGCGCAGGCGATAGCGCGGAGCATAGTAGGCAAGAGAGAAATGTTTCCTCGGATTGAAGATTCTGCCGCGCAGAATATGCCCGAAAATGGGATAGCGCCGGCGGTACCACTAGTGCAGGCGCTAGCACTGTGGCTATAAAAAGGACCTCTCTTCTCTCGTTTCACAGTGACATCAAAGAGAGAGATTGAGTGCTAGAATTCTAGAGGCTACCTTTGCCGAATGTTGATGTCCTACCAAAGTTCTGCAAACTTCTGAAGGAGAATCTCATCACGCCGGATCCAAACGAAGTCCGCTTCTACAACGCTTATTCTACAGCGGATCTTCGTCTCCAAATTCAGAAGTTCATCAAGAGGGAGTTTTTATTTATTTTCATTTCTTATTTCTTGTAAACGGTTAGTGAAATCGCCTCGTGTTGGCGACTAGGTCTGGGTAGGACTTAGGGCGGAAATTCGCCTCGTGTTGGCGACTAGATCTAGGCTAGGTCTAGGGAGTGCTCGAGGCCATATCCGTGGAAGGGTTGGCTAGAGCGGCTTGAGGCCAAATCCGGGGAGGATAGGCTAGGGCCACCGGTTCGTGGGGATGCGAGTCGGGATAGAAAACAAAAATAGTCTACTATTCATCGCCACCGATTTCTAGCGTTATAGAAATCAACTTTTGTAAAAACCTATTTGATATTAATAAAGCATGTCTCTACTTTATTTCAATTGTTTTACTTGACTTCTTATTGTCTTAATCTCCCGTTATTTCAAAGCTTTTCGAAATATTATATAAGTTTTTAAAAACCCTTATTCACCCCCCCCCCCCTCTAAGGGCGCCTACCGATCCAACAAGTGGTATCAGAGCAGTTTTATTCCAATCGGCTTAACAACCAGGAATAATGGCGTCTCATGATCTCGCTTTTCCGGAGGGTCAAGGGGTTAGTCGACCCACCTCTCTTTACTGGGTCAGATTTTAACTACTGGAAAAATCGAATGATGTGTTTTCTTATGACCATGGATGTAGAAGTATGGAACATGGTAGAAGTTCGGTACTCTCCTTTTACAACTGTAGTAGGAGAGGCGACATTGCTAAAACCTAAAGATAAATGGGATGATAACGATAAACTAAGGTGTAAAAATAATGCTAAAGCAATGAACGCTTTATATTGCGCCTTAAATAGGACTGAGTTTAATAGAATTTCTGCATGCATAACTGCTTATGATATTTGGAATCAATTGGAAGTTACTAATGAAGGTACATCGCAGGTAAAAGATGCAAAGCTATTCCAACTGGAATCTGAATATGAAAAATTCAGGATGGATACCGAAGAGGACACTAACTCGATGTACACTCGCTTCACCAAGATCGTCAACGCTTCAAAGGCACTTGGAAAGACCTACTCATACGGGGACTTGGTGAGAAAAATTCTTCGTTCCTTACCTCCAAGGTTCAATCCAAAGGTGACAGCCATCTCAGAGTCGCACAACTTAAGAACGCTCCAGATCGAGAACCTTATTGGGAATCTCAAAACCCATGAGGTAGAACTCCAGATTCAACACGATGAATACTACAAAGAGCCAAAGAAAAAGGTGCTAGCACTAAAATCAAAGAAGGAGAGCATCGAAGATGATGATGATGATGAAGAAGAAGGTCTCCTGGTGAAGAACTTCAGGAAGTTCATTGGGAATCCGGAAAGAAGGAACACATTCCGAAAATACTTCCAAAAGGATACTCGACGAAAGGGATCTTCCTCTTCATCAAGGAAAGAAAAAGGAAGCGAAGATGAAGAAGAAAGACCACCACCGGAGTGCTACCACTGCAGAAAAACCGGGCACATTCGGAGCCAGTGCTCGAAGTATCAAAAGGAGCAAAAAGAATAATACAAAGCAAAAGAGAAAAAGAAAGTACTGAAAGCCGCAACTTGGGATGATTCTTCCTCTGAAGAGTCAAGCGAGTTTGAATCAAGCAGCAAGGAGGAAGCAAACTTATGCTTAATGGAAAAAAGCAACGATGACAACACCAGTGTTCTTAGCGACACTGAGTTAACTCCTCCTACTTTCGAAGAACTCTATGATGAATTTGTTCTAACTTGCAAATCCTATGATCAAAGTTTAAAAGATAATATTATATTAAATCGAGAAAATGAATCTATTATCAAAGAAAATCACAAGCTCACAAAAAATTGATTTCCCTTGAAAAGAGAAATGTTTCATGTCAAGAGTGTGAGCACTCTTTATTTAAGACAAAAGAACTTGAAGTTTCTCTTTCTAAGGCCCCCTCACAAAACAAAACTATTGCAAAAGAAAAGGGGGACTTAGAGAGAAAACTAAAAACCTCTCTTTTACAAATTGAAAATAATAAAAAGGGATTTGAAAATAAATGTGTTATGATTGTACAAGAAAATACATTTCTTAAAAAATAAAATCATGACCTCAATATAGCCATACAAAAATTCGGGATTGGTCAAAAATCCCTGTATATGATTTTGGGAAACCAATGTTATGGTTCTGGAAAATTTGGGGTCGGATATAAAAGTGAACCCTACCGCCCGGCGCTAGCTGCTAACGCCGGCGGTAGCTCAACTGTTAAAAAATCTTCTGTTTTTTCTAATGTGCAAACATCATCCAGCAAGAGCAACGTAGAAACTCAAAAAAGGGTCTCAACCCCCTTTATTTCGGGTGCTAATTGTCTTAAGTTTGGACACACGTCTAGCTCTTGCAGGAATATAAAACAACGATCGTTAAAATAAATCTGGGTACCTAAGAAATCCACTTACTCTATGGGTGGTACCTCTTGGGTATCTGGATCTTTACTCTCATCTTCTCCCTAGATTTGCAGGAAGGCTAAGGAAATAGAGGACGTGTGGTACTTGGACTCAGGCTGCTCCAAGCACATGACAGGCAACAAAGCAAAATTCCTTAGCCTAGAAAAGAAGAAAGTAGGGATCATAACGTTTGGCGATAACGGTAAAGGAAGGATCATGGGAGTAGGTATAATGGGTAATGAATCCTTTCTTATCTCAAATGTTCTTTATGTAAAAGGATTAAAACATAACTTAATATCTATAAGTCAACTGTGTGATAAAGGATTAGACGTATTATTTGAATCATCCACTAATCTTTGCAAAATAGTTAATCCTAAAACAAAAGATGTGTTACTAACTGCACCTAGAATTCACAATGTTTACATAGTTTCGTTTCATGATCTTTCCAAATCATCTATGAAATGCTTTATAACCAAAAATGATGAATTAGAACTATGGCATAGACGTTTAGGTCACGCTAGTACAAAGCTCATTTTAAAACTAGCAAAAAGGGAATTGATTAGAGGATTTCCTAAGTTGAATGGAAATTTATCTTCACTATGTTCTCCATGCCTAAAAGGAAAATTTACAAAATCATCTTTTAAAAGCAAAAAACGAAATTTCTACTTCAAAACCATTGCAATTAATTCATATGGATCTCTTTGGTCCCGTTAACACCGCAAGTCTTGGTGGTAGAATATACACTTTCGTTCTAATAGATGATTTCTCAAGATATTGCTGGACTTTATTTCTCTCTTCCAAATCTGATGGGTTTTGCGAATTCTCAAAATTATGTACTCGTATTCAAAATGAACTAGATTTAAAAATAAAATGCATTCGCTCAGATCATGGAGGTGAATTTGAAAATGAAAATTTTAAATCTTTTTGTGAAATGTTAGGTATTAAGCATGAGTTCTCCGCTCCACGCACACCTCAACAAAATGGTGTTGTTGAACGGAAAAATAGGACAATCCAAGAACTAGCACGCACCATGTTATCTGAATATAAATTACCTAAGTCTTTTTGGGCCAAAGCCGTAAGCACATCATGCTATGTAATGAATAGAGTCATGCTTCGCCCATCACTAAATCTCACACCGTATGAACTATATTATCAAAAGAAACCTAACGTATCATATTTTAATGTATTTGGATGTAAATGTTTTATTCTTAATACAAAGTATTCTTTAGGAAAATTTGATGAGAAATGTGATGAAGGAACATTTCTTGGATATTCTTCAACCAGTAAAGCCTATAGAATATTAAACAAAAGATCGAGTATGGTTGAAGAGTCTATTAATGTTAAATTTGATGAGTTTATTCCATGTGCAGAGAAGCTTCCTACAGGTACGAATGATGAACCTTTGCCATCTTTGGAGCACGATGAAGAGGAACCTTCCAAAGAAGAGGAGGAGAAGCCCAAGGAAGATGAATATGTACCTCCAAGCGTTTTGAACTTCTCCAAAAATCATCCAAAAGAGCTAGTCATTGGGGAACCTTCTACTGGGGTAAGAACTCGATCCTCTCTTCATGAAATGTTTTCAAATATTTGCTTTGTTTCTGAAATCGAACCTAAAAACGTTTCCACCGCTTTAAATGACGAATTTTGGTTTTTGGCTATGAATGAAGAGTTAGGTCAATTTGAAAGAAATAAAGTTTGGAATCTAGTAGATAGACCATCTAATCATCCAATTATCGATGTAAAATGGATCTGTAAAAATAAATTAGATGGTGAATCTAGGATTATAAGAAATAAAGCACGCTTAGTTGCTCAAGGTTATTCTCAAATCGAGGGGGTAGATTTTGAAGAAACTTTTGCACTCGTTGCTCGCTTAGAATCTATACGAATATTTTTGGCATTTGCGAGTTTTAAAAGATAAAAATTATTTCAAATGGATGTCAAAAGTGCCTTTTTAAACGGGTTTATAAAAGAAGAAGTTTATGTAGAACAACCCCCCGGTTTCATAAATGAAAAAATTCCTAATCATGTTTACAAATTAGAAAAAGTGCTTTATGGTGTAAAACAAGCGCCCCGTGCATGGTATGATCGACTTACATCATTTTTGTTAAAGCACGGTTACGTTATGGGAAGTGCCGACAACACACTCTTCATTAAGCACAATAATAACGATCTAATTACTTTACAAATATATGTTGATGATATCATTTTTGGAGCAACTAATGAAGAGTTGTGTAATGAAGTAGTCTTAGTAATGAAAAATGAATTTGAAATGAGTCTTGTTGGAGAACTATCATATTTTCTTGGTTTTCAAATCTCACAAAGAACTGATGGTATCTTTATTTGCCAAACAGAATATGTTCACGATATGCTTAAACGATTTGGATTTGAAAATCTTAAATAAGCTTCTACTCCTATGAGTGCTTCTTTAAAACTAGGAAAAGATGAATCCGGAATTTCCATTGATCAAACGTTATATAGAGGAATGATAGGATCTCTTCTTTACTTAAGTGCATCTAGACCAGATATAATGTTTGACGTATGTTTATGTGCTCGCTTTCAAGCCAATCCAAAAGAATCTCATTTAAAAGCGGTAAAACGTATTTTTCGTTATCTATTAGGGTCATCTAAATTAGGATTATGGTACCCACACAATGATTCATTCACACTCCACGGCTATTCTGATTCGGACTACGCCGGTTGTTCACTAGATCGAAAAAGCACTAGCGGTACTTGTCACTTTCTAGGACCCTCTTTAGTATCTTGTTCTAGTAGGAAACAATCTTCGGTTGCACTCTCCACCTCGGAGGCCGAATATATTGCACTTGGTAGTTGTTGTGCACAAGCGTTATGGATGAGCCAAACACTAGAGGATTTTGGATTTCATCTCAAAAACATTGATCTTAAATGTGACAACAAAAGCGCAATTGACCTCACATATAATCCCGTACACCACTCTAGATCCAAACACATCGATGTTCGTCATCATTTCATAGGGATCACATTAAGAAAGAGCATGTAAAAGTAAGTTTCATTGGCACGGACTCTCAACTTGCTGACATATTTACTAAACCTCTTCCCGATGCAAGATTTCGATTATTACGACTTGAGTTAGGTGTCCTAGATCTTTCGAGTTAAAACACATTCACAAATGCAATTTTTGTAATTTTTAACCATCGAAAACATCTCCTAAAATTCTGAAATTTCAGCATAAAACTATAATTGGGACACTTAATCAAGCTCAACAATTAAAAATTTCAAAATCATAAAAAATTGTGTACTATTTAACACGCTAGCGCTAACGCCGGCGCTAGCACACTTATTCGCTTTTCTGTATTTTTAAAATTCTGAAAATTTCTTACAAATATATTAATCTATATGTACTATTTCTTTTTGCACTTCTGATTATATTTCATTTTTGAAAAATCAAATACAAAAAAAAAGCCAAATTACAGAAAAAATATGTTTTGCCTTTTTGTTTAAAGTCTATTTTTATGCAAAAATCAAATACAAAAATACAAAAGCCTAATTACAAAAAAATATGTTTTGTCTTTTTGTCTTTGTCTTTTGTTTAAAGTCTATTTTTTTGCAAAAATCAAATACAAAAATATAAAACATTAAAACTATATAAAAAATGTATGGATTTTCCTATGAAGATCAAGCATGATTTAATCTATTATTTAGAACTTCTATAATGTTGCAATTTATCTTTTCAAACTACTTTGAACATTGTTTTTATCATGCTTTGACATATTTAGTAATATGTGCATCAATTGTCTTATAAAAGTTGTGTAGAACTAAGCTTAGCATGCCTCTAAGTATGAGTAAATGTTTTATGTTTGATAATGATCTTTATTCACTCACTTATTTTGGCATTGTCTACATATGTGTTTAATCTAAGAATATTTGTGTATGTTGTGTATTAGTACAACGAATTAAAATTGCACAAGTATCTTACCTACACTCCTTTATTTGCACTTTTAAAAGTTAAGAAAAGTGGTTATGTTTTTTCATAAATTTTATTGGTTTGCAAAACAAGTGTATTCAGAGAACTTTGTACAAAACAAAAATCATAAAATAAAGTGATAAAGATAACTCCACCAATCACTACTTGAACCTCCTGATAAGTCTTAATAAGCGTTGTGAGGTTGAGCACCTTGGAAAGAATAGTAAAGTATCTTGTGCAAATCAAATCTTTCTTTCAAAATAAAAACCACTTACTCTTAAGTACACCGGATCATGAGTCTCAACATTAAAAATAAAATATGTGATCCCCCAAGCACTACTTTGCACCCTGATAAGTCTTAATGAGCATTGTGTGTGCAAAGCACCTTAGTAGTTGTACATTTTTGTTTGTGCATTGAAGTGTGTGGAAGTGAAATTATTTGTGTTTTATTGTGCTCTTACTTTACATATTTCTTCTATTTTTGATTAAAACATTTGTTTACTCTACTCAAAAATACACTTATGTGCACATCATTATCTTCCATAACACTTCTTCTCATGAGTATTGTGTTGGAACCCGGATACCGGTCCAACCTGTTCGAGACTTGGGGAGTAGCTTGAGTTACTTCTCTCTTCATTGGACCCCTAGATCTAAGTATTCCGAGCTAAGAATCGGCCCTCACCGGTTGGTAGGTAGCTCCCTAAGTACGACCCACTGGCTGCAGCGAGGAGGTCCCGCCACTAACCCAGAAATCTCCCTGGATTTCCCCTCCCAAAAACTAGAAGCTGAGCCTATCTCAGACAGCACAATGAAGAAAGCACAAGCTCTCAAGGGAGGGAGGGGGGGGGGGGGGTGGATCTGTGCTGATCTAAGACACAATGGGTCCTATTTATAGGGAAAGATTTCCCAGGGTTAAAATGGTTCTAAAGGCCTGCGGATAACATCCTCCGCCTTAACCAAAACACTATACGCAGACCAAAATGGTCCGCGAATAGCTCCTCGTGCCTTTTCATATCACTAGCCGCACCCCATGCTGGTTTGCGGATAGTGGGGAGGGGGAACCGAGAGATCGAGTTGATCTTACTCGTCTCGCCCCTAGCTTGAGACGGCAAGTGGGGCGACCAGGTCCCGTCCTACTCGCCAGCAGTGAGCTTTCCTGGAGCGAACTCGCCCAGGGGTCTGGTCCACTAGCCTCTCCCCGGGCGAGAAGGAATGTTATCGTTGGGGACGAGACCACGCCGATATGGGATCCTGGTTGGGTGAAGGTTACTTACAGCGCTCTACCCTGGGCAAGTAGGACCATCTTTGGGTTTGCTCGCCTGAACCGCTCGCCGGCTCGCAGGGGAGCATCTATCCACTCGCTGAATATGGGTTGCACACAATCCCCGCTCTTTGCGAACTCGCGAGAGGTCGGAAAAAAATTTCAACCCTCATTCGGCAGGCCTGCGTGCTGACTGGGCCCTCCTCTATAAATAGGGTGAGGGTGTACCGTGATTTCCTCATTCTGAGATGCCTTCTGGAGCGGGTTCTTCTCAGGCTGGCGACCGGGTTCTCGCGGACGACGGACCTGAGGCGGCCGCGGTCTTAGATATCATTGGTGAGTTCTCGACGCCTTGCCCTCCGGGTTCCGCGAGAAAGAGGAAGCATAAGAGGAAGAAGGTGGAACCCGAGCTACGCGAGAAGTCCTCTACCGACCCTGAGTCTACAGCTCGATGCGACCCTTTACTTAAGAGACTCACCGCTTCGCCGATCCCTGAAGAGATCCACGGTGACCTTCCTCACCGAGAGAATGAGGGCGGGGTCGAAGTTACGACTGGTGGGACTGAGGGCGCGAGAGTGCCTCCGATCCTTACGAGCATCCTGGTCCTCCTTCCTGCCCCTACCGTCCTGCCATTTGGTAAGGCTACTGTTTTCTCCCGATTATGTTGAACAGGCCTTTACTTCGTGCTCCATGCAGTGCTCTCTACTCACCCTCCGTCGCAAGGGCAACCTGCCGCGGCGCCCCCAATGGACCTAGCGACCGCGTCGTCTTCAATTCCGAGGCGAGCTAGTTCAATTTCAGCTCTTCACCTGCAAAATCCCCTGTCTCAGTCCGGGACAGGTCAGCCTTCCCGGCCAACCTTTGGAGGGAAGTCGCTGACGATGGGCCCCCTGCCGGGGAGGACCGGTGTGATTCTTCGTCTATCCTCCTCTACCGGGGGGCTGCGGACAGACCTGCCTCGGCTCCAAGGGGGAGACAACGCGCGGGAGGGTATTCGCCTCGCCTACCTCATCTCTATTCCTCTTTCTGTCTCACCATTCTTTCCTGACTTCTTGCTTCCAGGTAGCCACGGGTCCGCCCCGTCTAGCCATCTACCGTCTTCTGACTCGATTCCAGGGTCGCCGCCGCCTCCGGCATCCACTCCCTTGAGGGAGTTTCTCGCGGACACTCCCGCCTTCAATGAGGAGTCGTGGACCCTTCTGATGGCTGTCCTTCAGGCCCACGATTCTCTCTTGATGACTATGCCGTCGGCCGAGGTGAAGGCCCAATTGGTCAACCTTGGTGACCGCCTCGCCGAGGTGGAGGGGCTTCACGACAACCTGTAGGGTGAAGATGGCCTACTTGACCGGATGACTGATGCGTAGGCGAGATTATATGAGGTGGAGGCTCGTCAAAAGGCTGCCAAGGATGATCTACACTGCTTCGCTCAGGTGGCGGGCACCGTGGGGGAGGCCTCCCTATTAGAGGAGCACATTAGGCGAGGCGAGGAACACATCCGCCAAAGCGAAGGGATCCTGGAAAGGGCTCGCGAAGACTAGTGTGCGGCCTAAGGCATCGCCTGGAGAGCTCGCCACCCCCGACGTCCTCGCCACCAGGGCCGCGGCCCGGTGCATCGTGGCTGAGGTCCTCAGGGGTAGTCCCTGTTTTTTGACTTTTTGAGAGCCTGACTAGCAGTCTGACTCGCGACCTACGGGTCCTTGTAATCCTCAGGCGTCATTTTGTATTTCTTTGCTTGTACTCGCGCTTGGCGCCCCGAGAATTTCTGACAGGTTTATATATGTTCTTTTCGTACTTGCGTAGCGCGCTCTCTTTGTTCGTTGTTCCTTCTTTTTCGTGCGGACGTGTATTCTATTGTGATTTATTCGCGGCTTAGGACCTACTCGCCTCGCTAAGCGATCCATTCGCGCGCAGTTAGGCCGGGGGCGGGCAAAATCTATAAATAGGGGGTCCTCTTGCGTTAGAGGATACGTCCCCCTACCTCTCCCAGGCACCCATTCTACGAATCCTCCCCGCCGAATCCTCTTATTCCTACTCGCGGCCATCCATGGGAATAAACCATCCGAGGAGGGACGTGCCTTCTGTGTCCGCAACTTCCGGGCACACAACTTTCCTAGCTCGCAAACTCTCGGCGAGGAGTTAGTGGATGTCGAGAAGCGGTACTTGCCTCCGGGTTATACCGTGAGGCGACCAGGGCCGGGTAAATTTCTCAACTCGCTCTATAGTGGGGAGTTCGCCATCCCCTTGGCCCACTTTCAGGTAGGGTTGAGGATCCCCCTGTGGCCCGAGATTCGTCAAGTCCTTCGGTACTTTGGGATGATCCCCGCGCAGGTCAACCCTAACGCGATCAGCATTCTGGTTGCTTATGCCTGCTACCTCCGCGGGGAGAAGATAGAGTTTAACCTTCCCACCTTCCGCAAAGTGATGACCCTGAAAGCGACCAGCGATGGCACCTTATTCTTCACAATTGTGTGTGTCAAGGTCGCCGAGTCCTTCAACAAGGTCCACCATTGGACTGACAAATTCGTCCTGGTGCGAGGCGACTACGGTAATATTCCCTTCTCCCCCATCCAGAAGACAGAGGGGGAGTACCGACCGCCTAGCCTGAGGGGGGACGCGCTCGAACTATACCGTTATCTGAAAGACAAGGTCCTGGACGTCGTTTTCCTGCGGCAGGGCGTGGAACAACTCGCCTTTGTTAACCTGGGTGCGGGTAAATTTTACTCGCCTCGCGGTGTCGGTTATCTGTTCCCTGTGGGGGTGATTACTAACTGCCTCGTGTTTAAATGCAGGAGAGCGCGTCGTCCCCCTCCTAACCCCTCATGATGCTTCTCGGCAACGGTCGAGTGAGCCTTCCAGGGAGGGGTCCCTTGCAGGGGTGGTGGTTATGGTGGACAGCAAGCCGATCTCGCCGGTGGACAAGGGCAAGGGGCAGGTAGATCCCGAAGTCGCTTCGGCAAGCAAGCTGAGGCCAAAGAAGCGGAGGACAGGGGGTTCTACCTCTCGCCTTCCGGCGAGTCCTCCTCCCGATCCTTCCACTCACCCGCATTATGGGTTGGGGATGCGGAAGGACTCCTGGGGCGACCCCCTCATGATATGGGATCATGAGGCGAATCGGATTTTGGTGAGCTCGCTCCTGCCCTCTTGGGAGGATTTCGAAGAGGTCAGCGATCAGGCGTTCAACCTGATCTTTGGGCTGTACGGGCGAGATGACATCGAGGTACTCGCGGAGGTTCTTACCCACGAGTTGGCTAACCTTAGTTTCCGCTCTGCCCTCCGGGCAGCCGAGCTGATTCACCAGACAGCGCGGCGGGAGATTCAATCGAACAGGCGGCTCCGCGACCTGGGCGCCGCCCATGCGGAGTTGAAGGAGAAGATGATCGAGAGAGAGAGAGAGAAATAGCCGAGCTCCAGTCCAAGGAGGCTCCCCCTCCTGAGGTATTTAGCCCGGTTCGTCTTCGTCCCTCTTGCCTACTTTGGAGTTAGCTAATGTTTCACTTCTCAGGAGGCCGCGGTGGCGCTAGTGACGCGGATATCCGAACTGGAGGAGCATCTCACCGCCTCGCAGTGTCAGGTCGATTATCTCGGTAATCGCCTCGCCGAGGCCGAGTCAGAAATAGAGGAACTTTGCCACCAAAGCAGGGGGGAGTCGTCGAACGCACCAACTCTCCTCCAATTCACCCCCGCTCAAATCGCCGAGACGCGTCGGAAGCTGGTATCGCAACCGCGATGTTCGTGTGGGAGCATCTCCGACGACGTTTCATGCTTACTGCCGATGGGGCCCAGGTTGATCTCGCCACCCTTCTTCCAGAGTTATACCACGAGGCGGTGAATCCAGCTCCCACCGAGGCCCGAGATGAGGGCTCCTCTAGTGGGTCCGAAGAACAGGGTCCGGATGTTTAAAACTTTTGGCTCTGTAACAATAAACTTCTCTCGGCGTGTTTATTTTGGGTGTACTCGCCTTTCTTCTTGCGCTTGCAAAGATATATTTCGCTTTATCTTATTTTGCGGTTACGTCGCTCATGCCTGGGATTGGTTTTTACGCATACGCATATCCTACTCGCCCTTAGGGAGTGCTCGCGCGCGACTGCGACTTGCTCAAGAGGGTTCTTTTGTAGATCTGGTGCCTAGGTCCTCCTCCCTGCCCATTAACGCGAAGAGGTTGATGGAAGACTCGCCGTGCTGGGTGCTCTCCCACTCGCACTGGGACTTCCTGCGAGGCGGTAAGTTGGAGGCTGCGCCGAGCTCGCTTCGGATTGACATTGATGTCACTCGCACCCCCCCCCCCCCCTTCCATCCTCTCCCGAGGTTGTAACTAGGCTTTATCACCCTATAGGGTACCACATTCACTCGAGGGGGTAAGTAGTCAGCCTGCCGGGGAGGAGCCCAGTGCTACGGCCTGGTCTACGACAACACTCTGCTCGAGGACTTAGAACTCACTCGAGGGGGAAAGTAGCCAGCCTGCAGGGGAGGAGCCCACTGCTACGGCCTGGTCCTGGCAATAACACATCTCGAGGACTTAGAACTCACTCGAGGGGGCAAGTAGCTAGCCTGCAGGGGAGGAGCCCAGTGCTACGGCCTGGTCTACGACAACAACACATCTCGAGGACTTAGAACTCACTCGAGGGGGCAAGTAGCCAGCCTGCAGGGGAGGAGCCCAGTACTACGGCCTGGTATACGGCAACAACACATCTTGAGGACTTAGAACTCACTCGAGGGGGCAAGTAGCCAGCCTGCAGGGGAGGAGCCCAGTGCTACGGCCTGGTCTACGGCAACAACACATCTCGAGGACTTAGAACTCACTCGAGGGGGCAAGTAGCCAGCCTGTAGGGGAGGAGCCCAGTGCTACGGCCTGGTCTACGACAACAACACATCTCGAGGACTTAGAACACACTCGAGGGGGCAAGTAGCCAGCTTGCAGGGGAGGAGCCCAGTGGTACGACCTGGTCTACGACAACAACACATCTCTAGGACTTAGAACTCACTCGAGGGGGCGAGTAGCCAGCCTGCAGGGGAGGAGCCCAGTGCTACGGCCTGGTCTATGGCAACAACACATCTTGAGGACTTAGAACTCACTCGAGGGGGCAAGTAGCCAGCCTGCAGGGGAGGAGCCCAGTGCTACGGCCTGGTCTACGACAACAACACATCTCGAGGACTTAGAACTCACTCGAGGGGGCAAGTAGCCAGCCTGCAGGGTAGGAGCCCAGTGCTACGGTCTGGTCTACGACAACAACACATCTCGAGGACTTAGAACTCACTCGAGGGGGCAAGTAGCCAGCCTGTAGGGGAGGAGCCCAGTGCTACGACCTGGTCTACGACAACAACACATCTCGAGGACTTAGAACTCACTCGAAGGGGCAAGTAGCCAGCCTGCAGGGGAGGAGCCCAGTGCTACAGCCTAGTCTACGACAACAACACATCTCGAGGACTTAGAACTCACTCGAGGGGGAAAGTAGCCAACCTGCAGGGGAGGAGCCCAGTGCTACGGCCTGATCTACAGCAACAACACATCTCGAGGACTTAGAACTCACTCGAGGGGGCAAGTAGCCAGCCTGCAGGGGAGGAGCCCAGTGCTACGGCCTAGTCTATGGCAACAACACATCTCGAGGACTTAGACTCACTGCTTGATGTCTGTCGCCTAGGTGGTGAAGCGTTACGAGTTTGCCATGGAAAGCGTTATTGTTTTTAAGCATAACAAAGATAAACTAAGTATTATATTAATGTTAGGAGTAGAAATGCTTTAAGTTGTCTCCACTCCAAGTGTTTCCTAGGAGTTCTCCCTCGACATTTTGTAGACGGTACCCGCCTGTTCTTAATACTTCGAAGATAATGTAGGGGCCTTCCCAATTGGGGTGGAGTTTACCTATTGCTGCGGATCTCCCTGCGGCGTCTACTTTTTTGAGGACCAAGTCTCCTTTGTCGAATTGCTTGACTCGGACATGCTTGTCGAAGTGTCTTGCCATCCTCCGCTTGATTTCTTCCTGGCGGATCGTGGCCTGGTCGCGAAGCTCTTCCACCAAATCCAAGGCAAGTCGCTGCGCGTCTTCATTCTCAAGTCTCCACCCCTCATCTCCTTCTTCTGCTGCCACCACCCTAGGGACTCGGACCTCAAATTCTATTGGGATGAGAGCCTCTGAGCCATGTGATAGCTTGAACGGTGTTTCGCCGGTTGCTGTGGTGGGGGTACTCCTCAGGGCCCAGAGGACTGAGGGGAGCTGCTCCACCATGTTTCCTCTCAGGTTCTCCACCTTCTTCTTGAGCAGGTTAACGATGATTTTGTTGGCCGCCTCCACCTGGTCGTTTCTCCTCGGATGATGGACTGAGGCAAAGCGGAGATCGATGCCAAGTTGAATACAGAAATCGGTGAGCTCAATGCTTCCGAATTGTGTACCGTTGTCGGTGACGATGGCGAGGGGTAGACCATGTCTACACACGATCTCCCCCCAAATGAAGTTTATCACCACTAGGGAGGTCGTTTTCGCCCGGGCCTTCACCTCCATCCATTTGGAGAAATAATCGATCATCACCAGGAGATATCTCCTTTGCCCACTTGCCGGGGGGAATTGTCCCACCAGATCCATCCCCCAAATGGTGAAGGGCCAGGGGGTGGTGATCGACCGGAGACGCTGGGCTGGCTGTAACTGGAGCGGGGCGTAGAGTTGGCACTTTGAGCATCTCTTCGCGAACTCCTCCGCGTCTTTCCTGATGGTGGGCAAAAAGTACCCCGCTCGGAGTACTCTCTTCTACAGGGTTCGGCTTCCCGAGTGACTGCCGCACTCGCCTGTGTGGATCTCCTCCAAGACCCGGGAGGCATCCTCCTCGAACAGGCACCTGGCCAATGGACCGGATAGAGTCTTCCTGTAGAGTATCCCGCCAGTTAGTAAATAATAAGCGGACTTGTACCTGAACCGCCTCTTGTCCTGAACCTCCGCAAGCAAGCACCCTGTGGTTAAGAAGGTGACCAGGGGGGTCAATCCACGAAGCGGGTTGGTCGATGTCCATCACCTCTCCCTCCTCGATCGAAGGCCAAAACAACTCGGTGATTGTTCCCCCGACCAGGGGGCCATATTTGGCCAGTCGATCTGCTCGGGCGTTCTCCTCCCTTGGCACATGTTGTATGGAGAAAGACTTGAAGGCGCCCACCAAGTCTTTGACTTTTACCAGGTAGCGCTGCAGTACCGGCTCTCTCGCTTCAAACTCTCCTCGGATCTGGGAGGTGACCACCAGTGAGTCGGAGTGGACTCTGATGTCGTGGATCCCTAGCTCCTGGGCTAGGCATAGTCCCGCGATTACGGCCTCATATTCTGCCTTATTGTTGGTAACGAGGAAGTGAATGCTGACGGCCTGTTCAATTCTAGTGCCCTGAGGGCTGATCAGGATGATGCCTTGTTGGAACCTTAGGTTTGATTTGAGCTAGGAACCACATTTAAATCTCTATGTTAATATTACAACTTATCTTATAACTTAGAGTAAATCCTTTTTTTTTAAGTAATGACAACATATTAAATAATATAGTCATAAGTGGCTGAAGAAGAAAATAAAGAGAAATATAAAAATTACTTATTCTCTGCTTTCGTCGAACGGAGCTCGACATCTGTCGAACGACGTTAGATGAATCTGTCATTTCTTTAACCACTCACCAGACAGCCAGTCTCAGCGATCAACAAATTATTCTCTGAACGCCGCTCGACAAAAAGTGAAGAGCTCGACAAATCTTCAGAAAGGCGCTCGACAAATGTCGTTCAGCGCTCGACAAATTCTAGCCAGAGCTCGACAAATATTATTTTATTCTGCTTTCTTTCTTTATGATATTTAACTTAGCCGTTGCAGATCAATAAATATTATAGCCATTACAGATCAACTTTAATGAAAAGTAACGGCAAGTTATCTTCTCGAAGAGTCAAATCAATGATAGAGACTTTAGCTCTTCTCTTCTTCCCGAGAGAAGAATTCAAATTACTAGCAAGGGTCCTCAGATTATAAAGGGAACATACAGAAGAAAAAGGCAGTAGTACACACAATATAGAACACACGACAGAAAAGAGAAAACTCATTTGTTGTTCTTCAGTACTAACATCTTCCTACAGATTCAAAATATCCTGAGATACAAATCACAATTACTTGCTCAGGATCATCACTTCAAGAGAAGGAAGAAGTAGTTAAAAGAGAGGCTCTATCCATAAGCTGTCATCAACTCTAATCAGACAGGGGGAGCCTTCTTCAACATCACATTCAGATCCATTCAGCTTCAAACCAGGATCTTCAAGAGTCTTCTTATACAGAGAAGAACAATATAATTTCTGCTTTTATTTTTACTTCCTTTACCCCATCCTGTACAGGGTTATAACTCCCTTCAAAAGTTAACTCTCGGTGACAGGACACCTTAGCAAAAACCTGCAGTTTGGTTAGAGCACCTTATCAACAGCTCACCTAGTGTGAGGGCACCTTATCAACAACCTCATAGTGGATTCCTACCAATGGGTAGAAGAGTAGATGTACCCTGTTGAGGGGAACTACTATATATTTTGTGTCATCTGGTTTTGTTTGTTTTTTACTTTACTTTTATTACTGTTGTGCTGTGATTTTTCTTATGCACTGTTAGTGCTTGATTTTATTCCTGACCTAGCATACATATATATATATAGCATTACTTTAAAGAAAAACTTAAACAAGATCTTTTAATAAGATAAATAAGAACTAGACCCTCCTTTCAATTGGTATCAAAGCAGGTTGATTTGTCACACAGGTTAACACCTGAAATCACAAAGATCACCTAGTTCTTAAATCTGTTTTTTTTTTGTGTTTCAAAAATAACACAAGACCTTCTATTTTCAGATCCACTTGTTTGTAATCTAGATAGATTTACTTTATGACAAGTTAGAATTAAGATATATGCAAATGCCACAAATGAAGAAACTTACAAATCTATTTTGACAGGACCTCCCCTCATATCATCAAAGGCAGTTACACCTGCCTTACCTAGTTCCACGGGTCTCAAGTCTCCTTCGAGAGCAATGAAAGGGCCTGTTTATGTTGGCGCTGATATATCTTCTTCAAAGAAAACTACCGAAATAAAACGTAAATCTTCTTCCATCTTTTCAACTAACTATATTTTTGATGCAGAACCATCAACAAATCTAAGTGAAGAAGAACAAGAAGAAGAACTTAGAGCTAGAGCTTTCTGCATGATGGCCATCTATGGAGGCTCATCTCAAATTCCAGATGCAGAAATCGAATCGGAAAAGCTTGAGGTAACTGAGGTAACTCCAACTTATAATTTTACCTCAACTCAAGATAAAACTAATTATAAATTAACTTTTACAGATATAATAAAACATAACATAGAAATCAAGGAGTTAATAAACATAAATTATTTAACTCCTGAAATTAATAAACTAAAAGAAAATTTAAAATATCAGAAGAAATCTTCCTGAAAAACAAATTTGAAAACTCTTCTAAAGAAAAAGAAATTAATCATGATCAACAAAAACCTTCAAATTTATATTTTAATGAAATAAAAAGGCTAATATATTTTAAATGCTAAACCTTTCAACTCTAGTAAAATTTAAAGAAACTTCCTAATTAATTATTAAAAAGTTTTTCAGCATTAAACTCCATCCCCATTAAAACAGAAAATCTAAAATTTACATGAATTGTTTCCATCATAAAAACAATGTTAAGACAACTTTGTATTCTTAAAGACTTCTCCAAATCAGTTTGAGCATTCTACTGTAGCTGCATTGATCAGTAATGATCATAGCACTGAGTGTGAGTCTCTTCTGATAAGGGGATTCTATGAGAAAGAAGATGTCAGGCAATGTCTTTATGGTTTAAAACATTTCTTAGAATCCATTAACAGATGTAGCAACTCATATATTAAAAACCTACTAAGATAATAAAATTACCCAAGTGAAAGAGAAAATGAGAAAAACTAAAACCAAGTGAGTGAGAAAAGGAGAAAATCAGATAAGCCAAGTGAGAGAGAAAATGAGAAGCTCAAACCCCAAACAAGATTTAATCTCTCTAATTATTACAAAGATTGTTGCAATTGAAAATTTTAACTTAAAGAAATAAGTTGCTGCAGTCGAAAATTTTAAAAGCTGTTTAGACAAAAATTAAGATTACCAGTCCACTAGTTTTTAATTTGGATTAAGGATCCCAACTCAAATAGGGGGAGATTGTTGGAACCTTAGGTTTGATTTGAGCTAGGATCCACATTTAAATCTCTATGTTAATATTACAACTTATCTTATAACTTAGAGTAAATCCTTTTTTTAAGTAATGACAACATATTAAATAATATAGTCATAAGTGGCTGAAGAAGAAAATAAAGAGAAATATAAAAATTACTTATTCTCTGCTTTCGTCGAACGGAGCTCGACATCTGTCGAACGACGTTAGACGAATCTGTCATTTCTTTAACCACTCACCAGACAGCCAGTCTCAGCGGTCAACAAATTATTCTCTGAATGCCGCTCGACAAAAAGTGAAGAGCTCGACAAATCTTCAGAAAGGCGCTCGACAAATGCCGTTCAGCGCTCGACAAATTCTAGCCAGAGATCGACAAATATTATTTTATTCTGCTTTCTTTCTTTATGATATTTAACTTAGCCGTTACAGATCAATAAATATTATAGCCGTTGCAGATCAGCTTTAATGAAAAATAACGGCAGGTTATCTTCTCGAAGAGCCAAATCAATGATAGAGACTTTAGCTCTTCTCTTCTTCCCGAGAGAAGAATTCAAATTAAGAGCAAGGGTCCTCAGATTATAAAGGGAACATACAGAAGAAAAAGGCAGTAGTACACACAATATAGAACACACGACAGAAAAGAGAAAAATCTTCCTGCAGATTCAAAATATCCTGAGACACAAATCACAATTACTTGCTCAGGATCATCACTACAAGAGAAGGAAGAAGTAGTTAAAAGGAGAGGCTCTATCCACAAGCTGTCATCAACTCTAATCAGACAAGGGGAGCCTTCTTCAACATCACATTCAGATCCATTCAACTTCAAACCAGGATCTCCAAGAGTCTTCTTATACAGAGAAGAACAATATAATTTCTTCTTTTATTTTTACTTCCTTTACCCCATCCTGTACAGGGTTATAACTCCCTTCAAAAGTTAACTCTCGGTGACAGGGCACCTTAGCAAAAACCTGCAGTTTGGTTAGAGCACCTTATCAACAGCTCACCTGGTGTGAGGGCACCTTATCAACAACCTCATAGTGGATTCCTACCAGTGGGTAGAAGAGTAGATGTACCCAGTTGAGGGGAACTACTATATATTTTGTGTCATCTGGTTTTGTTTGTTTTAACTTTACTTTTATTACAGTTGTGCTGTGATTTTTCTTATGCACTGTTAGTGCTTGATTTTATTCCTGACCTAGCATACATATCTATATATATAGCATTACTTTAAAGAAAAACTTAAACAAGATCTTTTAATAAGATACATAAGAACTAGACCCTCCTTTCATGCCTCCTCCACATGAATTCTTCCCCGACGCTCCATCCACGAACACTTCCCAAGCCACCTGTTGGGGTGTCTTCTCCTCGCCTACTTCTGCGGTATAGTCGGCTAGGAAGTCTGCCACCGTTTGGGCCTTCATGGCTAGTCGGGGTAGGTAGGTGACGTCGAACTCGCTAAGTTCTACTGACCATTTCGCCATCCTGCCAGAATGCTCCACTCCTTCTAGGACATTGAGGAGAGGGTGATCGGTCACTACCTTGATCGGGTGGGCCTGAAAGTAAGGTCGGAGTCTCCATGCCGATACAATCAAGGCAAACGCCAATTTTTCCAGGATGGGGTATCGCAGTTCTGCCTTCCGCAGGACCCGACTTACGTAGTAAATGGGGAGTTGGCGTTTCCCCTCCTCGCGGACCAAGACTGAGCTTACCGCTTCCAACCCCACCCCTATGTATAGGAAGAGGTCTTCTCCCTCTCTAGGTCCTTGCAATAGGGGTACCTGGGCCAAATGGAGTTTCAGGCTTTCGAAGGCTCCCTGACACTCCGCCGACCATTCGAGCTTCTTATTGTCTCGGAGGGTTTTGAAGAAAGGTGAGCACTTCTCCCCTGCCCTAGAGAGGAACCTACTCAGCACTTCTAGGCGACCTATCAGGCGCTGAACTTCCTTGACGTTCCTGGGCGCTTCCATCTCCATGATCGCCTTCACCTTGTCTGGGTTCGGTTCTACTCCGGCCGGAGTCAAGAGGTGTCCCAAGAACTTCCACTTTCCAGCCTCGAACACGCACTGGGCTGGATTCAATCTCATCTTGTACTTTCACAGTATGGAGAAGGTCTCCTCCAAGTCACGGAGGTGTTCTTCGACGCTCTTGCTTTTCACCATAAGATCATCAACGTAGACTTCTAAGTTTCGCCCCTTCTGTTCTTTGAACACCCTGTCCATCATGCGCTGGTAGGTCGCTCCTGCGTTCTTAAGTCCGAATGGCATCATTTTATAACAATATCACCCGTCGTTGGTAATGAAGGATACATGCTTCGCGTCGGGTGGATGCATGCGGATTTGATGGTAACCGGAAAAAGTGTCTAAAAAACTCATGACCGGGAATCCGATGGGCCGAATCTACTAGCTCGTCGATTCTAGGCAAAGGGTAATAATCCTTGGGGCAAGCTTTATTAAGGATAGAAAAGTCGATACACATGCGCTATTTTCCCTCCCCCTTCTTCACCATTACAACATTGGAGACCCAGCCTAGGTACTGGATCTCCGACACAAATCCCGCCTCCAGCACCTTCTTGACCTCCTCCCTGATAGGCCCGACCAGGGTGGTGGCGGTTGCCCTCTTCTTTTGTTGGATGGGGTGGACTCCTTTATCGAAGTTGAGATGATGGAAGGCGACGTCCGCGTCGATGCATGGAATATCGGCTGCGCTCCATGCAAAAATGTCGGCATTCTTCTGGATGCAGGACATAATCTTCTCCTTGTCCTCCTCTTCCAGCTCTCCGCTGATCTTCAACCTTCCTGGCCTTCCGCCTTCAGATTGGATCTCCTTCTCCTCCACCTCCTCGGCTGCCTCCAGCCTTGCCGTCTCCTCCGCTTCTTCGGCTGCCTCCTACCTCGCCACTTCTTCCATCACCAGGTCTACCGCCTCTGCCTCCTCCTTCCAGCTGATCACATTGACAGCATTAAGATAACACTTCCTTGCCTCCTTGGGATCACTCCGGATCAGGAACTGCACGCCTCCCTGGTTGTACTTTAGGCATTGGTGGTAGGAGGAGGACACACACTTGTAGGCACTGATGAGTGGCCTGCCGAAGATGGCATTGTAACTGCTGGGGGCATCTACAATGACAAACCTGCAACACTTGGTGGTCCCTCCCAGCATCACCACCAACTCCACACCTCCCTCTACTTCCTTTCTTTCTCCCGCAAATCCAAAGAGCGGTCCTTCCGTCGAGATAACCCTCTTCTCTTCCACCTTCATGACATCAAACGCTTTCTTAAACACGACATTGACGGAGCTCCCGCCAGGATGCGAGAGACCGTATAGTTCTCTATCACGACCTTGATCACCACCGCGTCGTGGAAAGGGTTTTCGTTCCCCAATATGTCTTCCTCCGAGAAAGTGATCTCTCCTGACGGTGGCGGAATCTGGGAGGCAGAGGCCACGCTCTTCCGGTACACGGCATTGAGGCTCCCCTTCCGGGTTGCCTCCAACCCTGCTCCTCCGTGGATGACCCCTATCCCCCCATGGGCTCCCAGATCTCCCCTATCCTCACACCTCCTTGGGACGGGGGCTCCTCCTTCGATTCTCAACATCTCTCCTTCTCGCCCCTCATGCCCTTCCTGGGCTCCTCCAGCTCCCCTCCTCAACTCCAAGAACTCAGGGCACATAGCCGTCGCATGGCCCTCCACCTGATGGAAGTCGCAGTAGGGCATTGCCCGACGCTCCTCTTCACCCCGAGGCTGTCGCAGCCTTCCTCCTCTTCCTCGCCCCCGTCCTCTCCTGATCACATTAGCCTCTCGGAGCGGCGCCTGGTTTTGCCTCCACTGCCCCTTCCTCCGCTCGGGAGAGCGACAGCGGACTCGCCGCTCTGGGGAGTATCTCCCTCCTGGTCTTTCTTGGTAGCCTCCTCCAGCAGGTTTCCAGGCCGGCCGGCGAGGCGGAGCCTGGAACGTCCTCTCTTGATCTCGCTGAACCCTGTTCTCCCGGGACCCTCCCTCTTCTCGCCTTCTCGGCTCATCCCTCTTCTTGGACTCACGCCAGCCGCTCCCATCTCCTTCCTTCTCCCCTCACTCCAATCTAGCTAACTTGGCCATGAACTCCAGGCTGGTTTCCTCCCCTTTGATCTGCCTTCCGGCCCGATCCACTAACTCCTCGAACGATAGGGGGGGGGGGGGTGCGAGTGATCTCCATCTTGAAAAACCCTGGCTGCATCCCCAGCTTGAATGCCAAGATCAGGGTGTGTCTAGGGACCTCCTAGACTAGGAGGATCTCTTCCTGAAAGCGATCCAGATACGACCCGAGCATCTCCTAGGGTCTTTGCTTGACAAGGAAGAGATCTTCAGAACCCTTCGTCCTCTTCTTGGAAGTAGAGAAGCGGAGCAGATAACTCCTGCGCAGGTCATCAAACTCGTAGAAGCTTCCTGTGTGTAACGGGTGGAACCAGTCTCGCGCCTTTTCTTGGAAGGTTATGGCGAACAACCGACATTTGAAGGCGTCCATCATCGGCTTGATGGAGACCATATCTTCAAACCATTGCAGATGCTTGACGGGATCCTCTTTTCCGGAGCAGAAACTCTTGGCGGGCTCTGTGAACCCTACATGAATGGGGGCGTATAGCACCAACTCGCAGAATGGACTGCGCAGGGCGAGCTGGCGAAGGGAACGAACTCGGTCGTACTCGCCCTTTGACTGGCGAGTCTCCATCGGGCTTGCAAAGAGCACTCGCGCGTGGAGCGGCTAGTCTTCCTCCTCTAGGAGCGCCTCCTTGTCGAGGCGCTGACTCGGTCCTGCCTCCGTGGGCGAGGCTGCTGCGACAGGGGAGGATGCTCCCACCTCGGCGCGAGGTGTGAGTAGCCTCCGGATGGTATCCTCCATCGCCTTCATCCCCTGCTAGAAGACACTCTTGGTCACAAACTCGCCCAAAGGCGGCGAGTTCCCCTGGCCGGTTCCCAGCTCGTCACGTTCAGTCATGGGATCATCCGATGAGATTTTCTTCTCTTGCTACAGTCCACGCTCACCGCACCAAAAATGTTGTAACCCGGATACCGGTCCAACCTGTTCGAGACTTGGGGAGTAGCTTGAGTTACTTCTCTCTTCGTTGGACCCCTAGATCTAAGTATTCCGAGCTAAGAATCGGCCCTCACCTGTTGGTAGGTAGCTCCCTAAGTACGACCCTCTGGCTGCAGCGAGGAGGTCCCTCCACTAACCCGGAAATCTCCCTGGATTTCCCCTCCCAAAAACCAGAAGCTGAGCCTGTCTCAGACAGCACAAGGAAGAAAGCACAGGCTCTCAAGGGGGGGGGGGGTGGATCTGTGCTGATCTGAGACACAATGGGTCCTATTTATAGGGAAAGACTTCCCAGGGGTAAAATGGTCCTAAAGGCCTGCGGATAACATCCTCCACCTTAACCAAAACACTATACGCAGACCAAAATGGTCTGCGAACAGCTCCCCGCGCCTTTTTATATCACTAGCCGCACCCCATGCTGGTTTGCGGATAGTGGGGAGGGGGAACCGAGAGATCGAGTTGATCTTACACATCTCGCCCCTAGCTTGAGACGGCGAGTGGGGCGACTAGGTCCCGTCCTACTCGCCAGCAGTGAACTTTCCTAGAGCGAACTCGCCCCGGGGTCTGGTCCACTTGCCTCTCCCCGGGCGAGAAGGAATGTTATCGTTGGGGATGAGACCACGCCGATATGGGATCCTGGTTGGGTGAAGGATACTCGTCGCGCTCTACCGTGGGCGAGTAGGACCATCTTTGGGTTTGCTCGCCTAAACCGCTCGCCGGCTCGCAGGGGAGCGTCTATCCACTCACCGAATATGGGTTGCACATATTGGATCCTAATGCAAATTCTATACTACACTTTATTTATCAAATGCACTAGATAACCTAGCATGCTTTCTACAATGTTTAGTATGATTTGAAAGTGTGAATTAACAAAACATTGTAGTACTCTCTTTTTGGTAACATTATTTCATGCTTGGTTACTTTATTATTGAATTTAAAGATTTTACTTGAACAATGATTTACAAAACATCTTCTTTATAAAATTGAACTCATATATCTGTTATGAATCATCATGTCTTACAAAAGATGTTTGATTGTATTTTTCTAAGTCTTTCGCAACTTTACATTTACCTTGTATTTGTTTATGCTACAAACTCTGATTTATGAAAATATCGTGATACTCAAACTCTGATCTATTTCAATGAAAAGTATTCTAAAACACCTTATCATTTTCTTCTCTATACAAGCTTGATCATGCCTTTATCTTATTATCAACTTTAAGTGGTGTCTATTTACCCACTTTTGCTAATAACAAAAGGGGGAGAACTAACATGATAAATATAATATGCTATCAAAATAAAAAAACTAACATGCGTAATTAAGATGATAGCTTACATATTAGGGGAGCATTCACTTAGGGGAAGCATGTATTTAGGGGGAGCAATTCTAAATGCTAAAATCGATAATTATCCTAAGTCATCACTCTCACACACACATAAGTAAGTTTCATCATGCTTATATATTAAAGCTCTGATTTATCATTAATGGATTTGTTATTATTAAAAGGGGGAGTTTGTTGGAACATGGTCTTCCGCATCTCCTAGGTATGAGAATAACAAATCCTATGTGTATTTGATCTTGTGTGTTTAACTGTGCAGGATAACAAAGTCCACATGACTCAAGGATTACATAAGAAGTTTGCCCCCAAATGTGAGCCATCAAATCCAACACTCTTACTAGCACCGGCGGTACCGCTACCGCTAAGGAACCGCTGAGACGAAACCAAACCGCTGAGAAGAAACCGCTGGGATGGAAAACTGCTGAGATGCAAACTGGTGCTCGATGAACTGCTTACTCTACCGCGGTGCACTAGTACTAGCGCTGGCGCTATCTTTCGCTGGACGAACTGTAAGCTGCGCTCGATGAAATGCTCATCATTGCGTTCAATGAAATTTTGATCGACAAAAAGAATGCTTAAGCGCAAATTCCGGGAGTACTTATAGAAGGAGATAGCGCCTGGCGTTATCCGATAGCGCAGGCGATAGCGCGGAGCACAGTAGGCAAGAGAGAAATGTTTCCTCGGATTGAAGATTCTGCCGCGCATAATATGCCCGAAAATGGGATAGCGCCGGCGGTACCACTAGCGCAGGTGCTAGCGCTGTGGCTATAAAAAGGACCCCTCTTCTCTCGTTTCACAGTGACATCAGAGAGAGAGAGATTGAGTGCTAGAATTCCAGAGGCTACCTTGGCCGAAAGTTGATGTCCTACCAAAGTTCTGCAAACTTCTGAAGGAGAATCTCATCACGCCGGATCCAAACGAAGTCTGCTTCTACAACGCTTATTCTACAACGGATCTTCGTCTCCAACTTCAGAAGTTCATCAAGAGGGAGATTTTAATTATTTTCATTTCTTATTTCTTGTTAACGGTTAGTGAAATCGCCTCGTGTTGGCGACTAGGTCTGGGTAGGACTTAGGGAGAAAATTCGCCTCTTGTTGGCGACTAGATCTAGGCTAGGTCTAGGGGGTGCTTGATGAGTCCTGATCATATACACATTTATGGACTCATCCGGGCCGTTATTTAGTCATTTCTCCGCACTTTAGCCTTGTTTTAGTTTATATTCGATAATCCATGCTAGGTGCACATCTTGGCCCACTTTGGTGTGATTTTCGTGTTTTTTTGTCTTTAGTAGTATTCTTGTGCTGTTAGGTGCCACCTTCAGTGGCTAGATCTGTGGTTATGCTGGAATAGGAGTCGTGCAAGTGTTCCCGGTGCAATTCTGCACAGGAACACTGCGCACGATCACCAGTTCTATTGCGCACGACCACTGGTCGTGCGCCACTGATCGTGTGCACTTAACCCTTTTTTCACGAGTTCTGTTTGGTGCAGTGCGCACGACCACCAACGCCTGTGCGCACGACCACCGGTCGTGCGCCACTGCTCGTGCGCACTTATCATTTATTTTCCGAGTTCTGTTTGCTGCAGTGCGCACGACCATCGACTCCAGTGCGCACGACCACCGGTCGTGCGCGACTGGTCGTGCGAACATTATCTTCTTTAAATTCCGTTCCTTGCAGGTTCTACCCAGACAGGCGCACGATCACAGGATTCTAGTGCGCACGACCACTGGTCGTGCGCCAATGACCGTGCGCGCTGTTTAATTCAGCGCCTATATAATGACCTGATCGCGAATTAGGTCGGGAGGACGCATTTTGGACTCCGTTCAGTCCGCCGTTTTCGCCATTTCCAGAGGTTTTTCACCCCCTAGGCCTCCTCCATCATCCAAGGGCTTGAAAGAAGAGATTCTACACTCATTTTGATCGCTAAGGAAGAAGTTCTTCGCACTAGACGTGACCGAATGGTAAATCGCTGGAGAAGACGGGTCCATTGTGAGTTGTGACAGCCCTCCTCTACCCCGGACGCAGTTGGGACCGAGCTAGGACGCGGATTAACAACCCGGTGCTTCCTACCGTGAATCTACAACGAGACTCCGGATTCGGTCGTATCTCTTGCCTTTTTCTTCTACTTATATCGTTGTATTTGTTTGTACTCTTTTTATCTTGATGATGAACGCTATGAACTATGTTAGTATTGTTAATTTCATTACTATGAAATGATTTTGTTCATTTGTGTTAATGAGGTGCGCCCCCATCAATTTTCCGCTCCACCACCATGTCCGGTGCCGCACTAGCAATTGCTAGTGGTGTGCTTGTTGAAGAGGTGCTTGCGACCCTCAATCTGTAATCCTTCTCGTCCATCCGCCCTTTCGACGCAGCGCGCTCAAGGCCTGCCTAGTTTCCATCCCGCCGACCGAAGCATTGCATAGCGGCATTGCATAGGAGTAGGCGTAGTATTTACTTTTGTTTGCAAACCTCAAAGCCCCTTTCGTTCGCATTCCACCTACCGCCGGACTTCGATCTCAAGTCCTTTCTCGATAATAAACTCCACCTTACTGTGTTCCTCAAGAGACCGACACTCGGGGATTTTCCCCATTTTTATTACTTGCGCGACCGGTGCACTTGCCGACACGCATCATGTTTTTGGCGCCGTTGCCGGGGAACACAGTCGTGTGAGTTTTCTGGAGAGGGAGAACCTGAGAGAGAAGCCCTTCCTTTTTTTTTAAATTGCATCTCTTTGTTTTATTTCTTTTTATTCCATTTTCCTGTTTTAATTAGGTTGCTTTAGTAATTTTTGTTAGGTGTAGTATTTTGCACAATAGCATTTTTATTTTGAATCGTATTATCTTCACACTATGTGGGCACATCTTAATTTCCGTTGCCGTTGGTGTGGAGCTACCTCCCACTCTAGTGATGAATGCCCTACGGAGAATAGTAGGCATAATTCTTATAGCCCAGCATATGGAGCACCGACTTCGTCTGGTACTCCATATGGTGCGCGTAAGTCTTATGGCTACTCTGCTGAGCCTTTACCGTCTTAATTCTTTTCGGCTTCAGCACCCGCTGTGCCAAAGAAGCCCGCTAGGCAGTGCAGGTTTTGTCAGAGCACTAATCATGTCTTGAAGGACTGTGCCGAGTATCTTTGTCAATTGGACGAGGATGACGAGCCGGATATCCGGATCGTCCCAACTCCTAACTCTGGCGGCACACCTTCAACATTCGGTTATGTGTCTTTGTCACCTTCACATCTTGAAGGGAATGGCATGGACACGGTCACCGGATGTGCGGCTGATCTATGCACCGACATTGCTGAGCCTATTCTCCCAGTGCATCCACCACCCCTAGTGGATTCGATTCTTTGTGAGGAATCGGTGCTCGACTTTTATCCGAGCACTATTCTTCCCCCTGTTGTGCATACTACTTTCGTCTCTGACGACATTGTTAAGGATGTGTCGCGGGATGAGGCTGGCGATTTATGTGTTATGCCTGCTCCTATGGAGGAGGACAACCTTCTAGGTGAAGAGGAGCTTTCCTCAACACCGGTGGAGGAAGTCCAAATCTTGGGCATGGCCACTGTCGATCCCACTGAACCATGCGACATTGATGACAATGCCAACATTATTTTACTTCCCCAACCTGATGGGAGTGAGACCGGGATCACTCCCCCGATTGATGTTTATTTATGTTCGTCGTCTTCTTTATTTCTTGATCCCCTTCCTTCATCCGAGTCTGTGCAGGTTGAGTCTTCACAGGTACCCCAGGAGGACTTGGAGCTTTGTGCTCAAATCAATGATGAGTGTATCCTTTCATGTGAGGAGGTTGATCCCTCCTCCATAGAGGAAGCCTCATTCATTGCCTTCTCCTCCTGCCACCTCCCTGAAGATGATACCTTGCTAGGCAAGGATGTTTTTGGTGAGATGAGTGAGGACCAGGCCTCCTCCTTTTCTTACATTCTCTACCCTCTACCTGTGAGGAGCAGGTATCATTATTCAGGTAGAAGGGTGACTATTCTATCACCGTATCGGTATCCGCAACCGAAACGGATATTGGAACAGTTACCTGTGCATTTTCTCTTCCATAGGCCCATTATTTAGAACCCTTATGTTTTTCAAATAAGTCGTGCTGGGATGACAGTAACCCCAGTAGTTATCTTTATTTTCCCTGAAATTTTATTTTGTCTGGTTTAGTTGAGTTTTTGTTAAGGCTATGAATGTCTCGCTGCGTGTGCTGACTCCTGGTTGTGCGTAAATTGCACGGTGGATGGAGTTTTTACTAAAATTTTGGCCGCTTGGAAAATTCCTAAGGCGCACGATCACTGGTCATGCGCACTACTTATCGCGCACGACCACTGGTCGTGCGATCGGACCAGATTTTTATAAAAAGCCCGTCCGCCCGAGCCTTTCGCGCACGATCTAGGGTTTTCGTTCTCCGACGTCCGTGCGCCATTTCTGCCTGCTTGCCGCCGATCGTGCGCCTCCTTCCCTTCCGGTGAGCACATTCCCTATTTCTCCTCCTTCCTTTGCCCTCCTACCACCATGAGCTCCAGAGATCGCCAAAAGGTCTACCAACGCTCCGGCCGCTCTTCCGCCTCTCCTGCTCAGATCCTCGCTAGGATGGCGACTTTTTCCAAGGATTCGCACACGCGGCGATTCAATTCTCTTAAGGAGAAGCCATTCCTATCACAGCGTCTCGTGGATTGGAACGAGTTGAACTCTATCGGCGACAATGGGGAGTTGGGGGAGGCCGTTCGCCAACGCTATTATTTCGATCATTGGAGTGGGGTGTTCGAGTGCAATGACCTCGGCTACCGGGAGCTTACCTTGGAATTTCTCGCAACGTTTGAGTGGGATGTGTTGCCTTCCGGTCAACGTCCGGGAAAGTGCTCTTTCCGCATTTTGGGCAAGGTCTTCACTCTATCCTTGTCTGAGCTGGCGGTGCATGCTAGGTTTTACACTGAAGCCGAGGCTGCGGCGATCCCTTTTCTGGATTTGGATGTCTCCTTCCCTGATGGCGTCACCCCGCGTGCGGCGTGGTGTGCTCTCACGGGTCGTGATGAAGAATACGTTGCCAGGAAAAGCAAATCGACCTGGATCGTCGCGCCTGCTCTCCGTTTCCTGCAGCACGTCCTTAGCCACTCTCTTGTCGCCCGTGCCCTTAGTCAGAATGTAGTGGGGTGGCAAGATCTGATCTCCCTCTATAGTATGGAATTTCGGCAGCCCTTGCATCTCGGCTACATGTTGGCCTTCTTCTTCCATCACGAGGCTACCTACGGTCTCACAGGCGCCATTGGTGGTGCCTACTATATCACCCGCATTGCCAAAAGCTTGGGGGTCTGGAGTCATCTGCCTCTGATGGTGCAGGTGACTGCACCCTCATTCATCACGCGGGCCACCATGGTGAGTTTCCATCTATTACGGGTCGTGGGGAAGAAGAGTAGTAGACGCTTTGTGGTCGTGATGCCGGGAGATGCGCCCAGGGAGAGGCAAGACGACGAGGAGCACGGAGAGCCGGCTGAGCCGCCAAATACTCATCGCGAGGTAGCCCTTCTGCAGCCGCGAAGGCATTCATTTCAGCAGGAGCGGAGAGCCAAGGAGGAGGGCAGTTCTTCTAGAGCGCCGGAGGTGCCAAGTTTCGATCGGCGCCTCTCCGATCTGGAAGCGAACCAGTATTGGCTGACGGATTTCGTTTATCAGCAAGCATTGCGGGGAGGGTTAAATATTCCCCCACCTCCGGGTCGGGCCGCATCATCTTCCAGACGGTCGCCGTCCGTTGTTGTTCTAGATAGCGACAGTGACGACGAGTGATCTTTCTCCCTGCATGCGGGCTATTCTAAGCCTTGTTGTCTGTTTTCTCTTGTTGCTTTTTAGGGTTTTTTTTTGAGTCGTTCGAACTCCTTTTTTGTTAACTGTAATAATGACATTTTGCTTGTGGATGCTCTTCTGGGCATAGTTTTTTTTGTATCCAGCTTATTCTGTCCCCTTATTTTGTGTGCGAGTGCTTAATATTAATTGCAGGAACAGGTTCCCTCCCATGGGTGATAACCCAGATTTCTTGATTTTTAGTACTCTCACATGTTGAGTTCAGTTTTTACTATTTTTGTTGTTCTAGTGTGTCACTTTCAGGTGGCCTTTGTTCCTTGTGATGGCGGATGCTGCGGACTAGTCTTGATCGTAAACGCCAATCACCTGGTATGCTCATTTCTGAGCATGGGGTAACGCTTCCTCCCTTCTTTTAGCTTCAAATTTCTAGATATATCGTTTAGCTTAAGTCTGGGGGAGCGGTTGTTGTTATCCACTGTGCACGAGTTGCACCGCATACTAGAAGGTTGTATCTTTATTTATCCTAGTCATTATTTTTGTTTTTCATGCTTCACACACCACTTCACCCACTTGAGTGCGTATTTATCTTTTTGTCGTTGTTCCGTTTAAACTATTTTGGTCGGAATGTGAAATAGATTGTTAACGTAGGAATTATTATTTGGAGTGCGATGTTGACTCATGTAGTGTTCTAGTCACTTCGCATGCTATGGTAGAATTTGTGTAGAACTAGATTTTCTTTATGCATCTAATTTATGTTTAGTATTTCTGCGTAAATTTAGATTTAATATACTCAAGTGGTGAATTTGTATGGAATTGACGATAACCCGGTGTTGTGTGTGTGCGATTGCTAGTCGTGTGTTGCTCGAGTCGGGAGGAAGGTTTATCTTTCTCGTGGGCTAAGAACTTTCCCCAAGCGACTCTCGAAGCATGAGTGAGAGCTACTCGTTGAGTCAAGCATGATGTAGGCCACCCTTTGGCTAGTTTGAGCTTTGTTATTCCATGTCCATTTCATTCACCGTTGCAAGCCCATTTTGTGCCTACCATTCCTTTGTACAGCCCCTCTTTATCCACCAAAGCCTGAAGCCTATCCTACTCCCGCAACCAAAATGTTTTTAACTGCGCTCATAAGTCTCAACTTGTGTGGTGTGTGGAATCTTTGTGTTATGAAGAGAAAATAAAGTCCATCTGCTGATTTTGAACCAACCGGGGGTTCAATAAAAGAAGTAAAATATGTAAAAGAAAAAAAAAGTGTATTTTGAAAAAAAAAAAAAAAAATCCTCCCGAGCTAAAAACAGAAAATCTGTTGGTATTTGTGAAGTAGGCCGTGTGCACACCTGGTTTTCAGGATAAGTCTGGGGGTGTGTCACACGAGCATAGTTTGTTGGTCTGGTGTGGTGCAGCGTTCCGTTAGCTCACTTGGGTTGCATAGCCACCGTGTTTAACTTTGAATATCACACCGTAACCTAAGCCTCGTTTAGTCCTATAAGTCCTACTGATTTGATTTGCGAGTTTGCTAGCGCCGTGGAGAGAGTGTGACCGGGCGAGCATATGGTTCACGACGTTGATGGATTTCAGCGGAGTTATTCCTAAGCCCCGATCTTTTGCAACACCCGCCTCAGTGTCTCGTCACTTTCATACCGGGCATGATCGTCAAATTCTTCATAATTCACCAATTGAGTACATCTAAATCTTTAATTACGCTTTAATACTCTTGTAAATTATTTAGCATATTTAGAATCTTCTTCTGCTAAATTCTCTACTTGCATGCGTATGTTACTTCGCACCGTACTCCTTTGTGTAATTCTCTATGTTAATTATCGTTTTCACGCTCCGCCGGATTCGTTTGCTCGGGACGCGCAAACAGTTAAGTCTGGGGGTGTGATGAGTCCTGATCATATACACATTTATGGACTCATCCGGGCCGTTATTTAGTCATTTCTCTGCACTTTAGCCTTGTTTTAGTTTATATTCGATAATCCATGCTAGGTGCACATCTTGGCCCACTTTGGTGTGATTTTCGTGTTTTTTTGTCTTTAGTAGTATTCTTGTGCTGTTAGGTGCCACTTTCAGAGGCTAGATCTGTAGTTATGCTGGAATAGGAGTCGTGCAAGTGTTCCCGGTGCAATTCTGCACAGGAACACTGTGCACGATCACCAGTTCTATTGCACACGACCACTGGTCGTGCGCCACTGATCGTGTGCACTTAACCCTTTTTTCACGAGTTCTGTTTGGTGCAGTGCGCACGACCACCAACGCCTGTGCGCACGACCACCGGTCGTGCGCCACTGCTCGTGCGCACTTATCATTTATTTTCCGAGTTCTATTTGCTGCAGTGCGCACGACCATCAACTCCAGTGCGCACGACCACCGGTCGTGCGCGACTGGTCGTGCGAACATTATCTTCTTTAAATTCCGTTCCTTGCAGGTTCTACCCAGACAGGCGCACGATCACAGGATTCTAGTGCGCACGACCACTGGTCGTGCGCCAATGACCGTGCGCGCTGTTTAATTCAGCGCCTATATAATGACCTGATCGCGAATTAGGTCGGGAGGACGCATTTTGGACTCCGTTCAGTCCGCCGTTTTCGCCATTTCCAGAGGTTTTTCACCCCCTAGGCCTCCTCCATCATACAAGGGCTTGAAAGAAGAGATTTTACACTCATTTTGATTGCTAAGGAAGAAGTTCTTCGCACTAGACGTGACCGGATGGTAAATCGCTGGAGAAGACGGGTCCATTGGGAGTTGTGACAGCCCTCCTCTACCCCGGACGCAGTTGGGACCGAGCTAGGACGCGGATTGACAACCCGATGCTTCCTACCGTGAATCTACAACGAGACTCCGGATTCGGTCGTATCTCTTGCCTTTTTCTTCTACTTATATCGTTGTATTTGTTTGTACTCTTTTTATCTTGATGATGAACGCTATGAACTATGTTAGTATTGTTAATTTCATTACTATGAAATGATTTTGTTCATTTGTGTTAATGAGGTGCGCCTCCATCGATTTTCCGCTCCACCACCATGTCCGGTGCCGCACTAGCAATTGCTAGTGGTGTGCTTGTTGAAGAGGTGCTTGCGACCCTCAATCCGTAAGCCTTCTCGTCCATCCGCCCTTTCGACGCAGCGCGCTCAAGGCCTGCCTAGTTTCCATCCCGCCGACCGAAGCATTGCATAGCTGCATTGCATAGGAGTAGGCGTAGTATTTACTTTTGTTTGCAAACCTCAAAGCCCCTTTCGTTCGCGTTCCACCTACCGTCGGACTTCGATCTCAAGTCCTTTCTCGATAATAAACTCCACCTTACTGTGTTCCTCAAGAGACCGACACTCGGGGATTTTCCCCATTTTTATTACTTGCGCGACCGGTGCACTTGCCGACACGCATCAGTGCTCGAGGCCATATCCGTAGAAGGGTTGGCTAGAGAGGCTTGAGGCCGAATCCGGGGAGGATAGGCTAGGGCCACCGGTTCGTGGGGATGCGAGTTGGGATAGAAAACAAAAAGAGTCTACTATTCATCGCCACTGATTTCTAGCGTTATAGAAATCAACTTTTGTATAACCCTATTTGATATTAATAAAGCATGTCTCTACTTTATTTCAATTGTTTTACTTGACTTCTTATTGTCTTAATCTCGCATTATTTTAAATCTTTTCGAAATATAATATAAGTTTTTAAAAACCCTTATTCCCCCCCCCCCTCTAAGGGCGCCTACCGATCCAACACACGGTCCTAAGCTAAATTGTTAATTCTCTTTTTATCTCAAACATATATATATTTGTCTTATATAAATTTATCGTAAGGAGTGTTTGCCTGAGCGTCTGTAGTCATCCCCTGCATGACGTGGCATCATGATGCGTATTTTCCCCTTGCTCTGATAATATGTATTAAATTCGTGGGAAAATACGGGTTGTGACAGTGCCTCCAGGTGGAGAGGAATTCTGAGGAGCTCAAGCGTCAACTGAAGGTCGTGGCCGAGGAGATCGCCAGCCTAAAGGAGAAGTAGGACATCTCTGAGGGCCTACTCACCAGCCTTCAGAGTGGGATGGTAAGTTATTGAGAATTCGCCTATTTTCCTTGTTGGTCTTTCGCTTGGATAATAAATCACCTTTTGTTGGATGCTGAGATCGCCAACCAACTTCTCGCTCGCGCCTCCGACTTAAAGAAGGAAGTTGCCAGGCTGAAGGCCTAAAACAATGAGCTGGCACGGGATGCCCTCCCCCTAGTTCCTCGCAGCCCCAGGGACCTGAGGAACGAGTCATGCAAGCAAGAGGAGATGATATGGAATACCGCGGGTGCCGAAGCTCGGTATATCTTCCAAACCCTGAGGGGGGCGAGTCTTTTCTCTACCGAGGCGACACAACTAACCATTGAAGAGGTAGTCCCTGAGTTGTTCGAGCCAATTCCGGCACCCGTGCACAGCGAGAGCGAGCGGTCCGGGGAATACCCTTCATTGTAATCTTTTTCGTTTTTTTGGTTGGCAAGATCACCATTGTTTGTAATAGAACTTTGATGAAATGAAATAGAATTTTGTTTTGTGCTTTCTTGTCTTCTATTTTACCCTGTCGCACGCATTCAAACACCTTTCATATGGCACTCGCACGCCTTCCTCGTGGAACTTGCATGCCTTCCTCGCAGAATTTGCACGCCATCCTCATGAAACTCGCTTTCTTTTAACTTTATGAACGTTCGCTTACCCTCCTTCGGAATCTCGCGAGCATTGTTGCACCGCCGCCTTTGACACCCTCATTGCATCGGTGTCCTCGTCTGACGTATCTTGTGTTTGCATCGAACCTCACTCGCTCTCCCTCGGGAGTTGCGAGAAGAGCTCCATCTATACTTTCTTGTGCACCACCTACCTTGACCGATCCATTTCGATCATCCTCAAAACCCGCAAGCCCCCTGACTCAACAGTTTAGGTATACCGTTACTCACTTTTTCTTAGGCACTAGCGAGCGAGGTCTCCCCCTAGGGGATGCCTTGCTAGTGACTTGCTCTGCCGACCTCTTGCTCAGTGAGCGCAGTTTTTCCTCCTCCCCTGAATTGCATGATGGTCCTGTCGGCCAGTGGGAGCCCTACAGCAGAGTTACTGAGTCATACTACCAAATCACCTCACCCGACTCTCCAGAGATCAACCTGAACCCACCGGCTAATGAGAGCCCGGTAGCAGAATCAATTTGGGGCACTCCAGCACCTTGTCACCTTGTCAGCCTCTCCAGAGATCAAACTTAACCCACTAGCTAATGAGAGCCCAGCAGCGGAATCGATATGGGGCACTCCATCACCATATTACCTTAACAGCCTCTCTAGAGATCAACCTGAACCCACCAACTAATGAGAGCCCGGCAGCAGAATTGATCTGGGTCACTCCAGCACCATATTACCTTGCCAGCCTCTCCAGAGATCAACCTGAACCCACCGGCTAGTGAGATCCCGACAGCGGAATTGATCTGGGGCATTCCACACCTTATTACCTTGCCTACCTCTCTAGAGATCAACCTGAACCCACCGGCTAATGAGATCCCAGCAATGGAATTAATCTAGGGCACTTCAGCACCATATTACCTTGTCAGCCTCTCCAAAGATTAACCTTAACCCACCGGCTAATGAGAGCCCGGCAGAAGAATCAATCTGGGGCAATTCAACACCATATTACCTTGCCAGCCTCTCTAGAGATCAACCTGAACCCACTGGATAATGAGAGCCCGACAGCGAAATTGATCTGGGGCACTCCAGTACCATATTACCTTGCGAGCCTCTCCAGAGATTAACCTGAACCCACCAGCTAGTTAGAGCCCAGCAGCAGAATCGATCTGGGGCACTCCAGTACCATATTACCTTGCCATATGAACCTATAATCAGAAGAAGTAAACCATATCAAGAGACAACCATATCAGTTTTTACTAAATAATCACAATCCCATAGTTCAAGGATAGAAACATTTTAAATCATCCCCGCTCCAAGTTCAGCCGAGGGATACCCCTTCCACATTCCAGAGGTGATATCCCCCCGACTTGAGTGCTTCCTCTATAATGTAAGGTCCTTCCCAGTTGGGATTGAGCTTCCCTACAGTGGCTCCCCTCCCAGCCGCATCGACCTTTTTCAGGACCAAGTCTCATTTCTCGAACTGCTTTACCCGGATGTGCCTGTCAAAATACCGAGCCATCCGTCATTTGACCTTCTCCTATTGAATGGTCTCCAGGTCCCGGAGTTCTTGCACAAGGTCCAAGGATATCCTCTACTCTCCTTCATATTCCACTCGTCATTCCTCATCTACTTCTTTTGCTGCGACCACCCTATGCGAATTCACCTAGAATTCGATCGGGAGGACGACCTCAAACCTGTGGGAGAGCTTGAACAGGGTCTCTCTTATGGCCGTGTTTGGTGTGGTTCTCAAGGCCTAGAGGACCGAGGGTAGCTGCTCAACCCAGTTACCCCTTAGTTTTTCGACCTTCTTATTCAGCAAGTTCACAATTATCTTGTTTGCCGCTTCCACCTGCCCATTGCTCCTCGGGTGATGGACCGCCGCGAAATGAAGGTCTATGCATAGCTGGATGTAGAAGCTAACAAACTCATCGCTGGCAAACTGTGGCACATTGTATGTGACGATGGCTAGTGGGAGCCCATGTCGGCAGATTATTTCTCGCCATACAAAATTTCTTACTACCTGAGAGGTTACCTTGGCCAGCGCCTTCACCTCCAGCCACTTAGAAAAGTAGTCAATCATTACGTCCAGGAACTTCCTTTGGCCACTAGCTTTGGGAAATAGAACCACACGGTCCAGCCCCCATATCGTGAATGGCCATGGAGTTGTGATGGTCTGAAGCCTCTGGCTGGAAGTAGTTGGAGAGGAGCATATAGTTGGCACTTGGAGTACTTCTTCGCAAACTCTAACGCATCCTTGCTGAGGGTAGGACAAAAGTATCCTTGCCTCAACACCCTTCCCTCCAGGGTCCTACTCCCAGAGTGCCTGCCACATTCGCCGGAGTAGATCTCCTTCAGGACCCTCGGGGTTGTTTCCTCTGACACATAATGAGCTAAGAGCCCCGAGAGAGTCTTCCGATACAATCCCCCTGCATGCAAAAAGTAATATGCCGATTTGTATCTGAGCGGCCGTTTGTCCACATATCCTTCTGAGAACCGCCCCGATGTTAGGAAGGTTATGAAGGGGTCACTACAAGAAAACAGACTTTTGTCCAGGGCAATTTGCCCTAGCAAAAAGTCTAAAATCGTGGCTAAAGATCTTTTGCCACTTTCTAACACCGAAAAAATTTGTGGTTAAAGGTCGCGTGGAGAAAGGTTTTTAGCCACAGATTGGCCGTGGCAAATAGGATTAGCCACAAAAATATTCTGTCGTGGCTAATACCTGGACTTTTATCCACGATTTTAGGCCCTGGCAAAAACTCCTTAATACAGCTAAAACGGACTATTTGCCACGACCTGTAGCCGTGGAAAATAGTCTGTTTATTAGCCACGATTTGAAACCGTGGCTAATAATAAGTAAGATATTTTTAAAAACATTATTTGCCACGGTTTGAAACAGTGGCAAATAATAAATCACGTATTTTTATAAAAACATTTGCCAAAATCCTAAGAGATCATCTCCAAAAACTATTGAATTAATATTTCACAAAACTCTTAAGAAATTTTCCACAGATAATAGAATAGCATAGCAGGGAACCTACTCAAAAAAAATAATCAAATAAACAGAAACGTGAAAAATATTTGGCAGTATGCCTCTTCTAACTAAACTCGCTAGGTATGTCAGCTTTAGTACACAACATTGCTTAGTTAATCTACTTGATTTCCTCCATGTAATGCTGACTTGTATAGATCTGAAGCTTGAAGAAACATGTCAATCCCATACAACCTTTTTTGCTCTCACAGCTGGAACGCGTTCAAACCAGACTCGCCGACATGAAGATCAAGATTCAGATTACAGATTTGGTGGTGGAGCTGCTGGGGAGCCTTGGATACGACCCCAACTATGGCGCCAGGCCGGTGAAGCATGTGATCCAGTAGAATGTGGGGAATGAATTGGAGAAGGGTATTCTCAGAGGAGATTTCAAGGAAGAATACACCATTCAAGTGGACATTGATCTCGCCACCTTCTCCAACTGTCACCTTCACCAGCAAAAGCTCATTTTTCGCCGGCTTGAACCTGTTGGATCTGTAGGCACCCTTAGAGGGAGGGGGGGGGGGGGTGAATAAGGGTTTTAATATTTTCGATATTATATAGAGAAATTAATTGCTTTTAGGTTGGAATCAATGAAAATCATTAAGCACGAATCAGAGATAAAGAGACAAACATATTTTCATTAATCATTAACTTGAAATAAATGTGATTATAAAACTTTTTCCCAATAACGCTTGGAAAAAGGCGACCAATGAAAACTCTTTTGGTTTTCTATACCGACCCTTCTCCTAAGGACCGGTTGGCTTTAGCCTATCTCTCACTAGACAAGGCCTCAAGCCGCTCTAGCCCTTCCTTCACCGGAAAAGCCTCGAGCACTCCGTAGATCTACAGCCTAGACCTAGTCGCCAACGCGATGCAAATTTCCCCTAGTCCCCGCAAGGCCCTAGTCGCCGTGTGGCGAGTTCCTCTACCGAACAAAAGATATAAAGGTTACAATTTTAAAGTAAAACAAAACACAAACTAAAAACTCCCTCAAAAGAAGAACTTGATGTCGATATAGATGCGATCATATTGGTCTTCACGTTCTTTGCGTTCACGAACGTTGACGGAGTTCTTTGGGCTGCTTGGAGAAGGCTCTCACGAGTGCTCTGAAAATATGGCTTCAAATCGTTCTAAAACAGCAAGCAACAATGGAGGAGGCGCGCATCTTTTTATAGATTCAGCCACTACCGCCTGCGGTAGTACTACCGCCCCGCGGTATCCACATAAGGCAATGAAGCACACGGATCATGGTTGTTTAGGCATCATTCTGAGCGCCAAACACTAGCGCGCCGCGGTACCGCTAACGCCCCGCGTTAGCGAGATTTCCTTCCTTCAGCCAATATCATCTTCCAAATCTGCTCCTCAATCAACTGCAGACAGGATGTTTCCAAAAGCTACCGCAGGGCGTTCGACCTAACGCGTCGTGATAGTACTTGCCAAAATAGCATCCCGTCGACATTCCATTTTCTCCATTGTTTCCTTCTCGTCAAATGTTTCCATTTATGCTAGCGCCAGCGATAGTGCTAACGCTCCGCGGTAGAGCATATTTCTTTTCGTCGGGCGGGATTCCGCTTTCGTCGATCGCAAATTCGTCGAACACAGTGATAAGCATTTCGTTGAACGCCAGTTCATCGAACACAGGTTTCCTTCTCAGCGGTTTCTTCTCAGCAGTTGTTAGCGCCAACGGTAGTTCGAACGCGCCGCGGTAAAGCATGCATTTCTTTGAGCGCCATGGTAGATCAGGCAGTTCATCGAACGCAGGTTTCATTTTGTCGAATGCCAGTTCGTCGAATGCAGTTTCCATTTCATCGAACGAACACTAGTGCCAACGGTAGTTTTGATGCGCCGCGATAGTAACAACAAAACATATTTTCATGGAGATTTGAAAGCACTGAATTCTGCATAATATAAACACAAAACAAGTATGATCAAATACAATAGGATTTGTTATTGTCAAACCAAGAGATGCGGAGAGCATGTTCCAACAAACTCCCCATTTTGATAAGAACAAATCCCCTTAGAAAGAAATAATTCAATTTATAGGAATTTGTGTTTATAATAGAGAACGAACATAGATAGCATGAAAATTAGGCATGTTCAAATGCTCCCCCTAAATGAATTCTCCCCCTAAGTGAATGGTCCCCCTACAACAAAACTTCATATGAACTTGACTCCCCAAAACATATTAATTTCTTTCAAATTTAATCTCCCCCTTTCGGTATTATCAAAAGAGGGTGGAGAGGTAGGCCAACAAAAAGTGTGCAATAACTGTGTAGAGAGGGAATGATCATGATAAAGAGTGAAACGATTAGGAAAAAATACAATAGATAGGAGAAAAAAAAAGAATGTGAAGAAATTTTCTTAAAAGAAACAACTTGTTGGGAAAAAAGTATTCATGATCGAGCGAACAAGTAGTAAAGAGGTGGAAAGCTAGACGAAATACTTTTTTTAAGTGAACATCTATATAGGAATTGAGAAGCATAGTAGATGATTAAGAATTTAAGATATAACAAAATAGATGTTGTAGCATTTTAAGTACACAAAATAATTCCAGTTTTAACATAACCATACACTAGTTTTCAAAGGTATGCAATACAGAGTTCTCATGGCATAGCGGAAAAAAAATGTAAGCATGATACAAGATATCAAGTCAAGATGGAAGAATAAAATGTTCTAAATTGAGAAAACAAGTACACTTATACATTGTATTGATCATGCAAGGCTATCTAGTGCATTTACTTAAGAATTTAGAGAATACATGTAGATATGCAATAGACTCCAATTCTCATGAGTAGAAGGCGTACAAGTGATAATGATGTGTACAAAATAGTGTTTTTGATAAAAGTATACATATGAGTTAATCAAAACACATGACATGTAAAATGGAATAAACACAATATTATTGAAAAAACATTTTTAGAGTTACTTCTACCCGCAAAGCTATATAAATTATTCAATGCACATAGAAAAATAGTACAACTACCAAGGTGCTCTGCACACACAATGCTTATTAATACTTATCAGGGTGCAAAGTAGTGCTTGGGGAATCACAGTTAATATTTTGAATTTTTGTTATTTGTGATTCAGTGTACAAGAAGTAGTGTAAGAGGAAAATGTTTGCAACAAGGCACTTTCAGAATTTTTCTTTTGAATATATTTATGCAGATTAGTCACAATGTAGTTCAGCAAAGAAATCAGACATATGCATACACAAAAATTCGAAGTTTGCAAGTTCAAGCTAGAATGTCCTAAACCCCTAGTTCTAGTCTAAGTAGATGAAATCGTGAATCAGGTAGAGGCTTGGTAAAGATGTCCGCAAGTTGCGATTCAGTTCCTATGAAGTTTACATGAACATGTTCATTTTTGATGTGATCCCTAATGAAGTGGTGTTTTACATCAATGTGTTTAGATCGTAAGTGATGAACAGGGTTGTTTGTTAAGTCAATAGCACTCTTGTTGTCACACTTAAGTTCAATATTAGTTAAATGAACACCAAAGTCTTCTAAGGTTTGTGTCATCCATAATGCTTGGGCGCAACAACTTCCTAGTGCAATATTTTCTGCCTCAGTGGTGGAGAGAGCAACAGAATTTTGTTTTCTACTTGACCAAGCAACTAGAGAAGGACCTAAGAAATGACAGGTACCACTATTGCTTTTCCTATCTAATGAACAACCCGCATAATCAGAATCAGAATACCCATGAAAGAGAAAAGAATCATTATTTGGATACCAAAGTCCTAATTTTGATGTGCCTATTAGATATCAAAAAATTCGTTTCACCGCTTTTAAATGAGATTCTTTTGAATTTGCTTGAAATCTAGCGCATAAGCATATGGTAAACATAATATCGGGTCTAGATGCACTAAGGTATAATAGGGATCCAATCATTCCTCTATATAAAGTTTGGTCAATTGAAATTTCGGCTTCATCCTTTCCTAATTTTAGTGATGCGCTCATTGGAGTACTAGCTTGTTTTAAATTTTCAAAGCCAAAACGTTGTAGCATATCATGGACATATTTGGATTAACATATAAAAATTCCATCATTTCTTTGGGTTATTTGAAATCCTAAAAAATATGTTATTTCACCCACTAGACTCATCTCAAATTCATTTTGCATCACTAGAATAACTTCCTTACACAACTCTTCATTAGTGGCTCCAAAACTAATATCGTCAACATATATTTATAAAATAATCAAATCATTATCATAGTGCTTAATGAATAGCGTGTTATCGGCACTACCCATTTTATAACCGTGCTTTAATAAAAAAGATGTTAAGCGTTCATACCAAGCACGAGGCGCTTGTTTTAGACCATAAAGCGCTTTTTCTAATCGATATACATGATTTGGAAATTTTTCATCAATAAATCCGGGGGGTTGTTCGACATAGACTTCTTCTTTAATTATCTCGTTTAAGAAGGCACTTTTAACATCCATTTGAAATAATTTAAACTTCTTATAACTCGCAAAAGCTAGAAAAATTCTAATCAATTCAAGGCGAGCAACGGGTGCAAATGTTTCATCAAAATCTACCCCCTCGATTTGAGAATAACCTTGTGCCACTAATCGAGCTTTGTTCCTAGTTATTCTAGATTCTCCATCTAATTTATTTTTAAATATCCATTTGACACCAATAACCGGGTGATTAGATGGTCTTTCAACTAGTTTCCAAACCCTATTGCGTTCAAATTGATTCAATTCGTCATTCATAGAAATAAACCAAAATTCATCATTCAAAGCGGTGGAAACATTTTTCGGTTCTATTTCAGAAACAAATCCTAAGTTTGAAAAAGATTCATTAAATGATGAACGAGTAGTTACCCCTCTTGATGGTTCTCCAATTATATGCTCCCTTGGATGATCTCTTGTAAATCGATGCACACTTGGAGGTACGTGCTCCTCTTGCAACGTCTCTACTTCTTTGTCTTCTCCAAGTGGATCATCATCATCATGCTCCAATGGTGAAAGAGGTACATCTTCATTTCCTGCACAAGTAGAATCTACACGAGGCACAAGTTCATCAAAATTCACATGAATAGACTTTTCAACCTTTTTAGATTTTTTATTATATACTCTATATGCTTTGCTAGTGGAAGAGTAACCAAGAAAAATACCTTCATCACATTTTTCATCAAATTTAGCTAATGCATCCTTGGTGTTTAAGATAAACATTTACAACCAAAGACATGAAAATACGATACATTAGGTTTCTTTTGAAAGTACAATTCATATGGAGTTAATTTCAAAATAGGGCGAAGCATAACACGATTTATGACATAACATGATGTATTTACGGCTTTGGCCCCAAAAATAACTAGGCAACCCATACTCGGATAGCATGGTGCGTGCAAGTTCTTGAAGAGTTCTATTTTTCCTCTCCACCACAACATTTTGTTGGGGGGTGCGTGGAGCGGAAAATTCGTGTTTAATACCTAGATTATTACAGAAGGTGGTGAAGCTATCATTTTCAAATTCCCCTCCATGATCTGATCGTATACACTTGATTTTTAGATCTAATTCATTTTGAATACGATTGCAAAAGTTTGAAAATTTAGAAAACGCATCGGATTTGGAGGTTAGAAATAAGGTCCAAGTAAATCTAGAAAAATCATCAATTAAAATAAAAGTGTACTTTTTACCACCAAGACTACATGTGCTAATAGGTCCAAAAAGATCCATGTGAATTAGTTGTAAGGGTCTTGAGGTGGATATTTCTTTTTTACTCTTAAACGATGTTTTTGAAAATTTTCCTTTTTGACATGGCGAGCATAAAGAAGATAAATTTCCATTTACCATAGGCAAACCTTTAATGAGTTTATTCTTTGACAATTTTAGGATTAACTGGGTGCAAGAGTGACTGAGACGCCTATGCCATAATTCAAGTTCTTCATTTTTTGATATAAGACATTTGAGAGACGCACGTGATAGATCATGAAAGGCAATTAGATACACATTGTGAATTCGTGGTGCAGTGAGTACAATACTATTGGTTTTAGAATCTATAATTTTGCATAAATCTGTAGAAGACTCAAATAAAACATTTAGACCTTTATCGCAAAGCTGACTAATAGAAATCAAGTTGTGTTTCAAACCTTCTACATATAAGACATTAGTAAGAGAGAAAGAATTGTTACCCACAGTACCGGTGCCTAAAATCCTTCCCTTTCCATTGTCCCCAAATGTCACCATTCTTCCTTTCTTCTTAGTGAGGCTAAGGAATTTTGCTTTATTGCCCGTCATATGCTTGGAGCACCCTGAGTCCAAGTACCACATGTCTTCCATTTCCTTAGCCTGCCAGCATACCTAACAAGAAGATGAGAGTAAAGATCCGGATACCCAGGTGGTTCCTCCCTTAGAATAGGTGGAAACCTTAGGCACCCAAATTTGCTTGACAGTACATCGACCCTTCATCCTGTAGGAGTCCAAGGTATGCCCAAATTGATGGCAGTTGGCACATAACACAAATGGGGTTGAGACCTTTTCCAGTTTTTGTTGTGGACTCTTGCTGGAGGATGGGGAATCAGCAGAATAGATTTCAGATTTGTGATTTGAATTATGACTTCTGGTACTACCGCCATCGTTATCAGTTACCGCCGGGCGGTAGTTTGCTGAAATAAAACCTAGACTAGTTCTTGCACTACCATGCCTTTGGTTGGCCAAAATCATATCAAGACTTTTTTGGCCAACACCGAATTTTTCTATGGCTAAGTTAAGGTCATGGATTTTAGCTTATAATGCAAAATTTTCACTAAATAAATTTCCGCATCTATTTGCAAAAAATTTCTTTTCATTTTCAACATTCGAAAGAGAGAGTTTCAAATTTCTTTCTAAGTCTCTTTTTTGTTTCGAGGGTGATTCAATATTGGAGAGAGCATTAGAATGATCAGTTTCAAGTTTGCTAGTCCTTGCCAAGAGATCATCATTCTTTTGGCAAGGCTCCATCTCCTTTCCCAAAGCAAATACTTCCTTACTTAATTTTTGATTTTGTTTCAAAAGAATTTTATTTTCAATTTTAAGTAGATCAAGATCTTTTAAATTTTAGCCAAAAGATTTGCAAGTTCTTAAGTATTCGGAATAAAGATCATCATAGTTAGAGGGGATTACCTCAGTGTCGCTTTGGACACTGCACTCATCGTCGGTTGATTCATTTCTTTTCCCCATAAGGCACAAGTTTGCCTCATCATCATCACTTGAGCTTGAAATACTTGAGCAACCGGAGGAAGAGTCATCCCAAGTTGCAGCTTTTAAGACCTTCTTCTTCTACTTCCCTTTAACTCATTTTTCTTTTTGCTCCTTCAGGAATTTTGGGCATTGACTTCTAATATGCCCGGTCTTCCTATAGTGGAAGCACTCGGGAGGTGGCCGCTCTTCGTCGTCATCGCTAGACTTCTCCTTCTTCTCTCTTTTGGATGAAGAGCCCTTTCAGAAAAAATTTCGGAAGGTGTTCCTCCTTTCCGGATTCTTCATGAACTTAGTGAAGTTTTTCATAAAGAGACTCTCCTCGTCATCTTCCTCGTCGTCATCTTCTTTTCTTGACTTTAGTGCCAAGGCTTTCTCTTTTGGTTCCTTGTTGTATTCCTCTTCTCGAATCTTGAGTTCTACCTCATGAGTTTTAAGGTTCCCAATGAGGCTCTCAATTTGGAGCCGCCTAAGATCATGTGATTTGGAAATCGCCGTCACTTTTGGATTGAACTTTGGTGGGAGTGATCGAAGAAGCTTTGTCACCAAGTCTCCGTTTGAAAATGTTTTTCCAAGAATTTTTGAGGCATTGACGATCTTGGTGAATCGAGTGTACATGGCGTCGACGTCCTCATTTGGATCCATCTTGAACCTCTCAAATTCAGATTCTAGTTGGAATAGTTATGAATCTTTGACCTGCGAGGTACCTTCATGCGTTATTTCTAATAAGTTCCAAATATCATAAGCAGATTCACATGCACTGACTCTATTAAATTCAGTCCTATCAAGAGCACAGAAAAGTGCATTCATCGCTTTCGCATTATTCTTACACCTAGCCTTATATCCATCATCCCATTTATCCCTAGGTTTTTCCATGGTTACTTCTCCAACAATGTATGTACGAGAAGTGTATGGAGTTTCAATACATGCCCATACATCTAGATCTAAGTTTATCAGAAAACAATGCATACGCGTTCTCCAGTAATTATAATCAGTTCCGGTAAACAACAGAGGTCTACTTATTCCCTGCCCCTCATGGAAAGCGAGATCACGGAGCGCCATTATTCCAGGTTGTTAGACCGAATTGGAATAACCTGCCTCTGATACCACATGTTGGATCTGTAGGCGCCCTTAGAGGGGGGGGGGGGGGGGGGGTGAACAAGGGTTTTGAGATTTTCGATATTATATAGAGAAATTAAATGCTTTTAGGTTGGAATCAATGAAAATCATTAAGCACGAATCAGAGATAAAGAGACAAACATATTTTCATTAATCATTAACTTGAAATAAATGTGATTACATAACTTTTTCCCAATAACGCTTAGAAAAAGGCGACCAATGAAAACTCTTTTGGTTTTCTATACTAACCCTTATCCTAAGGACCGGTTGGCTTTAGCCTATCTCTCACTAGACAAGGCCTCAAGCCGCTCTAGCCCTTCCCTCACCGGAAAGACCTCGAGCACTCCCTAGATCTACAACCTAGACCTAGTCGCCAACGCGAGGCGAATTTCCCCGTAGTCCCCGCAAGGCCTTAGTCGCCGTGTGGCGAGTTCCTCTACCGAATAAAAGATATAAAGGTTACAATTTTATAGTAAAACAAAACACAAACTAAAAACTCCCTGAAAAGAAGAACTTGATGTCGATGTAGATGCGATCGTATTGGTCTTCACGTTCTTTGCGTTCACGAACGTTGACGGAGTTCTTTGGGCTGCTTGGAGAAGGCTCTCACGAGTGCTCTGAAAATATGGCTTCAAATTGTTCTAAAACAGCAAGCAACAACGAAGGAGGTGCGCTTCTTTTTATAGATTCAGCCACTACCGCCTGCGGTAGTACTACCGCCCCGCGATATCCAGATAAGGCAATGAAGCACACGGATCATGGTAGTTTAGGCAACATTCTGAGCGCCAAACACTAGCGCATCGCGGTATCGCTAACGCCCCGCGTTAGCGTGATTTCCTTCCTTCAGCCAATATCATCTTCCAAATCTACTCGTCAATCAACTGCAGACAGGATGTTTCCAGAAGCTACCGTCGGGCGTTAGACCTAACGCGCCGCGATAATACTTGCCAAAATAGCGTCCCGTCGACATTCCATTTTCTCCACTGTTTTCTTCTCGTCAAATGTTTCCATTTATGCTAGCGCCAGCGATAGTGCTAATGCTCTGTGGTATTGCATATTTCTTTTCGTTGGGCGCATCTTTGTCGAACCGGCCTCATATTTAGTCGATCGAATTTTCGTCGAACGGGATTCCGCTTTCGTCGATCACAAATTCGTCGAACGCAGTGATAAGCATTTTGTCGAATGCCAGTTTGTCGAACGTAGGTTTCCTTCTCAGCGGTTTCTTCTCAGCGGTTGTTAGCGCCAGCGGTAGTTCTAACGCGCCGCGGTAAAGCATGCATTTCATCGAGCGCCATGGTGGAGCATGCAGTTCGTCGAACGCTGGTTTCATTTCGTCGAACGCCAGTTCGTCGAACGCAACTTCCTTTTCGTCGAACGAACACTAGCGCCAGCGGTAGTTTTGACGCGCCGCGGTAGTAACAACAAATCATATTTTCATGGAGATTTGAAAGCACTGAATACTGCATACTATAAACACAAAAAGGGTATGATCAAATACAATAGGATTTGTTATTGTCAAACCAAGAGATGCAAAAAGCATGTTCCAACAGAACCTGCCTCCGCAGATAGACCTGTGCCCGACAACCAAGAGGCTTTCTCCCCAACTATGTAATTTTCATCATTGCTGCTTTCTCCTGTCCAATTGGGAAAAGTTTCAACAATGAATATTGTTGTATTTAACGATATTAGGTCTGATTATAATCTCTCTATATATAATAATAATAATAATAATAATGAGGGATAATTACCTTTTGGTGAAACATTATCTCTTATTTTAATCCTCAATTTATTCTTTTTATAAGAGGGAAGAGGAAATGAGAATTATTATTATATTTATTGTATATGGAATTCCCCATTCCATATACAGTTAAAAGCAAAGGTATAGATTTGGAGAATAAAAAAAACTGTGAGCTTAGCTCAGGAACATTTTTTTACTAAAGTTAGTATTGATATAATACTGAAACTATAAATAATTAAAAAGATTAATCAACATTAATCAAATCACTAACTTTAGCAACCTATGCACAAGTTAGGATGCTCAGTTTTTTGATTCTCCGACCACCGCCGCTGGGATTTTCAGGAGATGAAGAATGGGAGAAAAAATATTTAAAAAAAATCATCATAATAAGCAAGTTGAGCAAGCAAATGGAGAAACAAGGCTCAATATGACACAATTGTTGGATGCAAATTTATTTTCTACATTTTGTCAACTTTGCATGAAGTGATTTTGAGGGTATTGATCTTCGACGATTGGATGGAAGATGAGTGTGATTGTAGAATGAAAAACTATTGAAAGCGTACTAAGTCGAACTACTAAAAAAGTGTATAAAGGCATGACCCTATTCAATTTTGACACTAAAGCAAAAGAGAACCTAATTGATTCATTTCCATCTTCTATAGTATGCTAAACCCTAAATCATAGTTTCAGATTGTAGAACATAAGTGTATTAGCATGCTCGATGTTGTAAGTGGGAAATTTTTGGACAATAACTATTGGTGAATTTTAACAAAAGGACTATCCAGAGGTTTATGAAAATACCTGATGGAATCCAATCAGGAAATAGAAGATCCCAAGTTGTTAAACCACAACAAAATAAAGTAACATCTTAGAGTTGATTGCATGCATATCAATTTAGACATTCATTAAATGTGTGGATTTAGTCAGGAGAGGCGAAGGATACTGATGAAGCTATTCGACTTGATTGAACGGCACAGAGAAAAGCTTGCGATGCTCGATGCCATTGAAGCCGAAAGCGGGTGCATATAACGGGTGTCTTAGACATGTTTAAAACACTATTCTATATAAAAAGAGCACTATAAAAAAACTGCACTATTATTCAGTTGCATATACACAGCGCTTCAGTGAACTCAAAATGCAATTAATTATATCATCTTCACCAAATAGCATCACAATTCTCTGTCGCTCGGTAAACTGAATCATAGAGGCAGTCAAAGATCAATTCAAACAAACTCGGTAGTAAGCATAACAATAATTATAAAACAAAAGATATCATTGCAATTTGCAGCTGATTGCAGCATCCTCCTTCCTATTAACAGTAGAACTGTAGTAGCGTATATCATCAACATAATCACGTACTGGAGCAAGCTAGATGGACTGCTTGGCTTTGTGAATAAATTTCTGGATATATAAACACCACACAAAAATGGAAACAGGTTCATTTGTGAAATCCGAATATAGTAACTACAATGTCATAACAAATCCAATTAAACCTCTAATTTCATCAGGACAAATAAAACCCCCAACTTACATGAACCATCATAGGTGTCTGTAAAAAGTAGTTGCCCCAGAGCCGAGAATAGTTCTCCAACAGTTCAAAAGCCATCTCCTACATTTTTGGTGCTGAGATTCTCATATTGACTACTAAATTTTGGACAAAGTGATTTAATTACCTTATATCATCTCCCCATTCCCTGCTCACTGATGAGTCCCAAGTATATACACATTTATGGACTTATCTGGGCCGATTTTCTAGTCTTTGCACTTCACTTTAGACATGTTTTCATTCCTATTTAATACTCCATGCTAAGTGCACTTCTAGGCCCGTTTTGGTGTTATTTCTTGTTCATCTTCGTTACTAGTTTTCATGCAGTGTTAAGTGTGATGCAGGACGACCCGACCCGACCCGGTCGGCGGATAAACACCGGCTCTCGGAACACGTTCAAGCACGCCTGCTCCCTAGGTCTGCAGCCCTAGCATCACAACCCGTCTCCGAGCCTGTTCTCAGCGCGACGGGTTGTTGAGGCTGGGGATCGAACCCCAGACCTCCTTGATAAGAACCTCTCCTAACAGGCCTTATCACCAACTGACCTGCAGGTCAGTTGGTGATAAGGCCTGTTAGGAGAGGTTCTTATCAAGGAGGTCTGGGGTTCGATCCCCAGCCTCAACAACCCGCCGCGCTGAGAACAGGCGCGGAGACGGGTTGGGGTGCTAGGGCTGCAGACCTAGGGAGCGGGCGTGCTTGAATGTGTTCGGAGAGCCGGTGTTTATCCGCCGACCGGGTCGGGTCGGGTCGTCCTGCATTAACTTTAGGTCAGTTGGTGATAAGGCCTGTTAGGAGAGGTTCTTATCAAGGAGGTCTGGGGTTCGATCCCCAGCCTCAACAACCCGCCGCGCTGAGAACAGGCGCGGAGACGGGTTGGGGTGCTAGGGCTGCAGACCTAGGGAGCGGGCGTGCTTGAACGTGTTCCGAGAGCCGGTGTTTATCCGCCGACCGGGTCGGGTCAGGTCATCCTGCATCAAAGTGCCACCTTCAGTGGCTAGACTGGTGTTGTATGCTGGAACAGGAGTCGTGCAGGTGTTCCCGGTACAATTCTGTACAGGAACACTGCGCACGATCACTGGCTCTATCGCGCACGACCACTGGTCGTGCGCAACTGATCGTGCGCACTTAACGCCCATTTTATGAGTTCTGTCTTGCTTATCGCACGACCACTTACGATAGTGCGCACGACCACTGGTCGTGCGTCACTGGTCGTGCGAACATGTATTTTATAAATTTCTTTCATTTCAGGCTCCGCCCAAGCAGCGCGCACGATCGCAGAACTCCAGTGCGCACGACCACTGGTCGTGCGCCAATGTCCATGCGCAGTATTCAGTCCAGCGCCTATATATATGCCTGTTCCGCTTTTAGGGTGGGATCGAGCCACTGGGAGCTCGAGTGGCAGTCCGTACGCCGGCGATTTCCATTCCTCGACACCTCCACTTCATCTCCTACGCAAGGGGAAGTCCTCTCCAAACATTCCAAGCATTTCTCCATTGTCCGGGAGCATTCTCCACCATCCGCAAGCCCTCAAGCAGCTATTTTTCCACTCCAGTCTGGTGAGAAGAAGAGGAATCCTGAGGTAGAAGACGACGGAACCACGTAGAGAGATCGTGACAGTTTCTCTACACCGGAAGCACAGTCCGCCCGAGCCCGGAGGTAGCTTGACAAACTACCATTCCGGCCGTGAACGACCGCTAGTCTTCATCCATTGGTTATCTCTTTCCTCTCTCCTTCGTTGTAATCTTTGAATCTTTTAAACTTGAATATCATGATGTTTGCTTTAAATGAAATGAATGTTTCTTCTCTTTTCATCATTACTTGCTTGTGAATCGCTTCGCCTCCACTCATCCACTCACTCAATCACGCACTCAAGGTGTTCGATCCGCGTTAGCAAGAGCTAACGGCGTTTGTGAAGAGGTGTTTGCGATCCTCGCCTTCCCGCACTAGAGCACGCTCCATCCGCCTCACGAAGCACGGCATCGCAGACGTTGCATCCATCTCGCCTTGCGAAGCGGTGCTTTCGACCCGCATTTCCTGCATTGTTGTTAAGAGAAGGAAAACCCAACCAAAACCCCCTTTTTGTGTGTTTGTTTACGCTTGTGTAACAATAGTCACACAACACGATTCGTTTACCCAACCTGCATTCCTCAAGAGACCGACACTCGGGGATCCTATTCCCAAACTTTATTACTTGCGCGACCGGTGCACTTGCCAAAATATCGCATCAAGTTTTTGGCGTCGTTGCCGGGGAATGTTCAGGCGTGTAACGTCTTGAGTTGTGAGCTTTTGTTACAAGAGCAGTTGTTTTTGATTCCCTTTGTTTTGTTTTCTTTTTGTTGTGACTGTGCATGCAAAGACAAGCCGTGGGGGAACTTGTACCCTTTGATCCAGAGATCGAACGGACCGCTCACGCACGAAGGCGCGCAGCAGCCGTACAGGAGGCAATGGGTGACAACATAGACCCAAACAATGCTGACCCAAGAGTGCCCGATGTGGGGCAGCACCAACCTGGAGATGAGCAAGAGGTAGTGAGGCCTCGACCCAGAACGATGAGAGATTATACCACTCCGACAGCTGGGAGTGTGTATCCGGGATTTGGTCCCAACATTATGAACAACCAGTTCGAGATCAAACCTGCGATCTTGAACATCATCCGGAACAATGCTCAGTTCTCCGGGATGACCAGTGAAGACCCGCACCTGCACCTGGCAGAGTTTTCCGATATCTGCGGTACTTTCCGCTACACTGGAATAACTGACGATACAGTCAAGCTGCGATTGTTCCCATTCTCACTTCGCGACAAGGCCAAGGTGTGGCTCCATTCTATTCCTCCTAGGACCGCCGCGACTTGGGATGCTCTTGCATCCAAGTTCCTGGCCAAATTCCACCCCGTTGATAAAATTGTGAGCCTGCGGCGGGAGATCGCCACCTTTCGCCAAGCTGACCAAGAGACCCTTGCCGAGGCGTGGGAGCGCCTTAATGATCTTCTCCGCCGCTGCCCGAACCACGAGCTCCAATCGTGGAATGTGGTAGAGACATTTTACTTTGCGATCGAGCCCAACTACAGGGCAATGATCGATGCTGCTGCGGGTGGTACTCTAATGAACCACACTCCAGAGGAGGCCCTTCGGATTCTGTGCGATACCGCCTCCCACAGTACATTCTGGACTGCCGGGAGAAATGCACCAAGGAACGCCCGCGGTCTCTTTGTGGTCGACTCACTTCCTCCTACACCCGCACCTGCTGCTGTCATTATGTCCGAAGGATGTGGAGGCGGTGACCACCACGCGTACGAATGTTCAGGGAACAACGCATCAGGTGACTTCGCGCACTTATCCTTGAATGAATCCATTAATTTTGTAGGAAATCAGTCTAAGGGGGTGCCATTTAATAATGCTTATCATCCGGGAGTGAGAAGTCACCCGAACTTCTCATGGAACCCAAACACGCATGGCCAACGATGGGCACCGGGGCAGCATCAAAACGATGCTTACGCCTCCGGGAGCCAACCGAGGCTACCACACCCGGATTATAACCAAGGCCCCCCAGCCCAAAAAAAGAGTAATCTGGAGGAGATGATGGAAAAATTTATGCAAGCGGCTACCTCAAATATGGTGAACCAAACCGCATCCATGCGGAACTTGGAAACGCAGCTGGGCCAATTGGCCCAAGTGCTAACCGAGCGGTCGCATGGGACCCTTCTTAGCAACACTGAAAAGAACCCAATAGATCAAGGGAAGAGTCTCGGCGATGTGGTAGAGGCTGATCCAAGTGAGTTGGTGATTTCTTGTTCCATCAATAATATTGAAACGAAAGCTTTGTGCGACTCCGGCTCCTCCCGCAACGTCATTGCGTTGCAAGACGTTGCTAAATTGCAACTTGAGATGAACACGGAGGATCGGAAATCCCTTATGCTTGCTAATGGGACCGTTATACAATCTGAGGGGGAAGTGAAAAATGTAGAAGTGATAGTTGAGGGGACGATTATGGTTGCTGATTTTCAGGTGTTGGGACCCCAGGAAAATCACTCTATCCCTATCTTGGGCGTGCCGTTCTTGAAAGAGAGCAGTGCCACCCTTGATTTCGCTACGGGGTGTGTCTTCCTACCCAATATGGTGCCACAGCCCACTTGCCCCAAAGCTATGACTGAAACATCCACTCCTCCTCCCTCTCTTTATTTTTGATGAATCTCTGAGTTGTGCAGGAAATGAAGAAGATAAAGAACCAATTGAAGGAGAAAAGGAGGAGCACCAGTCCAGTGAGGAAGAAGTAGATCTTCGGAGAGAATTTGATTCTGAGACAGAGGAAGATTGCATTTCGAAAAATATTGACTTGAATTTAGTTCGGGACACTGTCCCATTATCTTCTTGTTTTGATTCTTGTAATAAACAATTTAAGCGCTCCATCTCTTGGGCTGATCCGGTAGTCATCGCGACGCCAGAAGTGCCGCCACCCACCACCAAGGTGGAAAAATCTGAAAATTTTCGACGTTGGCAGTCCCCGACTGTCACTAAACTTAAACAGGAGAAACTTCTGCACGACGCTCGCGCTGCCGCTCTCCGTGGCAAGAGGGCAGAGGTTAGGGGAACACTGGGTGATACCAGTGTTGGCCCTAAAGCCTTCACCTCCCGCCTATGAGCTACGGGAGACGCGCACCATAAGAGCGCCTATAACTGATTTGTGTTGTCTGAATTTGTGAAACTGCTTCTGTGAACTTCTCCTTTAATTTCTGCACTCTTTAAACAATCATAATACAGGTATTTGGTCCAGCTTAAGGACATAAAACAAAAGCGTTGCTGGGAGACAACCCAGATTTCCTAATCTTATTTTTATCTAACATGTTTAGTTCAGTTTTTATATTTGTTTTTGCTGTTTTTAGTTTTGTGCTTGCAGGTGTGTTGTGTTCTTTGGTGCGGATGCTGCGGACTGCTCTTTATCTTAATCGCCAATCGTCTGGTATGCTCAATTTTGAGCATTGGGTAACACTTCTTTCCCCCTTAGCTTCCAATTTCTATGATGTTATGTTTAGACTGAGTCTGGGGGAGAGTATGTTGTTATCCACTATGCGTACGAGTGGCACCGCATGCTATGAGTGCTTATATTTATCTTTATCATCATCATTGTTTCCACGCTTCATGCACCACTTCACCCACATGAGCGCGCGCTTTCCTATTTGTGTTGTTTCCAAATAAACTATTTTGGTTAGGAATGTGAATTGGGGTGTTAGCTTAGGAATTACTATTTGGAGTGCGATGTTGACTCGAGCAGTGTTCTAGTCGCACCCGCATGCTGCAGTAGCATTTGAGTAAAACTAGATTATTTCTATGCGTTTAATTTATGATTAGTATTTTTTGCGTAGTTTTAGATTTGTTATACTCAAATGGTGAATGTGAACGAAATTGGTGATAACCCGGTGTTGTGTGTGTACGAGCACTAGCTGTGTGTTGCTCGAGTCGGGAGAAAGGTTTACCTTTCTCGTGGGCTAAGAACTTGCCCCAAGCGACTCTCGAAGCCTGGGCGAGAGCGACTCGTCGAGTTAAACGTGATATAGGCCACCTTTTGGCTAGTTTGAGCCTTGGCTTTCCGTGTCCTATTCGCTCACCTTTGCAAGCCAACATTTGTGCTTACCACTTCCTTGTTACAGCTCCTCCTCCATTCACCAAGGCCTGAAGCTTTGCCCACTTTCGCAACCAAATAGATGTTTATCTGCACTCATGTTCTTGATTTGGTGTGATTTTTGGAATCTTTGTGATGTGATGAAGAAAAACACGTTTTATTTTGCTGAATTTGAACCAACCGGAGGATAAGTGAAAGAAGAAAAGTATGTTGTTAAAAGGAAAAAATCTAAAAAAGAAATATGTCGTAAAGAAATCCTTCCGAGCTAAATAGAAAATCTGTTGGTAATTGTGAAGTAGGCCGTGTGCACACCTAGTTTTCATGATAAGTCTGGGGGTGTGTCACACGAGCATTGTTTTTTGGTTTTGTGTGGTGCAGCGTTCCGTTAGCTCACTTGGGTTGCGTAGCCATCGTGTTTAAATTTGAATATCATACCGCAACCTAAGCCCCAATATAATCCTAAAAGCCCTATTGATTTGACTTGTGAGTTTGCTAACGCCGTGGAGAGAGTGTGACCGGGCGAGCGTATGGTTCACGACGTTGATGGATTTGTGGAGTTATTCCTAAACCCCGACCTTGTGCAACACCCGCCTTAGTGTCTTGTTACTTTCACACCGGGCATGATTGTTCGAATTCTTCATAATTCACCAACTGAGTATAACTAAATCTCTACTTACGCTCTAATGCTTTCGTAAATTAGTTAGCATAGTTAGAATCTCTTTTTACTAAATTTCTATTTTCATGCTTTTGCTACTTCGCATTGTACTCCTTTGTGTAATTTTCTTTGTTAACTACCATTTTCACACTCCGCCGAATTCGTTTGCTCGGGATGCGCAAACAGGTAAGTCTGGGGGTGTGATGAGTCCCAAGTATATACACATTTATGGACTCATCTGGGCCGATTTTCTAGTCTTTGCACTTCACTTTAGACATGTTTTCATTCCTATTTAATACTCCATGCTAAGTGCACTTCTAGGCCCGTTTTGGTGTTATTTCTTGTTCATCTTTGTTACTAGTTTTCATGCAGTGTTAAGTGCCACCTTCAGTGGCTAGACTGGTGTTGTATGCTGGAATAGGAGTCGTGCAGGTGTTCCCGGTACAATTCTGTACAGGAACACTACGCACGATCACTGGCTCTATCGCGCACGACCACTGGTCGTGCGCAACTGATCGTTCACACTTAACGCCCATTTTATGAGTTCTGTCTTGCTTATAGCACGACCACTTACGATAGTGCGCACGACCACTGGTCGTGCGCCACTGGTCGTGCGAACATGTATTTTATAAATTTCTTTCATTTCAGGCTCCGCCCAAGCAGCGCGCACGATCGCAGAACTCCAGTACGCACGACCACTGGTCGTGCGCCAATGACCGTGCGCAGTATTCAGTCCAGCGCCTATATATATGCCTGTTCCGCTTTTAGGGCGGGATCGAGTCGCCGGGAGCGCGAGTGGCAGTCCGTACGCCGACGATTTCCATTCCTGGACACCTCCACTTCATCTCCTACGCATGGGGAAGTCCACTCTAACCATTCCAAGCATTTCTCCATTGTCCGGGAGCATTCTCCACCATCCGCAAGCCCTCAAGCAGCTGTTTTTCCACTCCAGTCCGGTGAGAAGAAGAGGAGTCCTGAGGTAGAAGATGACGGAACCACGTAGAGAGATCGTGACAGTTTCTCTACACCGGAAGCACAGTCCGCCCGAGCCCGGAGGTAGCTTGACAAACTACCATTCCGGCCGTGAACGGTCGCTAGTCTTCATCCATTGGTTATCTCTTTCCTCTCTCCTTCGTTGTAATCTTTGAATCTTTTAAACTTGAATATCATGATGTTTGGTTTAAATGAAATGAATGTTTCTTCTCTTTTCATCATTACTTGCTTGTGAATCGCTTCGCCTCCACTCATCCGCTCACTCACTCACGCACTCAAGGTGTTCGATCCGCGTTAGCAAGAGCTAACGGCGTTTGTGAAGAGGTGTTTGCGATCCTCCCCTTCCCGCACTAGAGCACGCTCCATCCGCCTCACGAAGCACGACATCGCGGCCATTGCATCCATCTCGCCTTGCGAAGCGGTGCTTTCGACCCGCATTTCCTGCATTATTGTTAAGAGTAGGAAAACCCAACCAAAACCCCCTTTTTGTGTGTTTGTTTATGCTTGTGTAACAATAGTCACACAACACGATTCGTTTAACCAACCTGCATTCCTCAAGAGACCGACACTCGGGGATCCTATTCCCAAAATTTATTACTTGCGCGACCGGTGCACTTGCCGAAATATCGCATCAAGTTTTATTACTTGCACTTGCCGAAATAGCGCCTCCGATTTTCTTCCGCCCGAGTCCGCCGTTTCCTGCTCTGTTCCGCCGGATTTCGCTCCTCCATCGCCGCCCACCATCAGGAGGTGCTCCGGGCTTGTTCTTCACGCCATTCTTGAGCCAGAGCTTCCTCTCGGCCTCCTCCTTCATCCAAGAGCTTCAAGGAAGGTTTAGCCGCCATCGCCATCAAGCAAGAGGAAGTTTGCAACCTCTACCGGATCGTGACACGAAGAAGACGGGCTCATTGGAGAGTAGTGACAGCTCTCTCTACCCCGGACGTAGTTGCGGACCGAGCTAGGATGCGGATTGACAACCCGGTGCTTCCTACCGTGAATCTACAACGAGCCTTCGGATTCGGTCGATTTCTTGCCTTATTCTTCTCTTATTGATGTATATGTAGTTAGAGCCATTAGTATGATGAAGTTGCACTCAAACTTGTTTGTATTTTTATATATTTCATGTCTATGTGAAATGCTTGTTGTTTGAGTTGCTTGAGGAGCGCCCAATTCCATCCTCCATCCCGCCGTCACGTTCGTCGCCGCACTAGCAATTGCTAGTGGCGTGCTTGTTGAAGAGGTGCTTGCAACCCTCACTCCGCTTGCCTACTCGTCCATCCGCCCTTGCGACGCAGCGCTCTCAAGGCCTGCCTAGTCTCCATCCCGCCAAGTGAAGCACTACATAGCAGCATTGCATAAGAGTAGTCATAGCATTTTCTCTTTATTTTCCACAATCCAAAATCCCGTTTCCGCATCCATCCGACCCAAAGGACTTCGATCTCAAGTCTTTCCTCAATAGTCAACTCCACCTTACTGTGTTCCTTGAGAGATTCGATACTCGGGGATTACTCCTCGTTTTATATTACTTGAACGATCGGTACACTGCCGTTTCGTGTCGCAGTCGAGCTACCGCCTATAGCGGTGTGTGAGATTCACGCCATCACTCACCATATATTTATTAATCGGTGATGTTTAGTAATTAATCCCTCCTAATACCCCACATATCCTTCTTGTAATAATACCCTTCCAATATGGTCTTCTTTATATAAAAAATATAAATCTATAAATCAAACCCGTACTCCAACTCCAAGTAATAAACATGCTTGTCTAAAGTGCTGAATCGTCAAAGTTCTTGACATACCTGGAAGAAATAGTGAGAGAGATTAGGAACGACGAGAAGTATTGGGGAGGGATCCTCTTGCGATGCTTTCTGGCATGGATCCTTTCTGGCATGGATCTTCATGAGAGCACAATGAGAGTGATAGATAGAAGTTTGTCGCAATACATCAAATTAACATACAGTAAGCCTTACAAAAATAAAATAAATTACAAAGCATTAGGAACTTAATCTATGAAGGCACAATGAGAGTGATAAACTTCAGTCGAGCACAATCAGCTAAAGCTAATATAACAGAGAATAAAGTATTAGGAACTTAATTTCTAACACAAATGCTTGCGCCATTAATCCATTGGATTGAACATCTAAGAATAAAGGATTATTTTATTCATTAATCCATTAGAGTAAACATTTAAGATGAGATTGTTTTATTCATTACCTGCTATGACCTACATAAGGCGCAATCTTCACATGATGAGCATATATCCAATTTATCACCTAACCTGGGAAGTTGTGCAAGGAGAATTAAAAAGATATTATTTTTGCAAAAGAAAGAGAAGAAGAATGTATGAGAGATTTTTTAAGAAACTAGAGATCCAAAATTGTGTTAAAGAGAAGAACAACAACTGAAATAAGCTATATTCAGATACACAAACCAAACAATTTCCAGATTCACAAGGACCAACAGTTCGTACTTAAAAAAGTGAACAACCTGTAAACCATGGTTTCATCATTGAGCTTATATGCACAAAATGGATACATGTAAACCAAGGTTTCATCAATGGAAAATTTGGATAGCTAAAAGAAAATTTTCAAACTAATGGCATGCTTCAATTGATATTGCTCTTTCTTTCTTTTTTTTGCACAAAAATAGTAAAAATACATCTTAATTGTTCAGTAAGAATTCCAGAATCAAATTACTTGATTTCCATTACAACTTCATTAAAATTACACTGGATTTTATATCCTTATACCTTCAAATCCTGACAGCTCTCCTATAGAAATGGTTCCACCTCTCTTGTATGTGCTTTGGTTATCTCCAGGGAGATGTGTTCATCTCTCAAGTGACCAAAGCTTATAAATGCTACTAAAAAGAAAAGCCACAAGCAGATATCGAAAGTAGGAAACAAGGCTTTAGGGTGCAGGTGAAATAAATAACCACAAGCAGATTGCAGGTGAACTAGAAATCATGAAAACATCAAGTCGCTTATAGAACTTATAGCATGCACTATAGCATCAATCAATTGTATAATGGCATGCATCAGGGACAAAAGTTTGCGAGTGATTAGTAGAAATGCTACTAAAAAGAAAAGCCTTGGAGTGACTATACAAAGATCATTTAAGCAACTTTTTTGTCCTGCATGTAGAGATCTGAAACCTATTAACGAGTGTCGACATAGTCCATCAACTTTAAACATGAACAGAAAAATAATAAGCATTTCGATAAATATATATTATTTCTCGTAAGTTCATCAACACTAAAGTCTTTAATTTGGGTAGTGCATCATCCGTTGAAATTCCGCATCTTCATGAGCGTTATTTTCTTCAGCAACCTAAAATAAAAATACATTAGAGATATGTTGAACATGTTAAATTAGTAATAAAAAATATTACTTAGCTGTCCGGTGCTAGAAGGTATCGAAGGTTCCACCCGGCTTCTAGAAGTGGCTGATGTTGGTGTTAATGGGTAGCCAACACGCTCCAAATGGACTCGCATCTGTTGTTGTAGGCATGCTATCTGTTCTTCCATTTGAACTTTAAGTTGCGCCTCCATTTGTGTCTTCATCTGGGAAATTTGAACATCAAACTGTGATTGCATTTCGTCTCGAAGTTGAGAACGAATTGACTCAACTGCTTCATGACTAGGTTGTAAATTAATATCTTTTTTCCTCATTAAACCCCATGTATACAAATGGCCAAGTCCATCCTCTCCAATTACTTGAGTGAAGCAAGAATCTCTATATTGTGTGGTTCGCTCCTCCTCAGGGACCTTTTCAAGAAGAATTTTCATATCTCCCTGTGGCATGAAGATATAAAAATAAGAAATGTTGCCATAATTTCATTTTGAAATTTGTTAAAATAGAAAAAAATTGGGACATACAATGGTCTCCTGAGCTTCAAAATCAATTTTGCCATTCTTATCTGTTCGTGTTCTTATAAAAACATCAATTCTATCTACATGACTGTTACCTTATTTCTCCATCTAAAAGAATAATAACAATTAAAATCTGTCATCTCATATTATTTATAATATGTAGATGATGTAGATTTTACCTCTGATTGAACAGAGCGAAATGAGGATCTCCCCACTTTATGGTATCCTCCAAGGTTTTCGCGGTTGATAGATTTTTTCTTTGATATAACTTTAACACTTCTTGTCCCCAATATTGGACAAGAGTTATCCATTGATCAATAACAACATGATCTGGGACAATGGCAAGACGCTCCTCATCAGTCGTATGTATATCATAATTATCATGCTCAACATGATATTTCCATTCACTCCACCGCATTCCAACTGAATCCAAACATCTGCTTCGATAATCAGGAGGGACATATGTATTCTCCTACAATTATTCAATGAAATAAAATTGAGTTTATTTTAAGTGTGACATTCATTATTGTAAAGAATTAATAAAGTTACATACCTGCACCTCTCTCCAAATTGCATCAAGCATGTCATCAGGTATATCCATCCATCGCGAATATGTGAGTGATAGTTTAAACCCATTTCTAGCTAACACACCAAGTTGGCTAACAAATGTTTGCTCACTCTTACCTGTAGAGTACCCAAATCTATCAAAATAAACATGAAAACGCTCACCTGTCCCCCAAATTGGGATGCCATGTGCATGGCCTCGCCCTTTCTTCTTATTAATACTTTGACGAGAGTTTGATAGATCTGTATTAAAAATGTCACTAGTTAATTTAAGTTATTATAGTGCACAAGCAAAAAAATTATGATCCCATGTATCTACATTGTCAAGTGAATGTGATGTGTCAATACTTTGACGAGAGTTTGAAAGATTTGTATTAAAAAATGTCAATAAGTAATTTAAGTTATTATAGTACACATGCAAAAAAAATTATGATTCCAAGTACCTGCATTGTCAATTGAATGTGATGTGTCAATGGGTCAAGAAATTGGTGTAGGATGTGCAGTAGCATGGGAAATTGAATGTAGAGTGGTGATGGGTTGGGATATTGGTGTAGGATCTATATTAGGTTGGGAGATTGAATATGCGTCGATGGATTGAGAGAGTTGTAACTTGTCATTCATAGTTTGTCCTCGAGTATTTTTCTTCCCCATACCTATAAGAAGATTATAAATCAAACTATATTAATTTGTCAATCTAAAAATTATGATAACATACAATATAAAATGTACTAATTTAAAAGAACTATATATAAAATGACCAAGTATAGTAATTTGTCAATCTAAAAATTATGATAACATATAATATTACTCTTCATTAGCCATTTCATCATCAACTTCTAAGAGTATATCATCAAAAACATCACCATCAACTCCTTCTCTGACCCAATTAGTATCATCATCGCGTACACATATTGTTTCATCCAAATGTTCTCGACTTAGTGGTACAACTTGAGGTTCAACATCAAATGAATCTCGAACTATCAACTTCATAAAAATTCCTAATCTGGTTCTATAGGATCTTTCATATAACAAACCTGATCTGCTTGAGTAGCTAATATAAAAGGCTCGTCTATCATTTTATTTTGTTTATACATCAAATGATTGAAGTTCACGAGAGTGAAACTAAATTCATTTACTTTTTTTCCAACTTGAAGGTCAACCCAATCACACTTAAATAGAATGAATCTAAAATCATTACTATAGTGAATCTCAAAAATGTTTGTTAACCTTCCATAGTATATGACACCACCTACACGTGGGTTCCTATCTTTGGAGCTAGCATAACTTGTTGTACGTGCTTTAAGCACCATACCACTATTTGGGTACATCTTTTATGATCTTTGTACTTTGTACGAAAACGAAATCCATTAATAAAATATCCATCATATCTCCTTGCCCAATTATCTGGACCTTCACTGAGATGTTTAACTTCTTTTGATAGATTGATGTCAATAGACCTAACCTGTAAAGATAATCAAACCATGAATGAAATTAATGAAATGATTCATAGAAAAATTAATCTCCATTAATAGATTGAAGAACTTACATATTGTTTAAACCATGAATGAAATGATTCATTGTGAGCTTTATCAATTTGATGTTCAGTCATACGAGGCATTGTCTTTTTGAGTTCTTCAATATGTTTCCTATATAGGAATACATTTTGTTATTTAAAAAAATACATCAAATTATAACAAGATAAAAACTCACTTTAGAAAAAGTGTGATTGTATCTGTGTTGAAAAGAACATGACGAAGCATTTGTGTCCAAGAAACCTCATCAAGTTGTATCATTTTCCTCTTTTTAGAAGGACGACCGATGTCATGACCTCCATCATTATTTGTATTTTGCCTATTATCTTTTGTTTCAATTCCATCAAGATACCGTTCGCAAAAGTTCATGCATTCCTCCATTAGATATCCTTTCGCAATAGAACCTTCTGGATGAGCACGATTATGAACATATTTCTTCAAGGTAAGTAGATACCTAATTTCAATATAAACAAAAAGATAATACAAAGCATATATATACATATATATATAAGTATAAGAAATGTTTATTACCTTTCAATAGGATACATCCATCAAAATTGCACCGGACCACCAACGGAGGCTTCTTTAGCTAAATGTATTGTTAGATGCTCCATAATATCAAAAAAGGAAGGTGGAAATATCTTTTCAAGATGACATAGTGTAAGAACTGTTGAATTTTTGAAGTAGAAGTGATGTAGGGGTGTCCGTGAGTAGGAGATTGACATGAAATAAAGCTCTCGCGACGCCTTTCACGCCTAGATCTACCGAACCTACACAAGCAACTATCGTCGCAATACGATTCGTATCTAACGCAGCACATACACCACAAGGGAGGAATGATCGGCTATAAAATAAGTATCGGAAGAGAGTCGGATTATTCCCCAAATTAACATAAAGGTTGTCAATCCTTTTGGAGAGCAAAACCAAGGCTATAGGCCAAGATCCGCTCAAGCAAATTGGACCTACCCGATCCAGAATAAAAGACGTTCGATAACAACGAAATCAATTTCAGAAATTGCAAGCGGAGTATTTAAAATCGCGGCTAAAATGGATGCTCAACCTCCACAAATCTAAAGCAAGAAATCACAAAGATGGGGGAGAGATGTTACCCAACCCGGATCCAACAATTGCACAAGATATGTGGTAGAATCACTCTCTCCACAGATCCACCGGTGTCACACCAAATGGGGGCTACAACCTTCTTCCTTGGATTCGCACCGAAGGAAACCACGCCAGAGTCGCACCGATGAGGGATGGAGGGAGCAAAGGCAGCTTCACACCACAAGGGGGGGGGGGGGGGGGGGGGGGGGGGGGGGGGGGGGCGGCAAGGGGAGAACCTCCTTGGCCGAAATTCTCAAGGGGGAGAATTAGGTTTATCTTTTTCCAAAATCTAATTAATCCTCATAATAAGTCTCCTTATATAGGAGTTACAAACAACACATAACCGTTCAAGATGAAGATGTAATCTCAACCATCCGAGCGGTTAAATACACACCAATGTTTTAAAAGTGCAGGAAATAAAAATATAAATGCTTATATGAATATAAAATTATTACCCAAACATGGAATAATTTTATATTCACAAATATTAAATAAAAGAGCATAATAATTAAACAAAATTGGTCTTCAAGTGGGCTTAGCATGCCGCGGGCGGAGGTTGTAACGCCGTCTTCCGTTAGCATCATCATGGAACCTAAGATCTTTATTTCATTGTTCCTCGGCAACCGGATAATCATCAAGTAGTGGTGGAGGGGCCGCGTCATCAATCCTCCCCCGCTCAAAATCACGTATCTTTGATGCGTGGTCCGAGAGATAGCGGTGGAGAAGATTGGCATCAAAGCGTCGAAGCTCCGTCTCGAGTACCCATGAGTCGTCCGAATGGGGGCGGTCATGCCAACGGATGAGGAAGCGGTAGGTATCACCATCAGCAGTAGCAAGTGGCTCAGCAGCAAGTATCGTATCTAGAGTGAGAAATGTCTTGGGAAACTTGGGAAACATGTCAGCAGTAGGAATAAAAGAATGCAACTCACCATACGATGATATACCTGCGGGGACCGAAGGAGAGGGATCATCTGAACTACCACTCCCCAACCCATTAGAAATTTTAGTGGGGGGAGAAGATGACAATGAATTCAACTCTTGTGGAGGCGAAACAAACGACGTCAAATTCGAAACATTAAAAATGGGGGAGATACCCCACTCTGCAGGTAAATCCAAAATGAAAGCATTGTCACCTAGCTTCTTTATAATCCGAAAAGGGCCGACGCGCTTTGGTGCTAACTTTTTAAAGGTGCCAGATGGCAGTCGTTCGGGAACAAATCAGACTAAAACCAGATCGCCAACTTTAAAGTGTGAAACTCTCCTATGTAGATTAGCGTGCGCTTGATAGGACTCGTATTGAGCAGTCAAGGTAGCCCATATACGTGCATGTAGGTCATGAATGTGTTGGGCGAAGGATTGTGCAAACTGACTTGCTTTATACGTTGGGGGCAACGGAACCAAGTCAAGCGGCACAAGGGCCTTGTACCCATGAACAATCTCATTTGGAGACATACCTGTGGACCTATTTTTGGAATTATGGTAGGCTAATTGGGCATGGGGAAGAAGTAGATCCCATGTGCCTTTGTGATCGCTCACTAGACATCTAAGAAGATTTCCCAAGCTCCGATTAACCACTTTCGTCTGCCCATTGGTTTGTGGATGATAGGCGGCGGAAAACAATAATTTCATAACCATTAAAATCCAAAGTGCTTTCCAGAAATAGCTTGTATACTTGACATCTCTATCCGAGACTATTGTCTTCGGCACTCCCCGGTGACTAATGACTTCTTTAAAATATATTTTTGCAATGTGAGACGCATCGTTAGTCCTAGTGCACGAAATAAAATATGTCATTTTTGAGAACCTATCCACAACTAAAAAAATAGAATCGTGATGGCGTAAAGTGGTGGGTAGGCCTAAAACAAAGTCCATACTCACGTCTTCCCATGGTGTGGAAGGGATAGGCAAGGGTGTATATAATCCTATGTTGGTTTTGGTGCCCTTTGATACCTGACAGGTACGATAACTACCCACTACCCTTCCCACCATCGCCATAAGTCTTGGCCAATAAAATTTTTCCTCAACTAGCGTAATGGTCTTATCCCTACCGAAATGGCCACTCAACCCTCCGCTATGCAGCTCCCAAATGATATGAAGGCGTAAATATGACTGCAGGATACACAACTTCCCATGCCTAAATAGATAGCCATCTTTGATAACAAACGCAGATATAGTCATGGGAGAACTATCCTGGGCAGATAAATAGGAATCCTGAAAATCTGGACAGGTGGCGTACTCATCCTTAACGCGCTCAAATCCTACAACATTAACCTCCATAATGGAAAGTAAAATGGTAAGGCGACTAAGAGCGTCCGCGACTCGGTTGTCAGCTCCCTTAAGGTGCTTAAGATTAAACGTGTAACCTTGTAGGAAAGATACCCACTTAGTGTGACGCGGGCTGATTTTATGCTGGCCATTGATGAACCGCAATGCTTCGTGATCGGAGAGGATCACAAACTCCTTGGAGAGGAGATAGTGTCTCCAATGATGCAAACATCTAACAACCGCATAAAACTCCCTATCGTAGTTCGAATAATTTAACTTAACGCCAGATAACTTCTCCCTAAAGTAACTCACAGGGTGCCCTTCCTGACTCAAAACACCTCCTAATCCCACACCAGAAGCGTCACAAGTAAGCTCAAAGATTTTGGTGAAGTCAGGTAGACGTAAGACAGGTGCCTCAGTCATAAGCTTCTTAATGCGTTGGAAAGCATAGGAGGCGGACTTCGTGTAAGACCCCATTTTTTTCAAAAACCTAGGTCTTATGCCCAGAACCGCCGCTTTACGGTGACACCATCACACAGGAAGGTCGCCACTACAAAGCGCCGATCCTGCCCATATCGATCACAGAAGAAGAAAAGTATAAACGAACAATAGAAGTTCAAGTCCACAAATCACATGCTATATATAATAAATGTCCACATAATATAACTAAAATAACAAAGGTTACAATAATAAAGGGCACATGCCCTGTACATGATGTCCTCACTACAAGATCACTCGCGGAAGCTAAGTACTAATCACTCACTGACCCTGAAACTTGTGCTCCTGTACTAGACTGGCCCGCCTCCGTCTGCACCGGCCTTTGGTGCTGCTGCGTCTTCTCGGTCCCCAAAATGATATGGTCCACCAACCGTTAGTCAAAAAAACTAAGCCTTATGTTCCCCACCCCACCCCCAATGGCTCCTAGGCACCGTGTGGGAGGATGAAGCGAAGGACAGCACGGGGTATAAAACAAATTAGATGACGACGGATTTTGTCTACAGGAAATGTCTACAACTACACATGTGTATATAGATAATTGAAGCAGTAAAAGAGCATAGTAAGAGCAGGTAAAGAATAAGTAAAGGCAGTATATAAAAACATGTATATAATAGAAAAGTAACCATTGATTAATTTGAATGCCCATACAAACCTATAAACCAAGGGGTCGTTTAGCAAGGACTATCGTATAAAGTGTCCCATAACTAATTTATACGATAGGGGTAGGGGTTTAAATGCAATGTTTATGCTATGACATGCAAGGTATGCAGTTTATGCTATGTTAATACAAGTGCAACTCACACACTTCGACTCTATGCGCACAGACCTTTAGTTCCCCCTTTTTGGAGCTAGCAAGACTCCCAGGATACTCCCGTAGTGGCAAACGGAAGCGGTGGGTTGGGCCTCGCCCACGGCTAGGTTGGTATTCACACTACCTAACCTAGACCTATCGCACGCCTCAACGCAAAATCGCGGAGCATCTGCGTACTCTTACTGGCTGGACCACCAGACTTTCATGGCTAAGTGCAAATTCCACACTTGCCAAGTCAACGTATTGACGTCGGTGTGAACGACCGTCCAAAACCGAAGACCCACCACCTTCATGCACATGCAAACCTGTTCTACTATATCCAAAGCCATAAACTCCCCGGCCTAACCTGCCCAACATCATAACCTTCTGGGCCAACGGCTCGCCGGAACAACCCGTCCGTACCAACAAGCATTACTGAGTCACAAGCTCACCGGACTAACTAGTCCGCTGCGTCAACCACTGAGCCTACCGCTCGTACAACTAAACCAACTAACCTCCCATAACTACGGGGTGTGGGTGTGCGTATTATTAAGTTAATCTTATACATAAGGTTATCCCTACAATTTATGGTTAATCTTGGACTTCCCGAGGATTACCTTGTAAGGGGCTCGCTACGGTACTAGGAACTATAATGGGATGACATCCCAAAGTTCCCTTTCTCAAGACACTTAGTGTTGTTGGTATCTACCCATAAGATTACCCCTCTTAACAATTCACTTGAATTACTCTACGTATTTTATGACCTTCTAAGGGGAAAGACGATCTTTCATCGGTCCCGGACACCACCTCACCCTTAACTCTCCAAGCACACTCTCATCTCATAAACTCCTTTTGGTGACCTTCGATCTCTTCAACCTGACCATGTGCACAAACTACATGCCACATCCACTTGGTAGGCCCCTAAATACCCAAGTTTCACATTTTTACTATACGCAGACCAAACTAACAATATGAAGCTTGTAAGTAGAGGTACTCCAAATATTCATCCAACTGACTCAAGATATTTACTGGAGGACTACCATGGTATTTTAAGACTAAATCCAGATAATCATATTTTTCCTCAATATTTTAGCATTTATTTAAATTTCTCCAATATTTGCCAAGTATGAATATGAACATGAAGTGTAAGGTATTATTATGATATGGCTTCCATAAAATCAAGATAAATCTATCATGCCAAAAGAATAGTAAGTACAGAGTGTCACAATTTTACAATTAGGAATTGTCCTCTAATTATAATATTTAGCATTTATCCAAATTTGGAGGTTAATGAAAGAACCATCAAAATTACTTAAGCCAAAATTAGGGAAAAATTACCAGACATCTATTGTGTACAGAAAAGCTTAATTACAAAGTTTCCCAATTTATGGGAATCATTTCCTCACTGAAATAATTAATCCAAATAATTCTTAATTTGCACATGTTGTGAAGTAGCCTACTGATAACAACCACCAAAATTATATAAAAATTCACAGAGCTTCCTAGTGCCCTGAAATGTCCAATCACCAAGTTGCATATTTTGCGAGAGAGTTTTTGACCCTTAATTATATTTCTTAAGTTTGAGACAAAATATGTGCCTTGAGGATGAAGTACTAGTTAAATCATAAAATAAATTATACAAAAATTACCAGGGGTCTAATATGATTAAAAAGACATCACCAAGATTTCATCGTCATCCAAGATCATTTGTGCATGTAAATATCTCTTAAAAGAAGTTTACCTAAAGGGGTTATGACCTAATTTAGGGGGAATAATTTCTTCTAAAATTTTCTCAAAATTCCCTAGGGCATAATTACATCCCTTGAACACATCTTCTAGGTTCCATGGCCATTCTATAGATTTTGACCACATATCCTTCACAAGCTCTATATGCACCCCAAGGGGTAAAACTAGAGTTCTTGGGCATATCCACCTCTACACCACCCCATCTTACTCATGAAGGTGTTTTAGGTGATCATACACCAGTGGCCAAGGTTTCAACTCATGGTGATGAGTTTTGACCACCATACCCCAAGATAAACACCATGACCTAACTTTGACCCAACTTGACCTAACTTGGGTTGACAAATTACCCAACCAAATCATTTCCAATTGTGCTGAGATTTTTACCAAGGTCATACAATAACCCCAAGGAGCACCAGCCAAAATTTGGAGGGCATTAGAGGTCATTTGACCCACTAAATAATTAATAATTTATTTATGAAATTATTACAAATACCTTAGAAAAAGGTGGTCCTAAAATTCCCATCTTTGGGTATGATGTGTGGGTAGTGTAAATATCCTAGGATTAAATTTTCAAGTCAATCCCATAACCCAATCAAAAGTTATTCAAGAAATTATGGTTGTCCTACACTTGGGACCAGTCCCACCAAAATGAACCTACAGGGAGCTATAGAACTTCTTTTGGGGTGAAATTAATTTTAACATAAATTAGACTCCAAGGGCTACAACTTTGGTGTTGACCACTTTTTCATTTGAGGAGTTCTAGTATTTCTAATAATTAAAATGAAATACTGCATGAAGTATGACAAAATGTGTTGGAACAAGTCTCTGCGTTCGACAAAATCCGACCTGCGTTCAACGAAATCTATTCTGCATTCGACGAACGCTGTGCTTCAGTGAGCTCGACGAAATCCGATCTTCGTTCGACAAAATCTATTCTGCGTTCAACAAACGCCGTGCTTCAGTGCGTTCGACGAAATAAGTTCTCCAGCCAGTTCTGCTGATCATCTCTCAGTTCGACGAATTAATTCAGTTCGATGAATTAATTCAGGTTCAGTTCGACGAACTCAACTATCAGTTCGACGAACTCCAGAGTGTGTTCGACGAATGAATTCCGTTCGACAAACTCCAGATTCAGTTCGACGAACTCAACTATTAGTTCGACGAACTCGGCCTATAGCTCGATGAATTTCTTCTACTCAGATCGACAGATCCGACGGCTCAGTATTTTTAATAAACTAAACTATGCACAACAAAATATTTGACAGAAATGTATATATCAAAACTTTTAATATAAAGATCTTGCACAGATCTTGAAGCAGAACGGACGACATTCGCTTGTCTTCTTCCTTTGGCCGAAGGCCAGGATTAACCGCACCTGGAGCTCCTTCATCCTTGTTTTCCCGGCCACCTAAGCACCGCCCCGGCCGGCTAATGCCACCACCACCTTCGTTAAGATGGTGGCCGGCGATTTGCGGTGGTTGGCCGGCCGGAGGTGGCTGGAACAGGGGAATGGAGGTGGGATTAAAGCTCCAAAAATGGAGCTCTTGGCGTACCCGATTGGGGACCAATTGGCCCTAATCCTTGCAGGCAACCTGATGGGATCTATCCACAGAGAGAGAGGAGAAGAACCAGGCCTTTAATCGGGCTCGAGGGTGGTTGTTTCCCGGATTTGCCATGGCCGTCCCCTTCAAGTTGTGCTCCTTGTCGATCTCTTGATTCTCCACCAAATGCAACGATCTAGTACTCGATTTCAACTGATATCCCCCTTCTGAAGGTGATGGAAGGGTCAATTTGAGGAGGGAAAGGTTAATGGTGGAGTGCCATTAATGACCATTTCGGTTTCACTTGAAACCTCTTGAATCCTCCACCGGATGGCATGGGAAAGGTTTTAAAACATCTTAGAATTCAATGGGGAGTTGAATGGAGGGTGTGGGGAGATGAATGGGGGTCAATTTGCCTTGAATGCCATGAATTCACATTGAATGGCCACTTTCTCCCTCTTCAAATTGGGGGAAACTCCCAATTTCTCTCTCCTAGTCACCCCCTCCAGAAATTGGATGGCATTTCATGTAATTTCAGTGGTGACTAATCATTTGGGCCATTGAAATTGGGCTTAGCCCAAAGGGATTGAACTTTGGGCTTAATTAACCCAAGTTGGGCATTATTGACCAAGTGTTGACTTTGGTCAAATTGGTGAAATTAATTAGGCCCAATGGGTCAATGTTGACCCATTGGCCTCCCTTAGTGACCAATGGAACTTTGGGAAAGTCAATTGGTCCAATTGAACCCTAATTGACCCTAAATATGGTGCTTTGACTTATTTGAGGCTAGGGTTGACTTTGGTCAATTTGGCCCCTATGATTGACCCCAATGGGTCCTAAATGCTCTAAGGGACCCTCCAAAGTGTTAGGTGTAACATGGTTGGGTCAAAGGGTCAAGGTGAGGCACTAAAGTCCAACCATAAGCTTGGTAACTGGAAATTGCTATTTGCAAACCAAGGTGCTCTTCCCCTTCAAGCCTAAGGCCAAGTGATCTCTTCAAGCTTCCTAGGGTTTTGTCATGGCCTAGTCATGACAAAACCACTATAGGGGTCTAGTTGTTTGGGGGATGTTACACATCGTCCAGGTGAACTCGCCCTTCTTCATGCAATCAGTAATGGGGGTCATGATGCTACTGAAGTCTCATATAAAACGGCGGTAAAATGTAGCTAACACATGGAAACTACGCACCTCTCGTAACGTGGTCGGCTCGGGCCAGTCCTTAATCACTTGAACCTTGCTAGGGTCGACTCTAATGCCATCTGAACTGACTATGTAGCCTAAGAATTCCACTTCAGGGACATAGAAAGTGCATTTCTTAAGATTAAGAAATAATGTTTCCTTCCACAGGGTAGAAAGAATCACTCTCATGTGGGAGATGTGCTCAGCAGTGGTGGTGTTATACACCAATATGTCGTCAAAGTAGACTGCAACATACTTTCCCATGAACGGCTGAAAGACGTGGGTCATCATCCGAGAGAAGGTGTTGGGGGCATTGGATAGCCCAAAGGGCATCACAAGCCACTCGTACAACACATCCTTAGACTTAAATGCAGTCTTCCATACGTCTCCCTCACGGATCCTAATATGGTGATAGCCACTCCGTAAGTCTAATTTCGAAAAGATAGTGGCGCCAGATAAGACATCTAAGAGTGATGGTGATGACGCCCCTCCATATGTTCGTGACCATGGCCGTGACCAGTTCCTTGACGACGCCGACTTGACGCATTATTTTGATCGCTGCCGCAAGATTACATTTGAAGATTCAGATGGACGATGCCGCGACAGCAATCATGATGCACGCCATCGCTGCGGCAACCATTTTGAAGAACGCCATCGCCGCACCATTGTGAAGAACGCCATCGCCGCTACAACCTCCGCCCGCGACGCATGAATATTTAATTAATATTTATAATCATTCTACTATAATTATTAATTAATTAATGTCATGTTTTCTTTATTATTAGTTGTATTGTTTGGACTTTATTTAATGTTGGTGTGCATTTAGACAATGTTTGTTTTGTTTTAATTGGGGCTGCATGTAGCCTCTTTTATTTGTAAGCCTATAAATAGGCCATGATGTAGAAGGATTTGAACAATGATGATTATATTTGAAATTTGAATTAGAAATCCAAACTTGGAATTTCTCCTCCTCCTTGGATTTTCGGCCCTCACCCTCTTGCCCGCCCCTCTCCCTTGCCTCCTTCCTCTTGGCCGCCGGCCAACCTCTTCCTCTCCCCCCTCCTTGGCAAATTTCGGCCATCTCCCCTCTCCCTCTCCTATTCTTCCTCCTCTTGGGAAGATTTCGGCCAAGGTGAAGAAAGAAGAAGAAAAAGGTCGTGGGTTCGTGGAATCAAATCCGGCGTGAAGCGAGGAAGGTGGATGAGTTTCTCTCCATTCGACGTGAATACGGTGGAATCGGTGAAGAGCGATTTGAGCGGTTATATGCTTGAGAAAATCTCATTTCAAGCGGGATAACGAAATTTCTACCTTGTGTGATTCTCTCTAGATAAATCTTGTGGTGGAATACTTTTGCGTTGATTTCGATAGCGTTGATTTTATCGTGGTTTTCTTCTATCGATCTTGTGTTTATCTTGATTTCATTTAAGTTTGTGAGGATTGGCGAAACTCGTCTTCCTTTTGTTGGGAAAGATCTACCTTTTTCCGAATCGTAATTTTTGGGTGGATCTCTTTTGGTACAACAATTGCTCGATCGGATCGGGTGGATCCATTTGGCTAGAAAGAATATTGGTCTATAGCCATTATTTGATCTCTCAGGGCAATGCTGACCTGTACATTAGCCTTTAATTGTTAATCATTGCGTAGCGTGAGAGCTGCGAATAATTATTTGTGCGGACGTAGGATTGGAACGTAGAGGGAAAATCCATGTTTATCCGTATTAACCGTGTCGGAGAGCTAGCCTGCATCAAAGAGGTCATCTAATCATGGGATAGGGAACCTATACTTAATGGTAATCTTGTTGATATCACGGCTATCAACACACTTTCGCCATGTACCATCCTTCTTGGGGGCAAGCAAGGCTGGTACCGCACATGGACTCATGCTAGTCCTAATGAACCCCTTCTCCAACAGGTCCTCAATTTGGGCCTGTAACTCCTTGTGGGCAGCAGGATGGAGTCGATAATGGGGCTGGTTGGGCAAAGAAGAGCCCGGGACTAGATCTATCGCATGCTGAATATCCCTAAGTGGGGGTAATGACGACGGTAACTCCTCAGGGTACACGTCTCTATACTCTTCCAATAGTACCCGTAACTCTCTGGCAGATCATCCAAAACACTAGAATCAGGCTTCGCACTCATAAGTACTAGTGCATACATCACTCCATCAAGAAACAGATCCTTCACAAACTCCTTCCTACCAACTAGATTCAACGTTCTCCTCTCTACTGGGATAGTGGTGTCCTTAGCCAAAACTACTGGCTCCTTCAGGATGGTCAGCCTCAATGTAATGGTCTTGCCATTGAATTTAAATTCATATGTATTGGCTCTTCCAAAATACGTCACATCACGGTCGTAGATCCAAGGGCGGCATAGTAACACGCGACAATTGTCCATCAGAAAGACATCACACCATACCTCATCAGTATAAGATTTGAATGAGAAGGGGACAAGGCATCGCTTGGTAACCGGGACGGTGATCTTGTTGATCCAAGCTACCTGATATGGGGTCGGATATGGTTCCGTGGTCAAGGACATACATGCGACGACGTTCTCAGAAATGACATTCACACAGCTACCACTATCGATAATCAGCTTGCAGAGTTTCTCTCCACTCTTAAAAATCAGAGAAAATATGCTCGTCCTCTTCCAGTCATCTAACGGACGAGGAGTGGTCATGATACAACGCATCACCATAAGGTGGTGTTCGTCCTCTAAATCACTTGGGACCCCTTCTGGGTCACTCTCCTCAGCAGCCTCGAATACATAGTCAGCGGGATCGGTAGTCGAATCTAATAGGGCTACGACCTTAGTCTTCATTGGGCACTCAAAGGCATAGTGGCCTTGAATGCCACAAGAGTAACATGTAGTGTTGGCCTTTCTCACCTTCCCTATGGGTATACGCTCACTCGCAGGATTCCTAGCGTTCCTTGCAGTGATCACGACAGACATCGACTCGGTGGACCTAAACTTCCCCTTATCTGGATATGTGGAGGAAGACACTCCAACGGTGCACTTGTTCTTCGTGTGGGAATAACGGGAGTGGGCCTTCGAGGATAGATGCTTTTCAATGTCAAGGGAGGCATTGAAAGTCGTGTTCAGGTTTGTTTGACCATAGCGCATGAGCTTCCTTTGAATATCAGGTTGAAGCCCCTTACGAAATCGAGATAAGGTGACCTCAGGAATCTCCCTAAGATCACACCGCACCATACGGTCCATTAGTTCTCCCATATATTCAGCTACCGAATTGAAGCCCTACCGCAGGGTGGCAAGCTCATCGAACATCTGTGTTCGGTGGTACGCAGGGACGTACTGATCGGTTAGCAAATTCTTCATCACCGGCCAACCTATAAGGGGGACTCCCTGCCCGGATCCTAATCTACGCTCCTCATTCAGCCAAAAAGTCTTCGCACGACCCGTTAGTTTCATCCTGGCAACTTGGACCTTTTGAGGGTCCTATTAGAACACGCTGAGTTGTTTGCAGGATCACACAATAGGAAAGCAGAGAATGCAGGAAATAGAGACAAGAGGAAGTGGAGAAGATGAAATATTATTTAGATTTGCTTGAATAATAAAACCAACAACAGGTACCTTTATATAGAGGTTTACATCAGTTACAGATAATGAATTATAAACGTTACACTGATTTATTGCAAAATAAACAACATTAATTGAAATGAAACTGTTGATAACATCTATCACTTAACTGCTATCTTTATTGTTTTAATCTTGTCCATCAGATGGAGCTCTTGATTAACAGCTCTCAACACTCCCCCTTAATCAAGAGCTTCTTTTAGGTTACTGACACCAGCTTTGCCACGCAGTTCTTCGAAAGCTTCTGTCGGGAGAGGTTTGGTTAGAAAATCTGTAACTTGATCTTTGGTATTGTAGTAAACTAACTCTATCTCCCCATCGTTTACTAGTTGCCGCGTGAAATGGTATTGAATTTCAACATGCTTAGTTCGTTTATGCATGACTGGATTTTTTGCCATTGAAATTGCAGATGTGTTGTCGACTTGAATGGAAACAGAGCCCCCTCCTTCTTCCTTCATTTCTTTAAGCAGCCTTTTTAGCCAAACTCTTTCCTTCGCAGCTTCACCTAGGGCTATATATTCGGATTCTGCCGTTGATAGTGCTATACTCTTTTGGTTGCAGGCATTCCATGAGATTGGATTTGTCCCAAGGAAAAAACATGAACCCGGTTGTACTCTTTCTATCATCAACGCAACCAGCCCAATCACTGTCAGAAAAGCCAAACAATTTGTTCCCTTCTATCTCTTTTGCATAGAATAGTCCATATTCCCTGGTTCCATTTAGATATCGCAGAATACGCTTGATTCCTGCTAGGTGTTTGATGCTTGGTTCAGCCATGAACCTTGAAGCAACATTCACCGAGAACTCGATATCAGGACGAATATTGGTTAAGTATATTAAGGAACCCACCAGGCTCCTGTAGCTTTCAGCATCTGTCTTCTCATCATTATCTCTTAGATGTGGCTTATCTGATGTCGAAATTGGTGTTGATACTAGTTTTGAATCCATCATTCCCGATCGTTTGAGCAACTCAAGGAGATATTGATGTTGAGAGATAAATATACCTTTAGAAGATTGAATTACCTGAATGCCAAGGAAGTAATGCATTATTCCTAAGTCGCTCGTCTCGTATTCCCTTTTCATAGCTTCCTTGAATTCATTTATCAAAATAGAGCTTGTTCCTGTGAGAATTAAGTCATCGACGTATAAACTTAGAATGAGATAATCACCAGTGGGATAGGTTTTTACATAAAGAGAGGATTCACTTGGGATTCTGTGAAATTTTTCACGTTGTAGGTATGTGTCAATCTTCTGGTTCCACGCCCTTGGAGCCTGCTTCAAACCATTTAATGCCTTTTTCAATTTGTATACCTGCATCTCTTTTCCCAGTATTGTGTAGCCTTGAGGTTGCTCTACAAATACCTCTTCTTCTAGATCACCATTCAAGAAAGCCGACTTAACATCCATTTGATGGACTGAATGCTTTATTTGAGCAGTCAGCGCTAGAAGTAGACGAATGGTTTCCATTCGAGCTACCGGAGCAAAAGTTTCAGTAAAATCTCGGCCGGGCATTTGTGAATACCCTTGGCTACTAACCTTGCTTTGTAATTCTGAATTGAGCCATCAGCATTGTGTTTGATTTTATAAACCCACTTAAGACCGATTATATCCCTATTGACTGGTTTGTCAACAAGAATCCAAGTTCCATTTTTATGAATTGATAGCATTTCAGAATCCATAGCCTCTATCCAAGATTGCTGATCAGATGCTTCCTTATAAGATCGAGGCTCAGAGCAGAGAAGTGCATAATTGCAATTCTGATCGATTTCATCCAGGCTTTTATACTTACGTGGAGATGATGAATCAGTGGGTGAATCGAGGCTTCCAGGTAAAGAAGATTCCGTTGCAGGAGACTCTAGGAGAGATGGTAGTTCCACTTATGGTATTGTAACCTCCTCAGAGTCGAAGATCGCAGATGATGGAATTGGCTGATTCTGATCCAAAGAGTTCCAGTCCCATTCTCTTGCTTCATCAACAATTATATCTCGAGCAATGCTAAATTTCTTCTTGGTTGGATTCCATAGCCTGTATGCTTTAGACTCTTGACTGTATCCAACTAAGATGTCTTTTTCACCTTTTGGATCTAGCTTATCTCTATCTTCATTAGAAGTTAAGTGGTAGACAAGACTACCAAATACCTTAAAATGCTTTACAGATGGCTTAATCTTATAAAGTGCTTCAAAAGGAGTTTTCTTAACCAAGGCTTTGGTTGGACTCCTGTTTAGTATATATGTGGCTGTATAAACAGCTTCTACCCAGAAAATCATTGGAAGATTCTTATGGCTGAGTATGCACCTGGCCATCTCTACAATAGTCCTGTTCCTTTGTTCAACTACACCATTCTGTTGGGGTGATCTAGGGACAGAAAATTGCCTGCTAATGCCATGTTCTTGACAATAGGAGGAAAAATTCTTGCCAGTGAACTCGCCCCCTCGATCACTCCTCAACTTTATTATCTTACAGTCAAGTTCTTTCTCCACCATAGTTTTAAATTGTACAAACTTTTGGAAAGCTTCAGATTTGGTGTTTAAGAAATAAACCCACATATATCTAGTACAATCATCCACAAACAAAAGAAAGTACCTTTTTCCGGAAAGAGAATCTGTGGAGGCTGGCCCCCATAAGTCTGTATGAACCAATTGAAGTGGTTGAGTTGCTCTCCAATTTGAATGAGAAGGAAATGGAAGTCTGTGAATTTTATTTATGGAGCAGCCTTCACAGATTTTTCCTCCTGCTTTTACCTCTGGCATATCATGAACCATTCTATCTTTACTCATTTGAGTGAGATCCAGATAATTTAAATGTCCAAACATGAGGTGCCATTGGAATGCTGCTTCTTGATTTGTTGCTGTGAGAGCTAGAGGTAGAGAATCTTGAAACTTGATGGGAAATAATTTACTTGAACTCATTTTAATTGTAGTGATAGGCTGATTGGATGAAGGTCCACAGATCTTACATGAGTTGTCTTCAAATACAACTTTGTAGCCTTTATCAATTAGTTGCCCCACACTTAGTAAGTTATGTGCTAAGCCCGGCACATACTGAACATTATGAATTAGTTCATGGTGACCCTGATTTGTTTGTATAGAGATGGTTCCAACTCCTTCTATAGTTTGAGTTTTGCCATCCCCCATTACAACTTGTGCCCTTTCTCTTTGATTGAGAGTAACAAAAGCATCTTTGAGGAAGGTCATGTGGTTCGAGAAACCACTATCAAAATACTAGGTATCAACAAGTATGTTTTCAGAAGAATTGACATTTTTACTATAAAAGGCTTGATTTTGATCTTCTTCAGAAAAATTTGCTTCTATAGGATTGTTGTCTTCTTCTTTAAACCAACAATCTCGATCGCTATGTGTAGGCCGTCGACATCTCTTACACCTAAAATAGCAATCTTTGGCCTCATGATTTGATTTTTTACATATTACACAAGAGGTATGTGCTGATGACTGGGCTAAGTTTCTATCAGCAGTGTTGTTTCTACGTCTTCCTCTTCCTTTATTAGGGGTTTTTCTCCACATACTTCTCTCTTCTGACTTTTGTTCCGAGACAAACAATGTACTTTGCAGAGCTTGCTCTATTGGAACATTATACCTCCGCAATCTAGACTCATGAGCTTGAAGAGAGCCCATTAGTTATGCTAGAGCAAAGGTGTCTAAATCCTTTGATTCTTCTATTGCGGTTACAATATGATCAAATTTTATTGGAAGGCTTCTAAGAATTTTTAAGAAAACTTTTTTCTCATCAATCACATCCCCCAGGCTGCGTATTTGATTGAGAGTACTAGTGGTGTGTGAAAAAAATTCACTTGTTCTGTTTCTTTCATTTGCAGGCAATCGAAGTCCTTCTAGAGAGCCTGAAGTTTAACTGAAATAATTTTGTTGGAGCCCTTGAATTCTGAATAAAGCAAATCCCATGCCTCTTTGGAAGTATTTGCTGCCATTAATCGAGGGAAAATTACTCTACTAACCCCTTGCAAGATATACAGAAGAGCCTTAGAATCCCATTTTATGATAACTTGATGAGTTTTCAGCTCTGCTTCATCTTGAAGAGCAGCTGCCTCTGGTGAAATGTAGCCTTCAGAAACAAGGTCCCAAAGACCTTGAGACAAGAAGAGAGTCTTCATTTGGATGTACCAATAATCATAAAAATCACCATCGAAAATGGGTACACCGTTTTGAGACACTTGAAAATTTTGATTTGAAGAAGCCATATGAGGAATTGGTGAGCTGCGAGAGAATTGGAGAAAATTCTCGATGAGCTGTTAAACAGTCTGATGGCTTGCAACTTCAGCCTTTTCTCCCCCTTTCGGAACTGCTTCTTCTTCTACTCTCTCACTACTACTCCTCACCAGCTCCCCCGCCTTCAATCTCGCTCTGATACCACTATTAGAACACACTGAGTTGTTTGCAGGATCACACAATAGGAAAGCAGAGAATGCAGGAAATAGAGACAAGAGGAAGTGGAGAAGATGAAATATTATTTAGATTTGCCTGAATAATAAAACCAACAACAGGTACCTTTATATAAAGGTTTACATCAGTTACAGATAATGAATTATAAACGTTACACTGATTTATTGCAAAATAAACAACATTAATTGAAATGAAACTTTTGATAACATCTATCACTTAACTGCTATCTTTATTGTTTTAATCTTGTCCATCAGATGGAGCTCTTGATTAACGGCTCTCAATAGGTCTGTAAGGTTGTGCCATTCGTAGTTGCATTCCATATCCACTACCCAAGTAAGGAAGACCTGGGGATCTCCCAAACCATCGTAAGCGGGGGAGTCAATATTTATGGCCCTAGTAATATCAAATCCATGCTCGTGGCGGCGTTCCCGAGGGGGAACTCTGGGAGAGTCCCCATCAGAATCCGAATCGTGGACCTGTTGGTGCCTGTTGGGCTGCCCAACATTAACGGGTGGTGGTGGTCCTCCTTGATTCAGAAGAATTTGGGCTAATATGGTCCTAAGTTCAGTCATATCGTTACGTAGACCCTCTATGTAACATCGTTGGGATCTCTGTGCTCATTCGCAGCCAAACTAGACGTCGAGGGTGTAGGGTACTCCGTTCCTAGTCTAGTGCGCATGCAGGTTTTGGACATAATAATGAGGAGTGATTTTTGTAGTGTCTGTAAAAGATCATAATTTTGGCAGAAAAATATTTTCGGGATGTGACTAAAAAGGAGAACCTCCAGAATTTTTTTTTTCATTTTGACGAAAAATAATGATTTTTGCCCGCTATTCGCAGACCACCAATTTTTTATTTATTTTCTAGCTTCTTTGCGCCACGGAAATGAGTATGGAGGTTGTATCAATTGAGAAATTGAAACGACCATCTCTGATACCAAATTGTTGTAGGGGTGTCCGTGAGTAGGAGATTGACACGAAATAAAGCTCTCGCGCCGCCTTTCACACCAAGATCTACCGCACCTACACAAGCATCTATCGTCACAATATGATTCGCATCTAACACAGCACATACACCACAAGGGAGGAATGATCGACTCTAAAATAATGATCAGAAGAGAGTCGGATTATTCCCCAAATTAACATAAAGGTTGTCAATCCTTTTGTAGAGCAAAACCAAGGCTATAGGACAAGATCCGCTCAAGCAAATTGGACCTACCCGATCCGGAATAAAAGAGGTTCGATAACAAAGAAATCAATTTCAGAAATTGCAAGCGGAGTATTTAAAATCGCGGATAAAACAGATGCTCAACCTCCACAAATCTAAAGAAAAAAATCACAAAGATGGGGGAGAGATGTTACCCAACCCGGATCCAACAATCACACAAGATATGTGGGAGAATCACTCACTCCACGGATCCACCGACGTCACACCGAATAGGGGCTGCAACATTCTTCCTTGGAGTCGCACCGAAGGAAACCACACCGGAGTCGCACCGATGTGGGATGGAGGGAGCAAAGGCAGCTTCACAACACAAGGGGGCGACAATGGGAGAACCTCCTTGGCAGAAATTCTCAAGGGGGAGAATTAGGTTTAGCTTTTTCCAAAATCTAATTAATCCTCATAATAAGTCTCCTTATATAGGAGTTACAAACAACACATAACCGTTCAAGATGGAGATGTAATCTCAACCATCCGAGCGGTTAAATACACACCAATGTTTTAAAAGTGCAGGAAATAAAAATATAATTTTTATATGAATATAAAATTATTACCCAAGCATGGAATAATTTTATATTCAAAAATATTAAATACGAGAGCATAATAAGTAAACAAAATTGGTCTTCAAGTGGGCTTAGCATGCCACCTAAGATCTTTATGTCGTTGTGCCTCGGCAACCGGATCATCATCAAGTAGTGGTGGAGGGGCCGCGACATCAAGAGGTGGAAGGGGTTCTGAGCGGTCTGAAGAATTGAGACCGTAGTGATCGGGAAGTCTGCACGGTTGTTCTGGCCAGGTTTTGCCTTGGACGGCCGGTTGTCCAACTGCTGGTCGGGCGGTCTGTCTTGTGAGACGGCTTGCGATCTGGTTGGCGGTTAGTGTATCTCTTTTTGGGCGATGACAACATCCGTCAGCTTGCCTATAAATAGAGGTGCAGGACTCGTCATTTATAGTACAGAACTGTAAGAACTACAACTTGAGTTGTTTGTGCTGGTCTCATCTTTGAGGTTGCTCAGTCTGGAAGTGGTTTGACGGTTTGTTGTGTTCGCAGGTTAGCGGCCAGCAGGGTGCAGTCTACTTCCATGGTGACTTTCCAGTTGTGAATAACCAGTTCACCAGCGACTTTCCTCTGGGCGATCTGTGGTGTAGTTCTTGAGATGTTCGCGGTGAGCTTGGCAATCAGGCGATCTTTGTTTGCGGTTTGGCGACAGATTGTACAGTTTCTATTTTCTGTTTGCTGAAGCTTCTGTGATCAGGAGACCTCGCGGTCAGGCGGTCTTGAATTGCGAACAGGTGTTTGGTTTTCAGTAGTTGAATAAGGCAGCAGGTTGAGCGGTCTGTGGTTGCGGTCTGACAGTTCACAGGTCATCAAGCTTGCTCTGTTCGCGCGGTCTCAGGGATAGACGTGCGGCTTGGTTGTTTGAGCGGTCTGGAGGTCACTGCTTTGGCAGTTCGTTGGCGGCTTGTTTTTTTCTTGTGCTTCTCTCCTTTGTGATTCTTATAAATCATGGCTCGCCATGTATGTCTCAAGCTGTAAAGAGATAGATAATACAAGTGCACTATTCTATCTTCCCATTGGCATTGGTTGTCATGCTTGTGGACTGTAATGAAGTGTTCTGCATTATTACTTCACTCCTGAACCTCTAAAAATTTAACATGGTATCCGAGGTAGGTTTCTGAGCAGTAATCAGCGGTGTCTTCTTCTTGGGTTTCTACAAGTTGGTTGTCAATCAGTGAGATAGAAATGGAAGGAGGATATGCTAGAGGCCTTGGTATTGAGCTCCTTACGTAGAATAATTTTAAAAAGTGGAAGTCATGCATGGAGAGCTATCTTCTTAGCGAGGACTTATGGGAGGTAGTCGGAGGAGAAGCAAGAAAAGTTGTTGTTCCAGCTGAGGGGAATGCTGAGCTCGTGAAGGCTTGGAAGATAAAAAAAATGCAAAGGCTGAGTTCACTCTCAAACGAGCTATCATTCCGGAGTTGTTTGATCACATCATCGGATGTAGGTCAGCTGTTGAGATTTGGACAGCCTTGGATGGTTTGTTCAATAAGAAGAATATAGCTCGGCTACAGTTCTTGGAGAATGAGTTGGCAAAGGCAACTCAAGGTGACTTGTCCATTTCAACGTTATTATTGAAGATGAAGAACCTATGCGCAGAGATATCGACATTGAACCCAGATGAGCCTATCTCAGAAGCGAAGCTGAAGAGACACATAATCTGTGGCTTGTGGAGGGAGTATATGGACTTTGATACTTCTGTGCAAGGCTGGTCCAATCAGCTATCGTTACTGGAACTAGAAAACTTACTTGCTTTGCAAGAAAATTTGGCTATGCAAATGGCGGGAATGTCAGTCTTTGGGTGAGAAGGTGAGGTTCTCTTTTCTGGCAAGAAGAAGAGATGGGACAAGAAGAAGAAGTCATCATGTAACGATGGTCCATCAACTTCATATCATCAGGAGAGGAGTTATGCTCCAAAGTCTGATGGGAAGAAGAAGGAAGGGCCGAGATGTTTTAGGTGCAACAAGCTTGGTCACTTCAAGAGAGACTGCAAAGTCAATCTTCAGCCAGGGCATGTTTCCGGAAAGGAGGAAGTTGGTTCCAATGCTGAAGGTAGTTGGGGTGGTGGAGGTGCTTTCATGACAGGCACTTATGTTTGGGTGTTGGCTTCCATCAACTATCAAGATGATTGGATAGTGGACTCTGGGCGTGGTCATCACCTCACCGAGGATGAGTCAAAGTTCTCTTCTTTGCAGACATACTCAGGTAATGATGCAATTATTACAGCTTATGATACTGTGCATGCAGTAGAGAAGGAGGGTGTTGTCTCTTTAGGAAGAGATAGAGGTCCACTCACTTTGAAGAGTGTTTATCATGTGTCGGGAATGAAGAAGAACCTCTTCTCAGTGATTAATGATGTTGATGCTAGTTATCACGTTCTGTTTGGTCCAACAGAAGTGAAATTTCTCAGAAATGTTTCATCCATGAAGGCTGAAGTCAATCATGTAAGGATATGAGTGAAGGACTTGTTTGTTCTTTCGACAAGCTCCTATGTTGATAAGATGAGGGCTAACGACAGCGCTGCTATCTGGCATGAAAGACTTGGGCATGTTGGGATGGATAAGCTAAAGGCTATGGCGGGAAAAGGCCTTGTGAAAGGTCTACCTAGTCTATCATCTTTCGGTGATGGTCACGTTTGTGCAGGTTGTCAGTTTGGTAAGGCTCAACGTCTTCCATTTGACAAATAACGAAGCAGATGTAAAGCACCATGGGAATGTATTCACGGTGATCTGTTTGGACCAACCGCCACTGCCAATCTTGGGGATAGCAGGTATATGTTGGTTTAGATTGATGACTTCACCAGATATACTTGGGTTTATTTTCTGAAGGAGAAGTTAGAGTATTTCAAGAGGTTTGTGGAGTTCAAGGAGATGGTGGAAGGTCAGCTTAACCTGCAGATCAAGAAGTTCAGAACCGACAATAAATGGGAGTTCACCTCAAATGTGTTCCTTAACTTTTGCAGAAAGCATGACATCCGAAGAGAGCTCTCTTGTGCTCACACTCTGAAAGAATATATGTATGTTAACTAATTCACCTAGAGGAGGGGTGAATAGGTCTTTTGAGTTTTACTTGATTATTATGGCCTGTTAAAACTCAAAAACACACAAGTGTTTATAGTGGTTCTCCAAGACAGTGTGTCTATGGGTAGTCCACTTTCCCCCTTCACCCTTCTAACAGTGTGTTAGACAGGGCCAACTCCTCCAATATCGGCTCCAAGAGTTTACAACACAAGTTCCTCAGAACTTCTCAGATCAAAGAAGATCCTACTTCAGGACAAGAGTCCCTACAACTCAGAGCTATCACCAGCTCCTACCTCAGGCACTGCTGCCCTACAAACTCAGAGGAAAACACCTCCTACACCTCAGACCACCTTTTGGTCCAACCTCAGGCAACAAGCCTTACTCCTCAGACTAAACTACCCTACAAACTCAGGCAAACCATCCCTACAATCTCAGGCAAACCAGCCCTACACACTCAGGCAGATGCCCTACAAACTCAGGCAAAAGCCTTACAGAAAAAGATGTTTTAGAAATATTCTACAGCAGAAATACTCTCCTGTAGATTATGCATGGTTTGTGTTTTCCTGTAGCTGAAGATGTTAAAAACAGCTACCACATGATCTTCCTCTTCAATAGCAGGATGGAAGATCACCTTGCCCCTTCTGGTGGAGGAGCTATCTTCTTCTCTCAGTTCCTTCTTCTCTTTCAGTGAGTAGGAAGAAAAATGAGAGCAGCAGACGTCAATGGCGAAATGAGATTTCGTAAGCAATCGGCCGGGGGTTAGAAAATACCCTAACTCTTTCTTTTATACTTCTTTTATCTTCAACGGCTCTAATTTGATCTCCCAAGAAGTATGGGAGACATTGGTGGTCCACTGTAGCTTTTCTGCAACTTGGCCTAGCCGCAGGTCTCGCCGCCCGACTTATCTGTAGAGAAGGTTTACGTTCGACGAATGCGCTACACTCTACGTTCGACGAACCCGCTGCATCCTGCGTTCGACGAACTTGCCAAACTCTGCGTTCGACGATCTGCCTTGTCTCTGCGTTCGACGATCTGCCTTGTCTCTGCATTCGACGATCTGCCGTGTCTCTGTGTTCGACGAACGACACCTGCTTTTGACAAACACGCCAAACTCTGCTTTCAATGATCTGCCTTGTCTCTATGTTCGATGAACGGCACTCTGCGTTCGACGAACACGCCAATTATCAGATGTTTCTTTTATCTCGTCTCAGTGGTCGACGAACTGTATTCTGCGTTCGACGAACGATTCTCTGCGTTCGACGAACGGTTCTCTGCGTTTGACGAACACGCTCTTTGCCTTCTCAGCAGCTCCTTCTCTGGTCTCGACTCAGCGGTCGATGAACTGAGTTATGCGTTCGACGAACGGCACTCTGCGTTCGACGAACGACACTTTGCGTTCGACGAATTTTATCAGTTGAGACAACTTCTTCATCAACTTAGGAGAAGATTTCTCCTAACCTTATGTAACATCCCCCAAACAACTAGATCCCTAGAATTGTTTTGTCATGACTACGTCATGACAAAACCCTAGGAAGCTTGAAGAGACCACTTGGCTTTAGCCAAGAAGAAGGAAACCACAGTGGTCTGCAAATAGCAATTTCTAGTTAACAAGCATAGGGTTGGACTTAAGGGCCTCACCTTGACCCTTTGACCACACCATAGCATACCTAACCCTTTAGGGGTCCCCTTAGAGTACCAAGGATCCATTGGGGTCAACCAAAGAGGCCAAATTGACCAAAGTCAACCCTAACCCTAAATTAGTCAAAGTAGCCTAATTAGGGTCAATTGACCTCCACCTTGCCAAATTGACCCTACATAGACCTTCCTAACCCTTAAGAGAGACCAATAGGTCACTACCCACCCATTGGGGTCAACCCAAATGGTCAAATTGACCAAAGTCAACTCTAGCCCTATTTTGGTCAAACCAACATCTTTTGGATTAATTGGCCCAATTGGGGCACCACCATGACTCAACCAACTTTGAGTGGTGTAAAGGGACTCAAGACACACCACTTGGACCAGTCAACCCATCAGTTGACCAAGTCAACACTTGGTCAACCTTGCCCAAAAAGAGGGGAAAAGGCTAACTCAAGCCCAATCCACTTGGGCTAGGCCTAATTGGAGTAGCCCATTAGCTTAGGAGGCTGCTAATTACCAGGAGTTACCACTCAATTTCTGGAAATGATGAGTAGGAAAGAGAAAGTGCAATTTCCCCCTTAATGAAGAGAGAGAAAGAGGAAAAAAGAAGGAAAGTTAATGGTGGGAGGCCATGGGTCACTCCATTCATCTCCCCAAGCCCCTCCATTCATCTTCCATGATGCTTGGGAGGAGTTTCCCCATAAATTCAAGCCAGCCACCATCAATGGACGAGCCCAACCATCATGGCTGAAATATATTCTCCTCAAATCCCCCCTATACAGCCCCCTATTCTCAAATCTAACTCCACCATTTGCTTCAAAAGGTGGATGGCAGTCGAAATCATATATTGGATCGAAGGTTTTGGTGGAGAATGGAGAGATCGGGCAAGCTCGTCGGAGAAGGGAAAAGCCATGGCCGAACACTGTCGCCATCGTCGTCGGGCTCCAAGAAGGTCTGGTTCTTCTCCTCTCCCTCTATGGATATATCTTAGATCAAAATAGGTGAGAAATCGGGCTCAATTGAGCCCGATGCAAGTGAGAAAATATGAAATTTCCATGGATTTTCTTCCCATTGGGTTCGCCGGAATCGGCCCCTCCGGCGGCCGTTCCGCCGCCCGGCGATAGCCACCACCTCAACGGAGGTGGTGGTGGTGGTGGTGGCCGGTCAGGGAGGTGGTCGGATGGCCGGGAAAATGGGCTGGAAGAGGCTACATGACGGGCTGATCTGGACCCTTGGCTGCAGGAGGAAGATGAAGGGATGCCCCACGTTTTTGCTTCAAGATCTGTGCAGATCTTTTATATTAAATGTTATGTATTGTGTTTTTCAATCCCTTTACTGGCAGCACTTAGAATTAATTATTAAAAATACTTAGGCCCCTCTACAGAAAAAGTGGTCAACACCAAAGTTTTAGCCCTTGGAGTCTACTTTATTTTAAAATTTATTTCACCCCAAAAGAAGTTCTGTAGCTCCCTGTAGGTCCATTTTGGTGGGGCTGGTCCCTAGTGTAGGACAGACACCATTTCATGAATAACGTTTGATTGGGAAATGATATGGACATGAGATTTGAAACATAGCCTACTTATACCTACACACACATCATATCCAAATATGGGAATTTTAGGAGAACAATTTTATAAGGTTTTTGTAATAATTTCATAAATCAAATATTAATTAATTATTAGGTCAAATGACCTCCAATGCCCTCCAAAGTTTAGTGGGTACTTATTAGGGTTATCACATGACCCTGGTAAAAATCTCAGCCCAATTGGGATTGATTTAGTTTGGAAATTGGTTAACCTAAGTTGGGTCTAATTAGGTTAAAATTAGGGCATGATGTTTATCTTGGGGTATTGTGGTCAAATCTCCTCACCATGAGATGAAACTTTGTCCACTGGTTTAGGATCACCTAAAACACCCCCATGAGTGAGTTGGGGTGGTGTGGAGGTGTATATGCCCTAGGATCCTAGATTTACCCCTTGGGGTGCATGTAGAGCTTTGTGAAGGACATGTGGTCAAAAGCTATAGAATGGTCATGAAACTTAGTGGATAAGTTTATAGGGTGTAAATAGGCCCTAGGTAATTTTATAAGAATTTTAGGAGCAATTATTCCCTTTGGATTGGGTCATAAACCCTTTAAAGAAATTTCTTATAAGAGATGATTACAGGATCAGAAGTCTTGGATGATGATGAAACTTTGGTTGTGCCCTTATAATCATGTTTTAGACCTCTGGTAATTTTTGTGAATTTTATAAAATGATTTAATCAGTACTTCTTTCACAAGGCACTTGTTTTGATTTAAACTTAAGAAAAATGTTTGAGGGTTCAAAACTCTTTGTTAAATTGTGAAAATTGGTGATAGGACCTTTCTGAACATTACGAAGCTCTGTGAATGTTTACAGAATTTTTGAAGACTTAAATCAGTAGGCTACTTCACAATTCATTTAATTTGATGTTTTCTTAAAGTATTTAATTTAGTAAGAAAATGAATTCCTTAAATCCTGAAACTTAGTCAGTAGCCTATTCTGTTGATTACAAGAGCTTGGTAATTTTCTCATAATTTTAGTGTTGACCTTTTTGGTAGTTCCTTCATAAAACTATGATTTTGGATAGATGATAAATAATTTAATTAGAGGATAATTTCTTACTGTAAAAATATGATATGCTGTTTCTGATGTTATTTAGTCACCATAGATTTATCATAATTTTTGGAAATCCATATCATAAGATTTACTTATAGTTCATGTTCATTTTCATGCTTGGCAGATGTTTGGAGAAATTAAAATAAATATTAATTAATTAGGGAAAAATATGATTCTCTGGAATTAGTCTTATGACATCATGATAGACCTCCAGTAAATAGCTTGGGTCAGTTGGGCAAATATTTGGAGTACCTCTAGTTGTGAGCTTCATATAATTCATTTGGTCTGCGTATAGTAAACTATGAAATTTGAGAATCAAAGTGGATCCTTAGGAGGGAATGAGAGGTAAGTGGTTTACCAAGTTTAGTTGAGAAGGTATGATGGTCAACAAGAAGGATTATAGATGGTAAAGGTGTGCTTGGTGAGTGAGAGGTAAGTTGCACTCGGGGTCGACGAAAGATCGTCTTGGAAAGTCATAAGTCACTTAAGGTTAATTCAAAAGTAATGACGAGGAGGGTATTCTTGTGGGTAGATACCAACAACACTAAGTGTCTTGAGAAAGGGAACTTTGGGGTGTCATCCCATTATTGTTCCTAGTACCGTAGCGAGCCCCTTACAGGGTAATCCTCAGGAAGTCCAAGATTAACCATAAATTGTAGGGATAAGATGATGCACAAGATGAACTTTATAACGCACACACGCACATCCCGTAGTTACGGGAGGTTAGTTGGTTTGGTTTTACGAGCGGTAGGCTCGGTGGTTGTAGCAGTATATTAATTAGTCTGGTGAGCTTGTGACTCAGTAAGGTTTGTTGTTACGGACGGGTTGGTCCAGCGAGCCGGTGGCTCGGAAGGTTATGGTCACGGGCAGGTTAGCCCGGGGAGCTTATGGCTCGGAGATAGATAGTAGAACATGTTGCATGTGCACGAAGGTGGTGGGTCTTCGATATTGGACGATCGTTCACACCGACGTCAATACGTTGACTCGGCAAGTGTGGAATTTGCACTTAGCCTTGAAAGTCTGGTGGTCCAGCCAGTAAGAGTACGCATGTAATACCTCCCCTGTAATGACCATATAATATGGGTCCGGCCGGGACCCCACATCGTATAACCGTCACAGCTTTAGTATTAAAAGATGATATTAACTACCCAATCTCAAAACTCAGAAAACACAACGGAAACAAACTAAAACCACAGAGATTGTCCACAGTACATAGGAGTCCAACTGGCCTTAAGGCCTTACAAAACCAAAGTCCAAAACACCCAACATTCAACACAAAGAGACATCCTAACAAAAGTGGGAATAATAGTTTTCCCTAAACTACCTCGACATGCAAGCCGGTTACAACAAAATACGAAGAAAGTAATGCAGGAAAACAAACTAAGCACTTCATGAGGCTTTAGGCCTTTTTGGACGGCGAGCTGGGTCTAGCCTGCGATCCTTGCCCTGCATCCAAATCACAAAGAGCGGTAAACGAGGGTCAGCTATGGCTGACCACAAACGGTGTAACAACATCCCTCCTCCCGGCCGTCCTAGCGGACCCCGGGGAACTACTTCACCCTGCAAGTCAGCACTTCGTATGCAAATGTACATAAAGAAAAGCAACATGAATACAGGCATGAGTGTCACAAACATCATAAACGTTTCTATGTTGAGCAGATAATAAAAGGGGCCTACCAATGCAAAGTGAATGCAAACCTGGGTTTCACCTAAGGCACCCTAAGGCGTATGAATCTAACACTTCATCATACATCATCATCACATCACAAACACAAGGGTACTCATCATTTCCCCGCGAGGGCATCGTAGCCCAAGGCCAAGAGCTCTCGCTGAGACCCACCTCGCCTGGCCCACCGTGCCATCGGGCTTGTCTAACAGCTCACATGCTCAGGCCGCTAACAATACACATAACCGATGCTAAGAATTCTGGCTTAAGCAAAACGTCCCAAGGCCCTGGACTTACACTCGGGACAACGTCCACCGACTGCCTCGCCTGGCGACCGTTACCGGACTCATCCGTAGCACAGACATTCTCGTCAGTCAACACCAAAGGGACTAATCTTGCCGGGACACTCTCCTCACGTGAATCTCAGTCTTCACGGGATAGCCAGCCGACCACAAAGACCAATCGCGCCTTCGCACAACCCTAGGCTTCACAAAACCCATATTCCGCACATTATTTCCCCGCCCAAAACCCGACATTCGTTACCACACAAAGCTACAAGGGCATCACAACGACGAGTTCGCCGTAATCGGATTTCTAACAAAATCCCTAAAATGCGCGTCAATCAACATCACCGAATCGGACCAACGGTCGCAAATCCGGCTTCACCCATAATGCCTAATCCGCTAAGGGAGCGGATCTCTAGTGCAAATCATGTCGGGGACGGACTCAATCAACCCGATGGTTCCTTTTGAACCATGGCGACCCGGATCCCTCTCACTCGACGGATCCGGTGCCAAAAATGCAGAAAATAAAGGGATGCCATGCACGCATCCTAAAGACCAGGAGGAGAAATGTCGTTACCTTTTGAGATCTCCTCCTAGCCATGAGAAACATGTAAACAATCGGAGGAGAGGAAGCTCCTCGACGCCCCTACGTGTTGCCGGTCTCGGATCGGCGAACGGAGATCCGAAGCTCGAACAATGGCGGATTCTCCTTCTTCTTCCTCCTTGCCCCCTTCTCCTTTCTCCAACCTAAGAGAGAGAAAACCCTTGAAAATATGAGGGATTATCCCCTCTCCAAAGCCCTAATGCCCCCAAGCGAACCATCACAGCCGTTGGATCAAATCCCAAAGTTTTTGAATGGTCGGATCATCTTCTCTGCACGTTTTCGCAGAGCAGAATAAACAGGGCGCACGAGCAGCGGCGCACGGTCAGTGGCCGTGTGCGAAGAACTTCCCCTGATCGTGCGCACTGCCCGAGACAGAACTCCGATTTTATTGCGAATTAACGCACGATCATTGGCGCACGACCACTGGTCGTGCGGGAAGAGGCCAATGAACGTGCGCGAAGAACTGCTATGGAATTTTTAGCCTATCCCGAGCGCAGCACTACCACTCCGCCTACCTCGCTGACCTACGATTTTTGGGGCGTTATAACTCCACCCCCCTTAAACGAATTTCGTCCTCGAAATTTCAGAATTGAAACAGGAAATTCATAATACATACCTGGTGCAAAAAGTTCCGGGAAATCCTCCAGCATCACTTGCTCACGCTCCCAAGAGAATTCGTCTCGCCCGCAGTTGTCCCATCGCACCTTTACAAGCTTGAATTCCTTGTTACGCAACTACCGGACTTCCGAATCCTCCACGCAAACCGGGCGAACCCTCGTCCCCAAATCCTCCATCACCGGCACCGCCGCTGCTTCGACCATGGCGCTTGGCTCCACCAAAGCTTTCCTCAGCACCGAGACATGGAAAACATCATGTAATCCACTCAGCTCTGCGGACAACGCCAAACGATAGGCTGCTTCACCTATACGTTCTGTAACCTCGAACGGACCAAAATACCGCGGACTCAACTTCTTGAGTCGCCGCACTCGCGAAACACCCTTGAACGGCTTGATCTTCAAGTAGACCATGTCGCCCACTGCAAACTCCACATTTCTGTGGCGCGCATTAAAATACTTCGCTTGTCGATTCTGAGCAACCTTCATGCGCTCCTGAATCGTCCACACAATCTCGCAAGCATCTTCCACCACTTGCTTTCCCAAAAGCTTAGTGTCTCCCACCTCTGCCCAAGACATCGGCGTTCGACACTTCCCTCCATACAAAGCTTCGTATGGCGCCGTCTTGATACTCGCCTGGAAACTATTATTATTGGCGAACTCCACCATGAAAAGGTGGTCTTCCCAACCTTTACAAAAGTCGAGAGCACACATCCTCAACATGTCCTCCAACGTACGGTTCGTTCGCTCCGTCTGACCATCAGTCTGCGGATGGAACGCGGTACTAAACTTGAGCTTTGTGACTAAACTTTTCTGCACTAATCTCCAGTCCTTCGAAGTGAACCGCCCATCGCGATCACTAACGATGCTCTTCGGAATCCCGTGCAACCGCACAATGTTTCGAACTTAAAGCTCCACGAGCTTCTCCATGCCATCGCCCTTCTGATTCGGAATGAAGTGAGCCACCTTCGTAAGGCGATCCACTATCACCCAAATCGCATCGTTACCCTACTGCGATCGAGGCAAACCATGCACAAAATCCATAGAGATGTCATCGAACTTCCATTCGGGGATGGGGAGAGGCTTCAAGAACCCACCGGGCCTTTGGCACTCTGCCTTCACTAAGGCACAAGTCTGACATCGGCTCACGTACTCGGCTACATCCCGCTTCATCCCAGGCCACCAAAAAGATTTCTTCAAATCCGCGTACATCTTTGTACTTCCTGGATGAATGGAGTACTTCGTAAAGTGAGCCTCAAACATCAACTCCTCGCGAAGCTTGCAAAAGCGCGGAACACAAACCCTTCCTTCTCTTTTTAAAATCCCACCAACCATCTCCAAAGCAGTGCCTTCGCTTTGCTGAGCCTCCAACACCAACTGTTGGCACTCCTCGTCCGCACTAGTCGCCTCTCGGATTCGATCCGTTATATCACATTTCAATTCAATCCAGTTCAAACGAGCCACGTTAGACTCACCTCTAGCCACACAAGAAATGTCAAGAGACTCCAAGTCTCGAATCAAACGCTCGTCATGCGCCTCCATCCAATTACCTTGCCCGGAGTACTTCCTACTCAAGGCATCCGCCACCACGTTGGCTTTACCCGGCGTATACTGAATCTCCACGTCGTAGTCCCCAAGGAACTCGACCCACCTACGCTGCCGCATATTCAGATCCTTTTGGTCTAGGAGATACCTCAGGCTTTTGTGATCCGTGAAGATCTCCACCTTCGCACCATAAACGTAGTGCCTCCACAATTTTAGCGCAAAGATTACCGCCGCCAACTCCAGATCATGGACGGGATAATTCCTCTCATGAGTCTTTAACTGCCTTGACCCATAAGCGATCACCTTGCCGTGCTGCACCAGCACACAACCCAACCCGCAACCTGACGAGTCGCTGAAAATCTGAAATCCTTTCGTCCCACTAGGAAGACTAAGGATTGGTGCAGACATCAACCTTTCCTTCAAATTCTGGAATGCACGGGCACACTCCGGTGTCCATACGAACCTTTGGTCCTTGCGAGTGAGAGTGGTGAGGGGCAACGCCATCCGCGAAAAGTTCTCCATGAACCTTCTGTAATAACCGGCTAGTCCAAGGAAGCTCCGAACTTCTTCCACGGTTCTCAATACAGGCCAATCCCTAATGGCTTCAATCTTCGCTGGATCTACCGCCACCCCATCTCCACTGATCACGTGACCCAAGAATGCCACCTTCTCGATCCAAAATTCACACTTCGAGAACTTAGCATAGAGCTGATTCTCCCTTAGATTCTGCAATACTTGTCTCAAGTGAGACTCATGCTCAGCTTCCGATTTTGAATACACCAAAATATCATCTATGAACACCACCACGAACGAATCTAAGAACGGGCGAAAAACCCTGTTCATCAAATCCATGAACACAGATGGCGCGTTCGTCAGTCCGAACGGCATCACCGAAAACTCGTAGTGGCCATACCGAGTCCCAAACGCCGTCTTGGCAACGTCCTCTTCTCGAATCTTCAACTGGTAGTACCCCGATTTCAAATCCAACTTGGAGTACACCACCGACCCCACTAACTGGTCGAACAAATCATTGATTCGGGGAATCGGATATTTATTCTTGACGGTCAACTTATTTAGCTCACGGTAGTCAATGCACAACCGCATACTTCCGTCCTTTTTCTTCACAAACAATACCTGCGCGCTCCACGGCGAAGAGCTGGGCCTAATATACCCTTGCTCTAACAACTCTTGCAACTGAACCTTTAGCTCGGCCAGTTCCTTCGGTGCCATCCTAAACGGATGACGCGACACCGGCCTCGCACCCGGTACCAACTCTATCGAGAAATCGATTTCACGCTGAGGAGGTGCTCCCGGAAGCTCCCCGGGGAATACATCCTCAAATTCTTCCACCACCGAAACTTCTCCAATAACCAACTTTGTGATGCGAGTCTCCAACAAAGCTAAAAATGCCTCGCCTCCTTGGTTTACCGCACGCCTCATTTGCACAGCGGAAATCAGGGAGCAAGCCACTCCGCTTAGGCCTTCGAACTTGACCTCTGCTCTACCTTCACCTCTCAGGGTTACCACCTTCAACTGGCAGTTGATACTAGCTCGCTGCGCTGCAAGCCAGTCCATCCCCAAGATAACGTCGAATTCAGCTAGTGGCAGAATCGCTGCTACCAACACGAAATCACAATTACCAATTTGCAACACAATGCGTCCTTTCGTCATGGTAGTCATGAAAGACCCATTCGTCATACGCACGCTCAGCTCCACCTCTGCCTCTACGGACTCAGCACCAATCTTCCGGATAAAACTTTCCGCAAGAAAAGAGTGTGACGCTCCCGTGTCGAACAACACTCGAGAGGGGTAGCCCGAAACTACACGAAACATAACCACATGCAAAACAAACATGAAAGGCCGCAACCTACATTATAGTAACAAATGAAAACTTAAACTTTTCATACCTGTCACCACGTCGGGTTGACGTATCGCTTCCTGTTGCCCAAGATTATAGGATCTAGGCTGCACTGGAGGGAACCGCGAAGCACTCGACTCCGCCGCTTTCCCCCTCTCTGCAACACTGGGACCAGAATGCACCGATTGTTCCTGCCTCGGCTCTGGCTCAGCTCTGCCCTCGGTACAAAACCGACTTATGTGACCCACCTTGCCACACTTGTAACAAGTCAGCGGACCTTTGAAGCGAAAATCTCCCGAAGGTGCGCCACTTCTCTCCCCAGGCCTACTAGGACGGGGCTTCTTCTTCCATCGGTTGCCCTCGGACTTCCACTGAGACTGGGACTGAGAAGGCTTTCCTTCTCCCTGCTTTGCCGCAAAACCCTTTCGTCGTTGGGTTCGCTCCATGTCGCTCTCCAGTGTGCGAGCGGCTTCGACCAATTCATTAAATCCCGCATTCTTCAAGGCTATGAGTGGCTGCATTAAATTTTCCCTCAACCCTTGATAGAAGAGATTATCCCTCTCTTCATCATCTGCCATAGTCGTTCCCGCATAACGACCCAACCGAGTGAACTCTTGCAGATATTTATCCATTGTCTTCTCACGCTGCACCAAATGCAAAAACTGCCGCTGCAGTGCTAACCTTGTCGAGGCCGGAATATAACGCTTGAGGAAAGCGTTCCCGAACTCCTTCATGGACGGAACACACCCAACAAAATGGCGACCGTTATGGTTCGCCCACCACAACTTCGCATCGCCCTCTAACATGAAACTCGCATAGTGAGACTACCTCTCCTCTGGGGTCTCAGCTGCCATCAAGAGTTCCTGGATCCTCGAAAGCCAATCTACGGCATCCGTTGGAGTGCCCACTCCCTTAAATGTCGGAGGGTGGAAACTCAAGAAGTACTTCATGAATCGATCACCCATCGGAATAGCTCTCTACGTTAAAGGCTCTGCTTGCCTCACTTCGACATCCGGTGTAGCCGGCGTAGCCGCCGGAGTAACAGGAGTTGCAACTTGCACCACCGGTGTAGGAACCCGTGGCATCGCTCCAGCATGAGCCGCTACCATTGCTTCCGCTAGCATGCGACAGAAATCAGCCGGGGGCATTCCCACATTCATGAGGCCCAGAGCAGTAGCACTGCTTCCCGAAGGCTCCTCTTTGTTGGACATGAGTGTCACATCCCTTTGTTAGATAATAACAAATCACATATTTTATTTGATATTGCTTGTAGTGTGTTTATAGTGTGCAGGAACTATAGGTGCAATACTCCACAGGTAGAAAGCAGCTTGGAACAAACTTTTGAAAGGAGCAGCACTACCGCCGGCGCTATCACTAGCGCCAGCGCTACCGCTACCGCCAGCACTACCGCCAGGCGCTATCTCGAATTCGTGCACGCGACGGTTTCGCAACCGCTACTGCTACCGCTACCGCCAGCGATATCTCCCGCTACCGCCAGCGCTATCGCTACCGCCAGGCGCTATCTCTAGTTCGTGCACAGCGCCACGCCGCCGACGGTTGCGCAACTGCTCTACACGAACGATACCACCGACGCTATCCACTACCGCAGGTGCTAGCTCCAAGGTCTATAAATTGAAGTGTTCTCTCTCATTTTGGTCAGACCTTCCTAAGATATTACTTGTGCCCATACTCTCGTGCTGCTACTCTGCCAAAACATCATCTCCCACTCAAAGCCAAAGAAGAAATTCTGGAGAAGGAAGCCATCACGCTGCATCCGAAGAACGATCGCTTCGACCTCGCTTGTGCTTCAGCGATCTTCCATCCTCATCTCTAGAAATCTCAAGAGGGAGTTTGCTTGTTATTTACTTCATTTCTTTATTTGTATCTTGTAGTGAAATCGCCTTTGTTTTTGGCGACTAGGTCCTTGCGCGGCTTAGGGGGAATTCGCCGTGTGAGTTGGCGACTAGGTCTAGGGGATTAGATCTAGGGGGTGCTTGAGGCCATATCCGGGGAAGGATTGGCTAGAGCGGCTTGAGGCCTTATCCGGGGAAGGATAGGCTAAAGTCAACCGGTTTGTGGGGATACAAGTCGGTATAGAAAAGGAAAAGAAATCTACATTTGCACGCCTCTGATTTCTAGCGATATAGAAATCAAAATTTTATGTAAACACTTTTTCATTTAATATAATCATGTCTCTTTTGTGTTTACTTTGATTTCTATCATTTGGCGTAATCTCTATTATTTTGTGTTCTAAGTTTTCAATTCCTAATCTAAATTGTTTATTTCTATTTTGTCATCATTATATCCTATTAATCAAAACAACTTAGTAATTTTCTTAAAATTTATAAAAAGAATTTTATTCCCTTATTCACCCCCCCCCCTCTAAGGGCGCCGTAAGATCCAACAAGTGGTATCAAAGGCAGGTTATTCCAAACGGTTTAAAAACCAGGAATAATGGCGTCTTATGATCTCGCTTTTTCCGAGGGTCAGGGAATTAGTAGACCTCCACTATTTACTGGGTCAGATTATAATTATTGGAAAAATAGGATGCGTTGTTTTCTAATGACCCTAGATATTGAGGTTTGGAACATGGTAGAAGAAGAATCCACTCCTCCTACATTTGTAGTTGGGGAGATAACTTTAGATAAACCCAAAGATAAATGGGATGATCGGGATAAACACAAATGTAAAAATAACGCAATAGCCATGAATGCTCTATTTTGTGCGTTAGATAGAAATGAATTTAATAGAATTTCTGCTTGTACTACTGCATATGAAATTTGGAATCATTTGGAAGTTGCTCATGAAGGTACATCGCAGGTTAAAGATTCCAAGCTTTTCCAACTGGAGTCGGAATATGAAAAATTCCGAATGGATGAAAGCGAAGATGTTGATGGTATGTACACGCGCTTCACCAAGATCGTCAATGCCTCAAAAGCTCTTGGAAAGACCTTCTCTAATGGCGACTTGGTCCGTAAGATTCTTCGTTCTCTTCCTCCAAAATTCAACCCGAAGGTGACGGCTATTTCGGAGTCGCACAACTTAAGTACGCTCCAAGTTGAGAGCCTCATTGGGAATCTCAAAACCCATGAGGTAGAACTCAAAATCCAACATGATGAATACAACAAGGAGCCAAAGAAGAAGGCGTTGGCATTAAAATCAAAGAAGGAGTGCCAAGAGGATGAGGATGAAGATGAAGAGAGTCTTTTGGTAAAGAACTTCCGAAAGTTCATGCGCAATCCGGAAAGGAGAAACACCTTTCGAAAATATTTCCAAAAGGGTGAAAGATGGAAAGGGTCATCTTCAAAGAAGGAAAAAGAGAGCGACAATGAAGAAGAGAGACCTCCACCGGAATGCTATCATTGTAGGAAGACGGGGCACATTCGGAGCCAGTGCCCAAAGTTCTTGAAGGAGAAGAAAGAAAAACGGCACAAAGGGAAGGAGAAGAAGAAAGTACTAAAAGCTAGAACATGGGATGACTCTTCCTCCTCCTCCTCCGAAGAATCAAGTGGGTCTTCATCAAGCGATGATGAGGAAGCAAACATGTGCCTCATGGGACATGAAAACGACGGCGACGACACCAGTGTTCCTAGTGACACTGAGGTAACTCCTCCCACTTATAAGTACGGTAATAAAATATGCATGAATAACAGGTTTATAGCATGATAGATTTGAAAGAAATAATGTATACTCTTCCTATATGAGATACTCCCCCTACATAAGTGTTCTCTTATAATTTACTCCCCCTAAATATCTATTTTACTATATTTCTCAATTTATTCTCCCCCTCTTGTTATTAGCAAAAGTGGGTAGGGATGAGTGTATATCTATTAAGATTGATTAGGGATAACTTATTGGAAGGATAGTCATGATCGAGCAAAGAATAAAGTATGCACCTCCTATATAATTACTTCACCAACATAGATGCTTCCTATGAAATTTTTAATGTACTCCCCCTAAAAAATAGATTTATGCAATTTATGCTCCCCTTTTAGTAGTATTAAAAGAAGGTTTAGGTGAGTGTATGCAATAAGAATTTATATATTCTATGTAGAGAATATAAATCGGATGGAATATAAAGTTTGTTAAATACTACTAGCTGAAAAAAAACAAGCATGATAGAGCATAAACTAGTAAGCAACACAACAGAACTTATAAAGTAACCACCTTAGCTCGGAAGTGAACCAAGCGAGCAAATAGTCAATGAGTGAATTAGTAAGTGACACAAGGAATTTTAACGTGGAAAACCCAGAAAGGGTGAAAAACCAAGCGGATGGAGCTGTGCCGGCCAACTTTCACTATCTTCTGGGGGGTTACAATTAGGGATTGAGAACTCAAGTGCGACAGGCCACTGCTTGTTATAATGGTAGAGGGAGAGAGAGAAAACTCTGAGGGTGAAAGGCCACCTCTCAGAAAACTAAGTACTTTTTCTTCAGAGAACGGCAGTGAGAACAAAAGTGAGAAGACCGAGTCGCCTTCTGCAACCTTCGAAGACTCGAAGGAGATCTTCGAGAGCCAAAGGAGATCTTCAAGCGCCGAAGGAGAATTCCAGAGAAATCTTTGAAGGAGCTCACTCGGGCGTAGAAGGCAAGGTATCTTGAAATGAAGGATCTGGGCTCCTTTTATAGCTTTGGCCGGGGTCAGCTCAGTAATTTCTCCATCGTAACCACCATAACCACCTGGCGGGCGAATCACGCTGGTCAATTTGGAGCACACAGATTTCCATTTTTCGTAAATGTCCATTTCACCTTTCGGGCGAGCCGGGTAGTTCAGGCAGCTTCATTGAAGGTGATGAAGGAGATGAACGAGACCTGCAACCTGAGAAATTAGGAAATGTTAACTACACACATGTCTGGAACATGGAAACATTCTGAGCACGGAAGGAAGTGTTCTGAGCGTTGATGAGTCCCATTTATATATACATTTTTGGACTCATTTGGGCTGGTATTCTAGTCTATGCACCATATTTTAGGCACGTTTTCATTCATATGTACAATTCCATTCTATGTGCACTTTTTAGCCCATTCCGGTGTGCAATTGCGCTCCTTGTTGTTGGGGGTAAGCACATGGTGCTCCCCTTCTCTTCTTCTATGTTTTTTTGATGCTGGACGTGTATTCCCAGCCATTGTATCTTGTATGCAGGTGACCGGATCGTCCCATTTTCCCCAGAAGTAATGTCTGTGCATATCGCACGGTCGTGCGTTTCCTTGGCGCACGGTCGGGCGCGGTCGTGCGTCTGTGTCTGGGCTGAAAATAGAGCGTCGGAGGTTAATCGTGCGTTTTGACGCACGGGCGGATTCGCCTGTGCGTGAGCAAAACACACGGTCGATCTGTGTCTTCCTGATTTCAGAGCTTCAGAGTTTACCCTTGCATTTGAACGCACGGGCGACATTGGTCGTGCGTGAGCAATTCGCACGGGCGGCGCAACGTCTTCCCCAAGCCACATTTTACGAGCTAATAACGCACGGTCTGTGCACGGTCGTGCGTTCGACCGTGCGTGACCATTTTTCTGTCTGTTTAGTATTAAATGCAGGAATCGAGGCAGTCAAAGGGGAGGACGATTGGAGACGGATTGGAGCGTTCAGAGAGCGGGAAATTAGTTCCTTCCCGCTGCTCTTGAGGGTTGAAGGCTTCCCCTTCATCTCCACCACCATAGAGGCCATTTTCGGTGATTTCCACCTCCATCCATCCATCTGGGAGCACTAGGAAGCTTTCTCCACCATTAGCTCAGGCATTCCTCGTCGAGGGACCAGAGAAGCGTTGAAGATCGTAGGAGCGGTGACAGGCTCCTTCGAGTTAGCTCACCATCTGAGGGCTGAGCCCGGAGAGAGCCCGACAACCTCTCCTTCCGGCCGAGAACCCAAGATGTGGTGACTTCTTCATAGTGGTCCTCTCTAACCTTTGATGCTTGATGGCGCAAATCTTAGCACACCGCTATAGGCGGTAGTAAGACTGCGGCACAAAACGGCAGTGTACCGATCGTTCAAGTAATATAAAACGAGGAGTAAATCCCCAAGTATCGATCTCGGAAGGAACACAGTAAGGTGGAGTTAACTATTGAGGAAGGACTTGAGATCGAAGTCCTTAAGGTCGGATGGATTGCGGGAGGCTTGGTTTGGATTGCGGAAAACAAAATAAAATAGCTACGACTACTCCTATGCAAGCCTTGAGCGCACTGCTTCGCCAGGAGGGATGGAAGACTACACGGGCCGCAATGCACCGAATCGCTAGGAGGATGGACAAGTAGGCTAGCGGATGGGGTGGAGAGAGCAGCGGAATGAGGGTCGCAAGCACCTCTTCGCAAAGCACACCACTAACAATTGTTAGGGCGGCACAACACAACAAATAATCCACACCACAAGGCACACCTCAAATGAAAATATAACAAGATTACTCAATCACATAGACATGATTTCATACTAATGTTAACAAATAAAAGTATACTTCATCAAACATATAAGAAATCCAACTAAACTATCAACTACAAGAGGAGACGAGTGTGCGAAATCGACCGACTCCGAAGTCTTGCTGAGGATTCAAGGAAGGAATCGCCGGGTTGTCAATCCGCGTCCAAGCTCGGTCCTCAACTGCGTCCGGGGTAGAGAAGGTTGTCACTACCTTCCAATGGACCCGTCTTCTTCGTGTCATGAACCGGAGGAATGATCACAAACTGCTCCAATCTTGAAGAAGAAGGCTAGGTTGACTCCCTTCTTGAAGCCCAAGGATGAAGGAGGAGGCCAAGAGGAAGCTTCGGCTCAAGAATGGCGTGAAGAACAAGCCCGGAGCACCTCCCGATGGTGGGCGGCGATGGAGGGGCGAAATCGGGCGGAACGGCGGAGCTGGGAGAACGAAAGATCGGAGGATCCGACCTAATTCGCGAGCAGGACTATTTATAGGCGCTGGAATAAACAGTGCGCACGGTCATTGGCGCACGACCAATCATCGTGCGCGCTGGAATCCTGTGATAGTGCGCCTGCCTGGGTGGAGCCTGCAATGTAAGAAATTTATAAAATACCATTTTCGCACGACCAGTGGCGCATGATCGGTGGTCGTGGGCACTATCGTAGGTGGTCGTGCGCACTGGTCGAAACAGAACTCATAAAATTGATGTTAAGTGCGCACGAACAGCGGCGCACGATCGGTGGTCGTGCGCAATATCGTTGGTGGTCGTGCGCACTGTCCGAGACAGAACTAAAAAAATAGGGTTAAGTGCACACGATCAGCGGCGCACGACCAGTGGTCGTGCGCAATAGAAACAGCGATCGTGCGCAGTGTTCCTGTACAAAATTGTACCGGGAACATCTGCACGACTCCTGTTCCAGCACAACCACGAATCCAGCCACTGAAAGTGGCTCTTAACAATGCATGAAAACTACTAAAGAAGAAGAACATGAAATAACACCAAAAACGGGCCTAGAGGTGCACTTAGCATGGATTATCAAATATGAGTGAAAACATGTCTAAAGTGAAGTGCAAAGACTAGAAAATCGGCCCAGATGAGTCCATAAATGTGTATATATTTGGGACTCATCACCCCCCCAGACTTAACTGTTTGCGCATCCCGAGCAAACCATCTCTCGTGGACAGGAAAAACATAAGCTGATGAAGAAATTACCAAGCGGAGTACCATGCGAAGTCGCATGCTCATGTGCGTAGAAGTACAGTAGACAAAATTTCTAATTATACATATTAGTTTATACTTTTCTTAGGGGCGTATTTATATATTACATTTACTCAAAAAGTGAATCACGGTGAATCATAAGGTCGTACCTAGGAAGAAAGTAAACTGAACGTCGAGGCGAGCATTGCCAAAGATCAGGGTTCGGGACAACTCCATTGAAATCCATCAATGTCGGTGACCATAAGCTTGCCCGTTCGCACTCTCTCCACGACACTGGTTTGACTCAAATGCGTGAATCAATAGGACTTAAGGTTTTAGATGAGGCTTGGGTTTAGGTGAGGTAAACAAATATAAACATGAAGGCTTGGAACACAAAAACCCAAATGAGCAAATGCATAACACTATCCAAGTAGCCATAAAACACGCGGATGCACCACACCCCCAGACTTAGACTTAGACGCATGGGTGTGTGCACCGCCTACTCCCAAATATAAATCTCAAACAGATTTTTTCAATTAAACTTTTCATTCTTCTTTTTCTTTTCAAATCTTTTTCTTCTTTTCTTTTTCTTTCTTTAGCAATTTCAGCAAATTTTTCAAAGATGCACATCCACATTTTCACATTGTACTTCCACAATCAACACCACCAATTTAAAATTTAAACAAAATGCTTGCATTTTGGGTGTGCGACTAGGATTGGAGTTTAGGCTTTGGTGAACAATAGTGGAGCTGAACCAAAAGAGTGGGGTAGGCACAACTGGGCTAGCGAGGAAAAGATGACAGGAATGGCACAAAGGCTCAACCGGGCCAAAATGATGGCCTATATCACATTCACGCAATTGACTAACCGTATACCCATGCTTCAAGAATCGCTTGGGGCAAGTTCTAGCCACCGCGAAAGATAATCCTTTCTCCCGACTCGGGCAATACGAGGCTAATGAACGTCTACACACATCCCTATGCTACCGTTTGTTCACACCGGATTCACCAATTTTTGAGTGTAGTAAACAATATTTACGCTAATAGAAAAAAATATAAACTAAAAGCATAAAAAGAAATTGAATCTACACGAATTTCTAAACGAGACATGAGCACTCGACTAGGAGCACTACAGGAGTCAACATCTTACTCCGCCTCATAATCCTAAGCCAGCACAGTGATTTTCCAAATCACACGAAAAGAAATGAGTTCGGCTCAAGACATGCCAACAGCTAAGTGCGCGCTCATGTGGGTGTTGTGGTGTGCAATGCAATTGAACATAACTAAATATCTGAAATTAAAATACTTCTAGTATGCAAATGAGATGTGCATGTGCAGTGGGTAACTTATAGCGGCTCTCCCCCAGACTAAATCTAAGCAATAGACATAAATGATGTAACCATGAAAATTGAAAATGAAGTCTAGGGAAAGAGATTACCCAATGCTCAGAAGTGAGCATACCAGAAGACGCGTGTAAGCTAAAATGAGCCGCAGCATCCGCCCTCCAGAAAAGATACCTGCAGGGGTCAGCTCCGCAAAAACAAAAGAAAAGAGAAACGCTGAAATAAAATAAACTAACTACACAGGATTAGATAAATTAAAAAAATGCAAGAAAAAGAAGATAACTACTGGGGTTATTTTCATCCCAGCACGACTTATTTAAAAACATGAAGGTTCTAGCTAATGGGCCAATGAAAAAGAAAATGCACAGGTAACTGCTCCATTATCCGTTTCGGTAGCTGGTACCGATACGGAGATAAGGCAGTCACCCCTCTACCTAAATAATAATACCTACTTGACACAGGTAGAGGGAAAAGAAAGTAAGATGAGGAGGAGGCCTGGTCCTCACTCATCTCACCAAAACTATCCTTGCCCAGCAAGGTATCATCTCCAGGGAGGTGGCGGGAGGAAAAGGCAATGAGTGGAGCTTCCTCTAAGGAGGGGGAATCAGCCTCCTCACATAAGAGGATGCTCTCATCATTGACTTGGGCAATATGCACCAAATCCTCCTGGGGTACCTGTGAAGACTCAACCTGCACAGGCTCGGATGAAGAGGGGGGATCGAGAAATAAACAAGACGAAGAACATAAATAATCAAAAATCGGGGGAGTGGTCCCGGTCTCACTCCCATCAGGTTGGGGAAGTAAAATAATGTTTGCATTGTCATCAATGCTACAAGATTCGGCGGGATCAACAGTGGCCAAGCTAGAGATTTGGACTTCCTCCACCGGTGCTGATGAAAACTCCTCTTCACCTGGAAGGTTGTCCTCCTCCATAGGAACAGGCATGACACTAAAGTCACCAGCCTCCTCTTGCGACACATCATCAACAATGTCGTCAGAGACGAGTGTAGTATGCACAACAGGGAGAGGAATAGTGCTCGGATAAAAGTCGAGCACCGATTCCTCAAAAAGAATCGAATCCACTAGGGGTGGTGGATACACTGGGAGAATAGGCTCAACAATGTCGGTGCCCAGATCATCCACACATCTGGTGACTGTGTCAACGCCATACCCTTCAAGATGTGAAGGTGGCAAAGACACAAAACCGGATGTTGAAGGTGTGCCGCCAGAGTTAGGAGTTGGGACGATCCGGATATCCGGCTCGTCATCCTCGTCCAATTGGCGAAGATACTCGGCACAGTCCTTCAAGACGTACATGATCAGTGCTCCGACAAAACCGGCACTGCCTTGCGGGCTTCTTTGGTACAGCGGGGGCTGAAGCCAAAATGAAGTATGACGGTAAAGGCTCAGCAGAGTAGCCATAAGACTTACGCGCACCATATGGAGTACCAGACGAAGTCGGTGCTCCATATGCTGGGCTATAAGAATTATGCCTACTATTCTCCGTAGGGCATTCATCACTAGAGTGGGAGGTATCTCTACACCAACGGCAACGGATATTGAGATGTGCCCACATAGTGTGAAGATAATACGATTCAAAATAAAAAGCTATTGTGCAAAATACTACACATAACAAAAATTACTAAAGCAACCTAATATAAAACAAGAAAATGGAGTAAAAAGAACAGAAATAAAATAAAAGATGCAATTTACAAATGGAAGGGCTTCTCTCTCAGACTTTCCCTCTCCAGAAAACTCACACGACTGTATTCCCCGGCAACGGCGCCAAAAACTTGATGGCGCAAATCTTAGCGCACCGCTATAGGCGGTAGTAAGACTGCGGCACGAAACGGCAGTGTACCGGTCGTTCAAGTAATATAAAACGAGGAGTAAATCCCCGAGTATCGATCTCGGAAAGAACAGAGTAAGGTGGAGTTAACTATTGAGGAAGGACTTGAGATCAAAGTCCTTAAGGTCTGATGGATTGCGGGAGGCTTGGTTTGGATTGCGGAAAACAAAATAAAATAGCTACGACTACTCCTATGCAGGCCTTGAGCGCACTGCTTCGCCAGGCGGGATGGAAGACTACACGGGCCGCAATGCACCGAATCGCTAGGCGGATGGATGAGTAGGCTAGCGGATGGGGTGGAGAAAGCGGCGGAATGAGGGTCGCAAGCACCTCTTCGCAAAGCACACCACTAACAATTGTTAGGGCGGCACAACACAACAAACAATCCACACCACAAGGCACACCTCAAATGAAAATATAACAAGATTACTCAATCACATAGACATGATTTCATACTAATGTTAACAAATAAAAGTATACTTTATCAAACATATAAGAAATCCAACTAAACTATCAACTACAAGAGGAGATGAGTGTGCGAAATCGACCGACTCCGAAGTCTTGTTGAGGATTCACGGAAGGAATCGCCGGGTTGTCAATCTGCATCCAAGCTCGGTCGTCAACTGCGTCCGGGGTAGAGAAGGTTGTCACTACCTTCCAATAGACCCGTCTTCTTCGTGTCACGAACCGGAGGAATGATCACAAGCTGCTCCAATCTTGAAGAAGAAGGCTAGGTTGACTCCCTTCTTGAAGCCCAAGGATGAAGGAGGAGGCCAAGAGGAAGCTCTGGCTCAAGAATGGCGTGAAGAACAAGCCCGGAGCACCTCCCGATGGTGGGCGGCGATGGAGGGGCGAAATCGGGCGGAACCGCGGAGCTGGGAGAACGAAAGATCGGAGGATCCGACCTAATTCGTGAGCAGGAGTATTTATAGGCGCTGGAATAAATAGTGTGCACGGTCATTGGCACACGACCAATGGTTGTGCACGCTGGAATCCTGTGATCGTGCGCCTGCCTGGGTGGAGCCTGCAATGTAAGAAATTTATAAAATGCCATGTTCGCACGACCAGTGGCGCACGACCGGTGATTGTGTGCACTATCGTAGGTGGTCGTGCGCACTGGTCAAAACAGAACTCATAAAATTGATGTTAAGTGCGCACGAACAGCGGCGCACGACCGGGGGTCGTGCGCAATATCGTTGGTGGTCATGCGCACTGTCCGAGACAGAACTCAAAAAATAAGGTTAAGTGCACACGATCAGCGGCGCACGACCAGTGGTCGTGCGCAATAGAAACAACGATCGTGCGCAGTGTTCCTGTACAGAATTGTACCAGGAACACCTGCACGACTCCTGTTCCAGCACAACCACGAATCCAGCCACTGAAAGTGGCACTTAACAATGCATGAAAACTACTAAAGAAGAAGAACATGAAATAACACCAAAAAATGGGCCTAGAGGTGCACTTAGCATGGAGTATCAAATATGAGTGAAAACATGTCTAAAGTGAAGTGCAAAGACTAGAAAATCGGCCCAGATGAGTCCATAAATGTGTATATATTTGGGACTCATCAATGCTTGTACTAGTTTATGTGTTGTATGAATGCTTGTTAAGTTAATCTTAAGGATAATTGCTTGTGTTCATGTCCAATGTTAATGTGGTGGCAAGAATAGCCCTTTTTCCTAGTGATTTTCTAAGTTTCGTTGTGTGTGAAGCCACTAGCAATTGCTAGTGGTGATTTTTAGAGAATAGGTGTGTGCGACCCTCAACCGTCATAGTTACATTCCGTCCATGCGCCTCCCGAAGCACGACATCGCGGCCGTTGCATCCATCCTGCCTTGCTAAGCGGAGTTTTGACTCGCATCTCTTTTCTGCACTAACTTAGGAAACCCAAAATCAATGCCCTTGTTTTTCCTTTGTTTGCTCGTATAACAATCGATTCACCACACGTTTCGTTCACCAGAACCTGCATTCCTTGAGAGACGATATTCGGGGAAGCTATTCCCAATTTTATTACTTGACAGCGACCGGTGCACTTGTCGAATACGCATCAAGTTCTTGGCGCCGTTGCCGGGGAATGCAGGCGTGAAACGATTTGAGTTGTGAATCCTTATTATAGGAGCAGTTGTTTTTTATTATTGTTTTTTCTTTGTGTTTTCTCTTTGTGTATGCAGAGACAAGCCGTAAGGGAAGTAGTACCCTTCGATCCTGAGATTGAATGTACTGCGCGTGCACTGAGGCATGCTGCAGTCGTGCAAGAGGCTATGGGAGATAATATGGAACCTGGAGTTGTGCCGAGAGCACCCGCTGATAGAGATGAGGTGAATCCTGGAGTACCCCATGTGGGGCAAAACCATCTAAGGGACGAGCAGGAGGTGGTCAGGCCGAGACCTAGGACCATGAGAGACTACACCACTCCTACATCTGGGAGTGTGTATACAGGATTTGGCCCTAACATCATGAACAATCAGTTTGAAATCAAGCCCGCCATCCTGAACATCATCCGTAACAACGCACAGTTCTCTGGGATGCCCAGTGAAGACCCACATCTCCACTTGGCAGAGTTCGCCGACATTTGCGGTACCTTCAGGTATGCAGGAATCACTGACGAAATAGTCAAGTTGGGACTGTGAATTTATGAATCTGTGAATTTCGTTGGAAATAAAGCTAAGGGGGCACCCTACGGAAATGTTTATAATCCGGGTGTGAGAAATCACCCCAATTTTTCATGGAATCAAAATGCTGCAGGCCAATGATGGCAACCGGGCCAGCATCAATACGATGCTCAAGCGTCCGGAAGTCAACCAAGGCCGCCTCAGCCGGGTTATAATCAAGGTGACCCAGTCCCTAAGAAAAGTAATCTGGAAGAGTTGATGGAAAAGTTTATGGAAGTCACCAACACTAATATGGTGAACCAAACCGCGTCCATGCGTAACTTGGAGATGCAAGTGGGTCAACTGGCTCAAGTGCTAACCGAGCGTGCGCAAGGGACCCTTCCCAGTAATACCGAAAAAAATCCAATTAACCAAGGGAAGAGCCTCTCCGACGCGGGAGTTGGTGAACTATGTGAGTTGGTAGTCTCATGCTCCATTAACAATATTGAAACGACAGCCCTATGTGATTCCGGTTCATCTCGCAACGTTCTCGCCTTGTAGGATGTTGCTAAACTGCAACTTAAAATGGATACGGATGAACGGAAGTCACTAGTGCTTGCTAATGGGACTGTAGTTAAGGCTGAGGGAGAAGTCAGGAATGTGGAAGTTACAATCGAGGGGACGGTATTGGTTACCGACTTCCAAGTTTTGGGACCAAGTCTGAATCAATTCATCCCCATCTTGGAAGTACCGTTCTTAAAAGAGAGCGGTGCCACCTTAGACTTTTCTAAGGGGTGTGTTGTCTTACCCTATACGGTGACACCCTCCACTTGCCCCAAGATTGTATCTGAAGCAGTAATTCACTCTCCCCTTATTTTTACTAAGGAACCATCTAGTGATGCAGAAGCCGAGAAAAGAACAGAATCGCTAGAAGGAGCAAAGAAAGAAGAGAAGTTGCAAGTTGTGATGGAAGAGGGGACGAAGGCAGAAGACAGCACTGAGACCAGAATGTTGAATGACGAGGGAGAAGGCGGAATAAAGCGCCTTATGAAAATTTGCCCAAGTCAAAGTAACAACTATAAACATTTTAAGCAGGTCCATTGGGCTAATCCGTTTGCCACGGCGGCAACAGAAGTGAAGCCACCCACCACCAAGGCGGGAAATTCTGCCAGTTATCAACGTTGGCGCTCTCCAACTGTGGAGAAGCTTAGGCAAGAAAAACTGCTGCGTGAAGCACGCTCTTTTGCCCTCCGGCGCGAGAACGAAGAGGTTAGAGGCAAGGGGGAGACATCCTACTTGGGCCCTAAAGCCTTCACCTCTCTCCCATATCGCGTAGCTGGGGAGAACCACCACAAATCAGCATACAGCTGATGCGTGATGGGTTCTCAGGGTTGTGATTATGCTGCTTCTTCGGTCTGATTTTGTGCTCTATTTTGCTTCTTTGTTGCGTTGTTTTGCTTTGTTTATTTTGGAATAATGTCTATGACTGTGAACAATGTTTAATATAGGTATTTGGTCCACCTTAAAGGACGTTAAACAAAAGAGCTTCTTGGGAGACAACCCATAGGGAACCACCCGGTTCCGTCTTTCTTTTTAATCTTTTTGTGTACTGTTATTTCAGTTTTGCTAACCTTGTTGGTGAAGCTAAGCTCTTGCGTGGTGGACGATGATGAAGGAGAAATATTTTCAAAATGGGATTACCGCACTTCTGGCATGCTCTTTTATGAGCATAGGTCAACTCTACCCCTCTCTCATTTATTGCTGAATTGTTTAATTTAGATGGTTTTAATCATGTCTGGGGGAGAGAGAGCGAGCTGTGCACGTGCACACACGTTGCATGACATGTTAGAATGTGCTGAGTTAGGATTTGTATTTTGTCGCGCACATTGCATACACTTGCACCTAGTTCACGCGCACTTGACCACGTGTGCTTATTGGGTATCGCTGCGAGGTTTTCCAGCTCGTAAGAATTGAATTGTTAGCATTTGAGTGAGGAGTAGAGAAAAATGTTGACTCGAGTAGTGCTCTAGTCAAGTGCTCCCATCATGCTTAGAAATTTAATTAGAGTAGAATTAAATTCAGAGTTATAATTTAATTATTTCTATTGTAGTAGCTGCAATTCATTTTACTTTAGTGGTGAATCCGGTGAATCCAACGGTAGCATAAGGTCGAGTGTAGCTAGACTAGTAGTAGCTTTTTACTAGGGTCAGAAGGAAGGACAACCTTTCTCGGTGGCTAAAACTTGCACTAGGCGACTCTCGACGCGATTGTGTTGAGGTACTCGTCATGAAATATGATATTGGCCATTTCTTGATCCGTTTGCGCTTTTGAAATCCTCACCTACGTAATCATCATTGCAAGCCCACTTGAGCCTACCCTTCCTCCTTGTTTAGCTCCACTAAAAATTTAACCAAAGCCATACGGCCGAACCTATTTTCGCACCAACCTTTGAGCTGAAAGAAATTTCTTTCTCGATCACATTTGGTGTCATTTTTGTTATGTATGGCAGCTTCAAATTAGCTAAGGGAGTTGTTTTATTGTGCGTACAAACGTCATTTTGTCGATGAGAGAAAAGAAAAGAAAAGAAAGAAAAGAAAAGAAAAAAAAGTGGTGCAAAAATGATACTCTCTCGGCAAATTCAATTTATTTTTGGCTTAGTATGCACCTAGTGTTCAATTGAAGTCTGGGGGTGTCGTGTAATTACTGAAAATTGTGTATTGGTGATTGTTATTCTCTTTAGTGCTGATGGCGCAAATCTCACACACCGCTATAGGCGGTAGCTCGATTGCGACACGAAACGGCAGTGTACCGATCGTTCAAGTAATATAAAATGGGAATGAATCCCCAAGTATCGATCTCTTAAGGAACACAGTAAGGTGGAGTTAACGTTCGAGGAAGGACTTGAGATTGAAGTCCTTAAGTTGGATGGAATGCGGGGGAGTTGGGTTGGCTTTTAGAAAATAAAATAAAAGCTAACAACTACTCCTATGCAATGCCGCTATGCAATGCTTCGCTTGGCGGGATGGAGACTAGGCAGGCCTTGAGCGCGCTGCGTCGCAAGGGCGGATAGACGAGTAGGCAAACGGATCGAACTATGCAGGCCTTGAGCGCGCTGCTTCGTTAGGTGGGATGGAATACGGGCCGCTATGCCACGCTTCGGTAGGCGGGTGGACGAGAAGGCTAGCGGATCGAACTATGCAGGCCTTGAGCGCGCTGCTTCGTTAGGCGGGATGGAATACGGGCCGCGATGCCACGCTTCGGTAGGCGGATGGGCGAGTAGGCTAGCGGAATGAGGGTCGCAAGCACCTCTTCGACAAGCACGCCACTAGCAATTTCTAGTGCGGCACAACACAACAACAAACCACACCACGGCACACCTCAAAATAATAAGCAAGAATACCCAAATCACATAGATAATCAAGTATAAATGCTAATAATCAAAACACACTTCATCATAATGTTAGATCTAGCTACAAATACATCAATAAGAGAAGAATAAGGCAAGAAATCGACCGAATCCGAAGGCTCGTTGAAGATTCACGGTTGGAATCGCCGGGTTGTCAATCCGCGTCCAAGCTCGGTCCACAACTACGTCCGGGGTAGAGAGAGCTGTCACGACTCTCCAATGGACCCGTCTTCTTCGTGTCACGATCCGGTAGAGGTTGCAAACTTCCTCTTGCTCGATGGAGATGGCGGCTAGGTCTTCCTTTGGAGCTCTTGGATGAAGGAGGAGGCCGAGAGGAAACTCCGGCGAAGATTTGGCGTTGAAAGCTTGCCCGGAGATCCTCCCTAAGGTGGGCGACGATGGAGGGGCGAAGTCGGACCAAACCAGGCGGAAAACGGCGGAAGAAAGCGGGGGATGTGACCTAAATCGCGAGCAGCGGATTTATAGGCGCTGGAATTAAACAGTGCGCACGGTCAGTGGCGCACGACCAGTGGTCGTGCGCACTAGAATCCTGTGATCGTGCGCTCTGCCTGGACGGAACCTGCAAAGACAGAAATTATAAAATAACATGTTCGCACGACCAGTGGCGCACGACCGGTGGTCGTGCGCACTATCGTAGGTGGTCGTGCGCACTATCGTAGATGGTCGTGCGCACTGCACCAAACAGAACTCATGAAAAAGTGTTAAGTGCACACGATCAGTGGCGCACGACCAGTGGTCGTGCGCAATAGAACCAGTGATCGTGCGCAGTGTTCCTGTGCAGAATTGCACCGGAAGCACCTGCACGACTCCTGTTCTAGCGTACAACCACTAATCCAGCTACTGAAAGTGGCACCTAACAGTGCATGAAAACTACTAATGAAGATAAACATGAAAACACACCAAAATGGGCCTAGAAGTGCACATAGCAAGTGATAACAAATATAAGCTAAAACAAGGCTAAAGTGCAGTGGAATGACTAGATAAACGGCCTAGATGAGTCCATATATGTGTATATAATCGGGACTCATCACACCCCCAGACTTACCTGTTTGCGCGTCCCGAGCAAACAAATTCTAAGCGAAAGGGGAAAGAAAAGTAGATGGCTTAAAACTACAATATAGAGTACCATGCGAAGTCGCATGCTCACGAGCATAAGAAACATAGTAGAAAAGATTTCTAGTTATACAAATAGTCTATATATTTCTAAAAGAGTAAAAGCATATTACAACTACTCAATTGGTGAACAACGGTGAATCATTCGGTCATGCATACGGAGAAAATAAACTAAGCGCTGAGACGAGCATTGCTCAAGATCGGGATGCAGGAAAAACTCCACTGAAATCCATCAGTGTCGATGACCATAGGCTTGCCCGGTCACATTCTCTCCACGGCACTGGTTTGACTCAAATGCGTGAATCAATAGGACTTTAGGTTTTAAATGAGGCTTGGGTTTAGGTGAGGAAAAACAAAGATAAAAACGACGGCTAAAACACTAAACCCAAATGAGCTAATGCAGAAACTCTCCTCATTCACCACACAAACACGCGGGTACATCACACCCCCAGACATGGATTTTACTACATGGGTGTGTGCACCGCCTACTCCCAAACATACATTTATACACAAATTTTTCATTAAAGCTCATATCTTCTTCTTTTTTTTCTTCTTTTCACTTCTTTTCTTTCTCTCAATTTCTCCTGTTCTTTTCTTATCATTTTCAGCATCTAATCAATAAAACACATCCACATCATCACAAACATATCACCAAATCAACAACCCAACTCATGAAAGTAATAAACAGCTAAAGCTCAGATTTGGGTGTGCGACTAGGATTGGCATTTGGGCTTTGGTGACATAAAAGTGGGGCTGAATCAAAGAACGGGTAGGCACAACTGGGCTAGCGAGGATATAGCGGTAGGGATAGGCACAAAGGCTCAATCGGGCCAAAATGATGGCCTATATCACATTCACACAATTGACTAACCGTATGCCCATGCTTCAAGAATCGCTTGGGGCAAGTTCTAGCCACCGAGAAAGATTCTCCTTTCTCCCGACTCAAGCAATACGAGTCTAGCAATCGTTTACACACATCCCTACGCTACCGTTTGATTCACACCGGATTCACCATTTGAGTAGAGTAAACAACATTTACACTAATAGAGAAAAATATAAAACCATAGTATAAAAAGAAATTTAATCTACACGAATTTCTATACAACCGAGCACTCGACTAGGAGCACTACTAGAGTCAACATTTTACTCTGCTACATAGTCCTAAGCCATCACCTAGACTTTCCCAAATAAGCAGAAGAATTAAATTCACTACAGAGCTTGCATACAGATGAGTACGCGCTCAAGTGGGTGCTGTGGTGTGCAATGAAAATGAACAAAACATTTTAAATGAAATCTTCTAGTATGCAGTGCAATAGTGCACGTGAGCGGGTAAACAAAATTACTCTCCCCCAGACTTAAACTAAACAATCCGCATAATATATGACATGACAAATCAGAAAAGGCTAGGGGAAGAGAGTACCCAATGCTCAGCAAGTGAGCATACCAGAAGATTGGCGTTTAAACTCAAATGAGCTGCAGCATCCGCCATCCAGAAGAAGTACCTGCAGGGGTCAGCTCCGCAAAACAAGAGAAACAGAAAAAGACTAACTAAAATAATCTACAGCTAACTAAACATGATTAGAAGAAATAAAAATGCAGAAAAAGTAAGATAACTACTGGGGTTATTGTCATCCCAGCACGACTTATTCAAGTTTTGTACAATTCTAGCTTATAGGCCTATGAAAAGAAAAGTGCACAGGTAACTGTTCTAATATGCGCATCGGTAGCGGGTACCGATACGGAGACAGCGCAGTCACCCCTCTACCTAAATATAGATACCTGCTCCTCACAGGTAGAGGGTAGAGAATGTAAGAAAAGGAGGAGGCCTGGTCCTCACTCATCTCACAAAACACATCCTTGCCTAGCAAGGTGTCGTCCACAACAAAGTGGCAGGGGGAAAAGACAATGAGTGGATCTTCCTCTACGGAGGGAGAATAAACCTCCTCGCATGAGAGGATGCTCGCATCATTGACTTGAGCACAAAGCGCCAAGTCCTCCTGGGGCACCTGTAGAGACTCAACCTGCACAGGCTCGAATGAAGAAGGGGGATCAAGAAATAAATAAGACGAAGGACATAAATAATCAAAAATCGGGGGAGTGATCCCGGTCTCACTCCCGACAAGATCCAAGGGTAGATCGCTATCATCATCGTAAATATCATAGCAAGGGGGACTTGAGAACTCAGGAGCCTCAGTGGTGATTTGGACCTCCTCGTCCCATGAAGAAGTGCAAACCTCCTCATCCGAGAGAGTATCCTCCTCATCCCACCGAGGTGCATCATCGTGTTCAAAGTATTCATTCTCCCCCTCAGGGAAAATGACATCCTCATCCCACTTTGGAGCACCCTCCGAGTCAGAAGCATCACCCAGCTCCTTTACTTCGATAGGATCATAAAAAATGTGTGTAGAAAAATCATGCAAAGAAACTGGAGGAACACAAAGATTTGGTTCCTCCGCAAAAAGATCTGTTAAAGCCTCCCCGATGGAAAGAATACTTTCCTCATCAAACTCAGGTGCATCTAGGAGCTCCCATTCCTCTCCTTGTTGGCTAACAGATGAGTGATCATCATCACTGGGAGTGAAGCTATAAACAGGGAGTGAGGAGTCCGTGCACGAGACAAGCTCAGGGGTAGAGGGCACAATTGCCTCCATGGGTAAAGAATGAGCGATAGGGACAATGTTGTCCTGAGTGGAGGAGCGGCGGTCAGGATTGAAAAGACGCGGACAGTCCTTCAATTCATGACCCTCTCCTCGACACAACAAGCAAACAATGTTCCTACACTGCCTAGCATTTAACTCATTCAATTGGTCCAAATAATAAACCATCTTGTCATTAAAGCTAGGTGAAATATCCCATGACGACATTTTCAAAATTCAAAGCAGATAAAAAGAAACTGAAATTCTTTGCAAGGAAATCTACACAACTAAGTAAACTTCTTGGATTAGACTTGCCTAAAACTTTTAAAATAAGAGGGAAAGAAATAAAAACAAGCAGTAAATAAGTAAAAGCAAACAAAAATTAAAAAGGCGGCTATACACACTGGAAGAACTACTATCTCTCGGCTCTCCCTCTCGAGAAAACTCACACGACTGTGTTCCCCGGCAACGGCGCCAAAAACTTGATGGCGCAAATCTCACACACCGCTATAGGCGGTAGCTCGACTGCGACACGAAACGGCAGTGTACCGATCGTTCAAGTAATATAAAATGGGAATGAATCCCCAAGTATCGATCTCTTAAGGAACACAGTAAGGTGGAGTTAACGTTCGAGGAAGGACTTGAGATTGAAGTCCTTAAGTTGGATGGAATGCGGGGGAGTTGGGTTGGCTTTTAGAAAATAAAATAAAAGCTAACAACTACTCCTATGCAATGCCGCTATGCAATGCTTCGCTTGGCGGGATGGAGACTAGGCAGGCCTTGAGCGCGCTGCGTCGCAAGGGCGGATGGACGAGTAGGCAAACGGATCGAACTATGCAGGCCTTGAGCGCGCTGCTTCGTTAGGCGGGATGGAATACGGGCCGCTATGCCACGCTTCGGTAGGCGGGTGGACGAGAAGGCTAGCGGATCGAACTATGCAGGCCTTGAGCGCGCTGCTTCGTTAGGCGGGATGGAATACGGGCCGCGATGCCACGCTTCGGTAGGCAGATGGGCGAGTAGGCTAGCGGAATGAGGGTCGCAAGCACCTCTTCGACAAGCACGCCACTAGCAATTGCTAGTGCGGCACAACACAACAACAAACCACACCACGGCACACCTCAAAATAATAAGCAAGAATACCCAAATCACATAGATAATCAAGTATAAATGCTAATAATCAAAACACACTTCATCATAATGTTAGATCTAGCTACAAATACATCAATAAGAGAAGAATAAGGCAAGAAATCGACCGAATCCGAAGGCTCGTTGAAGATTCACGGTTGGAATCGCCGGGTTGTCAATCCGCGTCCAAGCTCGGTCCACAACTACGTCCGGGGTAGAGAGAGCTGTCACGACTCTCCAATGGACCCGTCTTCTTCGTGTCACGATCCGGTAGAGGTTGCAAACTTCCTCTTGCTCGATGGAGATGGCGGCTAGGTCTTCCTTTGGAGCTCTTGGATGAAGGAGGAGGCCGAGAGGAAACTCCGGCGAAGATTTGGCGTTGAAAGCTTGCCCGGAGATCCTCCCTAAGGTGGGCGACGATGGAGGGGCGAAGTCGGACCAAACCAGGCGGAAAACGGCGGAAGAAAGCGGGGGATGTGACCTATATCGCGAGCAGCGGATTTATAGGCGCTGGAATTAAACAGTGCGCACGGTCAGTGGCGCACGACCAGTGGTCGTGCGCACTAGAATCCTGTGATCGTGCGCTCTGCCTGGACGGAACCTGCAAAGACAGAAATTATAAAATAACATGTTCGCACGACCAGTGGCGCACGACTGGTGGTCGTGCGCACTATCGTAGGTGGTCGTGTGCACTGTCGTAGATGGTCGTGCGCACTGCACCAAACAGAACTCATGAAAAAGTGTTAAGTGCACACGATCAGTGGCGCACGACCAGTGGTCGTGCGCAATAGAACCAGTGATCGTGCGCAGTGTTCCTGTGCAGAATTGCACCGGAAGCACCTGCACGACTCCTGTTCTAGCGTACAACCACTAATCCAGCTACTGAAAGTGGCACCTAACAGTGCATGAAAACTACTAATGAAGATAAACATGAAAACACACCAAAATGGGCCTAGAAGTGCACATAGCAAGTGATAACAAATATAAGCTAAAACAAGGCTAAAGTGCAGTGGAATGACTAGATAAACGGCCTAGATGAGTCCATATATGTGTATATAATCAGGACTCATCAAGTGCTCAGGTTGTGTTGAGTGCGATTCCCATCGTCCTTCTACTTACCTAGCCTATACTCAACCTAAGCCCAATGATTGCCTATAAGTCCTATTGATTTTAGTTATGAGTCATCTCATGCAGTAGAGAGAGTGCGAACGTGCAAGCCTATGGACACCGACTTTGATGGATTTCTTAGGAGTTTGTCCCTAGCTTCGATTCGAGTAATACTCTACTCATTAGTCACTCTATTTTCCCTTTTTGCGCGACCAAAAAATTCACCGGGATTCACCATCCAAGTAAAGTAAATTCCAAACCACTTCTTTAGAAATAATTAGATATAATCTTGAGTTTAATTCTGTTCTAATGCATTTTTATGCACGTGTGCATGCGACTTAACATTATTCTCTACCGCTCAAACTCATGCTAACATCCATTTGTTCCGACAGGTGAGCTGAGTAGTTTGCCCGAGACGTGCAAATGGTTAAGTCTGGGGGTGTGATGAGTCCCATTTATATATACATTTTTGGACTCATTTGGGCTGGTATTCTAGTCTATGCACCACATTTTAGGCACGTTTTCATTCATATGTACTATTCCAAGCTAGGTGCATTGTTTAGCCCATTCCGGTGTGCAATTGCACTCCTTGTTGTTGGGGGTAAGCACATGGTGCTCCCCTTCTCTTCTTCTATGTTTTTCTGATGCTGGACGTGTATTCCCAGCCATTGTATCTTGTATGCAGGTGACCGGATCGTCCTGTTTTCCCCAAAAGTAATGTCTGTGCATATCGCACGGTCGTGCGTTTCCTTGACGCACGGTCGGGCGCGGTCGTGCGTTTGTGTCTAGGACGAAAATGGAGCATCGGAGTTTAATCGTGCGTTTTGACGCACGGGCGGATTCGCCCGTGCGTGAGCAAAACGCACGGTCGACCCGTGTCTTCCTGATTTCAGAGCTTCGGAGTTTACCCGTGCGTTTGAACGCACGGGCGGTATTGGTCATGCGTGAGCAATTCGCACGGGCGGCGCAACGTCTTCCCCAAGCCACATTTTACGAGTTAATAACGCACGGTCTGCGCACGGTCGTGCGTGACCATTTTTCTGCCTGTTTAGTATAAAATGCAGGAATCGAGGCAGTCAAAGAGGAAGACGATTGGAGACGGATTGGAGCGATTCAGAGAGCGGGAAATCAGTTCCTTCCCGCTGCTCTTGAGGGCTGAAGGCTTCCCCTTCATCTCCACCACCATAGAGGCCATTTCCGGTGATTTCCACCTCCATCCTTCCATCCGGGAGCACTAGGAAGCTTTCTCCACCATTAGCTCAAGCATTCCTCGGCGAGAGACCAGAGAAGCGCTGAAGATCATAAGAGCGGTGACAGCCTCCTTCGAGTTAGCTCACCATCTGAGGGCCGAGCCCGGAGAGAGCCCGACAACCTCTCCTTCCGGCCGAGAACCCAAGACGCGGTGACTTCTTCTTTGTGTTCCTCTCTGACCTTTGATGCTTGTACTTGTTTATGTGTTGTATGAATTCTTGTTAAGTTAATCTTAAGGATTATTGCTTGTGTTAATGTCCAATGTTGATGTGGTGGCAAGAATAGCCCTTTTTCCTAGTGATTTTCTAAGTTTCGTTGTGTGTGAAGCCACTAGCAATTGCTAGTGGTGATTTTTAGAGAAGAGGTGTGTGCGACCCTCAACCGTCATAGTTACATTCTGTCCACGCGCCTCCAGAAGCACGGCATCGCAGCCGTTGCATCCATCCCGCCTTGCGAAGCGGAGTTTTGACCCGCATCTCTTTTCTGCACTAACTTAGGAAACCCAAAATCAATGCCCTTGTTTTTCCTTTGTTTTCTCGTATAACAATCGATTCACCACATGTTTCGTTCACCAGAACCTGCATTTCTTGAGGGACGATATTCGGGGAAGCTATTCCCAATTTTATTACTTGACAGCGACCGGTGCACTTGCCGAATACGCATCTAGCGTGCAAAGAACACTGGAGCATTCTGAGCGCGCAAGTAAGTGTTCTTAGCGTGCAACGAACATTGGAGTGTTCTTTGCGTGCAATGAGCGCGGGAGCTCTCTGAGCATGTAACGAACATGGGAGCATTCTAAGCGAACGAAGAGGCGTTTTAAGCGCGTAATGAGCGCAGGAGCGCTCTGAGCGCATAATGAACACATGAGCATTCTGAGCATATGGAGAGGCGTTCTAAGCATGCAACGAGTGCGGGAGTGCTCTGAGCACGTAACGAGCGCGGGAGAGCTCTGAGCGCGCAGCAAGCACGGGAGTGCTCTGAGCACGTAACGAACAAGAGAGCGTTCTAAGCGTGTAATGAGCGCGAGGGCATTCTGAGAGCGCAACGAGCTCGTGGGTGTTCTGAGCGCGCAACAAGCGCTGGAGCGCTCTGAGCTCGTAATGAACATGGGAGCATTCTGTGCGAATGGAGAGGCATTATAAGCGCGCAACGAATACGAGAGCATTCTGAGCGCGCAACGAACATGAGAGCATTCTGAGCGAACGGAGATTGAGCGAGTAAGATTGGAAAGCAGTTGCTATGAAAGCGAGGATGTGCCCTCCAAAAGTCACGCCACTCGAGAAATAGGAAAATGAGCCACTTAGTAAAAGGGCGCTCCGACCACATGCTGCTAAAAAGGGGAATCCTTGTCGCACCCCCGTGGGGGTGCAATTTGGTCGCATACCCAAGGGGGGTACGACTTGGCCGGGCCCCTTATGGGGGTGCGGTTTGGCCGCACCACCATGGGGTGTGCAGCTTGGCCTCACCCCACCATGAGGTGCGGCTTGGACGCACCCCACCATGGGGGGTGTGGCCTGGACGCACCCCACCATGTGGTCCGGCTTGGACGCACCCCCTATCATGGGGGTACGGCTTGCCCCACCCCCTATCATGGGGTGCGGGCTATCTGCACCCCACTAGTTAGGTGTAGTTCTAATCGCACCCCAGTAGTGGGGTGTAGCTTTGGCCACGCGTGGCGCTGATGGAGTGCGAGCTGCATGCCGGCGGATTCCTCCACTCCAACTCTCATGGGATGGACTTTGACCCCACTAACTCCACTTCTCCTTAGTGGATCTTTCTTTAAACGCACCACATGGCTCTTACAAATACATGGATGAACATCATCTCTATGGGTGCACGTCATAAGCCCCCCAAAACTTTCAGAGTCCGAATTACTACGTGGAGGAGTTCGGAGGTTTTGACGTTCTTCTGTGTGGTGGTTTGGATTGGAGTCACTGTCGAGGGGTAGGTGCAAGGTTGTTTTCACTTCATCTTCTGCAGTCTCTTCTTGACTCATACAGCCTTGTGTTGGCGCTTCTTGGCATCTTGTGACTCTATTGCTCTAGTCATTTTCGAAGCGTTAATCGGGAGGACAGGCCCCAGGATGGCCGGTGAAGAGAATATGGGTTCAAACCGTGGACGAACGTAAGTGGGGCAGACCCTTACGACGTCAGGATCTTACTGCGGTGGAGAAGGGCAAACCATCAATTGACGGTAGTGTGAAGTACCTTGGGCAAGGCCCCAAATTTATTTTGTACAGAGAATATTATTTATTATTCCTTGATTGGTGCGCAAGAGGGGCGGCATGCATCTTCCCTAGATATCAATTTCCAAGAGAACCGGCGCATTAAATACTGCTCTGCAACTGTCAAGACGATATTGTTCCTTCAAGACGATATTGTCTTGATCAACAGATATTCTTCACGATGATGTCGTCGATATACTTTTTACTTCAGTACTTGGCTTGTTATCTCAATGAGATTGTTTCTTCTAGACGATATCATCGAGATTCTTTTTTATATGCAATATGTCTTTAATCTTCATAGTAGTATGCTTCCATTAAGTTGACATACATCCTTCTTCAAGGCTTTATGTAATATCTCAATGATATTATTTCTTCTTATCGATATCGTTGAGATGTTGCTTTGAATAAGACTTAGATTTGTTCTTTAAGCTGACTTTCTTTGTTCAGGACGATATCGTCTTGATCTTCTAGATGACATCGTCGAGATGTTGACTTAGACTTATTCTTTAGGCTGACTTTCTTACATCAAGACAATGTCGTCTTGATCTTCATGAGGTCATCAAACTGTTGTTTGTTCTTCATGACTCTTCCTTCATAGACTTAATGAGTCAAGTCACTTGGCCTTCAAGGTTGAACTTCTTCTTCAAGATGATATCGTAGAGACATCTTAGCTTTATCTGTGATAAGCTTTCTTTAAGGCAATGTCGTCGATATTTGAACTTAGCTTTCTCCACGACAAGCTTACTTCAAGACGATGTCGTCATCATCTGAACTTAGCTTTTATCTACGACAAGCTTTCTACAGCCTTCAAGATGATTTGTCTTCATCTAGACGATACCGTCGAAACTATTTCGATGATATGATACTTTTCTCCACGATTCTTCTGCTGATTTTGAGACGATATTTTACTTAGTTAATTTTCATTACTTTTATCGTCTATACACTAGTGATGTAGCATTAATACTTTCTCAATGATATGTCCAGTCCTCGATGATTTTAGACTTAGAAAATTTCCTGATATATGATTTGTCTTCTGCAGTCATGAAAAAGCTATATCATCAAATACGTTGTGCATTTATCATTGATCTGAGCACTTCTTCAAATTAGGAACATTGCTGACACAGTGCCCAACAATCTCCCCCTATTTGAAGAAGTCATAACACACTTCAATGATAAATGTCAAGGTACAAATAAAATCATAATTTGAAGGCATTCATAGAATATTATATGATTCATCTAGCATGATATAAATAGAGAATATTTTAGAGCAAAACATAACACAGTCATTTGCCCAAGTCATTTATAAATAAAGTATTCTATGGTCTTCAGATAATGTTGCTGCTTCCTTTCCCTTTCCTCTTTTACCTTTCATAAAAACTGATAGGTTTTGGGATCGTCTTTGGAGAAGGAGGACCATGAGGGAATGCTAGTTTATGATTTCTCCTCTTCTCCATTCGAGTTGAATGTTGATTCCAATCAGCAGAATAATATATTCTCTCTGACCCATCTTGATGGTATCCACTTTCCATCTAGGCTTCTGAGATCAGATTCCTAGAGGTAGGACTCCACTTGCATGATTCTGGATCCTGTTCAATTTTTCTAAGCCTCTTTTTCTTGTTCCTTTTGCTCTGAACACTTTTTCTTTTCTTGGAGTTGGCAGAATCTCCAGCTTCTATGTCGTAAACCTCTGAAATAGTACTCTCAGAGGGTTCTGCTAACTCATAGGCTGATGGAGGCTTCTGTAAGGATTGCTTGACTTGATTGATTGTCCACATGTCCTGATGTGAGCCAGCATTTATCATTGCTTTCTCCCCCTTTAAAAATTCTCCAGCAATGTGATCATCAAGAGTTACTTGTATCAAATTGATTCTTTCATGTAGGTATTATTCAGCATCATCCAAGTAATTTCTTACTTCTAATAGATGCTCATTGATGAGTCCCATTTATATATACTTTTATGGACTCATCCGGGCTTATTTTCTTGCATTTGTACTTCAGCTTTTGTTCATATTTGTTTATATTCACCATGTTCATGCTTTTACTTGAAGTGCATGTTTAGGCCTGTTGTAGTGTGCAATTGCACACTACATTGCTGGGGGTAAGCACACTGTGCTCCCCATTGTATAATTTATGTTGCTATGTTGGTGCTGGAGGTGTATTCCCAGCTGGGCTGCTGGGCTCACAGGTGGTTGATTCATCCTCTTTTGCCTAGAAATCATGATTGAGTATAACGCACGGTCGTGCATTTTATTGACGCACGGACGGCTGCGGTCGTGCGCCTTCATCTGGGTAGAAAACAATGTTCTGCCATTGATCATGCGTTTTTACACACGGGCGGATTCGCCCGTGCGCGAAGGAATCGCATGATCGACCTGTTTAGCCTTGCTTTTAGCCAATCTGAATTTGCCCGTGCGTTTTTACGCATGGGAGGATTCGCCCGTGCGCGAAGGAAACGCACGGGCGCTGCTGCTTCTTCCTCGCGCCAGTTTATTCATTAAATAACGCACGGGCAACGCACGGTCATGCGTTCGATCGTGCGTGATCAAATTTCTGACCTTTTTCTATAAAAGATGCAAATTTCAACCTAAAAGGTCAGGCCGTACAGTTGCAAATTTTCCGCCTCAAAGGGAGTTACAACTCCGTTCTTTCCCCTCCTTCTTCCACCCCTTACCCAAGGCCACCTCACATCATCTAAGCACTTCAAGGAGAGGATTCTACACTCATCTTCATCGCTAAGCTAGGAGTTCTTTGCATTAGACGTGGCCGGATTGTAGTTTACCGGAGAAGACGGGTCTATTGAGAGGAAGTGACAGCCCTCCTCTACCCCGGATGATAGCTGGGACCGAGCTAGGATGCGGGTTGACACCCTGACGATTCCTACCGTGAATCTACTGCAAGCCTCCAGATTCGGTTGTATCTCTTGCACTTTTCTCTTCTTAGATGATTGTTGTTAGTGTAATCTTCTGTATTTGATGATGTTTGTACTCTGCACTTGATTAAATTTGTATTTCGTTGTTATGCAAAGATACTATTTGTGTATGAGTACTTGAGGTGAGCTCTTGTGGTAATGTGGGTGTGAGTGTGTGGTTTGGCTGCACTAGCAATTGCTAGGTGTGAGCTTTGTGATGAGGTGATTGCGACCCTCATTCCACAAGCCTAATCGTTCATCCGCGTAGTGAAGCGTGGCATAGCGGCCCGTGTAATCCATTCGCCTAACAAAGCATCGCGCTCAAGTCCTGCACAGTTCAATTCCGCTTTCCTACTCATCCATCCGCCCTTGTGAAGTAGTGCGTTCAAGGCCTACGTAGTTTTCCATCCCGCCTGGCGAAGCATTGCATAGCGACATTGTATAGGAGTAGTTGTAGTTGTTTTCTTTTATTTTCCAAAAGCCAAATCAACACTCCCTCATTCCATCCGACTTAAGGACTTCAATCTCATGTCCGTCCTCAATAGTTAACTCCACCTTACTGTGTTCCTTCGAGATCGATACTTGGGGATTCACTCCCACATTTTATATTACGTGAACGATCGGTACACAGCGATTTCGTGTCGCAGTCTAGCAACTGCCTATAGCGGTGTGCAATATTTGCGCATTAAGTTTTTGGCGCCGTTGCCGGGGAACACAGACGTGTGAGTTTTCTGGAGAGGAAGAATCTGAGAGAGAAGCCCTTCCATTTGTAAATTGCATCTTTTATTTTATTTTAGTTCTTTTTATTTCGTTTTCCTATTTTATATTAGGTTGCTTTAGTAATTATTGTTAGGTGTAGTATTTTCCTTTTGAATCTAGTTATCTTCACACAATGTGGGCTTCATTTAAAATTCGATGCCGTTGGTGTCGAGATATTTCTCATGCTAGTGATAGATGCCCATCAGGAGACAGTAGCCTTAGCACTCAAGGCCTAGTATATGGAGCACCGACTTCGTCTGGTACTCCATATGGTGCGCATAAGTCCTATGGCTACTCATCCACTCCGCACATGCCCTTTTTGCATTCATCACCGGTCCAATTTGAGCCGAAGAAATATGCAAAACAGTGCTTATTTTGTCGGAGCATGGATCATGCCTTGAAGGATTGTGCTGCATTTCTTCGCCAATTGGACAAGGATGACGAGTCGGATATCCGGATTGTCCCAACTCCTAACCCTGACAGCACACCTTCGACCTCTGATCACGTTGATGTATCACCTTCAAGTTTTGAAGGGAATGATGCAGACACGCTCATCAGAGTTGTGGCTTATCTAGGCTCTGACATGGCTGAGCCCATCTCGCCTGTCCATATATCACCATGCATGGACTCGATTCTTTGTGAGGAATCGGTGCTTGATTTTTATCCAAGCACTATTCCCCCCCCCCCCCCCCCCCCCCCTGTTGTGCATACTACATTCGTCTTTGACGACATTGTTGAGTATGTGTCGCAGGACGAGGCTGGCGATCTATGTGTGATGCCTGCTCCTATGGAGGAGGACAACCTTCTAGGTGAAGAGGAGCTTTCCTCAGCACCGGGGAGGAAGTCCAAATCTTGGGCATGACCACCGTTGATCCCGCCGACTCTTGCAGCATTGATGACAATGCCGACATTATTTTACTTCCCCAACCTAATGGGAGTGAGACCGGGACAACTCCCCCGATTTTTATTTATTTATGCCATTCTTCTCCTTTATTTCCCGACCCACCTTCTTTTTCTCCTGAGCCTATGCAGGTTGATCCTTCATTGGTATTGCAGGAGGACTTGGTGCAATTTGCACAATTTAGTGATGCGCACATCTTCTTGTGTGAGGAGGTTAATTCCCCCTCCACAGAGGACCTGCCATGTATTGTATTCCCCTCCTGCTGCCTCCCTGAAGATGACACCTTGCTAGGCAAGGAAATTTATTTTGGTGAAAGTAGAGTGGAGGACTCTCCCTTCACCTCTTTCTTTCTCTCTCCTCTACCTGTGACAAGCAGGTATTATTATTTAGGTAGAGGAGTAGTGGTTCTATCACCGTATCGGTACCCGTTACTGACGCGGATATTAGAACAGTTGTCTGTCCACTTCTCCTTCCATACTCCCATTAGCTATGACCCTCCACTTCCTAAATAAGTCGTGTTGGGATGACAATAACCCCAGTAGTTATCTTACTTTTCTTGCAATTTCAGTTTATCTAGTTTGTTTAGTCAGTTTTACTTTATTCTAGTCTGTATATTTTCTTTTGTTTTTGCAGAGCTCACCTCTGCAGGTATTTTCTATTTGTGAAGGCGGTGGTCGTGATTCTTTGTATGGCGACTTTACCTTGGATTTTCATGCATCTTCTGGTATGCTCACTTGCTGAGCATTGGGTACTCTCTTTCCCTAGCTCTATTTTTTATTTTCATGTTATGCATTATGTGGTTTGTCTAGTTTAAGTCTGGGGGAGAGTCATTTTATGTGCCCACTCACGTGCACTAATGCACTGCATACTAGAAGCTTTTACTTAAAATGTTTTATTTATTTTCTTTACACACCACAACACCCACAAGAGCGCGCACTCACTTGTTTGTGTGCTTCCGTTCACGCTTATTTTGGTTGGGATTTTGAAATAGGATGTTAGTTTAGGTATTGCAAGTCGGAGTGTGATGTTGACTCCAGTAGTGTTCTAGTCGCATATTCGTGCTTGCATAGAAATTTGAGTAAAATTAGATTATCTCTATGTATTTAATTTACAATTAGTATTTTTGCGTATTTTTTTATTTATGTTACTCATTGGGTGAATGTGACTGAAATTTGCGGTAGCACCGTGTTGTGTGTAAGCGAGCGCTAGTTGTGCATTGCTCGAGTCGGAAAGAAGGTTTATCTTTCTTGTGGGCTAAGAACTTGCCCCAAGCGACTCTTGAAGCATGGGTGCGAATGATTTGCAAGTTGAGCGTGACGTAGGCCATCTTTTTGGCAAGCTTGAGCTTTGTTCCACCATTCCTATACGCTAACCGTTGGTAGCCTATTTTGTGCCTACCCGACCTTTTGGTTCAGCTCCACCATACTTCACCAAGGCCTAAAAGCTAATCCCATTATCGCAACCAAAAATTAAGCCAATAGCATTATTGAATTGTAATTTTCCAATGCGGTGCGGTCTTGTGAAACTTTTGTGTTGATGTGGATATCTTGAAAAAATCTATATGCTGAGATTCTTGCTAATAGATTTAGGGATATAAAAAAAAGAGGGAAGAAAAGAAAAAGAAAAAGAAAAAGCAAAGAGAAAGAAAAAAATATATCCCTAGCGTTTTAATTGAAACATTAATCTCTATCGATTGGAGTAGGCCATGTGCACACCCAGTTTCAAGGTCAAGTCTGGGGGTGTGTTGCACGTGTTTTATTGGGGGCTGCTTTGAATTTGCACTTTTGTGAGCTCTTTTGGGTTGCGATTAGCCATCATGTTTATCTTTGCATTCCAAACCGTTACCTAAGCCCCATTATAACCTGAAAGTCCTACTGATTTAACTTGTGAGTTCGCTAGCGCCGTGGAGAGAGTGTAACCGGGCAAGCCTATGGCTCTCATCGTTGATGGATTTCAGCGGAGTTATCCCTGAACTCCGGTCTTTTGTAACACCCTCTTGAGTGGCTTGTTTACTTTCACACCGGGCACGACCGCACAAATTCTTCATGATTCACCATCTGAGTATAACTAAATCTCTACTTACGCTTTAACACTTTTGTAAATTAATTAGCATAGCTAGAATCTCCTTTTACTGAATTTCTATTTGCATGAGTATGATACTTCGCATCTTACTCTTTCTTTGCAATTCTCTATGCTAACTACCATTTTCTTATCCCGCCGGATTTGTTTGCTCGAGATGTGCAAACAGGTAAGTCTGGGGGTGTGATGAGTCCCATTTATATACACTTTTATGGACTCATCAGGGCTATTTTTCCTGCATTTGTACTTCAGTTTTTGTTCATATTTGTTTATATTCACCATGTTCATACTTTTACTTGAAGTGCATGTTTAGGCCCATTGTGGTGTACAATTGCACACTACATTGCTGGGGGTAAGCACACTGTGCTTGCCATCATATTATTTCTGTTGCTATGCTGGTGTTGAAGGTGTATTCCCAGCTGGGCTGTTGTGCTCATAGGTGGTTGATTCATCCTCTTTTGCCCAGAAATCATGATTGAGTATAACATATGTTCGTGCGTTTTATTGACGCACGTACGGCTGCGGTCGTGCGCCTTCATCTGTGTAGAAAACAATGTTCTGCCATTGATCGTGTGTTTTTGCACACGGGAGGATTCGCCCGTGCGCGAAGGAATCGCACGATCGACTTGTTTAGCCTTCCTTTTAGCCAATCTGAATTTGCCCGTGCATTTTTGCGCATGGGCGGATTCGCCCATGCGCGAAGGAAATGCACTGGCGCTGCTGCTTATTCCTCACGCCAGTTTATTCATTACATAACGCACGGGCAACGCACGGTCGTGCGTTCGACCGTGCGTGACCAAATTTCTGACCTTTTTCTATAAGAGCTACAGTTTTCAACCTAAAAGGGGAGGCCGTACAGTTGCGATTTTTCCGCCGCAAAGGGAGTTCCAGCTCCATTCTTTCCCCTCCTTCTTCCACCCCTTGCCCAAGGCCACCTCACATCATCCAAGCACTTCAAGGAGAGGATTCTACACTCATCTTCATCGCTAAGCTAGGAGTTCTTCGCATCAGACGTGGTTGGATTGTAGTTTACCGAAGAAGACAGGTCCATTGGGAGGAAGTGATAGCCCTCCTCTACCCCGGACGATAGCTGGGACCGAGCTAGGATGCGGGTTGACACCCCGACGATTCCTACCGTGAATCTACAGCAAGCATCCGGATTCTGTTGTATCTCTTGCACTTTTCTCTTCTTAGATGATTGTTGTTTGTGTAATCTTCTGTAGTTGATGATGTTTGTACTCTGCACTTGATTTAATTTGTATTTCATTGTTATGCAATGATACTATTTTTGTATGAGTATTTGAGGTGAGCTCTTGTGGTAGTATGGGTGTGAGTGTGTGATTTGGCTGCACTAGCAATTGCTAGGTGTGAGCTTTGTGACGAGGTGCTTGCGACCCTCATTCCACAAGCCTACTCGTTCATCCGCCAAGTGAAGCGTGGCATAGTGGCCCGTGTAATCCATTCGCCTAACGAAGCAGCGCGCTGAAGGCCCGCACTGTTCGATTCTGCTTGCATACTCGTCCATCCGCCCTTGTGAAGTAGTGCGTTCAAGGCCTACGTAGTTTTCCATCCCGCCTGGCGAAGCATTGCATAGCGGCATTGCATAGGATTAGTTGTAGTTGTTTTCTTTTATTTTCCAAAAGCCAAATCAACTCTCCCGCATTCCATCCGACTTAAGGACTTCAATCTCAAGTCTGTCCTCAATAGTTAACTCCACCTTACTGTGTTCCTTCGAGCTCGATACTTGGGGATTCACTCCCACATTTTATATTACTTGAACGATCGGTACACTGCCGTTTTGTGCCGCAGTCTAGCTACCGCCTATAGCGGTGTGCAAGATTTGCGCATCACTCATCTAAGATCTGAGAGTTTTCCTGTATTATGTTTAAAATTTGATCTCTATCTTCATTCATAAACCATGTAATCTGCCTAAAGGCTTGCTCAAAATTCCTTGTCATGGTTCCTTGATTTTGAAAGATCTGATGTGATTGCTGTCCAATTTTATTGATCTCCTCACCAACATGTTCCATGGCAGCAGCTGCCAAGTGAAAGAAGTGAGTTTGTTGAGTGTTGAGGTGATGTATATCATCCTTCACAGTTTTCAGCTCGGCCATTATCTCTTGCATGAGTCCATCAACTGTTTGTAGAATGAATTTTTCCATCCTCTCCCTTTGAGCTTTTAGCAATGCTGACATCATGTGAAACAGTGATCCTAATTGTGCATTGGATGTTTCAGCAGCATCTTCTTCTGAATCAACTGTTTCTTCTGGGGCATCTTTAGGGGCACTATCATATGAGTAGTTACTTATCTGAACAGTAGACTTCCTAGGAAAAACTGTCTTGATGGGCTCACTTTCAACTGTGATCACTATCTTTCCTCTAAGAGCCAGCTCTAGCCATGTGGAAGGTTCAGTATACTCAACTTCTTCTGGGTCTTTTCCCTTGCTGTCATTTCCTATCTCTGGGATGTACTCCATTTGGACTATCTTTTCAGCTAAAGGTTTTTCAGCTTGACTTTCCAGGTTGGACCACTCCAGATGGGGCTCCCCCTCAACCCCCTCAGTATCCTGGGCTGAGCACCCATGTGGTGACTCTCCCTCAACTTTCTCAGTGTCTTGGGCTAAGCTTCCCATCAGGAACTCCCCCTCAACTAGATCAATGCCCATAATGGGACTTCTTCTTGCTTCCATAACCTCGGTGTCAGCAGGTACACTTACATTCTCTAGAGTCACTTGATTTAGAGCTGCCTCCCCCTCTGTCAAAGCAGGGTTTGGTAGAGATGGGACATTTTCTTCCTCAGCATCCTTGGACAGGTTTGGGTTAGGAATTGATGATGCTCCTTCTCTTTTAGAACTGCTAGAGGATCCTACCTCCTCTGAGTCATTAAGAATGACATATTTCTTTTTCTTTCCTTTTGGAGTAGTTTGGGCATTCTTGGGAGTTTTGGGAATGTCTCTCTCCCATCTATCCAGCATTTTTGAATTCAACTTCTTTGAGTAGTGCAGAGGTGCTCCCATACTTTTCGTCATAATATCCCCAAGGATATTCAGTAGGAGGATGGATAGGATTCTTCTATATGATGGAGTCTTCAGGGTGTTCTTGATTCTCTGGAATAAGAATTTTCTCCAGTCTGTCATCTTTGAAACAATGATCCTGCACATTGTTTCAAACATTTCTTTTGAAATCCGGTTTTGGGAACCAGGCTTGCACAATAGTACTTTCCCTACTATATCTGCAAGGAGCTTTCTCTTCTGATTAAATTCAGCCTTCTTAATAGACCCGTAGGTCTTGCCACTATGCCCACACCAGGCATATCCAGCAGATTGATCCTCAATGGTCAAGTCTTCCTCTTCGACCTCTTTCCCCAGCCTTGGAATCATCAGAGCTTTTCCTAAGCTCTAGGCAATTACTTTGATCTTCTCTCCAGCCATAGTAGTCTTCCGAATAGCCCCTGAGCTATTTGTTCTAGCTCCATCAAAGAATTCCTGGACTTCTTTGTTCTAGAGGGTACTGGGTTCACAGAGCAGATACTCCAGCCCTGCTGATTCTATTATTACTGACTTGATTTCTTCAGAGCAAGAACTGAATCTTCCCCTCATAAGTTCGCATCCAGAGATGACTAAGGATTCTTCCTTCTTTGGATCCATTATTGTAGAACGTCGAGAGCAAAGATTGTCGGAGACGGAACAGAGGTTTATCGCGGAAATGGCTCGGGGCAAATGAAAGCATAATTTTTGACCTAAGCATTCACTCTATTTATATTAGGGGTAGATGAGGAGGCGCGTACATTTTTGACTTGATTAGTAGATTAAGAATCCATCAGATGGCTCTGATTATGGATCCAATATAGCATGAAATGCCTGCGCTGTATTTTGATAATGCGTATCTTTGTCGTCAAAATCATTTCAGCGTTGTCGTAGAGATTATACTAATATCATCGAGATGCAGATTTTGTCATCGAGACTGCTCGTTTTGTATCACTGAGAATTTATCTATGTCGCTGAAATACTCATTTAATGTTTATCTAACTTGACCATTCCGTGAAGAGTTCTTGGGGACAGTGCTATTTATATTTTCTCTGAATTGAGTTTTCTTGAGTACTTATTTACTCCAGCCTTATGCCTGAAGAAATCATTGCCCAAATACCAAAAGAGTTGGCTTTTGGACATACCTGCAAAAAGTATTACTTATCCTTAGGCACCCAATTGGATTTGGGTCCTAGGTTCATGTTAGGGGAATAACCTGAAATACAACATTTATGAGTGGTCTGCACTCTTCTTGCATTAGGCACTGTTGGATTGAACCAGCAGTCCAGGGCAAAATGACCAATCTTTCCACAACACCAGCACTCATACCTATTGTATCTTCTCTTGTGCCTTTCCAACTGGGAATGATGGTGGGCAGGAGTGAAGATAGCTGACCTAACAGGCCTTGGGTGAACTTCATAATGGTGAGTATGTAGTTGAGTTGGTCTCACAACATTTTGGTTCACCATCTTGGGAATAGGCTTGGCAACCTTTCCCTTACTTTTAGGTGTTGATGTTGCAGATCCATGGATATGGGAACCAGGAATTTTTACTTGGGTCTCTTCAAGAGGTGTTTGAGAAACACTTGGCCCAACGCTTGCTCTTCTAATAAGAACTTCCTCCTTTATCTTCTGATGAATCTAAGTCAGAATCACTGAGTGTTCTGATTTTCTTGGCCATGTGTTCTTTCTCAGATTCCTTCTTGTCCTTTGGACTTCTTGTATCGTCACTATTCTTGGATTCTTTCTTCTTAGAGGGGCAGTCATCAATCATGTGACTTGTCTCTTTGCAGTGACAACACACTAAGATAATTAAATCAGATTTACTGAGTTTAGAGTTATACCTTTCCTCCTTTGAAGATTTATGCTGGTCATATTGACTAGATCTTCTAGAGTTTGAGGAGGATGTCTTCTGTCTGTTTCTTCTTTTTCTGGACATCTTTCTTTTGGGTTGCTTGGGGAGGAATATTGGCTCTTCAACAATGTCATTAGATTTTGATGAGATTGCATCAGAGGCTTCTGTGTTCTCAGAGATATTCTAAATTATCAGAATATTGTCTTTGATACTCCTCATTCTTTCACCCTCAAGAGTCATGACCCTTTCTCTGGTGTTCCCCTTTGATATTTCTTCTACAGGTTCCTTCATGTAGATTTCCATGGAATCACACATATCTCTTGTTGTTTTGCAATGACTTAAGTATTGAGATGTATAATCATCAATTGCATTTTCAAGTATGTGTTTTGCTCTCTTATCTACAGTAGTTAGATCTTCATCTTCATAGGTGAACTGTGATAGAGTGTAGGGTCCCTCTTCAACAACTATAAATAACCTGGGATCTGATGCTTCCATGAATAACTTGACTCTTAACTTCCATATGGCAAAATTCTCTTTGGTGCAGATGAGAAACCTTATTGATCTCATCTCTTGATGATGCTCACCGGCCATTGAAGAATCATAACCCAATCAAAAACTTGTAGATCTTGTTCTAAGCTGTTAAGCTTTTGAACTCAACCTCTCTCTGATACCAATTGAAAGATATGGGTTGTCAATGATCTACACCTAGAGGAGGGTGATTAGGTGTTTTCTGATTTCTTAGCTACTTTAAACTTTATCTATCACATCACAAAATCAACACAGAAAGCACACAATGATTTATAGTGGTTCCCAACTAGATAATGTGTCTAGAGGTACTCCATTATCTCTCCCACCTATCTAGCAGTGTGCTAAACTTGGCAACTTCTCCAACTTAGATCTTTTCAGTATACTCAGATCTTACAACTCAGGTTCACACAGAACCCTACAATGCTCAGACTTTACAAGTCCTACAAACTCAGATCTTCAACAAAATCCTACCACAACTCAGGTTCACCAAGAACCATACCAACTCATGTAGATATCGTCTTGAGCAACAGATATTCTTCACGAAGATGTCGTCGATAAACTTTCTACTTCAGTACATGGCTTGTTATCTAAATGAGATTGTTTCTTCTAGATGATATCGTCGAGATTCTTCCTTATATAAAATATGTCTTTAATCTCCATAGTAGTATGCTTCCATTAAGTCGGCATACATCCTTCTTTTAGGCTTTATGTAATATCTCAATGATATTATTTCTTCTTATCGATATCGTCGAGATGTTGCTTTGAATAAGACTTAGATTTGTTCTTTAAGCTGATTGTCTTTGTTCAGGACGATATCGTCTTGATCTTCTTGACGACATCGTCGAGATGTTGACTTAGACTTATTCTTTAGGCTGACTTGCTTACGTCAAGACAATGTCATCTTGATCTTCATGAGGTCATCAAACGGTTGTTTGTTCTTCATGACTCTTCCTTCATAGACTTAATGAGTCGTGTCACTTAGCCTTCAAGGTTGAACTTCTTCTTCAAGACGATATCGTAGAGACATCTTATCTTTATCTGCGATAAGCTTTCTTCAAGACAATGTCGTTGATATTTGAAATTAGCTTTCTCCATGACAAGCTTACTTCATGACGATGTCGTCGTCAGCTGAACTTATCTTTTATCTATGACAAGCTTTCTTCAGCTTTCAAGACGATGTGTCTTCATGAAGACGATATCGCCAAAACTATTTCGACGATATGATACTTTTCTCCACGATTCTTCTGTTGAGTCTTCAGACGATATTTTACTGAGTTAGTTTTCATTACTTTTATCATCTATACACTAGTGATGTAGCTTTGATGCTTTCTCAACAATATGTCCAGTCCTCGATGATTTTAGACTTAGAAAATTTCCTGTTATTTGATTTATCTTCTGTAGTCATGAATAAGTTATATCATCAAATACATAAATTTGAAACTGGCAACAGGTCTCTTGAGTTCGGGCCCACAGGGGGTGGCAGCCTGTGCCTACTTGTCCCTCACTTACGCTTTTGACTATGGACGAAGAACTAGGAACAGACCCAAGGCTGTAGCGAGGAGGTCCCACCACACACTCGAAAGATCTTAGAGAGCTTCCCCTCCCAAACCAAAGCTCAGTTGGGCACCTTGGAGGGCACTAACAGCCAACCAAAACTTGCCAAGGAGGAGAGAGCCTGAAAAATTGGGTCTCCTCCAAGGTGCCCATAAGGGTCTAATTAGAGATTCTCTAGCCTGGACTGCAAATAGCATAAATCCGCCTTTTAATTTTACTAATCCCACCCCAAATTGGTCTGATAACAACCTAACTCCGCTGTTCTGAGGGGCTATTGGCAGCCCACGAAGGGTATCTAGGTAATTTTACCCCCAAAGCCTTCTGGGCGAGTGGTCCGTGAAGGCACCATGATGAGTCCAATTTATATAGGGTTTTTCGGACTCATCTAGGCCTATTTTCTCACTCGTGCGCTACACTTCTAGTGGTAAATCGCTTGTATTTACTTTAGTCATCACTTTACACATAATGCACTCTTTTCGCCTATCCGGGTGTGCAATTGCGCATTCTGTGCTGGGGGTATTCCTTTGGGGGCTCCCCATGCCTGTCTTGCTATCTTTATGGTTGTTAGCCCTGTGGTTGGAGCTATTTTCTGTATATTGTTGCTTTGGTTTTGATTGTTTGCAGTGAATTGAGCCCATGAGCTGAGCATTGCAATCTGGGTAGATCGCACGACCATGCGATTATTGTTAACGCACGATCGAAGCGATCGTGCGATTTACTCAGTGATGTTTGTGATGATGTTCATCGTGCATTTTCCTTAACGCACGATTGAATCCAATCGTGCGTTAAGGAAATCGCCCGACCTACCTAGATGCCGACAAAATCTGAAGCCTGCCTTACCCCGTGTGTTTTTGGTCGCGCGTGAGCATTTCACTCGTGCGTGAACAAAAACGCACGGTCTTCCTGTAGCTACAGGCGATGTTTATCTCTATCAATCGCACATCCGAAAATGCATGGTCGTGCATTTTGATCGTGTGTTTCTTAAAATTAACGCCTTTATTTAAGCCGTAGGTTCATTTGACCTAAGGATCGCATTTTAGGGAAGAAAGCGTTGTTTCTTTCGCTCTAGCCCGCCACTTTCATCGCTCCATCACAGCCCACCTTCAGGAGGAGCTTCGTCCGCCATTCTTGTTCAAATCTCTAGCCGGAGCAACCTCTTGGCCTCCGCCATTGTTGATGCACCTCCAAAGCTCTATTTTGAGGGATTCCTTGCTGCATACATGAAGTTCTCCGGCGAGGTTAGAAGCAAAGATGATTGACGGAGAAGATGGGTCAATTAGAAGGAAGTGACAACTCCTCTCCGTACCCCGGACGGCAGTTGGATCCCGAGCTTGGACAAGGATTGACAACCCTAGATTTTGGCTGTGAACCTCCGATGAGTCTCCGCCCCTTTAGTTGTAATCTCACCCCCTTCATATTGTAGTATTGTTGTTCCTCTATTATTTGTCTCTATGGATAATGTATGCTAAACCCTGTCATGCTATTTAGTTCATTTTATGTTTTTGTGAAATATCTCTGTGGCCTATTTTAGTGAAGAGCGCCCCATTCCATCCTCCTTCCCGCTATCAGACTTTCTACTGACCGGTGTGAGGACATGGTGGAGATTTCTCTCCCGGTGCATTCGTCACTCCTTTTGGATTCACCCCCGGAGGAACCTGTGCACATTTTCTCTGATGATGTTATTACCTTTGTTCCTCCGCTTTCTTTACAAGAACTCTATGCACCTATTTTTTGTGAGTTGGTTGATGATGTTAGGCAGGAAGTTCATTCGAAGCCTGAGGATGCGCCAAAGTAGGATGAGGATGTTATTCTCTATGATGGGGAGTGTGACTCTTTGGAACATGATGACGCACCGAGGTGGGATGAGGAGGAAACCCTTTCTGATGAGGAGGTTTGCACTTCCTTATCGGATGAGGAAACCTAACTCAACACCGAGGACCTCGAGCTTTCGGACTCCCCTTGCTATGACTCATATGATACCGACAGTGATCTATGCTTGGATCCTGCTGGGAGTGAGACCGGGACCACTCCTCCACTTTCAGATTATTTACGTTATTCTTCTCCTTTCTTTCTTGATCCCCATTCACCATCTGAGCTTGTGCAGGTTAAATCTTCACAGGTGCTTCAGGAAGACGCGGAGTAGTCTGCTTAAGTCAATGAAGAGTGCATCCTCTCATGAGAGGAGGTTGACCCCTCCTCTTTAGGGAAAGCCTCATTCATTTTCCCGCTCTTCCTTCTACCTCCCTGAAGATGACACCTTGCTAGGCAAGGACCTTTTTGGTGAGAAGAGTGAGGATTCCTCCTCTTCTTCCTTTATTCTCTTTCCTCTACCTGTGAAGAGCAGGTACCACTATTTAGGTATAGGAGTTAATGTTCTGGCGCCGTATCGGTACCCATTACCGACACGGATATTAGAACAGTTGCCTGTTCATTTCCTTTTTCATAGTCCCATAAGCTAGAACTTTTAAAATTTAGAATAAGTCGTGCTGGGAGGACAATATCCCCAGTAGTTATCTTACTTATGCTTGCATTGTTATTTTTCTAAGTTTAGTTTAAGTATTTTATTTCATATTTGTTAGTATATTTTGTATTGTCGGCGCTAATCCCAGTGCAGGATCATGGTGAAGTCGCGGATATTATTTTGCTAAACCGAGGTCGGGAGCAAAATTCAAATTTGAATTTGGTAACTTCTGGTATGTCCCATTCTTGGGCATTGGGTAACGCATTCCTATCCCTTTCTTTTTCCTGCATTCCTCATTTTCATTCTTATATATATTTGCATTTAGGGCAATGCATCATTTAAGTCTGGGGGGATAGAATAGGTTATTCGATTGCTCAAGCACACACCATTTTGCATTCAAGTAGTGCTTATTTTTCAATTTTGCTCCAATTTTTGAAAAATTTCAATTTGTTTCACTCATTTCTATACAACTGCACCCACACGTTTCATTGCTGAACAATTGTTCAACTCAAGCTTTCTTTTTTCCTTTTTATAGGTGTTAGACTAATTTAAACTACGGTTAGTATGTGATTATGGGAGTATACAATGACTCGTGCAGTGTTCTAGTTTTGTATACATGTTTGTGGTAGGAATTATTGATAGGATTAGTTCCTTTATATGCTTCATATTTATACTTCTCTTTCACTATATCTAGGATTATATCAACTTTTAGGTAGAACGCAATTTCGTCCATAGATTAGTGTAGAATCATTTATAGCGAGCCACTAGTTGGGTATTCTCTGACTTTGAGGAATGGGTATCCTTTCTCGATGTCTATAACTTGCCCCTAGCGACTATTGAAGCATATGTGTAGGAAAATTCCATTTTTGCAAAAATGATTTAGGCATTTTATTGGATAGATTGAGCCTTTGCATCCATGCCTTTATTTTTTTTCCATTGTATACACAATTTGGGCCTTATACCCATCCATTGTTTTACCCCCACCTCTTAATCACCAATGCCAAAATGACTAACCTAATCTCACACTTAGATTTGAGCTTAAACAAAAATTTTGAATCTCTACTTGCGCTTTTAGTGAATATTTGTGATTGGGTGTATTTTACAAGATTCATGTTTTGGGTACTTTTGAAAAAGCTGAGAAGAAAGAGAAAATTGAAATAAAAAGAAAAGAAGAAAAGAAAAATATATTTGAGTTTGGCCAATGTGGAAGTGACCCCACATGTAAAAAGCTAAGTCTGGGGGTGATAATTCCCATTTTTTATCCGTGGTAGACTGAGTTTGATGCTAGCTCTCATTTTGGTTTAACTGTGATCAAACCTCCATATTTATCCTTGATACACTTCACCTTAAACCCAAGCCTAATATTGCATCCTAGTCTAAGCCCTATTGATTTGCATAATTGAAATTTACTAGCACCGCGGAGAGAGTGTGACCGGGCAAGCCTATGACCATCGTCATTGATAGATTTCTTTGGTGGCTATCCCATAGTCTAAGGAGTAGAATGCTAAGCTCAGTGGCCGCGCTATTTTCTGTCTTCACAATGTCTAGGACGACTTTGTTTTTCTTCTTTAGAAGTGGATATAACCTTTTGATATTTTGTTGTGAATAATATAGATACTTAATATGCATAAGAACTAACTCTAGTTTTTATTCCTATTCACATCAATAATATAAAACTTCCTTGTTCCCTCTTTAATTTCATGTCCAAATTGTTTTTTTGACTCTTCTAATACCCGTGAGAGGAATAGTTTGCTCGGGACGAGCAATAGTTTAAGTCTGGGGGTGTGATGAGTCCGATTTATATAGGGTTTTTCGGACTCATCTAGGCCTGTTTTCTCACTCGCGCACTACACTTCTAGTGGTAAATTGCTTTCATTTACTTTAGTCATAACTCTACACATAGTGCACTCTTTTCGCCTATCTGGGTGTGCAATTGCGCATTCTGTGCTGGGGGTATGCCTTTAGGGGCTCCCCATGCCTGTCTTACTATCTTTATGGTTGTTAGCCCTGTGGTTGGAGCTATTTTCTGTAGATTGTTGCTTTGGTTTTAATTATGTGCAGTGAATTGAACCCATGAGCTGAGCATTGCAATCTGGGTAGATCGCACGACCGTGCGATTATTGTTAACACACGATCAAAGCGATCATGTGATTTACTAAGCGATGTTTGTGATGATGTTCATCGTGCATTTTCCTTAATGCACGATTGAATCCAATCATGCATTAAGGAAATCGCATGACCTACCTGGATGCCGGCAAAATCTGAAGCCTGTCTTACACCGTGCGTTTATGGTCACACACGAGCAATTCACTCGTGCGTGAACAAAAATGCACGGCCTTCTTGTAGCTACAGGCGATGTTTATCTATGTCAATCGCAAGTCCCAAAATGCATGGTCGTGCATTTTGATCATGCGTTTCTTAAAATTAACGCCTCTATTTAAGCCGCAGGTTCATTCGACCTAAGGATCGCATTTTTAGGGAAGAAAGCGCCGTTTCTTTTGCTCCAGCCTGCCACTTTCGTCGCTCCATCACCACCCACCTTCAGGAGGAGCTCCGACCGCCATTCTTGTGCAAATCTCTAGCCGGAGCACCCTCATGGCCTCCTCCATTGTTGATGCACCTCCAAAGCTCTATTTTGAGGGATTCCTTGATGCATACATGAAGTTCTCCGGCGAGGTTAGAAGCAAAGATGATTGACGGAGAAGATAGGTCAATTAGAAGGAAGTGACAACTCCTCTCCGTACCCCGGATGGCAGTTGGAGCCCGATCTTGGACAAGGATTGACAACCCTATATTCCGGCCGTGAACCTCTGATGAGTCTCCTCCCCTTTGGTTGTAATCTCACCCCCTTCATATTGTAGTATTGTTGTTCCTATATTAATTGTGTGTATGGATAATGTATGCTAAACCCTGTCATGCTATTTAGTTCATTTTATGTCTATGTGAAATATCTCTGTGGCCTATTTTAGTGAAGAGCGCCCCATTCCATCCTCCTTCCCGCCATAACGTTTGTGTGCCGCACTAGCAATTGCTAGTTGTTGGGAAAATGATTTATCTTAACCCCTAGAAATGAGTAGAAAATGAGTTCTCAGAATGAAAAAGTAGTTTAAGTAAATATGCGTCGAATAGTAATCGACGCAGCGTGGAAGTGTATATCGACGCACCCAGTAAAGTCGACGCACCTCTGTTGACGCTCCTTCCATATTTTCTTCTCGACGTCTAGCCAGGATGAAATCGACGCTTACGTCGAATAGTAATCGACGCACGCCAATTTCTGAGGCAGATTCAAAAACACGCCAGATCTCTTTCCTTGTTTCTGTAGATCTGAATTTTATGGAATTATATTATTTTTATAGCCGTTGTGAATCAGTCTTTCCTTCTAAATGATTCTTGGCTAATTTGATTAAGATTATTATGGACATTATTTGAAAATAGAATGGTCTCTTTCCTTCTACAGATATAATGATTATGGAAACTTTTCTCTCTTACTATTTCTCTGACTGCTAATTGATTATTCTCCTATAGCAATATTTTTGAATAAACAGAGCTATAAATACACAAGGAGGTCGACAAAGAAAAAGAACAAGTGATCCACTCCATCCATTTGAAAAAGAGGAAAAGCTCCCAAGTGAAAAGTGAGAAAGCTGAGAAAAGTGAAAGAGTGCTGCAGCAAAGAAAAAGCCTTCTTCTTCTCCTCCTTCTGAAGTCATACTGCTGCAAATTTCTGAAAGCTCTCACTGAAAGAGAGAAAGGCATACAATCTCCTTCTCACTATAGAAGAGAGATTACATTCACTATACTTGTGCTTCTAATCTTCTTGCTAGGAAGAAGATTCTTTCTGGCTTCAATTGTTTTTCTTCTACTTCTTCTTTTTATTCTTATTCCATTTTCAAATTGTGTAAAAGCGTTTTAAGAATCCCTCTTCAAAAGATTCAGTTGTAGTGGTTCTAAGAGTCTCCTTATCAAAAGACTCAGTACAAGATAGTGAATTCCTACCAAGGGGGGTAGAAGAGTGGACTACCCAAAGTTTGGGGAACCACTATATTTCTTTGTGTTGTGCTGTGATTTTCTTTTTGCTACTTCTTTCTTTACATGCTTAATTCTTGCTGGTGTGTGGGAAGCTTAAATCTGTGAATATTACATATATATATATATTTGTTAACTTTGTACAAAATATTTTTAAATCTCTATTCACCCCCCCCCCCCCTCTAGAGAATTCTAGTGAGGTTAACTGTGCACTTTCAATTGGTATCAGAGATAGGTTGATCAAAAAGGGGTAACTCCTTGATCAAAAAGATCCTACCTCATATATATTTTTTAAAAAATTTTGTTTTATGGCACAAATCAAAGATTATGCTTCCACCCGACCACCAATTTGCAACCTTGAAAAGTTTGCACTTTGGAAAACAAGAATTAAAATTTATTTAAACTCTATTGATGGAGAACTATTTGATGTTATTATGACGGGTCCTCCCAAGCCATTCAAGAAGGACTCAAGTGGAGAGGTCACACAAACACTTGCTCCCAGGGATGAATGGACAGATGAAGAAAAGAAAGCCCAAGCATGTGATGCCAAGGCTATGAATATATTAGTCTCAACACTCTCAGATGAAATCTTCCAAAAGATTGTTGAATGTGGGTCAGCTAGGGAAATATAGGAAGCTCTCACTAAAATGGTAGAAGGTAGTGCTGATGAGAGAAAGGATAAAAAGGCATTACTCATCTCTCAATATGAAAACTTCCAGAAGAAAGATAGTGAAAGTGTTACTGACATGTATGCCAGATTCAGCCTCATAATAAATGAGTTAAGAACACTTGAGAAGGACATATCTCTCACTGAGATAAATGACAAATTGCTGACTTGCTTCCCTAGCTCTTGGGACTCAAGAATCTGGCCAATTAGAGACTACAGAAGCCAAAAAGAAATCTCAACAGATGTCCTGTTGGGGAAATTAAGATCTTATGAACAGTTGTTAAAAACAAGATCTGAGAAAGAAGAGAAAGAAAAGACTCCTTCACTCTCAAAGGAAAAGAGTATTACCTTAAAGGCTGCTGCAGATGAACCCTCTACAAGTGATGGGGAGCTGATCAGTCTACTGGCCAAAAGACTCAAGAAGTGGATCAAAACACAAGGATCTAGAAGGAGAGATTCAAAAACCAGGTATGACAAAACTCCTACTAAAGAAATTATATGTTACTCTTGCAGGAAACCTGGACACATTGCACCTGAATGTCCTAAAGAGATCAGTAATAAGAAAGATCTGAAAAGAACAGATCTAAAGAAGAAGAAGAAAGAGAAAGGATTCATTGCTCAATCATGGAGTGATTCAGAATCTGAAGGAAGTACCTCATCTGAAAATGATCAAGAAGAGGCTAAGAAAGAGGGAACCTGTTTGATGGCTACTGAGAAGCCTGAAGATAAATCTATGGTAAATATATTTGATGATATCGATTTTTATTCTACTGATTTCAAAAATAATTTCAAAGAATTTTGTTTAGATCAAGTCAAATCTGAGAAAGAAATAAAAATACTAAGAAATGAATTGAACAATCTCAAACAAATGGATACACAATATAAAAACTATGAGCTCAGTCATGAACTCTCTAGATCAGAGGAGCAACTAGATAAAATCAATACTGAAAATCAAACACTAAGAAATGAGCTAGCAAAGGCAAAAGCTTTTGAAGATTCTCTAAATGGCAGAAGTCAAAAGCTCAAGAATATCTCTGAAAATCGTACTGATAGATTTAGACAACTAGAGTTTAATACTGATTTAGAACCCAGACCTCAATCATCCAGCAAATCTGTTTGGAGACATCCTATCCACTTCACTAGGAAGAATAATCTGATAGGAGAAAATTCACAAGAAAATCCAAAAACAACTACTGTTTTTAATATAAATAATTTCACTATATATGAAGGAATCCTAGGTAAATATCCTCAGAAAAGAAATAAATTTACGTCGAGTTATTATCAATGTGCATCGAGTTCTACTCGACGCAACTTAAATGATGCATCGATTTCTAATCAACGCATACACCAAAGTGCGTCAACTTCCACTCGACGCAACTATAAACATACGCCGAATTCCTATCGACGCAACCAATCTGACAGGAATTTCTCCTTTTCCAAAAAGACTTCTCAATCCATTTCTTTTTATTATGAATAATATTTCTGTAATATTACCAAAGACTGCTGGTATGATAAGCCAACACTTCTAAAGAAGAAAGGGTACTCTGAAAGACCACTTATTCTTTCATTGAACCTTTCACTATTGGAAGGAAGGGACCCCAGCTTAGCAGGGTCCAAACTAATGTTTAAATCTTATGTGCAGGTGTATCACATCTTCAGGATGGTTTGGTACTTGGACAGTGGATGCTCCATGCACATGACAGGGTACGAAAATCTATTAACCAACTTTGAGGATAGACCTGGACCACCGGTGACTTTTGGAGACTCTAGCTGTGGGCAAACCAGGGGCTTTGGAGATTTCAAAGAAGGGAAAGTAACCTTTAAGAATGTGGCAGTAGTCAAAGGACTAAAACACAATCTGATAAGTATAAGTCAGATATGTGATAGTGGTAAGTATGAGGTAAAATTTACCAAACTAGTTTGCTATGTTATTGATGTCATGACTGGTGCCATTGTACTCAATGGAATAAGAAAAGGGAAAGTATATATAGCAGAATTTAGCTCCACACAAACAGAGATTTGTTTGTTCAACAACATTACTGATAAAAGTGAATTATGGCATAGGAGGCTGGGCCATTTAAACTATAAAACCATTAGTGAATTAGCAAAGAATAACCTAGTCAGAGGCCTGCCAAAGGGTAGGTACTCTAAGGATTCTCCATGTAGACCTTGCCAACTAGGAAAACAGACCAAATCATCCTTCAAACCAATTGGTAAAGATGACTCCCCTAGGATTCTCTACTTACTGCACATGGATCTCTTTGGACCTATATCCACACAGAGCTTAGGTGGAAAGTGAAAGACTTTAATTAAGGGTAGCTAATCACCTAGAGGGGGGGGGGGGGGTGAATAGGTTATTTTAAAAACTATTGCAGTTCTTGATTATAACCGAAATAAAACTGATTAGAGCTTTCAAGAATAAGAGCAAACACAGAAAAGACACACAGAATTTTATAGTGGTTCCCCTTATCTTGGGTAATCCACTTTCCCCCTACTCCCTTCTAGCAGTGTGCCAGATAGGGTTTATATCTCCTCCAGATCTCAGACCATAAATAGGTCTTACAACTCAGATCACAACATATCTTACATTCTCAGATCTCACAGATCTTACTCTCTCAGATCTCAGCAGATCTTACAAACTCAGATCTCACAGATCCTACCTCAGCCTATATAATTAGGCTTATAGCTCAGATTCACTCCTGAATCCTACAACTCAGATCACACCTAATCTTACAACTCAGATCCTTGACAGATCCTACACTCACATCTGACAACTCAGATCCTACAGGGATTGATAAAGAAAATAACAATACTTAGACTCAGATTATTCAGATTGTTGAGTCTTCTTGATCTGCCTGAATGATCAGACAAAAATCTTCAATAGAACAGCAGCAGCAATTGATCTTCTTGATTCGACAGGCTATGATGACTGTTCTTCTTCCAAGGAAGACAGATTCTTCCTTCTCAATCTTCTTCTTTCAGAAAGATGTATCAGCACCAGATTGCTGAAAGAAATCTTCAAGTTAGATCAGTTCTGAAAGCGAAGACGACTTCTTCAGATTCTTTCTCAGACTTTCCCTAAAAGTGATGGAGACGATAATGGCTTTCGAAAGATAGGAGTAATCAACTTATTTAACCCATAGGTTATGCCTTCTATTTATAGCCCTCCATCCGCAACATCTGTTACGCTCCTCCACGTCAGCACGATACTAAGTCTTCAATGGTCTTTAATATCTTCAGAAGAAACAAAGGCTCAACTAGCTGTAGAGGAAACTTCTCAGCTCAGAGTATCGGTAGAAGTGGCGTTGAGCACTGAGCATCTCTGTCGACGCTTTTTCATTATGCGTCGAGCGATATGTAGATACTCGACACATACTTCTTATACTGAAGCTCTCGACTCCTCCTTCTTAGGCGTTGAGCAATCATCAATTATTCGATGCCTTTTATCTGTAGAAGCCGAGCAACGTACAGAGACTCGACGCTTCTTAACTATGCCTTCATATCTGGACTCTTCTTGTTGGCGCTGAGCTAACTGAAGTTTGGTCGACACTTCTCTTTCCACGGCGTCGAGTGATATAATTTGGCTCGACGCTTCCAAACTTGGTCTCATAACTTCAGCGGCGACCTTGTCTATTAGAGCAGAAGACAAGAGTCAACGCTTCTGGGTCATAGGCGTCGAGCGATGTATGATGTCTCGACGCTTGTGAACTTAGATGAATTCCTTGACCACTTTGCCTGACCGTATCTCCTGCACATTTATTCTAGAGAGTATGTCAAATACATTCTGAGATATATCTTTGACTTAGGAATGGACTTCTCCAAATCTAAGACATTGTGGACAATGATCCCAACAATCTCCCCCTATTTGAAGAAGTCATAATCTCAGTCAATGATATATCCCTCTTTTCAAAGATAATCAATATTTTCTAATTTCTATAAAGGTAATCAAAATAAAGAGTATAATACCTTATAAAATTAGATTACCAAAACATTCTATCCACAGAAATTATCTCAGACATGATTTCTCATATAAGCACAACAACACAAGCAGTTCAGAATAAAACATGTCATGAGGAGATAAAAGGATCACATCACAGGCATATATATATATGATAATGAAAAATAGTTAACACTGGGAACTCATCAAGATTGTTCAAAGATATATCAATTACATTTCTCTGAAAATACTTAGTAAAGATTAAAATCATAATGCTGTTCAGGATCCTTGATCTCTATTCCTCTTTTGGCTCTTTTGGAGAGGGCTTCATCAACTTCTTTTCTTCTCTTGCCAAATGGCTTTGGAAAGTATCTGATTGGCTCCTTATCACCTGCCTGAACCTTCCCAGCCAATTTATCAGCCTTGAATTTCATCTTCAGTTCCTCTTAATCCCTATGCTTCAACCATTCAGCTTCAGAGTACCATTTTCCTCTTTCATTTGGATTACCTTTCACAGCTTCCCATCTTGTCAGAATCATTTCTCTTGAAGATGGAGACCAATGTTCAAAATCAACCCTTGATTGAACCTCTTCTCTGAACTTTCTTTTACTAGATTCTACTTGCTCACTAGTAAAGTTCTCTCTTTTGCTTTTATCCTCAGGACTATACATTTGAGCAATTTTCTTTTGGACTTGTGTAAGAGAAGCTGGCCTGGTCTCAGAAACTTGATCATTCTCATAATCTATGGGAGGATATCCTAAAATTTCTCTTATAGAATTTGAGGTCCACACAGCATGCTCAGAGCTAGCTTGAATCATTGACCTCTCCCCCTTTAGGACTTCTTCAACTATATGATCTCTTATAACATTCTTCTGAAACCTGACTTGCCCCTCCAAATGATGAACTCCACTTTCAATGGTTTTCTTTACCCTAAGGAGATGGTCATCTATGGTATCTGCATTCATCTTTGCTTGATCTTTTAGAATTGTAGAGTTCTCATCAATTTTAGCCAAAATATCAGTATTCTGCTGTTGCAGTCTAGCTTCAATCTTATTTGTACCTGTAAGGACTTGTGCAACCTGTTCTTTATACAAGACTTGTATGTTATAACTTAGAATTCCTTGATTTGTGTGAACATCATCTACTGTCTTTGTAATTCCTGCTTGGGACTCTTTAAGAACCTTTAATGTCTCTTTGATTGCATTAAGTTGTTCAGCTGTATAATCTACTGAAGCACCAGCTCTTGTGAAAAACTTTACCATTTCCTTTCTCAAAGCAGTCATCTGATGATTGACTTCAAATCTAACCAATTTCATCTGGAAATCTACTTCATTTTTCATTTTTGTGTTATTATCTTCAATATATTGTTCTAATAATCTTCTTTGATTATTAAGCAACACCTCCAGCAGAGGTAATATAGGACTTAGATCCACATTGATTTCCTTTTCCATTTCATTACCTCTACTGCTCTCTTCTCTGATGATTGAGTCATTTCTCTGGCTCATATGTGAACTAGAAGATTCTATCTTGATCACCTTCTCAGCATGTTTCTTTGTTCCTTCAGGCTCTTCTTCCATATCCATAGCATCAACTACAGAATTCTCTTTAGCAGGGATCTCAGCCTGAGACTACCCCTAAAATGGTGCATTATCTTGAGCTGGAACTTCATCTTGAGGCTCCCCCTCAATTGGTGCATTATCTTGAGCTGGAATTTCATCTTGAGGCTCCCCCTCAATGTCTGCATTGATCAAATCAATTTTTTCCTGAGCAGGGATCTCATCCTGAGCCTCCCCCTCAATTTGAAAAATCCCTTCAACTCTAGCAGGGGATGCATGATGACTTCCTCTCTCTTCTTCTTCTTTCTCATTTTCATCATTTTCTTTATAGAACTTGTCAACATCTTCCAGTAGTAGATCAATACCTTTTGGTGTGTCAGGAGTACTATCCCTAGGTTTGTTTCCTTCTTCTTCTTCTTCAGATGTTGTGAGGTTAGGATCATGAATTGGAGAGGATTTAGATTTTCCTTTGGAAGAGGATGAGCATGATGACCTTGAAGAAACCTTCTTCTTCTTTTGCTTCTTAGCTTTCTTCTGCTTGGGAGAAATATCTGCTGGTGGAAGATTTGATAAAACTCTTTCCCATCTCTCTATCATTCTAATATCCATTTTATTCATGTGGTTTATCTTGGATCCAAGTTTGTTATTTAAAGAGTCTGGAATGACTTTTACTAAATATAGAGATAATATTCTACCCATGTTGGGTACTTGGATACATTCAATTATTCTGTCAAACACCACCCTCCCCCAATCTGTCTTCAAAGAATGAATGATCCTGGTTAATAGAATAAACATTTTCCTGGAAATTTTATCATGAGATCTGGTCTTGCACAACAGGCCCTTTCCTATTACATCTGTTAGCAATTTTCCTTTTGAATTCATTCCTTTCCTAAGAATACTTCCAGTGATTTCACGTGATGTTTCAATTCCGCACCAGATTTGTGCTAATTTAATATGTTCAGAGCTCACTTCTTCTTCTTCTTCATTGCTTTTTAATCTTGGCAGTTCTAGTGCCTTAGCGAGTCTTGATGGAGTGATCTTAATCTTCTTACCATTTACAGTGGTCTTAAGCTTCGAATTGACGGAGTCTATTACTATATTGGAGTAGAGTTCTAAGACCTCTCGTTTCCAGATAAGAGTTGATTCAGATAGCACAAATTCCAGTCCTGCTTTGTAGATTAATTCGATGGTTGATTTGATTTCATCTGGAGCTGATTGGAATCCATTACGAACAAGCTCGCTTCCTTCATAAAGGTAATCACTGCTCTTGGGAGGCATTGTGGTTGATAATCGAAGAGTGAGAGAATTGATGGAGAAATTTTCTAGGGCAGATAATTTCGAGCTTAGAGAACTAGGGCATATGTACTAACAAAGTGTCTTCCCTATTTATAGAATTTCTAATTCAAGAAGATGAATAGTCGCGCGCTGAACTTGTTTGACAAGATTGATCAAATGGTTCAAATTTACCCTGTCGAGACGGCCTAGCTATGTTCGCTCAAGCTTTGAGATAGCTCGACGCCATTTTTCTTCAGTCGACGCCAGGTATCTTCTCTCGACGCCAGGTATCCTTTGACGCCAGGTAGCTTCTCTCGACTCCTGATAACTTCTCCACTCACCTTTTAGAACTCAATCATTATTTTCATTTATTTATTTCAAAACAACTTTAATCATCCAAGGGTTTAGTAAATATATCAGCAACTTGTTTCTCAGTGGGGACATATTCAATTGTGACATCTCCATTTTCTACATGTTCTCTAATGAAATGATATCTAATTTCTATGTGCTTAGTTCTGCTATGTGATACAGGATTATTAGCTATAGCAATAACACTAGTTGAATCACAATATAGAGGAGATTTACTTAGCTGAACTTTATAGTCTTGGAGTAGGTTTTGAATCCATAGTAGCTGGGCACAACAGTTTCCAGCTGAGATGTACTCAGATTCTGCTGTAGAAATAGCCACACTGGTCTGCTTCCTGCTACTCCAAGATATTAGTCTTTTGCCAAGGAATTGGCATGTGCCTGATGTACTTTTTCTGTCCTCCTTGCATCCTGCAAAATCAGCATCTGAAAAACCAATTAGTTCAAAGTCATTGCTTCTAGGATACCAAAGGCCAAGATTAAGAGTGCCCTTCAGATATCTCAGGATTCTTTTGACAGCAGTGTAGTGAGATTCTTTAGGGTTCACTTGATATATAGCACATACACATGTTGAGAACATAATGTCTGGCCTGCTAGCAGTTAGGTAGAGCAATGAGCCAATGATGCCTCTGTACAAGGTTTCATCAATAGGTTTCCCTTTGTCATCCTTGTCCAGTGACATATTTGTTGCCATTGGTGTCTTCATGACAGTGGAATTTTCCATTCCAAACTTCTTGATAATCTCTTTTGTGTACTTGGTCTGAGAAATGAAAATTCCTTCCTCATACTATTTCACCTGGAGTCCTAAGAAGTATTTAAGCTCACCCATGCTGCTCATTTCAAATTTCCCTTGCATAAGGTTTGCAAACCTTTTGCAAAGGTAATTATCAGTTGAGCCAAAGATTATATCATCTACATATTTTTGTACTAGAATAATGTGACCTTTAACTATCCTAAGAAACAATGTCTTGTCTAACTTTCCTCTTGAGAATTTGTTCTCAATAAGAAATCTAGATAATGTCTCATACCAGGCTCTAGGTGCCTGTTTCAGACCATACAATGCTTTTAATAATAGATAGACATGATTTGGATGAGTAGAGTCAATAAAACCTGGGGGTTGTTCAACATATACTTCCTCCAATATTGTTCCATTAAGGAATGCTGACTTTACATCCATTTGATAAACAATGAATCCAGTGTGTGCTGCAAATGCCAGGAATAATCTGATTGCCTCTAATCTTGCCACAAGAGCAAACACTTGATCAAAATCTATGCCTTCCTCATGTCTATATCCTTGGGCAACCAACCTTGCTTTGTTTTTGATAATCACCCCATTTTCATCCAGCTTATTCCTAAATACCCATTTGGTCCATATTACTTTGTGTTTCTTTGGTCTTGGAACCAATATCCAGACTTTCACCTTTCAAATTGATTTAGCTCTTCTTGCATAGCTAATATCCATAAATTGTCCTTATTGGCTTCATCAAACTTCTTAGGCTCTATTTTGGATAGAAAGTTGTGATGCAAGACCTCATGTATTGAGTTTCCTCTTCTAGTTTGCACACCATCATTTGGATTTCCTATGATCTGTTCTTTGGGATGATCCTTCAGATGTTTGGTTGCATTCCTCCACCTTTCATTTTCCCTTTGAGATTCTGGTGCATCTGTTTGAGTAGGTTCTTCTAGAGGTTCTGGATGTGGTGGTTCTTCAATAGCAATAGGTTCTTCATAATTATCTTCTGCTTGAGGTTCATCCTCTCTAGTTACTATCACAGTTTCATTAATTTCTTCATTCTCCTCATTGTGATGTTCATTGATATTCATCTCCTTTAATTTCTGTGTAGAACCTGCACAACTTGATAAACTTCCCAGATCCTTATAAATAAGGCTGGTTTCATCAAATACAACATGTATAGATTCTTCTATCCTATTTAACCTTTTGTTGAAAATTCTATGGGCTCTACTTTGAGAGCTATACCCAACAAAAATTGCCTCATGTGCTTTTTCAACAAATTTAGTGAGATGGTGCTTTCCATTATTTAACACAAAGCATTTACTACCAAATATTTTGAAATGGGATAAAGTGGGTTTTCTACCTTTCAACAACTCATATGGGGTCTTATCCAGTCTTTTGTTAATAAGAGCCCTATTCTGCACATGGCATGCTGTGTTTACAGCTTCAACCTAGAAAAACTCAGGAAGAGAAGAATCACTTAGCATACTCCTACTAGCTTCAATAAGGGTTCTATTTCTTCTCTTAGCAACCCCATTTTGTTGGGGAGTTCTAGGAGATGAGAACTCTTGAGAAGGCCCGCGAGAGCTTGGGCAGTAAGGTTCTCGCAGTTTCTTGCCCATAAGCCAATAGGGTCAAATTACCCTTTTACCCTTGGTGGTCTGCATTTAGCCTCTCCAAACAGCGGAGTTTGGCTGTTAACAGACCCATTTGGGGTGCGGATAGTAAAATCAAAAGGCGGAATCCTGCTATTTGCAGGCCGGATAAGAAAATCTATAAATAGGACCTTAAGGGCACCTTTGGAGAGGACTTCACTTTAACTTCTCTCTCCTCAGGCTTTCTTTGGTTAGCATTCCCAGAGCTCTCCGGGTTAGTGGAGGGACCTCCTCGCTGTGACTAAGGTCTTAGTCATTTTCTTAGTTTTCCATCTGTCTTCTCTGAGGGATCAGTAAGGGCTAGCCGCCCCTCATTTTGGTGAGGGCCCCGAGCTCCACAAGAGACCGAGAAATCGGTTTCAACATTTTGGTGCGGTGAGCGTGGAGTGTGGCTGGTCCAAGAAAGTTCCAAGGAGCAGGAATGACGAGAGGCGAGGAACAAGGTGAGGGGTTCAGCGAGCCACCGCAGGTGGTGACACCGAGGATGTTCGCGGACTTCAGGAGGGAGGTGCTTGACACTTTTGGGCTCGCAGTCGCGGCGATACGAAGCGAGTTCGCAACCCCAGCACCTCAGGCAACCCTTCCACCAGCATCGGTTGGTGAGAACGCCCCAGGAGGGAGGGACGGAAAGGAAGACGCAGGAAGTTCAGTTCAAGACAAGGAAGGGCGAGTACTCTTTGCCTGTCCGGCGAGTTCCGTGTCGGCGAGCTCCGTGCCAGCGAGCTCTGTGCCGGCGAGCGCTGCGCAGGCGAGCGCGTGCCCGGAGGGCATGGCGACTGTGGGAGTGGTTCAGGCGAGTGAAGTTCTCGCGAGTGCGATCCCAGCGAGCCCGAGTCTGGCGAGATAGCTTGGGGTCGGGTGGAGCGAGAAAGGGTGGCTGAAGGGGGAAGTCCCTTTTGCGAGTTGGTACTTTCTGCACCTATCCCGACAGGGTTCGGAGAGTGGGACAGGGTGTACAACAACGGTAGGGATGACCCTGTCCAACATCTCCAGACTTTTGAGGACTCGGTCTCCATCAGGCCGATGTCGGATACTTTTAAGTGTCGGCTCTTCGCCGTCACCCTTAAAGAAAAGGCCAGGGACTGGTTCCATCAACTCCCTACAGGGTCAATCTACGCCTTTGAGGATTTGCGTCGGAGCTTCTTGTTGCGATTCTCAACTGCAAAAAAAGAGGAAGAAGGACGCTGAGTCCCTCTTCAAAGTGAAGCAAGAGCCAAAAGAGTCGTTGGCTCGCTACGCAGAACGGTTCCAGGAAGAAGTGCTACTCACTCAGGAGATGTCTGGGTTTGCACTCCAGCTCGCTTTCACGGTCGGGCTGAGGGAAAGTTTCTTTAAGATGGCTTTGAAGAGGAAGGCCCCCGTCTCCTACGAGGAGTTAATGGAGAGGGTGGCGGAAGAGATTGAGAGTGAGGAGGCCAACCCGGAGCTCACCAAGAGGCTAGCAAAGCTCAGTGAGCCGGAGGTCAGGCAACAGGAGTGAAGAAGAATGGAAGAACCCAGGGCCCCGGAGGGGGAGTGGAGGCAATGTGCCAAAGGGATGCAAGGTCAGGGAAGGGTTACGGCCCGGGAAGGGGTAACTTCTACGGAGGACAGGGAAAACCCCACCGGTTGGGGTGGAGATAGGGTCCGAGGCAGTTGCCTCCCCCACCCCAACAAGCCATGACGATCAGGCGGGGAAGAGGAGGAAGAGGAAGAAGAGAAGAGGTCAGAGAGGTAGATGGGGCAGGAAGAAGGAGGGGGAATAGGGTGGCGGAAGAGGAAGCAAGGGAGGTGATGTTGCCCTATTGTGACTTCCACGATGAGGAAGGTCACGCGACGGCCACCTGCCCAGAGTTCCTGGAAACAAAGAGGGGGAGAGAGCCCGCGCCAAGGCAACCGCAGTAAGTGAGAATTGAAGAGGTCGAGCCTCGAGGGGATGAGGAAGAAAGGTGTGAAGACAAAGTTGATGTGGGGAGTAGAGGAGGGATCAGAGTGATCCATGGGGGGGGGGGGGGGGGGGGGGGGTAGGGGTGGAGGCAACCCGAAAGGCTAGCCTCCATACCATCTATCGGTGGAGCGTGGACTCTACATCCACTGCTCCACCCCCAGCGGAGAAAATTACTTTCTCCCAGAAGGACATGCCAAGCTATGAAGACCCGTTTTGCGATGCGCTGGTCATCCAGACCGCCATCGAAAACTTCACCGTCTCACGGATCCTAGTTGACAACGGGAGTTTGGTCAATGTCATCTTCAAGAAGGCGTTTGACGAGATAAAGGTGGAGACCCGGAGGGTGTTAGCCTCGGATGGACCCTTATTTGGTTTTGCGGGAGAGAGGAAGGAGGTAGAGGGTGGAGTGGGACTCCATGTGACTCTCGGGGGGCAGTCCCAGAACTGCCTCTTCGTGATTGTGGATGCCCCGAGCAACTAAAGCGCCATCTTCGGACGGCCTCTCATCAGTGCGTTTCAGTGCATCCCATCCACTTTCCACCAATGCCTCAAGTTCACGCGGGAGGAATCCAGGTCCGGGTCAGAGGAGACCCCAAGATTGCAAGACAGTGCTATGTGATGGCTGTCAACACCATCGCCTGGATGGGAGAAGCAGAAGAGTTTGATAAAGTGATGGAGGAGGCGGCAGGAGCCGGAGGAGAGAATGCAGTCAAGGAGAGGATGGAGGAAGAGTAAGTTCAGGCCCGGGAAGGGTTCGCTGAGAGGCCCAGGACAGAGAAAGGGGAAGAAGAGGAGAAAGAAGAAAGTGCCCGTGGAGGAGGGGTGGAAGAGCTAATGATGGTAGGAGAGGCAGAGACGGAGGAAGGAGCCCAAGCGCTCGCTTGCGGCAGAGAGAAGGAAAGTGCTTGGGGAGAGCAATCCAGGTTGGAGGCTGTGGATGAGGTTGTGGAGTTTGAAGTCACCACTCGGCTTGGGGTGGTGGAAAAGATCCAAGTCAGCGGAGAGCTCAGTTCAGTGGAGCAGGCCGAGATCCAGGCCTGCGTACAGAAGAATATGGATGTCTTCGCTTGGAGCGCCGCAGAGATGCCCGGGATCGATGAAGATGTGGCTTGCCACCGCCTCAACCTCGACCCTGGCACCTGCCCCATCCGCCAAAAGAAAAGGGCCTCGGCGGACAAGCTGGAGGGACCAATCCGCGAGGAGGTGAAAAAGCTCATACAAGCAGGTTTTGTATCGGAGATCCAGTATCCAGGCTGGGTCTCCAATGTAGTCATGGTGAAGAAGGGAGGAGGTAAGTGGCGTATGTGTATCGACTTTTCACTTCTTAATAGATCATGCCCGAATGATTGCTACCCCCTGCCCAGAATCGACGCGCTGGTTGACTCAGCCGTTGGTTTTTCTGTAATGTCTTTCTTAGATGCTTTTTCAGGTTACCATCAAATCCGCATGCACCCCCCGGACATCAAAGATGTCTCTTTTATCACGGGGGACGGATGCTACTGTTATAAGATGATGCCCTTTGGGCTCAAGAATGCACGTGCCACTTATCAAAGGATGATGGATCAGATCTTTCAAGAACAAAGGGGAAGGAACTTAGAGGTCTATGTCGATGACCTCATGGTAAAGAGCCGGGACCTCGGGTCTCATCTCCGAGACCTAGAGGAGACGTTTGGGACCCTACGGAAGTATAAGATGAAACTCAACCCCTTGAAGTGTGTCTTCGGGGCTAGCCGAGCGAAGTTTCTAGGTCACTTGCTCACCCCAACGGGGGTGGAACCTAACCCAGACAAGGTCAAGGCGATAATGGAGATGGGATCGCCGAGAAACCCAAAGGAGGTTCAGAGCCTCACCGGGAAGCTGGCTGGACTCAGCAGGTTCCTCTCCAAGGCAGGAGAGAGCTGTGCACCCTTCTTTAAAGCGCTAAGAGGCAACAAAAAATTTGAATGGACTCCGGAATGCGAGGGAGACTTCCAAGCCTTAAAAGAACAGCTCACCCAAACCCCCCTACTTCAAGGGCCGAGGTCAGGAGAAGACCTATCCCTATACCTGGGAGTGGGACTTGAAGCAGTAAGTTTTGTATTTATCCGAGAGGAAGGAAGACAACAGTTCCCCATCTACTATGTCAGCCGAGTTCTGAAAAAGGCAGAGCTCCGGTACCCCATCTTGGAAAAGTTCGCTTTTGCGTTAGTGGTGGCGGCCCGGAAGCTCCGACCCTATTTCCAGGCACATTCAATCAAAGTGGTAACAGATCACCCGCTTCGCAAGGTCATGGAAGCGGTGGAACACTCGGGAAGATTGGCAAAGTGGTCCGTGGAGCTGAGCGAGTTCGATATTGCGTTCGTACCCAGAACGTCAATCAAGGCCCAAGCAGTGGCGGACTTCATGGCGGACTATACGACCGAGGTGGGGGAACATGAACCGCCCCCCCAGTGGCATGGAGGATGTTGGTGGATGGTGCCTCAGGAAAGCACTCCTATGGAGGGGTAATCATCCTAGTGAGTTCCCAAGGGACAAAGATCGAGCAAGCCTTGAACATCCGTTTTCCAATTACCAATAACCAGACAGAGTATGAGGCAGTGATAGCGTGCCAAGTCAAGGGAGAGTTTGAGGCAAAGGACCCGACCCTCCTACGGTACTTGGATAAGGTCAAGGGAGTCATCGGGCAGTTCCACATGTTCTCCATCAAACATGTGCCGAGGGAAGAAAGCACCCCCGCGGACCTCTTAGCCAAGTTCGGTCCTCGAGCAGGAGGGACGGTTTCAGAACTCTTCTGGCCCTCCATCGAGGAAGGGGAACTGATGGATGTGGATCAGCGAGTCTCGTGGATGGCTCCCTTCATCTCTTTCCTATCATTAGGGAAGTTCCCTAAAGGAGACATAGACAAGCGACGTTTCAGGTATAAGTCGGCTTATTACTCTTTGCAAGCAGGAGGGCTATACAGGAAGACTCTCTCAGGACTCCTGGCCCGTTGTGTTTCAGAGGAGGAGGTTCCGAGAATCCTAGAAGAAATTCACTCAGGGGAGTGTGGGAGTCACTCCGGGAGCCGAACCCTGGAAGGGAGGGTGTTGAGGCAAGGCTATTTCTGGCCCACCCTCAGCAAGGATGCGGCGGAGTTCGCAAGAAGGTGTTCAAAGTGTCAGCTCTATGCTCCACTCCAACTCCTCCTAGCTCAGAGGCTCCGAACCATCACCACCCCCTAGCCCTTCGCCATATGGGGGTTGGACCTAGTTGGCCCTTTCCCCCAAGCTAGTGGCCAAAGAAGGTTCTTGGTGGTCATGATCGATTATTTTTCCATGTGGGTAGAAGTGAAGGCGCTCGCCAAGGTGACATCTCAAGTTGTAAGGAATTTTGTATGGGGAGAAATAATTTGCAGGCACGGCCTCCCCCTGGCTATAGTGAAGGACAATGGGCCGCAATTTGCTAGCGAGAAATTTGTTAGCTTCTGCACCCAGCTTGGCATTGACCTCAGGTTCGCATCGGTTCACCACCCAAGAAGCAACGACCAGGTAGAAGCGGCAAATAAAGTAATCGTCAACCTACTGAAGAAGAAGGTGGAGAACCTCCGAGGGAACTGGGTAGAGCAACTACCATCCGTTCTCTGGGCCCTGAGGACTACTCCTAACACTGCCACTGGGGAGACTCCGTTCAAACTTTCCCATGTATCCGAAGCAGTCCTTCCCATCGAGTTTGAAGCAAAGACCCCCAGGGTGATCGCCGTAGGTGAAGGGGATGAAGAGTGGCTGGTAGCCAACGATGATGAACAAAGGCTAGCCTTAGACCTGGTGGAGGAACTCTGGGACCAGGCCACCATCAGGAAGGAGGAAATCAAACGACGAATGGCCCGATATTTTGACAAGCACTCCGAGTAAGACACTGCGAAAAAGGAGACTTAGTCCTAAAGAAGGTCGACGCAGCCGGGAGAGGAGCCGCGTTTGGCAAGCTAGAGCCCAATTGGGAAGGACCTTACATTGTAAGTGAAGTGCTCAGGTCAGGGGGATACCACCTCCGGGATGTGGAAGGGGTACCTCTTGGCCGAGCCAGGAGTGGAGATGACTTAAAAAGGTTTTATCCTTAGTCATTTTTTATATAGATAATTTCTCATATTTCCTACTCAACACATGCGTTTTGGAGCAATCCTTTGGCAGGTCTCAAATAATATTGTTGCTGGAATGCCCTAGATCGATTCCGCTCCCGGGCTCTCACTAGACGGGGGGTTCAGGTTGATCTCTGGAGAGGCTGGCAAGGTGACAAGTATTGGTGCTGGAATGCCCCAGATCGATTCCGCTCCCGGGCTCTCACTAGACGGGGGGTTCAGGTTAATCTCTGGAGAGGCTGGCAAGGTGACAAGAATTGGTGCTGGAATGTCCCAGATCGATTCTGCTCCCGGTCTCTCACTATACGGGGGGTTTAGGTTGATCTCTGGAGATGCAGGCAAGGTGACAAGTATTGGTGCTGGAATGCCCTAGATCGATTCCGCTCCCGGGACCTCACTAGACTGGGGGTTCAGGTTGATCTCTGGAGAGGCTGGCAAGGTGACAAGTATTGGTGCTGGAATGCCCCAGATCGATTCCGCTCCCGGGCTCTCACTAGACGGGGGGTTCAGGTTGATCTCTGGAGAGGCTGGCAAGGTGACAAGTATTGGTGCTGGAATGCCCCAGATCGATTCCGCTCCCGGGCTCTCACTAGACGGGGGGTTCAGGTTGATCTCTGAAGAGGCTGGCAAGGTGACAAGTATTGGTGCTGGAATGCCCCAGATCGATTCCGCTCCCGGGATCTCACTAGACGGGGGGTTCAGGTTGATCTCTGGAGAGGCTGGCAAGGTGACAAGTATTGGTATTGGAATGCCCCAGATCGATTCCGCTCCCGGGCTCTTACTAGACGGGGGGTTCAGGTTGATCTCTGGAGAGGCTGGCAAGGTGACAAGTATTGGTGCTGGAATGCCCCAGATCGATTCCGCTCCCGGGCTCTCACTAGACGGGGGGTTCAGGTTAATCTCTGGAGAGGCTGGCAAGGTGACAAGTATTGGTGTTGTAATGCCCCAGATCGATTCCGCTCCCGGGCTCTCACTAGACGTTGGGTTCAGGTTGATCTCTAGAAAGGCTGGCAAGGTGACAAGTATTGGTGCTGGAATGCCCCTGATCGATTCCGCTCTCGGGCTCTCACTAGACGGGGGGGGGGGGGGGGGGGGGGGGGTTCAGGTTGATCTCTGGAGAGGCTGGCAAGGTGACAAGTATTGGTGCTGGAATTCCCCAGATCGATTCCGCTCCCGGGCTCTCACTAGACGGGGGGTTCAGGTTGATCTCTGGAGAGGCTGGCAGGATGAAAAGCCTTTATGCTGGAATACTCCTTCTCGCCCGGCGGGCCTGCTCGCTCGGCAAAGAGAAATTGCACACGATAGTATGTGAATCAATCCTATGCGATCCAGAGCATCCGGTGCTGGGCAGAAAGGTCGCCGGCACCGGGTGGGAGGCGAGCTCTGGCCAAGAAGAAAAATACCCTGCGAAACCTAGAGAAAATACGCATAACTAAAGGGTAGTAATCCTAAGGCAAATGGAGAAAGGCCCGAACAGCCAAAGTATCCTATACCTATCTATTCAATAACGTGTGGCGCGAGAACGATCATCGCGAGAATAACCTCCGTGAAGGCGGATATCGAGATAAGCGAGGACGAGACATTCAGCACGTCAAAATAACAAAACAGAAAAGGGAAAGCACTATGAACAAAGCAAAATTTGCATTCTACATTTCATAGTTCGGTTACAATCTTCGGCGATCTCGCCGATCAAAAATTACAACAAAAAGAGGAATGGCAGCGAGCTTCAGGAACCGCTCGCAGACCCTTCTTCGTCATCACTGTCCTTCACTGGCGGAAGTGGGAGGAAGAGCTCCGGGACAATGTCTTCCAGAGTCATGTCGACCGCATCATCGGCCAGGAGGCCGGCCGCCTTCATCATCAAGAAGATGTAGCGAGCTGACTCTGTAGACTCCAAGCGGACCTCTTCGTCTCGCGCTCGTCGGTCTTCCTTCAGACGGCGAGGTGAGGGGGGAATGACGGCGCCAGTGAGGTCACAGTTTAGGGCCTTCAGCCCAGCCACCTCGCCCTCCAAATCCTTGATGCGAGCGTCGGCTCTCCCGGCGGCCTCGACAACCTGCAAGTAAGTTCAGTTAAAAAAAAAGCAAAACAGCCAAAAGAAAGGAAGATGAGGAAGTCTAAGTAACTCACCACACTACCCTCTGCGGCGAGCAGATTCTCTTTCAACTGCGTGTTCTCGGCAAGGAGCCCCTGATAGGCCCTCGCGAGCTCCACGTTCTGAAGCTCCAGCTATAGACAACGCCTCCCCGTCATATGGGCGAGCTCGGAAGAATGCAACTGTGACCTCGCGCTCTCGAAGGCGAGGGTTCTCGCAGTCTCATCTTTATAAGACCCCGCGTCCTCACGCCCATAAAGAGCGAACACGAGGTCGAAAACGTGACTGCTGACGGTCTCCTTCTCCACCCAGGAGGGAAGGATGGTGGAGATGTCCACCCTGTTGGTCTCCGGCTTCCAATTGACAAGGAGCTCGCCAGTCTCATCCCGGCGCCTCTGGCCGAGGCCGAAGTTGTAATGGTTTACCGGGATGGGGAGGACGGAGGTTCTAGCCGCCTCCTGGCAGGTCTCGTCATCCTCACCCCCCCCCCCCCCCCCCCCCCCCCCCCCCCCCCCCCCCGCGGAGAGGTCGGTGAGGTCGAACTCATCGAAGGCGACCTCGCGGGGCTCCTTCCCCTTCGAGGAGGGGAGCGAGACCCCGCTCTTCTTGCTCTTCTTCTTTGACGGAGATTTCGAAGGAGCGGCATGGCTACCAGAAGCCCCCGGTCTCTTGCGAGAAGAGGGCTCACCTGGAGTGACGGCGCCTCAGCAAGCTTCCGCCCCCATGGTCGCGAGAGTCGTGGTAGCGTCGGTTTTTCGGTTGCTCGCGTAGGGGGGATGGAGGGCAGATCCCGCTCGCCTAGAAATAAACATTAAAATTTTGATAAGTACGATATGGTAGGGAATAAAGTCGTAGGTGTTAAGAGAGATCTTTACCTTCCTCGATGAGAATCAGAGGCATCGAATCGAGATTGCGGCGGAGATAGACGACCTCAAAGTTCTTCTTGCAGAAGAACTGATGGAGGAGGGCGTCGTGGCCGCCGAGGGCGGTAGGCCGGTAGGTGGTCTCGCTATATTGAACTGGCGAGAGGGGGATATTGCCGAAGTTCCCCTTGACGACGAGGAACTTCTGGGCCCAGAAGTGGGCCTTGTTGACGGTCTCGACAACCTTAGGACCCGTGCCCACAAAGTAGGCCGTCCCATCTTTGTAGGCGCGGAACGAGAACAGCTTCTGGAAGACCGGGAGGCTGAACTCGATGCGCTCCTCGCGAAGGTAGCTGGCGAAGGCTGTGACCACCGCCATGGCATTGGGGGTAAGCTGGCCCGGAACAACGCCATAGTGCTTGAGCACCTGGCGAGCAGCGAGAAAGATCAGGATTAGTTCACAGAATGAGAGAGACTTGAAATATGGGGAATAAGAAGCGAGCGAGAACGACCATTACCTGGCGAACTTCCGGCCACAGGTGGAGGCGCAGGCCAACCGCGAAATGGGCGGTGGCAATGGCTAACTCGTTGACTCGCGTGGCATTGATCACGTCGTCCTCGCTAGGACGGCGTGCCTCGAACGGGGGGGGGGGGGGTGACATAATCAGCGACCGCGCTGAAATATTCCTCGTTTGTCAGGTTGCAGTGGTAGAAGGTGTGCTCAGCGAAAGCCTTCGCAATATTTCGCCGACCCTCCGACTCATTAGCGTCGCCGCCCATCAGCGAGAAAGGGAGTAAAGCGAGAACGGGAAGGAGCGAGAGCTCTGGAGCGGAGGAGGAGGAAGGTTGACAGTAAATGCAGTGGTTGACTCGGTTATGGCCGCCTATTTATAGCCAAAGCCAAAGGGCGGGAAGAAGTCCAAGCGCCGACGAGCGCGGGTAGCAGCAAAAACATCACATCAAGGCCGCGGGCGAGAAAGACCTGCGGAGTTAGTACAAACAACATTTTCGCGGGATATATTTAACGAGAACAGAAGGTCCTCGCGAGCTCAGTATAATTCAAAAATAAAACAAATTTATTGGCAGCAAGCGAGAAACCATAAAAGATAGTGATACTTATTGTCAAAAGAAATAAAAGCCAGCATAAGTGGCAAATATGCGAGTCACGAAACGTTGCGAGATTGTCCAAAAACAACGACACATATTACAAATAATTTCACAACGACACAGCAGTTAGCGAGAATCATGGGGTAACCATTTCCACCTGCCCCCACCCCGCGACCCAGACCTCGGTGGAACCATAGAGTTATAATAATCCACGGCCAAACGGCCCTCCCTGTCCATGAGGTAAGCGTAGTCTCTCATCCTTGCTATGTGAACCTCCGGCGTCGTGGCATTCTCATCCTGATCACACTATCTCGCCTGCCGGAGCCTCGCGCACTCTTCCATCAGTACCGCGTGCCTGTCCTCGGCGGCTTCTCTGTCCCGTCTCGCCTGCATGTTGAGGTCCATCAGCATTCGCCCATGTTTCCTCAGCAACTCCGCGGCTCGCTGTTTCATCATCTCGGGATCTCGCGGATCCCCTAAGAATTCCTCCACCTGGTCAGGAAGGGGGGACATCTCATCGTCGCCCAGCTCGGAGTCGGTATGCGGGTTCTCGGTATTGTCTGCAAGATATTACAAAGAGGTTAGATGGCGAGCGCGAGTTCGCGCAGGGTTTCGGCGAGGTCAGAATGCTTACCAAGCGGGGGGACGAGAAGATGAAGGACGGCCCTGGAACACAGTAGTGAGGGTAGAGAGATTTGCCCAGGCTAGCAGGATAGGCTGCGCTGTTGGTCGGGGGGATCTTTGGCGGCGCGGATCCACCGGTCTCCTCGCTCGTCAGAAGCTGGAATCCGGGATTATCTATGATTTTGTCTAGAGGAGGCGGAGGCGGAGATGGAGGTCACAACGCCTGGCGGGCTGGGGACTTCAGGGGCGAGACTGTAAGAAATAAGAGACGGAGGTCATACATAGGCTACAAGGAACATTACAGTACGCGAGATTAAGATCATACCGGTGACGTTTTTCCCAGTGAGGTTCATGTTCGCTGCGGACTCTTGCGAGACTCCTCAGCGGGGTCTCCAACGTTCTCGCTCGGCAAAGCATCTTGCGAGTAGAAATGAATGACAAAGCAATTTATTAACGTGAACCGGAGTAGCTCATACCTTCTCATGGTGGTGATCGTCCGGGAATGAGTCCAACATCACGGAATCGTCTCCGGTGCGACGAGCCACCTTCGTCTTCTTGACTTTCGGCGACTGGGCGGGGGGCGGCTGATTCATCCAGGCTGGGACCCTGGTCGTGGAGGGTAGCCCGCCGGCTCTCATCGCCCTCAGGCGAGCCTCGGCTTCTTCGGAAAGAGTCATTTCCAGGCAACTACAGTACCAAGTCAAGGGAGAGGAAAGGAAGTAGCAGCGCACACCACAGGATGCTCGGGACGATATTTATAGCCCATAGGGTGGGCCCCACCAAAGATTCCCGACAGATCATCAAGGAGCAGGCGAATACCAGGGGTTGGATGATTCTTCGCGAGCACAAATGTCCTCACGAAGAGCGGGGATTGTGTACAACCCCGATATTCGCCAGGCAAGGAGACGATCTAAAGAAGGCAGTGAACGTAGCTCGCTGAAGGGCGAGCGAGAAGGGTCGGCGAGACAAGCGCTCGCAGGTGTGTTCGTCGAACTCCCTCGGCCTCGTCGACCATACCCCTGTTCGACGGAATCATCAGAAGTCGACGAAGTGTTCTAGGCTCATTAAAGCCAAAGGGATGGTCTCACAAGAGGGGTCGCGAGACCCAGACCTCGGCAGATATTTTCAAAAGATCAGGCCAAGCGAGGGCCGACAAACCAATACCTCGCAGGCCGCTGGCAGAAGAGACCTATGTTCAGTAAATAGGTGTTCATCAAAATGTGTTCAGTGCGCGGCAAAGTCAATAGGCGATCTCACAGGAAGGCTCGCGATACCGGACCTCGTCAGATACCGCCAGGAGGTGCCAGCGAGGTCCTCGCAGGGCGATCGCCTGGGAGAGGCATCGCGAGCAGGGCTCGCGAGAAGGCCCGCGGAGCTCGGGCATTAAGGTTCTCGCAGTTTCTTTCCCATAAGCCAATAGGGTCAAATTACCCTTTTACCCTTGGTGGTCTGCCTTTAGCCTCTCCAAACAGCGGAGTTTGGCTGTTAGCAAACCCATTTGGGGTGCGGATAGTAAAATCAAAAGACGAAATCCTGCTATTTGCAGGCCGGATCAGAAAATCTATAAATAGGACCTTAAGGGCACCTTTGGAGAGGACTTCACTTCAGCTTCTCTCTCCTCAGGCTTTCTTTGGTTAGCATTCCCAGAGCTCTCCAAGGTGCCAGAGTCTCAGCTTTGGCTTGGGAGGGGAAGCGCTCAACGATCTTCCGGGTTAGTGGAGGGACCTCCTCGCTGTGACTAAGGTCTTAGTCATTTTCTTAGTTTTCCGTATGTCTTCCCTAAGGGATCAGTAAGGGATAGCCGCCCCTCATTTTGGTGAGGGCCCCGAGCTCCACAAGAGACCGAGAAATCAGTTTCAACAGCCCCAGACCATGCGCTACTTCGGGGTTGTCCCCACGCAACTCAATCCCAACTCCATCGCCATGCTGGTGGCATTCGCTTGCTACCTGCGCGAGGAGGGAATCATGTTCTCGCTCCTGGTGTCTTGCAAGCTCTTCAACTTCAGGGCGACCCGCGGAGTGGCATTCTTCTCCGGGCAGTCACCCCTCGGCGTGACCGACACCACAAATAATAACCATGAATGGGTTTGGCAGTTCATCTTTGTCACAGGGAAATTTGACAACGTGCCTCTCGCGCCTGTGCAGGAGGATGAGTTGACCTTTCGGCCTCCAGCGCTGGGGGGTTACAAGGACAAGCTCCATGCCTTCATCCAGAAGCATGGAATGGATGTCGCTACAGCTGGTTCCGCCGGGAGAGGGTAAGCTAAACCATTTCGACCCTAGCTCCCGCTCCTCTTTCACTCGCTTCTGCTCTTTTAACTTGCTTTCCTTGATACAGGAGTTCGAAGCCTTCCCCTCCACCCACCGAATGCTATCGTGGAGGTCGCTACCGATGACGCCCTTGCCCTCGTGCGATCAGCGATTGCGTCTTGCCACAACGATCCGCCTCTCGCAAAGTCTAGCGGGCAAAAGCGGAAGCCCGATAAGGCCACCCGCTCCCCCCTCCCCCCCAAGTGGGCGAAACCTTTTGCAACCGCTAAGGGGAAGGTGGTCGTGGACGAGACCCTTGGCTCGAGTGCTCCTGCAGTGGAGGACTCAGCTGTTCCAATCGCTTTTGCGCCGTCAGAGCCCTCCTCGTGGCCGGTGCCGAGAGGGCACCGAAATTTCCCTCTCGGCTTGAGGTATGTGGATGTGGCCGGCGAGCCTTAGCTTCACTGGGACCGGGGGGACAACTGGGTCCTTATGTCCAGCCTTCTTCTGTCCTGGATGGAGAAGGAAACCACCAGCGGCCATGCCTATGGCCATTCCTACATGCTTTACAGCCGCGGGGGAGAACCGTCTACGATACTGAGTCTACTCATACTCTCACACACGAGGCTGCGCGAGCCATGATGCGTGATCACGAGTGGACTCATATGTCTTCTCGCCACAGCATGACTCTCGCGCGGAACATTGTCGAGGTCGAGAAGACCCGCGCCGGCGTCTCCGCCGAGCTTTTGGCTGTGAAGCAGCAACTGGTGACAGCCGAGGCCCTTCTCGCCAGCCGCCCAGACCGAAAGGTGAGCGTGTCTCCTCACAGTGACTCAAGTTCTCGCATTTTCCTTTTTTATCGCGTTAATCTTCTTATATTTCTCGCAGGACATAACCAACAATGATACCCTACTGATAGTACATTATTTATAGTTATTTTTATATAATATTTTAGTAGTCATTAATTAGTTTTCATATAATTTTAATTTAATATATATCTAATTTGCTTTGTTTTATGTTTTCAGGGACTTTGGGGCTGCTAATAGCAATTTCAAACCCATAGCCGTGTTCAAGGGAAATTCTGGAGCATTTCTGCAAAAATCCACCGTATACGCCCTAGGTCACGGGCGTGACCTGGGGCGTGACACCATGTCACGACCGTGACCCAGCCCTGCCTTCTTCCTGCTGCCAGAATATGCTGCCACGTCAGATTATTATTACACGCCCCAAGTCACGGGCGTGACTTGGGGGCGTGACTTTCAGATCACGGGCATGACTCGCCCAGCAAGTATTTAATGCAAGCAGTTTCTGCCGCCGAGTCGTTCCAGCTTACACGCCCCATGTCACGGGCGTGACCTTCATGTCACGGGCGTGACCGATGTCGTGACTCTTCTGCAACTGCCAGATTAACTCCAGATCGCGCCGTTTCCCGCAGTTTCCTGACCCGGTCAAGACACGCCCTAGGTGACGGGCGTGACCGAGGTCGTGACCTATCGAGATGATTAATTTTGGCGGTTTCTCTTCCCCAACGTTCCCGGCTTTCAAGACGCAGTTACGCAGCTTACACGCCCTTGGTCACGGGCGTGACCAAGGGCGTGACTCACCAATTTTCTGCCTATAAAAGTCAGCTGCTGCCAAAGTGATGGGAATCCGATCCTAGCTTAGATTGGGTCATTTTTAGATTAGTTTTTCAGCATTTTCTTATTGTATTTTCTTTATGCAAATTTACTTCATGTTTTGTAATTTCAATTCATAGTTTAGATTTCCAATTCCTGCAATTGTAATTCCATTTTCTTAGTTATAAAATTGTTTTTACTTAATTATGTTTAGCTAATTTTCATAGCATTTGATCGGATGATTTCTTAAGCTTTTATATTTCGTAATCTCTTATTCATAGTTTAATTTTGGAAAACTAAGATTTATCATTGATTTGCAATTATTGGTTTCATATTTCTAGGGTATGATAATCAAGTTTGATCCGTATTTTAGTGTATCGAGAGATCCGTAAATACGGTAGATCGCTCATCGGTAAAAAGAATTATTTGCACTCCTCGAGAGAGGGTGACGCAATTCTTCCGGATTGGAGTCAAGTCCAATAATGGGGCTCACCGCATAAAGCAAGATTAGGGGTTTCAACTGGCCGAGGGGTCTTAATCGATCAACCTAAGGTTAGGTGGTAGTTCTCTCGAGAGAGGCTCTATCATATTTTGGGAACCTCCACGGTCAAGTTTGTCTAAATCAATTTCTTTCGAATTCTAGATTTACGAAATATTTTACTTAAGAAGGATTCCCGATCAAATGTTCCTCTTCTTTTAATTATTTACAAAACTCTATTTTATTACTGATAAAATAATATTAATTTGCGTGAGTAGAAGTAATCAACAGACCCATGGAATACGACACTTGATATTTATTTGTTTTAAATATCCTATGCTATGAACGATAGGTACTCTTGCCTATAGGTCGTAGAATTTGGAGAAAATATAATTTATCCTAAATTTTAGCTATCAAGTATTTGGCGACGTTGCCGGGGATCATTTTTGTTGATATTTTGAAAGCGTGAATTTTATTACTTTTATCATTCTCTTTCTCCGCCCCCATTTCTCTTTTTGCTTTTCCTTTTAAAATTCCTTTCTATTAGGTAACGGTTGTTTAACTTTTTCACACAAAAAATGATGTTATCGCAGTTGGCCGCAAAAGTTGCCGAGCTTCAAAATAAAGTCATTCTTTTAGAAGCCGCACGAATGCGCCAAATTTTTTATCCTTTTTGTGGGGGTCATCATTCTATTGAGGAATGCTCTTTTTCCTTTCATAATTTTTCTAATGAAAGTCATAATTTTTATAATGAAAATAATGATTTTTATGATGAAAATAATTTTTCTTTAAATAATGATTTGAGTGAATTTACTTCTTGCACTGATGTTGATTATTCATGGTGGCAAGGTCACCCAGATAGTTTTCCGTGCGATGAAGGAAATTCCTTCAATTATGATTTGCATTCCTCGCCTTTTCCGCAGATTTGTTCTTCTTCTGATCTTGAAATTTTTCCGAATGTTATTTCTCCCACTTTAAATGTTTATTCTCAAGGTCAAGAAGAACAATTGTACCAAGAATTTCGCAAAGTCATGGAGACACCGGACGAATTAGAAAATGAAAATTTTTCTTCTTCTCCTTCGCCCGCCCTTTCTTCTCATTCTCATGAAATTATAATTCATGAAGAATTTGTGTCTCATGAATTTTCTCCACTTGGTATTGATTTTTCTTATAATTCTTTTATTTTTGAAAATAAACAACCGGCGCTTGATCATGTATTTTCACAAGAAACTCCTTGTGAAAATTTTTCTGACTCGCTTAATCTTGATTCTTTTTATACTAATAATTTTCTTGTAGATGATGAGCCGTTGCAACCAAACGTCTTCATCGATCCATTTGCCGCTCATCTCCAGCAATCCAAATTACCTAAGGTATGTATAGGTAATTTGGATTCACAATTTCGCGCTAACGGAGAACACAAGAATCAGGATTATAGCGGAGGAGTCGCCAGGCAACAGTTTTTGGCATTTTCACCTCAGCGTGAATTAGGGGAGTTGCCTGTGCATTTTCAATTTGAATATCCTTTTAGCTAACCCTTAACGTCTAGCCAAAAGACGTTAAACAAAGCACTCTTGGGAGGCACCCCTTGCTTATCTTTTTTTTTTGCACTTTTTTTTTCTTTTATGCATTTTCTTTTCCTGTTTGGCCTTTTCATCCTTGTTTATAAACATTGGGGACAATGTTTATTTTTAAGTATGGGGGTGTATTCTCCTATTTTCAATTTTTATTAAAAATCCAAAAAAATTTAGAAAGTCTTTTTTAAAATTATAAAAAAATATTTTTCTTTCCTTATTTTTGAGTTTGTTATGAAAAAAATTACAAAATTAAAAAAAAAAAAGTTTTGTTTTACATTTTTATGTCTTTGTGTCTTATTTTTCTTGTTTGCAAATTAAAATTATAAAAAAAATTTAAAAAAATTAAAAATTTAATTTCTTGCGAAAGGGCCGTGTTGGGTTTTCATCCCACAAAACCGCCTAGTACCTTGCGAACCCGTCATTGGGTAGCCCTTGGGAAGTCCATGAATATTAAAAAAAATCATTTTTTTAATATAAAAAAAATCCAAAAATCTAATAAAATAAATTTTGTATTATTAAAATTCTCCAAACTTCATTTATGCAAAATTAATTTTAATTATGAGTTGTCTTTATAGGCTTTTTAAGAAGTTTTCTTTTTATGAATTTTTAAATCATTTATTTCTCTTCAAAATATGTTAGATTTAATTTTTAGATGAATTTGATTTAATGAATTTTTCATTATTTTGATTTGTTTAGAATATTTCTTAGTTTTACTTTCTCTCTTTAAAATATCATAATTCAATTTTGTAGTAATTGTGTTAAATATATTTAGATTTTACTTATATTAACTTGAACTCATAGATTCTTATAGATTGCTCAATTTGTTTTCTATGCTCTTAAAATGTATCTTTGGAACTTGTTTAGCCTTTAAACCCTAGCCCTTCCCCTACCTTTTTGTTTAACCCTTTATTTGGCATAAAAAAAGTTTGAAAAGATCATATGTCATGGAATGAGAGGATAAAATTCATCATTCCTAAACATATGCACCCAAATTAGTAAAAGATTATATGGCATGGAGATGAGAGGATAAAATGCATCACTCCTAAACATATACATTTGGGATATTAAAAAGAAGAAGGAATTTACAAAAGATGGAAATGAGAGGATAAAATTCATCATTTCCTATATTCAAAGTAACTTCTTCAATGCCAATTCTACCCCAATTGGCCAAGTTTATTTGCTTATCCAAGATACTTTTGAGAGAACATAGTTAATATTTTGTAGTTTTCTAAAAATTTCTCATGATTGTAAAGTTTCTATAATTTTAATCTTGGATTATTTTACTTAATTCAATACAATTTTGTTTATGAAGATTTAGTTAGAGAATTTCAAAACTAATGTTTATTCTACTCATTTCAATTTAAGAATTATAAATTATTTCTTATAAATCTGAATTTTAATTTCTTAACTTATTTTGACATGAGTCTTATAAATTTAAGAGTTCATAATCAGAAGTAAATCTTTTTGGAATGTCTTATAAATTATTCTCATACTTATAAATTAGTTTTGCTCTGGAATAGCAAAAGCTTAAGTATGGGGGTATTTGATAGTACATTATTTATAATTATTTTTATATAATATTTTAGTAGTAATTAATTAGTTTTTATATAATTTTAATTTAATATATATCTAATTTGCTTTGTTTTATGTTTTTAGGGACTTTGGGGCTGCTTAGAGCAATTTCAAACCCATAGCCGTGTTCAAGGGAAATTCTGGAGCATTTCTACAAAAATCCACCGTACACGCCCGAGGTCACGGGCGTGACCTGGAGCGTGACACCATGTAACGGCCGTGACCCAGCCCTGCCGTCTTCCTGCTGCCAAAACACGCCGCCACGTCAGATTATTATTACACGCCCCAAGTCACGGGCGTGACTTGGGGGGCGTGACTTCAGATCACGGGCATGACTCGCCCAGCAAGTATTTAATACAAGCAGTTTCCGCCGCCGAGTCGTTCCAGCTTACACGCCCCATGTCACGGGCGTGACCTTCATGTCACGGGCGTGACCGATGCCGTGACTCTTTTACAACTGCCAGATTAACTCCAGATCGCGCCGTTTCCTGCCGTTTCCTGACCCGGTCAAGACACGCCCTAGGTCACGTGCGTGACCGAGGCTGTGAACCATCGAGATGATTAATTTTGGCGGTTTCTTGATGAGTCCTCATCTCATACACATATTTGGACTCATCCGGGCCATCTTTCCATTCATTCCATTGCATTTAGCCCCATTTTAGCTCATAATTATCACTCTCCGCTAGGTGCACGTCTTGGCCCATTTCGGTGTTATTTTCTTGTTTATCTTTGTTACTAGTTGTCATGCTGTGTTAAGTGCCACCTCCAGTGGCTTGACTGGTGTCGTATGCTGGAACAAGAGTCGTGCAGGTGTTCCCGGTACAATTCTGTAGAGGAACACTGCGCACGATCACTGGCTCCTTCGCGCACGACCACTGGTCGTGCGCCTCTGCTCGTGCGCACTTAATGCCCATTTCATGAGTTCTGTCTGGCTTATCGCACGACCACTTACGACAGTGCGCACGACCACTGGTCGTGCGCCACTGGTCGTGCGAACTTTGTATTTTATAATTTTCTTCCCTTGTAGGCTCCGTCTAGTCAGGCGCACGATCACAGGATTCTAGTGCGCATGATGAGTCCTGATTATATGCACATTTTTGGACTCATCCGGGCCGTTATTTAGTCAATTCTACGCACTATAGCCTTGTTATAGTTTATATTTGATAATCCATGCTAGGTGCACATCTTGGCCCACTTTGGTATGATTTTCGTGTTTATTGTCTTTAGTAGATTCTTGCGCTGTTTAGTGCCACTTTCAGTGGCTAGATCTGTGGTTGTGCTAGAATTGGAGTAGTGCAAGTGTTCCCGGTGCAATTCTGCACAGGAACACTGCGCACGATCGCCGGTTCGACTGCGCACGACCACTGGTCGTGCGCCACTGCTCGTGCGCATTGACCATTAAATTTCTGAGTTCTGTCTGCTGTAGTGCGCACGCTCATCGACTCCAGTGCGCACGACCACCGGTCGTGCGCCACTGTCCGTGCGCATTTTTACAGTAATTTTTGAGTTCTGTTTCTCATATTGCGCACGACCACCGACGCTAGTGCGCACGACCACCGGTCATGCGTCACTGGTCGTGCGAACATTATATTTCATAAATTGCTTTTCTTGCAGGCTCCATCCAGACAGACGCACGATCACAGGATTCTAGTGCGCACGACCACTGGTCGTGCGCCAATGACTGTGCGCACTGTTTAATCCAACGCCTATTTAAACGCCTGTTGCGATTTTAGGGCGTTCGTTCATGCCGGGAGCAGGATTCCTGTTCCGTACGCCGCCGATCTCCACCGTGGGAAGCCTCCACTTCATCTCCTACGCAAAGGGAAGCCTCCTCCATCCATTCTAAGACTTCCTCCATTGTCCGTGAGTGTTCTCCATCGTCCATAAGCCTCCAAGCAAGCATTCTTTCATTCCGCTCGGTGAGAAGAAGAAGAAACCTAAAGTCGAAGACGACGGAGCACGTAGGGAGATCGTGACAGCTCTCTACGCCGGAAGCATTGTCCGTCCGAGTCCGGAGGTAGCCCGACAACCTACCATTCCGGCCGTGAACGGCCTCTAGTCTTCACCATCGGTTATTCCTTTCCTCTTTCCTCGTTGTACTCTTTGAACCGTGTAAAACTCGAATATTGAGATGTTATTTGTTTAAATGAATGTCTCTTTGTTATTCTTCATGGTTTGGTTGTGATTCACTCCGTTCTCATTCGCTCACTCGCGCCCGCACGCAAGGTGTTTGATTCGCGTTAGCAAGAGCTAACGGCGGTTGTGAAGAGGTGTTTGCGACCCTCACCCTCTCGCACTTGAGTTCACTTCATCCGCCTCACGAAGCACGGCATCGCGGCCGTTGCATCCACCTCACTTTGCGAAGCGGTGTTTTCGACCCGCATTTCTTTTGTTATTGCTAAGATTAGGAAAACCAACCAAAAACCCCTCTTTGTGTTTGTTGAACGCTTGTGTAACAATCATCACTGCGCGATTCGTTCACCCATCCTGCATTCCTCAAGAGACCGACATTCAGGGAATTTATTCTCCACAATTATTACTTGACAGCGACCGGTGCACTTGCCGAAAATATCGCATCAGCGCACGACCACTGGTCGTGCGCCAACGACCGTGCGCACTGTTTATTCCAGCGCCTATAAAATGCCCTGTTCGCGAATTAGGGAGGGATCATGCTTGGCAACTCCGTCCAGTCCGCCGTTTTCGCCCTTTCCGCTGGTTTTTCATCCCCCTAGGCCTCCTCCATCATCCTTGAGCCCCAAGGAGAGATTTCCAGCCCAAAGATCGCCCACATCGAGTAAGGAGATTGCGTATCGGAGTAAATCGGATCGTGACACGAAGAAGACGAGCCATTGGGAGGAAGTGACAGCCCTCCTCTACCTCGGACGCAGTTGAAGACCGAGTTTGGACGCGGCTTGACAACCCTGCGATTCCAACCGTGAATCTTCGGCAAGGCTTCGGAATTGGTCGACTCCTTTACTCTCTTTTTCTTTCTCTATGTTGATGTTTGTTTAGGTTAGTCTCCTCTATATTATTGATGATGTGCACAATGATTCTAGTTATGTAATGCTTATTTCATTTATTTGATATTGTATTGTTCAATTGTGCTTAATGAGGTGCGCCCCCATTTAACTTTTATTTCGTCATTGTGTTCGGTGCTGCACTAGCAATTGCTAGTGGCGTGCTTGTTGACGAGGTGATTGCGACCCTCATTCCGCCGTTCTCTCCATTCCATTCCATTAGCCTACTCGCCCATCCGCCTACCGAAGCGTGGCACAGCGGCCCGTGTATTCCATCCCGCTTAACGAAGCAACGCGCTCAAGGCCTGCACAGTTCGACTCCGCTTGCCAACTCGTCCATCCGCCCTTGCGACGCAGTGCGCTCAAGGCCTGCCTAGTCTCCATTCCACCAAGCGAAGCATTGCATAGCGGCATTGCATAGGAGTAGTCGTAATATTTTATTTTACTATTCGCAAACCAAACCAACCATCCTTTGTAACCCCGACCAAGGACATCGATCTCAAGTCCTTCCTCGAAACCTAACTCCACCTTACTGTGTTCCTTGAGAGACCGACACTCGGGGATTTTCCCCATTATTATTACTTGAACGATCGGTGCACTTGCCGAAATTATCGCATCAAGTTTTTGGCGCCGTTGCCGGGGAACACAGACGTGTGAGTTTTCTTGAGAGGGAGAGCTGAGAGAGAGAAGTTTCTTCCAGTGTTTATAGCCGCCTTTTTATTTTTGTTTGCTTTTTAAATTTATATTGTTTGTTATTATTTCTTCTCTCCTATTTTAAAGTTTTAAGCAAGTTTAATCAAAGGAGTTTTATTAGTTTGTGTAGATTTCCTTCCAAAGAATTTCAGCTTCTTTATATCTGCTTTTATTATTGAAAATGTCTTCATGGGATATTTCTCCTGGCACTTACGACATGATGGACTATTATTTAGACCAAATGAATGAATTAAATGCTAGGCAGTGTAGGAACGTTGTTTGCTTGTTGTGTCGAGGAGAGGGTCATGAATTGAAGGACTATCCTAGTCTTTTCAATCCTGACCGCCGCTCCTCCACTCATGACAACATTGTCCCTATCACTCATTCTTTACCCATGGAGGCAATTGTGCCCTCTACCCCCGAGCTTGTCTCGTGCATGGACTCCTCACTCCCTGTGTATGTCTTCACTCCCAGTGATGATGATCACTCATCTGTTGGGCAACAAGGAGAGGAATGGGAGCTCCTAGATGCACCTGAGCATGATGAGGAAAGTATTCTTTCCATCGAGGAGGCTTTAGCAGATCTTTTTACGGAAGAACCAAATCTTTGTGTTTTTCCAGTTTCTTTACACGATTTTTCTACACACATTCTTTATGATCCTATCAAAGTAAAGGAGCGGGGTGATTCTTCGGACTCGGAGGATGATCCAAGGTGGGTTGAGGAGGATACTCCTTCTGATGAGGAGGTTTGCACTTCCTCATGGAACGAGGAGGTCCAACTCACCATCGAGGCCCTTGAGTTCTTGGGTTCCCCTCGCCATGATACTTACGATGATGATAGCGATCTATCCTTGGATCCTGCTGGGAGTGAGACCGGGACCACTCCCCCGATTTCTGATTATTTTTGTCCTTCTTCTCTTTTATTTCTTGACCCCCCTTCTTCACCCGAGCCTGTGCAGGTTGAATCTTTACAGGTACCTCAGGAGGACTTGGAGCATGATGCTCAAGTCAATGATGAGAGCATCCTCTTATGTGAGGAGGTTGATTCCCCCTCCGTAGAGGAAGCTCCACTCATTTCCTTCTCCTCCTGCTGCCTCCCTGGAGATGATACCTTGCTGGGCAAGGATAGTTTTGGTGAGTTGAGTGAGGATTCCTCCTCTTCTTATTTTTTATTCCCTCTACCTGTGACGAGCAGGTATTATTTATATTCGGGTAGAGGCGTGACTGTTCTGTTGCCGTATCGGTACCCGCTACTGACACGCATATTAGAACAGTTACCTGTGCACTTCTCTTTTCATAGACCCATTAGCTAGAACTGTTTTCAATTTGAATAAGTCGTGTTGGGAGGACAATAAACCCAGTAGTTATCTTACTTTTCCTGCATTTTTATTTCTTCTAATCATGTTTAGTTAGCTGTAGTTTATTTTAGTTTGTCGTTTTCATTTGTTTTTGTGGAGCTCACCCCTGCAGGTACTCATTGCAAATTCTGAATGGCGGGTTTGCTTCAGATTTCCACGCACCTTCTGGTATGCTCACTTGTTGAGCATTGGGTAACTTCTTCCCTAGCTTTCGATTTTGATTTTCACTGTCATATCATTATGTTTTATTGTTTAGATTAAGTCTGGGGGAGAGCCGTTATATGTTACCCACTGCACGTGCACATCTCATTTGCATACTAGAAGTATTTTAATTTCAGTTATTTAGTATTGTTCATCTTCACTGTACACCACTGCACCCACTTTTGCGCGCACTCGCTTGTTTGTATGCTTCCGTATATTCAATTCTTGGATGTGATGTAGGAAGTGCTGTATTAGCCAAAATAATTGCAAGATGGAGTGGAATGTTGACTCTTGTAGTGCTCTAGTTGAATACTCGTGTTTGCATAGGGATTTGAGTAGAATTAGTTTTTGTTTATGCTTCTAATTTATAATTTGTAGATTTGCGTAGATTTTAATTTATTTTACTCAAAATGGTGAATGTGGTTGAATCTTGCGGTAGCATGGTATTGTGTGTAGGCGAATGTGAGGTTCGTGTTGCTCGAGTCGGGAGGAAGGATTATCTTTCTCGGGGGTTAAGAACTTGCCCCAAGCGACTCTCGAAGCATGGGTGCGAATGACTTGCAAGTTGAGCGTGACATAGGCCATCTATTTGGCAAGCTTGAGCTTTGTTCTACCACTCCTATACACTAACCGTTGCTAGCCTATTTTGTGCCTACCCGATCTTTTGATTCAGCCCCACCATACTTCACCAAGGCCTAAAAGCTAATCCTATTATCGCAACCAAAAATTAAGCTAAGAGCATTTATGAATTGTAATTTTTCAATGCGGTGCGGTGATGCGTAATTTCAGTGTTGATGTGGAAGTTTTAAAAAAAAATGTCTTCGTGCTGAGAATTGTGCTAATTAATTTGGGGATAAAAAGAAAAGAAAAAGAAAAAGAAAAAGAAATATATATATATATATATATATATATTTATCCCTAGCTCTTTAATTGAAGCATATTTTGGTATTGATTGTTGTAGGCCGTGTGCACACCCGGTTTCAAAGTCATGCCTGGGGGTGTGTTACACGTGTATTATTGGGGCTGCTATGATTTAGCACTTTTGTGTGCTCATTTGGGTTGCGATTAGCCTTCACGTTTATCTTTGCATTCCAAACCGTAACCCAAGCCTCATGTATACCTACAGTCCTATCGATTCGTCTTGTGAGTTCACTAGCGCCGTGGAGAGAGTGTGACCGGGCGAGCATATGGTTCTCGACGTTGATGGATTTCAACGGAGATAATTCCGAGTTCCGGTCTTGGGTAACATTCACCTGCGCGTCTAGCTTACTTTCGTACTACGCGAGACCACGAGATTCAGCAACATTCCATTTTTGAGTAAAAATAAATTCCTTTTTACGCATTTTCACTTTTATAAAGTAGCTAGCATATGTAAAAACTTCTTCTAATGAACTTCTATGCACACTAGTAGGAAACTTCGCATTCTATTCCATGTTTGCAATTTTTTGGTTAGCTATGCTTTTCCTACTCCGCCAGATATGTTTGCTCGGGATGCGCAAACAGGTAAGTCTGGGGGTGTGATGAGTCCTCATCTCATACACATATTTGGACTCATCCGGGCCATCTTTCCATTCATTCCATTGCACTTTAGCCCCATTTTAGCTCATAATTATCACTCTCCGCTAAGTGCACGTCTTGGCCCGTTTCGGTGTTATTTTCTTGTTTATCTTTGTTACTAGTTGTCATGCTGTGTTAAGTGCCACCTCCAGTGGCTTGACTGGTGTCGTATGCTGGAACAGGAGTCGTGCAGGTGTTCCCAGTACAATTCTGTACAGGAACACTGCGCACGATCACTGGCTCCTTCGCGCACGACCACTAGTCGTGCGCCTCTGCTCGTGCGCACTTAACGCCCATTTCATGAGTTCTGTCTGGCTTATCGCACGACCACTTACGACAGTGCGCACGACCACTGGTCGTGCGCCACTGGTCGTGAGAACTTTGTATTTTATAATTTTCTTCCCTTGCAGGCTCCGTCCAGTCAGGCGCACGATCACAGGATTCTAGTGCGCACGACCACTGGTCGTGCGCCAACGACCGTGCGCACTGTTTATTCCAGCGCCTATAAAATGCCCTGTTCGTGAATTAGGGCGGGATCACGCTTGGCAACTCCGTCCAGTCCGCCGTTTTCGCCCTTTCCACTGGTTTTTCATCCCCCTAGGCCTCCTCCATCATCCTTGAGCCCCAAGGAGAGATTTCCAGCCCAAAGATCGCCCACATCGAGTAAGGAGATTGCGTATCGGAGTAAATCGGATCGTGACACGAAGAAGACGAGCCATTGGGAGGAAGTGACAGCCCTCCTCTACCTCGGACGCAGTTGAAGACCGAGTTTGGACGCGGCTTTACAACCCTGCGATTCCAACCGTGAATCTTCGGCAAGGCTTCGGATTTGGTTGACTCCTTTACTCTCTTTTTCTTTCTCTATGTTGATGTTTATTTAGGTTAGTCTCCTCTATATTATTGATGATGTGCACAATGATTCTAGTTATGTAATGCTTATTTCATTTATTTGAGATTGTATTGTTCAATTGTGCTTAATGAGGTGCGCCCCCATTTAACTTTTATTTCGTCATTGTGTTCGGTGCCGCACTAGCAATTGCTAGTGGCGTGCTTGTTGACGAGGTGCTTGCGACCCTCATTCCGCCGTTCTCTCCATTCCATTCCATTAGCCTACTCGCCCATCCGCCTACCGAAGCGTGGCGCAGCGGCCCGTTTATTCCAACCCACCTAACGAAGCAACGCGCTCAAGGCCTGCACAGTTCGACTCCGCTTGCCTACTCGTCCATCCGCCCTTGCGACGCAGCGCGCTCAAGGCCTGCCTAGTCTCCATTCCACCAAGCGAAGCATTGCATAGCGGCATTGCATAGGAGTAGTCGTAATATTTTATTTTACTATTCGCAAACCAAACCAACCATCCTTTGTAACCCCGACCAAGGACTTCGATCTCAAGTCCTTCATCGAAACCTAACTCCACCTTACTGTGTTCCTTGAGAGACCGACACTCGGGGATTTTCCCCATTATTATTACTTGAACGATCGGTGCACTTGCCGAAATTATCGCATCAAGTTTTTGGCGTCGTTGCCGGGGAACACAGACGTGTGAGTTTTCTTGAGAGGGAGAGCTGAGAGAGAGAAGTTTCTTCCAGTGTTTATAGCCGCCTTTTTATTTTTGTTTGCTTTTTAAATTTATATTGTTTGTTATTATTTCTTCTCTCCTATTTTAAAGTTTTAAGCAAGTTTAATCAAAGGAGTTTTATTAGTTTGTGTAGATTTCCTTCCAAAGAATTTCAGCCTCTTTATATCTGCTTTTATTATTGAAAATGTCTTCATGGGATATTTCTCCTGGCACTTACGACATGATGGACTATTATTTAGACCAAATGAATGAATTAAATGCTAGGCAGTGTAGGAACGTTGTTTGCTTGTTGTGTCGAGGAGAGGGTCATGAATTGAAGGACTGCCCTAGTCTTTTCAATCCTGACCGCCGCTCCTCCACTCATGACAACATTGTCCCTATCACTCATTCTTTACCCATGGAGGCAATTGTGCCCTCTACCCCCGAGCTTGTCTCGTGCATGGACTCCTCACTCCCTGTGTATGGCTTCACTCCCAGTGATGATGATCACTCATCTGTTGGGCAACAAGGAGAGGAATGGGAGCTCCTAGATGCACATGAGCATGATGAGGAAAGTATTCTTTCCATCGGGGAGGCTTTAGCAGATCTTTTTACGGAAGAACCAAATCTTTGTGTTTTTCCAGTTTCTTTACACGATTTTTCTACACACATTCTTTATGATCCTATCAAAGTAAAGGAGCGGGGTGATGCTTCGGACTCGGAGGATGATCCAAGGTGGGTTGAGGAGGATACTCCTTCTGATGAGGAGGTTTGCACTTCCTCATGGAACGAGGAGGTCCAACTCACCACCGAGGCCCTTGAGTTCTTGGGTTCCCATCGCCATGATACTTACGATGATGATAGCGATCTATCCTTGGATCCTGCTGGGAGTGAGACCGGGACCACTCCCCCGATTTCTGATTATTTTTGTCCTTCTTCTCTTTTATTTCTTGACCCCCCTTCTTCACCCGAGCCTGTGCAGGTTGAATCTTTACAGGTACCTCAGGAGGACTTGGAGCATGATGCTCAAGTCAATGATGAGAGCATCCTCTTATGTGAGGAGGTTGATTCCCCCTCCGTAGAGGAAGCTCCACTCATTTCCTTCTCCTCCTGCTGCCTCCCTGGAGATGATACCTTGCTGGGCAAGGATAGTTTTGGTGAGTTGAGTGAGGATTCCTCCTCTTCTTATTTTTTATTCCCTCTACCTGTGACGAGCAGGTATTATTTATATTCGGGTAGAGGCGTGACTGTTCTGTTGCCGTATCGGTACCCGCTACCGACACGCATATTAGAACAGTTACCTGTGCACTTCTCTTTTCATAGACCCATTAGCTAGAACTGTTATCAATTTGAATAAGTCGTGCTGGGAGGACAATAACCCCAGTAGTTATCTTACTTTTCCTGCATTTTTATTTCTTCGAATCATGTTTAGTTAGCTGTAGTTTATTTTAGTTTGTCGTTTTCTTTTGTTTTTGTGGAGCTCACCCCTGCAGGTACTCATTGCAAATTCTGAATGGCGGGTTTGCTTCAGATTTCCACGCACCTTCTGGTATGCTCACTTGTTGAGCATTGGGTAACTTCTTCCCTAGCTTTCGATTTTGATTTTCACTGTCATATCATTATGTTGTATTGTTTAGATTAAGTCTGGGGGAGAGCCGTTATATGTTACCCACTGCACATGCACATCTCATTTGCATACTAGAAGTATTTTAATTTCAGTTATTTAGTATTGTTCATCTTCACTGTACACCACTGCACCCACTTTTGCGCGCACTCGCTTGTTTGTATGCTTCCGTATATTCAATTCTTGGATGTGATGTAGGAAGTGCTGTATTAGCCAAAATAATTGCAAGATGGAGTGGAATGTTGACTCTTGTAGTGCTCTAGTTGAATACTCGTGTTTGCATAGGGATTTGAGTAGAATTAGTTTTTGTTTATGCTTCTAATTTATAATTTGTAGATTTGCATAGATTTTAATTTATTTTACTCAAAATGGTGAATGTGGTTGAATCTTGCGGTAGCGTGGTATTGTGTGTAGGCGAATGTGAGGTTCGTGTTGCTCGAGTCGGGAGGAAGGATTATCTTTCTCCGGGGTTAAGAACTTGCCCCAAGCGACTCTCGAAGCATGGGTGCGAATGACTTGCAAGTTGAGCGTGACATAGGCCATCTATTTGGCAAGCTTGAGCTTTGTTCTACCACTCCTATACACTAACCGTTGCTAGCCTATTTTGTGCCTACCCGATCTTTTGATTCAGCCCCACCATACTTCACCAAGGCCTAAAAGCTAATCCTATTATCGCAACCAAAAATTAAGCTAAAAGCATTTATGAATTGTAATTTTTCAATGCGGTGCGGTGATGTGTAACTTCAGTGTTGATGTGGAAGTTTTAAAAAAAAATGTCTTCGTGCTGAGAATTGTGCTAATTAATTTGGGGATAAAAAGAAAAGAAAAAGAAAAAGAAAAAGAAAAAAAAAAATATATATATATATATATATATATTTATCCCTAGCGCTTTAATTGAAGCATATTTTGGTATTGATTGTTGTAGGCCGTGTGCACACCCGGTTTCAAAGTCATGTCTGGGGGTGTGTTACACGTGTATTATTGGGGCTGCTATGATTTAGCACTTTTGTGTGCTCATTTGGGTTGCGATTAGCCTTCACGTTTATCTTTGCATTCCAAACCGTAACCCAAGCCTCATGTATACCTAAAGTCCTATCGATTCGTCTTGTGAGTTCACTAGCGCCGTGGAGAGAGTGTGACCGGGCGAGCATATGGTTCTCGACGTTGATGGATTTCAACGGAGATAATTCCGAGTTCCGGTCTTGGGTAACATTCACCTGCGCGTCTAGCTTACTTTCGTACTACGCGAGACCACGAGATTCACCAACATTCCATTTTTTAGTAAAAATAAATTCCTTTTTACGCATTTACACTTTTATAAAGTAGCTAGCATATGTAAAAACTTCTTCTAATGAACTTCTATGCACACTAGTAGGAAACTTCGCATTCTATTCCATGTTTGCAATTTTTTTGGTTAGCTATGCTTTTCCTACTCCGCCGGATATGTTTGCTCGGGACGTGCAAACAGGTAAGTCTTGGGGTGTGATGAGTCCTCATCTCATACACATATTTGGACTCATCCGGGCCATCTTTCCATTCATTCCATTGCATTTAGCCCCATTTTAGCTCATAATTATCACTCTCCGCTAGGTGCACGTCTTGGCTCGTTTCGGTGTTATTTTCTTGTTTATCTTTGTTACTAGTTGTCATGCTGTGTTAAGTGCCACCTCCAGTGGCTTGACTGGTGTCGTATGCTGGAACAGGAGTCGTGCAGGTGTTCCCGGTACAATTCTGTACAGGAACACTACGCACGATCACTGGCTCCTTTGCGCACGACCACTGGTCGTGCGCCTCTGCTCGTGCGCACTTAACGCCCATTTTATGAGTTCTGTCTGGCTTATCGCACGACCACTTACGACAGTGCGCACGACCACTGGTCGTGCGCCACTGGTCGTGCGAACTTTGTATTTTATAATTTTCTTCCCTTGCAGGCTCCGTCCAGTCAGGCGCACGATCACAGGATTCTAGTGCGCACGACCACTGGTCGTGCGCCAACGACCGTGTGCACTGTTTATTCCAGCGCCTATAAAATGCCCTGTTCGTGAATTAGGGCGGGATCACGCTTGGCAACTCCGTCCAGTCCGCCGTTTTCGCCCTTTCCGCTGGTTTTTCATCCCCCTAGGCCTCCTCCATCATCCTTGAGCCCCAAGGAGAGATTTCCAGCCCAAAGATCGCCCACATCGAGTAAGGAGATTGCGTATCGGAGTAAATCGGATCGTGACACGAAGAAGACGAGCCATTGGGAGGAAGTGACAGCCCTCCTCTACCTCGGACGCAGTTGAAGACCGAGTTTGGACGCGGCTTGACAACCCTGCGATTCCAACCGTGAATCTTCGGCAAGGCTTCGGATTTGGTCGACTCCTTTACTCTCTTTTTCTTTCTCTATGTTGATGTTTGTTTAGGTTAGTCTCCTCTATATTATTGATGTTGTGCACAATGATTCTAGTTATGTAATGCTTATTTCATTTATTTGAGATTGTATTGTTCAATTGTGCTTAATGAGGTGCGTCCCCATTTAACTTTTATTTCGTCATTGTGTTTGGTGCCGCACTAGCAATTGCTAGTGGCGTGCTTGTTGACGAGGTGCTTGCGACCCTCATTCCGCCGTTCTCTCCATTCCATTCCATTAGCCTACTCGCCCATCCGCCTACCGAAGCGTGGCACAGCGGCCCGTGTATTCCATCCCGCCTAACGAAGCAGCGCGCTCAAGGCCTGCACAGTTTGACTCCGCTTGCCTACTCGTCCATCCGCCCTTGCGACGCAGCGCGCTCAAGGCCTGCCTAGTCTCCATTCCACCAAGCGAAGCATTGCATAGCGGCATTGCATAGGAGTAGTTGTAATATTTTATTTTACTATTCGCAAACCAAACCAACCATCCTTTGTAACCCCGACCAAGGACTTCGATCTCAAGTCCTTCATCGAAACCTAACTCCACCTTACTGTGTTCCTTGAGAGACCGACACTCGGGGATTTTCCCCATTATTATTACTTGAACGATAGGTGCACTTGCCGAAATTATCGCATCATTTCTCTTCCCCAACGTTCCCGGGCTTTCAAGACGCAGTTACGCAGCTTACACGCCCTTGTTCACGGGCGTGACCAAGGGCGTGACTCACCAATTTTCTGCCTATAAAAGCCAGCTGCTGCCAAAGTGATGGCAATCCGATCCTAGCTTAGATTGGGTTATTCTTAGATTTGTTTTTCAGCATTTTCTTATTGTATTTTCTTTATGCAAATTTACTTCATGTTTTGTAATTTCAATTCATAGTTTAGATTTCCAATTCCTGCAATTGTAATTCCATTTTCTTAGTTATAAAATTGTTTTTACTTAATTATGTTTAGCTAATTTTCATAGCATTTGATCGGATGTTTTCTTAAGCTTTTATATTTCGTTATCTCTTATTCATAGTTTAATTTTGGAAAACTAAGATTTATCGTTGATTTGCAATTACTGGTTTCATATTTCTAGGGTATGATAATCAAGTTTGATCCGTATTTTAGTGTATCGAGAGATCCGTAAATACGGTAGATCGCTCATCGGTAAAAAGAATTTTTTGCACTCCTCGAGAGAGGGTGACGCAATTCTTCCGGATTGGAGTCAAATCCAATAGTGGGGCTCACCGCATAAAGCAAGCTTAGGGGTTTCGACTGGCCGAGGGATCTTAATCGATCAACCTAAGGTTAGGTGGTAGTTCTCTCGAGAGAGGCTCTATCATATTTTGGGAACCTCCACGGTCAAGTTTGTCTAAATCAATTTCTTTCGAATTATAGATTTACGAAATATTTTACTTAAGAAGCATTCCCGATCAAATGTTCCTCTTCTTTTAATTATTTACAAAACTCTATTTTATTACAGATAAAATAATATTAATTTGCGTGAGTAGAAGTAATCAACAGACTCGTGGAATACGACACTTGATATTTATTTGTTTTAAATATCCTATGCTATGAACGATAGGTGCTCTTGCCTATAGTTCGTAGAATTTGGAGAAAATATAATTTATCCTAAATTTTAGCTATCACCTACTCTTGCAGGCGCGCATCCTTAAGGAGTGGGTCATGGAGCTGGAGGCCGAGAACTAGAAGCTACGAGATGCCGCTGCTCGACCACCTCCCTGGGAGAGGGACACTCAGCACCTTTACTCTAACACTGAATTTGAGGGGCTGATGCAGAGGTCCGCCCAAGGAGCAGCTAAGCATACGCTGGATGTGATGCGGAGGGCCGGCCTTTTGAACGAAGAGGGCAAGAGGATTCTCTCCCACCACGTGCTTCCAGAACTCTTCGCCCAGGTTGACCCTACGGATGAAGCTGGCGATGGGCGGGAACTCGGTGACCTCCCCTCTACGGGCGCGAGCAGCGGATACTCCGGCGACGAAGCTGACGACCCCTGAAGACTCCCATTTCTCTCTTTTTGATGTAATGCGATAACTATTATGTAATTCCTTTTTATACTGATACAAAAAGAAATATTTTGCCTCTTGCGCCATGTCGTATATATTTTTTTGTGCATCTCGCTTTTATCAGCCGATAGCTCGCGCGTCCGTACGCTATTTTACATTCTTTCGCACTTTTGCGTGCGTGCTCGCCTATCCTTTGTTCGCTTTTAGCATCGCTGGCCCTTATTATAGCTCATGACCGAGACTCATTCGCTGCACAGGCGCTGCACGCAGTCGCAACCCTCTCGCACTCGCCCCAGCCTTTTTAAGACTTAGGCGATTTTGTTGATTTTCTGGCGAGAATGGAACTGCGCCGAGAACCTACCTTATCCTGCTAAATTATCGCGACCCATGGGTCTGGCCATCGTTCCACTGCGCACTCGTCGGGGGAGTGTCTTCCTGCAGTGACATCATTCGTCGGTGAGTATCCCTCATGATGGAAGCCACTCGCCGACCATATGCTGGGACTTACCCTGTGTCAATCCTTCGCCTTAAATTTCTCTCTTACTTTGCCTTCCTCCTGGGTCACCACCAAGTGAGCCTTTGTCCCTGCCAGCTAGGTGAGAGCCTGGTTGGCGGGTCTGCTCGTGGCCAACCTTTGAACCTTTAGAACCTGCCACCGAGTGAGCCTTCGGCCCTGCCAGCTAGATGAGAGCCTGGTCAGCGGGTCTGCTCGGGGCCAACCTTTGAACCTTTAAAACCTTCCATCGAGTGAGCCTACAGCCCTACCATTTAGATGAGAGCCTGGTTAGAGGGTCTGCTCGGGGCCAACCAATTAACCCTTAGAACCTGCCACCGAGTGAGTCTACGGTCTTGCCAGCTAGATGAGAGCCTAGTCAGTGGGTCTGTTCGGGGCCAACCTTTGAACCTTTAGAACCTGCCACCGAGTGAGCATACAACCTTGCCAGCTAGATGAGAGCCTGGTCAGTGGGTCTGCTCGGGGCCAACCTTTGAACCTTTAGAACCTTCCACCAAGTGAGCCTGCGACCCTGCCAGCTAGATGAGAGCTTGGTCAGCGGGTCTACTCGGGGCCAACCTTTGAACAATTAGAACCTGCCACCGAGTGAGCCTATGGCCCTGCCAGCTAGATGAGAGCCTGGTCAGCGGGTCTTACCGGGGTCAACCTTTGAACCTTTGGAACCTGCCACTGAGTGAGCCTATGGCCCTGCCAGCTAGATAAGAGCCTGGTCAGCGGGTCTGCTCGGGGCCAACCTTTGAACCTTTAGAACCTTCCACCGAGTGAGCCTGCGGCCCTGCCAGCTAGATGAGAGCCTGGTCAGCGGGTCTGCTCGGGGACAACCTTTGAACCTTTAGAACCTGCCAGCGAGTGAGCCTACAACTCTGCCAGCTAGATGAGAGCCTGGTCAGCGGGTCTGCCCGGGGCCAACCTTTGAACCTTTAGAACCTGCCACTGAGTAAGCCTACGGCCCTGCCAGCTAGATGAGAGCCTGGTCAGCGGGTCTGCTCGGGGACAACCATTGAACCTTCGAACCTTTAAATTGTTACCACGCAAGCTATAACACTACATATATATAAGAAAAAGAAGTTTTAAAGCATAGATGCCCCGTTACATGAACTTAGGGATAGAAACGTATCAAGTTTTCACCACTCCACGTGTGACCGATGGACTCGCCTTCCACATTCTGGAGGCGATATCCCCTGGATTTTAGGGCTTCTTCCACAACATAGGGGCCCTCCAAATTGGTATTGAGCTTCCCCACCGCTGCGGACCTCCCGGCCGCATCGACCTTTTTTAACACGAGGTCCTCTTTCTCGAATTGCTTGACACTGACATGCTTGTCAAAGTACTTGGTCATTCGTCGCTTGACTTTCTCTTGTCGAATGGCGGCGAGATCCCGGACCTCCTCGATCAGATCCAGGGAGAGATGCAGCTCCTCCTCGTTCCCTGCTCTCCATTCTTCATCACGCTCCTTGGCGACCCTTACCCGCGGTGTCTTGACTTTGAATTCCAAGGGAATAACAGCCTCACAACTGTGAGAGAACTTGAATGGGGTCTATCCCGTGGCGGTGTTAGGCGTAGTCCTTAGAGACCACTAAACCGAAGGAAGTTGCTCCACCCAACTCCCCTTTAAGTTTTCTACTTTCTTCTTAAGCAGGTTCACTATGATCTTGTTCTCCACCTCCACATACTCGTTGCTCCTGGGGTGATGGACGGATGCGATCCTGAGGTCTATCCCCAACTGACTGCAGAAGCTGATGAATTCTTCACTAGCAAATTGCGGGCCATTATCTGTGACTATGGCTTGTGGGAGCCCATGTCGGCAGATGATCTCCCACCATACGAAGTTGCGGATTACATGGGAGGTGACCATGGCCAAAGATTTAACTTCCAACCACTTAGAGAAGTAGTCGATCATGACAAAGAGAAACCTTCTTTGCCCACTTGCCTGGGGAAAAGGTCCTACCAGATCCATCCCCCATATGGCGAAGGGCCATGGCGTCGTGATGCTCCTTAGCCTCTGAGCCGGCAAAAGCTAAAGCAGGGTGAACAACTGACACTTGTGACACTTCTTGGCGAAGTCTGCTGCGTCCTTGCTCAAGGTCGACCAAAAGTACCCCTGCCTCATTATCCTTGCCTCCAGCGTCCTACTCCCCGAATGACAACCAAATTCGCCGGAGTGGACCTCCTCCAGGACACTTGGGACTTCTTCCTCAGATATGCATCGTGATAAGAGTCCAGAGAGAGTCTTCCCATACAAGTCCACCTCATGAAGCACGTAGTAGGCGTATTTGTACCTGAAGCGTCTTTGGTCTTGAACCTCTTCCAGAAACTTGCATGTTTCCAAGAAGGTCATGAAAGGGTCCTTCCACGAGGGTCGCTGCTATATATCCATGAGTTCCCCCTCCTCAATCGATGGGCGGAAAAAATCTGTCAAGGACCCAAGGTCCCTCCAGCCTGAGGACCAACTTTGGCCAACCGATCCACAGAGGTACTCTCTTCCCTTGGTATGTGCTTGATGGAGAAATTCTTGAATGTTCCGATGAGACTCCTTACTTTAGTTAGATACCTCATGAGGGTGGGTTTCCTTGTCTCGAACTCACCCTTGATCTATGAGGCTATTACCATTGAATCAGTGAGGACCTCCACATCGTGAACCCCCAATTCCTGGGCCTGACGCAGGCCGGCGATCACTGCTTCATACTCCGCCTGGTTGTTGGTGATGGGGAAATGTATAACCAGCGCTTGCTCAATTTTTACACCATGGGGCTTTCCAACACCACTCCCCCTCTTATAGAGTTCCTTAATGAGGCCCCGCCCACCAGCAACTTCCAGGGGACGAGGCAGAGAGCTTTCTCCTCTTCCATCTCAACTACATAGTCTGCCATGAAATCTGTCGCAACATGAGCCTTCATCGATAGCTGCGGGACGAAGATGATGTCAAATTCAATCAGTTCCACCGACCACTTTGTGAGACTTTCTAAATGCTCTACCCCCTCGAATATTTGGCGAAGGGGGTGGTCGGTCACTACTTGGATCGAATGGGCCTGGAAATATGGCCTGAGCTTCCTGTCCGAGATGACCAGAGCGAAGGCTAGCTTTTCAAAAATTGGGTACCGGAGCTCTGCCTTCTTCGGGACCCTACTCAGGTAGTAGATGGGCAGTTGCTTCTTACCCTCTTCCTGGACCAGGACGGAGCTCACTGCATCAGCCCCTACTCCGAGATACATGACCAGACACTCCCCCTCCTTAGGGCCCTAGAGAAGCAGAGCCTTAGTAAGTTGATTCTTTAAGGCTTGGAACTTCCTCACACTCCTTCGTCCACTCAAAATTTTGATTGCCCTGCAACACCCTGAAAAAGGGGGAGCATTTCTCTCCTGCCTGGGAGAGAAACCTACTCAACCCTGCTATCTTTACGGTCAGGCACTAGACCTCCTTAGCATTTCGCGACAATCCCAATTCTATTATCGCTTTCACATTGTACTGGTTAGGGTCCACCCCTACCGGGGTAAGGAGGTGACCCAGAAACTTCCCCTTGCTGGCGCCGAAGATACACTTTGAAGGGTTCAACCTCATATTGAACCTGCGCAGGGTGGCAAAGGTCTGTTCCAGGTCCTGGATTTGGGAGCTCACATCCTTGCTTTTCACCATGAGGTCATCCACATACACCTCCAAGTTCCTTCCCCTTTGTTCCCGGAAGACTCGATCCATCATCCTCTGGTATGTTGTGTAAGACCCCATTTTTTCTTTCAAAACCCGGGTCTTATGCCCAGAACCGCCGCTTTGCGGTGACACCAACACATGGGAAGGTCGCCACTACAAGGCGCCAATCCTGCCGGCCATATTGATCACAATAGAAGAAAAGAATACAATCAATTAACTAGAAATCAAGTCCACAACACATGAAAATAATAACTCAAAATAGAAGAGGTCCACATGAAATAACTGAAGAAAAGGTACAGTACTAATAAAGGGCTCATGCCCTGTACATCAATTCCTCACTACAATTTCACTCGCGGAAGCATAATCTACTAAAGCTAAAAGACACTCGCGGATCCTGTCATCGGTGCTCCCGTGCTAGACTGTCCCACCTCAATCTACATCAACCTCTGGTGCTGCAGCATCTACTCGGTCCCCTAAAATGATAAGGTCCACCGACCGTCAGTCAAACTTGACTCAGCCAATCCCCCACCCCTCCCCCGGTGACTCCTAGGCACCGCGCGGGAAGGATGAAGAGGAGGACATCAAGGGGTAAAATCAAAAGCAGGTGACAATGAGTCTAACTACAGAAGGGTCTATCGGTAAACAATATATAGTACAATGAGTAAAGTAGTAGGAAGTAAAATAGTAGCAAGTAAGCAGTAGTAATAATTAAAGCAATAGTAAAGAAAGGCACTAAGGAAAACAATAATAAGAATAAGTAACCTTAATTTATAGGAATGTCCACACAAACCTATAGACCAACGGGTCGTTTAGCAGGGCCTATCGTATAAAAAGTCCCATAACCAATTTATACGATAGAGGTAAGGGTTGAAATGCAATGTTTATGCTATGTCATGCAAGGTATGCAGTTTAATGTTATGGTCATACAAGTGCAACTCACACACTACGACTCTATGTGCACAGACCTTTAGTTCCCCCTTTTTGGAGCTAGCAAAACTCCCAGGATACTTCCGTAGTGGCAAATGGAAACGGTGGGTTGGGCCTCGCCCACCTATAAGTTGGTATCTGCACTACCTAACCTAGACCTATCGTACGCATCAATGCTAAGAACACAATAGCGGAGCTCCTGCGTACTCTTACTGGTTAGTCCATCAGACTTTTCTTTGGTAAAGTGTTAACTACACTTATCGAGCTAAAGTATCGACGTTGGTGCGATGATCGTCAATACTAATGACCCACTATCTTTATGCACATACAATATGTCCTACTATATCTCGAGCCATAATCTCCCCGGGCTAACCTACCCGTCATCATAACCTTCCGAGCCAATGGCTCGCCAGACCAATCCGTCCGTACCAACAAGCATTACTGAGTTACAAGCTAACCGGACTAGCTAGTCCACTGCTACAACCACCAAACCTACCGCTCTTATAACCAAACAAACTAACCTCCCGCAACCACGGGGTGTGGGTGTGTGCATTATCAAGTTTATCTTACAATGCCATTTATTCCTACACTTTAGGGTTAACCATGGACTTCCCGAGGACTACCCTGTAAGGGGCTCGCTACGGTACTAGGAGCTATAATGGGATGACAAACCAAATCTCCCTTTGCAATGCACTAAATGTTATTAGTGACTACCCACAAGTATACCCTCCTTATCATTACACTTGGATTACCCTACGTATTTTATGGCCTTCTAAAGGGAAAGACGATCTTTCGTCGGTCCCGGACATAACCTTACCCCTTAGCTTATTGGGTACACCCAACATATAAATCCCTAATGGTGACCTCACATCCTCTCTAACAGACTAGGTACACCATCTACCTTCCATTCCCAACTAATGATCCATAAATTACTCAGGTTTTACAGTTTTACTATACGTAGACCAAATGAGTTATATGAGTTGCATAAGGGGAGGTACCCAAAATATTCATCCAACTGACTCAAGATTATTACTGGGAGTCTATCAAGATATTCTAAGGCCAAATCCAGAGGATCATATTTTACCTTAATTATTTGGCATTTATTATAATTTTTCTCAACACTGACCGAGTATGAAATTGAACATGAAGTATGAAATCTTCTTATGATATAGCCTCCACAAAATTATGGAAAATCTATGAAGTCAAAATAACAGTAAACACGCAATATCAAAATTTTGCAGTAAGGGGTTGGCCTCTTATTATAATAATGAACAATTACCCCAAATTAGAATTTAAAGAAGGAACCACCAAAAATACTTATCTAATAATTATGGGAAAATTACCAGACCTTCATACTAATTAGAAAAGTCTACTGGCCAAATTTCAGAATTTATCAAGACTAATTAATCACATAATTAAATATTCTAAATAAACTCATACTAGGGAAAATTGTGAAAGAACCTACTGATAAATAATTCCAAAAATTATACAAAACTTCACAGAGCTCTCTAATTCCCTAAAATATCCTACCACCAAGTTTCATAATTTTCCAGAGAATATTTGGCCCTCATTTATTTAACATATTCTTAAGGCCAAATAGATGACTTGTGAATGGGTGCTAAATAAATTAATTCAATAATTACACAAAAATTACCAGAGATCTATTACATGATTATGAGGGTCCCACCAAACTTTCATCACCATCCAAGATTATTTGAGCATGTAAATTTCTCCTATAAGGAGGTTCCCAAAAATGGCAATAACCTAAATGAGAGGGGATAATTGGTCCTAAAATTCTCTTAAAATTTCCTAGGGAATATATACACCCCATGAACTTATCTACCAAATTTCATGACCATCCAAGGACATATGCCCCTATGTCCTTCACAAGACTTAAAGTGCAACCCAAAGATTAAAACTAGGGTCCTAGGGCATATCCACCCCACATCACCCCCAAATTAATCATGGGGGTGTCTTATGTGATCCTAAACCAGTGGCAAAAGTTTCACACAACTTGGATGAGATTTTACCACCTAATTCTATCATGTGCACTTTTGATCTAGTTTGACGTAGTTTGACCAAACTTGGGTTGACTAATTTCCCAACCAAATCAGTCCCAATTGGGCTGAAATTTTTACCAGGGTCATATAATAACCCTAAGAAGCATACACCAAATTTTGAGGGGATTGGAGGTCATTAGACCCTATAATTAAATAATATATGAATTATTAAATTATTACAAAAACCTTAGAAAAATGTGTTCTAAAATTCCCATCTTTGGATATGTTAAGGGTGTAGATACATATTGTCTATGTTTTAATTTTCAAGTCCATATCATTTCCCTATCAAATGATATTCAAGAAATGGTGGTTGTCCTGCCCTAGGGACGAGTCCCACTAAAATGGCCCTACAGGGAGATAGAGTACTCCTTTTGAGCTGAAACAAATTTTAAAATAAAGTTCACACCAAGGGCTACAACTTTGATGTTGACCACTATTTCATCAGATGGGCCTAAGTATTTTTATTAAATTAATCTATGTACTGTAAAAGTGTGACATAAATACTACATAAACATTTAAATGAAATTAGATCAGCATAGATCTTGGCACAGGATTGGATGGCATCGGGCTGTCTTCTTCCTCCAGCCGACGGTCCCGATTTCCCGCGCCTGGGCCTCCTTCCACCTCGTTTTCCCGGCCACCTGAGCGTCGCCCCGGGCGGCCAATGCCACCACCACCTTCATTGAGGTGGTGGCCAATGATTATGGGTGGTTGGTTGGCCGGAGGTGGCCGGAACGTGGAGTTGTAGCAGGGTAAAGAGGGCTCGAAACGAGCCCTTTTGGTTATTTGATTCGACCCTGATTTTGCTCGAATCAAGCCCCAAACCAGATGAGGATCTAGCACTAGGGGAGGAGAGGAGGATCAGACCTGTGTGGTAGCCTGAGGCCGCGCATTCTGACGGGTTGCCATGGCCGGAGCTTGAGCCTTAGGTGCCATGTCGGTCTAGCTCTCCTCTACACGATTCTCACCGGAAGAAGGGGGGTGTCACTCCTCTCACTCCTCTGAAGGTGTTAAAGAGGCTAATTGGAGGCAAAAGGGGGTTTCACATGGTGGCCATTAATGGCCATGAAGGAGGATTTCAGTTTCATATGGGGGGATGAATTGGGCATAAATGTGGCCGAGAGTAGGCTGGAAACTTCTCCTCTCCCCAAGTAGAGATGAATGGTGCCATTATTGGAGGAGGTGGGAGGTTTCCTCTTCCTCTCCATTACTCCTCCTTCCCTCTCACTCTTTCAAATTGGGGCTTTCTCTCTCCTGGCCAAATTTCCTGAAATTGAATGGCCAATTCAGTATCACCCAACCCCATTAGGTGGTGGACCACCTTAATTGAGTCTAGCCCAAGTGGATTGGGCTTGATTAGGTCAAAATAGGTCATTTTGATCTAAATTTAGCATAAGGTTGACTTTGGTCAATTTGACCATTTGGGTTGACCCCAATAGGTGGAAAGTCACCCATTTGCCTCCCTTAAGGGTTAGGAAGGTCTAGGTAGGGTCAATTTTACAAGGTGAGGGTCAATTGACCCTTAATAGACAACTTTGACCAAAATAGGGCTAGGGTTGACTTTGGTCAATTTGACAAATTGGTGGCCCCATGATGGGGCGTTTTGGTACATTGGGTCCCTAGTATCCTTATAAGGGTAGGGGCAAGGTCAATTTGTCATGGTGGAGGCCAATTGGCCCTAATTAAGTTACTTTGACCAATTTAGGATTATGGTTGACTTTGGTCAATTTGGCCTCTTTGGTTGACCCCAATGGGTACCTGGTGCTCTAAGGGGACCCCTAATGGGTTAGGGATGTTATGGTGGGGTCAAAGGGTAATGTTGAGGCCCTAAAGTTCAACCATAGGCTTGGTATCTGAAAATTGTTATTTGCAGACCACTTGCGTTTTCTTCTTCTTACCTAAGTTCACATGATCTTAAGTACTTCCTATGGTTTTGTCATGACCTAGTCATGACAAAACCAACTTGGGGGTCTAGTTATTTGGGGAATGTTACAAATCCCAATACATTAAAATAAAAATTTCTTCCCCGAAATTCAGGTTAGACATGTGGGGTTCCTATAGCAAGTGGATAAATGTAACATTCCAAACCGAAATTAAGTTATACCTGTCGTAACGAGTTCCGATACTTTTGCTGCATCAAGTCCAGTGGCTCCCTGGTGTTCTCCTCCTATCCATGATTCCTCCATAGGACTTTGACCAACAGAACCTTCTTGCGTCGCAGGACTCGCATCTCTGTGTCGTCTATCCGGACCGGCTCCAGGTTAACTGACCAATCAGTAGCTAGCGGCCCCTCTATAGTAGATATCTGCTGCTCTGGCCGTAGTAGAGCCCTTTGTTGGAACCTTAGCTTTTGAATTGAGTTAGGATCCATCCTTTTTGTTAATAAGTCATCTAATAAAGAAATCTAAGTAAACATAAATTAAATATGATGCGATCGAATCAGAGAATATACTTAAGCATATAGTATAAAAGTTCTTTGCGCTCGACGAATGACTAACAGCGCTCGACAAATATCCAGAAAGCCAGCGCTCGACAAATACTCATCAGAACAGCGTTCGACAAATGGCAAAATGTGCTCGACGAATTCAGTCAGAGAAATCTCAGCGGCCAGACATTCCCTGAACAGGGCTCGACAAATTCAACTCAGACTTGTCAGCGGTCTACGAATTCTAAGATAGAGAGAATTGCTCAGCACATCAGATGACGAGCCCAGCCTCACAAATGTAGAGCTGGGATCGACGAATTCCTTTCTGAATTGTTTTAATATTCTTTTTACTGTCTCTTAGCCGTTGCACATCAATCAATGCCATTAGCCGTTGTAATTGCTTTAATGAAAAGAAACGGCAGGTTATCCTCTCGAGGAGTCAAAGCATTGATGGAGACCTCAGCTCTTTCCTTCTTCCCAATAGAAGATTTCAAAATAAGAGAAAAGGCTCTCAGATTATAAAAAAGGACAGACACAGCAATATACAAAAACACGACAGAAAAGAGAAAACTCATTTTTGTTCTTCATTACTAACATCTTCCTGCAGATTCAAAATATCCTGAGACACAAATCACAATTACGTGCTCAGGATCTTCACTGCAAAAGAAGGAAGAAGCAGTTAAAAGAAGAATCTCTATCCACAAGCTGTCATCAACTCTAATTAGACAGGGGGAGCCTTCTTCAACATCACATTCAGATCCATTCAACTTCAAACCAGGATATTCAAGAGTCTTCTTATACAGAGAAGAACAATACAATTTCTGCTTTTATTTTTACTTCCTTTACCCCATCCTGTACAGGGTTATAACTCCCTTCAAAAGTTAACTCTCGGTGACAGGGCACCTTAGCAAAAACCTGCAGTTTGGTTAGAGCACCTTATCAACGGCAAACCTGGTGTGAGGGCACCTTATCAACAACCTCCTAGTGGATTCCTACCAGTGGGTAGAAGAGTAGATGTACCCAGTTGAGGGGAACTACTATACATCTTGTGTCATCTGGATTGCTTGATTCTTGTTTTGCCTTGTTTTACTTCTTTACCTGTGCTGTGTTTTACTTAAGCACTTCTACTGCTTGTGCTTATCACTCCTACAACAAACACCCTATATATATATTTGTATATATATCATTTATTTTGAAAGCAAACTTAAACAAGAGTTTTAACAGATAAATAAGAACTAAAACCCCTCCTTTCAATTGGTATCAGAGGAGTTGATTTTTCACACAGGCTAACACCTGAAATCACAATGATCACTTTTAGTTCTTAGAGTTTTCAAAATCGCACAAGAAACATTTCTGTTTTCAGATCCACCCATATTTAATTTAGATAATATCTCATTATGGCAAGTTAGAATTAAATTATATATGAATGCTATAGATGAAGAAATTTACAAATCTATTTTGACAGGACCTCCCCTCATATAATCAAAGGAAGCTACATCTGCATTACCTAGTTCCACGGGTCTCACGTTCCCTTCGATAGCAATGAAAGGGCCTGTTTATGTTGGTGATGATATATCTTTTTCAAAGAAGACTACCAACAGAGAAACTGATGTCACTACCCGTGTCTGCAAAATGAAGCCAGATAAATTCAAAGCTGGTGCTGATGATGGGCAGACTGATAAACATAAAGGACCTTCCCCATCTACAGAACCTACCACATCTTCAGACCACTCAACAGATGCAGATACAAAAACCATGCAGATCTTAACTCAATCAGTGTCAAAAGACATTCTTCAAAGAGTTCAAGACTGCACTTCTGCACGAGAAATTCGGATCTCCCTCTCTAGGATGGTAAATAAACCCTCTTCTTCCGTTACTCTAACTAAATGTATTTATGATGCAGAACCATCAATAAATCTGAGTAAAGAAGAAAAAGAAAAGGAGTACAGAGCTAGAGCTTTCTACATGATGGCCATAAATGGATCATACCAAAATCCAAATGCAGAAGCAGAGTTAGGAAAGATAAATGAGGTAAAATCAAATCATAACTCTACCTCTAAAACTATTTTTAAACTAATACTCACAGATCCAATAACAATAGACAAGGAAATTAAAAAGAAGTTAATAAGCATAAAATATTTAACTTTTGAGAATAATAAAACTGAAGAAAAATCAAAAGCACAAAATAAATCAATTAATGATAAATTACCTAAAAATTGTCAAAATAACTTTAAAATAATTTCAAACATATATTTTAACGACTGTAAAAGAAAACTTTCAATTAATATCAGAAATCAGATTTTAAAGTTCTTAAGACATATATTTTTAAAAGGAACTTTCAAATGATATTAACAAAGTTTTTCACTATTAAACTCCATTCCTAATGTCAGATAACTTCAATATCCTTACAGACCCTCTCCAAATCATGTTGAGCATTCTACTGTAGTTGCATTGATTAGAAATAATCAGAAGCACTGAGTGTGAGTCTCTTCTGATAGGGAGGACTCTTAAGAAAGAAGGTATCAGAAAAAGATTCCTTAGAAATCCATTAAAGATTGCTGCAATTGAAAATTTTAAATCTTTAATCTAGGAAAGCAGAGTTGCTCAAATAATTTAAGAACAAAGATTATTAGAAACCAAGTGAGAGAGAAAATGAGAAATTCAGAGAAACCAAGTGAGAGAGAAAAGGAGAAAATAAAAATTAAAACTACTAGCATCCTAACCAAATAAAGAAGATTACCATGCCACAAGATTTAATCTCTCTGATTACATAGGTTGCTGCAATTGAAAATTTTAACTTCAAGAAATAAGCTGTTGCACTTGAATATTTCCAATCAAAAGCTGTTTTGACTAAAAGAAGATTTCCAGATTACTAGGTTTTAATTTGAATATTGATCCCAACTCAAATAGGGGGAGATTGTTGGAACCTTAGCTTTTGATTTGAGTTAGGATCCATCCTTTTTGTTAATAAGTCATCTAATAAAGAAATCTAAGTAAACATAAATTAAATATGATGCGATCGAATCAGAGAATATACTTAAGCATATAGTATAAAAGTTCTCTGCGCTCGACGAATGACTAACGACGCTCGACAAATAGCCAGCGCTCGACAAATCCTCATCAGAACAGCGTTCGACAAATGGCAAAATGTGCTCGACGAATTCAGTCAGAGAAATCTCAACGGCCAGACATTCCCTGAACAGGGCTCGACAAATTCAACTCAGACTTCTCAGCAGTCTACAAATTCTAAGATAGAGAGAATTGCTCAGCACATCAGATGACGAGCCCAGCCTCACAAATGTAGAGCTGGGATCGACGAATTCCTTTCTGAATTGTTTTAATATTCTTTTTACTGTCTCTTAGCTGTTGCACATCAATCAATGCCATTAGCCGTTGTAATTGCTTTAATGAAAAGAAACAGCGGGTTATCCTCTCGAGGAGTCAAAGCATTGATGGAGACCTCAGCTCTTTCCTTCTTCCCAAGAGAAGAATTCAATATAAGAGAAAAGGTTCTCAGATTATAAAAAAGGACAGACACAGCAATATACATAAACACGACAGAAAAGAGAAAACTCATTTTTGTTCTTCATTACTAACATCTTCCTGCAGATTCAAAACATCCTGAGACACAAATCACAATTACTTGCTCAGGATCATCACTGCAAAAGAAGGAAGAAGCAGTTAAAAGAAGAAGCTCTATCCACAAGCTATCATAAACTCTAATTAGACAGGGGGAGCCTTCTTCAACATCACGTTCAGATCCATTCAACTTCAAACCAGGATCTTCAGGAGTCTTCTTATACAGAGAAGAACAATACAATTTCTGCTTTTATTTTTTACTTCCTTTACCCCATCCTGTACAGGGTTATAACTCCCTTAAAAAGTTAACTCTCGGTGACAGGGCACCTTAGCAAAAACCTGCAGTTTGGTTAGAGCACCTTATCAACAGCTCACCTGGTGTGAGGGCACCTTATCAACAACCTCCTAGTGGATTCCTACCAGTGGGTAGAAGACTAGATGTACCCAGTTGAGGGGAACTACTATACATCTTGTGTCATCTGGATTGCTTGATTCTTGTTTTGCCTTATTTTACTTCTTTACCTGTGCTGTGTTTTACTTAAGCACTTCTACAACTTGAGCTTATCACTCCTACAACAAACACCCTATATATATTTGTATATATATCATTTATTTTGAAAGCAAACTTAAACAAGAGTTTTTACAAATAAATAAGAACTAAAACCCCTCCTTTCACCCTCCTGAGTGAGGAGACATTGAAGACGTCGTGCAATCCCGCTAACTCCGGTGGTAGCTCCAGTCGGTAAGCCAAGGGGCCGATGCGCTCCAGGATCCTATAGGGCCCCATATATCTCGGACTGAGCTTCTTCCGCCCGCGTACCCACGAGACTCCATGCATCGGACATATCTTCAAGAATACCCAATCTCCCACCTGGAACTCCACCATACGATGTCGCGCATCGTAATACTTGGCCTGCCTGCTCTGGGCCTCCAGCATCCTATCTCGAATCAGCCTCACGTGAGCCTCCATGTCCTCTACGAACTCTGAGCCAAGTGCCTTGGGATCCTCATCCTGGATCCAAGACAATGGGGTCATGCACCTTCGTGTGTATAATGCCTCATAGGGTATCATGCCTATGCTAAACTGGTGGCTATTATTGTTCGAGAACTCGACCAATGACAACAGTGTCTCCCATGGCTCCACGCGGTCCAGGATGCATAGACGTAGAAGATCCTCCAAGATCCAATTGGTACGCTCTGTCTGCCCATCTGTCTGGGGGTGGAATGCAGTGCTGAACGACAGTCGTGTGCCTAAGTAAGACTGCACCTCTCTCTACTCCCTCAATGTAAATCATCCATCCCGATCCGACACAATCAACCTAGGCATGCCATGGTACCGAACAAACTCCTCCATGAACTGTCATATCAAATCACCAACCAATATGTCCTTTCTGACTAGAATGAATCGGGCCACGTTCGTCAATCTATCGAGAATCACCCATATCGAGTCATTCCCCACATGTGATCGGGGAAGACCGTTTATTAAGTCCATCGTGATGTCGTCAAACTTTCACTCCTGCACTGGGAGTGGCAGTAATAATCCGGCCGGGATCTTGCATTCCGCCTTCACGAGCTGGCAAGACTCGCAGTGGGTCACAAAATAAGTGATGTCCCTCTTCATGCCCGGTCAATACATGGTCCTCTTCAAGTCTGTCGCCATCTTGGTGATACCTGGGTGCACTGAATACCTACTGCAGTGAGCCTCTGTCACGATGTCTTCCCGAATTTGGCCTCCTGCTAGTACATACACTCGGCCTCTAAAACTCAATAGGACGTGAAGGCGAGGATTGGGGCCAGGTACTCCTCATAAAGCTCTAAATCATCCTCGGATACTAAGGAGATCTGCATGTCTTCAAACATCCATACTAGCTCCATGGCCATCAACCGGGGCTCTGCTCCTGATGTGGTAGCTCTCTTGCTCAGTGTGTCTCCCACGACATTCGCCTTCTCCGGGTGGTAATGCATGGTGTACTGGTAGTCGGACAAGAACTCCACCCAGCGTCTCTATCGAATGTTCAGCTCCTTCTGCATATCTACGTACTTCAGATTCTTGTGATCTGAAAATATGTCGCAGTGGATGCCATAGAGGTAGTGCCGCCAAATCTTTACAGCAAAAACAACCTCTCCAATCTCCAAGTTGTGCACTGGGTAATTCTGCTCATAGTTCCTCAATTGGCGAGAAGCGTATACTATCACGTGCCCGTTCGGCATCAGAACGACACCCATCCCCTGGTATGACGCATCTGTGTACACCTGGAATCCCTCCTTTCCCGATGGAAGGGCAAGGATTGGGGCCATCGTAAGTCGACCCTATAGATCCTGGAAGGCCGCCTCGCACTGCGGCATCCAAATGAATGCAATATCCTTCTTCATCAGGGATATGAGTGGGAGGGCTATCTGGGAAAACCCCTGTACGAACTTCCGGTAATAACTGGCAAGCCCCAAGAAGCTCGCAATGTCGGTGGCCGTCTTCAGCGGTGGCCAATCCCGTACTGCCTGGATCTTTGTCGAGTCCACTGCTAGACTAGCTCCACTGATAATATCACCTAGGAAGGCCACATCCTTCAGCCAAAACTTACACTTGCTGAACTTTGCATACATGCGGTGCTCCTGTAGCTTCTCCAATGTTAGTGCCAAATGTGTGCATGTTCCTCCTATGTCCTCAAATAGATAAGGATGTCGTCGATCAACGCGATGACAAAGATGTTGAGATATGGCTCAAAAACCCAGTTCATCAGGCTTATAAATGCTGATGGTGCATTCGTGAGCCAGAACGGCATCACAGTGAACTCATATAGTCTGTATTGGCTGGTGAAAGCCATCTTCGGGATGTCCTCCTCCTGAATCTGCAGCTGATAATACCCTGACCTCAAATCCAGCTTCGAGAAGTAGTGGGTGTTGGAACATGGTCTTCCGCATCTCCTAGGTTTGAGAATAATAAATCCTATGTGTATTTGATCTTGTGTGTTTATGTGTGCAGGATAACAAAGTCCACATGACTCAAGAATTACATAAGAAGGTTGCCCCCAAAGTTGAACCATCAAATCTAACTCTCCTACTAGCGCCGGCGGTAGTACTAGCGCAGGCGCTAGCTGTCATTCGACGAACTGTAAGAGGCGCTCGATGAAATGCTCATAACTGCATTCGACGAAAATTCGCTCGACGAACTCTTAGCTGCATTCAACGAAATTTTGATCGACGAAATGTTTGCTTAAGCGCAATTCCGGGTGTACTTATAGAAGGAGATAGCACCTGGCGGTATCCGATAGCGCAGGCGATAGCGCGGAGCATAGTAGGCAAGAGAGAAATGTTTCCTCGGATTGAAGATTCTGCCGCGCAGGATATGTCCTAAAATGGGATAGCGCCGGCGGTAGCACTAGCGCAAGCGCTAGCGCTGAGACTATAAAAAGGACCCCTTGGCTCCGTCTTCATCATCCTCTTGAGATCGAAAATTCCAGAGCTTCATGCCACAACATTGAGAGGAAGGTTCAGAGATTTACTCCCACAAATCCATGAAGGCTTAAGGAGATCTGTGGAGAAGATTTCAACACGCGTCATCATCGTGACGAAAGACCGCATCGACTAAGATCATACTCTACGGGTCTTCATCTACTTCTCCAAGAGATCCACATAGAGGGAGTTTTTATATTGTTGTTATTTCATTTATCCATCTCTTTTAAATCGTGTAGTAAATTTGCCTCGTGTTGGCGACTAGGTCTGGGTAGGACTTAGGGCTCAAATTCAACTCGTGTTGGCGACTAGGTCTCGGGTGTAGGTCTAGGGGGTGCTTGAGGCCATATCCGGGGAAGGGTTGTATAGAGCGGCTTGAGGCCGTATCCGGGGAAGGATCGACTAAAGCCAACCGGTTCGTGGGGATACGAGTCGGTATAGAAAACAAAAAGAGTCTTTCATATTTCGCTTTGATTTCTAGCGTCATTGAAATCAAATTTTTTAATCAATTTTATTAATAATAATCATGTCTCTCTTTGTGTAATAAAATTGATTTGATCTTCATTTCTCTAAATTGTTTACTATCCTCTCCTTCATTATAAAACAATTTAGATCTTTATTCAAAATCACTATTTTGATTTCTTATCATAAGCAAATATTTCAAAATATAATATAAGTTTTAAAAACCCTTATTCACCCCCCCCCCCTCTAAGGGCGCCTACTAATCCAACAAGTGGTATCAGAGCTAGGTATTATTCCAATCGGCTTAACAACCAGGAATAATGGCGTCTCATGATCTCGCTTCTATTAGTGGGGTAAATTTTTATGAAGAAGAAAAATCTCTTAAACCACCTTTATTCGAAGGGAGAAATTATAAAGGGGGGGGGGGGAATTTTTAATGGAAAAGTTTATTTCAAATTTAGATATCAATGTATGGGATATAGCAATAGTTAGACCAGCGGATGAATCAAATAAACAGGAACGTCATCTAAATGCAAAAGCTTTAAATAGTATTTTCTGTGCTTTATCTCACGAAATTTCAAAATTAATATATTGTTTTTCTAGTGCATAGAAAGTATGGAAATTTCTTGAAGATATGTATGATTCTCCATCTACAGGTATGGAACAATTGCAAGAAGTGGAGAACATACAAGATTGCACATCAAGTGGAAAAGAAGAAATCTCATCTTTGGAAGAGGAATGCCAAATAGATGAAGACAACAAAGAAAATTTGTGCTCAAATCTCACAGCATCCAAAAGCACTGTAAGGAAATCAAATCATCTTATTGTTTGCAATTCTATTTCTACTCTACAATTGCTACAAATTACAAAGCGCAAAATAAAGAAATTAAAAAATGCAAATTGCAAATTGCGCTTAGAAAATAAAAATTTAAAAGCAGAAGTTAAAGTAGAATCAAAATCTGATTTATCTAGCTTTACTCATGTCACTTCAATTGAAAATACAAAACCTTATTTTGATTGTAATAACATTAAAGAAAAACTTAAGGAACTTGTGATACACAAAACTATGCTTGCAAACGATAACGGCAAGTGTACCGTATCGAATGTAGTATAGGTTATAAAAAAACAAGGTCGTATAAAAATCCGGGCGTGTTGATTACTCTTACTCAAGACGATCTCTATTGTTCTATCAAATGAAACTTTCATTTGTTTGCAATGAGAAAAGTAACTTGATTAGAAGATTATAACTAAAGAAAAGAGAGGTGGACAAACTAGGAGAATGGATGAATAAAAACAACACATTTTATTAATTCATGAAAAGAGATTACAACTATTGAAAGAGAACTTACAATTGCAAGAAAAAGTAAAGCTAGATTACTCAAACACAGGAGAAAAAACGCAGAAAATGGAGGCTTGGACTCCAAAACAAGGTGTAAAATAATCTGGAGGAGCTGCCCTTTTATAGCTGAAAAATTCTGGGTCCACGCCCTCGGTCACGCCCGTGACCAAGGGCGTGTAAGGCGCGCGATCATCTCGGAACGGAAAGGGCGCAATCTGGCTTTAATGCTGACGATATTTGCGTGTCACGCCCTAAGTCACGCCCATGACCTAGGGCGTGTAACCTTCAAAACGTGCTGCTGACGGGAATCTTCGGCGGGAAGAAGCGGGGAGTGGCGCGGGATGAGTCATGCCCATGACATTGAGTCACGCCCCTGGTCACGCCCGTGACCTGGGGCGTGTAAATTTAATTGACGTGGCAGGCTGATTCTGGATGCTTGCGGCGGGTCGCGGCCGTGACATTGGGTCACGCCCTTGGTCACGCCCATGACCTGGGGCGTGTACTTGGCGAAATCTTCACGGAACGCACCCGTGGTGGCGGAAACAGGTATGGAGCACCGCGCAGGTTACACGCCCATGGTCACGCCCGTGACCTTGGGCGTGTACTTGAAGTTTTTGTCTAATGCGTCCAAAAAAACTGAAATACACAGAAAAAGCTTAAGTTAGTTTATAAAATTGAAAAGATAATAATTTTAATAAGAAAAACATAAAAAACTAATTAATTTCATATTAAAATAAATTAAACTTATATTAAAAGATGAGTACAAAAAGTACTCATCAAACACCCCCATACTTACTCGTTTGCTAGTCCCGAGCAAACAACTTTTCATAGGAGTAGAAAAATTTAATTACTAGAAAAGAAATTTGAACTCAAGGAATAAAAACGCGAAGTCTTACGCCTACGCGTAGGGATCCTAGTTGAAAGATCTATTCAACATAATGATTAGCTTATAATTTTCAGTAGTGCGAATTAACAAATTGCTTTTACTTTTAAATTGAAAGTTCGGCAAATTCTAGAATGTTATTCAGGGAGCGGGTAGAGTGTTTTCTAAGATCAATATTACCCAAAATTGAGTTTCGGGATAGCCTCCAAAGAAATCCATCAATGACGATGGCCATAGGCTTGCCCGGTCGCACTCTCTCCACTACACAAGTATAATGTTATAGCTTAAAGATCAAAAGGGCTTTCATTAGGAGTGAAACTTGGCTTAGGTATATGATTTGGAATTGGAAATCAAAAGATAGAATATGACGGCTAAGGATCACACTAAACCAAGGTGAGAGTTACCCAAAATTATCCAAAATTCAAACCTCGCGTAAGAGTTGTTATGATGCAAAACTCTCATAATTTTCAAAAAAAGAGGCCATGAATACTTTTTTGTATATATATATATATATTTTCACAGTTGGCCAATAATTTTTTTCATATATATTTTTTATATCTTTTTTTTTCATAATAGCTCCGAATAAGAAGTTGTAATTTCCTTATTTTCACAATTGAACCCCTTGCAGAATTTTAATAAATCTCAAATATTTAGTGTGATCATGGGCTGGATGTTTTGGCTTTGGTGAAAATGAAAGGTGGAGGTAGCAAATGAAATAAGGTAAGGCCCAAAGTGTTTAAGCAATAAAAAATTTAAAAAGGTGGGCAAACAGGCACAAACGATCAAAAGGTGGCCTAAATCACTTCTAAAAACTATGACAAACCTATGTAAATGCTTCGAGAATTGTTAGAGGCAAGTTTTAGACATCGAGAAAGGACACCCTTCCGTTCAAAAATGTGTAATATTTCTCTAGTAAGCTTCTACATACTCACTTGAATTTATTCACAGATTCTACCGGTTTCAAGGTAAAAGTAAAACAATAATTGTTTTTTCGCAGTTAGAAAAACATAAATCTAATTTTATTTTGAATAGTTAATTTGACATAGAATTCTGCAAACACGTGCGTTTGACTAGGAACACTGCATGAGTCAACAATTTTATTCCAAAATTCCAAATCTAATGAAGTATAAAAATTCTTTACTACACTAAACAAAAGCAAATCTACTAAGGATTTTGCAAATGAGTAAGTATAAAAATTCAGCATAAATCTAATAATTTTTTTATTTCTTCTTAGACTTCCCAAGATCTACCCGGTGAAGGGTTTGCAAGGTACTAGAGGCTATGATGGGAATTCAAGCCCAAAGCGTCCTTTCCAAGAAATTTTATTTAGATAGAAAAAATATATATATTTATATATATATATTTTTTTTTTTTCAAATAAATTAGAAATTCAAAGAAGGCAATGCTACAACCCCATACTTAGAATTAAACATTGTCCCCAATGTTTAAAACTAGGTAAGAAAAAAAAAGGAATTACACTTTTTATTTTATTATTATTATTATTATTATTATTTTTAGAAAATGAAAAAAAAATAAAACAACAAAAGGAAGAAAGATAAATAAGTGGCTAAAGGGTGAAGAGGGCTTCCCTGATCGGTAGACGAGGTTGCCGGACAGAAAATGAAACCTGCAAAATTAAGTTAAACAAAACAAACAAAAGAAAACGTTGGGTTGCCTCCAAAAAATGCTTTGTTTACCGTCGCGTAGCTTGACTAAGTGGCGTTCTACAAGTTCGTGAGGTTAAGCGTTTCAATTTTGTCGGGCGCTGGGTCGCCAGAATGATATAATTTCAATCGGTGTCTGTTAACTTTCAAAAGGCCTTGATCCGGGTGCTCTATTAGCACGGTAACATATGGCCAAACCTCTTTTACAACAAAAGGGCCGGACCATCGGGATTTTAATTTGCCCGAAAAAAGTTTTAATCTAGAATTATATAAAAGGACTAAGTCTCCTGGTGAAAAAGATTTTGGAAATTTTATTTTTTTGCCATGGTAAAACTTAGTGCGCTCCTTGTAAAATTTATTATTTTCATAGGCGTTTGCACGCCATTCGTCTGATTCATTAAGTTAAAATTTTCGTTGCTCGGAGGCTAAGTTCAAATCTAAGTTTAAAAATTTTAGTGCCGAGAATGCGCGATGTTCTAATTCCACCGGTAAATGATATGCTTTTCCATAGACCAATTGGTACGGTGTACATCCGATGGCGGTTTTGTACGCTATCCGATAGGCCCATAGTGCGTCGTCTAATTTTAACGACCAGTCCTTCCTATTAACGGAGACAGTTTTTTCTAAAATTCTTTTTAGCTCGCGATTCACCACCTCCACTTGGCCATTTGCTTGTGGGTGGTAGGCGGTAGATAGCTTGTGGGTAACTCCATATTTGCTAAAATTTTAGCAAGTTGGTTGTTACAGAAATGTGTGCCCAGATCACTAATTAGTGCTCAGGGTGTGCCAAATCGCAAAAATAATTTTTTTTAAAAATTTACGACGACTCTCGCGTCGTTAGTGGGGAAAGCTTGTGCTTCCGCCCACCTTGACACGTAATCGACTGCAACAAGAATATATTTATTATTTAAAGAAGAGGGTAAAGGACCTACGAAATCTATTCCCTAAAGATCAAAAATCTCGCATTCTATAAAAATATTTTGGGGCATTTTGTCTCGGTTAGAAATGTTACCTGACCGTTGGCACCGATCACAATTACTCACAAAATTATGAGCATCTTTGAATAAGGTAGGCCAATAGAAGCCCGCCTCTAGCGCCTTTCTTGCGGTTCGGTTTGCTTGGTAGTGTCCGCCGGCTGGTCCTTCGTGGCAGTGCCGCAATATTTGGCCGCCTTCCTCGCCCAAAATGCACCTTCTTACCACTTGGTCTGCGCAGACACAAAATAAAAAGGGGTCCTCCCAAAAATAATTTTTCAAATCTGAAAAGAATTTCTTCTTTTGCTGACTTGAAAATTTTTTTGGTAGGACCCGGGCCACTAAATAGTTGGCCAAATCCGCATACCAAGGGGTGGAAGAAGTCGTTACCTTTTCAATGTAGAGGAGGCGCTCTTCAGGGAATTTATCATCTATCTCGGCCTCCACTAGTGCTCCTGCTGCCGGGTTCTCCAGTCTTGAGAGGTGGTCGGCCGCCAAATTCCTCGCTCCTTTTTTGTCTCGGATCTCCAAATCGAATTCTTGCAAGAGTAGGATCCATCTCAATAGTCGGGGCTTGGCATCCCCTTTATCTAGCAAGTACCGGAGTGCGGAGTGATCTGTAAAAACAATAATTTTTGATAGCGTTATGTACGAACGAAATTTATCAAAAGCAAAAACGATCGCTAGAAGTTCTTTTTCCGTCGTAGTATAATTAGCTTGGGCAGATGTAAGCATTTTGCTTGCGTAATAAATTGGGTGAAAGTATTTATTCACCCTTTGGCCCAAGACTACACCTACGGAAAAATCGCTTGCATCGCACATGATTTCGAACGGAAGAGACCAATCTGGTGAAATTAAAATAGGCGATTTGATAAGTTCGTTTTTAATTTTTATGAACGCCTTAGAACATTCTTCATCCAAGATAAACGTGGTTCTTTTTCTAAAATATGCGTTAACGGTTTTGTAATTTTTGAAAAATCTTTAATAAACCGTCTATAGAAACCCGCATGTCCTAAAAAACTCCTAATAGATTTAATATTAGTAGGCGGAGGGAGTTTTTCTATAACTTCGATCTTGGCCCTATCGACCTCGATCCCTTTACTAGAAACCTTATGTCCGAGGACTAATCCCTCACGGACCATAAAATGGCACTTCTCCCAGTTGAGTGCCAGATTCGTGTCTTCGCAGCGTTGAAGAACACGATCAAGATTTTTTAGGCAATTTTTAAAGGAATCGCCATAAACTGAAAAATCGTCCATGAAAACTTCCATGACGTCCTCAACTAATTCATTAAAAATTGCCAGCATACATCTTTGAAATGTAGCTGGCGCGTTGCAAAGCCCAAACGGCATTCTTCGATATGCGAAGGTGCCGAACGGACAAGTGAAGGTGGTTTTCTCTTGGTCTTCGGGCGCAATTGGGATTTGGAAATATCCTGAAAGGCCATCAAGAAAACAATAGTGCGAGTGACTGGATAAACGTTCTAGAATTTGGTCAATAAAGGGCAACAGAAAATGATCCTTGCGGGTAGCATCATTTAATTTCCTATAATCGATGCATACCCGCCAACCCATAACAGTACGGGTTGGGATTAACTCGTTATTTTCGTTTTCAACTACTGTGATTCCGCCCTTCTTAGGCACGACTTGCACCGGGCTAACCCAAGTGCTATCAGAAATTGGGTAAATAATTCCCGCGTCTAATAATTTTATAATTTCGGCCTTAACGACGTCCTTCATATTAGGATTCAAGCGTCGTTGAGGCTGAATAGTGCCGCGAGAATTATTTTCAAGATTTATTTTATGCGTGCAGAACGAGGGATTTATACCCTTTATATCAGAAATTTGCAACGCAATTGCATGACGGTGGTTATTTAAAATTTTAATTAATTCGGAAATTTCCGAATCATTAAGCGCGGAAGAAATAATTACGGGTAATTTTGAATTTTCTTCTAAAAATACGTATTTTAGATGATCCGGTAGTTGTTTTAATTCTAGACTCGGCGACTCTTCATAAGAAGTTTTGATTTTAAAAATATTTAAATCTGTTTGTTCAAAATTTTCCTGCCGGGTTGTTTCTTCAAGACATAATAAATTTTGTAACTCCGGATTTTCATAAAAAGGGGGATTTATTTCTGCAAAAGTTGATAAGTTTTCTTCAAATTTTGATTCTAAATTAAAACAAGAGTCATCGTTAGTAATTGAATTTCTCATTGATTGATTAATATTGAAGATAACTTCCTCTTCTCCAACTCGCAGGAGAATGTTTCCGTTACTTACATCTATTATAGCTCGAGCGGTGGCTAGGAAAGGTCGGCCAAGTATTAGGGGTACTTCGGCGTCTTCTTCAATATCGAGGATGACAAATTCTACCGGGAAGATAAACATGTCAACCTTTACTAGCACATCTTCAATGACCCTATTGGGTATTTAACTGACCGATCCGCTAGTTGGATGCTTATATTAGTTGGGCTTGGGTTGCCCAAACCAAGTTTTTGAAATAACGCAAAAGGCATTAAATTTATACTAGCCCCTAGATCGGCCAAGGCGTGCTTGATTGATAAATTACCAAACATACACGGGATGGAGAACCGTCCCGGGTCGTTCAATTTTTGTGGTAATTTATTTAATAAAGCCGCCGAACACTCTGCGTTTAAAGAAATACGCGAAAAATTTTCAAGTTTCTTTTTATTTGAAAGTAATTCTTTTAAAAATTTAGCGTACTTTGGCATTTGAGCAATTGCTTCGCAGAATGGTACATTTATTTGGATTTGTTTTAAAATTTCAATAAATTTTTTATATTGCTCCTCATTGCGCTCATCTTTTAATTTCGAAGGATAAGGAATGGAGGGATTTTTAAATATGCGCGGAGCTAAAGCAGCAGACGGTAAAGCAGGTGAAGAAATAACTTGCGGGGGAGAAGATGAAACATTTACCCTGGGCTCGACCAATTTTGAAGAAGTTACCTCCTTTCCGTTGCGGAGTGTGATTGCGTTAGCGCTCTCCCGTAGATTGGGCTCAGTGTTGCCCGGAAGTGCTCCTTGTTGGCGTTCGGAGAACATTTTTGCGAGCTGTCCAATTTGATTTTCTAAATTTTTGACCGACCCGGTGAGATTCCGGATATTGGACTCATTGGAGGCAATGTACTTGGTGAAGACCTCTTCAAGCGGAGAGGGCTTGTGTGGTGGTGGTGGAGCAAATCCGGGGGGATTTACTTGTGGGGGGCGTTGAGCATTATTGGGGTTGCTCCATGAAAAATTTGGGTGGTTCCTTAAACCCGGATTATAACTATTGTTAAACGGGAGATTATTATTCGGGTTATAAGGAGGGCGATAAGAGTTCCCCATATAATCAACTTGCTCAGGAATAAAATTATTATTAAAATTATTAAAGTTATTATTGTTAGCCCAATTTGCGGCAGAGGAAGCAGTCATCTCCGCCACATAATGTTTTGTGAGCATTTCTACTTGTTGCGCTAAGTTAGGGGTGGCCTCGACTTCAAAAAGTCCGGTCGGCTTATTAGGGCGCAACCGTGGCGCATTCCACTAATAGGCATTCATGGCCATCTCCTCAAAAAGCTCTTGAGCAGCTTCGGGGGTTTTATTATTAAGAGTTCCCCCTGCGGCCGCATCAATCGTCTGCCTCGTTTGGAGATTTAAACCATTGTAGAAAGTTTGAATTTGCTGCCACAAAGGAAGGGCATGATGAGGACATCTCCGCAATAATTCTTTGAAGCGCTCCCATGTGTCGTAGAGAGACTCCGAGTCTACTTGCGTAAAAGAGAGAATGTCCGTACGTAATTTGGCGGACTTTGCCGGAGGAAAATATTTCGTTAAAAATTTCTCCGTCATTTCGGCCCATGTAGTGATGGAACCTCTAGGAAGAGATCCCAACCACTGCTTGGCCTTAGTCCGCAAATAAAAAGGAAATAAGCGTAAACGGATGGCATCATCGGTGACACCATTTATCTTAAATGTATCGCAAATTTCCAAAAAATTAAGTAAATGTAAATTAGGTTCTTTATCTGGTAAACCATCGAAAACGACGGTTTGTTGTACCATCTGAATGATGCTCGTTTTAATTTCAAAATTATTATTCGCCACAGCTGGGCGAATAATACTAGATTGTGTACCCTCCCAATTCGATCTCGCATAATAGGACATGGTCCGTAGCGGGGCCTCATTATGGATGGGATCACCCATTATTTCCTCGTTAGTTTCTCCGACCGACTCTTCGCAAATTATAGGCAAATCACTAAATCGGAGACGCCGCCGCAACGTGCGCTCGATTTCTGGATCAAATCCAAATTCAAAATTAGCTGGAGAGTTGTGTCGGGTCATAAACCAAGAAGAAAAGAAAAGAGAGAAAGAGGTGAGAGAGAAGAACAAAGCAAAAATTTAGATAAATATATTTATTATATATAAATTTTTTTTAATATAAATATATATATATATTTTTTATTAGGTGATTTAAAATTAGTCCTGGACTTCCCAAGATCTACCGGGTGAAGGGCTTGCAAGGTACTAGAGGCTATGATGGGAATTCAAGCCCAAAGCGTCCTTTCCAGGAATTTAGTTACAACTTGAATGATAGAAAAAAAAATAAGAGAAGAAAGGAAGCGATAAAGCCAATAGATATTCTCTTTTGAAATATCAACTCAGATCCCCGGCAACAGCGCCAAAAACTTGATACGCAAAACTATGCTTGCAAACGATAACGACAAGTATACCGTATCGAATGTAGTATAGGTTATAAAATAACAAGGTCGTATAAAAATCCAGGCGTGTTGATTACTCTTACTCAAGACGATCTCTATTGTTCTATCAAATGAAACTTTGATTTGTTTGCAATGAGAAAAGTAACTTGACTAGAAGATTATAACTAAAGAAAAGAGAGGTGGACAAACTAGGAGAATGGATGAAAATAAACAACAAATTTTATTAATTCATGAAAAGAGATTACAACTATTGAAAGAGAACTCACAATTGCAAGAAAAAGTAAAGCTAGATTACTCAAACACAGGAGAAAAAATGCAGAAAATGGAGGCTTGGACTCCAAAACAAGGTGTAAAATAATCTGGAGGAGCTGCCCTTTTATAGCTGAAAAATTCTGGGTACACGCCCTCGGTCACGCCCATGACCAAGGGCGTGTAAGGCGCGCGATCATCTCGGAACGGAAAGGGCGCAATCTGGCTTTAATGCTGACGATATTTGCGTGTCACGCCCTAGGTCACGCCCGTGACCTAGGGCGTGTAACCTTCAAAACGTGATGCTGGCGGGAATCTTCGACGGGAAGAAGCGGGGAGTGGCGCGGGATGAGTCACGCCCATGACATTGAGTCACGCCCCTGGTAACGCCCGTGACCTGGGGCCTGTAAATTTAATTAACGTGGCAGGCTGATTCTGGATGCTTGCGGCGGGTCGCGGCCGTGACATTGGGTCACGCCCTTGGTCACGCCCGTGATCTGGGGCGTGTACTTGGCGAAATCTTCATGGAACGCACCGGTGGTGGCGGAAACAGGTCTGGAGCACCGCGCAGGTTACACGCCCATGGTCACGCCCGTGACCTTGGGCGTGTACTTGAAGTTTTTGTCTAATGCGTCCAAAAAAACTGAAATACACAGAAAAAGCTTAAGTTAGTTTATAAAATTGAAAAGATAATAATTTTAATAAGAAAAACATAAAAAACTAATTAATTTCATATTAAAATAAATTAAACTTATATTAAAAGATGAGTACAAAAAGTACTCATCAACTTGAAAAAGAAATTATTTGTATAAAAGAACATAATGAAAAATTATCTTTAGAAAATTCATCTTTAAAAAAAGATTGTGCCACATGCAAAAGTTATAAAATTGAAATTGAAGAGATGGATGAAACATTTGATGAATATAGAAATAACTATCAAAATCATATTGATTCAATTGTTTCCACTCTTAAAACAGCACAATCGCTTATAATAAAGCTAGACATAATTTAAAAATCAAGAATGATGAATTAAAATCAAAAATCAACTTGCTAATGAAAATTGTAAATACAAATTCACAATATCAAACTATATCTGAAAACAAGTTGAATATGAATATGAACATCTTGTTGGATCTTAGGGCGCCCTTAGAGGGGGGGGGGGTGAATAAGGGAATAAAATTCTTCTTATAATTAATCGGAAATAAGATGACAATTTAGTAATAACAATTTTGCAATAATGAAATTTTACGCCAATTGAGAGAAATCAAATAAACACAAATATAATCATGATTCCATTATATAAAAAGGGTGTTTACAAAATTTGATTTAAATATCGCTAGAAATCAGAGGCGTACAAAAGTGAATTTCTTTTCCTTTTCTATACAGACTTGTATCCCCACAAACCGGTTGGCTTTAGCCTATCCTTCCCCGGATAAGGCCTCAAGCCGCTCTAGCCAATCCAAACTCGGATATGGCCACAAGCACCCCCTAGATCTAATCCCCAAGACCTAGTCGCCAACTCACGAGATGAATTCCCCCTAAGCCGCGCAAGGACCTAGTCGCCAAAAATAAGGCGATTTCACTACAAGATACAAATAAAGAAGTGAAGTAAATAACAAGGCAACTACATCTCAAGATTTTTGGAGATGAGGATGAAGGATCGCTGAAGCACATGCGAGGTCGAAGCAATCATTCTTCGGATGCAGCGTGATGGCTTCCTTCTCCAGAATTTCTTCTTTGGCTTTGAGTGGGAGATGATGTTTCGGCAGAGTAGCAGCATGAGAGTTTGGGCACAAGTAATGTCTCTGGTAGGTGTAGCCAAAACAAGAAGCAAAGCTCCATTTTATAGAACTTAGCGCTAGCGCCTGCGGTATCGATAGCGCTGGCGGTAGAGCTCGTATGGAGCGGTTACGGAACCGTCGGCTGCGTGGCTCTGTGCACAAACTCGAGGTAGCACCTGGCATTAGCGATAGCGCCTACGGTATCGATAGCGCTAGCGGTAGCGGTCGTGTTGAGCGGTTGCGGAACCGTCGGCGGCGTGGCAATCTGCACGAGCTCGAGATAGCGCCAGGCATTAGCACTAGCGCTGGCGGTTGCGCTAGCGCCAAGCGGTAGCGATATTGCTGGCGTTATTGCTGCTCCTTTCAGAAATTGTATTCCAAGCTGCCTTCTATCAGTGGAGTATTGCACCTATAGTTCATGCACACTATAAACACACTACAAGCAATATCAAATACAATATGTGATTTGTTATTCTCAAACAAAGGGATGTGACACACATGTCCAACAATCTACCCCTTTTGATAACAAATCCTCTAAGCAAGAAATCAATAATAATGTTTATAGATAAGATAAGCAAGATAAAAGTGCAACTATAGTATATGATAAGCATGATGAAATTGTGCATACTCCCCCTATCTTAATGCTCCCCCTACATAAATGCAATTTTATGTTCAACTCCCCCTAAATGATAGATTACATGAATTACTTAATCTTCTATATTTCTCCTATATAGATCTCTTCAATTAATCTCCCCCTTTTGGTATTATCAAAAGAAGGTGGGGTGAGAGAACTAAGGAGGCATTTATATATCATGATCGAGCTTTTTGAAATATAGATAATGATAAAGAGTTTAAGCATAGCAAATATAAGAGATTTCAAATATAATGATAAGAGTTGCAAGCAAGCGGAAGATTATAATAAACATCTTTTTGTAAACATGAAAAGCATAAGTAAAAAAATGAGTTTTAGTTCAAAATTGAAAGATGTTTTAACCTTTTGAAATATCAAAGTTTTTCATAAAGATACCAAGCATGAAATGAACATATCAAAGAGAGATTTTACTACAATGTTACTTAATTTTAAAGTCACGAAATACCAAAACATTGTAGAGATCATGCTAAGTTATCTAGTGCATTTTTACATAAAGAGTAGTATAGATAAAGCATTAGAATCCAATACTCATAAGAAGAAGTGTTATGAAAGATAATGATGTGCACATAAGTGTATTTTGGGCAATGTTAACAATTGATTTAAATCATCAAAATATAAGACATATGTAAAGTAAAGTGCACAATAAAACACAAGTAAATTACTTTTACACACTTATAATGCACATAATTTTTAACAAAGTGGTGTAATAATCAAAGTTTGCACAAGATACTTTACTATTCTTTCCAAGGTGCTCAACCTCACAATGCTTATGAAGACTTATCAGGAGGTTCAAGTAGTGCTTGGTGGAGTTATATTTGTCTACATATATAATTTTTTTTGTTCACATTTGTGAGACAACATTCTCCGAATACACTTGTTTTGCAAACAAAAAATTTTTAATTTAACCACTTTTCTAAATTTCATAAGTGCAATTCAAATGTAGTGTAGGCAATAAACTTATGCAAGTTTTAATTCATTATACAAATACAATACACAAGCAAGCATTTTTAGATTTAGACACACATGTTGATTACCAAAATAAGTGAGTGAAATGTATCATTATCAATCATAAAACATTTACTCATACTTAGAGGCATGCTAAGCTTGGTTCTACACATATTTTTTAATATTTGATGCACTTTAAATAGATATATCAAAGCATGATAAGCAAAACAATGTTCATATTAATTTGAAGGAATAAGTTTTAACATTGTAAATAATTCTAAATAATAGAATTCACTCATGCTTGATATTAGCAATAAAGATCATATAGTTTTTTTTGTTGTTTTGAAAATTTTTTGTGAAATAAAAACTGAAAAAACACAAAAACATATTTTTGTAATTTTTGAATTTTAAATTTTTGTAGTTTATTTTTTATAAAATAAATAAAACAAAAATAAAAAATGTCAGAACTACAAATCAAAGTAGTACAAATACACTAACATATTTTTCTTGATTTTCAAAAAATTTAAAAAACAGAAAATTTGAACACTCACGCTAGCGCCGGCGCTAGTGTTAGCGCGGGAAACAATACTCGATATTTTGAGAATTTTACAAATCTGATTTTTGATATTTATTAGGAGTCTTAAGGGTAGTCTTATGCAGAAATTTTGTAATTTTTGGAAATGTCTTGATTGCTCAAATTGCATAAAACCTAGCATTTTATATGTTTATTCATCCTAAGATGTCTAAGACTCCTAATTCCAACCTTAACATTTGAAACCTTGCATCGGGAAGAGGTTTAGTGAATATATCAGCAAGTTGAGAGTCCGTGCCAATGAAACTAATCCTTACATTTTTCTTTTTAATGTGATCCCTTATGAAATGATGACGCACATCTATATGTTTGGATCTAGAGTGGTGTACCGGATTATTTGTGAGATCAATGTCACTTTTGTTGTCACATTTTAGTTCAATATTTTTTAGATGAAAACCAAAGTCCTCTAAAGTTTGGCTCATCCATAGTGCTTGTGCACAACAACTCCCAAATGCAATGTATTCGGCCTCCGTGGTGGAAAGTGCAACCGAATTTTTTTTCCTACTAGACCATGCAATTAATGAAGGTCCTAGAAAATGACAAGTACCACTAGTGCTTTTTCTATCAAGTGAACAACCGGCATAATCCGTATCGGAATAGCCATGCAATGTAAATGAATCATTATGTGGGTACCATAATCCTAATCTAGATGACCCAATGATATATCTAAAAATTTGTTTTACCACTTTTAAATGAGATTCTTTTGGATTGGCTTGAAATCGAGCACATAAGCATACGACAAACATAATATCGGGTCTAGTTGCACTAAGATAGAGTAGGGATCCTATCATACCTTTATATAAGGTTTGATCAATTGAAATTCCCGATTCATCTTTTCCAAATTTTAGTGATGCACTCATTGGTGTAGAAGCATGTTTAAGGTTTTCAAATCCAAAACGTTTAAGCATATCATGGACATATTTTGTTTGACATACAAATATAACATCAATTCATTGAGATATTTGAAAACCAAGGAAATAAGAAAGTTCTCCTACTAGACTCATTTCAAATTCATTTTTCATCACTAAAATAACTTCATTGCACATCTCTTCATTAGTAGATTCAAAAATTATATCATCAACATATATTTGTAAAATAATCATATCATCATTATTGTGCTTAATGAAGAGAGTATTATCCGCACTTCCCATAATATTACCGTGCTTTAATAAAAATGATGTAAGTCTTTCATACCATGCACGGGGCGCTTGTTTTAAACCATAAAGAGCTTTTTCTAGTTTATAAACATAATTTGGAAATTTCTCATTAATAAAACCGGGGGGTTGTTCAACATAAACTTCTTCTTTTACAAACCCGTTTAGAAACACACTTTTCACATCCATTTGAAATAGTTTTATTCTAATAAAGCTTGCAAATGCTAGAAAAATTCTTATAGACTCCAATCTAGCAACGGGTGCAAAGATTCATCAAAATCTATCCCCTCGATTTGTGAATATCCTTGTGCTACTAAGCGTGCTTTATTTCTAGATATTCTAGACTCACCATCTAATTTATTTTTGAAAATCCATTTTACGCCTACAACCGGGTGATTAGATGGTCTTTCTACTAATTTCCAAACATTATGTCGCTCAAATTGTTCTAACTCTTCATTCATAGAAAAAACCAAAATTCATCGTTTAAAGTAGTAGAAACGTTTTTTGGTTCTATTTCGGAAACAAAACAAACATTTGAATAAGATTCATGAAGAGAAGAGCGAGTTCTTACCCCGATGGATGGTTCACCAATTATAAGTTCCCGTGGATGATCCTTTGTGAATTTTAAGACGCTTGGAGGTACATATTCATCTTTCTTGGCCTCCTCTTCTTCTTCTTTGGAAGGTTCTTCATCACCATGCTCCAAAGGAGGTAATAGATCATCCTCTTTGCCTGCGGAAAGTCTTTCTATACAAGGAACAAGCTCATCAAATTTCACATTAATTGACTCTTCAACTTTTCTAGTTCTTTTATTAAAAACTCTATAAGCTTTACTAGTTGAAGAGTATCCAAGAAATGTTCCTTCATCACATTTTTCATCAAACTTTCCCAAGCTATCTTTTGTATTTAAAATAAAGCATTTACAACCAAAAACTTTGAAGTAAGATACATTATGCTTCTTTTGAAAATAAAGTTCATATGGTGTGAGATTCAAAGATGGGCGAAGCATGATTCTATTTATAACATAACATGATGTGTTTACGGCTTCGGCCCAAAAGGACTTAGGCAATTTATATTCACATAACATAGTGCGTGCTAGCTCTTGAAGTGTCCTATTCTTTCTTTCTACAAGGCCATTTTGTTGTGGTGTGCGTGGTGCGGAGAACTCATGTTTTATGCCTAACATATCACAATAAGATGTAAATTTTTCATTTTCAAATTCTCCTCCATGATCCGAGCGAATGCATTTAATTTTTAAATCACTTTCATTTTGAATACGAGTATATAATTTTGAAAATTCACAAAATGCTTCGGATTTGGATGATAGAAATATTGTCCAACAATATCTAGAAAAATCATCTATTAAAACATATGTATATAATCTACCACCAAGACTTGCGGTGCTAACGGGACCAAAAAGATCCATATGATTTAATTGCAAAGGTCTTGTAGTAGAAATAACATTTTTACTTTTGAAAGAGGATCTAGTAATTTTACCATTTTGACATGGTGAACAAAGTGAAGGTAAATTTCCATTTAATCTAGGTAATCCTCTAATTAAATCTCTTTTGGCAAGTTTTACAATAAGCTTTGTGCTAGCATGTCCTAGCCTTCTATGCCAAAGTTCAAGTTCATCATTTTTGGTAATAAAACATTTTAAAGATGATTTTGAAAGATCATGAAATGAAACTATATAAACATTGTGTATTCTTGGTGCAGTTAGTAAAATATTGTTTGTAATAGGATTAGATATTTTGCATAGATTAGTAAAGATTCAAATAAAACATCTAATCCTTTATCACATAATTAGCTAATTGAAATAAGATTATGTTTTAGCCCTTTTACATAAAGAACATTTGATATAGTGAAGGATTCGTTACCAACTGTACCAATTCCCATGATCCTTCCTTTTCCATTGTCACCAAACTTTACGATCCCTCCCTTCTTCCTTTCTAGGCTAAGGAACTTAGCTTTATTTCCCGTCATGTGCTTGGAGCATCCTGAATCCAAGTACCACATGTCTTCATTGTCCTTAGCCTGCCTGCACATCTAGAAAGAAGATGAGAGTAAAGATCCGGATACCCAAGTAGAACCTCCCATAGAATAAGTGGAAGCCTTAGGTACCCAGATTTGCTTTAAAGTATTTTGTTTTATTTTCCTGCAAGAACTAGTTGTGTGACCCAACCTATAACAGTTTGCACACGAAATAAAGGATGTTGAGACCCTTTTCTGGAAAATTTTCTTGCTGGAATAAATTTGATTTACAGAAGGAAAGCATTTTGAAAAAGAAATTTCAGGATTCTGGTATGAGGTGCTAGCGCCGGCGTTAGTGGCTAGCATCGGGTGGTAGCACTCTCCTCGATATCTGAGCCCAAACTTTCCAGATCCATGGCACCGGTACCCTAGAATCATTTCCAGTGATTTTTTGGCTTATACCAAATTTTTTAATGGCCATGGTGAGATCATGAACTTGTGCTTTAAGTGAGGAATTTTCTTTCACAAGCATGACACACCTATTTTCAAAACCTTTTTATTATTTTTGATTTGCAAAAGAGAGGCTTCCAATTTCCTTTCTAATTCCCCCTTCTCTTTTGTAAGAGTTTTGGCATGAGAGAAGGCTTTAGAAAGTGACTCTTCTATATCTTTTGCCAATTTTGTGGAGTGATCACATTCTTGGCAAGAAACCTTTCTCTTTTCTAAAACAATTACCTTTTTGGAAAGATTTTGATTTTCTTTAATAAGAGATTCATTTTCACGATTTAATAAAATACTATCTTTCATATTTTTATCAAAAGCTTTGCAAGTTTCAAGAAATTGATTATACAATTCATCATAAGTGGGAGGAGTTACCTCAGTGTCACTAGGAACACTGGTGTCGTCGCCGTCATTTCCATGTCCAATGAGGCACATGTTTGCTTCCTCATCTTCGCTTGATGAAGACCCACTTGATTCTTCGGAGGAGGAGGAGGAGGAGGAGGAAGAGTCATCCCATGTTCTAGCTTTTAGTACTTTCTTCTTCTCCTTCCCTTCGTGCCTTTTTTTCTTTCTTCTCCTTCAAGAACTTTGGGCACTGGCTCCGAATGTCCCCCGTCTTCCTACAATGATAGCATTCCGGTGGAGGTCTCTCTTCTTCATTGTCGCTCTCTTTTTCTTTCTTTGAAGATGACCCTTTCCATCTTTCACCCTTTTGGAAATATTTTTGAAAGGTGTTTCTCCTTTCCGGATTGCGCATGAACTTTCAGAAGTTCTTCACCAAAAGACTCTCTTCATCTTCATCCTCATCCTCTTGGCACTCCTTCTTTGACTTTAATGCCAACGCCTTCTTCTTTGGCTCCTTGTTGTATTCATCAAATTGGATTTTGAGTTCTACCTCATGGGTTTTAAGATTCCCAATGAGGCTCTCAACTTGGAGTGTCCTTAAGTTGTGCGACTCCGAAATAGCCGTCACCTTCGGGTTGAATTTTGGAGGAAGAGAACGAAGGATCTTACGGACCAAGTCGCCATTTGAGAAAGTCTTTCCAAGAGCTTTTGAGGCGTTGACGATCTTGGTGAAGCGCGTGTACATACCATCAACATCTTCGCTTTCATCCATTCAGAATTTTTCATATTCCGACTCCAGTTGGAAAAGCTTGGAATCTTTAACCTGCGATGTACCTTCATGAGTAACTTCCAAATGATTCCAAATTTCATATGCAGTAGTACATGCAGAAATTCTATTAAATTCATTTCTATCTAACGCACAAAATAGAGCATTCATGTCTTTTGCGTTATTTTTACATTTGAGTTTATCCCGATCATCCCATTTATCTTTGGGTTTTTCTAACATAACCTCTCCAACTACAAATGTAGGAGGAGTGTATTCTTCTTCTACCATGTTCCAAACCTCAATATATAGGGTCATTAGAAAACAACGCATCCTATTTTTCCAATAATTATAATCTGACCCAATGAATAGTGGAGGTCTACTAATTCCCTGACCCTCGGAAAAAGCGAGATCATAAGACGCCATTATTCTTGGTTTTTAAACCATTTGGAATAACCTGCCCTCTGATACCACTTGTTGGATCTTACGGTGCCCTTAGAGGGGGGTGAATAAGGGAATAAAATTCTTTTTATAATTTTTAAGATAATTACTAAATTGTTTTTGATTAATAGGAAATAAAATGACAATTTAGTAATAACAATTTTGCAATAAAGAAATTTTACGCCAATTGAGAGAAATCAAATAAACACAAATATAATCATGATTCCATTATATAAAAAGGGTGTTTACAAAATTTGATTTCAATATCGCTAGAAATTGGAGGCGTACAAAAGTGAATTTCTTTTCCTTTTCTATACCGACTTGTATCCCCACAAACCGGTTGTCTTTAGCCTATCCTTCCCCGGATAAGGCCTCAAGCCGCTCTAGCCAATCCAAACTCGTATATGACCACGAGCACCCCCTAGATCTAATCCCCAAGATCTAGTCGCCAACTCACGCGGTGAATTCCCCCTAAGCCGCGCAAGGACCTAGTCGCCAAAAACAAGGCGATTTCACTACAAGATACAAATAAAGAAGTGAAGTAAATAATAAGCAAACTCCCTCTCCAGATTTCTGGAGATGAGGATGAAGGATCGCTGAAGCACAAGCGAGGTCGAAGCGATCGTTCTTCGGATGCAGCGTGATGGCTTCCTTCTCTAGAATTTCTTCTTTGGCTTTGAGTGGGAGATGATGTTTCGGCAGAGTAGCAGCACGAGAGTTTGGGCACAAGTAATGTCTCTGGTAGGTGTAGCCAAAATGAGAAGCAAAGCTCCATTTTATAGAACTTAGTACTAGCGCCTGCGGTATCGATAGCGCTGGCGGTAGCGCTCGTGTGGAGCGGTTACGGAACTGTGGGCTGCGTGGCTCTGTGCACGAACTCGAGATAGCGCTTGGCGTTAGCGATAGCGCCTGCGGTATCGATAGCGCTGGCGGTAGTGGTCGTGTTGAGCGGTTGAGGAACCGTCGGCGGCGTGGCAATCTGCACGAGAACGAGATAGCGCCAGGTGTTAGCGCTAGCGTTGGCGGCAGTGCTAGCGCCAAGCGGTAGCGATATCGCTAGCGTTAGTGCGGCTCCTTTCAGAAATTGTATTCCAAGCTGCCTTCTATCAGTGGAGTATTGCACCTATAGTTCCTACACACTATAAACACACTACAAGAAATATCAAATACAATTTGTGATTTGTTATTCTCAAACAAAGGTATGTGACACACATGTCCAACATATCTCACCTAAGTTTATAAAAGGGAGTAAGGAACATAAAGGATTTGTAAATCAAAATCAAAATCAAAATCACCAATATTTACAAAATTATGTATCTCCTAAAGTAAATTCAAATATGCAAAAATTTCCTATGAAAAATGATTTCAAATGTCATCATTATTTTATGCCTAAATTTAATGAACATGGAAATTTAATGCAAAATTATAATATTAAACCTAAGTATGAGTGGAGACCCAAAATTAAAGATGAAACATTAACTCCAGTTGAAAGGGTCCATTCGTACTTGTCTCCCCAAAAGCCATCTCGCTATATTTGGGTACCCAAAGGAACCATCCCACATGGTCCCCTTTGGATACCTAAAACATTTATTCATTAGGTATCATCAAATGCATGAAGTAGAAACTTTTTAAAATAAGATATACAAATTTCTACTTCATGATGTGCTTTAATGTCTTTTCTATTTTTTTCGATTTGTTGTCTTTTTTAACTATCATGTCATGGTCATCCAATATAGTATTGAAAATATGATCATATCTCTTAAAAGCTTAATATGTTTATAAATTCAAATTGATCAAATTCAAAAGTCATATCTAATTTTGATGACCTATCTATCTCTGTCATAGTCATTATCTATAAATATCTTTTATTATTCATATAAATCAAATTCTAAATTTGCTATGAGATATTTCAAATTAAATCCAGTTATTAGGCTATTAAGATTTTTAGCATTCACCAACAAGTGGTTTAGTGAAATAACATGATCTAAAATAAAGTTCAAGATCTAATCAAAAGCTCAACTTTCAATATGGTTGTCTTTGTTCACAACAAAAATTATATTGTGTTCATTCCTTGATGTCAAACATGATCTAAACCATCACTAGTGTTCACCTATCAAAAATCACATATATATATTCAAAATTCTTAATTAAAAGAAAATCACTAAAATGTATTGAAAGAATTTACCGTCATAATAAATATTGAATTCACAAGCACCACCATGATCTATTGATGTCCTTTGCTAAAATTCTCTAACATGATATATCATAAGTCATATCAAAAGTCTTCTAAAAACAATTATTTCTATCACAATTATGTGAATTATAATTGATATATTAATTGATGACAATAGATATTATTATTACATACCATGGTTGGTGTAGTATGTGTGTATTGTGATTTATTTCTAGTTTATACCTTTGAATCATCTTGATATCAAATCAAATAGAATCTTCACTCCATTCTAGGCCTATAAGTTGAAACACTATCAAACCTTGGTATAACATTAATCTCAAACCTATCATACTAGCATTGTCGCCTAAAGAATATTTGTGTCTATGTTAGGATTTATATGTTTACCAAGATATACAGGCTGGGTATTCTTATCTAGGGCATATCTATGATATTCTTATGCATGAACATTATTTTTAATCATTCAAATCATGCATATTTGATTTGTTCATTCATGTCTTCTCGTGCTTACATTTCCTATCATTTTCAAATTACATTATATTGATAAATATAAGCCTTAGATATAATATAATATATCTCATGCAATGGTTATTTGGTAAAGTCATATACAAAATCGTTAATGTTTCATGCAATTTGCACTATCCAGACATCTCCAAAAATTCTGAAATTTCTGCATGAAACTACTTTTGGGACACTTAATCAAGATCAACAATTAAAAATTTCAAAATCATCAAAAATCGTGTACTGTTTCCCGCGCTAGTGCTAACTCTGACGCTAGCGCACCTATGTGTTTTTCTGTATTTTTTAAATTTTGAAAAATCCCTAAAAATATATTAATCTATGTGTACTATTCATTTCTGCACTTCTGCTTTTATTCCATTTTTGAAAAATCAAATACAAAAATACAAAAGCCAAATTACAAAAAATATGTTTTGCCTTTTTTGCTTTTTTTTCATTTGTTTAAATTCTATTTCTAAAAGCAAAAATCAATTACAAAAATATAAAACAAAAAAAATATATAAAAAATTATCATTTTGAACTTAACTTTTCTATTTACATATATCTTGCGAAAGGGTGATTTGGGCTATCATCCCATCACATCACCTAGTACAGGGCGAACCTCTCACAGGGTAGACCTCGTGAAGTCCAAGATCAATCTTATGAGTTCAAACCTTAAATCAAAATTATTCTTCAAAATATCAAAAATACTATATGGACTTCATTGAAAATCAAGCATGATTAAATCTATTATTTAGAACTTCTATGATGTTGCAATTTATCATTTCACGCTACTGTGAACATTATTTTCATCATGCTTTGATATATCTATTAATATGTGCATCAATTATATTATAAAAGCTGTGTAGAACTACGCTTAGCATGCCTCTAAGTATGAGTAAATGTTTTATGTTTGATAATGATCTTTATTCACTCACTTATTTTTGCATTGTCTACATATGTGTTTAATCTAAGAATGCTTGCGTATGTTTTGTATTAGTACAATGAATTAAAATTGCACAAGTATCTTACCTACACTACTTTTATTTGCACTTTTAAAAAGTTAAGAAAAGTGGTTATGTTTTCATAAATTCTATTGGTTTGCAAAATAAGTGTATTCAGAGAACTTTGTACAAAACAAAAATCATAAAATAAAGTGACAAGGATAACTCCACCAAGCACTACTTGAACCTCCTGATAAGTCTTAATAAGCGTTGTGAGGTTGAGCACCTTGGAAAGAATAGTAAAGTATCTTGTGCAAACCATATCTTTCTTTCAAAATAAAAACCACATACTCTTAAGTACACCAGATCACTAGTTTCAATATTAAAATAAAATAAAATATGTGATCCCCCAAGCACTACTTTGCACCATGATAAGTCTTAATGAGCATTGTGTGTGCAAAGCACCTTGGTAGTTGTACATTTTTTTTGTGCATTGAAGTTTGTGGAAGTAAAATTATTTGTGTTTGATTGTGCTCTTACTTTACACATTTCTTGTATTTTTGATTAAAAAATTTGTCTACTCTACTCAAATATACACTTATGTGCACATCATTATCTTCCATAACACTTCTTCTCATGAGTATTGGATCCTAATGCAAATTCTATACTACTCTTTATTTATGAAATGCACTAGATAACTTAGCATGCTATCTACAATGTTTGGTATGTTTTGAAATTGTGAATTAAAGTAACATTGTAGTAATCTCTTTTTGATAACATTATTTCATGCTTGGTTACTTTATTGTCACACTTAAAGATTTTAATTGAAAAACGATTTACAAAAACATCTTCTTTTTAAAATTAAACTCATAGATCAGTTTATGGATTATCATTGATTACAATAAGATGTTATTTATTTCTATAAGTCTTCCGCATCATAACCATATAATTGTTTTACCTTGCGCTTTCATGCTTACTTAAAGTCTTTTATGTTGTGTGCATCATCACTTGAATATTAAAATTCCTTTCTCTCAACAAGTGGTAGACTTGCTTGGTAAACTCTATATTGGTTACTCTAAACATGAATATTTGTTTTGCTAAAAACTCTGATTTATTTCTATGAAAATATTGTTATACTAAAAATAGCTATGTGAGTATTTTCATAAATTCAAATAAAAATATAAACTCATAGGCTATGAACTTATCACTAAATTTAAATGCTTAATGTTTCCAAAAATTATTATCCATGACTTCATATCTCACCATAGCGGGGGCGTAGGGTTGTAGACATTAGATAACCTTATCTCTAGTCATGTCTTGTCCTTAACCGGGGAGGGTTCCAGTGGGGCCTTGCGAGGCACTGGGGGGAAATAGTGCTAGGTTAAGTTTTTATCTAGTGTTTGCATATGGGGCTAACACCCCAACCTACGACATGTTTGCAGCTCCTCATGCCCATCCGTCACTTAGTACGGGGCTAGGGTGTAGACATATTGTCTGGGTAGTTTTAGTTACTTGGAAATCATTACATTATTTACTTTCTTAAAACTCTTATATAAAAAGGGGAAGAACCAACATAATAATACTTAAAAATGTTATATTGCTAAAAACTCTGATCTATCTCTATAAAAATTATTCTAAAACCCCTTATCATTTCATTCTCTCTACAAGCTCGATCATGCCTTTATCTTATTAAGTGGTGTCTCCTTACCCGCTTTTGCTAATAACAAAAGGGGGAGAACTAACATGATAAATATAATCTGCTATCAAAATATAAAACTAACATGCTTAATTAAGATGATAGCTTACATATTAGGGGAGCATTCACTTAGGTGGAGCATTTATTTCGGGGGAGCAATTCTAAATGATAAAATTGATAATTATCCTAAGTCATCACTCTCACACACACACAAGTATGTTTCTTCATGCTTATATATTAATGCTCTGATTTATCATTAATGGATTTGTTATTATCAAAAGGGGGAGTTTGTTGGAACATGGTCTTCCGCATCTCCTAGGTTTGAGAATAACAAATCCTATGTGTATTTGATCTTGTGTGTTTATGTGTGCAGGATAACAAAGTCCACATGACTCAAGGATTACAAAAGAAGGTTGCCCCCAAAGTTGAACCATCAAATCCAACTCTCCAACTAGCGCCGACGGTAGTACTAGCGCAGGCGCTAGCTGTCGTTCAACGAACTGTAAGCGGCGCTCGATGAAATGCTCATAACTGCATTCTACGAAAATTCGCTCGACGAACTCTTAGCTGCGTTCGACAAAATTTCGATCGATGAAACATTTGCTTAAGTGCAATTCCGGGAGTACTTACAGAAGGAGATAGCGCCTGGCGGTATCCGATAGCGCAGGCGATAGCACGGAGCACAGTAGGCAAGAGAGAAATGTTTCCTCGGATTGAAGATTTTGCCGCGCAGAATATGTCCTAAAATGGGATAGCGTCGGCGGTAGCACTAGCGCAGGCGCTAGCGCTGATACTATAAAAAGGACACCTTGGCTCCGTCTTCATCATCCTCTTGAGATCCAAAATTCCAGAGCTTCGTGCCACAGCATAGAGAGGAAAATTCAGAGATTTACTCCCACAAATCCATGAAGGCTTAAGGAGATCCGTGGAGAAGATTTCAACACACGTCATCATCATGACGAACGACCGCATCGACTACGATCATACCCTGCGGGTCTTCGTCTACTTCTCCAAGAGATCCACATAGAGGGAGTTCTTATATTGTTGTTATTTCATTTATCCATCTCTTTTAAATCGTGTAGTAAATTCACCTCGTGTTGGCGACTAGGTCTGGGTAGGACTTAGGGCTGAAATTCGCCTCGTGTTGGCGACTAGGTCTCGGGTGTAGGTCTAGGGGGTGCTCGAGGCCATATCCGGGGAAGGGTTGGCTAAAGCGGATTGAGGCCGTATCCGGGGAAGGATCGGCTAAAGCCAACCAGTTCGTGGGGATACGAGTCGGTATAGAAAACAAAAAGAGTCTTTCATATTTCGCTTTGATTTCTAGCGTCATTGAAATCAAATTTTGTAATCAATTTTATTAATAATAATCATGTCTCTCTTTGTGTAATAAAATTGATTTGATCTTCATTTCTCTAAATTGTTTACTATCCTCTCTTCATTATAAAACAATTTAGATCTTTATTCAAAATCACTATTTTGATTTCTTATCATAAGCAAATATTTCAAAATATAATATAAGTTTTATAAAACCCTTATTCACCCCCCCCCCCCCTCTAAGGGCGCCTACCGATCCAACAGTGGGCTCCCTCCAGCTGGTCAAATAGCTCGTCTATCCATGGCAGAGGGTACGTGTTCGGTACCGTCAGCCTGTTCAGGGCTCTATAATCAATGCAGAGTCTGAGCGACCCATCCTTCTTCTTCACGAATAAAACAGGAGCTCCTCAAGGCGAGGAACTCGGTTTGATGAACCCTTCTTCCACCAGCACCTGCAGCTGGCTCCGAAACTCTGCTAGCTCCTTCGGGGCCATCTGATAGGGAGCTCTAGATACCGGCTAAGCCCCCAGCACCAGTTAGATCCCAAAATCCTTCTTGCGGTGTGGTGGTAGTCCTGGAAAATTCTCCGGGAATACGTCGGCAAAATCCTGCACTACTGGGATGCTGGCCACAGAATCCTTCGCCTCGATCGCCTCGAACAGCACCTGGTATACCTCACCTCCCTGTAGATGGGCCTTGACGGACTGAATAGATGATAATAAGAGACCGGAGTGAGGTTTGATACCTTCGACTACTACTTACGTGTCCTCGTTCTTCAGAACAATCCTTCTTGCTCGATAATCAATCCGTGCATGGTTCCAATACATCCAATTCATGTCTTGCATCAGATCAAAGTTCTTCATCTTCAAGAGCGTCGTCGGCTCTTCGAACAACTTCCCTCCAATCTCCACATTCATGTTGCACTTTGTATTTTTGTACTATCGCCGATCCGTCCGGGAACCGCACCCTCCTGTAAATGCCCTCGAAGTGCTGGACTTGGTCAGCAACGTCCATGAATTCTTCCGAGACGAACTAGTATGAGGCACCCATATCAAATAAAGTGTATGCGGGCTTGCCGCAGACGAGTACTATACCTGGGTGTAAACTAAAGATTATTAAGTACTAATGAACATAAAATAAAAGACATTAAAAGTACCTGAAATGACCCTTGCAGGGTCCCGGGGCTGAGCTAGGTCCAGGGCATACACCTGGTCTCTATTTTGTCTCTGGTCTCTGCTCTGAAATCCACGACCTCGACCATGTCCTCGGCCCCCGAAATGCTGAGCCGGTAGGGAAGCCTGTAGTGCTAGTGGTGCATTCCTCTGAGGGAAGTTCTTCCGGATGTGGCCAGTCTGGTTGCAGTGGTAGCACTCTGGTGAGGGAGGTGGCCCACCTCCCCCAATTCTTGGCATCTCCCGCATCTGTAGAGGCTGAGGAGCCAACACTGTCGGCTCCCTCTGCTCCTGCCTCTCCTCTTGGCGGGGTTGGTCCTCCGCTCTTCTCTCCCCAATGTAATGACCCTTCTGCTGGTCTCTCCTGTCACTCCTTCCCTGGTCCTCTATCATCCTCTTCCTACCTCGAACAAGGTGTTCGTTGGCTTCAAGCTTCTTGGCCATGCTGCCGCCAAAGAGAAAGAGGAGGGTCTGCCTTATCTCATCACGGAGGCCCTTGTAGAATCTCTTTGCGTAGCCTGCATCATCCAGCTGATAGGAGTCTGCAAATCGAACTAGGTGTATGAACTCCCGGTGATTCTCCACCACTGTCCTGCTACCCCTGCCTCAACTGCAGAAACCTGTCTTCCAGCTCATCCCTTGCTGACTGTGGTACATAGTGCCCCAGTAGCATCGTCTTGAACTCATCCCATGAGATGTCAGCTGCCTCAAACCCAGCATAGGTGGTGTCAAATAGTGACTTCCACCACCTCTTTGCATGAGATTCCAGGCATGAAACCACTTGGGGTGCTGCCATATCTATCGGGCACTATATCCCTGCCAGCATCTCGTACATAATGTCCACCCACTTGTAAGTCCGCACAACTGTCTCCGTCCCGAGGTATGATGGAGGGGAAATACCTCAGAAGGCACTCATCCAGTTGTCCCCGGGGTTTGGCTGAGGGGCTGGTGCCTGCTGTGCCCTGAATGCCTCTAGTATGGTAGTCAATGTCTGCCCCATCTCCGTTTGCTAAAACGGAGTAAGAGCCGGTGGTGGTGGGACGACGTTTGGAGTCTGAGGCACTCCATGTTGTGGGGTATGCCTAAAAAAATTCAATTAAAGGTGGACTTTCCATGTGATTTCCCATATGGGCACACCATTGCTTCTGCTGCTTAGTTTGTCCTCAAACTAAACTCACGCGGGGTGGCGCAGGGTTTGTGGACTTCTTTTCTTCGGATCGAGGTTTGCTCTGATACCAGTTTGTAAGACCCCATTTTTTTCTTTTAAAAGTTTGGTCTTATGCCTAGAACCGCCACTTTGCGGTGACACCAACACACGAGAAGGTCGCTACTACAAAGAGCCGATCCTGCCGACCATATCGATCAAAATAGAAGAAAATAATACAATCTATTAACTAGAAATCAATTCCACAACACATGAAAATAATAACTCAAAATAGAAGAGGTCCACATGGAATAACTGAATAAAAGGTACAGTAATAATAAAGGGCTCATGCCCTATACATCAATTCCTCACTACAATTTCACTCGCGGAATCATAATCTACTAAAGCTAAAAGACACTCACTGATCCTGTCATCGGTGCTCTCGTGCTAGACTGTCCCGCCTCCATCTACACCGGACTCTGGGGTTGCAGTGTCTCCTCGGTCCCCTAAAATCATAAGGTCCACCGACCGTCAGTCAAACTTGACTCGGCCAATACCCCTCCCCTCCCCGATGACTCCTAGGCACCGTGCAGGAAGGATGATGAAAGTGCACAGTGTGCCTCTAAAATTCCTTTAGAGGGGGGTGAATAGAGTTTTACAATATTTCTATCCTAACCGTGTTTAATAATAAATTACTCTAAGGAGTTATGCTTAACAATCCAGGCAGAATAAAGAATGGAGGAAATAAAGAGCAGAATAAAAGACTGGACAGCACAGAAAATCACAGCACAGACAAAATGAATTTTATAGAGGTTCCTCAAAATGTGGGTAGTCTCTTCTACCACCTGGTAGGAATGCACCATTGTGCCTGAGTCTTTTGATCAGGAGACTCTTAGAACCAATGATCTTTTGATAAGGAGATCATGAACAACCAAATCTTTTGATAAGGAGATCTTGAACTACCAGATCTTTTGATAAGGAGATCTTGAACCACTGAATCCTTTGAAGAGGGATTAATCAAACTCTTTTACAGAATAAGAAAGAAGAAGGGAGAAGGTTGAAGAATTCTGTTCTCAGAATTCTTGAAAATGGATGTATGAAGATCAGCCTATGAGTTGTTCCAAAGGATCTGCTCTTGATTAGCCCCTGCGTTTGATAGTGATGATTTGCGGAAGCTTTGTATTGTCAGATCCTTTCTTCTTCTTCAGATTATGATCTGGCTGCTATGAGATTGTGTTAAAGAGCATCTTTCAGATCCTCTGTTCTATTTGATGAAGAACAGTAGAGCCTTCCTTTCCTTTTTATTTTCTCTGTTAGAGTTCCTGAGAGAGGGAGAAGAAGAGGAAGCCCTAGAAAATGAAGGAGACGACTGATAGTGATTAATGCCTTGTCTGCCTCTGTCTTCTCCTCTCTTTTTATCCTTGCTTCTTCAAATTCAAATTCCTTTCCCTTACTGATATGCCTTGATAAGGTAATCTACTTATCACTTTCTCTTTCTTTCCTCTTTAAGTCTTGGCCTGTCCACCTGGAAAGAATATGATTCCAATAAACCTTTTTGTCTTCTTCTTTAATGCTTCTTTCCATTTCAGGCAATTATTGAGCCGTTAGGGAACGGTCTTGAAGGATGTGGTCCATGAAAGAAGAATCAGAAACACAGATGAACGGTCTTGAAAGATGTCTCAACTTTCTTCAGTAACCTCTGTGGGAGCAGGCTCTAGTACTGTTTCTAGATAATTCCTTTGGGTGGAAGTCTCCCCCTCAGTTGTACCAGGGATTTGTGGGGGCGAGGGGGGGGGGGGGGTGGTATGTCATCAGAGCTGCTGGATGAATCTTCTTTTTCCGAGTGGTCTGTTTGAGATGCATGTTTCTTTGGAGCAGGCTGGACATTAGATGATGGTTTGGGGATAGACCTATCCCATCGATCTCACATTTTTGCATCCAGATGCTTGGAGTGGTGTAGAGAAACTCCCATTTTCTTATTCAGTACTTCCCCCTGGGTGTTTAGCAGGTAGAGGGACAGAATTCTTCCGTAGGAGGGGGACTTCAGGGTGTTCTTCATTCTCTGGAAGAGGAACTCACTCCAGTTGGTCTTCTTAGTGTGAATTTTCCAGGCCATGACAACGAACATGTCCTTTGAGATTCGGTCATGGAACCCACGTTTGCATAGCAGAACTTTGCCATTGATGTCGGCCATCAACTTCCCTTTTTGATTGAATTCCGCTCTCTTAATGGACCCGTAGGCCTTCCCTGTGTGGCAGCACCAGGTGTAGCTCGCGGACACATTATCTAAAGTCAGCTCTTCTTCTTCCTTCCCCCCTGGAGTCTTGGTAGATGCAGCGCTTTCTTTAGGCTTTTCGTAGATTTCTTAACTTTCTTGCCTCCCACCATGGACTTTATCCGTAATTCACTGCGGTCGAGTTTTGCTTCGGCAAAGAACTCGCCTAATTCCCGGTGGAGAAGAACCGAGGGTTCACATAGGATATATTCTAGTCCCGATGCCTCCAGCAATCCTATTACTGATCTTATTTCATCGGAGCAGGCATTGAAACCTCCTCGCTGAAGTTCACAACCTAAGATTACTTCTTCTTTCTTAGGAGCCATTGATTCAGAGTGAGAGAGAAGGAAAGACGTCAAAGGAGGCAAGGGTTTGTCGACGAAACGGCTTAGGGAAAATGATAGCGTAGTTTTTATTTTCGAGCATTCACTCTATTTATAGTGTCGGTAGGTGAAGAGACGCGTACCTTTAAGAACCGATCAGACGGCTCCGATGAACCCATCTAATCCCGATATAAATAGCTCGATTATATTTTGCCGATGCGGTTATTGTTGTCGAAATGATCCTTGGATATGTATCCTCCCAGCTCGAATCTTTGTCGTCGTAACATCAATTGTGTCGTCGTAACAACTTCTTGTATCGACAAGTATTGATTCCAGGATCTATTCAGCTTTTAGGACTCTATTAGTAGGATGACCTACACCAGTTTTGTTAGTAAATAGACTTTGTTGTTCTGCCTATGGGTCAGAACAGCCACCTTGTCCAAGGCCCAGATTTGCTTCTGGTGGGCACTTGGACTACCTGCAAAATAAGATTACAAGTCCTTAGGAACCCAAGTGAATTTGTGTCCTAGGAAATTGTTAGCTTTGACGGGCATACTAGATATAACTGACCTCGGATATGCATAGTGATTTTGAAAGACATGTTTTGCAAGTATAGCATTTGTTACCCTTAGAGCAGTTGGATTGTACCAACAATCAATTACAAAGTGCCCAGTCTTTCCACAGCACCAACATTCATACCTGTTATATCTTCTTTTCTGGCTGACTGTATGAGCAGGAGTTCTTTGTGTGTGAACAAATGAATGAAGCAAAGAAGGTGAACTGTGCTGATGGTAGATGTGAAGTTTGCTGTCACCATTCACTATTTCCATCTGGCGTCAGTCTTCTTTAAGGATTTCTTCTCTTCTCTGTGCTCAGCAAATTTCTGCCTCCTCATAACTTCCTGAGGTACCTTTGTGGTTTTTGGCATGTTCTTTGCTCCACTTGTGGATCTCCCAATCTTGAAATACCCAAGATTGGATTGCTCAGCATTTTTATTGGAGGGTGAGATTACCTTCCACAAGCTAGCCTTCTTCCCACAGGGTCTGCCTGATCTGTCTTCCTTGAAGAATCCCTGCTTCCTTCTCTGAGTGGAGCACCAACCATTTACCAGTAGAAGAGAGGTCTCTGGTTTGGAGGAGCTTGTCACAGGCTATACTACAAAGGGGAGTTTACTCTCCACCCTTCTTGTGTTGTCATTCTTAGATTTCAGGACTTTGGGCTGAAATTTGTCCTTCTTCAGAAGAACTACTTCTCTAGTTAGTGAGCAGCACAGCTCCTTGCTCTCAATCAATTCCTTCAGAGTTTTCCCAAATTTGTCTATCAAGTCAAGGTTGGAGCTTGCCTTGAAGTCCTTTTTGAGTTGACAAAACTCTGCATTCTCTAGAGTTAGCCTTTCTGCTTTCTCTGAGAGATCAAGATTCCTTTCTTGAAGAGAGGAGATCTTTGCATCCTGCTTTTTGCACAGCATCTTGAGCATCTTGACATCTTCAAAGAGATCATTGTATGACTTGGACCAGTCATCATTACCAGATGAGCTCATCTCCGATTCTTAGTTAGAGGTAGATAGAGGAGCTCTTATGCATACCTGTTCAGGTGAGACATCATCCTGGACTTCTTCCTCTGACTCAGATAGGACAGTCAATCCAAACTGAGTCTTCTCTTCTGAGTCTGAACAGCTTGAGTCACTGTCACTCAATGTTCTGACTTTCTCCTTAGCTGCTTTGCTTCTTTCTTCTTCTGATCTTTCCATAAGGATTGTTAGAGAGTTCCACATCTCCTTAGCTGTAGTGCAGTGGATCATTTTCTGGAGTATGGGAGTATTAACTGCATCAGCTATAATGCTCTGGGACTTCTTGTCTAAGTTGACTAGGATGATCTCATCTTCAGTCATTTTATTGGACACTGTCTTAGGAACATAAGACCCTTCTTGAACAATTTGGAACATTCTAGGATCCATTGCTTCCATGAATATTCTTGCTCTAACTTTCCAAAGGGCAAAGTTCTCCCTGGAACAGATAGCTATTCTTGACTCCATAGCTATGATACTTGGACATCCACTGGCAGATCTGTTCAAGCTGTTAAGCTTTTCTTTGAACAAACTCGCTCTGATACCACTTGTTGTTTATTGGGTGTCAACTTATCACCCAGAGGGGAGGGGGGGGGGTGAATAGGTTTTTTAAATTATTATATCCCATTTTAGGTGTTCTTGATTTCTTGTTAATAGATCTATATAGTAGAAACCACAACATAGAAAAGCACACAAAGATGTATAGAGGTTCCTCAAGACCGGGTGTCTTGAGTAGTCCTCTTTCCCTCTGCGCCTACCTAGCAGTGTGCTAGGCTCGGCAAACTCCGCCAAAAACTTCAGGCCCTCAAGCCTTACACCACGGACCCTTAAGTCCTACAGCCTAGGTCTGCAAGCCCCTACTGCACTCGAGCCGGCAAGCTCGACACTCAGGCCCTCAAGCCCTACACTACAAAAACCCGCAAATCCTGTGCCTACAGCCTAGGCCCACAAGCCCCTACTGCGCCCGAGCCCTCAAGCTCGATAAGATCGGACACGCAAGTCCACTGCCCTAGCCCTCAAGCCTCACAGCTCTCCGTCCCTCAAGCTAGACGGTGTCGGACCCGCAAGTCCACTGCCCTGGACCTCAAGCCTCACATCTCTCCAGCCCTCAAGCTAGAAGGTGTCAGACCTGCAATTCCACTGCCATGGCCCTCAAGCCTCACAGCTCTCCAACCCTCAAGATAGACACATAGGCAAGCAAGACTTACAAGAAATTACAGTAGAAAGACTGTTTCTTCTGCCGGATGAAGATTGGCAACTTAGCCTGATGAAGATCGGCTTATTTAGGTTGAAGAAGATGCTTCTTGATTTGGAGTTTCAGCACTGGATCTTCTTCAGCCTCCTCTTCTTTTGCCTAATGTTAATCTGCTACTTTTCAGTCGATGGAGATGACTGATTCTTCAGAGAACACTTGATGCTTGTTCTCAACTTGATCTTCTTCTTCTCCGCTGAAAATACTGTTATATTGAAGTGTAGCGGCAGGATTCTTTATCGTTCTTTTTCTCAATTTTGAAGACCCTTTTTCTAGGGCATCACTGATCCCTTTTATAGGACAGATGAGCCGCATAACGATCACATGTGATGTCCTTTAATGTCAGACGCCCATTCCATAAGAGCACGCACTGATTGGACAATCAGGCGGCAGCATTAAATGCTGATAGCGCGTCCGCAACATTTGAATCTGCTCGATGATATTTCCATTGTTACGACGACATGGATGATATCTCGACGACAAGACTTTGTCGATGCCTTGAACTTGGTAGATCTTCAATTTTTCTTGCTTCTGCCTCTGATGCTGGTGTCTCGACGATATGAGACATTATGGAGCTTCTGCATATACAAGGATATGCTATCTCTGACTGTATCGTCGTGATCTTCTTTCTTGTAGACCGTCGCCGTAATCACGTTGTTCTCTCGATGACATGAGTGATAACATGTCGACAGATCATACTTTAGCAACTGCTTGTCTTCAGCTGTCCTTCTTCAGTCTTCTCGACGACACGCCTTCTTTACGACGATGTCCTATGCCATCAGTCATACTTAGCCTTTTCAGCGACAAGGCTTCTTTGTCGATGTCGATGATGCTGCATCTTCTCGATGACATTCCTTCCTTTGATATCATTATGTCTTCTCTGCGCTCGACGATCTTCCTTCTGAGTTTGACGATCATCCTTCTGTGTTCGACGAACATGCCAAGTCTCAGCGGTCGACGATCTTCCTTCTCAGTTCGACGATCTTCCTTCTGCGTTCGACGAACATGCCAGGTCTCAGCGGCCGAAAATCTTCCTTCTGAGTTCGACAATCTTCCTTCTGCGTTCGACGAACACGCCAAGTCTCAGCGGTCGATGAACTTCCTTCTGATTTCGATGATCTTCCTTCTGCATTCGACGAACACGCCAAGTCTCAGCGGTCGACGAACTCGCCAAGTCTCGTCTTTTGCTTTGCTCATCATCATGACGACAAGCATACTTTGTCGATGACATCTCCTATTCTTCTTGACGATATTGTACTTACTGAAATAACTAAAGTACTTGACATATTGTCGATCTCTGCAAGCATGAACTAGATGGAACATTAAATACAACTTGCACTTATCATTGAGCTGAGCACTTCTTCATATCAGGAACATTGATGGGCACTGTTCCCAACAATCTCCCCCTATTTGAAGAAGCCCTAACTTACCTCAATGATAAATGTCACTCATGAAAAGATATATCATTTCAGAAAGTAACATCACACTTAAAGCAGCAATCATATAAATAGATGAAATGTTCTTCAAGCATATAAATAGATTAAATGTTGAAGAATAAACATTAGCATTCATTTGCCCGGCCCAACAAAATAAATTAAGATTTTAATTTGTTGCCCTATTAGCATTTGCTGCTGCTCGCCCCTTTGGTTTTCTGCTTTTGCCTCTGATGGTAGTTGATGGGCAGGGGAATCTTCTTAGGAGAGGGAGGAGGACCTTGTGGGAATGCTAGCTTGTGATTCTTCCTCCTCTCCAGCTGCTTCAGATGTTTCTGCCATTCAGCTGACTGGTATGCCCTAAGATAGTCCACCTAAGGATATCCAAACTGAATCCATGATTCAGTTATTATTTCTCTTGAGACAACACTCCACCTTCCTGATTGTGGATCCAGCTCAATTTCCCTCAGTCTCTTTTGCCGATACTGATGAGTCCAGTTTATATAGTGATTTCCGGACTCATCTGGGCTAGGTTTCATGCACTTGCACTTCACTTTAGGCCCATATTTAATTCTATTTGATCACGTTGCCCATTTCATTGCTCAATGCACCTTTATGCCCCAACTTGGTGTGATTTCATGTATTTTTGTGGTCTAGTATTTTTCCTGCAGGCCCTGGGATCGCGTGAACGTTCGGGATGGAGCGGGGCAATTTTTGGCCTAAAAAGCCTCTGATCGTGCGCATTCCTTCGCGCACGATCAGGCGCACGACCAGTGGTCGTGCGTTAATTCCCTTCCCTGACAGAGCGTCTGCGCACGATCACAGGGATTCCTTCGCGCACGACCACTGGTCGTGCGCCCTTGACCGTGCGCAGTGTTTATTCTACTCCTTATTTAAACCGCTGCTCCGCAAAATTAGGCGGGGGAGCGCCAGTTCCTGCGCCATTTTTCCGCCTGTTTCGGGGAGTCCCGACTTCTCCAGCGCCGCCCACCTTAGGGAGGATCTCCGGGCAATCTTTCAACGCCAAATCGTCGTCGGAGCTTCCTCTTGGCCTCATCCTTCATCCTTGAGCTTCAAGAAGGGAGTCAACCTAGCCTTCTTCTTCAAGATCGGAGCAGCTTGTGTGCTCATTCCTCCGGTTCGTGACACGAAGAAGTTGGGTCCACTGGAAGGTAGTGACAGCCTTCTCTACCCCAGACGCAGTTGAGGACCGAGCTTGGACGCGGATTGACAACCCGACGATTCCTTTCGTGAACCCTCTACTAGACATCGGAGTCGGTCAATTTCGCACACTCACCTCCCCTTGTAGTGATAGCTTAGTTGGATTTATTATATGTTTGATGAAGTGTGTTTTGACCATTAGCATTTATACTTAATTATGTCTATGTGATTTGGGTATTCTTGCTTATCATTTTGAGGTGTGCCTTGTGGTGTGGCTTGTTTGTGTTCAGTGCCGCACTAGCAATTGCTAGTGGCGTGCTTTGCGAAGAGGTGCTTGCGACCCTCATTCCGCCATTCTCTCCACTCCATCCGCGAGCCTACTCGTCCATCCGCCTAGCGATTCGGTGCACTGCGGCCCGTGTAGTTTCCATCCCGCCATGTGAAGCATTGCATAGCGGCATTGCATAGGAGTAGTTGATAGCTTTTATTTTATTTTGCAAAAACCAATCCACCCACCTTTGTGAAACATCGACCTAAGGACTTAAATCTCAAGTCCTCCTCAATAGTTAACTCCACCTTACTGAGTTCCTTTGAGATCGATATTCGGGGATTTACTCCTCATTTTATATTACTTGAACGATCGGTACATTGCCGTTTCGTGCCGCAGTCTAGCCACCACCTATAGCGGTGTGCGAGATTTTTGCATCAAGTTTTTGGCGCCGTTGCCGGGGAACACAGACGTGTGAGTTTTCTGGAGAGGGAGAATCTGAGCGAGAAGCCCTTCCCTTTGTATATTGCATTCTTTTGTTTTGTTTCATCCTATTCTGTTTTCTTGTTTTATATTAGGTTGCTTTAGTAATCAGTGTTAGGTGTAGTATTTTGCACAACAGTGTCTTTCTTTTTGAATCTTATTATCTTCACATCATGTGGGATGCATTCAATATTCGTTGCCATTGGTGCGGAGATATTTCTCACGCTAGTGATAGATGCCCTACGGAAGATGGTGGGCATAATTCTCGTGGCCCGATGTACGGAGCACCATTTTCCAATGGTTCTTCATGCCCTGTGCCCAAGTCTTATGGCCACTCGTCCTCGCCGCATACACCATTTTTACATTCCTCCCCGGCCCCTCAAGGACCAAGGAGTAATATAAAACGGTGCTTGTTCTGTCATAGCATGGATCACGCCCTGAAGGACTGTGCCGAGTATCTTCGCCAATTGGACGAGGATGATGAGCCGGATATCCGAATCATCCCGACTCCTACTTCTGGAGGCACGCCTTCAACATCTGGTTATATGTCTGTGTCACCTTCATGCTTTGAAGGGGATGATGTGGACACAGTCACCAGATGCGTGGCTGATCAAGGCTCTGACATGGCCGAGCCTATCTCCCCTGTGCATATATCACCATGCGTAGATTCGATTCTTTGTGAGGAATCAGTGCTTGACTTTTATTCAAGCACTGCTCCTTCCCCTTTTGTGCATACTACTACGCTTGTCTCTGACGACATTGTTTATGATGTGTCGCAAGACGAGGCCGGTGATCTATGTTTTGTGCCTACTCCTATGGAGGAGGACAACCTTCTAGGTGAAGAGGAGCTTTCCTCAGTACCGATGGAGGAAGTCCAAATCTTAGGCATGGCCACTGTTGATCCCGCCGAACCTTGCAGCATTGATGACAATGCAAACATTATTTTACTTTCCCAATCTAATGGGAGTGAGACCGGAAACACTCCCCCACTTGATTTTTATTTAAGTCATTCTTCGCTTTTATTTCTTGACCCCCCTTCTGCTATAACTGAGCCTGTGCAGGTTGAGTCTCCGCAGGTACATATGGAGGACTTGGAGCTTCCAGCTCAGGTCAATGATGATAGCATCCTCATGTGCGAGGAGGTTGATCCCTCCTTCGATGAGGAAGCTCCAACATTGATCTCTTCCTCCTGCTACCCCCCTGATGACGATACCTTGCTGGGCAAGGATTTTTTATGTGAGATGAGTGAGGACCAGGCCTCCTCCTCTTCTTACATTCTGTTTCCTCTACCTGCGGTTTGTGGGTATTATTATACAGGTAGAGGGGTAACTGCTCTGTCACCGTATCGGTACCCGCTACCGAAACGGATAATGGAACAACTACCTGTGCACTTTTCTTTTCATAGGCCTATAAGCTAGAACTGTACAAATGCCAAATAAGTCGTGCTGGGAGGACAATAACCCCAGTAGTTATCTTACTTTTCTTGCAATTTCAATTTATCCAGTTTGTTTAGTTCGTTGCATTTCTTTTTAGCATTTCTGCTTTCTTTTGTTTTTGTGGAGCTCACCCTTGCAGGTCATCTCCTGGTTGGCGGAAGCTGCTCTTTGTCTTAGTTTTCATGCGTCTTCTGGTATGCTCATTTCTGAGCATTGGGTACCCTCTTCCCCTAACTTAGTTTTAGAATATCTTAATGCATAGTTTAAGTCTGGGGGAGAGTAGTTTTGTTTACCCGCTCACGTGCACGAGTGCACTGCATACTAGAAGCTTCTATTTAAGTTATTGTTCATTTTCATTGCACACCACAACACCCACTTGAGCGTGTACTTAGTTGTTGGCGCGTCTTGAGTGGAACTCCTCCCTTTGTGTGATTGGGAAAATCATTGTGCTGGCTTTTAAATTATGTAGTGGAGTAAAAATGTTGACTCCGGTATTCCTAGTCTAATGCTTTTGTGAGCATAGAGATTTGTGTAGATTAGATTCCTTTTTATACTATTAGTCTTATACATTTCTATTAGTGTAAATGTCTTTTACTTTACTCAAATGGTGAATCCGGTCTGTATCAAAAGGTAGCATAGGGATGTGTGTAAATTATCGCTAGACGTGTATTGCCTGAGCCGGGAGAAAGGATAATTTTTCTTGGTGACTAAGAACTCGCCCCAAGCGATTCTTGAAGCATTGGCATAGGATAATTTTGTTGCGCAAGAATGACGTAGGCCATCATTTTGGCCCGGTTGAGCCTTTGTGCCAATCCTGATATCTTATCCTCGTTAGCCCATTTGTGCCTACCCCATCCCTTTGATTCAGCACCACATTTTATTCCACCAAAACCAAAAAGCCGATCCTAGTCACATACCCAAAGCTGAGCTTTAGCTGTTTTCAAATTTGTATTTTGGAATGTTGATGTGGTGATGTTAAATTTGGAGATGTGGTTGTTCTCCCTTGAACATTTGCTGAATTTGAAAAAATATATAATTAGAAAAAGAAATGAAATGAGAAGAAAAGAAAAGAAAAATGAGAATGAGTTTAATTGAAAATCTATTTGAGATATGTATTTTGGAGTAAGCGGTGCACATACCCATGCGTTCAGGTCCAAGTCTGGGGGTGTGGTGCATCCGCGTGTTTTTGTAGCTGCGGGGATAGCGTTATTGTTTAAGCTCATTTGGGTTAGGTGCTTTAAGCCGTCCTGTTTATCATTGTTTACCTCACCGTAACCCAAGCCCCATGAAAAACCTTAAGTCCTACCGACTCACGCTCTGAACTAATCTAGTGTTGTGGAGAGAATGTGACCGGGCGAGCTTATGGTCTTCGACACCGATGGATTTCAGTGGAGTTTGTCCCAAATCCCAGCTGGGGCAATGCTCATCTCAGCGTGTGTTTTACTTTCTCTGTATGAGTGACCGATTGATTCATTTTTTGAGTAGTAGTAATATTTATTTACTCCATTTGAAATATATAAACTATGTGTATAATTAGAAACCTTATCTACTATTTCTCTATGCACTTGGGCATGCGACTTCGCATGGTACTCCTCGGTGTAATTTTAAGCTAGCTATTTATTTTTCTCCGCCTGCTTAGGATGTGTTTGCTCAGGACGTGCAAACAGGTAAGTCTGGGGGTGTGATGAGTCCAGTTTATATAGTGATTTCCGGACTCATCTGGGCTAGGTTTCATGCACTTGCACTTCACTTTAGGCCCATATTTAATTCTATTTGATCACGTTGCCCATTTCATTGCTTAGTGCACCTTTATGCCCCATCTTGGTGTGATTTCATGTATTTTTGGTGTCTAGTATTTTTCCTGCAGGCCCTGGGATCGCGTGAACGTTCGGGATGGAGCGGGGCAATTTTTGGCCGAAAAAGCCTCTGATCGTGCACATTCCTTCGCGCACAATCAGGCGCACGACCAGTGGTCGTGCGTTAATTCCCTTCCCTGACAGAGCGTCTGCGCACGATCAGAGGGATTCCTTCGCGCATGACCACTGGTCGTGCGCCCCTGACCGTGCGCAGTTTTTATTCTGCTCCTTATTTAAACCGCTGCTCCGCGAAATTAGGGCGGGGAGCGCCAGTTCCTGCGCCGTTTTTCCGCCTGTTTCGGGGAGTCCCGACTTCTCCAGCGCCGCCCACCTTAGGGAGGATCTCCGGGCAAGCTTTCAACGCCAAATCGTCGCCGGAGCTTCCTCTTGGCCTCCTCCTTCATCCTTGAGCTTCAAGAAGGGAGTCAACTTAGCCTTCTTCTTCAAGATCGGAGCAGCTTGTGTGATCATTCCTCCGGTTCATGACATGAAGAAGACGGGTCCACTGGAAGGTAGTGACAACCTTCTCTACCCCGGACGCAGTTGAGGACCGAGCTTGGACGCGGATTGACAACACGATGATTCCTTCCGTGAACCCTCAACAAGACTTCGGAGTCGGTCGATTTCGCACACTCACCTCCACTTGTAGTGATAGCTTAGTTGGATTTCTTATATGTTTGATGAAGTGTGTTTTGACCATTAGCATTTATACTTAATTATGTCTATGTGATTTGGGTATTCTTGCTTATCATTTTGAGGTGTGCCTTGTGGTGTGGCTTGTTTGTGTTCAGTGCCGCACTAGCAATTGCTAGTGGCGTGCTTTGCGAAGAGGTGCTTGCGACCCTCATTCCGCCATTCTCTCCACTCCATCCGCGAGCCTACTCGTCCATCCGCCTAGCGATTCGGTGCACTGCGGCCCGTGTAGTTTCCATCCCGCCAAGCGAAGCATTGCATAGTTGCATTGCATAGGAGTAGTTGATAGCTTTTATTTTATTTTGCAAAAACCAATCCACCCACCTTCGTGAAACATCGACCTAAGGACTTCAATCTCAAGTCCTCCTTAATAGTTAACTCCACCTTACTGTGTTCCTTTGAGATCGATATTCGGGGATTTACTCCTCGTTTTATATTACTTGAACGATCGGTACACTGCCGTTTCGTGCCGCAATCTAGCCACCACCTATAGCGGTGTGCGAGATTTTTACATCAGATACTGGCTGCTCTGAATTCTCTTTCTTTTTCTAGAGGTTGCTGATTCTCCAAACTCTATTCCATACTCAGTTGAGTCTGTGCTTGCAGAAGGATTGGCAGCTTCATATAGTGATGGGGGTTGGTTCATTGTCTGCTTTATTTGATTTGTTATCCATATCGCTTGATGTGAACTGGTGTTTATTATTTCATTCTCCCCCTTTAGGGCTTCTTCCATCACCCTTTTCTCAAGTCCTTCTCTGACTTGATTCAGCTTTTCATGCAAGTGTTGTTCAGTCACATCCAAATTGTTGTTTATTTCAAGCAGATTGGTATCTAAGGTATGAGCATTCTCATTGACCTTATTCAGAATTTGATTTCTGTTATTTGCAGCATCTGTCTCTATCTGCCCAAAACCATAGTATACATTGTTTGAGAATGTTTCTTGCGCTTTCAGGATTGTGTGGGTTTGATGTCCCACTTTGTTTATTTCCTCGCTCATCTTCTCTATGGCCGGGGCTGCCAAAGTGTAGAAGTGAGCGCACTGAGTGTTGAGATGGAGTATGTCTTCTTCATTTCCTGGATTTCCCCCTTCACCTCTTTTCTTAGATTTTCCACAGTCTTTACTATGAACTGTTCCAGTTGTTTGCGCTGAGCTGTCAGTAGAGCTGACATCATGTGAAAACGAGAACCTGCCTGAGTCAAAGATGGCTCAGCAATTTGTTCTTCTTGATGTCCTCCTCCCTGTGGAGCTGCTTCACTGACATTTTCAGATGATTCTTCACTAATATGCGTTGTAGCCTTAGCCTTCCCTCTGGATACTTCTGGCAGTGTCTCACTTGGAGCTATGAGCACAATCTTGCTTGCTACCATTAACTCTCGGCAGTCTGAGAGAGTAATGTCTTCCGTTGGGTCAGGCATAGCGCCTCTGCCTTCTGGGATAGAGGGTTCATTCCCTTGTTCTTCTAGGGCAGAGTACCCAAGATGGGTCTCCCCCTCAACTTGTGCATCCTCCTGATGTGAGCCTCCAGCTGAGAGCTCCTCATGAATCACTCCATCATCTTGGGCTGAGCCCCTGAATTGGGGCTCCCCCTCAACCTTTTCACTCCCCAAGTTGGGGTCTCTACTTTCTTCAGTAACCACTGTGGGAGCAGGTTCTGGTACTATTTCTGGATAATTCCTTTGGGTGGAAGTCTCCCCCTCAGTTGTACCAGGGATTTGTGGCGGTGGTGGTATGTCATCAGATCTGCTAGATGAATCTTCTTTTTCCAAGTTGTCTGTTTGAGATGCATGTTTCTTTGGAGCAGGCTGGACATTAGATGATGGTTTGGGTATAGACCTATCCCATCGATCTAGCATTTTTGCATCCAGACGCTTGGAGTAGTGTAGAGAAACTCCCATTTTCTTATTCAGTACTTCCCCCTATGTGTTTAGCAGGTAGAGGGAGAGTATTCTTCCGTAGGAGGGGTACTTCAAGGTGTTCTTCATTCTCTGGAAGAGGAACTCACTCTAGTTGGTCTTCTTAGTGTGAATTATCCAGGCCATGACAACGAACATGTCCTTTGAGATTCGGTCATGGAACCCAGATTTGAATAGCATAACTTTGCCAACGATGTCAGCCATCAACTTCCCTTTTTAATTGAATTCTGCTCTCTTAATGGACCCGTAGTTCTTCCCTATGTGGCCGCACCAGGTGTAGCTCACGGACACATTCTCCGAATTCAGCTCTTCTTCTACTTCCCCCCCCCTGGATTCTTGGTAGATGCAGCGCTTTCCCTAGGATTTTCGCATATATCTTAACTTTCTTGCCTCCCACCATGGACTTTATCCGTGATTCAGTGTGGTCGAGTTTTGCTTCGGCAAAGAACTCGCCTAATTCCAGGTGGAGAAGAACCGAGGGTTCATATAGGACATATTCTAGTCCCGATGCCTCCAGCAATCCTATTAATGATCTTATTTCATCGGAGCAGGCATTGAAACCTCCTCGCTGAAGTTCACAACCTGAGATTACTTCTTCTTTCTTGGGAGCCATTGATTCGTAGTGAGAGAGAAGGCAGCACGTCAAAGGAGGCGAGGGTTTGTCGATGGAACAGCTTAGGGCAAATGATAGCATAGTTTTTATTTTCGAGCATTCACTCTATTTATAGTGTCGGTAGGAGAAGAGGCGCGTACCTTTAAAAACTGATCAGACGGCTTCGATGGACCCATCTAATTCCGATATAAATAGCTCGATTATACTTTGCCGATGCGGTTATTGTTGTCAAAATGTTCCTTGGATACGTATCCTCCCAGCTTGAATCTTTGTCGTCGTAACATCTATTGTGTCGTCGTAACAACTTCTTGTATAAACGAGTATAGATTCTAGGATCTATTCAGCTTTTAGAGCTTTATTAGTAGGATGACCTGCACCAGTTTGGTTAGTAAATAGACTTTGTTGTTCTGCCTATGGGTCAGAACAACCACCTTGTCCAAGGCCTAGATTTGCTTCTGGTGGGCACTTGGACTACCTGCAAAATAAGATTACAAGTCCTTAGGAACCCAAGTGAATTTGGGTCCTAGGAAATTGTTAGCTTTTACGGGCATACTGGATACAACTGCCTCGGATATGCATAGTGATTGTGAAAGACATGGTTTGCAAGTTTAGCATTTGTTACCCTTGGAGCTGTTGGATTGTACCAACAATCAATTGCAAAGTGCCCAGTCTTTCCACAACACCAACATTCATACCTGTTATATCTTCTTTTTTGGCTGACTGAATGAGCAGGAGTTCTTTGTGTGTGAACAAATGAATGAAGCAAAGAAGGTGAACTGTGCTGATGGTAGATGTGATGTTTGCTGTCACCATTCACTATTTTCCATCTGGAGTCTGTCTTTTGTAAGGATTTCTTCTCTTCTCTGGGCTCAGCAAATTTCTGCCTCCTCGTAACTTCCTGAGGTACCTTTGTGGTTTTTGGCATGTTCTTTGCTCCACTTGTGGATCTCCCAATCTTTAAATACCCAAGATTGAATTGCTCAGCATTTTTATTGGAGGGTGAGATTACCTTCCTCAAGCTAGCCTTCTTCCCACAGGGTCTGCCTGATCTGTCTTCCTTGAAGAATCCCTACTTCCTTCTCTGAGTGGAGCACCAACCATTTACCAGTAGAAGAGAGGTCTCTGGTTTGGAGGAGCTTGTCACGGGCTATACTACAAAGGGGAGTTTACTCTCCACCCTTCTTGTGTTGTCATTCTTAGATTTCAGTACTTTGGGCTGAAATTTGTCCTTCTTCAGAAGAACTACTTCTCTAGTTAGTGAGCAGCACAGCTCATTGCTATCAATCAATACCTTCAGAGTTTTCCCAAATTTGTCTATCAAGTCAAGGTTGGAGCTTGCCTTGAAGTCCTTTTTGAGTTGACAAAACTCTGCTTTCTCTAGAGTTAGCATTTCTGCTTTCTCTAGAGTTAGCATTTCTGCTTTCTCTGAGAGATCAAGATTTCTTGATTAAAGGGAGGAGATCTTTGCATCCTGCTCCTTACACAGCATCTTGAGCACCTTGACATCTTCTAAGAGATCATTGTATGACTTGGACCAGTCATCATTACCAGATGAGCTCGTCTCCGATTCTGAGTTAGAGGTAGATAGAGGAGCTCTTATGAATACCTGTTCAGGTGAGACTTCATCCTGGACTTCTTCCTCTGACTCAGATAGGACAATCAATCCAAACTGAGTCTTCTCTTCTGAGTCTGAACAGCTTGAGTCATTGTTACACAATGTTCTGACTTTCTCCTTAGCTGCTTTGCTTCTTTCTTCTTCTGATCCTTCCATAAGGATTGTTAGAGAGTTCCACGTCTCCTTAGCTGTAGTGCAGTGGATCAGTTTCTGGAGTATGGGAGTATCAACTGCATCAGCTATAATGCTCTGGGCCTTCTTGTCTAAGTTGACTACGATGTTCTCATCTTCAGTCATTTTCTTGGACACTGTCTTAGGAACACAAGACCCTTCTTGAACAATTTGGAACATTCTAGGATCCATTGCTTCCATGAATATTCTTGCTCTAACTTTCCACAGGGCAAAGTTCTCCCTAGAATAGATAGATATTCTTGACTCCATAGCTATGATACTTGGACACCCACTGGCAGATCTGTAAAAGTTGTTAAGCTTTTCTTTGAACAACCTCGCTCTAATACCACTTGTTGTTTATTGGGTGTCAACTTATCACCTAGAGGGGGGTGAATAGGTTTTTCAAATTATAATATCCCCTTTTAGGTGTTCTTGATTTCTAGTTAATAGATCTATATTATAGAAAGCACAACACAGAAAAGCACACAAAGATGTATAGAGGTTCCTCAAGACCGGGTGTCTTGAGTAGTCCTCTTTCCCTCTGCGCCTACCTAGCCGTGTGCTAGGCTCGAAAAATTCTGCCAAAAACTTCAGGCCCTCAAGCCTTACACCACGGACCCGCAAGTCCTACAGCCTAGGCCCGCAAGCCCCTACTGCACCCGAGCCCGCAAGCTCGACACTCAGGCCCTAAAGCCCTACACTACACAGACCCACAAGTCATGTGCCTACAGCCTAGGCCTGCAAGCCCCTACTGCGCCCGAGCCCTCAAGCTCGACAAGATTGGACCCGCAAGTCCACTGCCCTGGCCCTCACGCCTCACAGCTCTGCAGCCCTCAAGATAAACGGTGTCGGACCCGCAAGTCCACTGCCCTGGCCCTTGATAAGAAGGATTTATGCTTATTTTAATTATAGTATTTAGGTTAAGTTTAATATAATTTTGTAAATATTATTTCTATTTTAGTTAAAAATCACTTCTTTTATAATTTTAGTTCTAAATATAATTGTATTTTTGTTTTGCAGATTTTTTGGAGATTTTGGTCAAATTTCATAGTACACGCCCTAGGTCACGCCCGTGACCAAGGGCGTGTAACATTAAGATCAGTCCAGGAGTTGTTGCCGCGCATTTGAGCTAGTCCACAGCAAGTCACGCCCTCGGTCACGCCCGTGACCCATAGTCACGCCCGTGACCAAGGGCGTGTAAATTTAAAGATCACTTCAAGCTTTCCACGTGGACCTGTCAGCCACCGAATCCAATGTTAACCCAAGTCACGCCCGTGATTTCCCGCGTGACCCCTGCTCCCTACTGCGCCGAATTCAAGCCCGTGCGGCATTGATGAAGTTGACCCCAGTCACGCCCGTGACCCATGAGTCACGCCCGTGACTTTTTCGCGCGTGATCGCTTTTCGCTGCAGCGCCGCACTCAAGCCCACGCCGCATTGATGAAGCCGCCCAAGTACATGCCCAGGTACACGCCCGTGACCAAAGTTACACGGGCGTGTAATGTCCTTTTTCGCGACACAGTCACGCAAGACCTACGCCGATGTCGCATCCGTGCAGAACAAGTATTACACGCCCTAGGTCACGCCCGTGACCGAGGGCGTGTAACCTGGAATTTTTTCCTATAAATTCAGAGGCTCCCCTCCAGCATTAAATCCCCTTCCCCCTTCCCCCTGCCCATTTGGGCTGTTCTTGTACAGTTTTCCTTATTTCTTCATGTTTTTGGGTTAGCTTTAATTTCATGTAATTTTGTTATTTATTTTTTTCATTCATTGTAATTTTATTTCATGCAAGCTAGCTTAGTTTCAATTCCATGCAATGTAATGTAGGTTTTATTTCATGTAATCTCTTTCTTTTATGGCAATGAAAATTTAAGCTTTCTTTTATTTTCGCAAACTCTCTTTCTTCCTCTTTCTCTCTCTTTCTTGTTTTAATTTTTTCCTTTAGCGATTATTTTGTAGTCTTGATTTTTAGCAAGCTTTGAATCAAAATCATCTCTTTCCTTATTATCGTATCTTCTCTCCTTCGATTTATTCTTGAAATATAATGATATCGAGTTCATATTCCGGTTATGAATTTTGGTATTTGTTTTCGTATTCTAGCTAGCCGAGAGGACGTGCGTACGAATCGATCACTCGAGAATAAAAAGAGTTGCACGCACCCCTCGAGAGAGGATGACGTAAATCTTCCGGATAGGAGTCAAATCCTATAGTGGGATTCACAGCGTAAAGCAAGTCTTAGGTAATCAATTATAGAACGAGAGTCCGGTTGATTTTTCCTAAGCTTAGTTGGGCATTAACCTCGAGAGAGGCATGTTCGAGCTTCGGGAATCCTCATGGTCAAGGCTTAGATTTGAATGATAGTATTTATCTTTTAATTTCATTTCAAAGCGAGTTTTAATCAAGTTTTATTTTCATTCTTTATTTTCGTTCTCTTTTATTTAGTAGCAATTTAGTTCTCTTTTCCGCTCTCTCTCCGATAAAATAATAGTCCGCTTTCTCGAAGTAGAAGTACTCGACAAACCCGAGTTTAATACGACCTTGGTATTTTTATAAAATATCCTATATTATATACGATAAGGTACACTTGCCTTCATCGAATATAGTTTTGGAAAATATCATCAATCTTCTTCGCATTTTCATAAATCATAAACCTTAAGTAGAAGAACTCTAATTTATCTTATAAGCCCTCAAGCCTCACAGCTCTCCAGCCCTCAAGCTAGACAGTGTCGGACCTGCAAGTCCACTGCCCTGGCCCTCAAGCCTCACAGCTCTCCAGCCCTCAAGCTAGACAAATAGGCCCGCAAGCCTTACAAGAAATTATAGTAGAAAGACTATTTCTTCTGCCGGATGAAAATTGGCAACTTAGCCTGATGAAGATCGGCTTCTTTAAGTTGAAGAAGATGCTTCTTGATTTGGAGTTTCAACACTGGATCTTCTTTTGCCTAATGTTAATCGGCAACTTTTTAGTCGATGGAGATGACTGATTCTTCAGAGAACACTTGATGCTTGTTCTCTACTTGATCTTCTTCTTCTCCGTTGAAAATACTGTTGTATTGAAGTGTAGCGGCGGGATTCTTTTTCGTTCTTTTTTTCTATTTTGAAGACCCTTTTTCTAGGGGATCACTGTTCCCTTTTATAGGACAGATGAGCTGCATAACGGTAACATGTGATGTCCTTTAATGTCAGAAGCCCATTCCATAAGAGCACGCGCTGAATGCACAATCAGGCGGCGACATTAAATGCTGACAGCTCGTCCGCAACATTTGAATCTGTCTCGACAATATTTCCATTGTTACGACGACATGGATAATATCTCGACGACAGGACTTTGTCGATGCCTTGAACTTGGTAGATCTTCAATTCTTCTTTCTTCCGCCTCTGATGCTGGTGTCTTGACGATATGAGACATTCTGGAGCTTCTACATATACGACGATAGGTGTTGAAACCGGCAACCGGTCTCCTAAGATAGGACCCACTGGGGGTTGTAGCCGACGCTTACTTCTCCCTCCCTAAACTATCTGACTGGTGGATGAGAAAAATGGAACAGACCCAAGGCTGCAGCGAGGAGGTCCCGCCACACACCCGGAAGATCTTAGAGAGCTTTCCCTCCCAAACCAAAGCTCAGCCGGGCAACTTGGAGGGCACTAGCAGCCAACCAAGACTAGCCTAGAGGAGAGGACTCTCAAAAAATCTGTCTCTCCTCCAAGGTGCCCTTAAGGGTCTATTTATAGATTTTTCTAGGCTGGTCTGCAAATAACATGAATCTGCCTTTTAATTTTACTAACCGCACCCGAAATTGGCCTGCTAATAGCCTAACTCCGCTGTTCTGAAGGGCTATTTGCAGCCCATAAGGGGCATCACAGTCATTTCCTCCTGAAGCCCTTGGGGGCGAGTGGTCCATGAGGGGACCACTCGCCGAACTCTCGCTTGACTGGGCGAATGGACTGGGCGAATGCCCACACTCGGGCGAGTGGTCCGTAAGGGTGCCACTCGCTGATTTCTCCTTCCAGCCCACGGTTCACCCCTATTGGCCCGGGGGTCTTACCACCTGTCTCAGTCTGGGCGAATTGTCTGACTGACCTTGATCTCGCCGGTGGTCTTGAGGGACCCACTCGGCGAATACGGGTTGTACACAATCCCTGCTCTTTGCGAGCGGATCCTCCGCTCGGAAAGAACAGTCCAACCCAGTATTCGATGAGTGTCTGCTGACCTGGACAGAATCTTCCTGTGGGTCCCACTTCTACCTTATATATATATATCTCGGGCCCGAGTCATTCCTCCAAAAGCCTTCTTTCCTGCTGCAGTATTTCCTCCCGCGCTCCAACTTTTTGTTATTTCGAAGGGTTCCCATGGATCCATCATCTAAACCAGTCTCGCCGTCAAAGGTAGACTTGCTTGCGACGGCCCCGGGAAAGGATCCCCCCAAGGCTGCCCGGTTCGCTCCCTGGCTCACCTCGAGAAGGGATCCCAGCCCTCCTTTTCGCTCCAAGAGAGCCCTGGCCGTCCGTCGGGGTCGGGAGGAGGGAGGTTCCGCCTCGAAGTCTCCCCATTCGGCCGTCCCCTCTTCCCCCGACCTCCGAATGCAGGTACTTTCATTTCACCTTACCTCTTCGCTATTCCTCGAGATAACATTTCCCGATGGTGTGGGACCATTCGCAGGAGGCGCTGGATACCGAGGAGAGCCGTGGTGCCGCCCTGCTGAAAACCGCGCCTCCTCCGCCCGTCGATATGAGAACCTCGCTGGCCCTCAATCTCTCTTCTTCCATCCTTCCTGGGGGGACCCGACCTCAAACAGGTAGCGTCTCGCGTACTGTGAACGCTCTTGCTGTTCCTTGATTCTAATTGCTGCTTTCCGCAGCTCTCGTCTCGGACACCGCGGGATTGACCCTTACTCCTCTCCGCTCTCCCTTTCGCCCGGGAACCCCTACATCTGCGAACGGGCGCGGGGGCTCACCGGCGATGGACCATGGTTGCGCCCCTCCGGCCCCTAATCGTGATGCCATTCCCGCCATTAATCCGGAACCCCTCCGACCAGGGAAAGGTAAGTCTCTTCATCCCACGACCAGCATCTTTGAGGTGAATCCCTCGACGTCCCGCCCCCTAGGCAATACGAGCCCGTACCAGGTAGGTAGCCTTCTTGGACTTGCCCTGATTTTATCCCCTATTTTTGAAGCGAAAGGTCTTCGTTCTCGCAGGTCACCGGAAGGCCTCCCCCATGGGGATATACGAAGGCGGGGAAGGGATGGTCTCGCCACCCCCTTCACCCGTAGAGCTTGAAGATTTTCTAGGCGACCCCACCGATGTTCATACCATGAAGGAGCGAATGAAGGAAGTGTTGGGGAAGCTCATCTTCATGCAGCGGGAATTCGCTGGTCAGCTGGACGGTCAGCAGATGGAGACCGTTCGCGAGCTCAAAGTCCTCCGACGGGATTACGCTCGCCTTCTCACTGAGGTGGAACGCCTGGGTGCTGAGGGTGGGGAGCTTTCTCCCGGGAGGCATGCTGCGCGGGCGAGGGACCAGCTGCACCTAGCCAACCAGGAGATTACCGCGATGACCGCGTACTACAACCTGAGGGTGCCTCCGGTCGTTGATACTCGAGGTTGGGGTCGGTGGCATTGGCTGGAGCATTAGCCCGCCGACCCCCTCCCCTTCCTGCTTTTCCTCTCAACTCCTTCGGGAAACTCTGCAAGACTTTGGTTCTGTAATAATTTTTTGATTTCTGCGGATGATGGCTTTACTCTTGATCTCGTCTTTTATTTTCTTATATTTCTTTCGTTTTCGATGTGGGTTAACGCCTTGCCTTGCTTTCCGCCTAACTAAGCTAACTTCCAACCATGCGGTATTCTGAGGAAAGATCATTCGCCGAATCCTTGAAAATGCTTGGGCGAAAACAGGCCGGCTCGGATTCCGAGGCATCGGGGTAGTGCCGTCACCATCGCCTCACCCGCCGCCCGAGGAAATGATTACTTTTTCATGCTTTTCTATAAATAGGCTCTCACCAACTTTATTTATTACGCCTTATCCCGCCTCCATCTTCCTCATCCGCCGACTGCTTTCGCACCTTTTACCTTCGCGCGAGCTCCTCCACTCAACCTTTGTGAAATGGGCGGTGAACCGGATGGAAGGGGCAAATGCGCCAGCGCTTTCGCAGACCACGATTTCGACTCCTGCGACCTCACCGAGGAGGCTCTCTTGACCACCATCGCGAACTACATCCCAGGGGAATTCACCGCGACCCGTCCGGAACCCGGTGATCGCATCAATTCCTTCTCTCCCGGGACCCTCGCCATCCCGCTAGAGCACTTCGAGGTGGGGTTCCGCCTCCCTATTTGGCCGGAAGTCCGCCAGACACTTCGGTACTTCGGAGTTGTTCCCGCCCAGCTCAACCCTAACTCCATCGCCATGCTGGTGGGGTTCGCTTGCTATCTCCGGGAAGAAGGGATCGAGTTCAGCCTCCCCGTCTTCTGCAAACTCTTCACCTTCCGCGCGAAGCACGGAACCTCCTTCTTCTCGGGCCAAAATCCTCTGAAGGTGGCCAGTCTCGCCAACAAGAACCATGACTGGCTTCGCCGGTTCGTGTTCGTTAGCGGGAACTTTGGGAATGTTCTCTACGCGCCGGTGCAGGAGGAGGAGTCGACCTTTCGGCCCCCATCACTGGGCGGTCATGAGTCTAAGCTCCACCAGTATATCCTAGTGCAGGGCATGGACGTCATCCACCTCCGGAGGAATGTGGATTCGCTCCCGCCCATTCCGCCGGGCGAAGGTAGGCTGGGGCAGTCTTCGCATGACTTTACTCTCCCTCCTTCTCGCCTTAATTACCAAGCACTCTTCTCTGATTACAGGTGTTCGTGACTTCCCGCTGAACCCTCCGCGCCCTGCCGGAGTGGCTCTGGGGCACTCGCTATCCTCCGTGCGTGCTGCCGCCGATGCCTGTCGAGAGGACTTGGCTCCTTCCAAGACCAGTGGCCATAAGCGAAAGTCGGACTCGGCCGCGCTCCCCTCCTCCTCGAAGAAGGGGAAGGTCCCCCCATCGTCGAAGGACAAGGCCACCCTGACCTCAAAAGGGAAGGAAGCCCCGGGCGAGATTCCGGGGACGAACGTTCCGACGAGGACCTCTATTCCTCCCACGGGAACTTCTTCGAGCCCCTGCCGAGAGATTACCGTAATTTTTCCAACCGTGAAAAACTCGTGGATCCAGTGGGAGCTCCCCTTGTTAAGTGGGACCGGAACAACAACCGGGTATCCCTCTCGACCCTTCATCCATCGTGGATCGAGACCGATGTCGCCAGCGGCGAGGCCTTCGCTTTAGCATACGCCATATATGGCCGTGACGACGCCGAGGTGTTCGACGCCGAGAACACCCAGGTGCTAGCCCACGAGACAGCGTGGGCTCTCCTTCGAGCGCTTGAACTCGCACACATGTCCTCTCGTCGGAGCATCAACCTCGCGCGAAGCCTCAGCGAGGTGGACGCGAATCGGGCGAGTGCCTCAGCGGAGGCTCGAGCATTGAGAGAGAAGCTGGATGCCGCCGAGGCCCTACTCGCTAGTCGCCCCATCCGGGAGGTATGATCTCTCCCTTGGACTTGCTAACCACTGCACTCTCCCACCTTTCTGACTATTCTTCTCTCCGCAGGACACCACCAGTGTCGAGATGTTGTGCGTTCGAGTGGCGGGTTTGGACGAGGAGAATCGGGGGCTGAAGGAGGACATCCGGCGCCTGCAGGCGGATTCCGCTCAGGCCCTTGGCGAAGGAAGCAAAAGGCACTCCTACTCAAATTTCGAGTTCGAGGAGCTGATGCAGGAGAGTGCCCAGGCTGCTGCGGAGCATACGCTGCAGGCCCTCCTCGACGGCGGGTGCCTGAAGGAGGGGGCCGAGATGCTGTTGGCGCACCAGGTCGTGCCGGACATTTTCCTCCCAGTACCTTTCCCGGACGGCGAGGACTTTCCCCCGAATAATGAAGTCATCTCCCTGGGCTCGGATGAGAGCGGCAGCCCTTCTCGCAAATGAGGGAGAGAGCTTGCTAAACTTTTTGATGAACAATTATTCTTGTGATAATTTTTTGCGAGAGCTCTTGTTGGCTCGCCCGGTGGATATATTGGGGGCCTTTTTTTCCCCATTTTGTCTATGTGATAGTTTTTATTGATCATTGTGCAATCGTTTTGCTTCTGTTTCTCGCTAGGCTCGCTAGGACGGCATAACGTTGCGTAGTCGCGTGGGGCACTCGCCGAGTACCGAAGGAAGCATAGACTATCTTGCCCCTGCCATCCATTCGCTTAGATCGGGGGGTTTTTCGTATGAATCAGCACTAGGTGAGGAGACTGGACTTCTCGCTTCGTGTGTTACTTTTTGCTTTTTGCGTTTCACGATTCCGGCCTTGGCGCTCTCGCTAAGAGACTTTTCGCGCTCTCGCTAAGAGACTTTTCGCGCTCTCGCTAAGAGGCTTAGGTGCTTCCGCTGACTTTCGTCGGGGTCGTTACCGCGCTCGTGTGTTTTCCAGGTTCGAATGGCCTCCTGCGACCCCTCGAGCGGAAGCGTGTTCACTGCGCAACCGCCGACCGAATGATGTCCATGGTTTGTATCATTCGCCCTCCCGGGGTTTGACTTTGCCTTACTTCAATTTCTCATTTTTAATTTTAGGCCTTTCCCTTCCTACCTGACCAGCTAGGTGTGAGCCTGGTCTGTTGTTTCGCTCGGGGCTGATCTCTGAAACATAGAACCCGCCACCGAGTGAGCTTTCGGCCCTGCCAGCTAGGTGAGAGCCTGGTCAGCGGGTCTGCTCGGGGCCAACCTTTGAAGCATGGAACCTGCCACTGAGTGAGCCTTCGGCCCTACCAGCTAGGTGAGAGCCTGGTCAGCGGGTCTGCTCGGGCCAACCTTTGAAGCATGGAACCTGCCACCGAGTGAGCCTTCGGCCCTGCCAGCTAGGTGAGAGCCTGGTCATCGGGTCTTCTCGGGGCCAACCTTTGAAGCATGGAACATGCCACCGAGTGAGCCTTCGGCCCTGCCAGCTAGGTGAGAGCCTGGTCAGCGGGTCTGCTCGGGGCCAACCTTTGAAGCATGGAACCTGCAACCGAGTGAGCCTTCGGCCCTGCCAGCTAGATGAGAGCCTGATGAGTCCTGATCATATACACTTTTATGGACTCATCTAGGCCTTTATTCAGTCTTTTCACCGCACTTTAGCCTTGTTATAGTTTATATTTGATATTCCATGCTAGGTGCACTTCTAGGCCCATTTTGGTGTGATTTCATGCTTTTCCTCATTAGTAGTTTTCATGCTCCGTTAGGTGCCACTTTCAGTGGCTAGATTCGTGGTTGTGCTGGAATAGGAGTCGTGCAGGTGTTCCCGGTGCAATTCTGCACAGGAACACTGCGCACGATCACCGGTGCTATTGCGCATGACCACTGGTCGTGCTCCACTGATCGTGTGCACTTAACCCTTTTTTCATGAGTTCTGTTTGGTGCAGTGCGCACGAGCATCTACGATAGTGCGCACGACCACCGGTCGTGCACCACTGTTTGTGCGCACTTATCATTAATTTTATGAGTTCTGTCTCGACCAGTGCGCACGACCACCAACGTTAGTGCGCACGACCACCGGTCGTGCGCAACTGGTCGTGCGAACATTATATTTTATAAATTGCTTTTCTTGCAGGTTCTGTCCAGTCGGACGCACGATCACAGGATTCTAGTGCACACGACCACTGGTCGTGCGCCAATGACCGTGCGCACTGTTTAATTCAGCGCCTATATAATGACCTGTTCGCGAATTAGGTCGGGATTACGCCGGGGAACTCCGTTCAGTCCGCCGTTTTCGTCATTTCCAGAGGTTTTTCACCCCCTAAGCCTCCTCCATCATCCAAGGGCTTAAAGGAAGGGATTCTACACTCATTTTGATCGCTAAGGAAGAAGTTCTTCGCATTAGACGTGGCCGGATGGTAAATCGCTGGAGAAGACGGGTCCATTGGGAGGGGTGACAGCCCTCCTCTACCCCGGACGCAGTTGGGACCGAGCTAGGACGCGGATTGACACCCCGGTGCTTCCTACCGTGAATCTACAACGAGACTCCGGATTCGGTCGTATCTCTTGCCCTTTTTCTTCTACTTGTGTGATTGTATTTGTTGTAATCTCTTTATCTAGATGATGAACGCTATGAACCATGTTTAGTATTGTTTATTTCATGTTTATGGAATCAATTTGTTCATTTGTGTTAATGAGGTGCGCCCCCATTGATTTTCCGCCCCACCACCGTGTCCGGTGCCGCACTAGCAATTGCTAGTGGCGTGCTTGTCGAAGAGGTGCTTGCGACCCTCATTCTGCTTGCCTACTCGTTCATCCGCCCTTGCGACGCAGCGCGCTCAAGGCCTGCCTAGTCTCCATCCCGCCAAGCGAAGCATTGCATAGCGGCACTGCATAGGAGTAGTTATAATATTTTATTTTATTATTCGCAAACCAAACCAACTATCCATTGTAACACCGACCAAGGACTTCGATCTCAAGTCCTTCCTCGAAACCTAACTCCACCTTACTGTGTTCCTCAAGAGACCGACACTCGGGGATTTTCCCCATTATTATTACTTGCGCGACCGGTGCACTTGCCGAAACTATCGCATCAGAGCCTGGACAGCGGGTCTGCTCAGGGCCATCTTCCCACAAACTTAGAACATGCCACCGAGTGAGCCTTCGGACCTGCCAGCTAGATGAAAGCCTGGACAGCGGGTCTGCTCGGGGCCATCTTCCCACAAACTTAGAACCTACCACCGAGTGAGCCTTCGGACCTGCCAGCTAGATGAAAGCCTGGACAGCGGGTCTGCTCGGGGCCATCTTCTGGAACCTTTCGAGGTTTCCCCACAAGTTGTAGCATCATTTTCACACATACAGGTTAAACAGAATATTCTCATTTCAAAAACATTAGCATTACATAGTTTTTATGGATAGAAGCGTTTGAGATCATCACCACTCCATGTGTGACTGAGGGGCTGGCCCTCCACATTCTGAAGGCGGTATCCCCCAGACTTTAGCACCTCTTCCACGACATAGGGACCTTCCCAGTTGGGATTAAGCTTTCCCACCACGGCAGACCTTCCAGCCGCGTCGACCTTCTTGAGTACTAGGTCCCCCTTTTCGAATTGCTTGACCCTGATGTGCTTGTCGAAGTACTTGGCCATACGCCGCTTGACCTCTTCTTGGCGAATGACTGCTAGATCTCGGGCTTCTTCGATGAGGTCGAGGGTGAGCCGCAACTCCTCTTCGTTCACAGCTCTCCAATCTTCCTCTCCGTTCGTGGCGGCCTTTACTCGTGGTGTCATGACCTCAAACTCTATGGGGATGACGACCTCGCATCCATGAGAGAGCTTGAAAGGGGTCTCTCCCGTGGCGGTGTTGGGGGTAGTCCTTAAAGCCCACAGGACCGAGGGGAGTTGCTCCACCCAATTGCCCCTAAGGTTTTCCACCTTCTTCTTGAGTAAGTTCACGATAATCTTGTTTGCCGCCTCCACTTGCCCGTTGCTCCTGGGATGGTGGACAGATGCAAACCTGAGGTCTATCCCCAACTAGCCACAGAAACTGATGAACTCCTCGCTGGCAAATTGCGGGCCATTATCTGTGACTATGGCCTGCGGAAGCCCATGTCGACAGATGATCTCCCCCCATATGAAGTTGCGGATCACCTGGGAGGTGACCTTAGCCAGCGCCTTAACCTCCAACAACTTTGAGAAGTAGTCGATCATGACTAAGAGGAATCTCCTCTGCCCGCTGGCCTGGGGAAAGGGTCCCACCAGATCCATCCCCCATATGGCGAATGGCCAGGGCGCCGTGATACTCCTTAGCCTCTGAGCAGGAAAGAGCTGAAGTGGGGTGAACATCTGGCACTTCTGGCATTTCTTAGCGAAGGCCGCCGCATCTTTACTCAAGGTCGGCCAAAAGTACCCCTGCCTCATTATTCTTGCTTCCAACATCCTGCTCCCCGAGTGGCTGCCACACTCGCCGGAGTGAACTTCTTCCAAGATCCTCGGGACTTCATCTTCTGAGATGCATCGGGCCAAGAGGCCCGAGAGGGTCTTCCGATACAAATCCCCCTCATGGAGCACGTAGTAGGCGGACTTGTACCGGAAGCGCCTTTGGTCTGGAACATCCTCCGGGAATTTCCCTGTTGCAAGGAAGGTAACGAAGGGATCCTTCCAAGAGGGTCGCTGCTCTATTTCCATGAGTTCCCCCTCCTCAATCGAAGGATGGAACAGGTCTGTCAGGGTTCCTCCGGCTCGAGGACCGGCCTTGGCCAAGCGATCCGCTGGGGTGCTCTCCTCCCGAGGGATGTGCCTGATGGAGAAAGTCTTGAACGCTCCAATGAGGCTTCTCACTTTGGCTAAGTATCTTATGAGTGTAGGTTCCCTTGTCTCGAACTCTCCCTTGATCTGAGAGGCTATTATCATCGAGTCGGTGAGGATCTCTACGTCAAGGACTCCCAGTTCCTGAGCCAGATGCAAGCCGGCGATCACTGCCTCACACTCCACCTGGTTGTTGGTGATTGGGAAATGTATAACGAGTGTCTGCTCGATCTTCATCCCGTGGGGGCTCTCCAGCACCACCCCTCCTCCGAGAGAATTTTTACCCGAGGCCCCGTCAACCAGCAGCTTCCATGGAACATGACGAGGGGCTTGACCCTCCTCCATCTCGGCCACATAATCTGCCATGAAATCTGCCACTACCTGTGCCTTCATGGATAGTCGAGGGACGAAGGTGATATTGAACTCACTTAACTCTATTGACCACTTTCGTAAGCCTCCCTGAGTGCTCTACTCCTTCGAAGATCTGGCGAAGGGGATGATCAGACACCACTTTGATTGAATGGGCCTGGAAGTATGGCCTGAGCTATCTTGCCGCGACGACCAGAGCGAAGGCCAGCTTCTCTAAAATTGGGTACCTGAGTTCCGCCTCCCTCAAGACCCTACTTTCGTAGTAGATGGGCAGCTGCTTCTTGCCTTCTTCCTGGACCAGGACGGAGCTTACAACCTCAGTCCTGACTCCGAGGTACAAGGCTAGGTCCTCCCCTTCCTTGGGGCCCTGGAGCAGCGGAGCCTGGGTGAGCTGCCTCTTCAAGGCCTGGAAGGCCTCCTCGCATTCCTTTGTCCACTCGAATTTCTGGTTCCCTCGTAACGTTTTGAAGAAGGGGGAGCATTTCTCCCCGGCTCGGGAGAGAAACCTGCTCAACCCCGCGAGCTTTCCCGTCAAGCGCTGGACCTCCTTGTCATTCCGAGGCGATCCCAACTCCATGATGGCTTTGACCTTGTCCGGGTTAGGTTCTACCCCCGAAGGGGTGAGAAGGTGTCCCAGGAACTTCCCCTTGCTGGCCCTGAACACACACTTCAGGGGGTTCAGGCGCATCTTGTACTTGCGGAGGGTGGCGAAGGTTTCCTCGAGGTCTCGGAGATGAATGTTCACGCTCTTGCTCTTCACCATGAGGTCATCTATGTAAACCTCCAAGTTCCTTCCTCTTTGCTCCTTAAAAACCCGGTCCATCATTTTCTGGTAGGTTGCTCTTGCATTTTTCAGCCCAAAGGGCATCATCTTATAGCAGTAGCACCCCTCCCGGGTGATGAAAGAGATATCTTTGATATCCGGGGGGTGCATCCTGATCTGGTGATAACCTGAAAAAGCATCCAAAAAACTCATCGCAGAAAAACCGACGGCTGAGTCAACCAGCACGTCGATCTGATGCAGGGGATAACAATACTTAGGGCAGGCTTTGTTTAATAAAGAAAAGTCAATACACATACGCCAGCGACCATCGCCCTTTTTTACCATGACGACATTGGAGACCCAGCATGGATACTGGATCTCCGATACAAAACCTGCTTCAAGGAGCTTGGCCACCTCCTCGCGGATCGGTTCTTTGAGCTTGTCGGTGAAGGCCCTCCTTTTCTGTCGGATGGGGCGGGCTCCTGGCTCAAGGTTGAGACGATGGCAAGCCACGTCAGCCTCGATGCCTGGCATGTCTGCCGCGCTCCATGCGAAGATGTCCACGTTCTTCTGGATGCACTCCAGCATCCTTACCCTGTCCTCCGGGCTGAGTCTCCCGCTGACACGCACCTTATCCACCCTTCCTCCCTAGGTGATAGCCTCCATCTCCACTACTTCCTCTGCCGCCTCAAGCCGAGCCGGCTCTTCCCATCTGCCCCTCACTTCTCGCCCCTCTACCGTGGCCTTCTCCTCTGCCGCACCTTCCTCCTCCATTGGTTTGACCTGCTCCTCCTGATCTACCTCCATCTCCTTTCCTCGGGCACTGCCCTCTTCCTCTTCTCCCCTCTTCTCCACTCCTTCTCCTGGCCCCTCCGGCCTCCTCATCTCTTCATCCATCTTCTCAGCCTCCGCCATCCAAGAGATGGTGTTGACGGCAGTCACATAGCACTGCCTGGCCACCTTTGCGTCTCCCCGGATTCGGATCTGGACTCCTCCACTATGGAACTTCAAGCACTGGTGGTATGATGAGGGCACACATCGGAAGGCACTGATGAGGGGGCACCCAAATATGGCTTTGTAGCTGCTCGGAGCGTCAACGATGATGAACCGGAAGTTCCTCGGGACCCCTCCTAATGTTACCTGGAGGCCGACGCCTCCCTCAACCTCCTTTCTTTCTCCTGAGAAACCAAACAATGGCCCATCAGAGGCCTGCACCCTCTTCTTCTCCACCTCCATCGCATCGAAAGCCTTCTTGAAGATAACATTCACCGAGCTCCCATTGTCTACCAGGATCCGAGAGACCGTGAAGTTTTCTATCACCGTCTGGATCACCAGGGCGTCGCAGAACGGGTCCTCGTAATCGGGCATATCTTCCGAGGAGAAGGTGAGCTTCTCTGTGGGGGGGGGTGGGGTCTGGGAAGTTGATGTGACGTCTCTCCGGAACATCGCCTGGAAGCTCCTTTTGCGAGAGGCCTCTATCCCAACCCCACCATGAATCACCCCGATTCCCCCCTGGCTCCTGTATCCGCCCTGTCCTCGCATCGGTCCTCTTCTGCCTCTGGGAGCACTTCCTTGATCCTAGCCTGCTATCGCCGTGGCTGACCTCTCCCTCTCATCTCCAAGAATTCTGGGCAGGTGGCGGTCACGTGACCTTCTTCCTGGTTAAAGTCACAATAGGGCAACGCCACCCTGTCCCCTCTTCCTGCTCTTCCTCTCCCTCCTCTGGCTCCTCTACCTCCTCTTCCTCGGCCTACTGCCATAGCTTGCTCCCTTGGGGGGTGAGGGGGTCTGGGGCCATGCCTCCACCCCGGATTTATCCCCCCCGCCTCTCTTCCTTGGTACCCCCCTTCCTGACCTCTCGCTGTTCCTTCCTGGTGCCTCCAGCCCAACCTGTTGTTGGGCTCTTGATACCTCCAATTCCGAGGCGGTCTTTCGAGCCCCTGACCCCTGGGTTCTTCTCGCCTTCTTCCTTCTTGCTGCCTCACCTCAGGCTCGCTCATCTTTGCCAACCTCTTGTAGAATTCTGGGTTGGCCGCTTCCCCTTCTATCTCCTCCGCCGCACGCTCCATCAATTCCTCAAAGGAGAGTGGAGGTCTTCTCTTCAGGTCCATCTTGAAGAACCCATCTCGCAACCCCACGATGAATGCCATCTTGAGGGAGAACCCTGGAACCTCCTGCATGAGGTGTATCTCCTCTTGAAATCTGTCCACATAGTGTGCCAGTGATTCCCCCTCCCTTTGCCTGATCTTGAAGAGAGCCTCCGCATCCTTCTTTCTCTTCTTCGACATCGAGAAGCGCAGCTGGAAGCTCCGGCGTAGATCGTCGAACGCGTAGATGGAACCTACGGGGAGCTGGTGGAACCAGTCCCTAGCTTTCTCCTTCAAAGTGGTCGCGAAGAGTCGGCACTGAAAGGCATCCGTCATGGGCAGAATTGAAACCATGTCCTCAAACCATTGTAGGTGCACGACTGGGTCATCCTTGCCAGTATAATAGGACATCTCCGGCCCCCGGAACCCCTCTGGCACTGGGGCCGAGAGGATCATCTCGCAAAAAGGGCTTCCTTCCCCTGCTCGGCGAGTGGTCCTCTCGCGCGGAACCAGCTCGCAGACCTCAGCACTCGCAGGGCTGCTGAATAGCTGCCGCCCGGAGAGATCTCGTGTGCTTCCTTCCGCTGGCACTTCCTTCCTAGGTCGCTGCCCCGGAGCATTCTCGCCGATCTGCTGGGGCGGAACCACGGGAACTGCCGGCGTCTCGCACTCGCCTCTTCCTGCGAGAACCGTCTGCAGGACTTCTCGCTTGAACTTCTCGAACATCTCCAACCACTCCCCTGTCGCTGGTGACTGCGAGTGGCCCGAGTCAGAACCATTTCCCCAATCTCCTGTCATCCAACCTAGCTTGAGATTTTCCTTCACCGGCTATGGTCCACGCTCACCGCACCAAAAATGTTGAAACCGGCAACCGGTCTCCTTAGATAGGACCCACTGGGGGTTGCAGCCGACGCTTACTTCTCCCTCCCTAAACTATCTTACTGGTGGATGAGAAAAATGGAACAGACCCAAGGCTACAGCGAGGAGGTCCGCCACACACCCGGAAGATCTTAGAGAGCTTCCCCTCCCAAACCAAAGCTCAGCCGGGCACCTTGGAGGGCACTAGCAGCCAACCAAGACTAGCCTAGAGGAGAGGACTCTCAAAAAATCTGTCTCTCCTCCAAGGTGCCCTTAAGGGTCTATTTATAGATTTTTCTAGGCTGGTCTGCAAATAACATGAATCCGCCTTTTAATTTTACTAACCGCACCCCAAATTGGCCTGCTAATAGCCTAACTCCGCTGTTCTGAAGGGCTATTTGCAGCCCATAAGGGGCATCACGGTCATTTCCTCCTAAAGCCCTTGGGGCGAGTGGTCCATGAGGGGACCACTCGCCGAACTCTCGCTTGACTGGGCGAATGGACTGGGCGAATGCCCACACTCGGGCGAGTGGTCCGTAAGGGTGCCACTCGCTGATTTCTCCTTCCAGCCCACGGTTCGCCCCTATTGGCCCGGGGGTCTTACCACCTGTCTCAGTCTGGGCGAATGGTCTGACTGACCTGGATCTCGCCGGTGGTCTTGACGGACCCACTCGGTGAATACGGGTTGTGCAATAGGCTATCTCATACTGTATCGTCGTGATCTTCTTTCTTGCAGATTATCGTCGTAATTACGTTGTTCTCTCGACGACATGAGTGATAACATATCGACAGATCATACTTTAGCAGCTGCTTGTCTTCAATTGTCCTTCTTCAGTCTTCTCGACGACACTCCTTCTTTACGATGATGTCCTACGCCATCAGTCATACTTAGCCTTTTCAGCGATAAGGCTTTTTTGTCGATGTCGACGATGCTGCATCTTCTCGACGACATTCCTTCCTTTGATATCTTTATGTCTTCTATGCGTTCGACGATCTTCCTTCTGAGTTCGACGATCTTCCTTCCGTGTTCAATGAACACGCCAAGTCTCAGCGGTTGACGATCTTCCTTCTGAGTTCGACGATGTTCCTTCTGCGTTCGATGAACACGCCAAGTCTCAACGGTCGATGATCTTCCTTCTGAGTTTGACGATCTTCCTTCTGCGTTCGACGAACACGCCAAGTCTCAGCGGTCGACGAACTTCCTTCTGAGTTCGACGATCTTCCTTCTGCATTCGACGAACACGCCAAGTCTCAGCGGTCGACGAACTCGCCAAATCTCAGCTTTTGCTTTTCTCATCATCATGACGACAAGCATACTTTGTCGATGACATCTCCTATTCTTCTTGACGATATAGTACTTACTGAAATAACTAGAGTACTTGACAGATTGTCGATCTCTGCAACCATGAACTAGATGGAACATTAAATACAACTTGCACTAATCATTAAGTTGAGCTCTTCTTCAAATCAGGAACATTGCTGGGCAATGTTCCCAACAAGCTGCGTCGACTTCTCAAATTGCTTCAACAGGTCCCTGACCTCTACGTCGATATCTATTCGACGTAGCGTCAAATTAAGTTACTTTGACAGAAGGTTGGACAACTTGGACTTCTAGTCAGAGCAGCGTCGATATGGACTCGATGTTACGTCGAATTCCATTCGACGTAAATGTTAACTTAGCCCAATTTTTCTTCCCTTGATCTGGTCCTGATATCCTATGTTGAGTATGACATCCTAAGACATCTAATGACCAGATTACCCTTACTATACACTGGGTAATTCAAATCCTAGTAGATAAAATCACTTTTAAGTAATTTGTTAAGTTAAATCAAAAGGGGTTTTTCCCAACAATCTCCCCCTATTTATCTTAACAAATTTTACATTTTGTTCTAAGTGATTTTATACAATTTTTATAAACAACAATTCATTTCATACAAGACAGTGTAGATATTATAACATGACAAGTTGTTTTCTCAGATCATTTCATTCAATAATCAAGAAGAATATATGTAATCCCAACTGTTTAAAAATTGACTGTACTTCTTTGCAAAATACCTGGGCCTTACTGTCCTTTCTCAGGACTTTTCCTTTTCCTTGAAAACACCTTTGGGATTTTTCTTTGAGCTATCTATAGATGTTCATTGTCATCATCTTCTTCTGCAGTACCATCTTTCTCATGTGGAAGCTCCCCATGAGTTTGTGCATTCTCTTCAGCTTCTTGGGCAGCTTCCACAGCAATTTCAGCCACATCACCTAGTGGATTTTCATCTTGGGGCTCCCTCTGATCCCTTGCTGTGCTCACAGCTTCCAGTTCTATATTCAGATTTCTCTGAATGTCTGGAGCTGGCTCCCCCTGATTCTGTGCAGTATGCTCAGCCTCCTTTACAACTTCCTATGCAATCTTTGCTATTTCACCCATCACCTGATCCTGCTGAGGCTGCCTTTGAATACCTGGGATCTCCCCTTGATCTGCAAGCTCCCCCTAGAAGTTAGTCACCTTGTCAGGGGCAGGCTCTTCATCTACTTCTTCCTGAACTTCTCCCCCTAAGATAGGACCCTCTTCCTCTAAGATTTTCTCCCCTTCTTGACCTTGCTGCCCAGTGAGGTTAAGAATTCCTTTTTGACCATGGAGGAAGAAATAAACTCTTTGAGGCTCTGAAATTTTTTGTGAAGACTTAATAACTCACCCTTTATCTGTGAGTATTTTTTGTCAAATTTACTGGCCTAAGAGGCCACTTGATATGCAAAAGTTGAGGAGGCAATGGCCACTGCTTTGGAGATGATTTGCTCAGTGTCAATGGGAGGATGAGCTGGAGGTGGAGGTGAAGAAGGGATGTCTTCTTGAATGGGAGAGAGAGGATGGTAGATATCAGGTGAGAAATGGATTGAAGGTGGAGGTGGTATGGATGGAAGTAGATGGGTTTGTAAAGAAGATGGTTCAGGTGGAGAAGTGGAAGGGATCTGTTGTTGTTGTTGCAGTTGTTGAAACCGATTTCTCAGTCTCTGTGGAGTTCGGGCCCCTCACTGAAATGAGGGGCGGCTAGTCCTTACTGATCCCTCGAGGAGGGTGGACGGAAGATTAAGAATTTGACTAGGACCTTAGTCACAGCGAGGAGGTCCCTCCACTAACCTGGAAGATCGTTGAGCGCTTCCCCTCCCAAGCCAAAGCTGAGACTTGGGCACCTTGGAGAGCTCTGGAAATGCTAACCAAAGAAAGCCTAAGGAGAGGGAAGCTGAAGTGAGATCCTCTCCAAAGGTGCCCTTGAGGTCCTATTTATAGATTTTCTTATCTGGCCTGCAAATAGCAGGATTCCGCCTCTTGATTTTACTATCCGCACCCCGAATGGGTCTGCTAACAGCCAAACTCCGCTGTTTGGGGAGGCTAAAGGCAGACCACCAAGGGTGACAGGGTAATTTGGCCAGTTCCAGCGACTCACGAGTGTTTGGTGAGTTCGTGACTCACTCGCCTCCTTGCGAGCATTTGGCGAGCCTCTGGCTCGCTCGCCCTCTTGCGAGCACTCGGCGAGCCTCTGGCTCGCTCCGTTGTTTTTGGGTTGGCCCATCTTCTAGGCGAATATCGGGGTTGTACACAATCCCCGCTCTTCGCGAGGCTCTTTAGGCTCGCGAAGAACCATCCAACCCTTGATATTCGCCGGCCCCTTGGTGACGTGGCGAGAATCTTTTGGTGGGTCCCATGTCCACCACTATAAATACCACTCTCCTTGGCCGACATTTGAACTTTTCATTTTTTTCTGGCCTTTCTTACTTGGTCCCTCGCTCCCTGACGCAATGTCGAAGAAGGAAGAGATGCTGGCCCGCCTAAAGGCTTCGCAGGCGGCCCAGAAGGGGAAGACTGCTGCCATCGCCTCCTGGAATTCTCCGTGACGCTCTCCCCCTCCCCCTTCCCTAAGGACGGCAAAGGCCGTTCGGCGCCCGACTGGCGGTGGCGGGCCTTCCTCTTCGACGCATTCTCCGGATGACGAGCGCGCATCTCAGGTATGATCGCCCAGCTGCTTATTTGGTGCTCTCCCTTTTCATCTTTATTTATCATATTCGCAGAACGATCCTCCGGACGAGAGCGAATCGGGAAGGCCAAACACGGAGATCCATCTCTCTTCTACGAGTGGGGGTGACGTTCTTCTCGCGGATACGAGGGTCGTTGATAGACAGGACTCGCCTTCGCAACGAGGTGAGCGAACTACCCCATTTACTCTTACATTCTTTGACTCGCTAAGTCGTGTTTACCTGTCATGCAGTGTCTTTCCTCGCGGTGCCAGAGGATCAAATTCCTCCTCCAGCGAGCTCGCAGGGATTGCCGAATCAAAAGATCTCCACTCCCGGATTCGGCGTCCTGGGTCAGAGGAGCCCAGGAGGGACGTAGATTGCCAGCCTGGACTCGGCTCCAGACCCGCGCTCGCCACTGGTCTGGGTAAGGCCCTCACCCCTGCCTTTATTGAGGCATTCCGGGGTCAGCCGGGCACCTCCCGCCAGCGGCCCAGTATTCCAATTCCTCCACTAGGTTAGATTGTTGTCATTGAGTGTTGATCTTCTCTTTGCCGCTGACTCTTACTTCGCAGGTAACCCGATGACCCCTCTCTCCGAGTCAGAGTCCGGAGCGGTGGAGATGTCCCCACCTCCTTCGCCGAGCCAGGTCGCTGACTTTTTGGGGGATCCCAGCGATCCGGAGCGAATGAAGAGGCGGGTCACGGAGATATTTCAGAAGCATACCACCCTACTAAGGGATCTACACGAGCAGAATCGGTTAGACCGGCTCTCCAATGAAGAGAGGTTTGCCGCGATGGAGGACGCGAACGCGCGTGCTCTCGCTGAGATACGTCCGACCGATCAGGGCGACGCGACCTGCCCCAGGGTGTATATTGCTCGCATCGATGACTACATGCGGCTGACGGGCCAGGCGAACAGGTCACTCCGCGAGTATCATTACCCGCGAGTCCCCCCTCGCTCTGGTGTCCGGGGTCGCGGTCGCTGGAAGTGGTTGCGTTATTGAGGCTCTTCGTTGCTTTTCTATTGTCTTTCTTTCCCCCTTCTCTTCAATAGGAGGGGCCGCGAACAATATTTATGAGTTTGTAATAACAATATTTCGACTCGCTTGCGAGTCTTTTATTTTTCTGTTTCTCATGTTGTTCTTTTATCTTGCTTGGCTTGTTCTTGCGAATTACACATTTTTTACTCGCCTGCGCGTACCTCCCTTGCTTCATGCTTGTGATTCATCCTTTGGTCTTAGCTCGCTACTGGAGAGAAGCTTTTTTGCAGGCGGTCGACCCGCAGGGAGCGAATTGGGCCCGTGGAGGCGGGAGAGTATCGCGCGAATCCGCTATCCGCAGATATCGACGCTTCGGCTTCTTCCCGCCTTCCTTATTCCTATAAATAGCCGACCGTTTTTCCTTTCAACCACCGCATTTACTGTTTCCTCCTCGCGCTCTTTCTCTTTCTGTTTCTCTTGCAGATCTTGCTCATCCTTGCGACCTTTGCGATTCGGCGGATTACGCATCATGGTTGGCGAGGCGGAAACAGAGGGGCGAGCCAAGTGTGCCAAGGACTTCCTCGACGGCATTTTCTACTGCGCCAATCTCACGAAGGAGGAATATCGGGCCGCCGTGGACCAGTTCATCCACTCCGGTTTCGCGGCTCGCTGCCCTACCGATAGGGATTCCCTCAGCGACCCGCACCCGGACGAGCTCGCGATTCCTGTTGCCCATTTCGAAAATGGGTTTCGACTCCCTCTCTGGCCGGAAGTGCGCCAGGTATCGTCTATTTCTCACCCTTGGCTTCCCCGAATTGCTTTGCGAACAGCGCTTAATGTTTGTCGGCTTTTCTAGGTGCTAAAGTACTTCGGCGTCCTGCCATGCGAGCTGACGCCGAACGCGATCGCCGTGGTGGTCGCGTTCGCTAGTTACCTCAGGGCGGAGAGGATCGAGTTCAGCCTGCTCGCCTTCCGCAAGATCTTCTCATTCCGCGCGAACAGGGACGGAACGGCTCACTTTGCGAGCCAGCATGTTACCTTCTGCGAGACGGTGAACAAAACTCATTACTGGACGCAAAAGTTCATCCTGGTGAAGGGTCCCTTCGGTAACATCTCATACACCCCTATCCAGCGAGACGAGGCTGCCTACCGCCCTCCGATCTCGCTAGGTGGTTGCGACGCGGCACTGTATCAGTTCCTCAAAGGAAAGAACTTCGAGGTCGCCTTCCTCCGAGAGCGAGTGGACCTCCTGCCACCCATCCTTCCGGGAGAAGGTTTTTCTTGAACTCGCCCACTTTCTTGATCCTCTTTCTTTTGATCGTCTAACGCTCATTATCTTTGTAGGAGAACGCGATCTCCCCCTCAATCCGCCTCATGCGCCTCCCTCCACTCTTTCTCCCGGCTCGCTCGCGCGCGTGGCCACCGAGGCCTACCGCGACGTTCCGAGCTCCTCATCGAAAAAGAAGCGTCTTCCCCCCCAACGCCGGCCTACTTCGCAGGGGGCGGGGAAGAAACCCAGAAAGACTCCCTCCGCTGCTAAGGCGAAGGAGGTTGTGGACCTGTCTGAGCCCGACCTCCCCTCTCCGTCTGCGGATCAGGAGCTCGCCAAAGAGAGGGGCGAGCCAGGGGAGGCTGTCGTTCGGCCCAAGCCGTCGAGCCATACCAACTTCAGGCTTGGCATGAAGCTGGTAGATGCGGTAGGCGAACCGATACTCGCGTGGGACCCTGATCAGAACAAGATCGCCTGCTCCTCTCTGCTCCCTTCCTGGGTAGAGGCCGGCAAGGCCGTGGGTGAGGCGTTCGCCCTCGCCTTTGGTCTCTATGGTCGCGAGGACGCCTCCCTCTTTCGGTCCTTCATGCCGAGAGGGATCGTGTACGAGGCGATGCGAGCCCAGTTCCGGGCGACGGAGCTAACACACATGGTGGGTCGTCGGTACCTCACGGCGGACAGGGAGATCAAGGAGCTCAAAGTCGAGCTTCAGAGGTCCGCGGATGAAGTCACGGAACTCAAGGGGAAAGAGGCCTTGTCAGAGGGCCTCCTCGCCAGCCTTCAAGGCGGGTTTGTAAGTATTGCTCGGCAGACGTCTCTCCCAGTTTGGCTTCGTTCTACTTTCGCTAACCCACCTCTTGCAGGACGTCGAGTCCGTCAGTCAGATCCACGCGCAGATCGCTGACTTGGAGTTGGAGAATACTTGTCTCAAGGCCCAGATCCACGACCTGGCCTCGGCGGTGCTACCTCCTCCTCCTTCGCGAACTGGGACTCGCGGTCAATCGCGGGAAGAGAAGGAAGCCGACCGCAAGAGGTCGATGGAGATCGCGGAGCTTGTCCTCGACATTCTCAAGGGGGCGGGCATGATCATCCCCGATGTCATGGAGTTCACCGCGGAGCAAGTCGTTCCCGATTTGTTCGTGCCCATCTCCGAGGCGGAGGGTCAAGGGAGCGATTGAAGGGTTCTTCGGCGGACAGCCCTGATGCTTTTAATTTTTTCCACATGTAAATCTTTTGTTTTGACCAACGAGTTCGCCGTTCATTGTGAACATCTTTTGAGCAATGAAGAAGAAATATTTTGTCTATCTTTTGACTATCATTTCTTTTTTATTCCTTACGCGCACTCGCATTTTGTTCATGCTCGCATGATTTTACTTTTCTATGCTTATGCTTCTATGTGCTCGCGTCTCAATATCTTAACAACTACTTCATCTCTGAACTTTCCCTTGCTTAGGGATTTCACTCGGTAGGCCCGCGTAATTTCGTCGTCGAGGTGAAGTCAGGCCCGCTTCGCACCTATGGCTTGCTCCATAGGGAAAATTATGAGTGGGTCCATTGTTACCCCGCTCCGCTCGCACTCGCTTTTATTTTGTCAGCGGCCTTTTCTCGTTGTATTATACCTGGGTCGCTCTCGCCTACCCCACTCGCACTCGCCACTGGCGGGTTTCCTCCGGTATTCGTGGTTCGTCGCGAGAACGGACTCCTCCCGGGTCATTTTCTTTATTCGCTTCGCTACCTTTTGCGAGTGACCTTGCGAGCCATCGAATTTATTACCCTGTCGTGAATGATCCTCGTGCGCGAGTGGTCCTCTGTTCTCGCCCTGCCCGGGTCTTGGGGTCGCTTGCGAGCCAGAATCCCCTGGCCTGAGTATCTTATCTTACCTGCTCAACCTATGCACGACTTTGTCGGCTTTTCCAGAGATCAACCTGAACCCCCCGTCTAGTGAGAGCCCGAGAGTGGAATCGATCTGGGGCATTCCAGCACCAACCCTTGTTACTTTGCCAGCCTCTCCAGAGATCAACCTGAACCCCCCGTCTAGTGAGAGCCCGGGAGCGGAATCGATCTGGGGCATTCCAGCACCAACCCTTATTACTCTGCCAGCCTCTCCAGAGATCAACCTGAACCCCCCGTCTAGTGAGAGCCCGGGAGCGGAATCGATCTGGGGCATTCCAACACCAACCCTTGTTACTCTGCCAGCCACTCCAGAGATCAACCTGAACCCCCCGTCTAGTGAGAGCCCGGGAGCGGAATCGATCTGGGGCATTCCTGCACCAACCCTTGTTACTGTGCCAGCCTCTCCAGAGATCAACCTGAACCCCCCGTCTAGTGAGAGCCCGGGAGCGGAATCGATCTGGGGCATTCCAGCACCAACCCTTGTTACTCTGCCAGCCTCTCCAGAGATCAGCCTGAACCCCCCCGTCTAGTGAGTGCCCGGGAGCGGAATCGATCTGGGGCATTCCAGCACCAACCCGTGTTACTCTGTCAGCCTCTCCAGAGATCAACCTGAACCCCCCGTCTAGTGAGAGCCCGGGAGCGAAATCGATCTGGGGCATTCCAGCACCAACCCTTGTTACTCTGCCAGCCTCTCCAGAGATCAACCTGAACCCCCCGTCTAGTGAGAGCCCGGGAGCGGAATCGATCTGGGGCATTCCAGCACCATCATATCCAGACTTAGTCATGTCGGCACGGCAGTAGTTATAAGCATTATAAAAAAGGAGTAAGACATTCATTAAACAACATCGTAAAGCACTTAAGGGTAAAACCTTTTCAAATCATCCCCACTTCGGGCTCGGTCGAGGGGTACTCCTTCCACATCCTGGAGATGATACCCTCCCGACTTGAGCACCCTGCTTACAATATATGGACCTTCCCAGTTGGGGTTAAGCTTTCCCACCGTGGCCCCTCTGCCGGCCGCGTCGACTTTCTTCAGGACTAGATCTCCTTTCTGAAAGTGTTTTATCCGGATATGTCTGTCAAAATATCGAGCCATCCGCCGCTTGACCTCTTCCTGCCTGATGGTAGCCAAGTCTCGGAGTTCTTCCACCAGGTCCAAGGACAGCCTCTGCTCTGCATTGTTACCTTCCAGCCACTCTTCATCCCCCTCGCTCGCGGCGATCACCCGGGGGGTCTTCACCTCAAAGTCTATGGGGAGAACGACCTCGGACCCGTGAGAGAGCTTGAATGGAGTCTCCCCGGTGGCGGTATTCGGAGTAGTCCTCATGGCCCAGAGGACGGAGGGTAGCTGTTCCACCCAACTTCCTCGAAGGTTTTCCACTTTCTTTTTAAGCAGGTTAACGATTATCTTGTTCGCCGCCTCCACCTGCCCATTGATCCTCGGGTGGTGGACCGAAGCGAACCTGAGGTCAATGCCGAGCTGAGTGCAGAAGCCGACAAACTCCTCACTCGCAAACTCCGGCCCATTGTCCGTCACTATAGCTAGAGGGAGTCCATGCCTGCAAATTATTTCTCCCCACACAAAATTCCTTACAACCTGAGAGGTTACCTTAGCAAGTGCTTTCACCTCTACCCACTTGGAGAAGTAGTCGATCATGACCAGCAGGAACTTCCTCTGGCCGCTGGCTTGGCGAAAGGGGCCGACCAGGTCCAGCCCCCAAATGGCGAAGGGCCAGGGGGCCGTGATGGTCCGGAGCCTTTGAGCTGGGAGGAGTTGGAGCGGAGCATAGAGCTAGCACTTCAGACACTTTCTTGCGAACTCTGCCGCATCCTTGCTGAGAGTGGGCCAGAAGTAGCCTTGTCTCAAAACCCTCCCTTCCAGGGTCCGACTCCCGGAGTGACTGTCGCACTCCCCGGAGTGGATTTCTTCCAGCACTCCCGGGACCTCCTCCTCGGAGACACAACGGGCCAGGAGTCCCGAGAGGGTCTTTCTATATAGCCCCCCTGCATGCAAAGAGTAATAGGCGGACTTATACCTGAAGCGTCTCTTGTCCACATCCTCTCCAGGGAACTGCCCGGAGGATAGGAAGGTGATGAACGGATCCATCCACGAGGCTTGTTGATCCACCTCCATCAATTCTCCTTCCTCGATGGAGGGCCGAAAGAGTTCCGAAGTCGTCCCCCCCCCCCCCCCCCCCCCCCCCCCCCCCCCCCGCTCGGGGACCGAACTTGGCTAGGAGGTCTGCCTGGGTGCTCTCCTCCCTCGGCACGTGCTTGATGGAGAAGGTGCGGAACTGCCCGATGACCCCCTTAACCTTTTCCAGGTATAGTAGGAGGGTTGGGTCCTTTGCTTCAAACTCTCCTTTGATTTGGCATGCTACCACCATGGAGTCCGTGGAGACCTCCACGTCCTGCACACCCAGTTCTCGGGCCAGCCTAAGGCCCTCTATCACTGCTTCGTACTCAGCCTGGTTGTTGGTGATTGGGAAATGGATGTTTAAGGCTTGCTCAATCCGAGTCCCCTGAGGACTCACCAGGACTATTCCCCCTCCATAGGAGTATTTTCCCAATGCTCCGTCCACCAACATCTTCCATGCTTCTGGGGGAGGTGGCTCGTGCTCCCCCACTTCGGCCGCATAGTCTGCCATGAAGTCTGCCACCGCTTGAGCCCTGATGGATGTCCTGGGTACAAACGTGATATTGAATTCGCTTAACTCCACGGACCACTTTGCCAACCTTCCTGAGTGCTCCACCCCTTCCATGATTTTGCGGAGCAGGTGGTCCGTCACTACTTTAATTGAATGGGCTTGAAAGTAAGGGGGGAGCCTCCGGGCTGACACCACCAATGCGAAGGCCAACTTTTCCAAAATCGTGTACCGGAGCTCTGCCTTCTACAGCACTCGACTGACGTAGTAGATAGGGAACTGTTTCTTCCCTTCCTCCCGGATTAACACGGAGCTTACTGCTTCGGACCCTACCCCCAGGTATAGGGATAGGTCTTCTCCTGGCCTCGGTCCCTGGAGCAGAGGGATTTGGGTGAGCTGTTCTTTCAGAGCCTGGAAGGCCTTCTCGCACTCTGGGGTCCATTCAAACTTCTTGTTTCCCCGCAGTACTTTGAAAAAAGGTGCACACTTTTCCCCCGCCTTGGAGAGGAATCTGCTGAGCCCAGCCAATTTCCCCGTAAGGCTCTGAACCTCCTTCGGATTTCTCGGCGACTCCAACTCCATCACCGCTTTAACTTTGTCCGGGTTGGGCTCCACTCCTGCGGGGGTGAGCAAATGGCCCAGGAACTTCCCTCGGCTCGCCCCGAAGACACACTTCAAGGGATTGAGCTTCATCTTGTACCGCCGCAGGGTCCCAAATGTCTCTTCGAGGTCTCGGAGGTGAGTCTCAAGGTCTCGACTCTTAACCATGAGGTCGTCGACATAGACTTCTAAATTTCTTCCTTTCTACTCACGGAAGACCCTATCCATCATCATTTGGTACGTAGCCCCTGCGTTCTTGAGCCCGAAGGGCATCATCTTATAACAATAACATCCATCCCCCATGATGAAGGAAACATCCTTGATGTCCGGGGGATGCATGCGGATTTGATGGTAACCTGAAAAAGCATCTAAGAAAGACATTACAGAAAAACCAACGGCTGAGTCAACCAGCGCGTCGATTCTGGGCAGGGGGTAGCAATCTTTCGGGCATGATTTATTAAGAAGCGAAAAGTCGATACACATACGCCACTTACCTCCTCACTTCTTTACCATAACGACGTTGGAGACCCAGCCTGGATACTGGATCTCCGATACAAACCCGGCCTGCCGGAGTTTGCCCACCTCCTCACGGATGGGCCCTTCTAGCTTGTCCGCGACGGCCCTCCTCTTCTGGCGGATGGGGCGGGCGCCGGGGTCGAGGTTGAGGCGATGGCACGCCACATCCGCGTCGATCCCGGGCATTTCCGCGGCGCTCCAAGCAAAGACGTCCACGTTCTTTTGTACGCAAGCCAGAATCTCCGCTTGATCTCCTGGGCTGAGTTCTCCGCTGACCCGGACTTTTTCCACCACCCCAAGCCGGGTGGTGACCTCGAGCTCCACGGCCTCGTCCACAGCCTCCAACCGGGACTGCTCTCCCCAAGCCCTCTCCTCTTCGGCACAAGTGGGAGCCTGGTGATGCGATGATTCGGCAAGTGCACCGGTCGCGCAAGTAATAATAATGGGGAAAATCCCCGAGTGTCGGTCTCTTGAGGAACACAGTAAGGTGGAGTTAGGTTTCGAGGAAGGACTTGAGATTGAAGTCCTTAAATTGGATGGAATGCGGGGGAGTTGGGTTGGCTTTTGGAAAATAAAATAAAAGCTATCAACTACTCCTATGCAATGCCGCTATGCAATGCTTCACTTGGCGGGAAGGAGACTAGGCAGGCCTTGAGCGCGCTGCGTCGAAAGGGCGGATGGACGAGTAGGCAAGCGGAATCGAACTATACAGGCCTTGAGCGCGCTGCTTCGTTAGGCGGGATGGAATACGGGCCGCGATGCCACGCTTCGGTAGGCGGATGGACGAGTAGGCTAGCGGAGTGAGGGTCGCAAGCACCTCTTTGACAAGCACGCCACTAGCAATTGCTAGTGCGGCACACGAACGTGACGGCGGAATGGAAATGGACGGCGGCGCACCTCAAACAACTCAAATAGATAAATAACACAAACACATAGACATGAAATATATATGTAAAAATAACTAATTCAAGTGCCAGTTCATCATAATAATGAGATCGAAAACATATACACACCAATAAGAGAAGAATAAGGCAAGAAATCGACCGAATCCGAAGTCTCGTTGTAGATTCACGGTTGGAATCGCCGGGTTGTCAATCCGCGTCCAAGCTTGGTCCGCAACTATGTCCGGGGTAGAGAGAGCTGTCACGACTCTCCAATGGACCCGTCTTCTTCGTGTCACGATCCGGTAGAGGTTGCAAACTTCCTCTTGCTCGATGGAGATGGCGGCTAGATCTCTCTTTGAAGCTCTTGGATGAAGGAGGAGGCCGAGAGGAAACTCCGGCTCAAGATTGGCGTGAAGAACAAGCCCGGAGCACCTCCAGATGGTGGGCGGCGGTGGAGGGGCGAAACTGGCGCGGAACGGCGGAGCTGGGCGTGAAAACGGCGGTCGATCTGACCTAAATCGCGAGCAGCGGAATTTATAGGCGCTGGAATAAACAGTGCGCACGGTCAGTGGCGCACGACCAGTGGTCGTGCGCACTAGAATCCTGTGATCGTGCGCTCTGCCTGGACGGAACCTGCAAAGACAGAAATTATGAAATAACATGTTCGCACGACCAGTGGCGCACGACCGGTGGTCGTGCGCACTAGCGTTGATGGTCGTGCGCAATACAACAAACAGAACTCAGAATTTTAATGATAAGTGCGCACGAGCAGTGGCGCACGACCAGTGGTCGTGCGCACTGGCGTTGGTGGTCGTGCGCACTGCACCAAACAGAACTCGTGAAAAAGGGTTGAGTGCACACGATCAGTGGCGCACGACCAGTGGTCGTGCGCAATAGAACCAGTGATCGTGCGCAGTGTTCCTGTGCAGAATTGCACCGGAAGCACCTGCACGACTCCTGTTCTAGCGTACAACCACGAATCCAGCTACTGAAAGTGGGACTTAACATCGCAAGAAAACTAATAACAAAGAAAGATACGAAATTACACCAAATAGGGCCTATAAGTGCACCTAGCATAGAATGACCAATATGAGCTAAAACAGGGCTAAAGTGCAGTAAAAAGACTAAATAGATGGCCCAGATGAGTCCATAAAAGTGTATATGATCAGGACTCATCACACCCCCAGACTTAACTGTTTGCGCGTCCCGAGCAAACGAATCCGGCGGAGTGTGAAAAAGGTAGTTAGCAAAGAAAATTACGCAAGGGAGTACAATGCGAAGTAACAAAAGCATGCAAATAGAGATTTCGTAAAAAGAGATTCTAACTATGCTAACTAATTTACGAAAGTACTAGAGCGTAAATAAAGATTTATCAATACTCAGTTGGTGAATTGTGAAGAATTTGATGATCATGTCCGGTGTGAAAGTAATAAGCCACTAAGGAGGGTGTTGCAAAAGATCGGGGTTCGGGAATAACTCCGCTGAAATCCATCAACGTCGGGAACCATACGCTTGCCCGGTCACACTCTCTCCACAGCGCTAGCAAACTCGCGAGATAAATCAATAGGACATTTAGGATTATATTGGGGCTTAGGTTGCGGTATGATAATAAAGGTAAAAACGAAGGCTACGCAACCAACATGAGTCAACGGGACGCTGCACCAAGCAAAACCAAAAAAACAAAGCTCGTGTGACACACCCCCAGACTTATTGTGAAAACTAGGTGTGCACACGTCCTACTCCACAAATACCAACAGATTTTCTAAAACGCTCGGGAGGATAACTTTTCAATACACTTTTTTCAGATTTTTATTTCAATACCATATTTTTTTCTTTTTCTTTTTCTTATCCTCCGGTTGATTCAAAATCAGCAAATAGAGTTTATTTCTCCTTCACAACACGACAATTCCAAACATCACACCAAATCTAAAACATGAGTGCAGATAACATATACTTGGTTGCGAACGTGGGATAAGCTTTAGGCCTTGGTGTATGGAGGAGGAGCTGAACAAAGGGAGTGGTAGGCACAAGTGTTGGGAAGCAAAGGTGAGCGAATAGGATATGGAAAGCGAAGGCTCAATCTAGCCAAAAGGTGGCCTATATCACATTTATCTCAACGAATCGCCCGCACCCATGCTTCAAGAGTCGCTTGGGGCAAGTTCTTAGCCCACGAGAAAGGTAAACCTTCCTCCCAACTCGAGCAACACACAACTAGCGCTCGTAAACACACCACACCGGGCTATCACCAATTTCATTCACATTCACCACTTGAGTAGAATAAATCTAAAACTACGCATAAATACTAATCATAAATTAAAAGCATAGAAATAATCTAATTTTACTCAAATTCTATTGTAGCACGCGGATGCGACTAGAACACTGCTCGAGTCAACATTGCGCTCCCAATAGTAATTCCTAAGCTATCATCCCAATTCACATTCCTAACCAAGATAGTTTGTTCAGAACAAAACAAATAGATAAGCACGCGCTCATGTGGGTGCTGTGGTGTGCAATGAAATTAAACAAAACATTTTAAATGAAATCTTCTAGTATGCAGTGCAATAGTGCACGTGAGCGGGTAAACAAACTACTCTCCCCCAGACTTAAACTAGACAATACACACAATATATATCTTTGAAATTCAGAAAAGAGCTAGGGAAAGAGAGTACCCAATGCTCAGAAATGAGCATACCAGAAGATTGGCGTGTACTAAAATGAGCTGCAGCATCCGCCATCCAGAAAAGATACCTGCAGGGGTCAGCTCCGCAGAAACAAAAGAAAATAGAAAACTGAAAAGAAATACTACTAACTAAACATGATTAGAAGAAATAAGAATGAAAGAAAATAAAGATAACTACTGGGGTTATTGTCCTCCCAACACGACTTATTCAAACTTTAAGAGTTCTAGCTAATGGGCCTATGGAAGGAGAAGTGGACAGGTAACTGGCCTAATATCCGTGTCGGTAGCGGGTACCGATACGGTGATAGAATAGTCACCCCTCTACCTAAATATAGATACCTGCTCCTCACAGGTAGAGGGAAAAGAAAGTAAGAAGAGGAGGAGGCCTTGTCCTCACTCATCTCACCAAAACTATCCTTGCCCAGCAAGGTATCATCCACAGCAGGTCCGCAGGAGGAGAAGGCAACGAATGAGGCTTCCTTAATGGAGGAGGGATCAACCTCCTCGCATAAAAGGACACACTCATCATTGACTTGAGCACAAAGCTCCAAGTCCTCCTGAAGTACCTGTGAAGACTCAACCTGCACAGGCTCAGATGAAGAAAGGGGGTCAGGAAATAAAAGAGAAGAATGACATAAATAATCAATCATCAGGGGAGTGATCCCGGTCTCACTCCCAGCAGGATCCAAGGATAGATCACTATCATCATCGTAAGTATCATGGCGAGGGGAACCCAAGAACTCAAGGGCCTCGGTGGTGAGTTGGACCTCCTCGTCCCATGAGGAAGTGCAAACCTCCTCATCAGAAGGAGTATCCTCCTCAACCCACCTCGGAGCATCCTCCGAGTCCGAAGAATCACCCCGCTCCTTTACTTTGATAGGATCATAAAGAATGTGTGTAGAAAAATCGTGCAAAGAAACTGGAAAAACACAAAGATTTGGTTCCTCCATAAAAAGATCTGCTAAAGCCTCCCCGATGGAAAGAATACTTTCCTCATCATGCTCAGGTGCATCTAGGAGCTCCCATTCCTCTCCTTGTTGGCTAATAGATGAGTGATCATCATCACTAGGAGTGAAGCCATACACAGGGAGTGAGGAATCCATGCACAAAACAGGCTCAGGGATAGAGGGCACAATTGCCTCCATGGGTAAAGAAGGAGTGATAGGGACAATGTCGCCCTGAGTGGAGGAGCGGCGGTCAGGCTTGAAAAGACTAGGACAGTCCATCAATTCATGACCCTCTCCTCGACACAATAAGCAAACAATGTTCCTACACTGCCCAGCATTCAACTCATTCATTTGGTCTAAATAATAAACCATCTTATCATTAAAGCTAGGCGAAATACCCCATGACGACATTTTCAATAATTAAAGCAGATAAAATGAAGCAGGAATTCTTTGCAAGGAAAATCCACACAACTAATAAAGCTCCTTAGATTTAAACTTGCCTAAAACTTTAAAATAGGGAAAGACGAAATAAAGGCAAACAACAGACGATTAAAGGCAAAACAAAAAAATAGAAATGCGGCTAAACACAAAGAAAGAACAACTATCTCTCGTCTCCCTCTCAAGAAAACTCACACGACTGTGTTCCACGGCAACGGCGCCAAAAACTTGATGCGATGATTCGGCAAGTGCACCGGTCGCGCAAGTAATAATAATGGGGAAAATCCCCGAGTGTCGGTCTCTTGAGGAACACAGTAAGGTGGAGTTAGGTTTCGAGGAAGGACTTGAGATTGAAGTCCTTAAATCGGATGGAATGCGGGGGAGTTGGGTTGGCTTTTGGAAAATAAAATAAAAGCTATCAACTACTCCTATGCAATGCCGCTATGCAATGCTTCGCTTGGCGGGAAGGAGACTAGGCAGGCCTTGAGCGCGCTGCGTCGAAAGGGCGGATGGACGAGTAGGCAAGCGGAATCGAACTATACAGGCCTTGAGCGCGCTGCTTCGTTAGGCGGGATGGAATACGGGCCGCGATGCCACGCTTCGGTAGGCAGATGGACGAGTAGGCTAGCGGAGTGAGGGTCGCAAGCACCTCTTCGACAAGCATGCCACTAGCAATTGCTAGTGCGGCACACGAACGTGACGGCGGAATGGAAATGGACGGCGGCGCACATCAAGCAACTCAAATAGATAAATTACACAAACACATAGACATGAAATATATATGTAAAAATAACTAATTCAAGTGCCACTTCATCATAATAATGAGATCGAAAACATATACACACCAATAAGAGAAGAATAAGGCAAGAAATCGATCGAATCCGAAGTCTCGTTGTAGATTCACGGTTGGAATCGCCGGGTTGTCAATCCGCGTCCAAGCTTGGTCCGCAACTACGTCCGGGGTAGAGAGAGTTGTCACGACTCTCCAATGGACCCGTCTTCTTCGTGTCACGATCCGGTAGAGGTTGCAAACTTACTCTTGCTCGATGGAGATGGCGGCTAGACCTCTCTTTGAAGCTCTTGGATGAAGGAGGAGGCCGAGAGGAAACTCTGGCTCAAGATTGGCGTGAAGAACAAGCCCGGAGCACCTCCAGATGGTGGGCGGCGGTGGAGGGGAGAAACTGGCGCGGAACGGCGGAGCTGGGCGTGAAAACGGCGGTCGATCTGACCTAAATTGCGAGCAGCGGAATTTATAGGCGCTGGAATAAACAGTGCGCACGGTCAGTGGCGCACGACCAGTGGTCGTGCGCACTAGAATCCTGTGATCGTGCGCTCTGCCTGGACGGAACCTGCAAAGACAGAAATTATGAAATAACATGTTCGCACGACCAGTGGCGCACGACCGGTGGTCGTGCGCACTAGCGTTGATGGTCGTGCGCAATACAGCAAACAAAACTCAGAATTTTAATGATAAGTGCGCACGAGCAGTGGCGCATGACCGGTGGTCGTGCGCACTAGCGTTGGTGGTCGTGCGCACTACACCAAACAGAACTCGTGAAAAAGGGTTGAGTGCACACGATCAGTGGCGCACGACCAGTGGTCGTGCGCAATAGAACCAGTGATCGTGCGCAGTGTTCCTGTGCAGAATTGCACCGGAAGCACCTGCACGACTCCTGTTCTAGCGTACAACCACGAATCCAGCTACTGAAAGTGGGACTTAACATCGCAAGAAAACTAATAACAAAGAAAGATCCGAAATTACACCAAATAGGGCCTATAAGTGCACCTAGCATAGAATGACCAATATGAGCTAAAATAGGGCTAAAGTGCAGTGAAAAGACTAAATAGATGGCCCAGATGAGTCCATAAAAGTGTATATGATCAGGACTCATCACCTGGGTCTCCTCCTCGACTTCCTTCTCTACCACCGTCAGCTCTTCCGCACATCCCTCCAGGGCCTTCTCTTCTTCTTCCTTTCCTTCCGCTCGGGGTACCTCAGCTACCCCTTCCTGGGCATGGACTTCATCTCCCTCCATCTTCTCCTCGGCTACCTCCATACTTCAGGCTTCGACCGCCTTCCCCATCATCCTATCCCACTCCTCAGCTTCTCCCATCCAGGAGATGGTGTTGACAGCCGTTACGTAGCACTGTCTCGCCACCTTGGGATCCCCCCTTATCCGCACCTGAACCCCTCCATCGTTGAACTTGAGGCATTGATGAAAGGTGGAGGGGACACAGCGGAACGCACTAATAAGTGGTCGTCCGAAGATAGCGCTGTAACTTCTTGGGGCGTCCACGATGACAAAACGACAGTTCTGGGACTGCCCACCCAGGGTCACATGAAGCCCTACTCCCCCTTCTACTTCCTTCCTCTCCCCCGAGAATCCGAACAAAGGGCCATCTGAGGCCAACACCCTCCTAGGCTCTACCTCCATCTTGTCAAACGCCTTCTTGAAGATGACGTTGACTGAACTTCCATTGTCCACTAGGATCCGGGAGACGGTGAAGTTCTCGATTGCTGTCTGGATGACCAACGCGTCGCAGAACGGGTCCTCGTAGCCTGGCATGTCTTTCTGAGTGAAAATGATTTTTTTGGCCGGGGGTGGGGCGGTGGATGTCGAAGCCACGCTTCGGTGGTAAATGGTATGGAGGCTAGCCTTGCGGGTCGCCTCCACCCCTACCCCCCCCCCCCCCCCCCCCCCCCCCCCCCCCCCCCCCCCCCCCCGTGGATCACCCCGATCCCTCCTCTACTTCCCAAATCGGCTCTATCCTCACACCTTTCCTCCTCCCCCTCTCGAGGTTCAACCTCCACAATCCTTAATGGCTGCTGATGTGGTGGCGCGGGTGCTCTGCCCCTCTTCACTTCTAGGAACTCCGGACAGGTGTCCGTTGAATGGCCTTCCACATCATGGAAGATGCAATATGGCACTGCCACTTCCCTCGCCTCGGCCTCTGCCACCCTATTCCTTCTTCTCCTAGCGGCCGCCGTTTCCGCCTCTCCTCCCCTTCCCCTTCCTCTTCCTCTTCCTCATCCAATCGCCATGGCCTGCTGGGGAGGGGGAGGCATCTGCATCGGACCTTGCCTCCACCCCAACTGGGGGGGCCTCCATTGACCTCCGACATGGTTACCCCTTCCTGGGCCGTAACCCCTTCCCTGCCCTTGCACTCCTCCCCCTTGCGGCCTCCATTCTCCCTCCGGGGCCCGGGGTTCTTCCCTTCTCCTGACCTCCTGCTGCCTCGCCTCCGGCTCACTGAGCTTTGCTAGCCTCCTGGTGAGCTCCGGATTGGCTTCCTCACTTGCGACTTCCTCCGACACCCTCTCCATCAGCTCTTCAAAGGAGACGGGGGCTTTTCTCTTCAACGCCATCTTAAAGAAACTCTCTCTCAACCCGACCGTGAAGGCGAGTTGGAGTGCAAACCCAGGCATCTCCTGAGTGAGCCGCACTTCCTCCTGGAATCGATCGGCATACTGAGCCAGCGACTCCCTTGGTCCCTGCTTCACTGCAAAGAGGGAATCAGCGTCCTTCTTCCTCTTTTTTGAGGTCGAGAACCTCAGCAAGAAACTTCGGCGCAAATCTTCGAACGAGTAGATGGACCCTGCTGGGAGATGATGGAACTAGTCCCTGGCCTTCTCCTTAAGGGTGACGGCAAAGAGCCGACACTTAAAGGCGTCTGACATCGGCTGATGGAGACCGAGTCTTCGAAACTCTGCAGGTGCTGGACAGGGTCATCTCTACCGTTGTAGTACACCCGATCCCATTCTCCAAATCCCCCAGGGACGGGTGCGGAAAGCACCAGCTCGCAAAAGGGGCTTCCCCCTCCTGTCACTCTTCCCAGCTCCACTCGTCCCCCAAGCTCGCTCGCCAAACTTGAGCTCGCCGGGACTGTGCTCGCGAAGGTGGTGCTCGCCTGAACCACTCCAACAGTCGCCGCTTCCTCTTGGCGTGCACTCACCAGTGACGTGCTCGCTGGGATGGAGCTCGCTAGCGCTGAGCCCGCCGGCACGGATCTCACCGGGCTGGCGAACAGCACCCGTCCTTCCTGGCCCTGGCCTAAGCCGACGGCAACTTCTTTTCCAGCCCTTCCTCCCGGTGCCCTCTCGCCGACTGCTGTTGGGGGTGTGGTCGCCTGATGTTCCGGGGTCGCAAACTCACTTCGCAGAGCTGTGACCGGGAACCCCAAGGTGTCGAGCACCTCCTTTCTGAAGTCCGCGAACATCCTCGGTGTTACCACCTGCGGTGGCTCGCTGAACCCCTCGCCTTGATCCTCATCTCCCTCCATAACCCTTCTCTGGAACTTTCTTGAACCAGCCACGCTCCACGCTCACCACCCCAAAATGTTGAAACCGATTTCTCGGTCTCTGTGGAGTTCGGGGCCCTCACCGAAATGAGGGGCGGCTAGTCCTTACTGATCCCTCGAGGAGGGTGGACGGAAGATTAAGAATTTGACTAGGACCTTAGTCACAGCGAGGAGGTCCCTCCACTAACCCGGAAGATCGTTGAGCGCTTCCCCTCCCAAGCCAAAGCTGAGACTTGGGCACCTTGGAGAGCTCTGGAAATGCTAACCAAAGAAAGCCTAAGGAGAGGGAAGCTGAAGTGAGATCCTCTCCAAAGGTGCCCTTGAGGTCCTATTTATAGATTTTCTTATCTGGCCTGCAAATAACAGGATTCCGCCTCTTGATTTTACTATCCGCACCACGAATGGGTCTGCTAACAGCCAAACTCCGCTGTTTGGAGAGGCTAAAGGCAGACCACCAAGGGTGACAGGGTAATTTGGCCTGTTCCAGCGACTCACAAGTGTTTGGGAGTTCTTGACTCGCTCGCCTCCTTGCGAGCATTTGGCGAGCCTCTGGCTCGCTCGCCCTCTTGCGAGCACTCGGCGAGCCTCTGGCTCGCTCCGTTGTTTTTTGGTTGGCCTATCTTCTAGGCGAATATTGGGGTTGTACAGCAGTGTTTGTTGAAGTTGTTGTTGTTGTTGAAATGAGGCTGGTGTATCTCCTTGATGGGGCTCTGGAACAGTGTCCATTGGGGAAGGATCATCCCTTGGGGGATCTGGAATCTCCCAATTTGACTCTAGAGGTGGAGGAGATGGAGAAGGAGAAGATGGGGGCTGACCAGGCTTCAAGATTTGCCTTGTCCATTTTGAGAAGATCCCAATATTGATCTATTTTCTAGGAGGAATGGGCACTCCTTTTTACTTGTAGACACTAGGGAAGTGCTGGAAGAGCACCTGGCTCATTATTGTCATGTATGCATTCTCCTTGCGAGAATACTTTTGAACTATCTATTTTAATAGGCATCTGCCCCAATTGATCTTCTTTTTGAAAACAAGAGCTCCCATTATTTGCAATTGCTTCCTAGGGATAGCATCATGTGCTGATATTTTACATAGCATCACTTTTCCTACAATATCTGCAAGGAATCTATATTCCTCCCCAAGATCAATCTTCTTTAGATTGATGGGCTTATCTTTCTTGAACTGCATAGTGTCTAGGGCCTTCTTAGTCTCATCTCCTATTAATTCATCTAACTCATTCCCAGAAGGAAGATCAAATGTTTGGGAGAGAATCTCCTCAGATATGTTGATGTCTCGACCAGATATTGTCCCTTGAATAGAACCACCATCTGCCACTGAAACACTATCCTTGAATTCTGTTAGCTCAATATCCATGATCTTGCATCTTGTGGAGATCAGCTTTGTTAGTCCAGCATTATGAAAAAGACCAAGGATGGCCTTGAAACTTTCTGCTGCAGCATTGAATGACTCTATGTCCACATCAAATCCTGAGTTCACCTTTGGTGGAGCCATTTGATTTTGGGTACCTGCAAAGACACAGAAAGCGAGAGAGAAAGAGGCACGGGAGATCTGGAGAGCAAGAGAGCAAGAGAATTTGAAAGCGCAAGTGTTTCGACGCAGTAATTGCTTAAAGGCAGATGAATCGCAGCTACTTCATGTTTATGTCGACGCACTGTCGATATTACTTATTATTTGGCGCGCAAAGCTGTGTCGAGATTGCTTATAAAAGCAATTCTGCGCACACTACTATATCGATGATGCGTCGACTAGTACTCAACATAGCTTCAAGACTATTCAGAGACCATACGTCGACGTAGTCCTGTCGACGTTACCTCGATTTCTAATCGACGTGACTTCGAATTTAACCAGCAATTATTAAGTCGACGTATGCATCGATAAGATCTTGACACTGCGTCGAATTTTACTCAAATTGTCTGCTCTATGTGCTTCTCGATGCTGGCGTCGAGTAGAAGTCAATGGTACGTCGACTTCTATTCGACGCACCTCTTAATAAACATATCTATTGCTTTTAGAAAATCCTTGCTATTTTTCCCAGCAATTTTACTTATTAAAAATAGATGATAATATGATGTAATAAATGTTAAGGAGGATTAAAGATAGAAATTACTCCCTTGAGTGATTTGTGTTCCTCATTCATGGCCTACATAATTCTCCTCACTCCATTTTCTCCTAAGTGAGACCCTACCTATAACTGCACAGGTAACTCAAACATTAGAAGGGACCCAGGTTACCTTGGGCCCTTTGGTTTTACCATTGTTAGGTTAAATGAAAGAATAAAAGGGTCTTTCATGATACCCTTTGGGATGGTATGGAATGGATTTCCCAAACCTCTTGTTTTGATGCTTTAGATGAGTATAGAATATATCTAAATGCAAAAGATCAGCAGAGTGTCTTATTATCTTAGATTTTGTTAGTACTTTCAGGTGATTGTTATTTGACTTCTCTAAATGATTCTTGCCTAGGGGTTTTTCCCTTTTATTTAGGTTTGCCTTTTTAGGTTTGTCTATCCTATCTGGATGATTGTTCTCTCCACCCTTCGGTGATGCACTCTTCTCACTAGATTGATATTCATTAGATCTAACAAATGACACTTTATTTTTCCAGGCTGGTTTCCTAGATGTTTCTGTGCTAGTGGAGGGCTCTGCTCCTAATCCTAGGTGATTAAATCTCATAGAGAGATTTTCAGTGATATCCTTGAGCTTCTGACTCCTCCCATTGAGTGAATCCTCAAAGGCCTTTGCCTTTGCTAGATCCTATTTTATATTTGTATTTTCCTCTCTAAGCTTAATCAACTCTAACTCTTTATCATTAATTTCATTTGTTAGGTTTTGTTTAGTTAGATGCATTTCATTTTTCTTAAGGTCCTCTAGTTCAGTTCTAGCTATGCCTAGTCATTTTTCTACCCTAAGATGCTCAATGCAGAAATCTTTAAAGCATGATTTAAAATCTTCTTAAGTAAAATCAAAGACAACAAAGACAGATGATACATGATCATTTTCTTCATCTGATACCATCCCAAGAGCCATAATGCAGGCTGCTACTGCTTCTTCTTCATCCTCACTTTCAGATGATGAGGAGTCTACTTCTGCTTCAGAATCACTCCAAGTCTCAGTAATAAAGCCTTTGGCTTTCTTCTTGTCCTTTCCTCTGAAGAACTTCTTCTTCTTCTTCTAATCCTTGTTGTTGCTTTTCTCCCTTTGCTCTTGTGGGAAGTCATGACAAATGTGCTCTGGTTTGTTGCAGGTATAGCAGATAACCTCCTTCTTTGGAGTCTTATCATACTTGGGACTTGAGTCCCTTTCTCTTCTCCTTGAGTCCTCAGTCTTCACCCACTTCTTGAATCTCTTTGCCAGTAGACTAGACATTTCATCCTCAGGAGTGGAGGACTCTCCTTCAGTAGCTTTGAGAGCAAGGTACCTTTGAACAAGAGCTGGAGAGGTCTCCCTTTCTTCAGTCGCAGCCCTGTTTTTTAGAAGCATCTCATAGGACTTAAGCTTTCCTAGCAAAGCTTCAGTTGAGAATTCTCTGTGACATAGGGATTCTCTGATTGCCCAGATCCTTGAGTCCCATGAGCTATGGAAGCATATGAGAATCTTATCATTAATTTTAGTCAAGGATATTTCCTTGTTTAAGCCTTTGAGCTCATTAATGATAAAACTGAATCTGTCATACATATTGGCAACAGATTCTTCAGCCTTCTTTTGAAAGTTCTCATAATGGGATATGAGAAGGGAGTTTTTGTCCTTTCTTTCATTAACACTTCCCTCCACCATTGTGGTGAGTGAATCCCAGATCTCCTTTGCTGATTGGCATTCAGCAACCTTTTGGAAGATGTCATCTGACATTGTTGACACTAAATTATTCATGGCCTTGGCATCACATGCCTTGACCTTCTTCTCAGCCTATGTCCACTCCTTCCTTGGGACAGCCTCAGTTGTTGAGGTTTCTCCTTCCTTTTGTCTCATTGGAGCAGGAGGACCTGTGAGAAGAACATTATATATGTCTTCATCAATTGAATTCATATAAATCCTTATCCTGGCCTTCCTGAGTGTGAACTTATTTAAGTTACACATTAGTGGTCTTGTGGAAGCATAATCCTTAGTACTCATTTTCTTTATAAAATATATTTATAGAAAAGAAATAAGAGTAGAAGGTCTTTTTGATCAAGGTGTTAGCCTCTTAATGATCAACCTACCTCTGATACCAATTGAAAGTGCACAGTGTGCCTCTGAGATTTCTCTAGAAGGGGGGGGGGGTTAATAGAGTTTTAAAATATTTCTATCCGAACTGTGTTTAACAATAAATTACTCTAAGGAGTTATGCTAAACAATCCAGGCAGAATAAAGAATGCAGGAAATAAAGTGCATAATAAAAGACTGGACAGCATAGAAAATCACAACACAGACACAATGAATTTTACAGAGGTTCCCCAAAATGTGGGTAGTCCTCTCTTCTACCACCTCGTAGGAATGCACCACTGTGCCTGAGCCTTTTGATACGGAGACTCTTAGAACCAATGATCTTTTGATAAGAAGATCATGAACCACCAGATCTTTTGATAAGGAGATCTTGAACCACCAGATCTTTTGATAAGGAGATATTGAACCACCGATTCCTTTAAAGAGGGATTAATAAAACTCTTTTACATAATAAGAAAGAAGAAGGGAGAAGGTTGAAGGAATTCTTTTCTCATAATTCTTGAAGACGGTTGTATGAAGATCAGCCTATGAGTTGATCCAAAGGATCTGCTCTTGATTAGCCCCTGCTTTTGATAGTGATGATTTGCATAAGCTTTATATTGTCAGATCCTTTCTTCTTCTTCTTCAGATTATGATCTAGCTGCTATGAGATTGTGTTAAAGAGCAGCTTTCAGATCCTCTATTCTATTTGATGAAGAACAGTAGAGCCTTCCTTTCCTTTTAGTTTTCTCTGTTAGAGTTCCTGAGAGAGGGAGAAGAAGAGGAAGCCCTAGAAAATGAAGGAGACGGCTGATAGTGATAAATGTCTTGTATGTCACTGTCTTCTCGTCTCTTTTTATCCTTGATTCTTCAAATTCAAATTCCTTTCCCTTACTGATTTGCCTTGATAAGGTAATCTACTTATCACTTTCTCTTTCTTTCCTCTTTAAGTCTTGGCCCGTCCACCTGGAAAGAATATGTTTTCAAGAAACATTTTGTTCCTCTTCTTTAATGCTTCTTTCCATTTTAGGCAATTATTGAGCCGTTAGGGAACGGTCTTGAAGGATGTGGGCCATGAAAGAAGAATCAGAAAGACAGTTGAAAAGGTATACTTTTACAGACTGTATTCGACGTAGTGTCGAATTCATTTCTTCTCTTATCGATGCAACTTCGAGTTCTTATAGAAGCAGCTTCCATTTCATTTATTCTTTGATTGAACTCTACAAGTAGACGTTGCGTCGACATCTTAACGAAGTGTCCGTCAAGTTGATCTGCCTGACTCTGAACTACATCTTCTGCGTCGAGATGAAGTCGACGTTGCGTCGACTTTAGATTGCTTCGACAGATAACCTCTTCTGTGTCGAGTTGAAGTAGAAGTTGCGTCGACTTCTCCAATTGCTTCAACAGGTCCCTGACCTCTACTTCGATATCTATTCGACGTAGCATCGACTTAAGTTACTTTGATAGAAGGTTGGACCACTTGGACTTCTTGTCAGAGCAGCGTCGATATGGACTCGATGTTACGTCGAATTCCATTCGACGTAAATGTTAACGTAGCCCAATTCTGCTTCCCTTGATCTGGTCCTGATATCTTATGTTGAGTATGACATCCAAAGACATCTAATGACCAGATTACCCTTACTATACACTAAGTAATTCAAATCCTAGTAGATAAAATCACTTTTAAGTAATTTGTTAAGTTAAATCAAAAGGGGTTTTCCCAACAGATGAAGCAGAGGACATCAAGGGGAAAATCAAAAGTAGGTGACAATGAGTCTAACTAAGGAAGGGTCTATCGGTAAACAATATATAGTACAATGAGTAAAGCAGTAGGAAGTAAAATAGTAGCAAGTAAGCAGTAGTAATAAGTAAAGCAATAGTACAAAAGGCACTAAGGAAAACAATAATAAGAATAAGTAACCTTAATTTATAGGAATGCCCACACAAACCTATAGACCAAGGGGTCTTTTAGCAGGGCCAATCGTATAAAAAGTCCCATAACCAATTTATACGATAGGGGTAAGGGTTGAAATGCAATGTTTATGCTATATCATGCAAGGTATGCAGTTTAATGTTATGGTCATACAAGTGCAACTCACACACAATGACTCTATGCGCACAGACCTTTAGTTCCCCTTTTTGGAGCTAGCAAAACTCCCATGATACTTCCGTAGTGGCAAACAAAAGCGGTGGGTTGGGCCTCGCCCACCTCTAGGTTAGTATCTATATTAACTAACCTAGACCTATCATACGCCTCAATGCTAAGAACACAACAACGGAGCTCCTGCGTACTCTTACTTGTTAGTCCACCAGACTTTTCTTTGGTAAAGTGTTAACCACACTTATCGAGCCAAAGTATCGACGTCGGTATGACGATCATCAATACTAATTACCCACAACCTTTATGCACATACAATATGTCCTACTACATCCCGAGCCATAAACTCCCCAGGCTAACCTGCCCGTCATCATAACCTTCCGATCCAACGGCTCGCCGGACCAATCTGTCCGTACCAACAAGCATTACTGAGTCACAAGCTCACCGGACTAGCTAGTCCACTGCTACCACCACCGAGCCTACCGCTCGTATAACCAAACAAACTAACCTCCGGTTACCACGGGGTGTGGGTGGGTGCATTATCAAGTTAATCTTACACCGCCATTTATTCCTACACTTTAGGGTTAACCATGGACTTCCCGAGGACTACCCTATAAGGGGCTCGCTACGGTACTAGGAGCTATAATGGGATGACACCCCAAATCTTCCTATCCAAGGCACTTAATGTTATTAGTGACTACCCACAAGTACACCCTCCTTATCATTACACTTGGATTACCCTACGTATTTTATGACCTTCTAAAGGGAAAGACGATCTTTCGTTGGTCCTGGACACAACCTTACCCCTTAGCTTATCGGGTACACCCAACATATAGATCCCTAATGGTGATCTCACCTCCTCTCTAACAGACTAGGTACACCATCTACCTTCCATTCCCACCTAATGATCCATAAATTACTCAGGCTTTACAGTTTTACTATACACACACCAAATGAGTTATATGAGTTGCATAAGTGGAGGTCCCCAAATATTAATCCAACTGATTCAAGATTATTACTGGGAGTCAATCTGATATATGGTGGATCTCATAGGAGACGTACACGAGGAAATCTATCATTCGCCTACAACAAACTCTAGAGCTAGCCTCACCTAAACAAGCATTCTAGCACTCATAATACCAGATCTTTCGCTCACAAACATAAAAAACAATAGGAGGAGAATATACTCTAAAACAGCGATCAAATAATAATCATCATGTTCCCAAAAATTAGGACAAAGTTTTCCAATCCGTTGCGAGGGCAAACCAAGGCTATAGGCATAGATCCGCCTAACACAATGGATCTTCCCGATCCAGAAACAACGAAGATCAATAACGATGAAAATGATTCGGAAAGCAAGCGATGTATTTAAAATCACAGAAAAGACGGTTGCATAAAACCTCCGCTATATCTAATAAAGAAGAAACACTAGAAAGTGTAGAGGTTACCCAACCAAGAGAATAATCGCACAAGTTTTGTGGGAGAATCACTCTCTCCATGGATCCACCGGCGTCACACCGAATGGTGCTGCAACCTTCTTCCTTGGAGTCGCACCAAAGATAACCATGCCAGAGTCGCACCGAAGCGGGAGGAGGAAGCAAATCTTGGAGTCTCACTAGGGGGGGGGGGGGGGCGGCGGCAAGGGGGAGCCAAGCCTTGGCCGAAATTTACAAGGAGGAATTTTAGGGTTTCTTTTTTCAAGTCTATTACCACTCTCATCTAAGCCTCCTTAAATAATAGTTTACAAAAACAATCAACCATTCATGATGGCGATTTAATTTCCGCCATCCAAACGGTTAAACGCACACCACAGTTCATAAGCATGAAAAGAAAATAAAGCAAGTGCATAATGAATATAAAATTTTCCACAACATGAAATAATTTTATATTCGCAAATTTATAACATAAACGAACTAAATAAATTAAAAGTCTTCAAGCGGGCTTGGCACACCGCGGGCGGAGGTTGTAACTCCATCTTCCGTTAGCGTCTTCATGGCGCCTCAAATCTTTGTGTTGTTGTGCCTCGGCAACCGGATCATCTTCAAGGATAGGTGGACGGTCCGCGGCATCACTATCATGATATTCTAAGGCCAAATCCAGAGGATCATATTTTTCCTTAATTATTTGGCATTTATTATAATTTTCCTTCACACTGACCCAATATGAAATTGAACATGAAGTATGAAATCCTCTTATGATATGGCCTCCACAAAATTATGAAAAATCTATGAAGTCAAAATAACAGTAAACACACAATATCAAAATTTTGCAGTAAGGGGTTTGCCTCTTATTATAATATTGAACAATTACCCCAAATTAGAATTTAAAGAAGGAACCACCAAAAATAATTGTCTAACAATTATGGGAAAATTACCAGACCTTCATACTAATAAGAAAAGTCTACTGACCAAATTTCAGAATTTATCAAGACTAATTAATCACATTATTAAATATTTTAAGTAAACCCATACTGGGGAAAATTGTGAGGGAACCTACTGATAAATAATTCCAAAAATTATACAAAACTTCACAGAGCTCTATAATGTCCTAAAATGTCTTACCACCAAGTTTCACAATTTTCCAGAGGATATTTGGCCCTCATTAATTTAACATATTCTTAAGGCCAAATAGATGACTTGTGAATGAAGTGCTAAATAAATTAATTTAATAATTACACAAAAAATACCAAAGATCTATTACATGATTATGAGGGTACCACCAAACTTTCAACACCATCCAAGATTATTTGAGCTTGTAAATTTCTCTTATAAGGAGGTTCCCAAAAATATTTATAACCTAAATCTGAGGGGATAATTGGTCCCAAAATTCTCTTAAAATTTCCTAGGGAATATTTACTCCCCATGAACTTATCTACCAAGTTTCATGACCATCCAAGGACATATGCCCCTACCAAAAGATATTCAAGAAATGGTGACTGTCCTACCCTAGGGACCAGTCCCACTAAAATGGCCCTGCATGGAGCTACATTACTCCTTTTGAGCTGAAACAAATTTTAAAATAAAGTTCACACCAAGGGATACAACTTTGATGTTGACCACGTTTTCATGAAAGAGGCCTAAGTATTTTTAATAAATTAATCTATGTACTGCAAAAAGTGTGACATAAGTACTACATAAACATTTAAATGAAATTAGATCAGCACAGATCTTGGCGCGGGATTGGACGGCATCAGGCTGTCTTCTTCCTCTAGCCGACGGTCCCGATTGCCCACGCCTGGGCCTCCTTCCACCTCGTTTTCCCAGCCACCTAAATGCCGCCCCGGCCGGCCAATGCCACGACCACCTTCGTTGAGGTGGTGGTCGGCGATTAGGGATGGTGTTGTAACATGGTCTTCCGCATCTCCTAGGTTTGAGAATAACAAATCCTATGTGTATTTGATCTTGTTTGTTTAAGTGTGCAGGAAAACAAAGTCCATATGACTCAAGGATTACATAAGAAGGTTGCCCCCAAATTTGAGCCATCAAATCCAACACTCCTACTAGCGCCGGCGGTAGCACCTAGCGCCATACACTAGCGATGATAAGCGCAATTATGGGAGCACATATAGAAGGAGATAGCGCCTGGTGGTATCCGATAGCGCAGGCGGTAGCGCGGAGCACAGAAGGCAAAAGAGAAATGTTTCCTCGGATTGAAGATTCTGCCGCACAGAATATCTCCTAAAATGGGATAGCGTCGGCGGTACCACTAGCGCAGGCGCTAGCGCTGAGGCTATAAAAAGGACCCCTCTTCTCTCGTTTCATAGAGATTGGAGAGAGAGATTGAGTGCTATAATTCCAGAGGCTGCCTTGGCCGAATGTTGATGTCCTACCAAAGTTCTACAAACTTCTGAAGGAGAATCTCTTCACGCCGGATCCAAACGAAGTCTGCTTCTACAACGCTTATTCTACAGTGGATCTTCGTCTCCAACTTCAGAAGTTCTTTAGGAGGGAGTTTTAATTATTTTCATTTCATATTTCTTGTAAACGGTTAGAGAAATTGCCTTGTGTTGGCGACTAGGTCTTGGTAGGACATAGGGCAGAAATTCGCCTTGTGTTGGCGATTAGATATAGGTTAGGTCTAGGGAGTGCTCGAGGCCATATCCGGGGAAGGGTTGGCTAGAGAGGTTTGAGGCCGATTTCGGGAAGGATAGGCTAGGGCCACCGGTTCGTGGGGATGCGAGTCGGGATAGAAAACAAAAAGAATTTATTATTATTCGCCATGGATTTCTAGCGTTATAGAAATCAACTTTTATAAAACCTTATTTCATATTAATAAAACATTTCTCTACTTTATTTCAATTGTTTTACTTGATTTCTCATTGTCTTAATCACGCATTATTTCAAAGCTTTTCAAAATATAATATAAGTTTTTAAAAACCCTTATTCACCCCCCCCCCCCCCCTCTAAGGGCGCCTACCGATCCAACAAGTGGTATCAAAGCCAGGTTCTATTCCAATCGGATTAACAACCGGGAATAATGGCGTCTCATGATCTCGCTTCTACTAGTGGGGTAAATTTCTGTGAAGAAGAAATATCTCTTAAACCACCTTTATTTGAAGGAACAAATTATAAAGGATGGAAAATTTTAATTGAAAAATTTATTAAGACTTTAGATATCGAAGTATGGAATTTAGCCATTGTAAGACCTGCAGACGAATCAAATAAGAAGGAATGTCATCTAAATGCAAAAGCCAAACATTATTTATTTTGTGCTCTATCAAATGAAGTTTTCAAATTAATATATTAGTTTTCTAGTGCATACAAAGTATGGCAATTTCTTGAAGAAATGTATGATCTTCCTCTCGCAGGTATGGAACAAACACAGGAGGAGAAGGACATACAAGCATCCACTATTATTCAAGAATATCTCTCTCGTAGCAAAGCCATGGAGATCATGGAGATTAACTTAGAAAAAGAGAGCAATACATCAAGAGAAAAAAAAGATGAAAATATATCTAAGATAGAGGAAGGCCTAAAAGATGACGAAGGAACTTCATGTTGACATTTTGCCTCCTCCAATTGCTCTGTAAGAAAATCTAAATCTTCTTCTTGTGTGATAACTTCTAACTCTAGTTTCAATATACTAAAACGGCTAAACGTAAGATCAAGAAATTGAAAATTACTAATAAAAATTTACCTGTAGAAAATAAGAGGTTAAAAGCTAATGTTTATTTAGAATCTAATTGTGATGTGGTTTTTCCATCTTGTCCTTCAATTGAAAACACAAAACCTTGTTTTGATTGTAATAATATTAAAGAAAAATTTAAGGAACTTGAAAAAGGAATTTTTTGTATAAAAGAACATAATGAAAAATTATCTCTAGAAAATTCATCTTTAAAAAGTGATTGTGCTACATGCAAAAGTTATAAAATTGAAATTGAAGAGATGAATGAAACATTTGAGGAATACAGAAATGAATATCAAAACCATATTGATTCAATTGTTTCTACTCTTAAAAATAGTACAATTGCGTATAATAAAGCTTGACATAATTTGAAACTTAAGAACAATGAATTAGAATCTAAAATTAACTTGCTTTAGGAAATCATAAAGAAAAATTCTCAATATCAAGCAAACTCCAAAAGCAAGTTGAATATGATTTCTCAAAATATGAATAAACCAAACAATGGGAATAAAAAACTTCAAAAGATTGAAAATAAAATTCCAAAATACTATCATCATTATCACTTACAACATCAATCTTCTCCCAACATAAAATTAAATGTTCACAAACTTCCTATGAAAAATACTTTCAATAATCATCAATATAAAGATTATTACAATGGAAATTTCACATATAAGAATAACACTAAACCAAAGTTTGAATGGATGCCCAAAACTAAAACCGAAACATTAACTTCACATAAAAGGACCCATTCATCAATATCTACCCACAAACCTACACGTTATATTTGGGTACCCAAAGGAACCACCACAATTGGTCCCCTTTGGATACCTAAATCTCTTATTCATTAGGTATCACCAAACGCATGAAGTCGAAATCAACAAAAAATAAAATATCAATTATTCTACTTCATGATATGCTTTAATTTCTTATTTACTTATTTTTTTTTTGCTATCATGTTATGGTCATCTTATTTATTATAGGAAATATGATCTTATCTCTTAAAACTTTAAGAGTTTATCAATCAAATTAATCAAAACTCAAAATCATATTTTATTTTGGTGACCTAACTATTATTCTTATATTCATTACATCAACAATTGAATTCAAAATTTTCTATGTGGTATTAAAATCTCTAACCATAGGATTTCAAAAATATACTACATATGATCTTAAAAGTGCCCAAACATCTCCACTTCATGACTTCAAAATTTATAAATAAAACGTAAAACAAAACCTTCAAAAACTACCAAAGAAGGATCAGATAAGAACAGTCAAACATCCAAAAACAACAAAATTAAACATTGCAGATAACGCTAGCGCTAGCTGGTAACACCTGCGCTAGCAAATAGCATCCAAGAACATGTGTTCAAATTCCTGTATTATTACAAAACTGAAAAATTGTTCCCCTCAGGACCTTCCTACTCCACTACTCTTCCTCATCTACCTCCTCCACACTTGTACTTGGTGACTGTCGCCTGCGTGTTCGTCGAACAGAATGTCTTGGCGGATCCTCTACTAGGCTATCCCATTCCCTTCTTTCTGACGATGACGGTGTCAACTTTAACGCCTTGATCATAAACTTTAACATTTTTTATGTCGAACACACCCTTCTTTACCTCCGATATATCCTCCTCCACATGTGTCATCCGTTCACCCATATCTTCACGGAATCGATCATATGAATCATCCCGTGTCTCTCGGGCTGACGTTCCTCGCCAGAGTGGTAGTCGAGTAGACGTCGATGGGTCATCCAGGAGGGATATTGCTCGCAAGTGTGAGGTACTATAGATTGGAGCAAAGCAAACTATCAAGTAGAAACCTATTTCAATGGAAGGATACATCACCTGCATAACCCGTTGTATGATGCCACCCAGGGGCAAGTTGTTATATCTTTGACGGGAAGGTTGTCGCAACTTGTATGAATATCGAATCAAGGAAAGTAACAAATCTGCCACATCAAATTTCTCCTCCTCTAAAATGAAATAGGTGACATAACTAAGTTGTGCTGTGACTTTTACTGTATCACCCAACTTCAGCATAATTGAGTGACATAATACATCCTGAATGACCAGGGCATCTATTGTGAGTGTCGACACAGAGGAGATCAGACTCCTGCATTACCTTATATGCAGCACCATGTTCACTTGAGTCCAATCTCTGTCTACCCTAAACTTCTCAACAATTTCCAAATGATTTGGATGATGGGTCAATCCAAACACAAACCTCAGTTGGTCATGGGTAATAGTCACCTCTTGTCCTTGCACCAGAGACCGCACTCCTCCCTCCAGCTCTGTTTGCGATGGGTCTTCCAAGTGCGTATAGAAATCTCGTACTAACTCTGAAGAAAATCCATCAGAAATAAATAAATTCAACACCTCAGAGGTTGCAAATAGCTGCATGATATGGTGATGTAGAGGCATGTCAAACTCCACGATATATGGAACACCTACTACTGCAGCCTCCACGGCCAGCTCTGCACTTTTCTTTCCTTTTGATCCAGGAGCCATCTGCCACATTATAAGAGGAATTAAAACTAAGCAACAATCACTAGCGCCAGCGCTATCACCAGCGCCTAATGTAGCGCCGACACTAGTCCACTGATCTGAAATGGTAAAAATCTCTTTAAAATAAAAGTTTTTCAAATCCTAATTTGCTAGATCCAAGAAACCCACATAATCTAAACCAAAATCAAAACTAAAATCCTCGTAAAAAATGTAAAACAAAACTCTTGAAGATTATTTTAAAAAAATAAATAGTTTTTCTTAAAAAATGTCATAAATCTTCATCAAATCAACTATTTAGAACAAGAATCATAAAAATAAAGAAGAATTGTTCTAGTTCCTCTCTTCAAAAATAAAAGAATCAAGCATTGAAGATCTAGTTTCTAAAACCACCTAAAAACTTCAAATATCTTCATCTCTAACATCAAAATGAAGGTTTAAAACAAAAATCATAAGAAAAGATGAAGTTTTACCTCAGATCTATGCGTGGGCTGGGTCGTCTTCTAGGGTTTTTTGGGAGAGCTTGAGAGGCAATGGCCGAAATGGGAAAAAGAAAAGGGGAATATATAAAGCAGAACTAACGCCAGCGTTATCGTTAGCGCTGGCGCTATCGCATGGTTCTGTCTTTTTGTATTTCTTGAATTTTATAAAATACCTAAATTTATTCTATATTATATGTACTACATAGTTTTTGCATTTATGTTTTGAATTGATATTCGAAAAATTAAAACAAAACAATGATTATTATAAAAACCAAAATTACAAAACTATTTGTTTTTCTGTATTTTTAAAATTTTGAAAAATTCTTAAAAATATATTAATCTATATGTACTATTTATTTTTGCACTTCTGATTATATTTCATTTTTGAAAAATCAAATACAAAAATACAAAAGCCAAATTACAAAAAATATGTTTTTGCCTTTTTGTTTTTTTTTGTTTAAAGTCTATTTTTATGCAAAAATCAAATACAAAAATACAAAAGCCAAATTACAAAAAATATATTTTGCCTTTTTGTTTTTGTCATTTGTTTAAAGTCTATTTTTTTTATGCAAAAATCCAATACAAAAATATAAAACATTAAAACTATCAAAAAAAACTGTATGGATTTTCCTGTGAAAATCAAGCATGATTTAATCTATTATTTAGAACTTCTATAATGTTGTAATTTATCTTTTCAAACTACTTTAACATTGTTTTCACCATTCTTTGATATATCTATTAATATGTGCATCAATTACATTGTAAGAGTTGTGTAGAACTAAGTTTAGCATGCCTCTAAGTATGAGTAAATGTTTTATGTTTGATAATGATATTTATTCAGTCACTTATTTTGGCATTGTCTACATATGAATTTAATCTAAGAATGCTTGTGTATGTTTTGTATTAGTACAATGAATTAAAATTGCACAAGTATCTTACCTACACTACTTTTATTTGCACTTTTAAAAGTTAAGAAAAGTGGTTATGTTTTCATAAATTATGTTGGTTTGCAAAACAAGTGTATTCGGAGAACTTTGTAAAAAACAAAAATCATAAAATAAAGTGACAAAAATAACTCCACCAAGCACTACTTGAACCTCCTGATAAGTCTTAATAAGCGTTGTGAGGTTGAGCACCTTGGAAAGAATAGTAAAGTATCTTGTGCAAACCATATCTTTCTTTCAAAATAAAAACCACTTACTCTTAAGTACACCGGATCACTAGTTTCAATATTAAAATAATATATGTGATCCCCCAAGCACTACTTTGCACCCTGATAAGTCTTAATGAGCATTGTGTGTGCAAAGCACCTTGGTAGTTGTACATTTTTTTGTGCATTAAAGTATGTGGAATTACAATTATTTGTGTTTTATTGTGCTCTTACTTTACATATTTCTTGTATTTTTGATTAAAACATTTGTTTACTCTACTCAAAAATACACTTATGTGCACATCATTATCTTTCATAACACTTCTTCTCATGAGTATTGGATCCTAATGCAAATTCTATACTACTTTTTATTTATGAAATGCACTAGATAACCTAGCATGCTTTCTACAATGTTTAGTATGTTTTGAAATTATGAATTAAAATAACATTGTAGTAATCTCTTTTTGATAACATTATTTCATGCTTGGTTACTTTATTGTTAAACTTAAAGATTTTAATTGAACAATGATTTACAAAAACATCTTCTTTATGAAATTTAACTTATATATCTTTTTATGCCTCATAAGATGTTTGATTGTATTTTTTATAAGTCTTCCGCAACTTTACATTTACCTTGTATTCTTTTTATGCTTCAAACTCTTATATAAGATAATATTGATTACTTGGCAAATGTTTTATTATGCATCTTTATGCTTAAAACTTTGATCTATTTCAATGAAAAGTATTCTCAAACTCCTTATTATTTCCTTCTCACTAAAAAGCTCGATCATGCCTTTATCTTATTATCAAACTTTTAGGTGGTGCCTCCTTACCCACTTTTGCTAATAACAAAAGGGGGAGAACTAACATGATAAATATATTCCATTATCAAAATAGAAAACTAACATGCTTAATTAAGATGATAGCTTACATATTAGGGGAGCATTCACTTAGGGAGAGCATGTATTTAGGGGGAGCAATTCTAAATGCTAAAATTGATAATTATCCTAAGTCATCACTCTCACACACACATAAGTAAGTTTCATCATGCTTATATATTAATACTCTGATTTATCATTAATGGACTTGTTATTATCAAAAGGGGGAGTTTGTTGGAACATGGTCTTCCGCATCTCCTAGGTTTGAGAATAACAAATCCTATGTGTATTTGATCTTGTGTGTTTAAGTGTGCAGCAAAACAAAGTCCATATGACTCAAGGATTACATAAGAAGGTTGACCCCAAATTTGAGCCATCAAATCCAACACTCCTACTAGCGCCGGCGGTAGCACCTAGCGCCTGGCGCTAGCGATGATAAGCGCAATTCCGGGAGCACACATAGAAGGAGATAGCACCTGGCGGTATCCGATAGCGCAGGCGGTAGCGCGGAGCACAGAAGGAAAGAGAGAAATGTTTCCTCGGATTGAAGATTCTGCCGCGCAGAATATGTCCTAAAATGGGATAGCGCTGGCGGTACCACTAGCGCAGGCGCTAGCGCGGAGGCTATAAAAAGGACCCCTCTTCTCTCATTTCACAAAGATTAGAGAGAGATTGAGTGCTAGAATTCCAGAGGCTGCCTTGGCCGAATGTTGATGTCCTACCAAAGTTCTACAAACTTCTGAAGGTGAATCTCTTCACGTCGGATCCAAATGAAGTCCGCTTCTACAACGCTTATTCTATAGCGGATCTTCCTCTCCAACTTCAGAAGTTCTTTAAGAGGGAGTTTTAATTATTTTCATTTCATATTTCTTGTAAATGATTAGAGAAATTGCCTCGTGTTGGCGACTAGGTCTGGGTAGGACTTAGGGAGGAAATTCACCTCGTGTTGGCGACTAGATCTAGGTTAGGTCTAGGGGAAGCTCGAGGCCATATCCGGGGAAGGGTTGGCTTGAGTGGCTTGAAGCCGATTCTGGGAAGGATAGGCTAGGGCCACCGGTTCGTGGGGATGCAGGTCTGGATAGAAAACAAAAAGAATTTATTTTTATTCGCCACAGATTTCTAGCGTTATAGAAATCAACTTTTGTAAAACCTTATTTCATATTAATAAAATATGTCTCTACTTTATTTCAATTGTTTTACTTGATTTCTCATTGTCTTAATCACACATTATTTCAAAGCTTTTCAAAATATAATATAAGTTTTTAAAAACCCTTATTCACCCCGCCCCCCCTCTAAGGGCACATACCGATCCAACAGATGGTTGGCCGGCCGAAGGTGTCCATAATAGAGAGTTGTATCAGGTGAAAGAGGGCTCGAAATGAGCCCTTTCGGGATCTTGATTCGAGCCTGATTTGGCTCGAATCAAGCCCCAAACTAGATGAGGATCTAGCACTACGGGAGGAGAGGAGGATCAGACCTATGTGGTGGCCTGAGGAAGCGCATTCCGATGGGTTTCCATGGCCAGAGCTTGAGCTTTAGGTGCCATGTCGGTCTAGGCCTCCTCTGCATGATTCTCACTAGAAGAAGGGGGTTTCACTCCTCTCACTCCTCTGAAGGTGTTAAAGAGGCTAATCGGAGGCAAGAGGGGGGTTTCACATGGTGGCCATTAATGGCCATGAAGGAGGATTTCAGTTTCATACGGGGGGGAAGAATTGGGCATCAATATGGCCAGGAGAAGGCTGGAAACTTCTCCTATCCCCTAGAGGAGATGAATGGTGCCATTATTGGAGGAGGTGGGAGGTTTCCTCTTCCTCTCCATTACACCCCCTTCCCTCTCTCCATCTCTTTCAAATTGGGGCTTTCTTTCTCGTGGCTGAATTTCCTGAAATTGAATTGCCAATTCAGTAGCACCCAACACCATTAGGTGGTGGACCACCTTAATTGAGTCTAGCCCAAGTGGATTAAGCTTGATTAGGTTAAAATAGGCCATTTTGACCTAAATTTAGCATAAGGCTGACTTTGGTCAATTTGACCATTTGTGTTGACCGAGGTTAGTAACCCATTGGCTTCCCTTAAGGGTTAGGAAGGTCTAGGTTGGGTCAATTTGACAAGGTGAGGGTCAATTGACCCTTAAAGGCAACTTTGACCAAAATTGGGCAAGGGTTGACTTTGGTCAAATTGAGCAAATTGGTGGCCGCGTCATGGGGATTTTTGGTCCATTGGGTCCCTAGTATCCTTCTAAGGGTAGGGGCAAGGTCAATTTGGCATGGTCGAGGCCAATTGGCCCTAATTAAGCTACTTTGACCAATTTAGGGTTGACTTTGGTCAATTTGGCCATATTTGGTTGACCCCAATGGGTCCCTGGTGCTCTAAGGGGACCCCTAATGGGTTATGGATGTTATGGTGGGGTCAAAGGGTCAAGGTGAGGCCCTAAAGTCCAACCTTAGGCTTGGTATCTGAAAATTGTTATTTGCAGACCACTTGGGTTTTCTCCTTCTTAGCTAAGTTCACATGATCTTAAGTACATCCTTTGGTTTTTTCATGACCTAGTCATGACAAAACCAACTTGGGGTGTAACACCCCAAAATTCATAGTTCAGCGAATTAGGCGGAGAGGTGGTGCTGCGCTCGGATTAGGCTGGAAATTTCATAGCAGCTCTTCGCGCACGACCACTGTCCCTCTTCGCGCACGACCAGTGATCCTGCGCCAGCGATTGTGCGTTAATTCGCAAGGATTTAGAGTTCTGTTGCGGTAAGTGCGCACGATCAGGGGAAGTTCTTGTGCACAACCACTGACCGTGCGTCGATGCTCGTGCGCCCTGTTTATTCTGCTCCGCGAATTTCAGCGGAGAAGAAGATCGGGCCGATCAAATCTATTGGAATCCGATCCGACGGCTAGGATAAGTTGCTGGAGGGTCTTAGGTCTTTGGAGAGGGGTTAATCCCTCATTAATCCAAGGCCTTTCTCTCTCCAAGGTTAGAGAAAGAAGAAGGAGGCAAGGAAGAAGAAGGAGAGATACCGCCATTGACGGAGCTCCGTTTCGCGAGCCATTTCCAGATCTGGAGAGTGCAGCCCGGTGCGGTCCTATCCCTCCGTGTAAAATCTTAGATCCATAGCTAAGAAGAACGCTCCTAGGGTAACGATTCTTCCTCCCGAACTTTGGACTTGTTATTTGTCCTTTCATTCCTCTTTCTATGTTTGCATGAGGCATCCATTTCACCAAATGGGTGAAGTGTAGGATCTCCTCAAGTTCTTCGGAACTCCGGGTTGATTGTGTCCGTCCCCGGCATATTGCATGTAGAAAATCCGGTAGTCGTGCGGATTTAGGCATTGTGTGTGAAGCCTATTCATGGCCGTGAGCCCGAATCGGTGATGCTTGATTTGCGACGTTGCATTTAGGTTAAGCCTAGAATGCGCGTCGGAGAATGACTCCGTGATATATGCGATAGTATTGCGGGATTTAAGCGTAGGCATCTTGTTAAGATCCTAACGAAAGCCCCATGCTTTGCGAATGGTTGAATGCAAACCTCACCATTAGAATTGTTGAGGAGTGGTCTTGTACCTCCTTTTTGGTTACGTGTAAAGCCTAAGTCCTCTTGTAGGCTTGGGTGTTGTAACTTATGTTTTGTGTAGCACTATCAAGTGCTAAACCCTTACGGGCCGAAGTGATATCATACCCGCATCGTGTGTTCAATCGATGACAAGAGCACGGGAATTGGCTGAACTGAACCCGTTTCCAGGCGCGGCGGTAGAGGGATTTGTCTCTTGTAAACCCGAACGACCTTGGGAGAGGTTGCGAAAGGCGTCTTTCCTAGACCGACCAAAAGCTCTTTTTCCCACCTAAGCCGATGGCCCTTACGGTGGAGTGTTTTGTGGAATTGATGTTGTTAGCCTCATGCGGTTGTTTAGGCGGTTGTGGGGAACCTTAGGGTGAACCCAATCAACATCATGTGCATACCTAGGTTCCCTCCTTTTTGATGCTCAACCTAGAAGATTGATTGTGCTTGAAACCTCACTTTGTGTAGTTGCATTTTCTTTATATTAGTACTTGTGCTAGTATGGCTTGCTTGCAGGGTAGAAGCTCCGCCACCCCGGGAAAGGGGCGGGGTCGTTATAATTTGGTCAGCTGTGCTGACCGTTACTTTGTTTGCCACCAATTGGTGGAATGTTCTTATGCAGGTGCAGGTGAGCCTAGTGGGAAATAGCGGGCGGTGGCCCTTTTGCTGAGTTGGCCCTTGAAGGCCAGCCTCCCTTTTCTGCTTTCTCATGTATTGTCGGCCTGCGTGCCGAAGTATGTTCTGAGTTTTGTACATTGGTGAATGTAAGGCCTTAAGGCCGTAACTCTAATTTATGGTTTCATTCCTATGATAGTGGACAGTTCTAAATGAAATGTTAAATCTTTATGCTTCCGCTAGTGTTTAGTATACTCTGTTGTAGTTCTTTCTGTTTATCACCTTTTAACTCCTGGCTAGTGTGGTTTGTATGGCGTGGGTTCCCGGCCGGACCTACTGTTATACTATTCGTACTGGCAGGGTGTTACAATTTGGTATCAGAGGGAGGTTTCAATCCTCCGACCTGTGGGTTATGGGCCCACCACGCTTCCGCTGCGCCACTCTTTCTCAGCAACGACGCATTGATGAGGCCGGGTCTTGAACCTGCAACCTCCTTGATAAGGATTTTTCAAACCACTCCTCATCAATTCTAGTGGTGAAGGTTTGCATTCAACCATTCGCAAAGCATGGGGCTTTCGTTAGGATCTTCACAAGACGCCTACGCTTAAATCCAGCAATACTATCGCATATATCACGGAGTCATTCTCCAGCGCGCATTCTAGGCTTAACCTAAATGCAACGTCGCAAATCAAGCATCACCGATTCGGGCTCACGGCCACGAATAGGCTTCGCACACAATGCCTAAATCCGCATGACTACCGGATTTTCTACATGCAATATGTCGGGGACGGACACAATCAACCCGGAGTTCCGAAGAACTTGAGGAGATCCTACACTTCACCCATTTGGTGAAAGGGATTCCTCATGCAAACATAGAAAGAGGAATGAAATGACAAATAACAAGTCCAAAGTTCGGGAGGAAGAATCGTTACCCTAGGAGCGTTCTTCTTAGCCATGGATCTGAGATTTTACACGGAGGGATAGGACCGCACCGGGCTGCACTCTCCAGATCTGGAAACGGCTATGAAGAATATGCAGTGCACGAAAGACTTCAATGCAAAGAAGTCAGAGTTTCATGCGCCAGTCTCTCAGTCAAAGTCTGAGTTCAGAAGAAACAAGAGGAAGTTTAACTCTGTGGAAGCTAAGACTGCACGGTGTTCCTTAATTTGTTTCACTTGCGGGAAGGTGGGACACAAAGTCGCGGTGTGTCGAAGTGGTCCCCCAAAAGCAAAAAGCGGAGAAGTGGACTATGCTTGTGCGATGGGTTCAGCTCCTATGGAGAAAGGTAAGGCGGTGGAGTCTTCGATTCCCCAGTTTTCTCTAACCCAGCCGAGAGTCTACTCTTATGGCCAGCAAAAGGTCATTCAACAATGCGATGTTGCCACAGGTATGGATGATCATCTCCTAATATAATTTCTACCCCGTGTGCGGATAGAGATAGAAATGTGTCCATTGTATCTGTTGACAACAAAATTTTATGTCTTGTATTTGTGTGCAATTAGGCCTTGTCCTAATTATCGACTATTCGACGAGAGCTCTGTTGGTGTGGGAGCGTCACTCTCCTATTTGTCTAAGTACTTCGTGTTATGAATCGAATTGTCATTTACCTTAGTCAAGGATAGATTGGAGGTAATGCTGCCCAATAGATCTCGAGTGAGCGCGAATAGGAGATGCTGTGAAAAGGCGCGAAGATGTTCTTCACCTTGTTGAAGGATTCAGGGCCTAAGACTAGTTTTGTGTTGTCCTAGTAGTAGCGGACCAAGCTGACCGAGAGGAACCGTTATCCGATTCCGAGAATCGACGACTTAATTGACCAACTGGTTGGGTCGACGGTATACTCTATGCTTGACTAAAGGTCCGGCTACTATCAGCTTAGTATTAGGGAATGTGATATTCCAAAGCCAGCGTTCAGTACCCGCTTTGGGCACTATGAGTTCACGGTGCTGCCGTTCGGTCTATCTAATGCACCGTCGGTATTCATGGACTTAATGAACAGGACGTTCCGAGAGTATTTGGATCAATTGGTGATCGTCTTCATCGACGACATTTTGGTATACTCTCAGTCGAAAGAGGAGCATGTAGGGCATCTGCACGCAGTTCTGAGCACCTTGAGGAGGAGTCAGCTATATGCCAAGTTCTCCAAGTGCGAGTTTTGGCTACCGTCAGTAGCATTCCTTGGTCATGTTGTTAGTGGAGAAGGAATTGCAGTTGATTCGTCGAAGATAGATGCGATCCGAGCGTGGCCTTTGTTGAAAAATGTAGCGGAAGTCCGAAGTTTCTTAGGACTTGCCGGCTATTATAGGCGCTTTGTGGAAAACTTCTCGAGGATTGCACTCCCTCTCACTAAACTGACTAGGAAAGATCATAAGTTCATTTGGTCGCCCGAGTGCGCACGAGCTTTTGAAAAGCTGAAGAGCCGTCTGACCACGGCGCCCATTCTATGCTCGCCATGTGGTACGGAAGGCTACGAAATTTATAGCGACGCCTCAGGGAGTGACTTGGGTTGTGTCCTAGTGCAGTTTGGAAAGGTAATTGCCTACGGCTCCCGGCAATTGAAGGTTCATGAGAGGAATTACCCGGTCCATGATTTGGAGCTAGCGGCCGTGGTATTTGCTCTTAAGCTTTGGAGGCATTATTTGTATGGCATGAAGATCGACATCTGTACCGACCACAAGAGCCTCAAGTACCTACTGGATCAAAGGGAGTTGAATATGCGTCAGAGGAGGTGGATGGAGTTCCTTGGGGACAACACCTTCGACATCAAATATACTCCTGGAAAGGGAAATGTAGCTGCAGACGCGTTGAGTCGTCGGGCTCCCGCTCAAGCAAATTGGATTTTGATGCACGATGAGCGTCTAATCCGCGAGCTGGAGAAATGGAGATCATTTGCGTTGATAGAAGAGCGTCTACTTCAGCATGCTTGAACTGGACGGAGGTTCAATACAACCTTGCCGACCGAGTTCGACAGGCATTGGAGCTGGATGAGAGCATGAAATGCTATAAAGCGGAAACCGTTGATGGGTTAAACGCTGATTTCTCCTTCGAAGATGGCCTTATGTGGAAAGAGGGCAGATTGTGCGTCCCAAACATTGGCACTCTACGGGCGGAGTTGATGTACGAGGCTCATCATACCAAGTACTCTATCCACCCGGGGAGCACGAAAATGTACATGGACATGAAGAAACTTTTCTGGTGGCCGGGTATGAAGAAAGACATTGCCCTCTACGTGGCCAAGTGTAATACTTGCGCGTTGGTGAAGGCGGAATGTCAACGTCCCGACGGATTTTTGAAGTCCTTGCCGATTCCGGAGTGGAAGTTTGATGATATCTCCATGGATTTCGTGCACGGATTGCCGAGATCACAACAGGGAAACGACGCCATCTGCGTGATCGTGGACTGATTGATGAAGGTATCGCATTTTATTCCGAACTGGAAGGATGATTTTGTAGAAAAGCTAGTGAAGCTCTATGTTGATAGTATTGTGCGGCTGCACGGTGTCCCTCGTAGCATCGTCAGCGATCGTGATGGGCGTTTCACATCGAAAGATTGGAGGCTTATCCATGAACTTTTGGGCACTAAATTGAAGTTCAGCACGGCCCTCCACCCGCAAACGGATGGACAGACCGAGAGGACCAACAGGACTATGGAGGATATGCTCTGAATGTGCGCTCTAGATTTTTGAAAGAAGTGGGAAGATCATCTCTATATGATCGAGTTCGCCTACAATAATAGTTACCAAGCTAGTATACAGATGGCTCCCTTCGAGACCCTCTATGGTAAGAAGTGTCGTACGCCATTGTCTTGGGCAGAAACGAGCGATACTAAGCTATTAAAGCGAAAGGACGTTGAGGAAGCAACTTCGACGATCCGATCTATATGTGAAAGGCTATTGATTGCCCAGGATAGGCAAGCAAAATATTACAACGCCAAGCATAGGAACCTAGAGTTCGCCGTTGACGACCGGGTTTACTTGAAGATCAAACCGTTCAATGGGGTATCAAGGATTCGACACTTGAAGAAGCTCAGTCCAAGGTACTTGGGACCGTTTGAGATTGTGTAGTGTGTTCGTGATGCGGCTTATCGGCTCGCACTATCTGCAGAGCTGAGTGGTCTACATGACGTGTTTCACATTTCAGTTTTGAGGAAGGCAGTGCAAGAGCCTACTCATATCGTTGCGGTCGGCAAAGTGCCGGTTGATAGTGGGTTGTCGACGAAAGTCAAGCCTTTACGCATCGAAGATACCGAAGTAAAGCAGTTGCAGAACAAGTCCATTCGGATGGTGAAAGTCCGGTGGGACAATTGCGGCCGAGAGGAGCTCTCTTGGGAGAGAGAGAAAACGATGCTTGCGGAGTACCCCGAGCTGTTTCTCTCAGGTAATTTATAACTGTAATTCCTGCTATTACTGTTTTCGAAATTTCGGGACGAAATTCTTTTATGGGGGGTGGAGTTGTAACACCCCAAAATTCATAGTTCAGCGAATTAGGCGGAGAGGTGGTGCTGCGCTCGGATTAGGCTGGAAATTTCATAGCAGCTCTTCGAGCACGACCACTGTCCCTCTTCGCGCACAACCAGTGATTGTGCGCCAGCGATCGTGCATTAATTCGCAAGGATTCAGAGTTCTGTTGTGGTAAGTGCCCACGATCAGGGGAAGTGCTTGCGCACGACCACAGACCGTGCGCCGATGCTCGTGCGCCCTGTTTATTCTGCTCCGCGAATTTGAGCGTAGAAGAAGATCGGGCCGATCAAATCTATTGGAATCTGATCCGACGGCTAGGATTAGTTGTTGGAGGGTCTTAGGTCTTTGGATAGGGGTTAATCCCTCATTAATCCAAGGCCTTTCTCTCTCCAAGGTTAGAGAAAGAAGAAGGAGGCAAGGAAGAAGAAGGAGAGATCCCGTCATTGACGGAGCTCCGGAGCTCCGTTTCGCGAGCCGTTTCCATATCTGGAGAGTGCAGCCCGGTGCGGTCCTATCCCTCCGTGTAAAATCTCAGATCCATGGCTAAGAAGAACGCTCCTAGGGTAACGATTCTTCCTCCCGAACTTTGGACTTGTTATTTGTCCTTTCATTCCTCTTTCTATGTTTGCCTGAGGAATCCCTTTCACCAAATGGGTGAAGTATAGGATCTCCTCAAGTTCTTCGGAACTCCGGGTTGATTGTGTCCGTCCCCGACATATTGCATGTAGAAAATCCGGTAGTTGTGCGGATTTAGGCATTGTGTGTGAAGCCTATTCGTGGTCATGAGCCTGAATCGGTGATGCTTGATTTGCGACGTTGCATTTAGGTTAAGCCTAGAATGCGCGCCAGAGAATGACTCCGTGATATATGCGATAGTATTGCGGGATTTAAGCGTAGGCGTCTTGTGAAGATCCTAACGAAAGCCCCATGCTTTGTGAATGGTTGAATGAAAACCTTCACCACTAGAATTGTTGAGGAGTGGTCTTGTACCTCCTTTTTGGTTACGTGTAAAGCCTAAGTCCTCTTGTAGGCTTGGGTGTTGTAACTTATGTTTTGTGTAGCACTATCAAGTGCTAAACCTTTACGGGCCGAGGTGATGTCATACCCGCATCGTGTGTTCAATCAATGACAAGAGCACGGGAATTGGCTGAACTGAACCCGTTTCCAGGCGCGGCGGTAGAGGGATTTGTCTCTTGTAAACCCGAACAACCTTGGGAGAGGTTGCCAAAGGCGTCTTGCCTAGACCGACCAAAAGCTCTTTTTCCCACCTAAGGCGATGGCCCTTACGGTGGAGTGTTTTATGGAATTGATGTTGTTAGCCTCATGCGGTTGTTTAGGCGGTTGTGGGGAACCTTAGGGTGAACCCAATCAACATCATGTGCATACCTAGGTTCCCTCCTTTTTGATGCTCAACCTAGAAGATTGATTGTGCTTGAAACCTCACCTTGTGTAGTTGCATTTTCTTTATATTAGTACTTGTGCTGGTATGGCTTGCTTGCAGGGTAGAAGCTCCGCCACCCCGGGAAAGGGGTGGGGTGGTTATAATTTGGTCAGCTGTGCTGACCGTTACTTTGTTTGCCACCGCTTGGTGGAATGTTCTTATGCAGGTGCAGGTGAGCCTAGTGGGAAATAGCGGGCGGTGGCCCTTTTGCTGAGTTGGCCCTTGAAGGCCAGCCTCCCTTTTCTGCTTTCTCATGTATTGCCGTCCTGCGTGCTGAAGTATGTTCTGAGTTTTGTACATGGGTGAATGTAAGGCCTTAAAGGCCGTAACTCTAATTTATGGTTTCATTCCTATGATAGTGGACAGTTCTAAATGAAATGTTAAATATTTATGCTTCCGCTAGTGTTTAGTATACTCTGTTGTAGTTCTTTCTGTTTATCACCTTTTAACTCCTGGCTAGTGTGGTTTGTATGGCGTGGGGTCCCGGCCGGACCTACTGTTATACTATTCGTACTGGCAGGGTGTTACATGGGGGTCTAGTTGTTTGGTGGATGTTACAAATCCCAATACATAAAAATAAAAATTTCATCCCCGAAATTCAGGTTAGGCCTGTGTGGTTCCTATAGCAAGTGGTTAAATGTAACATCCCAAACCAAAATTAAGTTATACATGTCGTAAAGAGTTCCGATTACTTTTACTGCATCAAGTCCAGTGGCTCCCAGGTGTGCTCCTCCTGTCCATAATTATGTAATAGGACTTTGATCAATGGAACCTTCTTGCGCCACAAGACTAGCATCCCCATATCGTCTATCTGGACCGGCTCCATGTTAACTGATGGATCAGTAGCTACTCTCCCCTTTGTAGTAGATATCTGATGCTCTGGCCGTAGTATAACCCCCCTAAGTGAGGAGACGTGGAAGATGCCGTGCAATCCCGCTAACTCCGGTGGTAGCTCCAGTTGGTAAGCCAAGGGTCAGATCCGCTCCAGGATCCTATAGGGCCCCATATATCTCGGACTGAGCTTTTTCCGCCCGCATACCCGCGAGACTCCATGCATCGAACATATCTTCAAGAATACCCGATCTCCCACCTGGAACTCTACCATACGATGTCACGCATCGTAATACTTGGCATGCCTGCTCTTGGCCCCCAGCATCCTATCTCGAATCAGCCTCACCTGAGCCTCCGTGTCCTCTATGAACTCTGAGCCAAGTGCCTTGGGATCCTCATCTTGGATCCAAGACAATGGGGTCCTGAACCTTTGTCCGTATAATGCCTCGTAGGGTGTCATGCCTATGCTATCCTGGTGGCTATTGTTGTACGAGAACTCGACTAATGACCATAGTCTCTCACATGGCTCCCCACGGTCCATGATGTATAGATGTAGATGATCCTCCATGGTCCGATTGGTATGCTCTGTCTGCCCGTCTATTTGGGGGTGGAATATAGTGTTGAACGTCAGTCGTGTTCCTAAGTAAGCCTGCACCACTCTCCACTCCCTCGATGTAAATCGTCCATCCTGATCCGACATAATCGTCCTAGGCATGCCATGGTACCGAACAAACTGCTCCACGAACCGTCGTACCAAATCACCGACCGATGTGTCCTTTCTGTCTGGAATGAATCGGGCCACCTTCGTCAATCTGTCGACGATCACCCATATCGAGTCATTCCCCGCATGTGATCGGGGAAGACTGTGTAAGAAGTCCATCGCGATGTCGTCAAACTTCCACTCCGGCGCCGGGAGTGGCTGCAATAATCCGGATGGGTTCTTGCATTCCTCCTTCATGAGGTGGCAAGACTCGCAGTGGATCACAAAATAAGTGATGTCCCTCCTCATGCCCGACCAATACATGGTCCTCTTCAAGTTTGTCGTTGTCTTGGTGATACCCGGGTACACCGAATACCTACTGCAATGAGCATCTATCATGATGTCTTCCCGAATCCGGCCTACTGCTGGTACATACACTCGGCCTCTAAAACTCAACAGGTCGTCCCTCAACGAATAGTCTCTTGTTGAGCCTGCCTCCAAGGATCTGAATATCGGCTCTAACTTGGCATCCTGCCTCTACCCATCCCTGATGTGGTCTCGGATGTCATCTGTGGTACTTATTGCCGCCAGGTACTCCTCATAAAGCTCCGAATCATCCTCGGATACTAAGAAGATCTACATGTCTTCAAACATCCGTACTAGCTCCATGGCCATCAACTAGGGCTCTGCTCCTGACATGGTAGCTCTCCTGCTCAGTGTGTATGCCACCACATTCTCCTTCCCCGGGTGGTAATGCATGGTGTACTTGTAGTCGAACAAGAACTCCACCCAGCGTCTCTGTCGAATGTTTAGCTCCTTCTGCGTATCTACGTACTTCAGATTCTTGTGATCTAAAAATATGTCGCAGTGGACGCCATAGAGGTAGTGCCACCAAATCCTTAGAGAGAAAACAACCGCTCACATCTCCAAGTCGTGCACCGGGTAATTCCGCTCATGGTTCTTCAACTGGCGGGAAGCCTATGCTATCACGTGCCCATTCTACATCAGAACGACACCCATCCCCTAGTATGACGCATCCGTGTACACATGGAATCCTTCCTTTCCCGATGGAAGGGCAAGGATGGGGGCTGTCATAAGCCGACCCTTTAGCTCCTAGAAGGCCGCCTCGCACTGCGCCGTCCAAACGAATGCAGTATCCTTCTTCGTCAGGGATGTGAGTGGGAGGGATATCTGGGAAAACCCATGTATAAACTTTCAGTAATAATCGACAAGACCCAAGAAGCTCCGCATGTTGGTGGCCATCTTCAGCGCTGGCCAATCCCGTACGGATTGGATCTTCGTCGGTCCACTGCTAGATGAGCTCCACTGATAATATGACCTAAGAAGGCCACCTCCTTCAGCCAAAACTGACACTTGCTGAACTTCGCATACAGGCGGTGCTCCCTTAGCTTCTCCAATGTTAGTGCCAAATGACAAGTAGGTTCCTCCTCCATCCTCGAATAGATGAGAATGTCATCGATGAACGCGATGACAGAGATGTCGAGATATGGCTTGAACACCTGGTTCATCGGGCTCATAAATGCTGATGGTGCATTCGTGAGCCCAAATGACATCACAATGAACTCATATAGTCCGTATCGGCTACTGAAAGCCGTCTTCGAGATGTCCTCCTCCTGAATCCGCAGTTGATAATACCCTGACCTCAAATCCATCTTCGAGAAGCAGTGGCCTCCAGCTAGTCAAATAGCTCGTCTATATTGAAATTGTTGAAGTGAGGAGTGAAGTGGAGGTCGGGCGGTCTGGGCATCAGACTGGGCGGCTTGGTAAACTGCGGAGGTCAAGCGGTCTGGTTTGATGACCGTGCGGGTTGTCTTCCTGCATTGGACTGGCAGACTGCCAGTTGCTGGTGGCCTTGTTTTGTTGGCCATCTGGGTCAGTTCTGGTTGTAATCGGGCGATTAGGATCCGCGATTACTTCTTCTCTGGCCCCTTAATTGCTCGTGGGCTGGCAGGTGTCTGCTGGTATTGCTGGAGTATTGTGAGCAATCCGCGTGGCTTGTTCTTAAGTCGGCAAACAATTTTGCAGGGTTATCTCAGCATGCCGCGCGAGTTGGTTACTACCCACTGCTATTGTGTACGGTTATCCTATCGTATGGGGTGGTGACCACACTCTCCTCACGCTTATAGAAAGGACCCCCACCAATGTAGAAATAAGAATGTGAACAGTAAGTGAGAGCTCGCAAGTTTGGTGCGGATAGACTTTCTGTTCGCGGGGTTTGAGTTTGCCTTTGCTGTGTTCGCAGGTTGTGTGTCTTGCTTGTGGTTCTGATCGGATCAGAGGAGAATGCGGAGGATAAGTCAGTAGCAATCAGCGGCGGGTAGCAGCAGGAGGTCGCGGTTAGCGACAAGGCAGTTTTCTCTTTGGCGGCTTTCAATAAAGATCAGTTCGGGCGGTTAGGTGGTCTGCCTTTGCCGGACGGTTTTCTGTTCAGTTCTTCAGCAGATTGTTCGCGATTAGGAGCGGCCAAGTGACAGCAGTCAGGTAGCTTTGCTTGGGGGAACAGAGTGAGCATTGGAATAACGGGCAGACCGTGTGTTGAGTTGCGGGTTCGTGACTTGGCGGTTTGCGTGGTCAGCTTTGTTAGCCGAGTGGATTGGCGGGTTGTGTTTTGTAACCGCCAGCTTCTTGTTGTTGATTTATTCTTCTCATCTAGCGTCTGATAAATCATGTCTCGCCATGTATACCTCGCAATGTACAACAGATATTTGTTTCAAGATTTCTCTTGTTCCTTCATTGTTTCTGATTTTCTGGTGCTTGGTTTGGTTGAGAGTGTTCCTGCGACCTAGTTCTCATTTTTCCGCTTATTCACAAATTTTAACTTGGTATCAGAGTGAACAGAGGTTTGAGCAGTGATTCAACCGCATTTTTCTTGCTTGGATTTCTAGAAGCACAGTTATCGGTTGTATAGCAATGGAAGGAGGAATAGAAAGAGGTCTTGGTATTGAGCTCCTGACGCAGACTAACTTTAAGAAGTGGAAGTCTTACATGGAGAGTTATCTTTCGGGCGAAGACCTCTAGGAGGTTGTTGGTGGAGAAGAAACTCAAGAAGTGGTTGTTGCTGGTGAAAATGCTCATCTGGTGAGAGCTTGGAGGAGAACTAATGCTAAGGCGGAGTTTCCTCTCAAGCGGGCTATCTCATCGGAGTTGTTTGATCACATCATTGGATGTCGATCAGCTGCTGAGATTTGGACGGCTTTCGATGGCTTGTTCATTAAGAAGAATGTAGCTCGGCTATAGTTCTTGGAGAATGAGTTGGCGAAAGCCACTCAAGGAGACTTTTCCATTTCAACGTTCTTCCTGAAGATGAAGAACCTCTGCGATGAGATATCGGCATTGGACTCAGATGAGCCTATCTCAGAAGCAAAGCTGAAGAGGCACATAATTTGTGGCTTGCGGAGGGAGTATGTGGCCTTTGTAACTTCTGTTCAAGGCTGGGCCAATCAGCCATCATTGCTGGAGCTGGAAAACTTGCTTGCTTCGCAAGAGAGTTTGGCTAAGCTAATGGTGGGGATGTCTGTCTCCGGGGGAGAAAGCGAGGTCTTATACTCAGGGAGAAGAAGCGTTTGGACAAGAAGAAGAAGTCATCTAAAGATGATGGTCCATCTACTTCATATCATCAAGATAGGAGCTATGCTCCTAAGAGTGATGGGAAGAAGAAGGAAGGACCTAGATGCTTCAGGTGCAATAAGCTTGGTCATTTCAAGAAAGACTGCGGAGTCAATCTTCAGCCGGGACTTGCTGCAGGAAAAGAGGACATTGGTTCCAATGCTAATGTTAGTTAGGGTGATGGAGCTTTCATGACGGGCACTTGTGTTCGGGCTTTGGTTTCTATCAACTATCAGGATGATTGGATTGTGGACTAGGGTTGTGGTCATCACCTAATCAGAGACGAGTCGAAGTTCTATTCTTTGCAAGCATATACATATAATGATGCTATCATTACGGCTGATGATACTATACATGCAGTTGAGAAGGAGGGTGTATTTTCTTTGAATGATGATAGAGGTACTATTACGTTGAAGAGTGTCTATCATGTTCCGGGGATGAAGAAAAACCTCTTCTCGGTGACCAACGTTGTTGATGCAAGCTATCACATTCTGTTTGGTCCAACATAAGTGATGTTTCTTCAGAATGTGTCAGCAGTAAAGAGTGAAATCACTCATGTTGGTAAAAGGGTGAAGGACTTGTTTGTGTTATCTATAAGTTTATATGTTGATAAGATGAGGACTAATGATAACGCTGCTATCTGGCATGAAAGACTTGGACATGTTGGGATGGATAAGTTGAAGGCTATGGCGGGAAGAGGCCTTGTGAAAGGTTTGGCTAGTTTGTCATCTTTCAGAGATGGTAATGTTTATGCAGGTTGTCAATATGGTAAGGCTCATCGCCTTCCATTCGACAAATCACAAAGCAGATGCAAAGCACCATTGGAGTGTATCCATGGTGATTTGTTTGGACCAACCGCAACTGCCAATCTTAGGGGTAGCAGGTATATGCTTGTCTTGATTGAAGACTTCACTAGGTATACCTGGATATACTTTATGAAGGAGAAGTCTGAGGGGTTCGGGAAGTTTGTGGAGTTCAAGGAGCTAGTGGAAGGTCGGCTTAACCTGCAGATCAAGAAGTTCAGAACCGACAATGGAGAGGAGTTTACTTCCAATGTGTTCTTCAACTTCTGCAGAAAGCATGGCATCCGGAGAGATCTCTCTTGTGCTCACACTCCACACCAGAACGGAGTTGCAGAGCGGAATATCCATCATCTAACGGAGACCTGCAATTTTTGGCTTCATGCCAAAAATATTCCCAAGTCCTTCTGGGCAGAGGGAATGTCTTGTGCAGCTTCTATCATCAATCGGATGCCTCTCAGTCCTATCAACATGAAGACCCCTCATGAGTTGATGTTCAAGGAGAAACCAAGCGTGGAATACTTTTGAGTGTTCGGATCTACCTGTTATGTGCATGTTCCGGATGCCCTTCGAAGGAAGCTAAATGCAAAAATGAGGAAGCTAGTCTTCGTTGGTTATGATGACTGGAAGAAAGGGTGGAGATGCATGGATCCTGAGACAAGGAGATATGTGGTCTCAAGGGATGTGGTATTCGACGAGCTGACGTCATACCAGGGTAGCTCATCTGTGGAGATACAAGAGATCAGGTCAGATGGTGGACCAGGAGAAGCTGCAAGAGAAGTTCTGGTGGAGTTGCCTGTTTCTCCAGGTGCTTTAGCTCTGGGTCAGGTGCTTCAGGTTCTGGAAGCAGCAGGAGCAATGCTCCAAGTATGCCTGAGAGGAAAGGTAGTCTAGAAGTTGCAGTCGAAGTGGTGGATCAGAGTAAAGTGTTGGAACATGGTCTTCTGCATCTCCTAGGTTTGAGAATATCAAAACCTATGTGTATTTGATCTTGTGTGTTTTTATGTGTGCAGGAAACAAAGTCTATATGACTCAAGGATAACATAAGAAGGTTACCCCCAAATTTGAGCCAACAAATCCAACATGCCCACTAGCGCCGGCGGTATCACCTAGCGCCCGGCGCTAGTGATGATTAGCGCAATTCCGGGAGCACATATAGAAGGAGCTAGCCCTGGCTGTTGCGGATAGCGTAGGCGGTAGCGCAGAGCACAAGAGGCAAGACAGAAATGTTTCCTCGGATTGAAGATTCCCCCGCGCAGAATATGTCCTAATCTGGGATAGCTCCGGCGGTAGCGATAGCGCAGTCGCTAGCGCTGAGGCTATAAATAGGACCCCTCTTCTCTCTTTTCATAGAGACATTAGAGAGAGAGATTGACTGCTAGAATTCCACAGCCTAATTTGGCCGAAAGTTGATGTCCTACCAAAGTTCTGCGAATTTCTGAAGGAGAATCTCTTCACGCCGGATCCAAATGACGTTCGCTTCTACAACGCTTATTCTGCAGCGGATCTTCATCTCCAACTTCAAAAGTTTTTCAAGAGGGAGCTTTTATTATTATCATTTCATATTACTTGTAAACTGTTAGTGAATTCGCCTAATGTTGGCGACTAGGTTTGGGTAGGACATAGGGCAGAAATTCGCCTCGTGTTGGCGACTAGATCTAGGTTAGATCTAGGGGGTCCTCAAGGCCATATCCGGGGGTGGATTGGCTAGAGCAGCTTGAGGCCGAATCCGGGTAATGATAGGCTAGGGCCACCGGTTCATGGGGATGCGAGTCGGGATAGAAAACAAAAGGAGTTTACTATTATTCGCCACCGATTTCTGGCGTTATAGAAATCAACTTTTATAAAACCTTATTTCATATTAATAGAACATGTCTCCACTTTATTTTAATTATTTTGTTTGATTTCTCACATTCTTATTCATGCATTATTTTAAAGATAATCAAAATATAACATAAGTTTTAAAAACCCTTATTCACCCCCCCCCCCCCCCCCACCACCTCTAAGGGCGCCTACCGATCCAACAAGTGGTATCACAGAAGTTTAATTCCAATCGGCTTAACAACCGGGAATAATGGCGTCTCATGATCTCGCTTCTACTAGTTGGGTAAATGTTTATGAAGAAGAAAAATCTCTTAAACCACGTTTATTTGAAGGAACAAATTATAAAGGATGGAACATTTTAATTGAAAAATTAATTAAAACCATAGATATCGAAGCATGGAATTTAGCAATAGTTAGACCAGTGGATGAATCAAATAAAAAGGAACGTCATCTTAATGCAAAAGCCAAACACTATTTATTTTGTGGTTTATCAAATGAAGTTTTCAAATTAATATATTATTTTTTTAGTGCATACAAGATATGGAAATTTCTTGAAGAAATGTATGATCTTCCTCTCACAGGTATGGAACAAACACAGGAGGAGAAGGACATTCAAGAATTCACCACTATTCAAGAAGATCTCTCTCATAGCAAAATCATGGAAAGTGTCTTAGACGAAGAGAACAATACATTAAGAGAAAAAGAAGATGAAACTTCATCTATAAAGGAGGAAGGCCAAGAAAACGAAAAAGGAACTTCATGTTCACATCTTTCCTCTTCTGATAGCGCTGTAAGAAAGTCTAATCCTTCTTCTTATTTCCATATACTAAAAATTTCTAAACGTAAAATGAAGAAATTAAACATTGCTAATATAAAATTACACTTAGAAAATAAAAGTTTAAAAACAAATTCAGAATCCAAATATGATATGGCTTCTCCATCTTGCCCAAAAATTGAAATCGTAAAACCATGTTTTGATTGTAATAATATTAAAGAAAAATTCAAGGAACTTGAAAAATAACTTATTTTTGTAAAAGAACATAGTGAACAATTATTCTTAGAAAATTCATCTTTGAAAAGTGATTGTGCTACATGCCAAAATTATAAAATTGAAATCAAAGAGATGGAGGAAACATTTGAGGAATTTAGAAATGACTATCAAAATCATATTGACTCTATTGTCTCTACTCTTAAAAATAGCACAATAGCTTATAATAAAGCTAGGCATAATCTAAAGATAAAGAATGATGAATTAAAATCAAAAATCAACTTGCTTATGAAAATTATAAATACAAATTCTCAATATCAAGCTATATCTAAAAATAAGTTGAATATGAAGATGAATATCTCAAATAAGCCAAATAATGGGAGTAAGAAACACAAAGTGTTTGTAAATCAAAATCAAAATCATCATTATTTACAAAATCATGTTTCTCCCAACGCAAAATTAAAATTACAAAAATTTCCTATAAACAATACCTTCAATAATCATTATAATCATAATCTTCAATATAAAGATAATCACAATAGAAATTTAATGCATAAGAATAACAATAAACCAAGATTTGAATGGAGGCCCAAAGTTAAAACTAAAACATTAACTTCACATGAAAGGACCCATTCATCAATATCTACCCACAAACCTACACGTCATATTTGGGTACCCAAAGGAACCACCACTCCTGGTCCCCTTTGGATACCTAAATCTCTTATTCATTAGGTATCACCAAATGCATGAAGTAGAATATTTTCAAAAATGAAATATACAAATTTTCTACTTCATGATATGCTTTATTGTTTTTTTTTCTTTTTTCTTATCTCTTTTTGCTATCATGGTATGATCATCATATAGACACAAGACTTTATCACTTAAAGATTCATAAATCAAATTATCAAATTGTAAAGTCATGTCCTTTATTTCTAAAGACCAATCTATTCTTCCTAAACTCATTATATATCTATATATCATAAATTGAATTCAAAAATTTTCTATGTGATATGATTTCAAACATATACTGCTTCATAGGATTTTAAATTTGATTAAACATCTCCACTTCATATAACTTCAAATTTATAAATAAAATGTAAACAAAACCTTCAAAAACTACCAAAGAAGGACCAGATAAAACAGTCAAACATCCAAAAACAACAAAATTAAACATTGAAGATTGCACTAGCGCTAGCTGGTAGCGCCGACGCTAGCAGACAGTATCCAAGAACATGTGTTCAAATCCATGTATTATTACAAAACTAAATACATAGTTCCCCTCAGGATATTCCTAATCCTCTACTCTGTCTCGTCTATCTCTTCGACACTTAGACTTGGTGACCATCGTCTGCGTATTCGCCGAATAGAATGTCTTGGCGGATCCCTTATAGGGCAATCCCATTCCCTTCTTTCTGGTGATGGCGGTTTCAACTTTAAGGCCTTGATCATAAACTTCAACATCTTTTTCATGTCGGACATACCCTTCTTTACTTCCGATATATCCTCCTCCACCCATGCCATCCGTTCACCCATATCATCTCAAAATCAATCATATGAACCATCTAGTGTCTCTCGGGCTGACGTTGCTTGCTGGAGTGGTGGTCGAGTAGACGTCAATGGCTCATCCGGGAGTGATGTAGCTCGCAAGTGTGAGGTACTATAGATTGGAGGAAAGCAATCTATCAAGTAAAAACCTATCTCAATAGAAGAGTACATCACTTGAATGACCCTTTGTATGATGCAGCAAGGGGCAAGTTGTTATATCTCTGGCGAGAAGGGTGCCGCAACTTGTATGTGTAACCGATCAATGAGAGTAACAAATCAGCCACGTCAAATTTCTCCTCCTCCAAAATGAAATAGGAGACATAGCTGAGTTGTGCTGTGACCTTCGCTGCATCACCTAACTTCAGCATAATAGTGTGGCGTAATACATACTATACTACTAGGTCATCTACCGTAAGTGTCGACAAAGAGGATATCAGACTCTTGCATGCCCTATTATGTAACACCGAATTCACATAAGTCCAATCCCTATCAGCCCTAAACTTCACAACTATCTCCAACCGATTTGGATGCTCCATCAATCCAAACATGGCCCTAAGTTGTTCATGGGTGATAGTCACCACTTGTCCCTGCACCTGAGACTGCACTCTTCCATCCAGATCAGTCTGTGATGGGTCTTCTAAGTGCATATAGAAATCTCGTACTAACTCTGAAGAAAACCCATCAGGAAGAAACAAATTCAACACCTCGGAGGTTGCAAATAGTTGCATGATATGGTGATGTCGAGGCATGTCAAACTCCACAAAATATGGGACACCTACTACTGCAACCTCCACTGCCAGCTATGCACTTTTCTTTCATTTTGATCCAGGAGCCATCTGCCACATCATAAGAGAAATAAAATCAAGCAAAAATCACTAGCGCCAGCGCTATCACTAACGCCTGGCGCTAGCACTAGCGCCTGCAGTAGTGCCTATGCTAGTTCTCTCATCTAAAATTTCTAGATCTCTCTATTATAAAATATTTCCAAATGCCAAATTACTAGATCCAAGAAACACACATTATCTAAGCTAAAGTCAAAACTAAAAAAAACATCATAAAAATTATAAAAATAGTGAAGATCCTTCTTTTTTAAACTAACCTTATTCTAGATCTATCATCAAAATAAAAAGTCTTTTTTGAGTTCATATTGTTGGATCTTACGGCGCCCTTAAAGGGGGGGTGAATAAGGGAATAAAAATCATTTTATAATTTTATGGAAATTACTAAATTATTTAAAGTAATATTAGAACACAAAATAACAATTTAGCTAAAGGAAGAAAATATAATAATTTGCAAGTTTAGGATTTAGAAACAAGTGCTAAATTGTTATATGATGAAAGTAGATTAAGATAAACAATTTAGACAAAGTGTTTTGAATTGAAAGCTTTGTAACCAATATTTTAGAGATAACGCCAAAAGTGAGAAATAAAGTAAACACAAATAGAGACATGATTGTATTTATATAAAAATGGTGTTTACATAAATTTGATTTCTATATCGCTAGAAATTAGAGGCGTACAAATGAAAAAAATCTTTTCCTTTTCTATACTGACTCGTATCCCCATGAACCGGTTGGCTTTAGCCTACCCTTCCCCGGATAAGGCCTCAAGCCGCTCTAGCCAATCCTTCCCCGAATATGGCCTCGAGCCCCCTAGATCTAATCACCTAGAACTAGTCGCCAACACAAGGCGAATTTCCCCCTAAGTCCTACCAAGACCTAGCCGCCAACACAAGGCGAATTAACTAAACGGTTACAAAGAAAGTATGGAATGAATGAAAGATAAAGATAACAATAGTAAAACTCCCTATATGAGATTTCTGAAGATGAGGATGAAGGATCGATGTAGTATGAGCGAGGTCGAAGCGATCATCCTTCGGATGTAGCGTGACGTAGCCCTCCTCCAGAAATCTCCTTAAGCTTTTTTTGGGAGATCCATCTTTGGCAGCATAACAACACTGGAATTGTGGCACAAGCAACCTCTCTGGGATGGATGATCAAAATGATAGAAGTTGGCTTCAATTTATAGACCTTGGAGCTAGCGCCTGCTGTAGTACTTAGCGCCTGCGGTATCGTTCGTGTGGAGCGGTTGCAAAACCGTCGGCTGCGTGGCTCTGTGCACGAACTTGAGATAGCGCCTGCGGTAGCGATGGCGCTGGCGGTAGCAGTCGTGTTGAGCGGTTGCGGAACCGTCGGCAGCATGGCGATCTGCACGAGCTCAAGCTAGCGCCAGGCGGTAGCCGTAGCGCTGTCGGTAGCGCTAAGGAAACCGCTGAGATGAGGCTAACCGCTGAGACGGAAGCTGAGATGAAATCGCTGAGACGGAATCAACTAAGCTAGAGCCTGGCGTTAGCGATAGCGCTGGCGGTAGCGCTAAGGAACCGCTCTTTTCAAATATTTGTTTCCATGCTGCCTTCGATTTGTGGAGAATTGCACCTATAGTTCCTGCACACTATAAAACACACTACAAGCAATATCAAATATAATATGGGATTTTGTTATTCTCAAACAAAGGGATGTGACACACATGTCCAACAATCTCCCCCTTTTGATAATAACAAATCCTCTAAGCAAGAAATCAACAATAGTGTTTATAATTAAGATTAGAAAGATAAAAGTGCAACTATAGTAAATGATATGCATGATAATGTGTATACTCCCCCTATCTTAATGCTCCCCCTACATAAATGTAATTTATGTGTTACTCCCCCTAAATGATAGATTTCATGAATTAGTCTCCCCTTATAATTCTATATTTCTCCTATATATATTTCTTCAATTAATTAATCTCCCCATTTTGGTATTATCAAAAGAAGGTGGGGTGAGGGTAGTAAGGAGGCATTTTATATATCATGATCGAGCTTTTCGAAATATAAATAATGATAAAGAGTTTAAGCATAGCATATATAAGAGATTTCAAATATAAAGATAAGAATTGTAAGCAAGCGGAAGATTATAATAAACATCTTTTTGTAAGCATGAAAAGCATAAGTAAAAGTATGAGTTTTAGTTCAAAATTGAAAGATGTTTTAACCTTTTTGAAATCTCAAAGTTTTTCATAAAAATACCAAGCATGAAATGAACATATCAAAGAGAGATTATACTACAATGCTACTTAATTTTAGGTTCTAGAGATACCAAAACATTGTAGAGATCATGCTAGGTTATCTAGTGCATTTTTACATAAAGAGTAGTATAGATAAAGCATTAGAATCCAATACTCATAAGAAGAAGTGTTATGAAAGATAATGATGTGCACATAAGTGTATTTTGGGCAATGTTAACAATTGATTTAAATCATCAAAATATAAGACATATGTAAAGTAAAGTGCACAATGAAACACAAGTAAATTACTTTCACACACTTTTAATGCACAAGGTTTTAACAAAGTGGTGTAATAACCAAGGTTTGCACAAGACACTTTACTATTCTTTCCAAGGTGCTCAACCTCACAATGCTTATGAAGACTTATTAGGAGGTTCAAGTAGTGCTTGGTAGAGTTATATTTGTCTACATATATAATTTTTTGTTCATATTTGTGAGACAACATTCTCCGAATGCACTTGTTTTGCAAACCCATTTTTTTAACTTTTAACCACTTTTCTAAATTTCATAAGTGCAATTCAAATGTAGTGTAGGCAATAAACTTATGCAAGTTTTAATTCATTGTACAAATACAATACACAAGCAAGCATTTTTAGATTTTAAACACACCTGTTGATTACCAAAAATAAGTAAGTGAAAGGTATCATTATCAATCATAATACATTTACTCATACTTAGAGGCATGCTAAGCTTGGTTCTACACATTTTTCAATACAATTGATGCACTTTGAATAGATATATCAAAGCATGCTAAACAAAACAATGTTCATAGTAATTTCAAGGAATAAATTTTAACATTGTAAATAATTCTAAATAATAGAATTCATACATGCTTGATATTGGCAATAAAGATCATACGGTTTTTTTTTGTTTTATCATTTTTAAATCAATTAAAAACAGAAAATCACAAAAACATATTTTTGTATTTTTGAATTTTTAATTTTTGTAGTTAATTTTTTATAATATGAATAAAACAGAAATAACAAAAGTCAGAAACACAACAAATAAGTAGAACATATGAACTAACATATTTTTATAGATTTTCAGAAATTTTAAAAATCAGAAAAATCAAACACTCACGCTAGCGCCGGCGCTAGTGATAGCGCGACAAACAGTACATGATTTTTTGAGAATTTAAATTTTTTGATTATTGATATTGATTAAGTGTCCTTAAAGTAGTTCCATGCTGAAATTTCAGAATTTTTGGAGACCTCTAGGTGGATCAAATTTGCATGAAACTTTGGCTTTTCAAATTCTTGTGTTTTACAAAACCATTTAAACATGAAGATATAAACTATGAAGACACAAGAGGACATTTTTTATTAAACAACCCAAAATATGCATGATTTAAGTGATAAGTAAATAAAATGATCATGCAAAGAGTAATATAAGTACGTTCTAAGATTAAAGACTACCCCGACTAAATGTCAACACCCTAACCCCATACAAAGTGACGGATGGGCATGAGGAGCTGCACACATGCCGTAGGTTGGGGTGTTAATCCCATATGCACACACTTGAGAATGCTCATCCTAGCACTCTTTCCCCCCAGTGCCTCGCAAGGCCCCATTGGAACCCTCCCCGGTTAAGGACAAGACATGTCTTATAGGTTAGGTCTCAAATGTATCCAATCCTACGCCCCCGCTATTGTGAGATATAAAGTCATAGGTGAATAATCTTTGGACAACCTAAGCTTTTAAACTATGGGTTGATATATAAACTATGGGTTTTATTTAATGTGATGAGTTATATAAAGCCGCATAGTTTTTCTACTATTATGAGATGACGATATGAGATAACTAGCATAATTACTAATATTCAATAAGTGACAATGCTAGTATGATGAGTTTTGGGTTTAATGTCATGTCATAAGATTAATATTAATATTGCATGTATTCCAAAATAGAATTTCAAATTATAGATCTAGAATGGAGTGATGATTTAGTTTGATTTATACTTTCATTACAAAGTTGATTCTAGAGTCTACAAATATGAGAGATACATGCAATCACTAGCGAAGCAAATCAATACATCAAATAATGTAAAGAAAATATTATTCATAATTTTTATCATAAGATTCATAATTCCTATTATCGATTTGAGATATGTCTTGATAGAACATGAATTATGATTTATGATTAAAGAGAATTTTTGCATAGAATATATGTTAGATCATCATTATGTATGAGAATTCTAATCCTTCTAGACTTATGATATAGTGATATAGTGATTTTCTTTTGAAAGAACATGATTAATTTGTAAGTCTAGAAAAATGATGATCATGCTATCATATCAAAGACAAAGATCACAAATATATAGTTTTGAAATAATATGCCATTCAATAATTGAATTTATTGATCTTTGGTTTTGCATGAATAATATATATTTCATGAAACAATATGCATAAATATTCTAATGATTAATCCATAAACTATGTGTTTTGGAATTTTAGTATTCTATATAATTTCAAATCACATAGTTATCATGATATTTTAATAACATTGTAAATATTATACCTAGCATATAAATTTAAGCATAAACCAAGAAGTGATGCTAGAATGATGAGTTAGGATTAATGGAGATAATGTTGCATGTAATATGAGAAGTTTTCAAATTAATTCTCTTTAGACCTAGAATGAAATGATTAAACTTTTGATTTTATCTTAATGATACAAGATGATTCTAAGGTCTAAATTACATGCAAACATCAGTGACACACATCACACACATAATATCTAAATTAATATATGAAATAATTATACTAAGGATAGCATGTGCTGAAAAATCTATAAACACAGAAATTTCCAAATCAAGCAAACTAAGATAGTTTTTTAAAACGGAGTTGAAATTGAGCAAGTTAACAGCACCAAAAGAACTCAAATGAACAAGCTTAGTTTGCCGTTGGATGGATATTTTTGTGCTCTTTCCGAAAATATATTAAACGCGAAAATCAGGCGAGCGGATCAAAAGATATGGTTGTTTGAAGTTTTGATCGTAAACTCACATTTTTTTAAACATGCGTTTAGATGAATTTATGTTTTCAATTTTTTTTTTGATAATATTCTTCATTATAAGGGCTATCATATGCAGCAAACAAAAATAGAAAAGAATCAAAAACATTGCGCATTTTAATTTTTAGTTTAAGCCCTTTAATAAACCATTTAAATCCATTTTTTTAAAATAATTTCATTAGTCTTGAAAATAATTTCAATATTAAATTTCTAATGATAATTCAAGACAATTAAGGGTAAAGGATTTAAAAGGATAAAGAACAATCAAAGATGAGAGATAGATCACTTTGAAAAAATATATAACTTAATGTTCAATTTTAATTCAAATTTGATTGGACAAACATTAGGCTTAATATATGAAAGTCATATTACATGATATATAAAGTGATCATAGCATGTTTGTTCAAAAAATAAAAAAATAAACAAAAGAAAAGTGACAATTGTCATATCATGAAGTAGAGTAGTGATATTTCATTTTTATTTGTTTCTACTTCATGCAAATGATAGGATACTAATTAATAAGAGATTTAGGTATCCAAAGGGGACCAAGTGGGATGGTTCCTTTGGGTACCCAAATACATCGTGGTGGCATTTGGGAAGATAATGATGAATGGGTTTTAATAATTAAAGATGATATGTCATTTTTCTTTATGGGTCTCCATTCATACATTTGTTGTTTGTCTTTTAAATTCATGTTATGATTATGTGACATCTTTATATGATTATATTTATTTGAAAAATAATTCATTTGTGATTTATGTTTGTTCAAATTATTTTTCAAGATAGCATGATGTAGATAATCATAATGGTTTTTATTAATTGGATTCTTTGAAATTTTATAAGAGTGATTGTCTTTGTTTAGAAGTGATTGTTAAAAGAGTGGGTTACAATATGTTTTAAAAGATTGATTATTACTTTGATGATTTTCATTTCCACTCTTTCTTATAAACATACACTTATAATATGAAGGATAATATTTTATATTTTGATTTTCATGAAAAGGAGTTTTTAAATTTGAGTCATGATTGAAAATATATTGAGACTTATTATAGTGACTCTTAAGAATTTTGTGAGGGTCATAATTCTTTTTGAAACTAAACTCCTTTTGAGTTGATGTATGAAAGTGATCCCTTTTAGAAATGATTTTGTAAGTTAAATTATCCTTGTTATTCAAAATCTTATGATGCAATTCATTACATGACATTTGAAATTTTTCAACAAAAGATTTTAATTGTATTAACTTACAAGATAAAACATCATTTTCAATTAACAATTTTTCATTATGCCTTTTAGAAATTAAGAGCCCTTTTTCAATTTCCTTGAATTTTTCTTTTAATAAATTGTAATTAAGACAAGGAATAGGAATTTTAACTAAAGAGCGTGAAAGAGAATTTATCACATCAATATTTGATTCTACATTATCGTTTGCTTGTAAAGATTTATTTTCTAAACATAATTTGGAATTAGCAATTTTCAACTTTAAAATTTTACATTTAGCAATTTTAAGCATACGAGAAGTAGAAATAGAATTTGTTACAAAAAGAGAAGATTTAGATTTTCTTACCTTGCTATAGTTTCTGTCTTCTCTTTTGCTTGATGTTTTGCCAACAAATGAGTCCAACATTGTGACGTTGTATTCTTCTTCCTCCAAGCATGAGTCCTCATCGATTTCTTCTCTTGGATCCATAAGGAATTCCTCATCGATTTCTCTCTTAGATTTATCTTCCTCCAAGAATGAGTTCTCATTGATTACATCTCTTAGATCCATAAGGAATTCCTCTTGTTCATCATCTGTGGAAGGAAGACTATAATAATTCTCAAGAAATTTCCAAACTTCATAAGCAGTAGGAAATGTATAAATAAGTTTGAAAATATTTTGATCTAATGCACAATATAGACTATTCATTGATTTGGCATTTAAAAACATTTCATTTTTATTTAAAATATTTGGGGGCATTTTAATTGTAATATTCCATACTTCCAAATCCAAAGATTTAAGAAATTTTTCCATAAGAGTTTTCCACCCATTATAATTTTTACCTTCAAATAAAGGTGGTGCTAAAGATTTTTCATTTATAAGAAAATTTCCCTTACTAGTAGAAGCGAGATCATGAGACGCCATTATTCCTGGTTTTTAAACTGTTTGGAATAACCTAGCTCTGATACCACTTGTTGGATCTTACGGCGCCCTTAGAGGGGGGGGGGGGGGGGGGAGGGTGAATAAGGGAATAAAAATCTTTTTATAATTTTATGGAAATTACTAAATTGTTTAAAGTAATATTAGAACACAAAATAATAATTTAGCTAAAGGAAGAAAATATCATAATTTGCAAGTTTAGGATTTAGAAATAAGTGCTAAATTGTTATATGATGAAAGTAGATTAAGATAAACAATTTAGACAAAGTGTTTTGAATTGAAAGCTTTGTAACCAATATTTTAGGGATAACGCCAAAAGTGAGAAATCAAGTAAACACAAATAGAGACATGATTGTATTTATATAAAAATGGTGTTTACATAAATTTGATTTCTATATCGCTAGAAATCGGAGGCGTACAAATGAAAATATATTTTCCTTTTCTATACCGACTCGTATCCCCACGAACCGGCTGGCTTTAGCCTATCCTTCCCCGGATAAGGCCTCAAGCCGCTCTAGCCAATCCTTCACCGGATATGGCATCGAGCCCCCCTAGATCTAATCACCTAGAACTAGTCGCCAACACAAGGTGAATTTCTCCCTAAGTCCTACCCAGACCTAGTCGCCAACACAAGGCGAATTAACTAAACGGTTACAAAGAAAGTATGGAATGAATGAAAGATAAAGATAACAATAGTAAAACTCCCTATTTGAGATTTCTGAAGATGAGGATGAAGGATCGCTGTAGTATGAGCGAGGTCGAAGCGATCGTCCTTCGGATGTAGCGTGACGTAGCCCTCCTCCAGAAATCTCCTTAAGCTTTTTGTGGGAGATCCATCTTCGGCAGCATAACAGCACTGGAATTGTGGTACAAGCAACCTCTCTGGGATGGATGATCAAAATGATCGAAGTTGGTTTCAATTTATAGACCTTGGAGCTAGCGCCTGCGGTAGTACTTAGCGCCTGCGGTATCATTCGTGTGGAGCGGTTGCGAAACTGCCGACTGCGTGGCTCTGTGCATGAACTTGAGAAAGCGCCTGCGGTAGCGATAGCGCTGGATGTAGCAGTCGTGTTGAGCGGTTGCGGAACCGTCGGCGGCATGGCGATCTGCACGAGCTCAAGCTAGCGCCAGGCGGTAGCGCTAGCGCTGGCGGTAGCTCTAAGGAAACCGCTGAGACGAGGGTAACCGCTGAGACGGAAGCTGAGATGAAACCGCTGAGATGGAATCAACTGAGCTAGCGCCTGGCGTTAGCGATAGCGCTGGCGGTAGCGCTAAGGAACCGCTCTTTTCAAATATTTGTTTCCATGCTGCCTTCGATCTGTGGAGAATTGCACCTATATTTCCTGCACACTATAAAACACACTACAAGCAATATCAAATACAATATGGGATTTTGTTATTCTCAAACAAAGGGATGTGACACACATGTCCAGCACATATATCTACATCACAAACATCAAAATCAAATATTTAGAACAAGAACTATAAAAAGATGAAGATTTGTTCTAGTTCCTCTCTTCAAAAATAAAAGAATCAAGCATTGTAGATCTATCATCCAAAACCACTTAATAACTTCAAATATCTTCATCTCTAACATCAAAACCAAAGTTTAAAACAAAAATCATACGAAAAGATGAAGTTTTACCTTAGATCTATGGGTGGGCTGCGGTATCTTCTAGGGTTTTTCGAGAGAGCTTGAGAGGCAATGGCCGAAATAACAAAGAGAAAAGGGAATTAAATAATGCAGCGCTACAGCCAGCGCTATCGTTAGCGCGAGCGGTATTGCTTGGTTCAGTTTTATGCATTTTTAAAATTTTATAAAATACCTAAAATTATGCTCTATTATATGTACTACATAGTTTTGTAGTTATGTTGTGAATTGATTTTTGAAAAATTAAAACAAAAAAATTAAATTATTATTATAAAAGCCAAAATTATAAAAACATTTCTTTTACTTTTTTCATTGGTTTAAATTCTATTTCTAAATGCAAAATCAAATACAAAAATATAAAACATAAAATTATCAAAAAAAACTGTATGGACTTTATTGTGAACATCAAGTATGCATGATTTAATCTATCATTTAGAACTTCTACATTGCTAGAATTTATCTTGTCAAACTACTTTTTGAACATTGTTCTTATCATGCTTTGATATATCTATTAATATGTGCATCAATTATATTGTAAAAGTAGTGTAGAACCTAGCTTAGCATGCCTTTAAGTATGAGTAAATGTCTTATTGTTGATAATGGTATTTCTTCACTCACTTTTTGGCTAAGTCTACTTATTTTTTTAATCTAAAGATGCTTGCTTATGTATTGTAATTGTACAATAAATTTAATTTGCACAATTATCTTACCTACACTACATTTATTTGCACTATTCAGTGTAAAGAAAAGTGGTTGTACTTTCAAATCTAATTGGTCTACAATGCAAGTGTACTCGGAGAACTTTGTACAAAACAAAAAATGAAATAAAGTGACAAAGTTAACTCCACCATGCACTACATGAACCTCCTGATAAGTCTTAATAAGCGTTGTGAGGTTGAGCACCTTTGAAAGATTAGTAAAGTGTCTTGTGCAAACCTTCATTTTTAACAAAAAAATCACTTATTCTTAAGTACACCGGATCAAAAACAAAACTGAAAAAAACTAAAATTGTGTGATCCCCCAAGCACTACTTTGCACCCTGATAAGTCTTAATGAGCATTGTGTGCAAAGCACCTTGGTAGTTGTACATTTTCTTTGTGCATAAAAGTGTGTGTAAGTAATCTTATTTGTGTTTTATTGTGCACTTTACTCTACATTTGCCTTGTATTTTTGATTATAACATTTGTTTACTCTTTTCAAAATACACTTTGTGCACATCATTATCTTCCATAACACTTCTTCTCATGAGTATTGGATTCTAATGCTAATTCTATAATACTTTTTATATCTAAATGCACTAGATAACCAAGCATGCTCTCTACAATGTTTGGTATATTTTTGACTTTATGGATAAAAATAACATTGTAATAGTCTCTTTTTCATACATCTCTGTCATGCTTGGTTACTTCATGATAATTTTTTTTCAAAGAACAATTTTTACAAAAACATCTTTTTCATTTTATGAATCATCATGTCTTACAAAAATATGTTTTTGGTTTTTTTATAAGACTTTCGCTACATTACATTTACCTTGTACTTTTTTCATACTTATGTTAAAAACTCTGATTTATTTCTATGAAAATTATTCTAAAAACTCCTTATCATTTTCTTCTCTCTCATAGCTCGATTATGACTTTATCTTATTATCAAAACTGTTATGTGTTTTATTCGTTTACCAATTTTTGTTAATAACAAAAGGGGGAGAACTAACATGATAAATAAAATCCGCTATCACAATATGATTATGTAAGATAAAAGCTTACATATTAAGGGAGCATTCACTTAGGGGGAGCATGTATTTAGTGGGAGCAATTATAAACACTAACATCACTAATTATCCTAAGTCATCACTATCACATACACACAAGTAGGTTTCATCATGCTTATATATTAATGCTCTGATTTATCATTAATGGATTTGTTATTATCAATAGGCGGAGTTTGTTGGAATATGGTCTTCCGCATCTCCTAGGTTTGAGAATAACAAATCCTATGTGTATTTGATCTTGTGTGTGTTTAAGTGTGCAGTAAACAAAGTCCATATGACTCAAGGATAACATAAGAAGTTTGCCCCCAAATTTGAGCCAACAAATCCAACAAGCCCGCTAGCGCCGGCGATAGCACCTAGTGCCCGACGCTAGCGATGATTAGCGCAATTCCGGTAGCACATATAGAAGGAGCTAGCGCCTGGCGATAGTGGATAGCGCATGCGGTAGCGCGGAGCACAAGAGGCAAGACAGAAATGTTTCCTCAGATTGAAGATTCCCCCGCTCAGAATATGTCCTAATCTGGGATAGCGTCGAAGGTAGCGATAGCGCAGGCGGTAGCGATAGCGCAGGCGCTAGCGCTGAGGCTATAAAAAGTTCCCCTCTTCTCTTATTTCATAGAGACATCAGAGAGAGAGAGATTGAGTGCTAAAATTCCAGAGCCTGATTTGGCCGAAAGTTGATGTCCTACCAAAGCTCTGCGAATTTTTGAAGGAGAATATCTTCACGCTAGATCCAAATGATTCCGCTTATACAACACTTATTCTACAGCGGATCTTCGTCTCCAACTTTAGAAGTTCTTCAAGAGGGAGTTTTTATTATTATCATTTCATATTTCTTGTAAACCGTTAGAGAATTCGCCTCATATTGGCGACTAGGTCTGGGTAGGACTTAGGGCAGAAATTTGCCTCGTGTTGGCAACTAGATCTAGGTTAGTTCTAGGGGGTGCTCAAGGCCATATCCAGGGTTGGATTGGCTAGAGTGGATTGAGGCCGAATCCGGTGAAGGATTGGCTAAGGCCACCGGTTCGTGGGGATGCGTGTCGGGATAGAAAACAAAATGAGTTTACTATTATTCGCCACCGATTTCTAGCGTTATAGAAATCAACTTTTGTAAAACCTTATTTCATATTAATAAAACATGTCTCCACTTTATTTTAATTGTTTTGTTTGATTTCTCACCTTCTTATTCACGCATTATTTCAAAGATAACCAAAATATAACATAAGTTTAAAAAACCCTTATTTACCCCCCCCCCCCCCCCTCTAAGGGCACCTACCGATCCAACATAAAGCTTTAAGGAGGTTCAAGAGGACCATAATTCCATCAGATCGGTATACGGGGGGGAACTTGGTGAGCATCGACTCATGTTTGTTCGCAGGTCCCTTGGATTAGAGAGAGCCATCTTGATATGAGAACGTTGTTGGAGTCAAGGAGTGGGTGTTGGGTTTTCTATACCCCTAACGGGATGATATATCGAATATGCGCAACAGAAATTAACAAGAATAACCCAAAAGAAGCTAACTGATCTTGCGGCTTTCATGATTCAAGAGAATAATCAAATCAAAATACAATGTACGTACCTTTGCGGGATTGAGTCAATACTCAACCAAGGTGCTCCAAAGAGAAATCCAAGATCTGCCTTTGAGTTCTTCAAGGATCGAAATGGATCGATCCCTCTATAGAAGTCCACACAAGCTTAAGGAGAACCCTAGCTTCTTGTCGTACAAGAACTAGGTCAGAGAAGGAAGCTCTCAACGTCCCCACAGACTGCTAGATCCGATCCAGAGGAGGCGGCAACCGACAACGGCGACTAGCGGCGGCGGAAGACGATCGGCGGATGGGAAGAACGAGATGCCCTCGCGCGGAACAGTTCTGGTCGGCCGTTCTCTTCTAAATCGCGAAAAGGATTAAGTCACTTAAACCTAAAATCGCATGCCCTTTATACTAAAATGTATAAATTAGGCTATCCGCAGACCAGAGGGAAAAGTAGAATATCTGTCCAGATTTACATTCACCGAATTCGACTAAACACTATAACCGAATTTGACTCAGATTCGGCGAAACCATTTCGACGAATTCGTCTATATAAATTCGGCTATATCATTTTGTCGAAACCATTTCGTCGAACTGACATATTTCGGCTAAACCCTTTAGTCGAATCTGTTACAATTCGGTTAATCACATTAGCCGAATCTCATTAGTCGAAAACAACATAATTCGGTTAATCACATTAGCCGAATTTGACACATTTCGGTTAAACCCTTTAGCCGAATTTGTCTAGTATAAACCCATTCGTTTAAACCCTTTAAACGATTTCCCATTGAGACATTCTCAACTTAATTCCAATCAGTCACAGGATTAGTCCTCCACTCATATCCAATATGAGTAAGGCCAACACAATCCTTTCTCCAATTTCTCCAAATGCTTTTATGTGCGACCCTATAGGCTCATATTGCGTTGGCAGTAAGACTAACTGTTGATTGCTTTGAGATCACCTCAGAAACTCCAACAGTCTCCCACTTGATCACAAAGTATCAACAAAAGTCTCACAAACAATGAGCGACATCTAGCAATACATCATTGCTACCCAAGCAATAAGAGCTCATAACTCAATAAGCCTGTCTTAACCAATGTATCAGTGTTGTCATGTTCCTTTGCCCTTTACACCCGGATAAAACTAGAGGCATGGACCGTGTCACCCTCATAATTGTTCAGTCCTTGTTTCTTGATCCAGAATAGACTGTCTGAAAATTGGTGAGCTCAATATCACATATTGACTCTACCAATCATGGCCATGCATTTCTCAGTCTCATTCCATCAAGGGGCCCATGGATGTAACTCCTATCATAAAGGAGGACAAATTCCATACTGTCCACACACAAACACCCAAATGAATCGTAACATACCCAATAACCACCCTTATCATCAACCTTTCTCAAGGAGGACTTTAGATGGCATCAAAGTGCATTCTTCCTCACTTGATGAATGTTGTGACCTCAGGTCAAAGAACTACAAACACCATTGTCAGATGAGACCTACTTGTGACACGTTCATATAACAATCCACAAAGTAGTCTCATGGTGGGTCTGTCCAGTACAACTTGTTCACTAACAAGTACCCATGTGATGACTTGATATCACAATATCATGACCTATGAGAACCGGTCATCAGTCAATGCACATGCTAGTCTCAATGTATCATCATCTCCCTTAGCTTCTAAGATGATACTCCGACCAGGGACCATTTAAGAATGAAGCTTCTTATAAACATAGGCTCTCACATTCAAGTCACGTACTTGAATTCCTATGGATGCAAACACTCTAAGGGCATTTATTATGCTAATTAATCTTATCAGACAGATATAAATGACATAATAAAAGAACTTGCCAGAAATATAAAATGAAATACATAGTACATATTATAATTCATCCAATGAACAAACAACCAACAAATATGCAATCCACAAGGCTCCCACTAAAGATAATCATTCAGGTATCTAATACCCATTGATCTAACATGACCATCATGCTTCTTTTGCGCAAGAGGCTTTGTTAGTGGATCCGCTATATTTTCTTTAGTGGGTAATCTGCATATACTCACATCTCCTCGATCGACAATCTCTCGAATAAGATGGAAGCACCAAAGTATGTGCTTGGAGCGCTTATGAGATCTAGGTTCCTTAGCTTGTGCAATTGCACTGTTGTTGTCACAGTAGAGAACTACGAGATCAACAATGCTAGTAACTACATCAAGCTCGCTGATGAATTTCCTAATCCACATAGCCTCTTTCGCCGCATTCGCTGCAGCGATATACTCGGCCTCAGTCGTAGAATTAGCAACTGTCTCTTGCTTGGAACTCTTCCAGCTTACAACTCCTCCATTAAGGCAAAACACAAAACCTGACTGTGACTTTGAGTCATCTATGTCAGTCTGGAAGCTTGCATTTGTGTAACCCTATACAACGAGCTCTTGCTCTCCACCAAACACCAAGAATGTATCCTTAGTCCTTCTCAAGTTCTTTAGGATATTCTTGACAGCTATCCAGTGACCATCACCAGGATCAGATTGATACCTACTAGTCCTGCTTAAAGCATATGAGACATCGGGTCGAGTACATAACATTGCATACATGATTGATCCAATTGCCGAAGCATATGGAATCAACTTCATGCGGTCCTTATCTTCCAAAGATTTTGGACATTGGTCCTTAGAGAGACTCACAACATGAGACATGGGTAAGAATCCCTTCTTGGACTCAAGCATGTTGAACCGTTTCAACACCTTGTCAATGTATGTACTTTGGGTCAAACCCAGCAACTTCTTCGATCTATCTCTATAGATCTTAATACCAAGTATATAAGTTGCTTCGCCCAAGTCTTTCATAGAAAAGCACTTCCCTAGGTTGTTCTTAACAACTTGCAGGGTCGGAATGTCATTCCCGATCAACAGTATGTCATCTACATACAATATCAGGAAGACAATAATGCTCCCACTAATCTTCTTGTAAACACAAGGCTCATCTTCGTTCTTGATGAAACCAAACTCTTTGATTTTCTCATCAAAACGTAGATTCCAACTTCGAGAAGCCTGTTTCAATCCATAAATGGATCGATTTAACTTGCATATTTTAGTGGCTTCATCTGGAGATACAAAACCCTCGGGTTGTGTCATATACACTTCCTCAAGGAGGCTTCCATTAAGGAAAGCCATTTTGACATCCATTTGCCAGATCTCGTAGTCAAAATACGCAGCAATAGCAAGTAGAATTCTGATGGACTTGACCATAGCTACAGGGGAAAAGGTTTCATCATAGTCAACACCATGAATTTGCCTGAAACCTTTAGCCACCAGCCGGCCTTTGAATGTCTGTACATTCCCATCCATGTCGGTCTTCTTCTTGAAGACCCACTTGTACCATATGGGTCGTACCCCTTCAGGTGGTTCCACCAAGGTCCAAACTTGGTTTGTGTACATGGAGTCCATTTCAGATTTCATGGCCTCAAGCCATTTCTCGGAGTCTTGTCCATTCATAGCCTCTTGGTAGGTTGCAGGCTCATCATCATGATCAATAAGCAACACATTACCTATTTGAGTCATGAGAAATCCATATCTCTCAGGCTCAAATCTTGGTCTACCAGATCTACGTAGGACTTGTGTTTCTTGAACAGGCTCTCCAGCTACAACTTCTTGTAGTCCTTGCTCAGGTTCCAATTTCGGTTCGTTCATTGTTTGTGGCTCTTGAACTTCTTCAAGTTCTACCTTTGCAGTCTTTCTGGATAAGAACTCTTTCTCCAAAAAGACACCAGTCCTTGCGACAAACACTTTGCCCTCAGACGGTAAGTAGAAGTAGTATCCTTTGGTTTCCCTATGATACCCCACTAGATAACATTTATCCGATTTGGCTTCCAACTTGTCAGGCATTTGACGTCGCATATATGCCTCACAGCCCCAAATCTTGATGAACGACATACTGGGACGCTTCCCATTCCATATCTCATATGGTGTCTTTAGAACCGTTTTCGTTGGAACTCAATTTAGTGTGAAAGCAACAGTCTCTAAAGCAAAACCCCAAAAGGAAACGGGCAAATCTGCATGACTCATCATCGATCGCACCATGTCTAACAAGGTACGATTCCTCCTCTCAGAAACACCATTATGTTGAGGTGTTCAGGGTGGAGTGAGCTGTGATACAATACCACTCTTTCAGATGATCACGAAACTCATGACTCAGATATTCGCCACCTCGATCAGATCGGAGTGCTTTTATCCTTTTTCCCAGTTGGTTTTCTACTTCATTCTTAAACACTTTGAACTTTTCAAAGGTCTCAGATATGTTCTTCATAAGAAACACGTATCCGAATCTACTGAAATCATCAGTAAATCTAACGAAGTAGTAGAACCCACCTCTAGCCATGGAACTCATGGGTCCGCATACATTACTATGTATTATAACCAAGAGATCATTAGCCCTCTCATTACAACTAGTGAAAGGATCTTTCGTCATCTTGCCCAACAAACATGACTCACATCTCTCAAATGATTCATAATCAAATGAGTCCAGTAGTCCATCTTTATGGAGCTTGGATATGCGTTTCTCGTTTATATGGCCTAAACGACAATACCAAAGGTACGTAGGATTCGAATCATTTGTTTTTAGTCTTTTAGTATTTTCTATGTTATAGATCGGATGGTCTAAGTTCAAAATATATAAACCATTAAACATTTGGGCAATGCCATAACAAACATCATTCTTATAAATAGAACAACAATTGTTCTTAATTACGAAAGAGAAACCAATCATGTCAAAACATGAAATAGAAATAATGTTTCTAGTTATGGCCGGAACATAATAACAATTATCTAGTTCTATTACAAGCCCTGTGGGCAAACAAAGACGATACAATCCTACGGCAACGGCAGCAACTATTGCTCCATTTCCAACACGCAGGTCTACCTCTCCTTTACCCAGCATTCTTCTCCTTGTCAGTTCCTGCACATCTATACAAATGTGAGAACCACATCCGGTATCCAATACCCAGGATGAAGGAGCAGAAAGGTTTATTTCTATAACGAATATACCTGAAGTGGAAGTCATACTTCCTTTCTTATTTTGCAGATCCTCAATATAGAGGGGACAGTTCTGCCTCCAGTTCCCTGCCTTACCACAATGGTGGCACTTCCCTTCCTTGGCCAGACCGTTCTTTTTCAGTGCAGAAGACTTGGGATCAAGAGGAGACTTAGATCTAATCTTCGTCTTCTTGAATCCCTTTGCCTTGCCCTTGCTCATATGCACCATCAGTATTCGGCTGGCAGGCTTGGCCTTCTTCATATTGATTTCGGCAGTTCTCAACATGCCTAGGAGCTCGGGCAGTGTCTTGTCAATTTCATTCATATTGTAATTTTATACAAACTGCTCATAACTGTCCGGCAACGATTGCAGGAACAGATCAGCGGCCAGCTCTTGGCCCAACCGGAACCCCAGTCTTTCAAGGTTCTCTATATACCCAATAATCTTGAGTACGTGAGTTCCTACTGTGTCCCGAGCTCCCATCTTACACTGAAACAACGCCCTGGATATATCAAACCTCTCTTGGCGAGCTTTCCCTTGAAACATTTTCTTCAGGTGCTCAACCATCTCATAACAACTCATGTTCTCATGTTGCTTCTGAAGCTTAGAGTTCATAGTCGCGAGCATAAGGCATTCAACATCCAAGGAGTCATCTCCATACTTCTTATAAGTATCTTTATCTGCACGTGGTGCATTAGAGGTTGGCTCTTCAGGGGGATCTTCTTCCAAGACATAGAGCTTGCGCTCTTGCCTGAGAACAATTCTCAGGTTTCTATACCAGTCAAGGAAATTTGTCCCATTTAGCTTATCCTTCTCAAGGATCGCTCTCAGGGACAAGGCGGAGTGAGATCCACTTGCCATGGATATTCTACAAGGAATTTTGCAAAGTAAAATTTTAGTACTATATTTCAAAATACATTTTATATATATTTTAATAAGGACTTTTATTAAAAAGCTCCCACTATTTTAATCAAATCAATAACCCTAGATATCGATTCGGAGAGTTTATGCGAGCTACTCTCTTAGTGGACAAGATCCGTATTTCACCAAAACCATGAGTCCGCTTTGGCGTTCCTCTCATAATGCGGTTAGTTAGGTAGATAACATTTGTCAATTGCATCACTACGCAACTCTTGTATGGTTGGTGAATAACTCTTTATTCGCATCCATCATATGGAGCATGCCAACCCTATGCCTCTAGGCACTCAACCTTTGAGGTCACCTAGTTAAGTCTGACCCGATGTCGACAGTGGGATATCACAATTATCCGCTCGCACCCTTACCGAGATAGATTAATGCACCTTGCTTTGGCAAGCCCACACTTCATCGATCGAGGCAGGAAGAGTGTCATCCATCGGAAGACTTCTGAATACTTAATATTAGATAAGGGATTTTTATTTCAAGTGATTAACATTTTAATCATGATTAACATTTAATCACAGTGCACAATCAAAAAATAAAATTACAACATTCACATTCCAGATACATCCCAGATGTGCACAAAAATAGTCTATCAACACTTTGACAAAATAAGGCTAAATCTGAGCATTTAGAACACTTCTAAATCTCCAGATTTATATGCATTGTACATATGAACAACAAATCCACTTGTGCAGTAGACAAGCTCGTCTCTCATGTCAGATTCAATAATCTAAACATTTGGTTTCACAAACCATTTTGAGGGACGGTTACTGTAGAGGAGAAACAACCTCTGAAACATGAAAATCGCAACACAATCACATGCGTTCCTGGTAGGGTTCCAAGGGATCGCGCCCCTGGCGGTGTTTTAGGGGCAGAACCCCTAACTGGGTCCAAGGGGCAGCGCCCCTAGCGGGGCTTTAGGGGCAGAGCACCTAACTGGGTCAAAGGGGCAGCGCCCCTGCCGGTGGTCTCTCTTCAAATGTGATATTCCAAGAAGAAATTAGGGCATTTGGAACGCTTCAAAAGGTCCCAATTTACATGCACTTGACTGCAACCTCGCTTTGATACCACTGTTGGGTTTTCTATACCTCTAATGGGATGACATATTGAATATGCGCAGCGGAAATTAACAAGAACAACCCAAAAGAAGCTAACGGATCTTACGGCTTTCATGATTCAAGAGAATAATCAAATCGAAATACAAAGTACCTTTGCGGGATTGAGTCAATACTCAACCAAGGTGCTCCGAAGAGAAATCCAAGATCTGCCTTTGAGTTCTTCAAGGATCGAAATGGATCAATCCCTCTACAGAAGTCCACACAAGCTTAAGGAGAACCCTAACTTCTTGTCGTACAAGAACTAGGTCGGAGAAGGAAGCTCTCAACGTCCCCACGGACTGCTAGATCCGATCCAGAGGAGGCGGCGACCGACGACGGCGACTAGCGGCTGCGGAAGACGATCGGCGGACGGGAAGAACGAGATGCCCTCGCGCGGAACAGTTCCGGGCGGTCGTTCTCTTCTAAATCGCGAAAAGGATTAAGTCACTTAAACCTAAAATCGCATGCCCTTTTATACTAAAACGCATAAATCAGGCTATCCGCAGACCAGAGGGAAAAGCAGAATATCTGTCCAGATTTACATTCGCCGAATTCGACTAAATAGTATAACCGAATTCGACTCAGATTCGGCAAAACCATTTCGACGAATTCGTCTATATAAATTTGGCTATATCATTTCGTCGAAACCATTTCGTCGAACTGACATATTTCGGCTAAACCCTTTAGTCGAATCTGTTACAATTCGTTTAATCACTTTAGCCAAATCTCATTAGTCGAAAACAACATAATTCGGTTAATCACATTAGCCGAATATGACACATTTCGGTTAAACCCTTTAGCCGAATTTGTCTACTATAAACCCATTTGTTTAAACCCTTTAAATGATTTCCCGTTGAGACATTCTCAACTTAATTCCAATCAGTCACAGGATTAGTCCTCCACTCATATCCAATATGAGTAAGGCCAACACAATCCTTTCTCTAATTTCTCCAAACGCTTTTATGTGCGACCCTATAGGCTCATATTGCGTTGGCAGTAAGACTAACTGTTGATTGCTTTGAGATCACCTCAGAAAGTCCAACAGTGGGAAGGATCCATGGATGAAGAGATGGCTACCCTTAGTAAGAATGAGACTTGGGACTTGGTGCCTAAGGTTGAGGGTGTTACTCCAGTGACTTGTAAGTGGGTTTTCAAGCTGAAGAAGAAGGCTGATGGAAGTATTGATCAGTACAAGGCTCGCCTTGTACCTCGAGGTTTCTCTCAGAAGTATGGGGAGGATTATGAAGAAATGTTCAGCCCCATTGCCAAGATGACTTCGGTATGGGTGGTGATCGCATTGGCAGCTTGCCAAGGGTGGAATATTTGGCAACTCGACGTAAAGAATGCTATCTTATACGGCGAGTTTGACAAGGATATCTTCATGGATCAGCCACCTGGTTATGTATCTAAAGAGCACCCAAGACATGTTTGCAAGCTCAAGAAGGCTCTTTACGACTTGAAGTAAGCGCATCGGGCGTGGTATGGCAAGATCGCGGAATACCTCCATTTCTGCGGATACTTTGCTTCTAACTTATTCGTAAAGAAGATGGGGGAGCTTCAGGTCTTGGTGCTGCTGTACGTTGATGATATGATCATCACAGGGAATTCTGAAGTGGAGGTGGCTAGGCTTCGTGCTGAGCTAGCTATTAGATTTGAGATGAAGGATTTGGGTGAGCTCCACCATTTCCTTTGACTCAAAGTGGAGAGGAAGGAGAGCGGTATGCTTCTTTCCCAGAAAGGCTATGCAGATCAGATCGTGAAGAGATTCGGCATGGAAGGGGGGAAGAGCAGCTTTACTCCAGTGGAGGTTGGAGTTCATATTCGACGAGAAGAAGGGAAGGTTCTTACTGATCCTTTGGTGTTCCAGGCTCTTGTTGGGAGTCTGATATACTTGATGATTACGAGGCCGGATATTGCTTTTGTTGTTGGCAGGGTAAGTCGGTATATGGCAGAACTGTGGAAACCTCATCATATGGAGGCTAGGAGTATTTTGAAGTATGTCAAATCCACCTCGGATTTGAGTCTCTTCTACGGGAGAGATTCGGGTTTTTGCTTGCGCGGGTACATGGATGTTGATTATTGATGAGATTCAGATGATCAGAGATCGACGTCTGGATATGTCTTTATGACAGGCTCTACATCTATATCATGGTGCAGCAAGAAGCAGGATTATGTGTCTGTCTCTACCACGTAAGCAGAGTACAAAGCTTTGGCTTTGGCAGCTCAGGAAGCCATCTGTCTTAGGAGGCTTGTGGAGGACATTCATAGGGAGGTGCGAGGTCCTACTCTACTATGTGGTGACAATGAGAGTGCCCTCAAACTGGTGAACAATCCAGTTTGTCACGCGCGTACAAAGCACATAGAGATTCATCACCATTTCATTCGTGAGAAGGTGTTGGAGGGATCTCTCATTGTGGATCATGTGCAAAGCAAGGATAATATTGCTGACATCTTTACCAAGTCATTGTCGAAGGGACCTTTTGGTCGGTTGCGGAGTTTGCTTGGGCTGACTTCCACTTCTCACTTCAAGGGGGAGTATTGAAATTGTTGAAGTGAGGAGTGAAGTGGAGGTCGGGCGGTCTAGGAATCAGACCGGGCGGTTTGGTAAACTGCGGAGGTCGGGCGGTCTAGTTTGAAGACCTCGCGGGTTGTCTTCCCGCATTGGACTGGCGGACTGCCAGTTGCTGGTAGCCTTGTTTTGTTGGCCATCTGGGGTCAGTTCTGGTTGTAACCGGGCAGTTAGCATCAGCGGTTACTTCTTCTCTGGCCGGTTATTTTCTCGCAGGCTGGCAGGTGTCTTCTGGTATTGTTGGAGTTTTGCGAGTAGTATGCGCGGCTTGTTCTTAAGTCGGCAAACTATTCTGCAGGGTTATCTCAGCAAGCCGCGCAAGTTGGTCACTACCCGCTGCTATTGTGGCAGATTATCCAATCGTATGGGGCGGTGACCACACTCCTCCTTGCGCCTATAAATAGGACCCCACCGAAGGAGAAATAAGAAAGTGAATAGTAAGTGAGAGCTCACAAGTTTGGCGTGGATAGAATTTCTGTTCGCGCGGTTTGAGTTTACCTTTGCTGTGTTCGCAGGTTGTGCGACTTGTTTGTGGTTCTGATCGGATCAGAGGAGACCGCGGCAGATAAGTCGGTAGTAGTCAGTGGCGGGTAGCAGCAGGAGGTCACGGTTAGAAACAAGGCAGTTTTTTCTTTAGCAGCTTTCAATAAAGATCAGTTCGGGCTGTTAGGCGGTCTGCCTTTGCCAGACTATTTCTGTTCAGTTCTTTAGCAACTTGTTCGCGATTAGGATCAACCAAGTGCAGCAGTCAGGCGGCTTTGCTTAGGAGAACAGAGTGAGCATTGGAATAACAGGTAGACCGTGTGTTGAGTTGCGGGTTGGCAACTTGGCAGTTTGCGCGATCAGCTTTGTAAGCCGAGCGGTTTGGCGGGTTGTGTTTTGTAACTGCCAGCTTCTTGTTGTTGATTTCTTCTTCTCATCTGGCGTCTAATAAATCATGTCTCGTCTGTTGGAGTTTTTGAGGTGATCTCAAAGCAATCAACAGTTAGTCTTACTGCCAATGCAATATGAGCCTATAGGGTCGCACATAAAAGCGTTTGGAGAAGTTGGAGAATGAATTGTGTTGGCCTCACTCATATTGAATATGAGTGGAGGACCAATCCTATGATTGTTCGGAATTGAATTGAGAATGTCTCAAATAGGAAACAAGTACTAATGATGAATCGTCTAAAAGGTTTAGACGAATTCTTTAGGGCTTGGCAAAATTCGTCGAAAGTCTTTAGTCGAATATGATAATTCGTCTAAAGTGTTTAGTCGAAATTATCTGTTCGAATTCGTCTAAAGCATTTAGTCGAATTTAAGACAATTCGTCGAAAGTGTTTAGTCGAATATGAGAATTTGTCTAAAGTGTTTAGTCATAATTATCTGTTCGAATTCATCTAAAGCGTTTAGTCGAATTTAAGACAATTCGTCGAAAGTGTTTAGTCGAATATGATAATTCATCTGAAGTGTTTAGTCGAATTATTATGCATTCGATGAATTTAAATCCTGGCAGAATTGTTCTATTTTTCCTCTGGTCTACGGATAACCTGTTTTATGCCTTGCGTATAAAAGAAACGTGATTAGGTCTTCTCAAAAAGATCGATCCTTTTCGCGACTCGGAAGTGTTCCGTCGTCCCCATCTGCAGACCTTGCCCCCTATGTCAACCTGTTCATTGCCGACAGTCGCTGCCTCCCCTTTAATGGATCTAGCCATTCGTGGGGACGCGGAGGACGTTCTTTCTCTGACCTATACCTTGTGCGACAAGGCATTGGGGTTATCCTTCCTTGTGTGGATCTCTATAGAGGGGCCGATACATTTCGGTGCTTGGAACTCGAAGTTCGTCTACCAGATTTCTTCTTGGAGCATCTTGGTTGAGTATTGACTCAATCCCGCAAAGGTATATCGCATTTTGCTTTCCTAATTTTTTGATTCATGAAATCTGCAAGATCCTTACTCTTTGGGTTGTTCTAGTTAATTCATCCGCTGCACACATTTTTGATGTGTTCATATCATTATGAATGGTATATAGAAATCCCAACAGTGATATCAGAGCGAGACCACCGCCAGGGGCGCTGCCCCTTAGACCCCGCCAGGGGCGCAGCCCCTTGTAACCCCTCCAGGAATGCATGTGATTGCGTTGCGATTTCATTATTTTTGAGATTGTTTCTCCTTTGCAATAACCGTCCCTCAAAATGGTTTGTGAAACCAAATGTCATGGATTTTGAATCTGACAGTGAGAGACGAGCTTGTCTACTGTATAAGTGGAGTTGGTATTCCTGTGTTCAATGCAAGTAAATCTAAAGATTTAGAATCTTCTAAATGTTCAGATTTAGCCTCTCTTATCAAAGTGTTGATAATTTGGTTTTGTGCACATAGGGGATGCATTTGATTTGCGAATATTGTATTTCTATTTTGTGAATGTGCACTGCGATTAAATGTTAATCACGATGAAATGTTCATCGATTGAATAATAAAATCCCTTATCCAATATTAAGTATATGGATTCCTTCCGATGGATGACACTCTTCATGCCTCGATCGATGAAGTGTGGGCTTGCCAAAGCAATGTACATTAATCTATCTTGGTAAGGGTGCGAGTGGATAATTGTGATATCCCGTTGTCGACATAGGGTCCAACTTAACTAGGTGACCTCAAAGGTTGAGTGCCTAGAGGCATAGGGTTGGCATGCTCCATACGATGGATGCGAATAAAGAGTTATTCACCAAACATACAAGAGTTGCATAGTGATGCAATTGACAAGTGTTGTCTATCTAAATAACCGCATTATGAGAGAAACACCAAAGCGGACTCGTTGTGTTGGTGAAATATGGATCTTGTCCACTAAGAGAGTAGCTCGCATAAACTCTCTGAATTGAAATTAAGGGTTGTCGATTTGATTAAAATAGTGGGAGCTTTTAATAAAAGTCCTTATTAATATAAAATGTATTTTGAAATACAGTACTAAAAGTTTTGCAAATTTATTGTAAAATTTCCATGGCAAGTGGATCACACTCCACCTTGTCCCTGAGGGCTATCCTTGAGAAAGACAAGCTCAACGGGATGAACTTCCTTGACTAGTACAGAAACCTGAGAATTGTTCTCAGGCAGGAGCGCAAGCTCTATGTCTTGGAAGGGGAAGCCCTTACAGAGCCGACCGGGAATGCTCCGCGAGCAGACAAAGATGCTTACAAGAAGTATCAGGATGATACCTTGGATGTGGAATGCCTCATGCTTGCTACCATGTCCTCTGAGCTTCAGAAGCAACACGAGAGCATGTGTGGTTATGAGATAATCGAGCACCTCAAGAAAATGTTCGAGGGGCAAGCTCGGCAAGAGAGGTTTGACATATCCAAGGCATTATTTCAGTGCAAGATGGGAGTTCAAAACTCAGTGGGGACTCACGTACTCAAGATGATTGGGTATATAGAGAACCTTAAAAGACTGGGTTTTCCCTTGGGCCAAGAGTTGGCCATAGATCTGATCCTGCAATCGTTGCCGGACAGTTATGAGCAGTTTGTCTTGAACTATAACATGAATGAAATAGACAAGACACTGCCCGAGCTCCTGGGCATGTTGAGAACTGCTGAAAATAACATGAAGAATGTCGAGCCTGCTAGCCCCATACTGATGGTGCATAAAGGCAAGGGAAAGACTAAGGGATCCAAGAAGACGAAGATAGGATCTAAGTCTCAGCTTGATCCCAAATCTTCTGCACTGAAAAGGAAAGGTCTGGTGAAGGAAGGAAAGTGCCACCACTGCGGTAAGCCAGGGCATTGGAGGCGGAACTATCCCCTCTATATCGAAGATCTACAAAAGAAGAAGGGAAGTGTGACTCCTACTTCAGGTATTTACGTTATAGAGATAAACCTTTCTGCTCCTTCATCTTGGGTATTGGATATAGGATGCGGTTCTCACATTTGTACAAATGTGCAGGAACTGAGAAGGAGAAGAATGTTGGGTAAAGGGGAGGTAGACCTGCGTGTCGGAAATGGAGCAAGAGTTGTTGCCATCGCCGTTGGTGTCTATTGTATTTCTTTGCCCACTGGGCTTGTAATAGAACTAGATAATTGTTATTTAGTTCCAACCATAACTAGAAACATTATATCCATTTCATGTCTTGACATGAAAGGTTTTTCATTCATAATTAAGAACAATTGTTGTTCGATCTTTATGAATGATGTATGTTATGGTGTAGCCCAATTGTTTAATGGTTTATATATTTTGAATTTAGATCATCCGATCTATAATGTAGAAAATACTAAAAGAATAAAAACAAATGACTCGAATCCTACGTACCTTTGGCATTGTCGTTTAGGCCATATAAACGAGAAACGCATATCCAAGCTCCATAGAGATGGACTACTAGACTCATTTGATTATGAATCATTTGTGATATGCGAGTCATGTTTATTAGGCAACATGACGAAAGCACCTTTCATTAGTTGTATAATGAGAGGGTTGATGATCTCTTGGGTATAATACATAGTGATGTATGCGGACCCATGAGTTCTATGGCTAGAGTTGGGTTCTACTACTTCATTACATTTACTGATGATTTTAGTAGATACGGATACGTGTTTCTTATGAAGAACAAATCCGAAACCTTTGAAAAGTTCAAAGTGTTTAAGAATGAAGTAGAGAACCATTTGGGAAAAAGGATAAAAGCACTCCGATCTGATCAAGGTGGCGAATATCTAAGTCATGAGTTTCGTTATCATCTGAAAGAGTGAGGTATTGTTTCACAGCTCACTCTCCTGGAACACCTCAACATAATGTTGTTTCTGAGAGGAGAAATCGTACCTTGTTAGACATGGTGCGGTCGATGATGAGTCATGCAGATCTGCCCATTTCCTTTTGAGGTTTTGCTCTAGAGACTGCTGCTTTCACACGAAATCGAGTTCCAACCAAAACGGTTCAAAAGACACCATATGAGATATGGACTAGGAAGCGTCCTAGTATGTCGTTCATTAAGATTTGGGGCTGTGAGGCATACGTACGACGTTAAATGCCTGACAAGATGGAACCCAAATCGGATAAATGTTATCTTGTGGGGTATCCTAGGGAGACCAAAGGGTACTACTTCTACCTCCCGTTTGAGGGCAAAGTGTTTTTCGCAAGGACTGGTGTCTTTTTGGAGAGAGAGTTCTTATCCAGAAAAACTACAAAGGTAGAACTTGAAGAGGTTCAAGAACCACAAACAATGAATGAACCGGAATTGGAACATGAGCAAGGACTATAAGAAGTTGTAGATGGAGAGCCTGCTCAAGAAACACAAGGCCTACGTAGATCTGGTAGACCGAGATTTGAGCCTGAAAGATATGGATTTATCGTGTCTCAAAGAGGTAATGTGTTGCTTTTGGATCATGATGATGAGCCTGCAACCTACCAAGAGGCTATGAATGGACCAGACTCCGAGAAGTGCCTTGAGGCCATGAAATCTGAAATTGACTCCATGTATGCAAATCAAGTTTGGACCTTGGTGGAATCACCTGAAGGGGTACGACCCATACGGTGCAAGTGGGTCTTCAAGAAGAAGACCAACATGGATGGGAATGTACAGACATTCAAAGACCGGCTGGTGGCTAAAGGTTTCAGGAAAATTCATGGTGTTGACTATGATGAGAACTTTTCCCCTGTGGCCATGGTCAAGTACATCAGGATTCAACTTACTATTGCTGCGTATTATGACTACGAGATCTGGAAAATGGATGTCAAAACAGTTTTCCTTAATTGAAACCTCCTTGAGGAAGTGTATATGACACAACCCGGGGGTTTTGTATCTCCAAGTGAAGCCACTAAAATATGCAAGTTGAATCGATCCATTTATGGATTGAAACAAGCTTCTCGAAGTTGGAATCTTCGTTTTGATGAGAAAATCAAAGATTTTGGTTTCATCAAGAACGAGGATGAGCCTTGTGTTTACAAGAGGATTAGTGGGAGCATGGTCATTTTCCTGATATAGTATGTGGATGACATACTGCTGATCGGGAATGACATTCTGACCCTGCAAGTTGTAAAGAAGAACCTAGGGAGCTGCTTTTCTATGAAAGACTTGGGCGAAGCGACTTACATACTTTGTATTATGATCTATAGAGATAGATCGAAGAAGTTGCTGGGTTTGACCCAAAGTACATACATTGAGAAGGTGTTGAAGCGGTTCAACATGCTTGAGTCTAAGAAATGATCCTTAACTTCATGGAAGATAAGGACTGCATGAAGTTGATTCCTTATGCTTCGGCAATTGGATCAATCAAGTATGCAATGTTGTGTACTCGACACGATGTCTCTAATGCTTTAAGCATGATGAGCAGATATCAGTCTGATCTTGGTAATGGTCACTGGATTGCAGTCAAGAATATCCTAAAGTACTTGAGAAGGACTAAGGATATGTTCTTGGTGTATGGTGGAGAGGAAGAGCTCGTTGTAAATGGTTACACGGATGCAAGCTTCCAGACAAATAGGGATGATTCAAAGTCCCAATCAAGTTTTGTTTTTTGCCTTAATGGAGGAGCTATTAGCTGTAAAAGTTCCAAGCAAGAGACAGTTACCAATTCTACGACTGAGGCCGAGTATATCGCTATTGCAAATGGGGCGAAGGAGGCTGTGAGGATTAGGAAATTCATCATCGAGCTTGGTGTAGTTCCTAGCATTGTTGGTCCCATAGTTCTCTACTGTGACAACAATGGTGCAATAGCCAAAGCTAAGGAACCTAGATCTCATCAGCGCTCCAAGCGCATACTTTGGCGGTTCCATCTTATTTGAGAGATTGTCGATCGAGAAGATGTGAACATTTGCAGAGTACCGACCGAAGAAAACATAGCGGATCCACTGATAAAGCCTCTTACGCAAAAGAAGCATGATGGTCATGTTAGATCAATGGGTATTAGATACCTGAATGATCGTCTTTAGTGGGAGCCTTGTGGATTGTATGTTTGTTGGTTGTTTATTCATTTGATGAATTGTAATATATACTGTTATGTCAATAGTTTCTATTTGATGGATTTATTAGCATAATAAATGCCCTTAGAATGTTTGCTTCCATAGGAATTCAAGTATGTGACTTGAATGTGAGGGCCTATGTTTTCTAGAAGCTTCATTCTTAAATGGTCCCTAGTCAGAGTATCATCTTAGAAGTTGAAGGGCAATGATGATACGTGAAGACTAGCATGTGCGTTGACTGATGAACGGATCTCACACGTCATGATATTGTGATATCAAGTCATCACATGGGTACTTGTTAGTGAACAAGTTGTACTGGACAAACCCACCATGAGACTACATTGTGGATTGTTATATGAACATGTCACAAGTAGGTCTCAACTGACAATGGTGTTTGTAGTTCTTTGACCTGAAGTCACATCATACATCAAGTGAGGAAGAGTGTACTTTCATGCCATCTAAAGTCTTCCTTGAGAAAGGTTGATGATAAGGGTGGTTATTGGGTATGTTACAATTCATTGGGGTGTTTGTGTGTGGACAGATATGGGATTTGTCCTCCTTTATGACAGGAGTTACATCCGTGGGCCCCTTGATGGAATGAGACCGAGAAATGCATGGCCATGCTGGGTTGAGCCAATATGTGATATTGAGCTTACCACTCTCTTAAGGTATATTCTAGATCAGGAAACTAGGATTGAACAATTATGAGGGTGACACGGTCCATGCCTCTAGTTCTATCCGGATGTAAGGGACAAAGGAACAAGACAACACTGATACATTGGTCAAGACAGGCTTATTGAGTTATGAACTCTTATTGCTTGGGTAGCAATGATTTATTGCTAGATGCCGCTCATTGTTTATGAGACTTTTGTTGATACTTTGTGATCAAGTGGGAGACTGTTGGAGTTTTTGAGGTGATCTCAAAGCAATCAACAGTTAGTCTTACTGCCAACGCAATTTGAGCCTATAGGGTCGCACATAAAAGCGTTTGGAGAAGTTGGAGAAAGAGTTGTGTTGGCCTCACTCATATTGGATATGAATGGACCAATCTAATGACTGTTCGGAATTGAATTGAGAATGTCTCAAATAGGAAACATGTACTAATGATGAATCGTCTAAAAGGTTTAGATGAATTCTTTATGACTTGGCGAAATTCGTCGAAAGTCTTTAGTCGAATATGATTGTACAACCTCGGGTTCGCTCCGAGCGAGATGGCGGAATCAAGCTGGAGTCAAGCTTCAACCAGGAGAAGTCGAGCGCGGGGGCAAGCTAGGTGCGACCTACCTGGGCGAGAGCGAGCAGCGAGTGGGGCTCTCACAGACCACTCGCAAATGGTGCCCCTACGCGAGGGCGAGCAAGAAGTCTAGCTCGGCCTTCAAGGACTACTCGCGGCGAAAGCTACGCGAGCGCGAATGGGCCAGAGTCGCGAGTGCCACTATACAACCCCAATATTCGCCAGGAGATGGACATAGACGGAGAAGTCAACAGGCAAAAGAAGTAACAAGGAAGGCGAGCCAGTCTCAAAGGTCGCACGCGGGAAGGCGGGCGAGTCGGGCACTCGCCGACTGCTCGCAGGAAGGTGGGAGAACCAGATCCTCACAGCCCTCTTGTGGTGGTCTTCTGGGCAAGAAGGATTCTTTCCAAGTTTCCATGTTCGATAAACTTGCTTCTCCGTGCGACGAACTCAATCCCCAGCGAGTTCAGCGGATTTTGTCTTCAGTTCAGCGAATTCTAGTTTGAGTTCGGCATATTTAACTATGTTCAGTGTACAAGTAACAAAGAAGGCAAGCCAGAGCCTCAAGGGCCGCTCGCAGGAAGGCAGGCGAGTCGGGTTCTTGCCAACCGCTCGCGAGAAAGCAGACGAGCTGGATTCTTTCCAAAGTTTCCGTGTTCGATGAACTTCAATCGGCGTTCGACGAAATCCATTCTCAGTTCAACGAACTTGCTTCTAAGCTCGACGAACTCAATTTTCCAGCAAGTTCAGCAGATTTACACAAGGCCGAGGGGAGCTCGTAGGAAGGTATGCAGACCTGACCTAGGTGGATGTCGCCAGAAGAGGCACGAGCGGGGTCTTCGCAGGGCGCTCGCCTAAGGAGGGTTTCGCGAGCCATACTCACGAGGAGACTCGCAGGAGTCCTCGCGAGTAGCCTTCACGCATGCCACTTACCCATAGGCTAAGGAGGCGAAATTACCCCTTTGCCCCCGGTGGTCTGCCGTTAGCCCTTCCAAACAGCGGAGTTTGGCTGTTAGCAGGCCAAATTGGGGTGCATTTAGTAAAACCAAAAGGCGGAATTCCGTTGTTGACAGACCACGAGCAAAAAACTATAAATAGACCTTAAAGGGTACCTTGGGAGAGGATTCCAATCTCAGTCCTCTGAGCTTCTTTCTCCCTTGGCTACTTTGGTTTAGCTCTCTAGCTCTCCAAGGTGCCCAAGTCTCAGCTTTGGCTTGGGAGGGGAAGCGCTCAACGATCTTCCGGGTTTGTGGTGGGACCTCCTTGCTGTGACTAAGGTCTTAGTCTGTTTCTGAGTCCCCAGTCTGCTCCTTCCAAGGGACTAGTAAGGGCTAGCTTCCCCTCAACTTGTTGAGGGTCCATGCTTCACAAGTGACCGAGAAATCGGTTTCAACATTTTGGTGCGGTGAGCGTGGAGTGTGGCTTGTCCAGGAAAATTCCATGGAAGGGATATGAAATGAGATGAAGAGCAGGGCAAGGAGTTCTGCGGTTGATGAGTAGTATTTATGCATATTTTAATTATAGTATTTAGTTTAGTTTTAATTTAAAATTGCAAATATTATTTATATTTTAGTTTAAAATCACTTCTTTTATAATTTTTGTTCTAAATATAGTTTACTTTTATTTTTGCAGAATTTTGGGGAAAATTAGAGAAAATCGCAAGTCACGCCCTCAGTCACGCCCGTGACCACGGGCGTGTAACCTAAAGATCTGCATTCGACGAAATTGCACCTGCGTTCGACGAAAGTGGAGCTCCGTTCGACAAAAAAAAGCTCTGCCCCTGCGTTCGACGAATGTGGAGCAGCGTTCGACGAACGCGATCTGCCCCTGCGTTCGACGAATGAGGAGCAGCGTTCAACGAATGCGCTCTGCCCCTGCGTTCGACAAATGTGGAGCAGCATTCGACGACGCGCTCTGCCCCTGCGTTCGACGAAGTCTGAGCTTCGTTCGACGAACACTTTCTGCCGCGCCGAATTCTAGCCCACACTGCATTAATTGAGGGCGCCCAGGTACACGCCCGTGACCCAAAATGTCATGCCCGTGATCCCAATGTCACCCCCATAACTTTCCTGCGTGATCCCTGCACGCCGCCGCCGCAATCCAGCCCACGCTGCATTTAATGAAGCCGTCACAAGTCACGCCCGTGACCCAAGTTACACGGGCGTGTAATGTCAGATTTTCTCCCGCCGTCACGCAAAGTCCACGCCACTATCAGATCCAATGTCAGCAATGTTTACACGCCCTAGGTCACACCCGTGACCGAGGGCGTGTAACTTGAAAATTTCTGCTATAAATTCAGAAGCTCTCCTTGAGTCCAGGGTTCAGAATTTTGGAGTGGGGGAGGTGCTGCTAGAGCTGTTAGTGAAGTTTTTCATGTTTGTTGGGGAAATGATTTATCTTAACCCCTAGAATTGAGTAGAACATAAATTCTAAGTACGAAAAGTTAGGCTAAGTAAATATGCGTCGAATAGTATTCGACGCAACGTCGAAATATTGTCGACGTTTCTCTCAGAATGAGTCGAAGTAACTCTAAGAAGAATTCGACGTAATTTTAGTCGACGTACCTCTGACTTCTAGTCGACGCATTTGATAAAGTCGATGCACCTTAGTCGACGCACGTTCCTTATTCTCCTCTCGACGTCCAGCCAGGATGGAATCGATGTTTACGTCGAATAGTAATCGACGCACGTCGATATCTATAAGTAATTCAAAAACACGCCAGATCTCTTTCCTTCTTTCTGTAGATCTGATTTTTATGGAATGATATTGTTCTTTTATAGCCGTTCTAAATCAGCCTTTCCTTCTATTTGATTCTTGGCTAATTTGATTAAGATTATTATGGATATTATTTGAAATCAGAATAAATTCCTTTCCTTCTACAAAAATATTAATTATGGAAACTCTTATCTCTTTCTAATTCTCTGTCTGCTAATTGATTAATCTCCTTTAGCAATATATTTTAAACAGAGCTATAAATAAGAAGGAGGTCGGCAGAGAATGACAACTAGTGATCCACAATATACATTTGAAAAAGAGGAAGAGCTCCCAAGTGAAGAGTGAGAAAGTTGAGAAAAGAGACAGTGTGTTGCAGCAAAGAAAAAAGCCTTCATCTTCTCCTCCTTTTGAAGCCATTCTGCTTCAAATTCTGAAAGCTCTCACAAAAGAGAGAAAAGCTTACAATCTCCTTCTCACTATAGAAGAGAGATCATATTCATTATACTTGTGCTTCTAATCTTCTTGCTAGGAAGAAGACTCTTTCTTACATATATTGTCTTCTATTCTTCTACTTGTTCTACTTCTTCTTCTCATTCTTATTTCATTTTCAAACTGTGTAAAAGAGTTTTTAGAATCTCGCTTCAAAAAATTCAGTTGTAGTGGTTCTAAGAGTCTCCTTATCAAAAGACTCAGTCTGGTTCTAAAAGTCTCCTTATCAAAAGACTCAGTGCAAGATTAGTGAATTCCTACCAAAGGGGGTAGAAGAGTGGACTACCCAAAGTTTGGGGAACCACTATATTTCTTTGTGTTGTGCTGTGATTTTCTTCTGGTTATTTTTCTTCTTTACTTGCTTAATTCTTGTTGGTGTGTGGGAAGCTTAAATCTGTGATTATTACACATATATATATATACATAATTGCACAAAGTATTTTTAATCTCTATTCACCCCCCCTCGAGAGAATTCTAGTGAGGTTAACTGTGCACTTTCAATTGGTATCAGAGCTAGGTTGATCTAAAAAGGTTAACTTCTTGATCAAAAAGATCCTACCTCTTATATATTTATATATATATATATATCTAAAAATTATTTTTCACATGACACAAATCAAAGATTATGCTTCCACCAGACCACCAATTTGCAACCTTGAAAAGTTTGCACTTTGGAAAACAAGAATTAAAATTTATCTAAACTCTATTGATGGAGAATTATTTGATGTTATTATGACAGGTCCTCCCAAGCCATTCAAGAAGGACTCAAGTGGAAAGGTCACACAAACACTTGCTCCAAAGGCTGAATGGACAGATGAAGAAAAGAAAGCTCAAGCATGTGATGCCAAAGCTATGAATATCTTAGTCTCAACCCTCTCAGATGAAATCTTCCAAAAGATTGCTGAATATGAGTCAGCTAAGGAAATATGGGAAGCTCTCAATAAATTGGTAGAAGGGAGTGCTGATGAGAGGAAGGGTAAAAAGGCATTACTTATCTCTCAATATGAAAACTTCCAGAAGAAAGAAAATGAAAGTGTTGCTGAACTGTATGCCAGATTCAGCCTCATAATAAATGAGCTAAAAACACTTGAGAAGGACATATCTCTCACTGAGATAAATGACAAATTGCTAACTTGCTTCCCTAGCTCTTGGGATTCAAGAATCTGGCCAATTAAAGACTCCAGAAGTCAAAAAGAAATCTCAACAGATGTCCTGTTGGGTAAATTAAGATCTTATGAACAGCTGCTGAAAACAAGAGCTGGGAAAGAAGAGAAAGAAAAGAATCCTCCACTCTCAAAAGAAAAGAGCATTGCTTTGAAGGCTACTGAAGGTGAACCCTCTACAAATGATGAAGAGATGATCAGTCTACTGGCCAGAAGGTTCAAGAACTGGATCAAAACAGAAGTATCTAGAAGGAGAGACTCAAGAACCAGGTATGATAAAACTCCTAATAAAGAGATTATATGTTACTCTTGCAGGGAACCTGGACACATTGCACCTGAATGTCCTAAAAGGATCAGCAATAAGAAGATCTGAAAAGAATAGATCTAAAGAAGAAGAAGAAGAAGAAAGGGAAAGGGTTCATTGCTCAATCATGGAGTGATTCAGAATCTGAAGAGAGTACCTCATCTGAAGATGATCAAGAAAAGGCTAAGCAAGAGGAAACCTATTTGATGGCTACTGAAAAGCCTGAAGATACATCTCTGGTAAATATATTTGATGATATAGATTTCTCTTCCACTGATTTCAAAAATAGTTTCAAAGAATTCTGTTTAGATCTAGTCAAATCTGAGAAAGAAGTAAAGGAACTAAGAAATGAACTAAACAATCTCAAACAAATAAATACACAACATAAAAACTATGAGCTCAGTCTAGGACTCTCAGAGGAGCAACTAAATAAAATCAATACTGAAAATCAAGCACTAAGAAATGAGCTAGCAAAGGCAAAAGCTTTTGAAGACTCTCTAAATGGCAGAAGTTAGAAGCTCAAGAATATCTCTAACAATCTCACTGATAGATTTAGACAACTAAATTATAACACTGACTTAGAACCCAAACCTCAATCACCCAGCAAATCTTTCTGGAGACATCATATTCACTTCACTAGGGAGAATCATTTGATAGGAGAAAGATCACAAGAAAATTCAGAAACAACCACTGTGTTTAACAAAAATAGTCCCACTATGTATGAAGGAATCCTAGGAAAATATCCTCAGAAAAGAAACAAACTCGCGTCGAATCATTATCGACGTGCGTCTAATTCTACTCAACGCAACTCAAATAATGCATCGATTTCTAATCAACGCAGACACCAAAATGCGTCGACTCCCAATCGACGCAATCTCTCCTATGCTTCGACTAAAAATAACCACAGAATGAAGGAAGCTTCGACTTCCACTCAACGCAACTTTAAACATACGTCGAATTCATATCGACGCAACCAATCTAACAGAAATGTCTCCTTTTCTAAAAAGTCTTCTCAATCCATTTCCTTTTATTACGAACACTATTTCTGCAACATTACCAAAGACAATTGGTATGATAAGCCAATACCCCTAAAGGAGGAAGGATATTCTGAAAAACCCACTAATTCTTTCATTAAACCTTTCACTGATGGGAAGAAAGGACCCCAGCTTAGGAGGGTCCAACCTAATGTTTAAAATTTTATGTGCAGATGTATCACATCTCCAGGCTGGTGTGGTACTTGGACAGTGGATGCTCCATGCACATGACAGGGTACACAAACCTAATAATCAATTTTGAGGATAGACTTGGACCACCAGTGACTTTTGGAGATTCTAGCTGTGGCCAAACCAGGGGCTTTGGAGATTTCAAAGAAGGGAAAGTCACCTTCAAGAATGTGGCAGTAGTCAAAGGACTGAAGCACAATATGATAAGTATAAGTCAGATATATGACAGTGGTAAGTATGAGGTAAAATTTACCACACTATTTTGCCATATTATTGATATCAAGACTGGTGTCATAGTACTCAATGGAATTAGAAAAGGGAAGGTATATATAGTAGACTTTAGCTCCTCACCCACAGAAGTTTGTTTGTTCAACAATATTATTAATAAAAGTGAATTATGGCATTGGAGACTAGGTCATCTAAACCACAAAACCATTAGTAAATTATCAAAGAATAACCTAGTCAAAGGCCTACCAAAGGGAAGATTCTCTAAGGACTCTCCATGCAGACCTTGCCAACTAGCAAAACAGACCAAGTCATCCTTCAAACCAATTGGTAAGGATGACTCCCCTAGGATCCTCTACTTACTGCACATGGATCTCTTTGGTCCAATATCCACTCAAAGCTTAGGTGGAAAGTCTTATACCTTAGTCATTGTAGATGACTATTCTAGGTTCAGCTGGGTATTCTTTCTAAGGGCTAAGTCTGAAACCAATAAGATTCTCTCAAAATTCATAAGACAGATACAATCTAAGTTCAATACTCATTTTTCAATTATCAGGAGTGATCATGGGACTGAATTTGAAAATCAGTCAATTAGTAGTTTCTGTGAGGATATAGGTATTAAACAAAGTTTTTCAGCCCCTAGAACTCCTCAACAAAATGGAGTTGCTGAAAGAAAGAATAGAACTTTAATTGAATCAGGAAGGACCTTACTTGCAGAATCAGGATTACCAAAAACTTTCTGGGTTGAAGCAGTCAACACTGCAAACTTTGTTCTAAATAGAAGCCTCATGCACAAAACTAAGTCAAAAACTCCATATGAGCTCCTGAAGGGAAAAACACCCATTGTTAAATACTTTAAAATATTTGGATGTGCTTGCTATATCTTAAATAATGGGAAAGATCATCTTACCAAGTTTGACAAGAAGTCTGATGATGGAATATTTCTTGGGTACTCATCATCTAGTAAAGCTTATAGATGTTATAACAGGAGAACCCTCAGAATTGAGGAATCTATGCACATTATATTTGATGAAAATAACATGCCGTTTAAGGGGGAGGAAACTTCCACCAATCCTTTTCCACAGGAAAATAGCAACATAGAGACTCAGCTTGAACAACTGACTCTAGAGAACTAAGACACTGGGAAAGAAAACCAGCTACAGGAACCAAGTGAGGAGTCTGAACAAGAGCATGAAGAAGGAGCAGAGAAAAGCAATCAAAACCAACTCCCACAAGAGAACATGGTTCAGGAAGAATAGTTGGACAATCATCCCATTGTTAATGAGGAAGAAGAGCATCTGACAAATCCAAGCAGGACAGGGATTAATATGAAAAATCATCCACAATCCCAAGTAATTGGAGACCCCAATACTGGAGTAAGAACAAGACACCAAGTATCCAATGGGATGATGCTCCAATGCTTCTTATCTCAAGTTGAACCAAAGAAGTTTGAGGAAGCAAATTATGATCCTCACTGGATTATAGCCATGCAAGAAGAACTAAGCCAATTTGAGAGAAACAAAGTGTGCAACCTAGTTGAAAGACCAAGAAACTACCCAGTTATTGGTACAAAGTGGGTATACAGAAACAAACTAGATTCCACTGGAGTAATTGTCAGGAACAAGGCAAGACTTGTAGCACAAGGATACAGACAAGAAGAAGGAATAGACTACAATCAAACCTTTGCTCCAGTATCCAGATTGGAAGCAATCAGGCTCTTTCTTGCCTATGCAGCCTTCATGAAGATGAAAGTCTACCAGATGGATGTCAAGAGTGCTTTTCTGAATGGTGACCTTCAAGAAGAGGTGTATGTAGAGCAACCACCAGGTTATGTCAATCCCTCCTCACCTAACTTTGTTTATAGACTTAACAAAGCGCTTTATGGTCTTAAGCAAGCACCTAGAGCCTGGTATGAAACTCTCTCCAACTTCCACTTAGAAAATTCTTTTGAAAGAGGAAAAGTAGATAAAACACTCTTTACTAGAACCCATAAAAATCAACTCCTTCTTGTTCAAATCTATGTAGATGACATCATCTTTAGCTCAACTCATCCCAAACTTTGTAAAAGATTTGCTAATCTAATGCAATCAAAATTTGAAATGAGTAGTATGGGAGAACTCACTTATTTCTTAGGGCTACAAGTGAAACAAAGCAGTGAGGGAATCTTTATCTCACAATCTAAATACACTAAAGAATTAATCAAAAAGTTTGGTATGGAATCAGCCTTTACAATGAAAACACCTATGACAACTAATACCATTATAGAAAAGGATGATAAGGGAAAATCAGTAGATCAAAAGACATATAGGGCAATCATAGGATCCCTTCTCTATCTAACAGCTAGCAGACCTGACATTATGTTTGCAACCTGCATATGTGCTAGATTTAAGGTTGATCCAAAAGAATCCCATCTCACCTCTGTAAAAAGGATTCTTAGATATCTAAAGGGAACACCTGAACTAGGTATGTGGTACTCGGCAGAAACAAATTTGAATTAATAGGATTCTCAGATGCAGACTATGCTGGTTGTAGGGTTGATGGAAAAAACACATCTGGTACTTGCCAATTCCTAGGTGACAGATTAATATCATGGTTCAGTAAGAAACAAACTTCAGTCTCAACCTCAACAGCTGAAGCTGAATATATAGTTGCTGGGAGCTGTTGTTCACAAATCCTCTGGATGCAAAATCAGCTTCTTGACTATAAATTGGAAGTCAATAACTCTAAAATTTATTGTGATAGCTCTAGTGCCATATCCATAGCATCCAACCCAGTCCTTCATAGTAGAACCAAACATATAGAAATCAGACATCACTTTCTTAGAGACAATGTAGAAAAAGGTAAGATAACCTTAGAATATATTCCTACAGATAGTCAAAGAGCAGACATTTTTACCAAGCCCTTAGATGAAACTAAGCATACTTACTTTATCAACACCTTGGGAATGCTTGATGGATGCTTGTAAACATCATTGTTGGGGAAATCTAACAGAGATAAAAAAAAACTAAGCAAGTACTTACAGACACGTCGATTACCTATCGACGCACCGTCGAGAGGAACTCGATGCTAGCATTGATTTCTTAAAGACAAAGATACGTCGATCCCTTATCGACGCACCGTCGATCTAATATCGACGCAAGTCTGCGACCACGTCGACAGGACATTAGGCTGACAATGTTTCGACGGAGTGTCGACTCCATATTGACGCATACGTCGACATCAATGACCAACGTCACAGATGCTCTGACACATCGACCATGCGTCGATTCCAATTCGACGTAACGTCGACTTCATAATAAAACTGGAAACAAATATTCTCTTCTTCTTTTGACGATTGGTTAACTAATATACCTTGATTTCTGTTTCCTTTTCGATGTTTCACCTCCTTTAAATAACACCTCTTATTTCATAACTCATACTCTCCCAACCCGCCAAAATCTTCGTCTTCTACCTCTCTCTCTGCATATATGGCGCCAACCCCTACTCAATCTGCTCTCCTCAAAACAATGAACGATGCTCTGGAACAACTTCTGAATGACTTCCAGACTCGACTGAACACCTTCTCCAATGAGTGCGCCGACATGCTCACCACCTGTGAAGCCAAATTGGCCAACCTCTCTGCTTCTCTTCCTGAGCTTCATGTTCTTCTTCAAGAACAACCTCTGTCGCCAAAAGGGTTTACATCCTTTCTGAAGGATATAAACCAGGGGGAGAGTTGCTCCAGAAACCCCCCTATCCAGGTTTTTCTTATAGCTCAGGTCTAACTCTTCTCCAATCCCTAAATACTATCTTTAAGTATTAAACCAACTTCATTTTTTTACCATAGGCTCAAATCTTCTCCAATCACTCTGATTACACCTTCAACAAACACCTTGGTGAATCCTCCTCCTATCATACAGAAGGAGATCATGCAGTGGAATCAGCATTCAGAATAGATGCCCCAGGTGTTCAGGGGAAGATTGTTGCAGTACAGAATATAGAAGTCCAGGGGGAGGAAGAAACAGCTTTTTCTGATGACCTAAAAGGGCAAGTATGGATTGAGGCACCCTTGTGTGTGGAAGAATATCAGCATCATTCTCCTGGCTTCTCTGCCAGCTATATCAAACTCAAGACACCCTTACTTGAGGATATTCCTCCAGAGGACATTTTGCCTGCTGTTCCCTCTCCTACAAAAGTCCCTTCTCCACCTCTGCCTCTTCCACCACTTCAACCTCCATCTCTACCTCCTCTACTACCTTTACCTTCACAAATGCTATCTAAGGAAAAACCAAGAGAACAAATGAAAAGAAGAAGTGAAGCCATCCCTCATTGGCAAAAATTATCCAAAGAAGAAAGAAAAGACTATGCAAAAGAAAAGGAATATAGAAAGGTTGTTGAGGAGATAAAGAGGTTTAAAAGAATACCTAATATCACTCCTAACAGTCCTGTAAAGGAGTACAATGATCCTGACATGGAAAAGAGGCATGAAGAAATAAGAGAAAGAGAGTTGTATGAATATGAAGCAACTATGAAAGAAGTAGAAGATAAAAGGAATATCTGGTTGGAGAAGATAAAGAAAGGGATGACTAAAGAACAGATTCTTGCTGAATCTTCCATCAAACTTCCAAAGAAATTGTTTGATGTTGAAGCTTATCAAAAGAAAAATCCTCAGGCAGGACTCATCCTAGAAAAAGGACAAAAACACAAGAGGGGTGTAGGGTGTGCAGAAGATATTTACATTCCCTATAAAAAGCCCAAAAGACCTACAAGATTAGACAAATGGCATGACTCACCCTGGAAAGGGAAAGGAAAAATGACTGAGATCCCTGAGAAACAGCAATCAGAGAAGAGAAAATATAGGCCAAAGGTTAACAACAAAGGACCACCTGAGCCCAAGCCTACTCAAAAGAAATCTCAAAACATTACAATTGAGATGATTGATGAAAAGGCAGCAATCATCATCAGCAAGGGCTATTCTATAAATGACACTCTCCCTGATGCTGACAAAGTCCTGGAGAAACTGCACACAATCATCAGAAATGTCCAGGAGCATCCTGATAGAGCCAAGGGCTATATTTTTGATGCTATTGAAAATTTATCTAGAAAACTTTATTCTTCCTTTGTCAATTTCATGTACAACATGAAGTTTCTAGTTTAAATCTTGTGAAAGACAATTACTTGTTATATGATTTCTTCTGATTGCTTAGCATATTTCTTCTCTATATAAATGCTTTGCTGTGTTGATTAAAAGCTGATACAATTTCTCTCTATATAGGGTTAAGACAAATAGGGGGAGATTGTTGGGGAAATGATTTATCTTAACCACTAGAATTGAGTAGAACATAAATTCTATGTATGAAAAGTTGGGCTAAGTAAATATGCGTCGAATAGTATTCGACGCAATGTCGAAATATAGTCGACGTTTCTCTTAGAATGAGTCGAAGTAACTCTAAGGAGAATTCGACATAATTTTAGTCGACGTACCTCTAACTTCTAGTCGACGCATTTGATAAAGTCGATGCACCTTAGTCAACGCACATTCCTGATTCTCCTCTCGACGTCCAGCCAGGATGGAATCGACATTTACGTCGAATAGTAATCGACGCACGTTAATATCTATAAGTAATTCAAAAAACACGCCAGATCTCTTTCCTTCTTTCTGTAGATCTGATTTTTATGGAATGATATTATTCTTTTATAGCCGTTCTTAATCAACCTTTCCTTCTATTTGATTCTTGGCTAATTTGATTAAGATTATTATGGATATTATTTGAAATCAGAATGAATTCCTTTCCTTCTACAGAAATATTAATTATGGAAACTCTTATCTCTTTCTAATTCTCTGTCTGCTAATTGATTATTCTCCTTTAGTAATATATTTTAAACAGAGCTATAAATAAGAAGGAGGTCGGCAGAGAATGACAAATAGTGATCCACCATATACATTTGAAAAAGAGGAAGAGCTCCCAAGTGAATAGTGAGAAAGTTGAGAAAAGAGACAGTGTGCTGCAGCAAAGAAAAAAGCCTTCATCTTCTCCTCCTTCTGAAGCCATTCTGTTGCAAATTCTGAAAGCTCTCACAAAAGAGAGAAAAGCATACAATCTCCTTCTCACTATAGAAGAGAGATCATATTCACTATACTTGTGCTTCTAATCTTCTTGCTAGGAAGAAGATTCTATCTTACATATATTGTCTTCTATTCTTCTACTTGTTCTACTTCTTCTTCTCATTCTTATTTCATTTTCAAACTGTGTAAAAGAGTTTTTAGAATCTCTCTTCAAAAAATTCAGTTGTAGTGGTTCTAAGAGTCTCCTTATCAAAAGACTCAGTCTGGTTCTAAGAGTCTCCTTATCAAAAGACTCAGTGCAAGATTAGTGAATTCCTACCAAAAGGGGTAGAAGAGTGGACTACTAAAAGTTTGGGGAACCACTATATTTCTTTGTATTGTGCTGTGATTTTCTTCTTGTTATTTTTCTTCTTTACTTGCTTAATTCTTGTTGGTGTGTGGGAAGCTTAAATCTGTGATTATTACATATATATATATATATATATATATATATATAATTGCACAAAGTATTTTTAATCTCTATTCACCCCCCCCCCCCCCCCCCTCTAGAGAATTTTAGTGAGGTTAACTGTGCACTTTCAATGTTCATGTTCATGTTTTTCCTTAAGCTTTCATGTTCTCTTTTTCATGTAATGTACTAGTTTTTATTTCTTACTTGCACTAGTTAATTAAAGCTTGTAACATTTATTTCCTAGCTTTGTAATCTCTCTTTAAGCTTGCAATCGTTTTGGTTTTCAATAAAATTAAGTTTGCTTCCTTTCATGTTCTCTTTCTCCTTAAGCACTTTTCCTTTCATGCAATGTTAATTTTCCTTTCCTTTTCCCCCCTCCACTATGTTTGAGTATTAATCCTTTTTATTTTCGTTTAATCTTTTCATTTAGCTTGCTTTTTGTCTTTTTTAGTTAAGCAAAACAAACCTCAAAATTTCGTCGATAAGATAATGGTGACTTTCCTCGAAGTAGAAGTAATCAACGCGCCCCGTGAAATACGACCTTGATATTCCTAAATATCCTATACTATAGACGATAAGGTACACTTTCCTTAGTCGGATATAGTTTTGGAGAAAATCTTCAAACCTTCGCTTAATTTCAAAACACGAAATTATTATTATCAAGTTTTTGGCGCCGTTGCCGGGGACTTTGCGCAGATATTTTGAAAAGAGGATAGCTATTAATTTTATCATGCTTCTTTTTATTTTATTTTGCTTTTCTAAATTTCAAAAAGAAAAAAAATTAGTTTTTCCTCTTCCTTTCTTCTCGTTTTAGTGTATGACCCGAGGTAGCGCTTCGATTATTCCTTTTGATCCGGAGAACGAGCAAACCTTTTTGAGGCAATGCCGTTCTCGTGATCAGGAAAATCAAGTAGAATCTGAAGAGTCGATCAGGGACACTAGCACAGCGAATATGGATCATAATCTTAATCCTCCTAATCTTAACGAGCCAAATCCTGATGAGGACGTGCAACGGACCATGTCCTATTATGCGCGACCGAATTTGGAAGTCACACAGTCGAGTATTGTTCGTCGCACAGTGGCGAACAATAATTTTGAGATCAAGTCCAGCATCATACAAATGGTGCAACAATCGGTGACCTTCGATGGTCAACCAGATGAGGATCCAAATTCGCATATTTCTTACTTCCTTGAAATTTGCGATACTTTTAAAATCAATGGTGTCACCGATGACGTCATTCGATTACGTCTTTTTCCTTTTTCTTTGCTGTCTAAGGCCAAGCAGTGGCTGGGCTCCCTACCTAGGGGATCCATCACTACATGGGACAAAATGGCGGAAAAATTTCTAACTAAATATTTCCCGCCTTCAAAGACCGCTAAATTGCGCACTGATATTGCGTCGTTCATGCAAATCGACTCGGAGACTCTCTATGACACATGGGAGCGCTTCAAGGAGCTTTTGCGTCGATGCCCCACCACGCACTTGCCACTTGGCAACAAGTGCAAATATTTTATAATGGCTTAAATCTCCTAACGAGGCAAATGATTGATGCGGCCGTCCGGGGGACGTTAAATAACAAAACCCCGATCGCCGCTCAAGAGATTTTCGAAGAGATGGCCACGAATGCGTACCAATGGAACATGCCCCGAGCGCTGCCTAATAAGCCGGCCGGAATTTTAGAAATAGACGCAAACGCAAATTTGGCTTTACAAGTTGAGCGCTTAACAAAGCAAGTGGCGGAGATGTCTGCTTCCTCCGCCACTCCTCCTTGGGCTAATATCGTTTTAATTGAAGAACAGGTTGACTACATGGGAAATCCGCCTCGACCTTCCTATAACCCCAACACCACTCCGTATAAATCACCCGAATTTCTCCTGGAGCAACCAAGGAAATGCTCAGCGTCCTATAAATCTAAATCAACCTCCCCCTAATCAACTTCTTAACTTAACTCAGCCTCCAAATTTGATTACTCAAAATTTTAATCCACACGGTTTTCCACCGCAATAGCAAAAACTCTCTCCGCTTGAAGAGGTTTTTGCAAAATATGTTGCTACAAATGAAACGAACATCCGGAACCTTACCAGATCGATCCAAAATTTAGAGAATCAAGTGGGCCAGCTCGCAAAGATGATTTTTGAGCGTCGGCAAGGAGCACTACCGGGGAATACAGAGCAAAATCCAAAGGAGAGCGCACACGCGATTACACTCCGAAGCGGGAAGGAGGTTGTTCAAAAATAGGACGAACCCAAGGTAACTCCCTCTCCTCCTCCTACTCTTAATTCTTCTTCAAATTTGCCCGCTACGTTAGCTCCGCACGCTTCTCTTTCAGCTCCGCACGCTTCTATTTTAAATCCGCGCGATCCTACTCCTAATATTCCGTATCCATCTAAATTTAAAAATGAGTGCGCCGAAAAAAATTATAAAAAAAATTTAGATGTTTTAAAACAAATCCATATTAATGTACCTTTCTGCGAGGCTATCTCTCAAATGCCTAAATATGCGAAATATCTTTAGGAGTTGCTCTCCAATAGGAAAAAGTTAGAAGATATTCACATATTTCTTTAAACGCAGAATGCTCCGCAGTTGTACTCAAAAATTGCCTAAAAAAGCAAATGACCCGGGACGGTTTTCCATCCCATGTCTATTTGGCAATTCGTTAGTAAAACACGCCTTAGCGGATCTTGGAGCAAGCATCAACCTTATGCCATTTTCTTTGTTCAATAAGCTAGGTTTAGGAAATCCATGGCCCACTCGAATGAGTATTCAATTAGCGGATCGTTCTTTAAAATATCCGATAGGAATAGTGGAGGACGTGCTCGTCAAGGTTGACAAATTCATCTTCCTGGTGGATTTTATCATTCTTGACATCAAAGAGGATGCTGAAGTACCCCTCATACTCGACCGCTCCTTCCTTGCCACCTCCCGCGCTATTATAGACGTAAGTAACGGAAAGCTCCTCCTACGGGTTGGAGACGATGAAGTTACTTTCGGCATAAATTCCTCGATGCGGAACATTAGAAAACGATGATTCGTGTTTTTACTTGGAAGAGTGTTGTGAGTTCGATTCATCCCTCGAGTTAGTTTCATCGGCAAGTAGTGATTTCAAGCCCGTAGAGCTCTTTTATGTTGAAGAAGAAGTTTCTCACCCCACACCACCCGAACCGTTATTTCTAGAAAAATTGAAAATTAAAACTTCTTATGAAGAACCACCCGAATTAGAGTTAAAACAACTCCCCCTCACCTCCAGTATTTGTTTTTAGAAAAAGAGTCTAAGCTACCTGTCATCGTTTCATCTGATCTTATCAACTCAGAAATTTCTGAGTTGACTACAGTCTTAAGAAAGCACCGCCACGCAATTGCGTGGCAAATATCAGATATTAAGGGTATAAACCCTTCTTTCTGCACTCATAAAATCTTTCTTGAAGATAATTCCCGCAACTCAGTCCAGCCTCAACGATGACTAAACCCGAACATGAAAGAAGTCGTTAAGGCCGAAGTTATAAAACTTCTGGACGCGGGAATCATCTACCCAATATCGGACAGTACTTGGGTTAGCCCAGTACAAGTCATGCCAAAGTAAGATGGCGTCACGGTAGTTGCGAACTGTAATAATGAATTGATCCCAACCCGTACTGTTACGGGTTAGCGTATGTGCATCGACTATCGGAAACTAAATGATGTCACCCGTAAGGATCACTTCCCTCTACCATTTATCGACCAAATTTTAGAGCGCCTTTCGGGTCACTCCTACTACTGATTTCTCGATGGTTTGTTAGGATATTTCCAAATCCCGATTTCGCCCAATGACCAAAAGAAAACCTCTTTCACTTGTCCCTTTGGCACCTTCGCTTATCGAAGGATGCCATTCAGTCTTTGTAATGCGCCAGCTACATTCCAAAGATGTATGCTGGCAATATTTGACGAGTTAGTAGAGGAAGTGATGGAAGTGTTTATGAACGACTTCTCCGTGTACGGAAACTCATTTAAAAACTGTTTAAAAAATCTCGAGCGCGTGTTGCAGCGATGTGAGGAAACAAATTTAGCGCTTAATTGGGAGAAATGTCATTTTATGGTCAAAGAAGGATTAGTCCTTGGCCATAAAATTTCGGTCAAGGGGATCGAGGTCGATAGGGCCAAGATTGAAGTAATTGAAAAGCTCCCCCCTCCAACAAACGTAAAAGATAATAGAAGTTTCCTAGGCCACGCGGGGTTTTATCGGCGCTTTATACAAAATTTTTCCAAAATCACAAAGCCGTTAACCCATCTTCTAGAGAAAGAATCATCTTTTCTTTTTAACGATGAATGTCATTTAGCCTTTCAACTTATAAAAGAGAAACTTATAAACTCCCCGATTCTAGTCGCCCCAGATTGGTCCCTTTTGAAATCATGTGCGATGTGAGTGATATTGCGGTTGGTGTCGTTTTAGGCCAACGGGTGAGTAAGTATTTTCACCCGATTTATTATGCGAGAAAAACACTCACGTCGGCACAAGCAAACTACACCACTACCGAAAAGGAACTTCTAGCAATCGTTTTCGCTTTTGATAAGTTTAGGTCATATATCACGCTTTCCAAAGTTATCGTCTTCACAGATCACTCCGCGCTTAGGTATCTCTTGAGTAAATCGGACGCCAAGCCTCATCTTTTGCGATGGATCCTCCTCTTGCAGGAGTTTGATTTAGAGATCCGGGACAAAAGGGGAGTCGAAAACTTGGCGGCCGATAACCTTTCTCGATTATAAAATCCCTCCTTGGAAGCATTAATAGAGGCCGACATTAACGATAAATTTCCTGAAGAGTGCCTCCTAGCTCTCGAAAATATTAATTCATCTTCTACCCCCTGGTTTGCGGACTTGGCTAACTATTTAGTAGCACGGGTCCCGCCAACAGAATTCTTGAGTCAGCCAAAGAAGGAATTCTTCTCTGATTTAAAGAATTACTTTTGGGAGGACCCCTTTTTATTCCGTGTATGAGCAGACCAGGTAGTGAGAAGATGCGTCTCAAGTGAGGAAGGCCTTAAAATTTTACGTCATTGTCATGAGGGACCCACTGGTGGTCATTATCATTCGAACCGAACCGCGATAAAGGCGCTAGAGGCGGGCTTTTATTGGCCCACACTCTTCAAAGATGCGCACACCCTTGTGAGTACTTGCGACAGCTGCCAGCGGTCGGGGAACATCTCCCGCCGGGATGAGATGCCCCAAAATATTTTTTTAGAATGCGAAATTTTCGATCTTTGGGGTATTGATTTTGTTGGTCCTCTCCCTCCCTCTTATTCAAACAAATATATTCTCATTGCGGTCAACTACGTGTCGAGGTGGGCGGAAGTGCAAGCTCTCCCCACCAATGATGCGCGAGTCGTCGTTAATTTCTTAAAAAAATTATTTTCTCGATTTGCAACGCCGCGTGCTATCGTGAGTGATCGGGGCACCCATTTTTGCAATAGTCAATTTACAAAAATCTTAGCAAAATATGGTGTCACGCACAAATTATCCACTGCATATCACCCACAAACAAGCGGCCAAGTCGAAGTTGTTAATCGAGAATTAAAACGGATTTTAGAAAAAACTGTTTCAATTAATCGGAAGGATTGGGCAATAAAGCTCGATGACGCGCTATGGGCCTATCGAACGGCGTACAAGACCGCTATCGGTTGTACACCATATCGAATGGTTTATGGCAAGGTTTGCCACCTTCCGGTTGAACTAGAACACCGCGCATTTTTGGCGCTTAAATTTTTAAATCTCGATTCCAATTTAGCGGGCGATCAAAGAAAATTTCAAATGAACGAATTAGATGAATGGCGAGCAAATGCGTATGAGAGCTATAAATTATAAGGAGCGAACAAAGTTTTTCACGATAAACACATAAAATTTCCGAAAACTTTTTCGCTAGGCGACCTCGTCCTCCTTTATAATTCTCGCCTTCGCCTTTTTCTGGGAAAACTAAATTCCCGATGGACCGGACCCTTTATTATTAAAGAGGTTTGGTCCTATGGGACAATTTTAATTTCCCACCCGTAAAAAGGTTCCTTCAAAGTTAACGGACACCGCCTTAAATTATATCTTCCGGGAGAGTTAACTAATGAAAAGAGTGACTCGATTTTACTTCCTCATATAATATGATTTGCAAGTGGGTCAAGCTACGCGACCTTAAACAAAGCGCTTTTGGGAGGCACCCCAAAGTTATCTTTTTATTGTTGTTCTTTTTATTTTAACATGTTTTGTAGGTAACCGCCGCTTCCCCCGCATCTTTATAACCAGGGAAGCCCTCTTAACCTCTCCTTCGTTTCTATTATTATTTTTGTTTTGTCTTGCACTTTATTTTCTTTTACTTCATACTTAGTTTTAAACATTGGGGACAATGTTTAACTTTAAGTATGGGGGTGTAAATAATTCTTTGTAAATAGTTGTTAAATTAGAAAATTTTCAAAAAAAAATATTTTCTTATGTTTTCTTCTATTTTAGCACTTGTAAAACCCAAAAACTCAAAAAACAATTTAGAAAATTGAAAAATTTAAATCTTGGAAAGGGACATTTGGGACCTCACCCCATCTCACCTCCTAGTAGCGTGAGAACCCTTCACGGGGTATACCTCGGGAAGTCCAAGAATTAACAAAAAAATTTAAGCTTTTCAGTATATGTTTTTGTTTATTTCTTATCAAAAATCCAAAAAAAAGATAATAACAAAATTCAAAATAAAAAATATATGAAAAAACTTAAAATACAAAAAAATTTAAATCTTATACCTCTCCTATTTGGTGTTTTTGTGATTTCTTAGAAATCTAGTTGAGAATGTTTATAAGCATGTTTAAGTTTTTAATTGGCTAAAATTTTGCTTATCATAGTTTGTTAATTTTAAATTTGAGGTAATCTTGATTTAAGAATCATCTTATGATTTTTAATTGATTAGAGAATTTATTTAGCATGACTTCTCTTTTTATTTTTAAATGGCTTCATTTTGTAGTGAATTTGCTAAACCTCTTTAGATTTCAATTATATTTTCTTCTAAATTTTTAGATCTTAGGAAATTTAATGTTACTAGAATTTGCTCTCAATATAATTTAAAGCTAGCTAAATTTAATTTCCTTCCTTACCCCCTTTGTGGCATAAAAAAATGATTTTTAAAAGAACATATGTCATGGGAATAAGAGTATAAAATTCATTATTCCCTAAAACATATGCACCCAAAATATTTGAAAAGATTATATGGCATGGAGTAAGAGGATAAAATTCATTACTTCTAAACCATATACATTTTCGGTTGTTATTAGAAGAGAAAAAAAAAATAAAGGTGAGAGGATAAAATTCATCACCTCAAATCAAAGATCTCTTCTTATGCCAAATTTTATGAAATCCCCCTTAGCCAATTATCATTGTTCTAGATTTAGTTTAAGATTATGGAGAGTGCAATATTTAGTAAGTTACTTTTCCTTAAGTTTCTTTTAAGATAGAGTTCTTATAATTTTAATTTAATCTCGTTTTATAATTTCTACAATATTCTTAAACTAATTAATTTTCTTGAGAAGTCCTTGCCTAAACATGTTTTCCTCTTTTCAAATCATCATCATAATTTAGGACTTAACTCGTCCTTGCATTTACTCTTAACTTAACTTTTGGTTTAAATGAAATTTTAGTTTAAAATTATAAATTTTTTAAGGATGTCTTAGAAATTATATCTCACACTTTTGCTCTGGAATAGCAAAACCTCAAGTATGGGGGTATTTGATGAGTAGTATTTATGCATATTTTAATTATAGTATTTAGAGTAGTTTTAATTTAAAATTGCAAATATTATTTATATTTTAGTTTAAAATCACTTCTTTTATAATATCTGTTCTAAATATAGTTTACTTTTATTTTTGCAGAATTTTGGGGGAAAATGGAGAAAATCGCAAGTCACGCCCTCAGTCACGCTCGTGACCAAGGGCATGTAACCTAAAGATTTGCGTTCGATGAAATTGCCCCTGCGTTCGATGAAAGTGGAGCTCCGTTCGACAAAAAAAGCTCTGCCCCTGCGTTCGACGAATGTGGAGCAACGTTCGACGAACGCGCTCTGCCCCTGCATTCGACGAATGAGGAGCAGCGTTCGACGAACGCGCTCTGCCCCGGCGTTCGACAAATGTGGAGCAGCGTTCGACGAACGCTCTCTGCCCCTGCGTTCGACGAAGTCTGAGCTTCGTTCGACGAACACTTTTTGTCGCGCTGAGCCGCTGAATTCTAGCCCACGCTGCATTAATTGAGGGCGCCCAGGTACACGCCCGTGACCCGAAATGTCATGCCCGTGACCCCAATGTCACGCCCGTGACTTTCCCGCGTGATCCCTGCACGCTGCCACCGCAATCCAGACCACACAACATTTAATGAAGCCGTCACAAGTCACGCCCGTGACCCAAGTTACACGGGCGTGTAATGTCAGATTTTCTCCCATCGTCACGCAAAGTCCACGCCACTGTCGGATCCAATGTCAGCAATGTTTACACGCCCTAGGTCACGCCCATGACCGAGGGCGTGTAACTTGAAAATTTCTGCTATAAATTCAGAGGCTCTCCTTGAGTCCAGGGTTCAGAATTTTGGAGTGGGGGAGGTGCTGATAGAGCTGTTAGTGAAGTTTTTCTTTTTCATGTTCATGTTCATGTTTTTCTTTAAGCTTTCATGTTCTTTTTTTCATGTAATGTACTAGTTTTTATTTCTTACTTGCACTAGTTAATTAAAGCTTGTAACCTTTATTTCCTAGCTTTGTAATCTCTCTTTAAGCTCGCAATCGTTTTGGTTTTCAATAAAATTAAGTTTGCTTCCTTTCATGTTCTCTTTCTCCTTAAGCACTTTTCCTTTCATGCAATGTTAATTTTCCTTTCCTTTTCCCCCTCCACTATGTTTGAGCATTAAGCCTTTTTATTTTCGTTTAATCTTTTCATTTAGCTTGTTTTTTGTCTTTTTTAGTTAAGCAAAACAAACCTCAAAATTTCGTTGATAAGATAATGGTGACTTTCCTCGAAGTAGAAGTAATCAACGCGCCCCGTGGAATACGACCTTGATATTCCTAAATATCCTATACTATAGACGATAAGGTACACTTGCCTTAGTCGGATATAGTTTTGGAGAAAATCTTCAAACCTTCGCTTAATTTCAAAACACGAAATTATTATTATCAGCGGGTCACCCCCGGCGGTAACCCCAGGGATGTTTTTGGACTTCAGGATGGAAGTCCTCGACACCCTCGGCCTCGCAGTCACAGTATTGCGTAGCGATTTCTCGAGCCCGGCGGTCCAGGTGTCCCATCCTCCAGCGGCGGTTGGCGAGGATTCCCCGGGAGGAAGGGATGGAAAAGAGGTGGCTGGGGGGGGGGGGGGGGGGGGGGGGGGGGGTCAGTGCAGGAACTGGAAGGGAGAGTGTTGATCGCCAGTCTGGCGAGTTCGGTGCTAGCGAGCACAGGGCAGGCGAGCATGGCGCATGACAGTGCGGCGCAGGCAGGTGCGGCGCAGGCGTGTGCAGCGCATGCGAGCGCGATCCTGATAGTCGCGGCACCCATAGGAGTGGCTCTGGCCAGTGTGGCTCTCGCGAGCATGGCCCCAGCGAGCTCAAGCCTGGCGAGGGAGCTCGGGGGGCGAGTGGACCAGGAAAGTGTAGCAGGTGGAGGAAGCCCCTTCTGCGAGCTGGTGCTTTCTGCACCCGTCCCGGAAGGGTTCAGGGAATGGGACAGGGTCTACTACCACGGCCTTGACTATTGAAATTATTGAAGTGGAGTGGAAGGTGGTCGGCGGTCTAAATATTGGTGACCGCAGAGACCGCGTGGTCTCTGTGTTGGTGCTCTGTCAGTCTGTCTCTGGCGGTCTGCTGTGACTGGCCGGTTTGTTCTAGTATGGTCCAATCTCTTCTCGATTTGCTCTGCTTGGTTGGTCTATCTTCTTTGTAAGAAGACCGGGCGGTCTGTTCTTGTGTAACCGCTGTGACCGGGCGGCTTATGCAGGCTGATCTGGCGACTTGTCTGAAGTCGGCCAGATGTTCTTGGTTTGCTCTAGGCGGTCTAAGGAAGGAATGAACTGTGTCCGCGCGGCTTGTGCGCGGTCTGCTGCTGATTTTCGGTCTTGGACAGGATGTTGTCCAAGTGGTGTGATCGCGCGGTCTGCTCTGTGAGACCACTCGCGATCTGATGGGTGGTGGTTGTACCTCTCTTGCAGTGGCGACGACATCCGTCCTATCGCCTATAAATAGGGGTGCAGGGCCCGTCATTCATAACTGTAAGAACTAGAGCCTGGGTTGTTTTATACGGTCTCAACTTTGAGGTCGGGCGGTCTCGGAAGCGAGTTGACTGTTTGTTGTGTTCGCAGGTTTGCGGTCAGTAGGTTGCGGTCTCCTTCCTGGTGATTTTCCAGCGGCTTGAATAAACATTTCGGCAGCGGCTTGTCTGCGAATTGGTTTATGTTGTTCATGTGCTGTTCGCAGGGAGCTCTGCGATCAGGCGACCTTCTGCGGTTTGGCGATCTGAGTTGCGGTCAGGCGACAGCTTCTGTTCTCTGTATAGTTCAATAAGCTCCAGTTTGTGCAGTTTGAGGTGGCGGTCTTGCAGTGCAGGTCATCTTGCCTGTTTTCTGTTCATGCGGTCTTAGGTCAAGCCGGGCGGTCTCTGGAGTGCAGCGGTCTGTGCGGTCTTTGCTTTGTCAGGTCGCCAGATTTGTTTTTTGGTGTGTTTTGTTCTTCTCTCCTTCGTGATTCTTATGAATCATGTCTCGCCATGTATACCTCGCACTGTAATCAAGTTTGTGATTCAATAAAGACTATTGTGTTGATGTGTGGCATTATGGTTGTTTTTGGCTATAACTCAGTTGATGCAACTCCTGCTTACTCCTAAACGATTCAAATCAAAAAATTTAACATTTTATCAGACCTAGGTTGTTGGAGTGGATAAGCAGTGTTCAACTTAAGTTGCCAACGTCTTTGTGAAGAAGAAACTACATAGTTTGCCATGGAAGCTGGATACGCAAGAGGGCTTGGTATTGAACTCCTCACATTGACTAACTTCAAGAAGTGGAAGTCGTGTATGGAGAGTTATTTGCTTGGCGAGGATCTATGGGATATAGTTTTAGGAGAAGACACACAAGAAGTTTATCTAGCAGGAGATAATATGGCAGAGGTGAGACTTTGGAGGAGGACTAATGCAAAGGCAGAGTTCACACTCAAGAGGGCCATCTCACCAGAGCTATTCGATCACATCATTGGATGTAATTATGCTGCTGAGATTTGGACGTTTTTGGACGGGATGTTCAATAAGCAGAATATAGCTCAGCTACAGTTTCTTGAAAATGTGTTGGTGAAGGCCTCTCAAGGTGATCTTTCCATCTCTACTTTCTTTCTCAAGATGAAGAACCTCACAGCAGATATTTCTGCATTGGACCCTGATGAGCCCATCTCGGAGGCAAAACTGAAGAGGCATATCATCCGCGGGTTGTAGAAGGAGTATCTTACCTTTGTGACGTCAGTTCAGGGTTGGGCAAATCAGCCATCTCTGTCTGAGCTGGAAAACTTACGTGCTTCGCAGGAAAGTTTGGCAAGACAGATGGCGGGGACTTCTATCTTTGGGGGAGATAGCGATGTGTTGTTCTCTCGGAAGAAGAAGAAGAAGTGGGAGAAGAAGAAGGCAGGTTATGATGGACCCTCTACTTCAGGTCAGCAGGATAGGGGTTATGCTCCTAAGTCTGATGGGAAGAAGAAGGGAGAGGGACCAAGGTGCTTCAGGTGCAATAAGACCGGCCATTTCAAGAAGGAATGTCGGGTTAATCTTCAGCCGGGACATACAGCGGAGAAGGAGAAGCCAAAGTCTGATGAAGCTGGATGGGGAGGAGCCTTTGCGACCAATATGACGGCGATGCCCGTTAAGGCCTTGGCTACCATCAACTTCGAAGAGGATTGGATCGTGGATTCAGGGTGTGGGCATCACCTCACCGGGGATGAATCAAAGTTCTCTTCTTTGGCACCTTACTCAGGTAACGATGCAATCATTACGGCTGATAATTCTGTTCACGCAGTAGAACAAGAAGGTATTGTCTCTCTGAGCAGTGATAAGGGTCCACTCACATTGAGGAGTGTTTATCACGTGCCGGGTATGAAGAAGAATCTCTTCTCTGTGACCAATGCAGTCGATGTCGGTTATCACGTTCTGTTTGGCCCAACAGAAGTGAAGTTTCTTAAAACTCAACCGGAGATAAAGGGAGATGTTATTCATGTTGGAAAGCGGGTAAAGGACTTGTTCGTCTTATCGACAAGTACCTATGTTGGTAAGATGAGGACCAATGATAGTGCGACTATCTGGCATGAAAGGTTGGGGCATGTAGGCATGGACAAATTGAAGGCTATGGCGGTAAGGGGCCTTGTCAAGGGCTTTCCTAGCTTGTCCTCCTATGGAGACGTTCATGTTTATGCGGGATGTCAGTTTGGTAAGTCTCATCGACTTCCATTTGATAAATCGCAAACAAGATGCAAAGCACCGTTGGAGTGCATTAACGGTGATTTGATGGGACCGACTGCCACCCCAAGCCTTGGAGGCAACAAATATATGTTGGTGTTGATCGATGATTATACCAGATATGTCTGGGTGTATTTCCTAAAAGAGAAGTTAGAAGCGTTTGCGAAGTTCGTGGAGTTCAAGGAGCTGGTGGAAGGTCGGTTAGGCATGCGGGTGAAAAAATTGAGAACTGACAATGGTGGGGAGTTCACCTCTGGTGAGTTCTCAAGTTTTTGCCGGAAGAACGGCGTCCGGAGAGAGCTCACTTGTGCCCATACTCCACAGCAAAATGGCGTTGCAGAGCGAAAGATCTGTCATTTGACTGAAACCTGCAAATGCTGGCTTCATGCCAAGAGTATTCCAAAGTCCTTTTGGGCGGAGGGAATGTCTTGTGCGGCATACGTCATCAACAGGATGCCTCTAAGTCCTATCAACATGAAGACCCCTCACGAACTGATGTTCAAGGAGAAAGCCAAGTGTTGCACACCTTCGGGTGTTCGGGTCAACCTGTTATGTGCATATCCCTGATGCTCTTCGGACAAAGCTAGATGCGAAAGCAAGGAAGCTAGTTTTTGTTCGATATGATGAGCGGAAGAAAGGATGGAGATGCATGGATCCTGAGACACGGAGATCAGTGGTATCTCGGGATGTGATGTTTGATGAGGTAACTTCCTACAAGGGGAGTTCAGGAGTTGAACTACCGGAGAGCAGGGTTGATGAAAAAGGGAAGGCTGCGGAAAATCTTCAAGTGGAGTTGCCTGTTTCACCAGGAGCTCCAGCTGTGTCAAGCTCAGAGGAGGAGGCTTCAGGTTCTGGAAGCAGGGGGAGCGATGCTCCAAGTTTGCCTGGAAGAGGAGCTAACACCGAAGAAGCAGCTGAGGAGGTGGTTAGTCAGGTACAACCTCTTAGGAGGTCGAAGAGGACTATCAAGCCACCAGATCGATACACAGGAGGAAACATGGTGAGCTTTGTCTCATGTTTCTTTGCTGGTCCTTTGGATGAGCGGGAGCCGTCGAGATTTGAGAAGGCCAAAGGCGTGAAGCAGTGGGACATTGCTATGCAGGAGGAGAAGGATGCTCTCAAGAAGAATGAGACTTGGTCTCTAGTGCTCAGGACCAAGGGCATTACCCCTGTGACATGTAAGTGGGTCTATATGCTGAAGAAGAAAGTTGACGACACGATCGAGCGATACAAGGCTTGCCTTGTGGCTCGCGGGTTCTCACAGCAGTATGGAGAAGATTATGATGAGACGTTCAGTCTAGTGGCAAAGATGACTTTGGTTCGATTTGTTATTGCTCTGGCGGCATCCAGTGGATGGGAGATTTGGCAGCTCGACGTGAAGAATGCTTTCTTATATGGAGAGATTGACAAGGATATCTTCATGATCTAACTACCGGACTTTATCTCGGAGGATTGTCCGGACTACGTCTGCAAACTGAAGAAAGCCTTGTATGGGTTGATGCAAGCGCCTCGGGCGTGGTATGGGAAGATCGCGGAGTATCTTCTATTCTGCGGGTTCTTTGTTGCAGACTCTGATTCTAGCTTGTTCATCAAGAAGAAGGGGATGCTTCGGGTTATTGTTCTGCTGTATGTGGATGACATGAACGTCACCGGGAACTCGAAGGAGGCAGTAGCAAGGTTGAGAGTCGAGCTTGCTATCAGATTTGAGATGAAGGATCTGGGTGAGCTCCACCATTTCCTTAGACTCGAGGTTCAGAGGCGGGAGAGTGGAGTGTTCATTTCTTAGGCTGGATATGCGGAGCGGATCGTTCAACGATTCAGCATGGAGGAAGGGAAGAGCAGCTCTATACCTCTGGAACAGCATCATAAACTTTGGAAGGATGAGGGGAGAGTTCTATCTGAACCGTTGGTGTTCCGAGATCTGGCTGGGAGCTTGATCTACTTGACCATCACGAGGCCAGATATTGCTTATGCAGTTGGCAAAGTGAGTCGGTACATGGCAGAACCACGGAAGCCTCATCTTCTGGCGGCAAAAGGAATTTTGAATTATGTGAAGTCGACCTCTGATTTGGGTCTCCTATATAGGAGAGGGTCAAGCTTGGAGTTGCATGGGTACATGGATGCTGATAACGGGGGAGACGTGGATGATCGGAGATCAACGTCTGGTTATGTCTTTTTGGTAGGCCCCACAGCTATCTCTTGGTGCAGCAAAAAGCAGGACTCGGTGTCTGTATCTACCACAGAAGCGGAATACAAGGCTTCGGCCTTGGCAGCTCAGGAAGCTGTTTGGCTCAAAAGGTTGGTGGAGGACGTTCATAAGGAGTTTCGAGGTCCCACTATACTATGTGGGGACAATGAGAGTGCTCTCAAGCTGGTTAATAATCCATTCTGTCACGCGAGGCCCAAGCACATTGAGATTGAACACCATTTCATTCGTAAAAAGGTGTTGGGAGGATCTCTTATGGTCGAGCATGTTCGGAGTGTGGACAATGTTGTAGACATCTTCACAAATCCGCTGGCGAAGGGACTGTTTACTCGGTTGCGAAGTTTACTTGGGCTAGTTTCCACTTCCCACTTCAAGGGGGGGTGTTGAAATTATTGAAGTGGAGTGGAAGGTGGCCGACGGTCTGAATATTGGTGACCGCAGAGACCGCGCGGTCTCTGTGTTGGTGCTCTTCCGGTCTGTCTCTGGCGGTCTGCTGTGACTGGCCGGTTTGTTTTAGTATGGTCCGGTCTCTTCTCGGTTTGCTCTGCTTGGTTGGTCTATCTTCTTTGTAAGAAGATCGGGCGGTCTGTTCTTGTGTAACCGCTGTGACCGGGCGGCTTATGCAGGCTGATCTGGCGACTTGTCTGAAGTCGGCCAGATGTTCTTGGTTTGCTCTAGGCGGTCTAAGGAAGGAATGATCTATGTCCGCGCGGCTTGTGCGCGCTCTGCTGCTGATTTGCGGTCTTGGACAGGATGTTGTCCAAGTGGTGTGATCGCGCGGTCTGCTCTGTGAGACCTCTCGCAATCTGATGGGTGGTGATTGTACCTCTCTTGCGGCGGTGACTACATCTGTCCTCTCACCTATAAATAGGGGTGCAGGGCCCGTCATTCATAACGAGAACTGTAAGAACTAGAACCTGGGTTATTTTGCGCGGTCTCAACTTTGAGGTCGGGCAGTCTCGGAAGCGAGTTGACTGTTTGTTGTGTTCGCGGGTTTGCGGTCAGCGGGTTGCGGTCTCCTTCCTTGGTGATTTCCCAGCGGCTTGAATAAATAGTTTGGCAGCGGCTTGTCTGCGAATTGGTTTATGTTGTTCTTGTGATGTTCGCAGTGAGCTCGGTGATAAGGCGACCATCTGCGGTTAGGTGATCTGAGTTGCGATCTGGCGACAGCTTCTGTTCTATGTTCAGTTCAATAAGCTCCAGTTCGTGCGGTCTGAGGTGGCGGTCTTGCAGTGCAGGTCATCTTGCATGTTTTCTGTTCGTGCGGTCTCAGGTCAAGCCGGGCGGTCTCTGGAGTGCAGCGGTCTGTGCGGTCTCTGCTTTGTCAGGTCGCCAGATTTGTTTTTTGGTGTGTTTTGTTCTTCTCTCCTTTGTGATTCTTATGAATCATGTCTCTCCATGTATACCTCGCACTGTAATCAAGTTTTGTGATTCAATAAAGACTATTGTGTTGCTCTGTGGTATTGTGGTTGTTTTTGGCTATAACTCAGTTGATGCAACTCCTGCTTACTCCTAAACGATTAAAATCAAAAAATTTAACAGGGACGACCCAGTCCAGCACCTACAGTCGTTTGAGGACTCAATCTCTATCAGGCCGATGTCGGACGCCTTCAAGTGTCGGCTCTTCGTCGTCACCCTAAAGGAGATGGCCCGGGAGTGGTTCCACCAACTCCCTGTCGGATCAATCTACGCATTTGAGGATTTACGTAGAAGTTTCTTGTTGCGGTTTTCAAATTCGAAGAAAAGGAAGAAGGATGCCAAGTCCCTCTTCAAGGTGAAGCATGAGCCCAAGGAGTCATTGGCTCATTATGCGGATCGGTTTCAGGAAGAAGTATTGCTCACCCAGGAGATGCCCGGGTTTGCCCTTCAGCTCGCCTTCACGTTGGGGCTGAAGGAGAGTTTCTTTAAGTTGGGACTGAAGAGAAAGGCCCCCATCTCCTATGAGGAGTTAATGGAGAGGGTGGCAGAGGAGGTCGAGAGTGAGGAGGCCAATCCGGAGCTCACCAAGAGGCTAGCAAAGCTCAGTGAGCCGTAGGTCAAGCAGTAGGAGGTGCGGAGAAGGGAAGAGCCCCGGACCCCGGAGTGGCATGGAGGCAGCTTGGCGGGGGGATGCAAGGACAAGGAAGAGGTTACGCCCCGGGAGGTGGTAACTTCTATGGGGGGCAAGGAATACACCAATAGTTGGGATGGAGGCAAGGTCCAAGGCCGGTGCCTCCCCCGCCTCAGCAGGCCATGGTGATCAGGCGAGGAAGAGGAGGAAGAGGAAGGAGAGAAGGAGCGGAAGAAGGAGCGGGAAGAAGAAGGAGAAATGGGGCGGCAGAGGCCGAAAGGGGAGAGGTGGTGTTGCCGTACTGTGACTTCCATGATGAGGAAGGTCACGCGACGGCCACCTGCGCAGAGTTCTTAGAAACAAAGAGGGCTAGAATGTTGGCGCCGTGGCAGCAGCAGCAGGTGAGGATCGAAGAGGTCCTGCCTCGGGAGGACGATGAGGAGAGGTGTGAGGACAGGGCCGATGTGGGGACCCAAGGAGTGATCGGAGTGATCTACGGGGGAGTAGGGGTGGAGGCAACCCGCAAGGCGAGCCTCCATACCATCTACCGCCAGAGCGTGGCTTCGACATCTACGGCCCCACCCCCAGCAGAAAAAATCACTTTCTCTCAAAGGGACATGTCGGGTCATGAGGACCCTTTCTGCGACGCGTTGGTCATCCAGGCCGCCATCGAGAACTTCACGGTGTCCCGGATTCTTGTGGACAATGGAAGCTCCATCAACACCACCTCCTGGATAGCCGAAGCAGAGAAGTGGGATCAGGAGGTGGGAGAGCCAGCGTGTCTAGGAGAGGCAGAGGAGCAGATGGGAGGAGAAGAGGAGAGGAGGAGAAGGAAGAGGAAGAGAAGGAAGAGTGATAAGTAGGATTTATGCTTATTTTAATTATAGTATTTAGGTTAAGTTTAATATAATTTTGTAAATATTATTTATATTTTAGTTAAAAATCACTTCTTTTATAATTTTAGTTCTAAATATAATTGTATTTTTGTTTTGCAGATTTTCTGGTGTTTTTGGACAAATTCCATAGTACACGCCCTAGGTCACGCCCGTGACCAAGGGCGTGTAGCACTAAGATCAGTACAGAAGTGTTGCCGAGCAGATTGAGCTAGCCCACAACAAGTCACGCCCCAGGTCACGCCCGTGACACCAGGTCACGCCCGTGACCAAGGGCGTGTAATCTTAGAATCTTCCCAGCTGGCTACCGACGAGACGTGAAGATGCTGTCGAGGAGTTGACCCAAGTCACGCCCGTGACCAAAAAGTCACGCCCGTGACTTCTCGCGTGATCCCAGCTCCCTGCTGCGCTGAATTCAAGCCCACGTCGTATTGATGGAGTTGACCCCAGTCACGCCCGTGACCCATGAGTCACGCCCGTGACTTTTCGCGCGTGATCGCTTTTCGCTGCAGCGCCGCACTCAAGCCCGTGCCGCATTGATGAAGCCACCCAGGTACACGCCCGTGACCAAAGTTACACGGGCGTGTAATGTCCTTTTTCGCGACACAGTCACGCAAGACCCACGCCGATGTCGCAGCCGTGCAGAACAAGTATTACACGCCCTAGGTCACGCCCGTGACCGAGGGCGTGTAACCTGGAAATTTTTCCTATAAATTCAGAGGTTCTCCTCCAGCATTCCATTCCCTTCCCCCTGCCCATTTGGGCTGTTCTTGTACAGTTTTCCTTATTTCTTCATGTTTTAGGGTTAGCTTTAATTTCATGTAATTTTGTTATTTCTTTTTTTTCATTCCTTGTAATTTTATTTCATGCAAGCTAGCTTAGTTTCAATTCCATGCAATGTAATGTAGGTTTTATTTCATGTAATCTCTTTCTTTTATGGCAATGAAAATTTAAGCTTTCTTTTATTTTCGCAAACTCTCTTTCTTCCTCTTTCTCTCTCTGTCTTGTTTTAATTTTTTTTTCTTTAGCAATTATTTTGTAGTCTTGATTTTTAGCAAGCTTTGAATCAAAATCATCTCTTTCCTTATTATCGTATCTTCTCTCCTTTGATTTATTCTCGAAATATAACGATATCGAGTTCATATTCCGGTTATGAATTTTGGTATTTGTTTTCGTATTCTAGCTAGCCGAGAGGACGTGCGTACGAATCGATCACTCGAGAATAAAAAGAGTTGCACGCACCCCTCGAGAGAGGATGACGTAAATCTTCCGGATAGGAGTCAAATCCTATAGTGGGATTCACAGCGTAAAGCAAGTCTTAGGTAATCAATTATAGGACGAGAGTCCGGTTGATTTTTCCTAAGCTTAGTTGGGCATTAACCTCGAGAGAGGCATGTTCGAGCTTCGGGAATCCCCACGGTCAAGGATTAGAGTTGAATGATAGTATTTATCTTTTAATTTCATTTCAAAGCGAGTTTTAATCAAGTTTTATTTTCTTTCTTTATTTTCGTTCTCTTTTATTTAGTAGCAATTTAGTTCTCTTTTCCGCTCTCTCTCCGATAAAATAATAGTCTGCTTTCTCGAAGTAGAAGTACTCGACAAACCCGAGTTTAATACGACCTTGGTATTTTTATAAAATATCCTATATTATATACGATAAGGTACACTTGCCTTCATCGAATATAGTTTTGGAAAATATCATCAATCTTTTTCGCATTTTTATAAATCATAAACCCTAGAAGAAGAAGTCTAATTTTTATTATCAAGTTTTTGAGGACGTGCGTACGAATCGATCACTTGAGAATAAAAAGAGTTGCACGCACCCCTCGAGAGAGGATGACGTAAATCTTCCGGATAGGAGTCAAATCCTATAGTGGGATTCACAGCGTAAAGCAAGTCTTAGGTAATCAATTATAGGACGAGAGTCCGGTTGATTTTTCCTAAGCTTAGTTGGGCATTAACCTCGAGAGAGGCATGTTCGAGCTTCGGGAATCCCCACGGTCAAGGCTTAGAGTTGAATGATAGTATTTATCTTTTAATTTCATTTCAAAGCGAGTTTTAATCAAGTTTTATTTTCTTTCTTTATTTTCGTTCTCTTTTATTTAGTAGCAATTTAGTTCTCTTTTCCGCTCTCTCTCCGATAAAATAATTGTCCGCTTTCTCGAAGTAGAAGTACTCGACAAACCCGAGTTTAATAAGACCTTGGTATTTTTATAAAATATCCTATATTATATACGATAAGGTACACTTGCCTTCATCGAATATAGTTTTGGAAAATATCATCAATCTTCTTCGCATTTTTATAAATCATAAACCCTAGAAGAAGAAGTCTAATTTTTCTTATCAAGTTTTTGGCGTCGTTGCCGGGGACATTTTGTCGATATTTTGAAAAGAGAAAGCACTATTACTTTTATCAAAAAAAAAAAACAAATAATAATAAGTAACTTTTATGTTTTTTTTTCTTTTGATTTTGTGTTTTGTCTTATGGTTTTGAAAGAAAATTTTTGCAGGTAATCGTGATGGTCGTCCGTCTCCATCAGGGACGTACTTCTTTTCCTCTCCTTGTTCTTTTTCTTTCATAATCATGCTCTTGTATTTTCTATTTTATTATTCTCCATACTTAGCTTTCAACATTGGGGACAATGTTGAACTTTAAGTATGGGGGTGTATTTCCCTTTCTTTTAAATTATAAAATCGTAGAAAATTTCCCAAAAAAAAAGAAATTTTTTTTTGAAAATCACAAAATTCCAAAAATATTTGTGTACATAGTTTTGTAAATAGTTTATTTCCTTTTTATCATCTTTTACAAAAGAAAAATTAGCTTTTTCATAAAAAAAAAAAAATTTAGAAAACCCAAAAAAAATTCAAAAAAAAATTAGATAATCAAAAATTTAAATTCTCGGAAAGGACACCTTGGGCTTGAATTCCCTTCACAGCCTCTAGTACCTTGCGAGCCCTTCACCGGGTAGACCTCGGGAAGTCCAAGAATTAACAAAAAAAAAATTAGTTTTTTTTTAGTTTATGTTTAGCATTTTTAGTATTTATTTCTTATCCAAAAAAAATTCCAAAAAAAAAAGATAATATTAAAAATTCCAAAAAAAAAAGATAATATCAAAAAAAAAATTCCAAAAAAAATTATTACATAAAACTTATAAAAAATCCCAAAAATATAATAAGCCCTTACTTTGGTTTTTGTCATTTCCAAAATCATTTTGAGTTTATTTATAAGCATTTATACCTTTTTATTTGCTAATCATTTATTCTATCATGGTTTGCTAAATCTAATTTTTGTTTAAGTGATTTAGTGTTAAGAAATATTTTATGATTTTAATTTGATTAGAGGTATTTCTTTAGCACTTCTTCTCTTTTATTTTAAATAGTTACAAATTTTTAGTAATCTTGCTTAAACACCTTTAGATTTTAATTATTTCTACCTCAAGCTTTTAAAATCTTAGGAAAGTTTAAAGTACTAAAATTTGCTCTCAAAATAATTTAATTTATAAGCTAGAAGTCTTTTCTCTACCCTACCCCTTTGATGGCATAAAAAAAAGTATTTTAAAAGATCATATGTCATGGGAATAAGAGGATAAAATTCATTAGTCCCTAAAACATATGCACCAAAATATTTGAAAAGATTATATGGCATGGAGTAAGAGGATAAAATTCATTACTCCTAAACCATATACATTTTGGTTTGTTGTTAGAAGAGAAAAAAAATATTTACTTTAAAAAAAAAACCACTTTGGTGAAATGGAAAATCCATCGCCTTCATTCAAAGATCTCTTCTTATGCCAAAATTTATGAAACCCCCCTAACCCAATATCTTTGATCTAGATTTAAATTATGTTATGGAGAGAGCAATACTTAGTAAGTTACATTTTTCCTTTAGATTTTTCAAAGTTATGGTTTTTATAAATTTTAAATCTAATTTTGTTTACTTATTACTTAATTTTGTTAACTAGTTAATATTTTTGAGAACTCTTGGCTAAATATTTTTCTCTTATTATTTTAATTTCATAATTTAGGACTTAATTCGTCGATCCTTAAATTTTCTTTTTAGCTTACTTGTGATTCAATAAATTTTTAGTCTTAATTAAAATTTTTATTAAATGTCTTATAAATATTTCTCATACTTTTGCTCTGGAATAGCAAAAGCTTAAGTATGGGGGTATTTGATAAGTAGGATTTATGCTTATTTTAATTATAGTATTTAGGTTAAGTTTAATATAATTTTGTAAATATTATTTATATTTTAGTTAAAAATCACTTCTTTTATAATTTTAGTTCTAAATATAATTGTATTTTTGTTTTGCAGATTTTCTGGTGTTTTTGGACAAATTCCATAGTACACGCCCTAGGTCACGCCCGTGACCAAGGGCGTGTAGCACTAAGATCAGTCCAGAAGTGTTGCCGAGCAGATTGAGCTACTCCACAGCAAGTCACGCCCCAGGTCACGCCCGTGACACCAGGTCACGCCCGTGACCAAGGGCGTGTAATCTTAGAATCTTCCCAGCTGGCTACCGACGAGACGTGAAGATGTTGTCGAGGAGTTGACCCAAGTCACGCCCGTGACCAAAAAGTCACGCCCGTGACTTCTCGCGTGATCCCAGCTCCCTGCTGCGCTGAATTCAAGCCCACGCCGTATTGATGGAGTTGACCCCAGTCACGCCCGTGACCCATGAGTCACGCCCGTGACTTTTCGCGCGTGATCGCTTTTCGCTGCAGTGCCGCACTCAAGCCCATGCCGCATTGATGAAGCCACCCAGGTACACGCCCGTGACCAAAGTTACACGGGCGTGTAATGTCCTTTTTCGCGACACAGTCACGCAAGACCCACGCCGATGTCGCAGCCGTGCAGAACAAGTATTACACGCCCTAGGTCACGCCCGTGACCGAGGGCGTGTAACCTGGAAATTTTTCCTATAAATTCAGAGGTTCTCCTCCAGCATTCCATTCCCTTCCCCCTTCCCATTTGGGCTGTTCTTGTACAGTTTTCCTTATTTCTTCATGTTTTAGGGTTAGCTTTAATTTCATGTAATTTTGTTATTTCTTTTTTTTCATTCCTTGTAATTTTATTTCATGCAAGCTAGCTTAGTTTTAATTCCATGCAATGTAATGTAGGTTTTATTTCATGTAATCTCTTTCTTTTATGGCAATGAAAATTTAAGCTTTCTTTTATTTTCGCAAACTCTCTTTCTTCCTCTTTCTCTCTCTGTCTTGTTTTAATTTTTTTTTCTTTAGCAATTATTTTGTAGTCTTGATTTTTAGCAAGCTTTGAATCAAAATCATCTCTTTCCTTATTATCGTATCTTCTCTCCTTTGATTTATTCTCGAAATATAACGATATCGAGTTCATATTCCGGTTATGAATTTCGGTATTTGTTTTCGTATTCTAGCTAGCCGAGAGGACGTGCGTACGAATCGATCACTCGAGAATAAAAAGAGTTGCACGCACCCCTCGAGAGAGGATGACGTAAATCTTCCGGATAGGAGTCAAATCCTATAGTGGGATTCACAGCGTAAAGCAAGTCTTAGGTAATCAATTATAGGACGAGAGTCTGGTTGATTTTTCCTAAGCTTAGTTGGGCATTAACCTCGAGAGAGGCATGTTCGAGCTTCGGGAATCCCCACGGTCAAGGCTTAGAGTTGAATGATAGTATTTATCTTTTAATTTCATTTCAAAGCGAGTTTTAATCAAGTTTTATTTTCTTTCTTTATTTTCGTTCTCTTTTATTTAGTAGCAATTTAGTTCTCTTTTCCGCTCTCTCTCCGATAAAATAATAGTCCGCTTTCTCGAAGTAGAAGTACTCAACAAACCCGAGTTTAATACGACCTTGGTATTTTTATAAAATATCCTATATTATATATGATAAGGTACACTTGCCTTCATCGAATATAGTTTTGGAAAATATCATCAATCTTCTTCGCATTTTTATAAATCATAAACCCTAGAAGAAGAAGTCTAATTTTTCTTATCAAAGAGGCAGAAGGTCGGGCCAAGGAGCTAGAGGTGGAAGAGATGATGAAGGTTCAGGGGGGAGAAGGAGAAGAGAAGGTCGAAGTGCCAACTTGCAACGAGGAGAAGGAAGAAGGTTGGGGAGAGCAGTCACGGCTGGAAGCCGTGGAGGAGGTCATGGAGCTCAAGGTCACCACTCGGGTCGGGTTGGTGGAGAAGGTCGCATCAGTGGAGAACTCAGCCTAGAGGAGCAGAAGCAGATCCTGGCTTGAGTCTAGGAAAATGTGGATGTCTTTTCCTGGAGTGCCACGGAGATGCCCAGGATCAATGCGGATGTGGCTTGCCATCGCCTCAATGTCGACCCAGGCACCCGCCCGATCCGTCAAAAGAAGAGGGCCACAGCAGACAAGCTGGAGGGTCCCATCTGAGAGGAGGTAGGTAAGCTCCTACAAGCAGGTTTTGTATCGGAGATCCAGTATCTAGGCTGGGTCAATGTGGTGATGGTAAAAAAAGGAGGAGGTAAATGGAGGATGTGTATCGATTTTTCCTTACTTAATAAACCGTGCCCCAAGGATTGCTACCTTTGACTAGAATTGACGCGCTGGTTGATTCAGTCGTCGGTTTCCCTGTAATGTCTTTTTTAGATGCCTTTTCAGGTTATCATCAGATCCGAATGCACCCCCCCCTCCCCCCCCCCCCCCCCCCCCCCCCCCCCCCCCCCCCCCCGACATTAAAGATGTCTCCTTCATCACCGGGGATGGATGCTATTGTTATAAGATGATGCCCTTTTGGCTCAATACAGGGGCCACATACCAACGAATGATGGACAGGTTCTTCCGAGAGCAGAAGTGAAGAAACCTGGAGGTCTATGTTGATGACCTCATGATAAAGAGTCGGGACCTCAAGTCTCACCTCCAAGACCTTGAAGAGACCTTTGGGAACTTGCGGAAGTACAAGACGAAACTCAACCCCCTGAAGTGTGTCTTCGGGGGCTAGCAGGGGAAAGTTCCTGGGTCCTTTGCTTACCCCTGCAGGGGTGGAGCCTAACCCAGATAAGGTTAAAGCAATCTTGGAGTTGGGGTCGCCAAGAAACACGAAGGAGGTTCAGCGCCTCACGGGAAAATTGGTCGGGCTCAGCAGGTTCCTCTCCAAGGCGGGTGAGAAGTGTGCCCCTTTCTTCAAAGTGTTATGGGGAAACAAGAAGTTTGAATGGAGCTCGGAATGTGTGGAAGCTTTTCAAGCTTTGAAAGGGCAGCTCACCCAGAATCCCCTACTCTAGGGACCAATGCAATGAGAGGATTTATCGCTATACTTGGGGGTAGGATCTGAAGTAGTAAGTTTGGTGTTGGTTCAGGAAGAAGGCAGGAGGCAGTTCCCCATCTATTACGTCAGTCGAGTGCTGAGGAAGGCGGAGCTCCGATACCCCATTTTGGAGAAGTTGGCTTTCGCTTTGGTGGTATTGGCTCGGAAGCTCAGGACATACTTCCAAGCACACTCAATCAAAGTGGTGACCGACCACCCACTTCGCAAAGTCATGGAAGGGGTGGAGCATTCGGGTAGGCTAGCCAAATGGTCCATGGAGCTAAGTGAGTTCGACATCGCGTTTGCGCACAGGATGTCAATCAAGGCACAAGCGGTGGCGGACTTCATGGCCGACTACGCAACTGAAGTGTGGGAGCATGAATCACCTCCCCCTGTGGAATGGAAGATGCTAGTGGATGGTGCATCAGGGAAGCACTCCTATGGAGGAGGAATCATCCTAATAAGCCCCCAAGGGACAAATATTGAGCAGGCCTTGAGCATCCATTTTTCAATTACCAACAGCCAGGCCGAGTATGAGGAAGTGATAGCGGGCCTACGGCTAGTCAGGGAGCTGGGAGTGCAGGATATGGAGGTCTCAACGGACTCTATGGTGGTGGTATGCCAAATCAGATGAGAATTTGAAGCAAGGGAGCCGACCCTCCAACGCTACCTAGAGAAGGTCAAGGGGGTCATCGACCAATTTCGCACCTTTTCCATCACACATGTGCCAAGGTAGGAGAGCACCCCGGCGGACCTCCTAGCCAAGTTTGGCCCTCGAGCTGGGGGGACAGTATCGGAACTCTTCCGGCCTTCCATCGAGGAAGGGGATCTGATGGAGGTGGATCAACGAGCATCGTGGATGGATCCCTTCATCACCTTCCTGGCATCGGGAAAGTTCCCTGAAGGGGGCGTGGATAAACGGCACTTCAGGTACAAGTCAGCCTATTATTCCTTACATGCAAGAGAACTATATAGAAAAACACTCTCGGGGCTCCTGGCCCGCTGCATATCGGAGGAGGAGGAGGTCCCGAGAGTTCTCAAAGAAATCCACTCAGGGGAATGTGGCAGTCACTCTGAGAGCCGGTCTCTGGAGGGAAGAGTGCTGAGGCAAGGCTATTTTTGGCCTACCCTCAGCAAGGATGCAGCAGATTTTGCAAGGAAGTGTTCAAAGTGCCAGATCTATGCTCCACTCCAACTCCTCCCGGCTCAAAGGCTCCGTACCATCACAGCTCCGTTGCCCTTGGCTATATGGGGGTTGGACCTGGTAGGTCCCTTCCCGCAAGCTAGTGGCCAAAGGAGGTTCCTATTGGTAATGATTGATTATTTCTCCAAGTGGGTAGAGGTGAAAGCGCTAGCCAAGGTAACGTCCCAGGTGGTGAGAAATTTTGTATGGGGCGAGATAATTTGCAGGCACGAGCTGCCGTTGGCCATAGTGACGAACAACGGACCCCAATTTGCCAGCAAAGAGTGATGAATAGTAAAATATATGTATTTTTAGTATAATTATTAGTATAATTTTAATTAATATTGTAAATTTTCTATGTAAATTAATGAATAAATTGCTTGTTTTATTATTTTCCTTACTAACTTAGTTTTATTTTTGTTTTTGCAGATTTTGGCAAATTTTGTCAAGTCACGCCCTGAGTCACGCCCGTGATAACATGCCACGCCCGTGACCCAAGGGCGTGTAATCTGCGTTTGACGAAAGACAAGCTGCGTTCGACGAAAGTCGAGCTGCGATCGACGAAAGCGCTCTGCCCCTGCGTTCGACGAAAGCTCTCCAAGCTGTGTTCGACGAAAGCGCTCTGCCCTGCATTCAACGAAAGCTCTACAAGCTGCATTCGACGAAAGCGCGCTCCCCTGCGTTCGACGAAAGCTCTCCGAGCTGCGTTCGACGAAAGCTCTCCGAGCTGCGTTCGACGAACTCCCTCTGCCCCAGTGTTCGACAAACGGCATCCAGCGTTCGACGAATCCTTCTCAGTGTCCAGCGTTCAACGAATGTCGATCTGAGTTCGACGAACTCTCTCTGTCCAGGCGTTCGAAGAATCCAGCACACACGCAAGCCATCACACCCTAGTTAAAGCAGATATGTGCCGCCCACTATCACGCCCATGACACTACAGGTCACGCCCGTGTGCAGCCATGTTTGACGGCCAAACCTTCCAGAAGACGGCGGATGCGAACCCTAAAGCACGCGCAAATGTCACGCCCTAAGTCACGGTCTTGACATCCAAGTCACGCCCGTGACCTAGGGCATGTAAAAATAAAATTTTGCCTATAAATAGAGGGGCTCGGCTGAAGCATTTCTCATCGAAATTTTGAGTGCTTGTTAGTGTTTTTGAGTACTTTTGATTGATTGTGAGTTTTCTTTATGCAATTAAGTTTATGTTCGTTTGTAATTTTCCCTTTTTAGAAATAAAATGTTGTTTTCTCATTTGGATCATCTTCCTTTTTCATTTATGTTAGCGTGTGTGTGTGTATGAGAATAGTTTTATAGCTTTCATAACTTAGTTTATTGCTTTCATAATTTAGGTTTATTGCTTTCATAAAAATAGTTTATCGCTTTCTTTTAACGCTTTATTTATCGCTTTCGTTTAAACGATTTCTTTCGATTCAGTCTTTTTATTACAAGTAGAGTGCGTGCGTATATGTGATAATGTTTTTCTTTTTTGTAACTTAGCTTTATTTCAGTCCTTATATAACTGATTATACCACCCCCATCCCGGATGAGAGGCTAAGTTTCTTTAGCGCTTGATTAAGATGGTTGGGACGGATACTATTACTGCTTTTATATAAGTCTTTTTATTTCTCTTTTATCCGCTCATATCCGCTTAAGTTATTAAACATGTATTTTCTTATTAATGCCATCTCCATTCCGATGAGTGGCTAATTTCCTTTAGCGCACGATGTCGAAGAGCATTGGGACAGAAAAATAGTTTTTCTAAAAATAAAACATCTCTTTCTAAAATAATTAAAGCTTAAGGTTTACCCGAGAATAACGTTGAGTGGAGCCACATAATCGATGTGTGTTTTTCATTTCCGTCTCCATACACTAGTTAGCCGAGAGGCTCGTGCGTACGGATGGATCGCTCACGGGTAAAGAGAAGTGCGCTCTACCCTCGAGAGAGGATGAGGTAAGTCTCCCGAATTGGAAGTAAAAACCCAATCGCGAGGTTCACAAAATAAAGCGAGTATTAAGAAGATTCGATGGTCGAAAATTCATAATCTCAGGTGGGCGTACCCTCGAGAGAGGAGCGTTCATAATTATGGAACCTCCACGGCCAAGCCGTTTTAATGTTTTAAAAAGTCATCTCTTTTACTTCTAAAAAAGTCTATTTTTGTCTCAAGGTAATTCGACATCGGGCGCTATTATTATCATCGTTTAGAACTCTAGTTATACTCTTATTATCATTTTCTTTTAAAAACCCACACTAAAAACTTATTCCGATAAAATAATAGTTTGTTCCTCAAAGTAGGTTAATGAACACGATCCACGGAAATATACGACCTCGATATTTTCTAAAACAAAATATCCTGTATTACTCACGATAAGGTATACTTGTCTTTATTATATGATTAGTTCGGATTAAAATTTAAACAAAAACTGTTCAAACCAAATTAGTGCAAAACTCTCCTTTGCTATTTTAAAAATCAATAGAATTCGGCGTTGTAGCCGAGGCGTAATCGTCAATATTTCGAAAGCAGAAAAAGACCGTTACTTCTATCTTTCGATAGGATAACGGTTAATTTCTCGAAGTAGGAGTACTTGCGAGACTCTTTGGAAACACCCGCCTAACTCTAATCTCGCCATATAAAGGTTGCGCAAACCAAATCAATTAAAAAGAAACAATCTGAAGAATAATCATCAAGTTTTTGGCGTCGTTGTCGGGGAGTCTTAGTGTTGTTATTTGAAACAAGGAATTACTATTACTTTTATCATATATATTAAAAATATATATAAATATATATATATATATACAAAAATATATTTATATAAAATTATTACAAAAGCCAAAAATATATATCATTTTTATTATTAGTATATGACCCGAGGAAACTCCTCGGACGATTCGAATACCCCTTTTGACCCCGAAATCGAGCGCACTCTTCACGAGCGCCTCCGACTTCGTGATCAAAACTTACTCAAATTTCCCGAAGAGTCAGTCGGAGATACTTACACTGAACCTATGCCCGATCAAATTCCAGATGTGGCCCCGCCACGGACCATGGCATATTATGCCAGGCCAAATCTGGAAGATACCGGATCGACCATAACGCGCCCAACAGTGGCTAATAATAATTTTGAAATAAAATCTAGCATCATTCAAATGGTACAACAGTCAGTCCAATTTGACGGTTTTCCAGATGAGGAGCCCAACTTACATCTTTCTAACTTCATAGAAATATGCGATACATTTAAAATTAATGGCATTACTGACGACACCATTCGTTTACGCTTATTTCCATTTTCGCTGCGGACGAAGGCAAAAGCGTGGTTAACTTCTCTTCCAAGAGGATCCATAACCACGTGATCCCAATTGACGGAACACTTTTTAACAAAATATTTCCCCCCGTCAAAAACCGCTAAGTTACGTACGGATATCGCCTCTTTCATTCAATACGATTCTGAGTCTCTCTACGAGACTTGGGAGCATTTTAAAAAGTTCATGCGTAGATGTCCTCATCATGCGCTGCCGTCCTGACTACAGGTGCAGACATTTTATTATGGCCTAAATTTTTGCACGCGACAGATGATCGATGCAGCCGTCGGGGTAACGTTAAACAACAAAACCCCGGAGGCCGCCCAAGCTCTTTTCGAGTAAATGGCCATGAACGGCCTATCAATGGAATGCGCCTAGATCTCGCCCTGCCAAATCGGCCAGGATATATGAAGTGGATGTCACTGCTCACCTAGCCTCGCAAGTGGAGCGGCTAAGTAAGCAAGTGGCGGAGATGACTGCTTCCTCCTCCACTCCCGCATGGGCTCCTAATAATAATAATAATAATAATAATAATAATAATAATAATAATAATAATAATAATAATAATAATAATACTTTTGTCGAAGAAATCGTAGATTACCTAGGCAACCAAGTTAGGCCCCTCTTCAACCCTAATAACAATCCGTATAGTAATAATTATAATCCGGGTTGGAGGAATCACCCAAATTTTTCCTGGAGCAATCCTAATAATGCTCAGAGGCCCCCAATTGTAAATCCGCAAGGATTTCCGCAAGGATTTCCAAACGGATTTCAGCCTCCACCACCAAAACCTTCACCGCTAGAAGATATTTTTGCTAAATACGTTGCGTCCACATAATCAAATATCTGGAATATTACCGGATTGATTACAAACTTGGAAAATCAGGTTGGACAGCTGGCAAAGATTGTCTCCGAGCGGCCATATGGAGCTCTACCAGGGCACACGGAGCCGAACCCCCGAGAAACTGCCAACGCCATAAATCTTCGCAGTGGCAAGGAGGTAACCTCCCCAAAATGGGTCGAGCATAAGGTACATGTTTCGACACCGACCCCTACACCCTCTCCTTCGATAGATAAATCACCGAGTCTTCCGATTGTGCCGAACATTTCTTGCTCGCCTCTTCCTTATCCTTCACAAATAAACAATGAGCGGACGGACGAGCAATATCGAAAATTCTTACAAATTTTTAAACAAATTTTAATAAACGTTCCCTTCTACGAGGCACTCTCCCAAATGCCAAAATACGCGAAATATCTTTAAGGGTTACTTTCTGACAAAAAGAAACTCGACGATATTTCGCGCATTTCCCTTAATACGGACTGCTCGACTATTTTCCTTAACAAATTGCCGCCAAAATTGAACGACCCGGGACGGTTCTCCATCCCGTGCCTCTTCGACAATATGTTATTGAAGTATGCTCTAGCAGACTTGGGCGCCAGCATCAATTTGATTCCTTTTTCTCTTTTTAAACAACTCGACTTGGGCGTCCCAAGCCCGACAAAGATGAGTATCCAGCTTATGGATAACTCGATAAAGTACCCTATAGGGGAAGTGGAGGATGTTCTGGTCCAGGTAAACAAGTTTATCTTCCCGGTAGATTTTGTCATCCTAGACATCGAGGAGGATGCTGAGGTACCTATCATCCTCGGTCGCCCCTTCCTCGCCACCTCTCGTGCGCTAATTGATGTCAGTAATGGTCTACTCCTCCTTCGGGTGGGAGATGACGAAGTTACTCTACACTTTAATCCCTCACTACAGCACTCCCTATCAAACGATGATCCCTGTACTTTAGTTTAGTCAAACTACGCGACGGTAAACAAAGCTCTTGTGGGAGGCACCCCATATTTATCTAATATTTTATTATGTTTTGATCTTTTATATGTCTTTTGCAGGGTTTCTTACGGCCCCGCCAGCTTTAATTCAGGGAAGCCTTTTTGCCCGCTCTTTCCTTTTGTATATATTGCACTTTTATTTTCTCTTCTTCATACTTACATTACAACATTGGGGACAATATTGGGTTTTAAGTATGGGAGTGTTTTACCGTTTTCATTAAAACAAAAAAAAAATTCATAAAAAAATTGTTTTATTTTGCTTCCTTATGTAAATATAAGCTTTAACCAAACAAAAAATTTTCAAAAAATGTTTTATTTCATCTTGCCTACTTTTGTAAATATAAGCTTACAAAAAAGAAAAAATTGTTTAAAACCAAAAAAAATCAAAAACATGTTTTTCTTTTTCTTTTACTTTGTCGTAGTAAAGTAAATTATCAAAAAAAATGATAAAATCCCAAAAATATAATAAAAACCCCTACTTAGCTTTGTATTTTTCAAAATTACTTTGAGTTTATTTATAAGCATTTTTCATTTGCCAAAACATTTATTTGTATCACAGTTTGTAAGACTTAGATCTATGGAATTTTAGTTTTAAAGAATATATTGTGATTATAATTTAATTTGAGATAAAACTTTTTAACACTACTTCTAGTTTACCCTAAAATAGCTTCTTGTTGTATCATTTTGGCAGACCGTCTTTAGACTTTAATTATTCATACTTCAAACTTGTGAAACTTTAGGAATGTTTTAAACCTACTAAAAGTTGCTCTCAAAAATTTTCTTACTTTATAAAATCTAGAAATTTCTAAACCCCTTACCTATAATTCTATTTCTTTGGTAATTTCAGTTAAAAGATCTTATGTCAATGGGAATAAGATTTCATTCCGTAAACATAGGCACCCAATTAATTAAAGGAAAAGATCTTATGTCAATGGGAACAAGATTTCGTTCCGTAAACATAGGCATTGGGTATTTTTGAGAAGAAGAAAAAAATATATTTGGGAATAAGATTTTGTTCCCTTCTCTATCCAAGAAAAAAAATTGAGTCGGGTGAGAGGATAAAATTCATCACCCCCAATCAAAATTCTCTTCTCCTACCAAGTTTCCCCTACCCCTTAGCCACTACAATTGAAACCTAGATATAAATTAAAAATTTTTGAGCGAGCATAATTAGTAAGTTTTAATTATTCTTAAAAATTTTCTTTTAAAAGTTTAAGTTCTTATAATCATATTCTAATCATGGTGCTAAATGATTTCAATAATTTAGTTCGCTACTTAGCTAACTTCAGAAGTCTTGTTGGCTAAAACTTTTTCATTCTTTTTAAATCATTATAACAATATAATACTTGCCTCTTTAAATATCCTAAATTTATTTCAAGCTTACTTTTCAAAAACAATTATATATATATATATATATATATATATATATTGGCAAATTAAAAATTCTATTAGTGTCTTATAGATTTCACTTACTTTTGCTCTGGAATAGCAAAAGCTTAAGTATGGGGGTATTTGATGAATAGTAAAATATATGTATTTTTAGTATAATTATTAGTATAATTTTAATTAATATTGTAAATTTTCTATGTAAATTAATGAATAAATTGATTGTTTTATTATTTTCCTTACTAACTTAGTTTGATTTTTGTTTTTGTAGATTTTGGAAATTTTTGTCAAGTCACGCCCTGAGTCACGCCCGTGACAACATGTCACGCCCGTGACCCAAGGGCGTGTAATCTGCGTTTGACGAAAGACAAGCTGCGTTCGACGAAATTCAAGCTGCGTTCGACGAAAGCGCTCTGCCCCTGCATTCGACGAAAGCTCTCCAAGCTGCGTTCGACAAAAACGCTCTGCCCTGCGTTCGACGAAAGCTCTACAAGTTGCATTCGACGAAAGCGCGTTCCCCTGCATTCGACGAAAGCTCTCCGAGCTGCGTTCGACGAAAGCTTTCCAAGCTGCGTTCGACGAACTCCCTCTGCCCCAGCGTTCGACAAACGGCGTCCAGCATTCGACGAATCCATCTCAGTGTCCAGCGTTCGACAAACGTCGATCTGAGTTTGATGAACTCTCTCTGTCCAGGCGTTCGAAGAATCCAACGCACACGCCAGTCATCACGCCCCAATAAAAGCAGATATGTGCCGCCCACTGTCACGCCCGTGACAGTGCAGGTCACGCCCGTGTGCAGCCATGTTTGACGGCCAAACCTTCCAGAAGACGGCGGATGCGACCCCTAAAGCACGCGCAAATGTCACGCCCTAAGTCATGGCCGTGACATCCAAGTCACGCCCGTGACCTAGGGCGTGTAAAAATAAAATTTTGCCTATAAATAGAGGCGCTCGGCTGAAGCATTTCTCATTCAAATTTTGAGTACTTGTTAGTGTTTTTGAGTACTTTTGAGTGATTATGAGTTTTCTTTATGCAATTAAGTTTATGTTCGTTTGTAATTTTCCCCTTTTAGAAATAAAATGTTGTTTTCTCATTTGGATCATCTTCCTTTTTCATTTATGTTTGTGTGTGTGTGTGTGTATGAGAATAATTTTATAGCTTTCATAACTTAGTTTATTGCTTTCATAATTTAGGTTTATTGCTTTCATAAAAATAGTTTATCGCTTTCTTTTAATGCTTTATTTATCGCTTTCGTTTAATCGCTTTCTTTCGATTCAGTCTTTTTATTACAAGTAGAGTGCGTGCGTATATGAGATAATGTTTTTCTTTTTTGTAACTTAGCTTTATTTCAGTCCTTATATAACTGATTATACCACCCCCGTCCTGGATGAGAGGCTAAGTTTCTGTAGCGCTTGATTAAGACGGTTGTGGCGGATACTATTACTGCTTTTATATAAGTCTTTTAATTTCCCTTTTATCCGCTCATATCCGCTTAAGTTATTAAACATGTATTTTCTTATTAATGTCGTCTCCATTCCGATGAGTGGCTAATTTCCTTTAGCGTGCGTTGTCGAAGAGCATTGGGACAGAAAAATAGTTTTTCTAATAATAAAACATCTCTTTATAAAATAATTAACGCTTAAGGTTTACCCGAGAATAACGTTGAGTGGAGCCACATAAACGATGTGTGGTTTTCATTTCCGTCTCCGTACACTAGTTAGCCGAGAGGCTCGTGCGTACGGACTGATCGCTCACGGGTAAAGAGAAGTGCGCTCTACCCTCGAGAGAGGATGAGGTAAGTCTCCCGAATTGGAAGTAAAAATCCAATAGCGTGTTCACAACATAAAGCGAGTATTAAGAAGATTCGATGGTCGAAAATTCATAATCTTAGGTGGGCGTACCCTCGAGAGAGGAGCGTTCATAATTATGGAACCTCCACGGCCAACCCGTTTTAATGTTTTAAAAAGTCATCTCTTTTACTTCTTAAAAAGACTATTTTTCGTCTCTAGGTAATTCGACATCGGGCGCTATTATCATCATCGTTTAGAACTCTAGTTATACGCTTATTATCATTTTCTTTTAAAAACTCACACTAAAAACTTATTCCGGTAAAATAATAGTTCGTTCCTCAAAGTAGGCTAATGAACACGATCCGCGGAAATATACGACCTCGATATTTTCTAAAACAAAATATCCTGTATTACTCACGATAAGGTATACTTGCCTTTATTATATGATTATTTCGGATTAAAATTTAAACAAAAACTGTTCAAACCAAATTAGTGCAAAACTCTCCTTTGCTATTTTAAAAATCAATAGAATTCGGCGTTGCGTAATCGTCAATATTTTGAAAGCAGAAAAAGACCGTTACTTCTATCTTTCGATAAGATAAAAGTTAATTTCTCAAAGTAGGAGTACTTGCGAGACTCTTTGGAAACACCTGCCAAACTCTAATCTCGCCATATAAAGGTTGCGCAAACCAAATCAATTAAAAAGAAACAATACGAAGAATAATCATCAAAGAGTTTGTTAGTTTTTGCACCCAACTCGGCATTGACCTCAGGTTCGCGTCGGTCCACCACCCGAGGAGTAACGGTCAGGTGGAAGCAGCGAACAAGATAATCGTCAACCTGCTGAAGAAGAATGTGGAGAATCTCAGGGGCAACTGGGTAGAGCAGCTTCCCTCGGTCCTGTGGGCCATGAGGACAACTCCAAACACGGCCATAGGGGAGACCCCCTTTAAACTGTCTCATGGGTCCGAGCCCATCCTCCCGATAGAATTCAAAGAAAAACCCTGAGGGTGATCACCGCGGGCGAGGGAGATGAAGAATGGCTAGCGGAGAATGATGTGGAGCAAAGGTTGTCTTTGGACCTAGTAGAAGAACTCTGAGACCTCGCTACTGTTTGACAGGAGGAAGTCAAGAGGCGGATGGCCCGGTACTTCGACCAACATACCAGAATAAAGCAATTCGAGAAAGGAGACTTGGTCCTAAAGAAGGTAGATGCGGCAGGGAGAGGATCCGTTTTATGTAAGTTAGAGCTCAATTGGGAGGGGCCTTATATTGTAAGCGAAGTGCTTAAGTCTGGATGGTACCACCTCCAGGATGTGGAAGGGGTACCTCTCAGCCGAGCCAGGAGTGGAGATGATGTGAAGAGATTCTATCCTTGGCAATTTTTTGTAACTAACTTGTGTATGTTTCCTTCTCAATATATATGTTTTGAAGTAGTTTTTGAGCAAGTAACAAGTCCTTTGGTGCTGGAATGCCCCAGATCGATTCCGTTTTCGGGCTCTCATAGATGGTGGTTCAAGTTGATCTTTAGAAAGGCTGGCAAGTAACAAGTCCTTTGGTGCTGGAATGCCCCAGATCAATTCCGCAGCCGGGCTCTCATAGACGGTGGGTCAAGTTGATCTCTGGAGAGGCTGGCAAGTAACAAGTCCTTTGGTGCTGGAATGCCCCAGATCAATTCCACTGCCAGGCTCTCATAGACGGTGGGTCAGGTTGATCTCTGGATAGGCTGGCAAGTAACAAGTCTTTTGGTGCTGGAATGCCCCAGATCGATTTCGTTGTCGGGCTCTCATAGATGGTGGGTCAGGTTGATCTCTGGAGAGGCTGGCAAGTAACAAGTCCTTTGGTGTGGAATGCCCTAGATCGATTCCACTGCCAGGCTCTCATATACGGTGGGTCAGGTTGATCTCTGGGGAGGCTGTCAAGTAACAAGTCTTTTGTTGCTGGAATGCCCCAGATCGATTCCGCTGTCGGGCTCTCATAGACAGTGGGTCAGGTTGATCTCTGGAGAGGCTGGCAAGTAACAAGTATTTTGGTTCTGGAATGCCCCAGATCGATTCCGCAACCGGGCTCTCATAGATGTGGGTGAGGTTGATCTCTGGAGAGGCTGGCAAGTAACAAGTCCTTTGGTGCTAGAATGCCCCATATCGATTCCGCTGCTGAGCTCTCATAAATGATGGGTCAGGTTGATCTTTGGAGAGGCTGGCAAGTAACAAGTCCTTTGGTGCTGGAATGCCCCAGATCGATTCCGCTATCGGGCTCTCATAGACAGTGTGTCAGGTTGATCTCTGGAGAGGCTGGCAAGTAATAAGTCCTTTGGTGCCAGAGCGCCCCGAATGATTCCGCTGCGGGCCCTCACCAGCCAGTAGAATAAATCGGTCCCAAGGACCAGCTAGCGAGTTATTCATACTAAGGGTCTCAGCTCGCAAAATCTCCCAAAGCATAGGCGAGGCGAGGCGAGTTATTCATACTAAACGCGGGAATATGGAAACAAAGGCGTAGGCATGCGAGCATATTAGTGCAGGCATGGCGAAATACGTCCGCATGAGCATGAACATAGGTGCGAGTACGAGTAATGAAATAAAAAGGAAAAGACATTCAACAGATATACAAAATATTTCTTTCATTGGTCAAAAGGCGTTATCGTCAACGGCGAACTCACCGACCATAACAGAAATTTTACACTTGGAGAGATTAAGATGTCAAAGCTGCCCGCTGCAGAATCCTTCGCTCGCTCTCGCGGTCTTCCGACCGAAACTCACCTCATACACGAGAGATAGGCGAGGGCGAACATTACGAGCGTCATGCTAATAATTAAAGGTGTGAGAGAAATAAATAAAGTAAAATACACACAGAGACAACAAGCAAGTAACAGGTGAAAAATATACATACTTTCTATTTTTCGTCCAAAAGTTTTACAAAGTTCCGTGGCGTTCTCGCCGGCCAAAAAAGAAGAAGAAAATCAAAACATCAAAAAATTCATAACTCATCCGTGGATTCCTCGCTCTCGCTCCTCTCGGAGGGTGTGTTAGGCAGGAACATCTCCGGGATCAAGTCCTCCAAGGTGAGCTCCACCGCCTCCGCAGTAAGTAGGCCAGACCGCTTGAGGGTGCGAAAGGCGAACATCGCCGTGTGGAGCGCTCCCTCTCGCATCTCTGTCTTATGCTCTAGCCGTTTGGCCTTCAGCGCCCTGGGACTGGGTGGGAGAGCGACCCAGACCAGGTCGCGGTTCAGGGTTTTCAACCCTTCTACTTGCTGCACCAGGGCGGTGCTGCGAGTAAGGAGCTCGCTAGCAGTCTCAGCATCCTGCAAGAAGAAGAATTACGCACGAATATGGAAGGATAAGAAGAGGCAGGCGAATGACCGAGAAACTCACCATTCCACCCTGGAGGCTGGCGACGAGACCGTCCGAGACGTCTAGTCTTTCTTTGAGGTCGGCCACCTCATCGGTCGCAGCCTTCAACTCTTCCCGAAGAGCCTCGGAGCACTTTTCCTCCCTCAGACACGCGACCTCCTTCGCGGTGATCCTCAGTTCGCGCATGAGCTCCTCTGAGTTTCTCTCCAGCTGGAAGTTGCGCCGACCCAGCATATGGGCGAGCTCAAGAGAGCGGAGTTTGGACCGCGCGCTCTCATGAGCTAGTACCCGAGAGGTCATCGAGTTGAACTCTCTCGCGTCCTCCCGCCCATAAAGGCCGAAGGACAGGGTGAAAGCGTCTCCGCCAATCATATTCTCCTCCACCCAGGAGGGGAGGAGAGTCGATATCGAGGCCCGGTTGGTCTTCTCTTCCCAGACTAGCAGAGGCGCGCTGGCCTCATCCAGATGCATGACCCCTAAGCCATAGTTTCGATGCCGTGTCGGATCAGGCACCTTCGAGGTGCCGTCCACCACTGTGGGGGGGGGGGGGGGTCGCTGGGCACTTTCCCTTTGGGCCGAATCGCTGGGCGATCTCCCCCGGAGGGGGCCTTAAGGATCTCCTTCCCCTTAGTTGGAGGGAGCATCTTCGGCTTCTTTAAGGGTGGAGGTAGAGACTTCAACCCGCGGCTCGCAGGAGCGGGTCGATTGAGAGAGGTCAGGGTCAAGGTGGGAACAGGCTCTCGGCAGAGATCGGCAACAGCAGTGGCAAGCTGAAGGGCAGGTGGGATATGCCCCACCTTCGTGTAAGGAGGGTTGAGCGGGAGGTCCCGCTCTCCTACAAGTAAGAAGCAATCGGAGTCAGAAGGAGAAGAAGCAATGCAAGAATTAACAGAGCAGGCACGAGCCAAACCTGCCCTTGGTGGCACAGGAAGAAGTGAGTCGACGTTCCTTCTGAGGTAGACCACCTCGAAGTTGGTCGACATGTGCTTAAAGAGATCAGCCTCGTGGCTGCCAAGTGTCGGGGGGCAGTAGGTGGCTTTGGAATGTTGGTTGGGCGAGAAGCGCACGTTACCAAAGGGACCCATCACGATGACAAATTTTTGGGGCCAATAATGGCTCTTGTTGACCGTCTACAGGACCTTGGCGTGGCTGCTCGCGAAAAAAGCAGTCCCGTCCATGTTCGCCCTGAAGGAAAATAGCTTGCGGAAGATTGGTAGGCTAAACTCTACCCGCTCCTCTCGCAAGTAGCACGCGAAGGCTACCATCATGGCGACGGCGTTGGGGGTCAGCTGACCTGGGATCACGCCAAAGTATCTGAGTATCTGATGAGTTCGCAACGAATGGTCAAACAAAAACTTCACACGAGTATGCAATGAGAAGGTAAAAGGGAGGAGTGAGTACCTGGCTAATCTCCGGCCAGAAGGGCAATAGCAAGCCCGCCTCGAAATGAGCCACTGGGATGGCAAGCTCATCCGCGAAGGTAAAATTGATCGCATCCTCGTCCGTAGGCAGCTGATAAGTAGTAAAATATACGTATTTTTTGTATAGTTATTAGTATGGTTTTAATTAATATTGTAAATTTTCTATGTAAATTAATGAATAATTGCCTGTTTTATTATTTTTGTTACTAACTTAGCATTATTTCTTTTTTTCGGATTTTTGACAAAATTTTCTCAGGTCACGCCCGTGACCAAGGGCGTGTAAATTTAAAGTTCAAATTTCAACGAATCCCGAGCTGAGGTCGACGAAAGGCGAGCTGAGTTCGACGAACGGCAAGTCACGCCCTCGGTCACGCCCATGACCAAGGGCGTGTAAATTTAAAGCTCTTCATCTGACGAACCCCCTTCCAGCTCACTCCAGTAGACCAAGTCACGCCCGTGACTCTACAAGTCACGCCCGTGCTCCATCAAAGTCACGCTCGTGAGCCGCCAGTGCGTCACAACCCAAAGTCGCGCCCATGTTGCTGACGTCTGCCGCCCATAGTCACGCCCGTGACTCTACAAGTCACGCCCGTGACACACCAAGTCACGCCCGTGACACACCAAGTCACGCCCGTGACACACCAAGTCACGCCCGTGTGCAGCCTTATTTGACGGCGGAACCTTCGAGAAGTCGGCGAATATAGCCGAGCAAATTTCACGCCCGAAGTCACGGCCGTGACATCCAAGTCACGCCCGTGACGTAGGGCGTGTAAAAATGAAAATTTTCCTATAAATAGAGGGGCTAGGCTGAACGAAATCTCATCCAAATTTGAGTGTTTGTAATGTTTTTCTAAGTTCTTTCGAGTGATTGTGAGTTTTTGTTTATGCAATTAAGTTTATGTTTGTTTGTAATTTTTCGCCTTCCTAGTCTAGTTGTAATGCTTGTTGTAGAAATAAAATGTTGTTTTTCTTGTTTGGATCATTTTCATTTTCAATTTATGCAAGTGTTTGTGTGTATATGAGTATAACTTTATTGCTTTCATAATTTAGGTTAAAAGCTTTTATAAAATAGTTTATTGTTTTTTTACGCTTTATTTATCACTTTCGTTTTAACGCTTTCTATCGATTCAGTCATTTTATTACAAGTAGAGTGCGTGCGTATATGAGATAGTGTTTTTCTTTTTTGTAACTTAGCTTTATTTCAATCCTTATATAACTGTTTATACCACCCCCATCTTGAATAAGAGGCTAATTTCCTTTAGCACTTGTTTAAGACGGTTGGGACGGATATTATTTCTGCACTTTTATAAGTATTTCATTTCTATACCACCCCCGTCCTGGATGAGAGGCTAAGTTTCTTTAGCGCTTGATTAAGATGGTTGGGACGGATATTATTACTGCTTTTATATAAGTCTTTTATTTCCCTTCTTATCCGCTTATATTCGCTTAAGTTATTAAACATGTATTGTCTTAATTATGCCGTCCCCATTCCGATGAGTGGCTAATTTTCTTTAGCGCACAATGTCGAAGAGCATTGGGACCCAAAAATAGTTTTTCTAAAAATTAAAACATCTCTTTCTAAAATAATTCCGATGAGTGGAGCCACATAATCGATGTGTGGTTTTCATTTCCATCTCCGTACACAAGTTAGCCGAGAGGCTCGTGCGTACGGACTGATCGCTCACGGGTAAAGAGAAGTGCGCTCTACCCTCGAGAGGGGATGAGGTAAATCTCCAGAATTGGAAGTAAAAACCCAATAGCGGGGTTCACAACATAAAGCGAGTATTAAGAAGATTCGATTATAGAACGAGAGTTCAGTAGAATATTCATAATCTCGGGTGGGCGTACCCTCGAGAAAGGAGCGTTCATAATTATGGAACCTCCACGGCCAAGCCGTTTTAATGTTTTGAAAAGTCATCACTTTTACTTCTAAAAAATACTATTTTCGTCTCAAGGTAATTCGACATCGGGCGTTATTTTTATCATCATTTAGAACTCTAGTTATACGCTTATTATCGTTTTCTTTTAAAAACTCACACTAAAAACTTATTCCGATAAAATAATAGTTCGTTCCTCAAAGTAGTATAATCAACACGATCCGCGGAAATATACGACCTCGATATTTTCTAAAACAAAATATCATATATTACTCACGATAAGGTATACTTGCCTTTATTATATGGTTAATTTGGATTAAAATTTAAACAAAAACTTTTCAAATCCGAAACTTGCAAAACTCTCCTTTGCTATTTTAAAAATCAATAGAATTCGGCATTGTAGTCAGGGTGTAATCGTCAATATTTCGAAAGAAGAAAAAGACCGTTACTTCTATCTTTCGATAGGATAACGTTTAGTTTCTCAAAATAGGAATACTTGCGAAACTCTTTGAAAGCACCCGTCTAACTCTAATCTCATCATATAAAGGTTGCACAAACCAAATTAATTAAAAAGAAAAATCTGAATCAAATCATCAAGTTCTTGGCGCCATTGCTGGGGACTGTAATGTAGTTATTTGAAAAAAGGAATTACTATTACTTTTATCATATATATTAAATATATAATAAATATATATATATATAAATAAAAATAGAAAAAAAATAATAACATGGAAAAGAAAAAAAGCAAAAAAATATATCATTTGTATTATTAGTATATGACCCGAGGAAATTACTCCTCGGACGATTCGAATATCCCTTTTGACCTCGAAATCAAGCGCACCCTTCATGAGCGCCTCCGACTTCGTGATCAAAACTTACTTGAATTTCCGTAAGAGTCTGTCTGAGATACTTACATTGAACCTATGGCCGATCAAATTCCAGATGTGGCCCCGCCGCGGACCATGGCATATTATGCCAGGCCAAATCTGGAAGATACCGGATCGAGTATAACTCGCCCAACGGTGGCCAATAATAATTTCGAAATAAAATCTAGCATCATTCAAATGGTACAACAGTCAGTCTAATTTGACGGTTTGCCAGATGAGGATCCAAACTTACATCTTTCTAACTTTTTAGAAATATGTGAGACATATAAAATTAATGGCGTTACTGACGACGCCATTCGTTTACGCTTATTTCCATTTTCTCTACGAACAAAGGTAAAAGCGTGGTTAACTTTTCTTCCCAGGGATCCATAACCATGTGGGCCCAATTGACGGAACACATTTTAACTAAATATTTCCCCCGTAAAAAACCACTAAGTAACGTACAGATATCTCCTCTTTCCTTCAATACGATTCTGAGTCTCTCTATGAGACTTGGGCGCGTTTTAAAGAGTTCCTGCGTAGATGTCCTCATCATGCGCTGCCGTCCTTGCTACAGGTCCAGACGTTTTATAATGGCCTAAATTTTTCCACGCGGCAGATGATCGATGCAACCGTCGGGGGAACGTTAAACAACAAAACCTTGGCGGCCGCTCAAGCTCTGTTTAAAGAAATGGCCATGAACGCCTATCAATGGAATGCGCCTCAATCTCGCCCTGCCAAATCGGCTGAGATTTATGAAGTGGATGCCACTGCTCACCTAGCCTTGCAAGTGGAGCGGCTAAGTAAGCAAGTGGCGGATATGACTGCTTCCTCCTCCACTCCCGCTTGGGCTCCTAATAATAATAATTATAATAATAATACTTTTGTCAAAGAAACTGTAGATTACCTAGGCAACACAGTTAGGCCCCCCTTCAACCCTAATAACAATCCGTATAGTAATAATTATAATGCAGGTTGGAGGAACCACCCAAATTTTTTGTGGATCAATCCTAATAATGCTCAGAGGCCCCAAATTGTAAATCCACAAGGATTTTTGCAAGGATTTCTGTACGGATTTCAGCCTCCACCTCCAAAATCTTCTCCACTCGAAGATATTTTTGCTAAATATGTTGCGTCCACCGAGTCAAATATTCGGAATATTACCAGATCGATTAAAAACTTGGAAAATCAGGTGGGACAGCTGGCAAAGATGGTCTCTGAGCGGCCATATGGATTTCTACTAGGGAACACGGAGCCAAACCCACGAGAAAATGCCAACGCCATAAACCTTCGCAGCGGCAAGGAGGTAACCTCCCCAAAACGGGTTGAGCCCAAGGTACATGTTTCGACACCGACCCCTCCACCCCCTCTCTCGATAGATAATACAACAAGTATTCTGACTGTGCCAAAGGTTTAGCCCGTCCCTTCCTTATCCCTCGAAAATAAACAACGAGCGGAAAGACGAGCATTATAAAGATTTCTACAAATTTTAAAACAAATTTATATATACGTTCCTTTCTGCGAGGCACTGTCCCAAATGCCGAAATATGTGAAATATCTTAAAGAGTTGCTTTCTAATAAAAAGCGACTCGAAGATGTTTCGCGTGTTTCCCTTAACGCGGAATGCTCGGCTGTCCTCCTTAACAAAGTGCCATCAAAGTTGAATGACCCGGGACGATTCTCCATCCCGTGCCTCTTCGGCAATATGTTAATAAAGTATGCTCTAGCGGACTTGGGAGCTAGCATCAACTTGATGCCTTTCTCCCTTTTCAAAAAACTTGATTTAGGAGTCCCAAGTCCGACAAAAATGAGCATCCAACTCGCGGATATCTCGGTAAAGTACCCAATAGGGGTAGCGGAGGATGTTCTGGTCAAGGTTGACAAGTTTATCTTCCGGGTAGACTTTGTCATCCTGGACATAGAGGAGGACACTAAGGTGCCTATCATTCTCGGTTGCCCCTTCCTCGTAACCTCCCGCTCTTTAATAGATGTAAGTAGCGGTCGCCTCCTCCTTCGGGTCAGAGACGACGAAGTTACTTTAATTGTCAACCCCTCCATGCGGAACTCACTTTCGAATGATGAGTCCTGCTTTAATTTGGAATCCGCGTTTGAGGATGAGTGTTCTTCTCTTTCGGAATTGTTATCTTTAATGATAACAGATTCGGATCTGGCAAATCAACCTCCTTTAAATGAATTGCCGACAGATTCGCCCTTCGAGCCTTTCGATTCGAAAGAGTTAAAAATCTCCACATCCTATGAAGAACCCCCGGTCTTGGAGCTTAAGCAACTCCCCGACCATTTAAAATATATTTTTCTAGCCGCGAACTTAAAACTTCCGGTTATAATATCATCTAATTTAACCGATTCGGAAACATCCGAATTGGTTGAGGTTTTGTATAAACATCACCGTGCAATTGCATGGAAAATTTCCGATATAAGGCGAATTAACCCCTCATTCTGCTCCCACAAAATTTTTCTCGAAGAAAACCCCCGCAAAACTATTCAGCCTCAGCGGAGACTTAACCCGAACATGTGGGAAGTCATTAAGACAGAAATTATTAAACTCCTCGATGCTGGGATTATCTATCCTATTTCCGATAGTACGTGGGTAAGCCCCGTACAAGTCATCCCTAAAAAGGTGGTATAACGGTCGTGGCAAACACGAATAACGAATTAATCCCAACTCGTACTGTTACGGGTTGGAGGGTGTGCATCGAATACAAAAATTAAATGATGTCACTAGAAAAGACCACTTCCCGTTACTGTTTATTGATCAAATTCTAGAGCGTCTCTCTGGTCATCCTTTTTACTGCTTTCTTGATGGTCTCTCGGGATTTTTCCAAATCCCTATTTCCCGCGAGGACCAAGAAAAATGACTTTAACTTGCCCTTTTGGCACCTTCGCATATCAAAGGATATCGTTTGGCCTCTGCAACGTGCCAGCTACATTCCAACGATGTATGCTGGCAATATTCGGCGAGCTTGTAGAAGATATAATGGAAGTCTTCATGGATGACTTCTCCGTCTTTGGAAACTCTTTTCAAAACTGTCTGAAAAATTTAGATAGAGTTCTCCAGCGGTGTGAAGAGACAAACTTAGTTTTAAACTGGGAGAAATGCAACTTTATGGTCCTAGAGGGTCTAGTCCTCGGTCATAAGATTTCTTTCAAGGGGATGGAGGTCGATAAGGCCAAATTTGCCATAATTGAACAACTTCCCATACCTTCGAACGTAAGATCTATTCGAAGTTTTCTCGGCCATGCGGGTTTTTACAGGCGGTTTATACAAGATTTTTCTAAAATAACGAAACTGCTTACCCACCACCTGGAAAAGGATTCCCCATTTATTTTTGATGCGGCCTGCGTAGAGGTATTTAATTTTATAAAAAGCAACTTATCAATTCTCCAATTCTGGTGGCGCCAGATTGGTCCCTTCCGTTCGAGATAATGTGCGACGCGAGCGATATTGTTGTAGGAGCCGTACTAGGCCAACGCGTAAATAAATATTTTCATCCAATATAGTAGGCTTCTCGCACGCTCATAGCCGCACAGGCTAACTACACAACAACGGAAAAGGAACTTCTTGCCGTCGTCTTTGCTTTTGATAAATTCAGGCCTTACGTAACACTTTCTCACGTAATCATTTTAACTGATCACTCTGATGAGTCCAGTTTATATAGTGATTTCCGGACTCATCTGGGCTAGTTTTCATGCACTTGCACTTCACTTTAGGCCTATATTCAATTCTATTTGATCACAATACCCATTTCATTGCTTAGTGCACATTTATGACCCATCTTGGTGTGATTTCATGTATTTCTGTGATCTAGTATATTTTCATGCAGGTCCAAGGGTTGTGCGACACTCGGGATGGGTTCTGGGGGATTTTCGGTCGAAAAAGCCACTGGTCGTGCGTTTTCCTTCGAGCACGACCAGGCGCACGACCACTGGTCGTGCGTTAATTCCCTTCCCAGATCGAGCGTTGGCGCACGATCGTTGGCCTCCTTCGCGCACGACCACTGGTCGTGCGCCACTGACCATGCGCTATTTTGCAGTCCGGGACAATGCTACAGGTTCTTCGCGCATGATCAGAGGCATTCCTTCGCGCACGACCATTGGTCGTGCGCCTGATCGTGCGCGATGTTTATTTCCTGCTCTGCCTATAATTAGGCAAGCGCGATTTTAGGTCGGCATCGCTTCCAGTCCGCCGTTTTCCGCCTATTTCAGGGAGTTCCGACCACTCCAGCTCCGCCCACCTTAAGGAGGAGCTCCGGGCAAGCTTTCAACGCCAAATCTTTGCCGGAGCTTCCTCTCGGCCATCTCCTTCATCCAAGAGCTTCAAGAAGGGAGTCAACCTAGCTCTCACATTCAAGATCGGAGCAGCTTGTGATCATTCCACCGGTTCGTGACACGAAGAAGATGGGTCCATTGGAGAGTAGTGATAGCTCTCTCTACCCCGGACGCAGTTGAGGACCGAGCTTGGACGCGGATTGACAACCCGACGATTCCTTCCGTGAATCCTCAACAAGACTTCGGAGTCGGTCGATTTCGCACACTCGCCTCCTCTTGTAGTTGATAGTTTAGTTAAATTTCTTATATGTTTGATGAAGTGTACTTTTATTGGTTAACATTAGTATGAAATTATGTCTATGTGATTGAGTAATCTTGTTATATGTTCATTTGAGGTGTGCCTTGTGGTATGGATTGTTAGTTGTGTTGTGCCGCCCTAACAATTGTTAGTGGTGTGCTTTGCGAAGAGGTGCTTGCAACCCTCATTCCGCCATTCTCTCCACTCCATCCGCTAGCCTACTCTTCCATCCGCCTAGCGAAGCGTGGCATAGCGGCCCGTGTAATCCATTCGCCCAACGAAGTAGTGCGCTCAAGGCCTGCACAGTTCGATTCCGCTTGCCTACTCGTCCATCCGCCCTTGCGACGCAGCGCGCTCAAGGCCTGCCTAGTCTCCATCCCACCAAGCGAAGCATTGCATAGCGGCATTGCATAGGAGTAGTTGATAGCTTTTATTTTATTTCCACAATCCAAAACCCCCCGTTTTCGCATCCATCCGACATAAAGGACTTCGATCTCAAGTCCTTCCTCGATTGAAAACTCCACCTTACTGTGTTCCTTCCGAGATCGATACTTGGGGATTCACTCCCACATTTTATATTACTTGAATGATCGGTACACTGCCGTTTCGTGCCGCAGTCGAGCTACCGCCTATAGCGGTGTGCGAGATTTGTGCATCAAGTTTTTGGCGCCGTTGCCGGGGAACACAGACGTGTGAGTTTTTTGGAGAGGGAGAATCTGAGAGAGAAGCCCTTCCATTTGTAAATTGCGTCGTTTATTTTTATTTCAGCTCATTTTATTCTATTTTCCTATTTTTAATTAGGTTGTTTATTAAATTACTGTTAGGTGTAATAGTTTGCACAATAGTGTCTTTATTTTGAATCTTGCTATCTCCATACTATGTGGGCATCATTTAACATTCGTTGCCATTTTTGTGGAGATATCTCTCATGCTAGTGATAGATGTCCAATAGGAGATAATGGCCCTAGCACTCCTGCCCCATCATATGGAGCACCGACTTCGTATGGTACTCCATATGCTGCGCGGAGGTCTAATGGCTATTCTGCTGCGCCTTTATCGTCATACTTCTTTTCGGCTTCAGCACCCGCTGTGCCAAAGAAGCCTGTAAGGCAGTGCTTGTTTTGTCAGAGCATGGATCATGCCTTGAAGGATTGTGCTGATTATCTTTGCCAATTGGACGAGGATGACGAGCCGGATATCCAGATTGTCCCGAGTCCTACTTCCGGCAGCACACCTTCAACATCCGGTTATATGTCTGTGTCACCTTCATCTTGTGAAGTGTATGATGTGGACACAACCACCAGATGTGTGGCTTATCTGGGCACTGACATGACTGAGCCCATCTCCCCTGTACATCCATCACCTAGCGTAGATTTGATTCTTTGTGAGGAACCAGTGCTTGACTTTTATTCAAGCACTGCTCCTTCCCCTGTTGTGCATTCTACTACGCTCGTCTCCGACGACATTGTTGATGATGTGTCGCAAGATGAAGATGGCGATCTATGTAGTGTGCCTACTCCTATGGAGGAGGACAACCTTCTAGGTGAAGAGGAGCTTTCCTCAGCACCGGTGGAGGAAGTCCAAATCCTAGGCATGGCCCTTGTTGATCCCACCGAGCCTTGTAGCATTGATGACAATGCAAACATTATTTTACTTTCCCAACCTATTGGGAGTGAGTCCGGGACCACTCCTCCGCTTGATTGTTATTTATGTTCTTCTTCTCGTTTATTTCTTGACCCCCTTTCTTCTATATCTGAGCCTGTGCAGGTTGAGTTTTCGCAGGTACTTCAGGAGGATTTGGAGCATTCTGCTCAAGTCAATGATGAGTGTATCCTCTCATGTGAGGAGGTTGACCCCCCCCCCCCCTCCATAGAGGAAGCCTCATTCATTGCCTTTTCCTCCTGCTGTCGCCCTGAAGACGATACCTTGCTAGGCAAGGATTTATTTTGTGGTGAGATGAGTGAGGACCAGGCCTCCTCCTCTTCTTATTTCCTATTTCCTCTACCTGTGCTGCGCAGGTATTATTATACAGGTAGAGGGGTAGTTGTTTTATCGTCGTATCGGTGTCGGCCACCGAAACGGATAATGGAATAGTTACCTGTGCACTTTTTATTCCATAGGCCTATAAGCTAGAACTGTACAAATGCCAAATAAGTCGTGCTGGGAAGACAATAACCCCAGTACTTATCTTATTTTTCTTGCATTGTATTTTTCGTTAAGTAGAATAGTTAGTTGAAATTCAATTCAATTTTAGTTTTTCTACTTTTCCTGTGTTTTTGCGGAGCTCACCCCTGCAGGTCATTCCTATCAAAGGCGGTGGTCGTGATTCTTTGTACGGCAGAGGTGCGGCCCGTTCTTGTTCTACACGCGTCTTCTGGTATGCTCACTTACTGAGCATTGGGTACCCTCTTCCCCTAACTTTGTTTTAGAATATCTTAATGCATAGTTTAAGTCCGGGGGGAGTAGTTGTGTTTACCCGCTCACGTGCACACTGCATATGCATACTAGAAGCTTTTATTGATTTATTTTGTTCAGATCATTGCATCACACACCACTTGCACCCACTTGTGCGTTTGCTTAGCTGTTTGCGTGCCGCAAGCTAAACTCATTTCTTGAGTAAGGTTCGGGTAAATCATTGTGCTAGCTTTTAAATTATACAGTGGAGTAAAATGTTGACTCCGGTGTTCCTAGTCTAATGCTTTTGTGAGCATAGAGATTTGTGTAGATTAGATTCCTTTTTATACTATTAGTCTTATACATTTCTATTAGTGTAAATAATGTTTGCTCTACTCAAATGGTGAATCCTGTTTGAAGCAAAAGGTAGCATATGGGTGTGTGTAAATTATCGCTAGACGTGTATTGCTTGAGCCGGGAGGAAGGATAACCTTTCTCGGTGACTTAGAACTCGCCCCAAGCGATTCTTGAAACATTGGCATAGGATAATTCTGTTGCGCAAGAATGACGTAGGCCATCATTTTGGCCCGGTTGAGCTTTTGTGCCAATCCTGATATCTTATCCTCGTTAGCCCATTTGTGCCTACCCCATCCCTTTGATTCAGCCCCACATTTTATTCCACCAAAACCAAAAAGCCGATCCTAGTCACATACCCAAAGCTGAGCTTTAGCTGTTTTCAAATTTGAATTTTGGAATGTTGATGTGGTGATGTTAAATTTGGAGATGTGGTTGTACTCCCTTGAACATTTGCTGAATTTAAAAAAATACATAATTCGAAAAAGAAATGAAAAAAAAAGGGAAAAGAAAAATGAGCAGGAGTTAAATTGAAAATCTCTTTGAGATATGTATTTTGGAGTAGGCGGTGTACTCACCCATGCATTCAAATCCAAGTCTGGGGTGTGGTGCATCCGCGTGTTTTAGTTGCTGCGGGGATAGAGTTATTGTTTAAGCTCATTTGGGTTAGCTGCTTTAAGCCGTCCTGTTTATCATTGTTTACCTCACCGTAACCCAAGCCCCATGAAAAACCTTAAGTCCTACCGACTCACGCTCTGAACTAATCTAGTGCCGTGGAGAGAATGTGACCGGGCGAGCTTATGGTCTCCGACACCGATGGATTTCGGTGGAGTTTGTCCCAAACCCCTGCCTGGGCAATGCTCATCTCAGCGTGTATTTTACTTTCCCCGTATGCGTGACCGATTGATTCACCGTGATTCACTTTTATGAGTAGTAGTAATATTTATTTACTCCATTAGAAATATATAAACTATGGGTATAATTAGAAACCTTATCTACTATTTCTCTATGCACTTGGGCATGCGACTTCGCATGGTACTCCTCGGTGTAATTTTAAGCTAGATATTTATTTTTTCCCCGCTTGCTTAGGATGTGTTTGCTCGGGACGTGCAAATAGAAAAGTCTGGGGGTGTGATGAGTCCAGTTTATATAGTGATTTCCGGACTCATCTGGGCTAGTTTTCATGCACTTGCACTTCACTTTAGGCCTATATTCAATTCTATTTGATCACGTTGCCCATTTCATTGCTTAGTGCACATTTATGCCCCAGATTGGTGTGATTTCATGTATTTCTGTGATCTAGTATATTTTCATGCAGGTCCAAGGGTTGTGCGACACTCGGGATGGGTTCTGGGGGATTTTCGGTCGAAAAAGCCACTGGTCGTGCGTTTTCCTTTGCGCACGACCAGGCGCACGACCACTGGTCGTGCGTTAATTCCCTTCCCAGATCGGGCATCGGCGTACGATCGTTGGCCTCCTTCGCGCACGACCACTGGTCGTGCGCCACTGATCATGCGCTATTTTGCAGTCCGGGACTATGCTACAGGTTCTTCGCGCACGATCAGAGGCATTCCTTCGCACACGACCATTAGTCGTGCGCCTGATCGTGCGCGGTGTTTATTTCCTGCTCCGCATATAAATAGGCAAGCACGGTTTTAGGTAAGCATCGCTTCCAGTCCGCCATTTTCCGCCTATTTCAGGGATTTCCGACCCCTCCAGCTCCGCCCACGTTAAGGAGGAGCTACGAGCCAGCATTCAACGCCAAATCTTCACCGGAGCTTCCTCTCGGCCATCTCCTTCATCCAAGAGCTTCAAGAAGGGAGTCAACCTAGCTCTCACATTCAAGATCGTAGCAGCTTGTGATCATTCCACCGGTTCGTGACACGAAGAAGACGGGTCCATTGGAGAGTAGTGACAGCTCTCTCTACCCCTGACGCAGTTGAGGACCGAGCTTGGACGCGGATTGACAACCCGACGATTCCTTCCGTGAATCCTCAACAAGACTTCGGAGTCGGTCGATTTCGCACACTCACCTCCTCTTGTAGTTGATAGTTTAGTTAGATTTCTTATATGTTTGATGAAGTGTACTTTTATTGGTTAACATTAGTATGAAATCATGTCTATGTGATTGAGTAATCTTGTTATATGTTCATTTGAGGTGTGCCTTGTGGTGTGGATTGTTAGTTGTGTTGTGCCGCCCTAACAATTATTAGTGGTGTGCTTTGCGAAGAGGTGCTTGCGACCCTCATTCCGCCGTTCTCTCCACTCCATCCACTAGCCTACTCTTCCATCCGCCTAGCGAAGCGTGGCATAGCGGCCCGTGTAATCCATTCGCCCAACGAAGCAGTGCGCTCAAGGCCTGCACAGTTCGATTCTGCTTGCCTACTCATCCATCCGCCCTTGCGACGCAGCGCGCTCAAGGCCTGCCTAGTCTCCATCCCGCCAAGCGAAGCATTGCATAGCGGCATTGCATAGGAGTAGTTGATAGCTTTTATTTTATTTCCACAATCCAAAACACCCCGTTTCCGCATCCATCCGACATAAAGGACTTCGATCTCAAGTCCTTCCTCGATTGAAAACTCCACCTTACTGTGTTCCTTCCGAGATCGATACTTGGGGATTCACTCCCACATTTTATATTACTTGAACGATCGGTACACTGCCGTTTCGTGCCGTAGTCGAGCTACCGCCTATAGCGGCGTGCGAGATTTGTGCATCACACTCCGCCCTAAAATATCTTTTGGCCAAAGTTGATGTCAAGCCCCGCTTGCTTCGATGGATCCTCCTTCAACAGGAATTTGACTTAGAGATCCGGGATAAGAAGGGGGCTGAAAATTTAGCATCCGACCACCTCTCATGTTTAGAACACCCCGTCGCGGAAGCGCTAGTCGAACCCAAAATAGACGATAGATTTCCGGAGGAGCGCCTTTCAATTATAAATAATATAAAAACTTCTTCCACCCCTTGGTTCGCAGATTATGCGAACTGTCATGTCGCGTGGGTCCTTCCAAAAGAATATTCGACTCAGCAAAAGAAGAAATTCTTTTCTGATTTGAAAAACTACTTTTGGGAGGACCCCTTTCTCTTTCGAGTCTGCGCAGACCAAGTGGTGCGAAGATGTGTTTTAAGCGAGGAGGGTGCGCAAATTTTGCGACACTGCCACGAGGGGCCGGCTGGAGGGCATTATCAAGCCAACCGGACCCCGCGAAAAGCGTTAGAGTCGGGCTTTTATTGGCCCACTCTCTTTAAGGATGCTCACACTTTTGTGAGTAAATGCGATAGCTGCCAGCGGTCGGGTAACATCTTTCGTCGTGACGAGATGCCCCAAAAGCTATTTCTCGAATGTGAAATCTTTGATTTATGGGGCATAGATTTTATAGGCCCCCTACCTTCTTCTTTTAATAATCGCTATATTTTAGTGGCGGTCGACTACGTCTCTAGGTGGGCGGAAGCGCAAGCTCTTCCCACCAATGATGCGCGAGTCGTCGTCCATTTTCTATAAAAAATATTTTCTCGCTATGGCACTCCCCGTGCAATAGTAAGTGATAGGGGTACGCACTTCTGCAATGCCCAGTTTTCAAAAAATTTATCTAAATATGGTGTCACACATAAGCTCGCCACCACCTATCACCCCCAAACGAGCGGCCAAGTAGAGGTAGTAAATCGCGAGATTAAACGCATTTTGGAGAAAACCGTTTCTTTAAATAGGAAAGATTGGTCCGTCAAACTCGACGACGCGTTGTGGGCATATCGTACGGCATACAAGACCGTTATCGGTTGTACGCCCTATTGATTAGTCTACAGCAAAGCGTGCCATTTACCTGTAGAGTTAGAGCACCGCGCTTTTTGGGCCTTAAAATTTTTACATCTCGATTCGAACTTAGTCTCCGAGAATAGGAAATTCCAACTAAATGAACTCGATGAATGGCGTGCGAACGCTTATAAGAGTAATAAATTTTATAAGGAGCGTTCTAAGCTATACCATGATCGTAAAATAAAATATCCCAAAACATTTGCGTCGGGCGATCCTGTCCTTCTTTATAATTCATGCCTTCATCTTTTTCCGGGCAAGTTAAAATTCCGATGGTCCGGCCCCTTTAAGGTTAAAGTGGTTTGTCCATATGGGACCGTTCTTATCTCTCACCCCGAAAGAGAAGAATTTAAAGTAAACGGGCATCATTTAAAACTTTATCTTGCGGGCGATCCAGTGGACGAAAATACCGAATCCTTAACCCTCCCCAACTTATAATCTCACCGCGCCAAATGCTTCAAGCTACGCGACGGTAAACAAAGCGCTCATGAGAGGCACCCCATATTTATCTAATATTTTATTATGTTTTGTTCTTTTATATGTTTATGTAGGGTTTCGTATGGCCCTGCTAGTTTTAGTTCAGGGAAGCCTTTTTGCTCTCTCTATCTTTTTTTGTACATACTGCATCTTTTCTTGTTTCTCTTCTTCATACTTACATTACAACATTGGGGACAATGTTGGGTTTTAAGTATGGGGGTGTTTTACTGTTTTCATTTCATCAAACAAAATTATTATTTTTTTAAACAAAACTGTTTTATTTTATCTTGCCTACTTTTGTAAGAAGTTTTCCTTTCATCAAACAAAATTTATTTATTTTTTGAAAAACAAAACTATTTTATTTTATCTTGCCTACTTTTGTAAAAACTACAAAAACAAAAAAATTGTTTCAAACCACAAAACATCACAAAACATGTTGTTCCTTTTTTTTTTTTTTACTTTGTCGTAGTACAAAAAAAACAGAAGAAAACAAAAAAAACATGTTCTTTTTTTAATTTAAAAAAAATAAGAAAAAACCCTACTTTACTTTCATTTTTAAAAAGCATTTAGTTTCGAGAGTATATGTTTGTGGATTTTCATAATCGCTAGTTTTACTATTCGTTCGTTTATCTAAGATTGATAGATTTAAACGTTTGGGGTTATGTTTTAAAAAATATCTTGTTTTTTAATTTAAATAGAGGCTTTGTTTGCAAGCACTACTTCTACTAGCTAAAATAGAGACATGTGTATTATGTTGGCAAAACAACTTTAGACTGCAATTATCCCTACTTTATGTCTTTAGGAATCTAGGAATATTCAAATTACTAAGGTTGCTCTCAAAATTTTTTTTATTATTCTAGAATTTCTCTTGAAAACCCCTTGTATACACCAATTTAGCATGGCAAATAAAAAATTAAAAGAAGAAAAAGATCTTATGTCAATGGGAATAAGAATTCGTTCCGTAAACATAGGCACCCAATAAATACTTTAAAAGATCTTCTGTCAAAGGAAATAAGATTTCGTTCCGTAAACATAGGCATTGGGTTAATAAAAATAAATTAGTTTTCCCTCACGGGAACACCAAAAACAAAACTAAAATGAAGGGGTGGTCGAATAAAACCATCACCCCTAAAAAATCTTCTTTTTGCCAAAGCTTTTTACCCCTTTTCACTTAGCCAAATTATTGTTTCTAGTTCTAATTCAAAAAATCATTTGAGAGCATAATTAGTAACTTATATTTTTCCTTCATGTTTCTTTAAACAAAGGTTATTATAATTTCGATCTAATCTCGTTTACTAATGATTGCAATTTTGTTTGTTATTTGGTTAATTAAGAAGTCTTTTGGCTAGGACATTTCTTTCTACTTAAATCAATTGCATAATTTAGGACTTAACTCTTATTACTCTGAATTTTTATTTTTCAGTCTCTTATGATTAAAATAAAACGAAAGCTAAAAATTAGAACTTATGTCAATCCAGTATAGATCTCTCTTACTTTTGCTCTGGAATAGCAAAAGCTTAAGTATGGGGGTATTTGATAAGTAGTAAAATATACGTATTTTTAGTATAGTTATTAGTATGGTTTTAATTAATATTGTAAATTTTCTATGTAAATTAATGAATAATTGCCTGTTTTATTATTTTTGTTACTAACTTAGCTTTATTTCTTTTTTTCATATTTTTGACAAAATTTTCTCAGGTCACGCCCTCGGTCACGCCCGTGACCAAGTAAAGTTCAAATTTCGACGAATCCCGAGCTGAGGTCGACGAAAGGCGAGCTGAGTTCGACGAACGGCAAGTCACGCCCTCTGTCACGCCCGTGACCAAGGGCATGTAAATTTAAAGCTCTGCGTCCGACGAACCCCCTTCCAGCTCACTCCAGTAGACCAAGTCACGCCCGTGACTATACAAGTCACGCCCGTGCTCCAGCAAAGTCACACCCGTGAGCCGCCAGTAGGTCACAGCCCAAAGTCACGCCCATGCTGCTGACGTCTGCCGCCCATAGTCACGCCCGTGACTCTACAAGTCACGCCCGTGACACACCAAGTCACGCCCGTGTGCAGCCTTACTTGATGGCGGAACCTTCGAGAAGTCAGCGAATACAGCCGAGCAAATGTCACGCCCTAAGTCACGGCCGTGACATCCAAGTCACGCCCGTGACCTAGGGCATGTAAAAATGAAAATTTTCCTATAAATAGAGGGGCTCGGCTGAAGGAAATCTCATCCAAATTTTGAGTGTTTGTAATGTTTTTCTGAGTTCTTTCGAGTGATTGTGAGCTTTTGTTTATGCAATTAAGTTTATGTTCGTTTGTAATTTTTCGCCTTCCTAGTCTAGTTGTAATGCTTGTTTTAGAAATAAAATGTTGTTTTTCTCGTTTATATCATTTTCATTTTCAATTTATGCAAGTGTGTGTGTGTATATGAGTATAACTTTATTGCTTTCATAATTTAGGTTAAAAGCTTTTATAAAATAGTTTATCGTTTTTTGTGCGCTTTATTTATCGCTTTTGTTTAAACGCTTTCTTTCGATTCAGTCATTTTATTACAAGTAGAGTGCGTGCATATATGAGATAGTGTTTTTCTTGTTTGTAACTTAGCTTTATTTCAGTCCTTACATAACTTGTTTATACCACCCCCATCTTGAATAAGAGGCTAATTTACTTTAGCACTTTTTAAGACGGTTGGGATGGATATTATTTCTGCACTTTTATAAGTATTTCATTTCTATACCACCCCCGTCCCGGATGAGAGGCTAAGTTTCTTTAGCGCTTGATTAAGACGGTTGGGACGGATATTATTACTGCTTTTTTATAAGTATTTTTATTTCCCTTCATATCTGCTTATATTCGCTTAAGTTATTAAACATGTATTGTCTTAATTATGTCGTCCACATTCCGATGAGTGGCTAATTTTCTTTAGCGCACGATATCGAAGAGCATTGGGACCCAAAAATAGTTTTTCTAAAAATTAAAACATCTCTTTCTAAAATAATTCTGATGAGTGGAGCCACATAATCAATGTGTGGTTTTCATTTCCGTCTCCGTACACTAGTTCTACAAGAGGCTCGTGCATGCGGACTGATCGCTCACGGGTAAAGAGAAGTGCTCTCTACCCTCGAGAGGGGATGAGGTAAGTCTCCTGAATTGGAAGTAAAAACCCAATAGCGGGGTTCACAACATAAAGCGGGTATTAAGAAGATCCGATTATAGAACGAGAGTTGCGTCAAATATTCATAATCTCAGGTGGGCGTACCTGATACGTTAGGATTTAACTTTTTAGAAAAGCTCTTTCTTTCTTTAGACTTTAACCTTAGGCGGACGTTTTCGAAGAGTCCCGCGAGTAATTCTACTTCTAGGAATTACCCGTTATCCTATCGAAAGATAGAAGTAACGGCCTTTTCCTCTTTCGAAATATCGACGATTACTCTTTGGTCGCGTCGCCAAAAGCTAAGTAGAAAGGGTTTGAAAGGCTTATGTTGAAATGAAAGTTGAAAGCTTTTTGAATATGTTATGTTGTTGCAACAATTTTGTAAATGATAGTTTCCTTTTTTAAAACCTCTTTTACCTTGAGCTAGTTGCAACAACCAAAGGTTTGTTGCAACAATTTCCTAAGTGTTTTTAAAAGAGTTTTAATTTGCTTTTGAGAGAAAGATTTTGGGTTTATATAATTATCCGGACTAAAATCAATAAAGGCAAGTGGACCTTATCGATAGTAGTATAGGATATTTCTTTTGAAATATCAAGGTCGTATTTTTCCAAGGTCGTATCGATTATTTCTACTTCTACGGAACGCGCTATTATTTTATCGAAAAGAGATTTGAATTGATTTTTAAAGCTTTGTAGAAAAACTAATGACGAAAATTAAGGTTGGCGTGCGTTTAACGATAATTGCGATAAAAAGCAAGAAAGCACGAAAACGTTAATTTAGAAAGTAGTTTTGCTTAGAATTTTTTAGAGTTTTATAAAGCGATAATGATAACTACGACGATTTTAAGCGATTGAGCGGTTAGCGGAATTAGCAAAAAGCAATTATATTAAAAACAAAAGACGCACTAATTGAAAACTCACGTACTCTACGGAATTAAAATGAAAACGGTAAATTACAGAAATTAAAGAAATGTGATCCCTACCCAAATAGGTAGAGGGGAAATAAATGCGTGAGCAAGTCTTATCCAAATGGATAAGCGGGAAATAAATGCGTGACGAGTCCTATCCAAATGGATAGGCGGGAAATAAATGCGTGACGAGTCCTATCCAAATGGATAGGCGGGAAATAAATGCGTGACGGAAATGAAAGCTAAGCTATTGAATTACAAAAAAAACGCAAAATTTATTCACTTACACACACACACCCTTGCTTGAAATGAAATCTAAGTTAAAGAAAACAAAATCTATTCTCATACATACACACACACACTTACTTTAATTGAAATCTAAGTTAAAGAAAACAAAATCTATACTCATACACACACACACACTTTAATATGAAACCATCTAAAATTAAAAGAAAGCTATAAACATTAAAATTACCCTCATACACACACACACCCAAATTAAAATGGACAACTAAATTAACAGAATAATATCAAAAAAAGGGAAAAATATAAAAGAGAACACACACACACTTTCACCAAAACAAAGAGAGAGACAAATTACAAAAACAAGCAAATCTATTTCATTTCCATAATAAAAAGGTTACAAAACAAGAGAGAGAAAGAGTGCAAAAATTACTTAAACACAAAAACAGCAAAAGATTGGATCAAAATCTCAAGAGAGTCTTAAAATTCTGAACCCTTACAAGTAGAAAATTCCTCTTAATTTATAGGCAAAAAAAACTGAAAATATCTATTAAAGAGGAGCTGGAAGGGAAGCTGGAAGAGCAGGTGGCGCGGTTCTAGAAGCATGGGTGCGGATAAGAAGGCTGGGCTGCGGATAGAGGGCTGGAAGGCTAGCTGGCGGGCTGAGCTGGAGGTTGGCGCGAGCAGCAGGGGCGGGCACGAGCGCGGGCAGCGGGCAGTAGGGCACGGGCGGTAGGATTGCGGGCTGGGCTACGGATAGCTGGATTTAATCCAGCAAAATGTGCGCTGGCCTGGATTCGAACCCAGGGAGGCTGCGTGGTTAGCCAAGTCCAGAACCAATGAGCCAAGTGGCTCCATCTACAAAGTCCAGGGGTATATTAAACATATTATGTTATCATCATAATTTATAAAAGACAAAAAAGGGTGGAATCACGCAGATAGAATTAAATCCAAATAAATCCGCCAGCACCAGGATTCGAACCCGGGCCAGCAGCGCTGCAAGCCAAGACCAGAACCAGTGAGCCAAGCGGTTCCTTCAACATATATGGAGCAATAACTATACTTATTATAATTACACCAATTTTTTTATTTTTTTATTTTCATTTAATTTACAAAATTATTTATATGATTATATTTAATATATAAATATATACTATTATTATTTACATTTTATATATTATACATATATATTTATACATATACATATATTATACATATATGTATTTTATTATATTTATTATTCATTATTATTATTATGTTATTAATATACTATACTATTATTTTACTATATATATATATTCAACCTATTAATCTAACAGGCATATTATTTTTACATCATTTATATATTATTACTATTTTTCATTCATATTTACATATAAATATATGCTTATTCATTATACTTATTATTTACATACATATAACTATATTATTTATATTTTATATTATATATATATATATTTATTATATTTATAATAAATTTATTATACAATAATATTTCAAAATTTTATTCTTTTATATATATAATTACTTATTTTTACAAAAGAAAAAAAGAAGTGGTTATTTCAATGATTTAAATGCAATATGCACAAAATTACCCAAAATTAGGCTAGAAATGGTACTAAATATATGCATAATTTGTTATTCATCAAACACCCCCATACTTAAGCTTTTGCTATTCCAGAGCAAAAGTAAGGGATACCTATAAGACGTTTAATAAAATTTCTAATTTACTAAAGTTTTTATTAAATCAAAAGTAAGATCGAAATTAATTTAGGGTATTTAAAGAGGTAAGTCCAAAACTATGAAAGTAATTTAAAATGATCGAAAAAATTTTAGCGAGACTTCTAAAGTTAGCTAAATAGCGTTGATTATTGCAGTCTTTGGTACCTTTTAATTAGAATAGAATTATATAAATCCTTAACTTTTTTAAGAAAGTTTTTAAGAATAAATAAAGCCTACTAATTATGCTCTCCCAAACTTTTTTAAATTAAAATCTAGGTACAAATTTATTGGCTAAGGGGTAGGGGAAAAAAGGTAGCCTTGGCAAAAATAAGAGTGCTTGGATTTAGGGGTGATGGATTTTATCCACTCACCCCACCTTTTTGGTGGTTTTGCTTTGATTCCCAGCATTGGTTTACGCGGGATAATTGAAATCTTTTCTAAACTTAACCCAATGCCTGTGTTTACGGAATTTTATTTTTTTATTCCCATTGACACGGGATTTCTTTTAACAATATTGGGTGTCTGTGTTTACGGAATCTTTTTATTCCCATTGACACAGGATTTCTTTTAAAACTCCTTCTTTTATTATTTTTATGCCAAGCTAAGGGGTGTTTATAAGGGGGGTTTCAAGAGAAATTCTAGATTAATAAAAAAAGATTTTTGAGAGCAAGTTTAGTAGATTAAAAATATTCCTAAAGTTTCACAAGTTTAGAGTTAGAATAATTGAAACTAAAGATGGTTTGCCAATATAATACAAAAAGGAATCTATTTAGGGTAAACCCGAGGTAGTGCTAAAAATTCTGTTCTCAAATTAAATTAAGATCGCAAGATTTTCTTTACTACTGAAAATTCCTCGATTTAAATTTTTCAAACTATGAAATAAATAAAATTGTTTTAGCAAATCAAAAACAGTAAAAATGCTTAAAGATAAACCTAACCTAGCCGTGGAAATAACAAAAAGCTAAGTAGGGTTTTTATTTTATTTTTTTATTTTTATTTTTTGATAAGTTTTTCATCAAATTTTTTTTTTGAGTTTTTAAGATTTTGTTTATACAAAATACATAAATACTTAATGAAAAGAAAAGAAAGAAAAGTAAAAATACAAATATGAAAAAAAATTTGGGATTTTAATGAAATTTTCATCATATATTTTTTATTTTTATATAAGGATTTTTTTATATACAAAAGAAACAATAAAAATAAAACATTTATATGAATTTTTTTTTTCTAAGTTAATTAATAATTTTTTGGGGGGTTTTAATTTTAGTTATATATATTTACATAACAAATTTACAAAAAGAAAAGAGGAATAAAGGGAGAGGGATAAAGTTGTTGTAACAACTTTAGGTATGTTATAACAACGTTTGGTATGTTGTAAAAAATCTTTTTTTTTTCTTTTTAAAGAAAGGGATAAAAATATTTACAAGAAATAAAAAGAGGGAAAACACGCCCCCATACTTAAAGCCAACATTGTTCTCAATGTTGAAGTTAAGTGTGAGGAACGAAAATATTTACAAAAATGTGAAGATTTAATTACAAAATAGATAAAATATATACAAGAATAGTTACAAAATAAAAAGGAACTCCACGAATATATACAAAACTGTTTTTTGGTTTGTTTTAGTTTTCCGAAATGTACAAAACACGAATAAAATACGTATAAAAGAAGTTAAAAGTATATATGTGATCATTTTTTTTGGGTATGATAAAAATAAATTTTTATCATCATTTTTATTTTATTATTTATATTATATTTGTTTTTGGTTTTGGTTTTAATTTTGAAATATGTTTTAAAATATATCAAAATTTTATGAAAGATAAAGTAAATAAAGAAAAGGCTATAAGATAAAAAGCAAGGAAGAAATAAGAGAAATAAAATGGTAAAAGCAACGGGGTTTTCTCGTTTCGAAATATCGACAAAAATCCCCTCTCGGGTCTGTCGAGTAATCCTACTTTGAGAAACTTCCTATTGTCTTATCTTAAAATTCCCAAAATTCTTTTAGATTTTTGTTTTAAAGTTTTTGCATTATTTTATTTTGTTTTATGTTTCCTTTTGGAAAAAGAATGATAATTTAAAATATGCATAGTTATTAATATTATTTTTCATTTTGTTTTATTATTATTATTTATTATTATTTATTATTATTATTAATTATATTTTTGTTTAAGTTTTTTGTTTTGAAATTAAAATTTATTTCATCATTTGTTTTTTTTATGTAAATAAGAATAATAATAAAAAAAAGCGTAATGAGATAAATATGGGGGTGCCTCCCACGAGCGCTTTGTTTACCGTCTCGTAGCTTGACGCGTTGGCGGGGTACGATCTTTTTAGAGGTGGGGGAGGGGTATGGAATTTAGCTTCCCTCCCAGTTGATCCCCCGCGTGGTAGAGTTTTAGTCGGTGACCGTTAACTTTTAAGTCGCCTTTTTCAGGGTGGGTTATAAGGACGGTCCCGTATGGCCAAACCTCTTTCACTTGAAAGGTGCCGGACCAACGGGATTTTAGTTTCCCCGGAAAAAGACGAAGACGTGAATTATATAGGAGGACGAGATCGCCAGGCGCAAATGATTTTGGAAATTTAATTTTTTGGTCATGGTAAAATTTAGAGCGTTGCTTATAAAATTTATTACTCTCGTAAGCGTTCGCACGCCATTCATCGAGTTCGTTTAATTGGAATTTTCGGTTTTCGGCGGTTAAATTATGATCGATATTTAAAAGCTTTAACGCCCAAAAAGCGCGGTGCTCTAATTCTACGGGCAAATGGCACGCCTTGCCGTAGACTAATCGATAAGGCGTACAACCGATTGCGGTCTTGTACGCCGTACGATATGCCCACATTGCGTCGTCTAATTTAATTGCCCAATCCTTCCTATTAGTGGAAACGGTTTTTTCTAATATTCGCTTAATTTCTCGATTTACTACCTCCACTTGGCCGCTCGTTTGGGGGTGATAGGCGGTGGCGAGCTTATGCGTAACGCCATATTTGGTTAAAGTTTTTGCAAATTTGGCGTTGCAAAAGTGCGTACCCCTATCACTAACTATCGCACGGGGCGTACCGAAGCGAGAAAATAATTTTTAGGAATTTGACTACGACTCTCGCATCGTTGGTGGGGAGAGCTTGCGCTTCCGCCCACCTAGATACGTAGTCGACCGCCACTAAAATGTAGCGATTTGTATATGAAGGAGGTAGGGGGCCTATGAAATCTATGCCCCATAAATTGAAAATCTCGTATTCTAAATAAAAATTTTGGCGCATCTCGTCGCGATGAGAGATGTTACCCGACCGTTGACAGCTATCGCATGCGCTCACAAAAGTGTGAGCATCTTTGAAGAGAGCAGGCCAATAAAACCCCGCCTCCAGCGCCTTCTGCGCGGTCCGGTTGGCTTGATAATGCCCCCCCCCCCCCCGGCCGGCCCCTCGTGGCAGTGCCGCAATATTTGCGCACCCTCCTCGCTCGATATGCATATTCGCACGACTTGGTCTGCGCAAATGCGAAATAGGAAAGGGTCATCCCAAAAGTAGTTTTTCAAATCAGAAAAGAATTTCTTCTTTTGCTGTTTTGAAAAGTCTTTTGGAAGCACCCGCGCAACTAAATAGTTGGCGTAATCCGCGAACCAAGGGGTGGGAGAAGTTTTTAAATTTGATAAAGTTAAAAGACGCTCCTCAGGAAATCGATCATCGATTTCCAGTTGGACGAGCGCTTCTGTGATCGGGCGCTCTAAACGAGAGAGGTGGTCGGCCGCTAAATTTCCAGCCCCCTTCTTATCCTGGATCTCTAAATCAAATTCTTGTAATAATAGGACCCATCGAAGAAGGCGGGGCTTAGCATCTATTTTATCTAATAAATATTTTAGGGCGGAGTGGTCGGTAAATACTATAATTTTTGAAAGCGTGACGTAGGGCCTAAACTTATCTATGGCGAAGACGACGGCAAAGAGTTCCTTTTCCGTGGTCGTGTAATTAGCATATGCGGCCGTGAGCGTGCGGGATGCGTAATAGATAGGATGAAAATATTTATTTACGCGTTGGCCTAATACGGCCCCTACTGCTATATAGCTCGCGTCGCACATAATCTCAAACGGAAGGGTCCAATCGGGCGCCACCAGAATGGGAGAATGGATAAGTTTTTCTTTTATAAGTTCAAATGCCTCTACGCACGCGTCATCAAAAATAAATGGAGATTCCTTCTCCAGGAGGTGGGTTAGCGGTTTTGTTATTTTAGAAAAATTTTGAATGAACCGCCTATAAAAACCCGCGTGGCCAAGAAAACTACGAATAGATTTTATATTTGAGGGCGTGGGAAGTTTTTCGATTATTTCGACCATGGCCTTGTCGACCTCCATCCCTCTTGCGGAAATTTTGTGTCTGAGAACTAAGCCTTCTCGAACCATAAAATTACACTTCTCCCAGTTTAAAACCAGGTTCGTTTCTTCGCATCGTTGGAGGACTCGATCTAAATTTTTTAAACAATTTTGGAAGGAGATTCCAAAGACCGAGAAGTCATCCATAAAGACTTCCATAATATCTCTACGAGCTCTCCAAAGATCGCCATCATACATCGTTGGAATGTAGCGGGCGCATTGCAGAGGCCGAACGGCATCCTTCGGTATGCGAAGGTACCGAAGGGGCACGTAAAGGTAGTTTTCTCCTGGTCTTCGGGGGAGATAGGAATTTGTAAAAACCCCGAAAGACCATCGAGAAAACAATAATATGGATGACCCGAAATTCACTCCAGAATTTGATCGATAAACGGCAACGGAAAGTGGTCTTTTCGGGTGGCATCATTTAATTTTCGGTAATCGATGCACACCCGCCAACCCGTAACAGTACGGGTTGGGATTAATTCATTGTTTTGATTTGCCACTACCGTTAGACCGCCCTTTTTTGGCACGACATGAATGGGACTAACCCACGTACTGTCGGATATAGGGTAGATAATCCCCGAATCTAGGAGTTTTATTTCTTCAACCTTAACGACATCCCGCATATTCGGGTTAAGTCATCGCTGAGGCTGGATGGTTTTGCGGGAATTATCTTCTAAAAAAATTTTATGCGTGCAAAAAGAGGGATATATCCCCCTAATATCTGAAATTTGCCATGCAATTGCATGGCGATGCGTGGACAAAACTTTAACTAATTCAGAGGTTTCTGAATCGGTTAAAGAAGACGAAATAATAACCGGGAGTTTTAAGTCCGCGGCGAGAAAAGCGTATTTTAAATGGTCGGGGAGTGGCTTAAGCTCCAAGACCGGGGGTTCTTCGTAAGAAGTTGTAATTTTTAAACTTTTAGAATTAAAACACTCGAAAGGCGAATCTGGCGGTAATTCGTCCAAAGGGGCGAGGTTCGCCAGATCCGGATCGTCTAATGTTAAAGCGAGTAATTCTACAAGCGAAGAACACTCATCCTCAAACGCGGATTCTAAGTGAAAGCAGGAATCGTCGTTCGATAAAGAGTTTCGCATCGAAGGATTAATATGAAGGGTAACTTCGTCGTCCCCTACTCGAAGGAGGAGGCGACCGTTACTCACATCAATTAATGCTCGGTAGGTCGCGAGGAAAGGGCGACCGAGGATAATTGGTACCTCGGCGTCCTCCTCGATGTCGAGGATGACGAAGTCTACCAGGAAGATAAACTTATCAACCTTGAACAGAACGTCCTCCACTACCCCGATAGGATATTTTATCGAGCGATCCGCGAGTTGGATGCTCATTTTCGTTGGGGTGGGAACACACAAATCTAGTTTTTTAAAGAGGGAGAAGGGCATTAAATTAATGCTTGCTCCCAGGTCCGCTAGGGCGTATTTTATTAATAGATTGCCAAAAAGGCACGGGATGGAAAACCTTCCAGGATCGTTTAGTTTTGGCGGTAATTTATTAAGTAGGACCGCCGAGCATTCCGCATTTAATGAAACACGCGAAATACCCTCGAGCTTCTTTTTATTTGAAAGGAGCTCCTTAAGGTATTTCGCGTATTTCGGCATCTGAGAGAGTGCCTCGCAGAATGGGACGTTAATTTGAATTTGTTTTAATATTCGTAAAATTTTTTGATAATGTTCGTCCTCCTTCTCTTTATTAATTTTTGCGGGGTAAGGAATTTGCGGGCTCGAAATGCCCGGCATTAATGTTTTTTCCTTATCAACTAAAATTGAAGACGAGGGTGGAGGGGTCGGAGGCGAAACAGTTACCTGACGCTCAACCCGCAATGGGGAGTCGACCTCCCTGCCGCTGCGAAGGGTAATGGCGTGGGCATTTTCACGCGGGTTCTGCTCCGAGTTTCCTGGCAATGCTCCAAGTGGCCGCTCGGAGATCATTTTAGCGAGCTGTCCAACCTGCATTTCTAAATTTTTTTAGCGGTCCGGTTATATTCTGGATAGTTGCCTCGTTGGACGCTATGTATTTTGTAAAAATCTCCTCGAGCGGAGTAGGTTTTGGAGGGGGAGGCGGAAAGCCCTACTGAAATCCTTAGGGATATCCTTGCGGGATCGCAGGTGGGGGGCGTTGCGCATTGTTAGGATTACTCCAGGAGAAGTTCGGGTGGCTCCTCCAACCCGGATTATAGTTATTACTATAAGGGTTGTTATTAGGATTGAAGGGCGCCCGCACTTGATTGCCAACGTACTCCACTGATTCCTCGATATTATTATTATTATTTAGATTATTATTATTATGAGTATTAAAATTATTATTAGGATTATTTAAATTATTATTATTATTATTATTAGGATTATTAGCCCAAGCGGGAGTGGAGGAGGAAGCAGTCATCTCCGCCACTTGCTTACTTAGCCGCTCTACCTGCGAGGTTAAGTAAGTAGTGGCATCCACTTTAAAAAGACCAGCTGATTTATTAGGACGCAACCTTGGCACATTCCATTGGTACGCGTTCATGGCCATTTCTTCGATCAGAGTTTGAGCGGCCTCCAGGGTTTTGTTGTTTAACGTTCCCCCGGCGGCTGCGTCGATCATCTGTCGCGTAGAGAAATTCAAGCCGTTATAGAAAGTTTGTACCTGTAGCCAAGTTGGTAGCGCGTGATGATGACACCTACGCAGGCATTCCTTAAATCGCTCCCAAGTCTCGTAGAGAGACTCGGAATCGAATTGAATGAAGGAGGCTATATCCGTGCGTAATTTAGCGGTTTTTGACGGAGGAAAATATTTAGTTAGAAAATTTTCCGTCAATTCGGCCCACGTGGTTATGGACCCTCTCGGAAGAGAAGTCAACCACGATTTAGCCTTTGTCCGCAGGGAAAAGGGAAATAAGTGCAAGCGAATGGCGTCATCGCTGACGCCATTAATCTTGAAGGTGTCGCAAATTTCTAAAAAATTTGAAAGGTGTTGGTTTGGGTCCTCATCTGGCAAACCGTCGAACTGAATCGACTGTTGTACCATTTGAATTATGCTGGATTTGATTTCGAAATTATTATTAGCTACCGCGGGATGGGTGACGCTCGATCCTGTATCCTCTAAATTTGGCCTAGCATAATAGGCCATGGTCCGCTGTGGGGCCGCATTTAGATTAGGATCGCCCATCACGCCTATATGTATATCGCCGATGGATTCTTCGGGATCTATTTGTAGATTTTGATTACGAGATCGGTGACGCTCGAGAAGCGTGCGCTCGATTTCGGAATCAAAAGGTAAAATTGGATTATTCAAAGATTCTCCTCGGGTCATACACTATTCTTTAATTAATTTTTTTTTGGAAGAAAGAGTTTTTTTTTCTTTTTATAGATTTTTTGATGTTTTTGTTTTGGAAATATTTTTACAAGGAAGAAAAAGAAGGAAAGAAAGAAAGAGGGGGAAAATATATTTTTTTTTATTTTTGTTTCGTAGGTAGAAAATATTGCTATATATATTTTTTTTGGGTAATTTTTAAGGTTTTGTTTGGTTTGGTTTTATATGAACATATATATGTATGTTTGTAAATATATATATGCAAAAGGTTTATAATTGCAAAAGGTTTTAAATTTTGCAAATATGCATTTATAAGAGGGAAAGTAAAAAAGGAAAAGAGATATATCAATATTTTTTGAAGATTTTGGATTTTCCTTTTTCTTAGATAGGTTTTTTTTTCTTAATTAATTTTTTTTGTTGTTTTTAAGATGAAAGTAAAATATATAATTGATAGAGAGGTGAAATATAAGATAAAATTAATAGCGTTTCCTATTTCAAAATAACGACACAAGTCCCCGGCAACGGCGCCAAAAACTTGATACGTTAGGATTTAACTTTTTAGAAAAGCTCTTTCTTTCTTTAGACTTTAACCTTAGGCGGACGTTTTCGAAGAGTCCCGCGAGTAATTCTACTTCGAGGAATTACCCGTTATCCTATCGAAAGATAGAAGTAACGGCCTTTTCCTCTTTCGAAATATCGACGATTACTCTTTGGCCGCGTTGCCAAAAGCTAAGTAGAAAGGGTTTGAAAGGCTTATGTTGAAATGAAAGTTGAAAGCTTTTTGAATATGTTATGTCGTTGCAACAATTTTGTAAATGATAGTTTCCTTTTTTAAAACCTCTTTTACCTTGAGCTAGTTGCAACAACCAAAGGTTTGTTGCAACAATTTCCTAAGTGTTTTTAAAAGAGTTTTAATTTGCTTTTGAGAGAAAGCTTTTGGGTTTATATAATTATCCGGACTAAAATCAATAAAGGCAAGTGGACCTTATCGATAGTAGTATAGGATATGTCTTTTGAAATATCAAGGTCGTATTTTTCCAAGGTCGTATCGATTATTTCTACTTCTACGGAACGCGCTATTATTTTATCGAAAAGATATTTGAATTGATTTTTATAGCTTTGTAGAAAAACAAATGACGAAAATTAAGGTTGGCGTGCGTTTAACGATAATTGCGATAAAAAGCGAGAAAGCGCGAAAACGTTAATTTAGAAAGTAGTTTTGCTTAGAATTTTTAGAGTTTTATAAAGCGATAATGATAACTACGGCGATTTTAAGCGATTGAGCGGTTAGCGGAATTAGCAAAAAGCAATTATATTAAAAACAAAAGACGCACTAATTGAAAACTCACGCAGAGGCGTGACTGTTCTTTCTCCGTATCGGTACCCGCTACCGACACGGATATTGGGCCAGTTACCTGTCCACTTCTCCTTCCATACTCCCATTAGCTAGATATTATAAAGTTTTGAATAAGTCGTTCTGGGATGACAATAACCCCAGTAGTTATCTTAATTTTTCTTGCATTTTCATTTCTTTTCTAATTTTATTTAGTTAATTGCACTTTATTTCAGTTCTCTATTTTCTTTTGTTTCTGCGGAGCTGACCCCTGCAGGTATCTTTTCTGGATGGCGGATGCTGCGGCTCATTTTAGCTTACACGCCAATCTTCTAGTGTGCTCATTTCTGAGCACTGGGTACTCTCTTTCTCTAGCCTTTGCTGATTTTCATGTCATATATTATGCGGATTGTTTAGTTTAAGTCTGGGGAAAGTAGTTTTGTTTACCCGCTCACGTGCACTATTGCACTGCATACTAGAAGATTTCATATAAAATGTTTTGTTTATTTTCATTGCACACCACAGCACCCACTTGAGCGCGCTTAGCCGTTGGCACGTCGCGAGTTGAATTTGTCTTTTTGTGTGATGTGGAAAATCATTGTGCTGGCTTAGGATTATGAGGCGGAGTAAAATGTTGACTCCTGTAGTGCTCCTAGTCGAGTGCTCATGTCTCGTTTAGAAATTCGTGTAGATTCAATTTCTTTTTATGCTTTTAGTTTATATTTTTTCTATTAGTGTAAATATTGTTTACTCTACTCAAAATTGGTGAATCCGGTGTGAATCAAACGGTAGCATAGGGATGTGTGTAGACGTTCGTTAGCCTAGTATTGCCCGAGTCGGGAGAAAGGATTATCTTTCTCGGTGGCTAGAACTTGCCCCAAGCGATTCTTGAAGCATGGGTATACGGTTAGTCAATTGCGTGAATGTGATATAGGCCATCATTTTGGCCCGGTTGAGCCTTTGTGCCCACTCCTATCGCTTTATCCACGTTAACCCAGTTGTGCCTACCCTTTCTTTGATTCAGCCCCACTGTTGTCTCACCAAAGCCTAAACGCCAATCCTAGTCGCACACCCAAATTTGAGCTCTAGTATACTACTTTCATGATTGGGTTGTTGATGTAGTGTTATGTTTGTGAAAATGTGGATATGCATCATTGTTTAGATTGCTGAAAATATGTGAAAAGAAAAAGAAAATAAGAAAAAGGAGAGAAGTGAGAAGAAAAGAAGAAGATATGAGCTTTATTAAAAAAATCTGTGTATGAATGTATGTTTGGGAGTAGGCGGTGCACACACCCATGTAGTCAAATCCAAGTCTGGGGGTGTGGTGTACCCATGTATTTGTGTGGTGAATGAGGAGAATTTCTGCACTAGCTCATTTAGGTTTTTGTGTTTTAAGCCTTCATGTTTATATTTGTTTATCCTCACCTAAACCCAAGCCTCATCTAAAACCTTAAGTCCTATTGATTCACGCATTTGAGCAAACCAGTGCCGTGGAGAGAGTGCGAATGGGCAAGCTTATGGTCACCGACATTGATGGATTTCAATGGAGTTGTCCCGAGCCCCGACATTTGGCAATGCGCGCCTCAGCGTTCAGTTTACTTTCTTCCTATGTACGACCTTATGATTCACCGTGATTCACTTTTTGAGTAAATGTAATATATAAATACGCCCCTAGAAAAGTATAAACTAATTTATACAATTAGCAATTTTATCTATTGTATTTCTACGCGTGTGAGCATGCGACTTCGCATGATACTCCGCTGGTTAATTTCTTTGTCAGCTATGTTTTTCCTGTCCGCGAGAGATGGTTTGCTCAGGACGCGCAAACAGTTAAGTCTGGGGGTGTGATGAGTCCCAAATATATACACATTTATGGACTCATCTGGGCCGATTTTCTAGTCTATGCACTGCACTTTAGCCATGTTTTCGCTCATATTTGTTATTCCATGCTATGTGCACTTCTAGGCCCGTTTTGGTGTTATTTCTTGTTTATTTTCATTATTAGTTTTCATGCATGGTTAAGTGTCACTTTCAGAGGCTTGATTGGTGTTGTATGCTGGAACAGGAGTCGTGCAGGTGTTCCCGGTACAGTTCTGTACAGGAACACTGCGCACGATCACTGGTTCTATTGCGCACGACTACTGGTCGTGCGCCGCTGATCGTGCGCACTTAACCCCTGAAAACTGAGTTCTGTCTTCCTTATCGCACGACCACTTACGATGGCGCGCACGACCACTGGTCGTGCGCCACTGGTCGTGCGAACATTGTATTTTATAATTTTCTTTCCTTACAGGCTCCGTCCAGGCAGGCGCACGATCACAGGATGCTAGTGCGCACGACCACTGGTCGTGCGCCAATGACCGTGCGCACTGTTTATTCCAGCGCCTATAAATTGCCCTGCTCGCGATTTAGGTCGCGACCCCCGCATTTCTTCCGCCCGAGACCGCCGTTTTCTCGCTCCAGAGCTCCGACTTCGCCCCTCCATCGCCGCCCACCATCTGGAGGTGCTTCGGGCTTGTTCTTCACGCCAACCTTGAGCCGGAGTTTCCTCTCGGCCTCCTCCTTCATCCTAGCGCCCCAAGGGAAGACCTAGCCGCCATCATCATCAAGCAAGAGGAAGTTTGCAACCTCTACCGGATCGTGACACGAAGAAGACGGGCTCATTGGACAGTAGTGACAGCTCTCTCTCTACCCCGGACGTAGTTGCGGACCGAGCTAGGACGCGGATTGACAACCCGGTGCTTCCTACCGTGAATCTACAACGAGCCTTCAGATTCGGTTGATTTCTTGCCTTATTCTTCTCTTATTGATGTATATGTAGTTAGAGCCATTATTATGATGAAGTAGCACTCAAACTTGTTTGTATTTTTATATATTTCATGTCTTTGTGAAATGCTTGTTGTTTGAGTTGCTTGAGGTGCGCCCAATTCCATCCTCCATCCCGCCGTCACGTTCGTCGCCGCACTAGCAATTGCTAGTGGCGTGCTTGTTGAAGAGGTGCTTACGACCCTCACTCTGTTAGCCTACTCGTCCATCCGCCTACCGAAGCGTGGCATCGCGGCCCATGTAATCCACTCGCCCTTCGAAGCAGCGTGCTCAAGGCCTGCATAGTTCGTTTCTGTCTGCCTACTCGTGCATCCGCCCTTGCGACGCAGCGCGCTCAAGGCCTGCCTAGTCTCCATTCCGCCAAGCGAAGCATTGCATAGCGGTATTGCATAGGAGTAGTCATAGCATTTTCTCTTTATTTTCCACAATCCAAAATCCCCGTTTCCGCATCCATCCGCTCGAAAGGACTTCAATCTCAAGTCCTTCCTCGATAATAAACTCCACCTTACTGTGTTCCTTTGAGATTCGATACTCGGGGATTACTCCTCGTTTTATATTACTTGAACGATCGGTACACTGCCGTTTCGTGTCGCAGTCGAGCTACCGCCTATAGCGGTGTGTGAGATTTGCGCCATCAAGGAGCGGAGCATAGAATATATCCCCTATAGAATCTTCTTTTCCCTCTGCTTTGAATACATCAAGAGTAAAGAGCATTTCTCATTCAGAGCTGTATGTAGATCGAGCGTAGGGGGTTACTCGACTGAAAGGAGAGGAACTAAGACATCTGCCCTTGCTTGCTCTTGCTCTTGCTGGAAAACTATTAGTAAAGGTGTGCTAGCGTCAACTAAAAAATTTCATATCTGAATATCTTCTCTATATTCAAACCGCTTCATTTCACGAGCGAGAACAGAAAGAGCTCCCCTATCAGTAAGCAAGTGCTCCTTGGCTGACTTTAATCTGCGCTGGGGATTGCATACCTCTCACTCGCTTTCGAGAATCGAGGATAAAGCAGTTGGGATCAGTTCCCAGAAAGACAGAAGGCTCCTTCACCATTGGCATTGTTGGCTCATCTCAAAGCAACTAAACTGCCTTAAGAAAGGGCTTTCTTTAGTGCGGAATATATAGACAGATCTTTTCATACCCCATCTGTTTCCTCATCTTTGCAAGACTAAGCTGGTTGTTATTAAAGAGAAGGGCTTGCAGCAATTATCCCACATGAAACTGACTCCCCAGCAGGAAGCACATTTGGTTTGTTTTACAGCTGTTAGAATGCGTTCTGCACGTGAATCAGAAAAGTCAATTTCCTTTTTTATGGGAATATTCGCTCTTGTTTCAGATGTGGCATTACCGGTGTAGATGTTCGAATTCTAAAGTGAACAGATAGCTATCGAAATCTAATCTATCTTGCCCTGTCTTATGCTATTCGATAAGAGGCTCTGAGGCATCTGGCATCTATAGAGGTTTGCGCCTTAGACATTTAGGAATTTTTGAATAGACGAAATTGAATAGAAAGCTGAAAAGGCTGTTACGATTTCCTCGATCTTCACTCGCCAGTAGACTGCTTCGAAGTGAGATAGGTCGGATTGGTCCCTTAGCTCTTTACCACAGAGCCATACAAATGCAGTTAGCTCTTTACCACTAACTATCATAGATAGGTCGGATTGGTCCCTTACTGCCCCTCCCAGAGCAGTTAGCTCCACTAACGGGACGGTCTCCAGTAAGATGGCCGAATTCCTACAAAGCCTTTCCCGAACAAAGTGAGGTTAGCAGCTCCTAAATAAGAGCATAAAAATAGACTGACTCATGACTGTGAGAGAGAGCATGAGGTCTTCATGTACCGACGTGGAAGAAAGCTGATTTCCCAAGGTAAAGAGCAATTTGTACAGACTTCCGCAGTCGATAGTTAGTGGTTCAATTTTCAGCTTTGACAACAAAAGAGGGCCTAAGGATAATGAGATCGCTATCTCACAAAAGTTCTCCTTCTGTCAATGGGCGGGAAAGCAGGTACTTGACTCATGAGGCAGAAGATGGCCGAATTCCTACAAAGCCTTTCCCGAACAAAGTGAGGTTAGCAGCTCCTAAATAAGAGCATAAAAATAGACTGACTCATGACTGTGAGAGAGAGCATGAGTCTTGACACGGAAAGGGATGAAAAATGGAATCCACCTCAGATATCAGCTGTTCAATTGGCTGCTACTATTACAGCTTCTGCACGTATACATATGTACAAGTACATTAACAGACCTGACTGTTTCTACACAGATACTGACTCCACTATTCTTGGGAGTCCTCTTCCTGAAGATGAAACCTCTTCAACAGAATTAGGAAAGTTCAAGCTAGAGCATAGATTAAAGAAAGGAATCTTCTCTTCTTAGCACCAAAGAGTTATGCTTTGGAAACAGAAGAAGATGTTGATATTCTGAAACATAAGGGGGCTGCAAATTTGTCAATATTGAATGGTTTCAGTCACTATTAGCTGATCCAAATAAAAAAAAGATATCAGCTAAAACATACTTTCGAGTTAGCTCCTCATTTCAAAGAAAGAATTCCAAGTCAACATGGGAATCAAAATAGATACTAAAAGAGATCCTATATATGATAATAACAATGTGTGGATTGACACTAAACCTAAAGATGTCATAGACTACGCGGGACAAGAAAGAACTCTTGTTCATATTAAAGAAAAAGAAAGAGAACAAAAAAAGAGATTCAAGAGATTCAAGAGATTCAAGCTTTGTTGAATCAGAAGTCTCATGAGGTCAAAGAGATGAAATCACAATTGAATGAGAAGTCTCATGAGGTCAAAAAGATGCAAGAAGAAAGAGAGAAACTACAAAAAGAAATGCAAGAACAGTTTCATCAGAAGTCGTCTAAGAAAGAGAGGAAGTATGATGCTAAAGAGATTCAGTCTGAGTCTGATGCGTTGCTGACGGAGAAGAACCATCCCTTCGATGAGAGAAGAAAAGAGAAAGAGAAGACTGTTGAAAAAGCAAATGCAAAAGAAAATGCTACCACGGAAAAAGCCATCACCATAGGAAGAGGAAAAGCCATCACACACTTAAACCTGGGGCGAGCGATAGCGAAGGTGAGCGGTAGCGAAGAGTAGTTTCTTTTCTCAGAAAAGAAATCGCTAGCTTGATTTTCTAATCAAAGAAAGGTATCTAAATATGATCGCTACGCGACCCTATCTCAATATGTGATCTTATCTAAGAAAGAAGGAGGTGAGCTTCTCTAAAGAGGCGAACACTTTCCTTTCTCGTATATAGAATATCTCAAATGTTTTGAATCAAAAAACCCGGGAAAAGGCAAATTGGATCTGTCTTTGAGTAAGATAATACGCTACGAGTGAAAAAGGCGAGTGATAGCGAAGTTTCACACATATTGAATACAAAAAGGGGAAATAAGGAGCGATAGCGACGAAGAGGCGAAAGAGGGAGCTCGACTGATGAGTTGGAAGGAGAGGTTCGCCTTTTCTAGAAGAAAAGGAGAAGCGAAGGCGAGCGAGCGAAGAAAGAGATGAGGCTGAGCCGATAGCTGGGCTGGGGCGAGAGAGGCTCCGGCTCAGCCCACGACTTCCTTTTTTGACCAGAAGGAATTTGCCCGACCACGACGAATCCTGACCTCCTTTCTTTCTCATTGGACCACTGCCTGGGACGCCCCTATGAATTCATTGAAAAAATGAGAAAGCCTGGTGGCCGACCTCGGTTCAATCTTGTCAATTCCACCTAGCCTAGCCCTTCTTAATGCGCTCAATAGAAGGGGTCAGGCGTCGTTTCGTATAGTAAAGTCAGGGGGTTCTGAAAAGAAAAAAAAAACTCTAAGTGCACTTCGGAGCCCCTTGGCTAGACTCTTCCGTTAGGTCCTTGACGGACGACGAAAGAGTATATAGCCAAGAGGCTATACTGTACTGTCCTCCTCTGGCGTTCCTTTTGGCTCGCTGGGTTCCATTGCACTCTATAGGAAGTCCACGCAGCAAATCGAGGCCCTGCGCGCGCCGTACCACCACGAAGAAGAGGTACCCCCACCCCAGGCGGAGTTTGTGAGCCGTGTAATAGGCGACCATTTCACACGGTTCGGGGGGCACTTGACTCAGCCGCCTTAGCCTGATAGCGTCTTTACCCCATCCAATTTTTGGGCCAATTCCCCCTTCGTACTACCAAAAACTGAGATTCTTGCTGAATCCGAGTTTGCTGCTCCAACCATTACAAAACTCATACCTATTCTTTTTAGTACTTCAGGTGCTTCTCTAGCGTATAATATCAATCCCGTAGCGGATCAATTCCAACGAGCCTTTCAAACTAGTACTTTTTGTAATCAACTCTATACCTTCTTCAATAAACGCTGGTTCTTCGATCAAGTTTTGAATGACTTTCTAGTCAGATCGTTCCTGCGTTTTGGATATGAAGTCTCATTCCAAGCTTTAAACAAATGTGCTATTGAGATATTGGGCCCTTATGGTATCTCGTACACATTCCGACGATTGGCCGAGCGAATAAGTCAACTTCAAAGTGGATTTGTTGTGCGAAGAGTGCGTTGTGAACCGTGGCCGCCTGCCTGGTTTGGTTGGTGGGGTCCTCCGTTATGGGTAAACGGGAAACCCGACTCTACGAACCCGAGGAAAGGTTGCACAGCTTCCGTGGGGGCATGAAGACCGGAGCTTTTTGTAGTGCTAGCAGGAATGCAAGTGAATGAATTCCATCCCCTAGCGAGTCGAGCTTTCAAGTAAGCGAGGGCTCATGGATTGATTAGGGTAGGCCGCGCTACGACAATCCCTTACTCAATAACTCACTGACGGGGTGATGGGGGCTTGCTGTCTACTTCGCGAGCCTTCACTTCCCCGTTCTATGACTTTCCTTCTTTCGTCCGTCTACGAGGCAGTCAAAAGAGAGAAAGGGGCGGCTATAATGCAGGAGTCGTGGCGGTTGTATGCCACGAGGTCCCTATGGACAAGGGGACAAGTGAATCATTGCTTTTAGGCGCAGGCAGCCCTCTACCATCCATCCCATTGCATTCCTCTCGTAGAGTACTGTACCCAGATACATCTATGGAAAGAAAGGCGAGTGATAGCGAAGGTAGAAATTGGAACCATTCATTCCGTTATTACCGTAACTACGTCTTTCCCTACCTAACTGCATGGTAGTTGCCTAGGGAGCAAAATTGCTAGAGCACGGGAGAATGAAGAGTAATGATTTCAGCAAGAGCAGCCTGACGGACTACTATATATAGTGACTACTATAGTAGAGTGAAGTCAAAAGGTATGCGCAGCCTTTCCGAGCGAGCCTCTGGGATCTCCTGTAAACCCCCAGATGTGGTAAAGGGAGGATATTAGGGGAAGCAGTGAGTGGAGATTCCCCTGCAGAGAGCCGGATGAGGGGAGACCCTCACGTCCGGTTCGGAGGGCGGGCATATCCCGACCCTACTATCATTATGCCTTTGCAATCTTACTTGGTTCAACTCTATTTGTGACCTTTTCTCGTATGTGGGACTCTATATCTTCTTGGGTAGATTCTAGATCGTCTTTCATTTTGATAGTGAGTAGTTTGATTCATAATAATCAAAGTAAAGAATCATAAACGAACTGGGCCAGGACGGCTTGGTAAGCAAGCAACCTGTTATGTAGGCGCCAACTCTCAGTTTTCTTTCTCTTCTTTTTTTTGATGAGGCGTCGAAGAAGTCAACATCTGTCCTCTGGTTTTGAATCAAAAAACACGGGGATAAAAAAGAGAAGAGAAAAAATGAACTTTTCCACTTTTCGTACTTTTAATATATAGAATATAGGTCTAAAAAATCTCATTTTCTTTTTCTTTGTTATTAAGGAACAACTCTGCGAAACAGAAAAACGATATGGGATTTGTTGGGCGTAGAGACTGTCTTTCAAATTCTTTCTTCTATGATGTAATTTACTGGATCAGTCAGAAATATATCAGAGATTTTCGATATCGCTTCTATGCGGTGACTCCTTATAATAGCTTGGAACCTATGCAGTCGTAGGGCGAAAAGTGCTCGTTCTCTATCGTGCGTAGGGCACACCAAACCAAAGGGCTGGATTAAGAAGAGTTGGAGATCTAGAATATTCTCTTTCTATTCTGATTCTTAAATCAAGAATCTAATTGAAGCAAACGGCCCTTTCGCGACTCAAACAGCCGGTACACTTTCCGGCTCGCAACGGCTCAAACGGGCGGGGGCTCTCTATTTGCTTGCAATGCCGGCTGTTCGCCTTTCTAGAGGGTTTTTTGAAATTTCAAAGTCATTATGGATTAAGATTAAATAAGGCGAGCTTTAGCGAAGAAAGAAAAACTCGGTTACGGGAACTGAAGGTTAGGCCGACTACTTTAGTAGAGATAGACCTCATTTTCTTCCTCCTTTCTGTCAATGTTGCCAATTCCCAGAATACCTCGTGTATACAGTTGTCCAATTTCTTCTTCCGACTTCTTTAGCCATCTACTCACCCTCGTATTCGGGAAAGCTTGCTTCGTGGCAGAGCATTTAGCAATGCCAGCAGCCTGGTGAGGGCTGGCTGTGACAGGTTAAGGCAGGGCCTGCTGGATGGGTGAGGGAATCCGGAAAGGGGCTCATAAACCGGGCTTTTGGGCACTTGCTAGTCATTCTCACTCTTATTCCCCACCGGGCGCAGGCTACGATTTTTTGAACTGTCTTTGTGAACATGAAGAGATGGGATTTAGTTTTCACGCTTTCACTAAGGGACAGAGTATGTCGTCCTTTCGTACCTTTCTTACTTTCTATCCTTCTTTTTTATAGGACAGGTAAGAATTTCTATTTTCCCCCAGTTTCTCTTTCTGGGTATTCCAACTTTTGAGCTAAAGGGCTTCTTAGGAAGTGAATGACTATACACTAGATGGGTGGAAGAATCACCTCTCTTTCAAGAAAGAATCCTTTGAACAGACGGAGATCAGAGGGGGGCATCAGAGTTCTTCAGTCATTGATAGAGAGAAATGCCAAGCACCCACCAAGGTGAGTGAGCTCAGATCTTAGGACTCGTGAACTATTACCGAAGATTCTCAGTGACTCGAAGAGGGCTCAAAAAGATCCTCAAGAAGGACATACCACTGATCGGAAGAGTGTCAACTTTTGACGGGCAGTGATTGATGACCCCGTCTTCCACCAGATCACACTAATCCATTTGAAGTACACACGGATGCGTCAGACAATGATACAAGAAGCCAGACCCAGTAGCATATTAGAGTCGAAAGCTCAATAAGACCGAGAGGCGTGTTCCTAAAGAAGAAGATGAAAGCAAGAGTGCACTACTTGAGAACTCCGGGCTGAAACGACTACTGTGGATTCTCGGTTATGGCTCACTTCCCAGAAAGCCACATTCCATAATAAGAGAAAGTTTTGCTTTCTGAAGACTCTTGGAATCGCTCTGGTTCAGCCTCTGTCTGGCCAAAGGGCTGTCTCTCAGCCTTCTAGAGCTCCTGTCTCCGTCACTTAGAGAGCATAGCAATTCATACATGAACTCTTCTGATATAGGAAGTCTGCTTTGCTGCTTTCTTAGTTCTCAAATGATTATGCTAGAATATAGGACAGCTCTCTTACATGTCCACAAAAGCAAGTGTTGGGCATGAAAAAACACTGAATGCGGTTGGCTATCTTCCTTATCCTTGCCTTGATGTGCCGGAAGTTCGAAAAGCCTAAACCATCACTCCACTCCTAGTAGGGAAGAGTCTTCAATTGATTTGAGCCACCGGTCCAAGCGAAAACAAAGGTCCGGATATCCCAGGAGGCAATCTATGTAGAATCCATACCGACTTTCCTGACATCCAACGGATGAGGTGGGAGTAAAGAGACTGAGTGACTATGGTCCAGTTCACAAAAGGAAAGAACAGAAGCCAGGTCAATCCATTAGGAAAGAAAAGAAGCAAGGGATTGATTAGAAGAGAAGGAAGAAGCAAACATACTCTCTGAAGAAGCAAGCATACTCTCTGAAGAAGCAAGCCTACTAACCATCACCCCCGCGAAGAACCAACTCTCATTACCCGAAGAACCTACTCTCCCCGCCCTTGGTTCCTTCCCTTTTCCCCGAAAATCTTGACTTGAAATCCAATCCACTTTCAAGTCTTCGTGACACACGGAGGCACTTCGATCACTAAAGGAAGCGATGATTCCTCACCAAGAGGTTTTTCCGGCTAATGGATATGGACCTTCTGTCCTAGACCTGTACCTGGTCTGGATCAGCACTGAAAATCCCCCGATCCCTTATTCCGAGTATCAAAAACAAGAAGGCGAGTGAAGGTCGATGAGCATATATAAAAGAAGAAAAGAAAGGCGAATGGCGACCCGTATGGGTACGTAGTAGGCGAGCCGATAGGCGAGGTGACCCGAAGGGGAAGACTGAAAGGAGAGGGGTCGATGAGCCGATAGGCGAAGGGTCCAAAGGCGACCTGTAAAGGAGAGGAGACCCGGGCTTCCAAGGGTCGGTGAGCCGCTAGGCGAAGGGGAGCGAAGTCATTCCCGGAATCAAAATCAGAAGAGACTGCGGGGCAAGAAAAAATGAGAAAACAATTGAAGACTCCCTTCCCCAACAGAAAGAAGTGATTTCAACTCAACGAAGTCTCAAATGGAAAGAGGAGAAGAGCGGGTGAAAGAATGTCCCTTACCACAAGGATCCGGACGACACCTCTTCTCTGACCTCCGCTGCTTACCCTGACTTAGACCACACGAGAACTCAAGAAGCAAATTCACTTGAGCAAGGAAAAAGGGCCTCTACCAAAAAAGCAAAATGGGAACCAAATCCCGAAGAGACTAGCTGAGACCAGACATAGCTTTTGCTATGGAGATGTTGAGCAAGAACTCAAATAATCTAGGGGCCAGTGCTCTGATGCCTTCCTTCATGGAATTCGAGTTTCATAGACCTCTGCTTGAAGAGAAGTATAGTAGCTCAGGAAGAAGAACGATATGGAAGAATTCGGCCTAGACAAGAGATTGTTCAAAGAAGGCATGCTGAGATGGTCAAGCTAGTGAAGAGTCTCAAAAAACTAGTGTGGTATGTGAGAGGTCATTGAATCTTTCGAGTCAGTATGTGAAGTCAAGATGAGAGCTGGTCCCGTGTCAAACAAAACATCGAGGGGGGAGTTGGAAACCCAACCTGGGGATATTCTCAGAGGTTCAATGGGAAACACAAGTCAATGTTACAACTGGTCAGAAAATTTTCTTCCCTCCCTATGGTTTCTTTCCTTATTCATGCATGTCGTTCTTTTCTGAGAGACGGGAATGGTTGGAGTGTGCAGGCGAGCGAAGGTCGATGAGATGTAAGGCGAAAGGTGGAAAAATGAACTTTTTCCATAGGGGAGGATAAAAAAGAGACTTTTCGATTGACCTCTCCCATGGGGCGGGAAAATGGGGTTTCCAACTTTTGCCATAGGGGGAGCTGGAAAAAATTTGATTTGGAACGGCCCGAAGGGCTTCAGTTTCAATCATAAGATCTGTTGATATGGACAAACCATCAAGAGACCTACAGCATCAGCATAAGGCTGATGAACGTTCTCAATCAGTATAATCTCAGCTCAGTGTCGGCTACAAGGACAAGGAAGGGTTTCAACTCATTAATACATTGTTTGAGTGCTTTGATATTTGATATGTGTAGGATAACTACGCTGACTCTTTTGTATCTTTCTTGCATGTTCGAGACCAGCTAATTCGGTACTCTCTTTCATGATTGAATCAAGTATGCTCACTCTCTCTTCAAGAGAGACAGGATCCCCATCCCATTCTTTTTGTAGACTTTCTCTACCCGCCCCGTGGGAGAGACTCGAATAGTGAGTCTTTTGAGAATATCACCTTCGTAGATTTCAACATATTTGCTAATCTCAGAACAGATAGCTGCATAGACCTTCCTTTTGGGTTTGGGAATGAACGTCTTATCTTGAGAAACCAAGGGTCTAGCTTTTCCTATTGTCAATGAGTTCTCCGTAAGATCGCCTCATTGTCAAGCAACTTGTTCACTTACAAGAACCTGAGATATGAGATAGAAGGGTCAGCATACTGAATGAAGAGATCCATGGTTGTCATACTGAGAAGATCTACATTGTGAATCAGGGGGCCAGGCTCGAGGTAGTGATGTATAGCAATTATGAGACCAGGATGTGGATTTCTCTTTCTATAGGTTTTCGTGAAGACGTTGATACCAGCCACAAGCTTCCATTTCTTTCATGTTCATTTTTTCATTTTCCTAGTGTACGCTAGAATCTTCCCTCCTTTATGGTGAGCTTTCACTTGAATTCCTCCCACTTTTGCTCATGTGATAGCCAACTCTTCCCAACATGACGAGTATATTCCTCCTAAGATGTCATGATTCCCGAGATCTTTTCATTCCATGTTTCATTCATCTTCTTGCTAATGTTCTCTGGTACATGAGCCTTGAAGTCGAAGAATCGAGAGACCCTCATGTGCTCTATACCCTCTTTGCTTTGAATAGCATGAAATTCAGATAGATTAAATGATGATTTCAAGTGCCATCTCACGAAATTACCCTAAAGAGTTGGAACTCTATTGCTATAGGAAGCAGTAGTGAGAAAGTTCTCGTGTACTGTGTAGATAGGTCTTCCATAAGAGAGCATCTTTTCAAATTCATCGCTAGAAACTTATGATGTAGGAAGTTGGCGAAGGTTTCGATCTTTGTCTTCCTAGGATCTCTTTTCTTTGAGGAAATTCTCAGTGTCACCTTATGCCTCTTCTGAAGAAGTCTATTAGAAACCCATAGATGAAGAGGCTCCATGATCAGAGAATCCGCGTGGTCAAGTCTGTTTCTCTCAGACAGGTCTATCCCTAGTTGAAGCAAGCGAGGCTCTATTCCAAATCAACCTTCTCAGACATTCCATACCAGGATAGATATCCTTCCAGAACTTGAAGCATGCTTTGGCTACAAGTTCCTTCGAGGAGAGAGCTCATCTTTCATATTGTCAGCAGTACTCTTTCCTGTTTTTCCATAGATTTTGGGCATAAAGATTTGACTCAATTCCTCTTCACAATCTCTGATAGACTTTGATCAAGTTCGACTTGAAGAGTCTCCTTCAGTTCTTCTAGAAAATGATGAGAAACATCCCATCCGAAGTAGGGATGAGATTGGTTCTCTTAGCCATGGTTTCATCCAACATGACATGAAGTAGCTCATTCTTTGATAGGCACTAGCTGATGCGTCTTTTGAGTAAGAGGAATCTGACTGAGAACATCCATTTTGCTCATCCTATCATATTAGCGAAGAACTGAAAGGGACGTTTTGCTCACATATTGGAAAGGATTCTTCATGATCTGAGATGAGTGTTCTCAAAACCAATCTTTTGCTTCCTTGATTGTGTTTCCTCTAATGGAAAGCTGTTGAGACAGAGAGATTCCATTGATCTTGCTCATTCATATGATTTTGAAGACCTACAAATAGTCTCCTACTTTTTGCTAGATCACGTTCATGGAAATGTCAGATACCACATCGTTCGTAAGTCCAGAAAGGCTGGCAAAGAGAAAGGAGAACCTTCATTGGCAGATGGAAATCCTCCTAACGAGAATGCTGTATATCCTGACATACTCTATGGAACATTTTGCTATAGCTACAGGATTGTTTGAGTACATCATCCTTATCCTTCTCCTTATGCTTATGCTTCATGTCAAACTCTCTCAGTAGTGTTGATACATCATTGCAAAGTAGGAAGAAATCTTGGCATCACCTTGTTCCACAAGCACCTCCCAGAAGATCTTCCAACCAATCCTTGTTGATTTGAAAGGCCTGACCTCATTACAGTACAAAGTTTGTGAGAATTCCCTCCTTTGGTACTGATCTCAATAGAAAAAGGATAAGTCACGCCAAGCTGAAACGATCCTAGATTTCACCAGTTTCCACCTGAGAGATCTGAAATGGCTAGAGAAGGTACTGAATCTGGAGTCCAATCTCTAGCCATGGGAAGACACTGGTAGACTTAAGGTCAGATCAAAAGATTGCGTATAGCCAGCTACGAAAAGATCCTTTCTTCAATTTCGCTCCGCGCCTATGATTCCTTCATGTTATCATACCCCTTTCCAACATCACTAAACAAGTTCCTATTGGACATCACTTTTGAGATCTTTTTTTGATCTCACTCACTGTTTGAGAATAGAGTTCTTCACCTACGGCTTCTCAATAAGAAAGCTTGGGTACGAACACTCGATTCTCACAATCAATGTTGCAAGACGAATCATTGAAGTCTTCTCAGAACGACCCACTTTAGAAACAATTCACCCCTCTCACGTAGAAGGACCTCACTCTGATATCAATTCCATCATCGCTGATGAAACACTCTTTGAGAAGATCCTTTGCACTTTTCTCATCGTTACGGATTCACATTCTGAATATGTTGTTACTACTACCCCAAATGGATTCTTCATCGAAGAGTAATGCTATCTATCTCTAATGGAAGATAAAGCAATTCTTCATCGCTTCAAGGAAATCTTTCCTTAGCGCTATGCAGTAACATGAGAACTTTGATACCTACTTGATGGAGATAGTAGTACTTAGTACCGATGTCTTCTTTCTCTGAATCAAACCTTAGGAGATGTTCATCAACTGTACTCAAAGATGCGAAACGGTATGATGATAGGATGAAAGAGATTCAGAATGGAGAAGAAGAACCAATTTTTTTTCATTGTTTTGTCCTCCGCCATTTGCCTTCAGATTCTCTCTTTTGTATGGGGAAACTTGGCTATGCTATGCCTAGACTTTTGTACTTTCTAGGACTTCTCCTACTTCTCCTACTTATCGGTGGGATTGGGATGCACCTCTCAAAACTACCCTCCCTCCTTCCGAACTTGGAACATCTGAAACCCTTCCTTTTCAATGCACCCCTCTTCTCTCCGGTTCTATATTCTATATGGAATTCTCTCCGGTTCGAGAATTCTCAAATGAGCGTGGCACATGAACTAGGTGAGAAGAATGAGCATCACCACATCTGAACTAGGATGAGCATGGGGATACCGAGTGAGGGCATCTCTCAAGAGCATGGCACCACATCTCACCTTACCTAGGATGTAGAACCCTACCCAAACACACATCACTAAAGCAGGGATTAGCGTGGCACATCTCAGACTTCTCCAACAGGTTGGATACCTATCTCAGACGTCTCAGACTTCTCGGTGTTCCAACAGGAATTCTCTCCGGTTCGAGAATCTCTATGGATTGATCTCCGGTTCGAGAATAAGAAGAATGAGCGTGGCACATCTCTACAAGAATGAGCGTGGCAACACATCTGAACTAGGATGAGCGTGGCACATCTCAACAAAAAGAGACCACATCATCAGGATTATTGGAATGACATACCTCTACAAGACAAAGGTCACATCATAGGATGATGAGTAGGATGATTAGTAGACTCTACCTCTGGGAACCAGACAAAGGTACGGTCACAATACATATGTCCTCTGTGGACAAGACAAAGAAAGGTACGGTCACATCATAGGATGATGAGTAGGATGATTAGTAGACTCTACCTCTGCAAAGGTACGGTCACAATACCTATGTCCTCTGTGGAGAGAGACAGAGGTACGGTCACATCCTTTTTCTCCCTACTCACTGACTTAGTGATTCTTTTTCTCCCCACCCATAGTGTCTAACAAGTATCGAGTGACTTTCAATCTCTTTCTCTCTCTTATGTCAGATCGAAAGAAGCATGGTTTTCTCCTCCATGAGTTGTTCTACTTGATGCTTGAATGATTGAAGAATTGGTTTTCCTATGTGATCAAGGCAGGATCAGTCTTGGATATTGGTAGGTTCAGTCTAAACCCAGGACATGCTATCTCAGTCCATCCAGATTCCTATTCCAGACAGGTACACCACCAGGTGATTCCTTCGGATAGAGAGAGTTGACATCGTAGTAGTCTAGCCATCTAAAACAATTTGGTTTGAGATCTAGTACACTGGGAATTCGTTCATCCACATCTTTTCCCATTCCGAGTACACTACTCAAAAGGATTGATTGTATGGCTGGTATCAGAGCTCCTTTGCTAGGATAGGTAGAGCTAGGATATGTTCCCGGAGAAAGCAACCCAACCGTATCCTCAGAGATGTACGCCTGTGTCAAGCATATTGCAAGTTTGTTTTCCTGGAATCTCTGTCACTTGAATTTCCTGTAGTTTGAGTAACCTATCCCTCTTCAATCAAGGTCAATTATGTTTGTCTAACTACGTACGGGCTTGACCCCAGATAGACAGACCTTTTGGGACTAGAGCTCCAAGGTCTTCTCTGAGAAAGAGAAAGATGTACGCTTGACACGCTAGATGTTATGTGCTCTCAAGGCGAAAGAGAAAAGTCAAATGTGTTCAGAATATGGAAATGGAGAGGTAGCATTTCGTCCCGTCCGCAGGTCCTTGAGCCGTAAGAGCAGAGAAGCTATCTGACGAGCAAGGTGCTAATGCTAGCATTATCATTTGGGTGCCAAACAAAGGCATAAAGCATAAGAAGAGAATGTCCATTACACTCTAAAAAGAGGACTCATTCACTCAAGAAGAAGGAAATGGTGTCTTTTTCGGATTTCCATATCCTCTTGGAATTGGAATCTCAAAAGGTTAGGTATTCCAATCAAGAAAATGAGACGGGGATCTCTTCATCCAGTCTAGCTATCCTGCAAGGCTTCACTCCAGCTGGAGTTTTTCTTGTATTGTTGCAAAGCCATTCAAGTTCGAGCTATACTGGTAAGAGAGACTAATAAGACAAGCAAGCAAGAATGGGAAATAGAAAAACTTCTTGTTACGTGAGAGGGTACGTACTATCAGAACGAAAGGGGGAACAAGCATTCATATATGCATATCCAAGCGACGTATACTAAGTGGATATTCTTTTTGGAAGAAAGACCAACCCCGGCCCTAGTGAGAAGGTTAGATGCCAATTTAAAGAGTGAGAGTTTTTTCCATGATGACCAGGTGGAAAGTCAACCTTCTGCCTGCCCTATCGAGTTTCCGATTCCACTCTTATTTTCTTCTTATGCGACAGATAGATGACCTTAGGACCCACGGGGCGGTTCGGGAGTTGCTTTCTCAATTGAAGCTGACTCCATGTGTCATTGGAAAAAAGAGCTGTTAAGCGCGCTGTAAGAGAGAGACGTTTGACGACCTTTCCTATACCTATTGGCCTTTTCGAGTTCTCTTTCGCTCCTTCACCAATAATGAGATTCTATGTGAAAGTTGACCGCTAAAGAGCTTCTTTCGCTTTTCTTGTACCTAACTCGGGTTTCTAAACGTTCTTTGGCATAGTCTTTTTCCTCAACTCTTTCAAAACTAGGTGTAGGTAGCAATCGGCAAGGGAGTGGACTTTACCTTTTTTCTGGAGACATAAGAGCTGAAAGTTTTCCGCTGGAAATCATGATGAGGACTCAATTGTTGATCAAGCTTACTACTTAGTGAAAGAAAAAGATTGAGCTGCTCTTCTTATACTGTGAACGCTCTCCTCGCTTGGGTCCTTGCATCTAGGGCAATTGGCTCAATTAGGTTGAAGACGAGTGTCAAGCTAGCATGCATTACTAGCAACTTTCGTTTTTCTTTGCAATTTCCAGAAGGTCTTCCACTGCAACTATCCCTAGCCCGTGCTATCTATCTCCATCACAGAAGAAAGGATCAAGCTTCTTTCGTGGTGAAGGCCCTAGGTAGTTCTCTGACTCTGATGTAAATTCTGTCATTTGATAGATCTATTCTGAAATCCCCAGCTGGGATCTTTGCTGCGATTGAATATTCATGACTCTCTTTTTCTCTGAATCAAGAATGAGCGGCTGCCATTGAGACCTCTTTATTATACGTGTAATAGTCAGCCTCTATCTCTAGGATCCTTTTTACTGCAATCAAAGTTTGAAAGAGTTGCCATCCAAGAACTACTTCCTTCGTCAGCCTCACCCTCACGGGCTCACCACGTCACCCCTTTCGCGTCCCTACCCAATTTCTCTTCTTCAAGCTTCATTCTCTATGCAATGTGTGAAATATCTCGGTCTAGAGTCGAACCAGCGCTATGAATGCTCCACGCCATTCATTCACAGAGCTACGAGATCGATGCGTTAAGCATAGTGTCTCTGTCTCCAAATCCGTATCAACCACTGCTACTCTCGCTAGGATTTCTATTTTGAATTCGTCGAGCTGCGATATTGAGAATGAGAGTCTTGCGGCAAAGCAGATGACTAACCCACGGGGCGGGAAGGGGGAAGAAGGGCCAAACACCTGATATTACTAAGCGCTAAGGGAGACTCTTATACCTGCACCCTCCGCTGCTTACAAAATTCTTAGGTAATGGTTACGGAATCGAAGACTCCTTTAGTGCACCTGTCGTTAATCGGAAATGGAAGATAACAGTTTTGGCGTCATGGAATATGTGAAATATTTATGACATGGTTGCGGTAAAGGCGAGCGGAGCAAAGTTGACGAGTACCTATCTTGGAAGAACCTCCCTTTAGGAGGTTCTGTATTGGGTGGTATAAGTGGTACAGATTTCTTGGTGTCTGCTCTAGGTTTGACACAACCTAAAGCAGGATGTGGTTGGTATCGTGCTTCCTAGTGTTTTTATACACTTTGGAGAAGATACCACGGTTACGACCATCATCTTAATTACCCTCGCACATGGCTCAGAAAACGAAACTTCTCAATGAACTGAGCCATATCCTTCATTTCAGTACTTTTGCTCCCTTCTCCAATCCGTTCTTAGCTCAGTCTTTGAACAGTCAATTTCTCAGAGCCATTTCTTTCTCAGATTCAAATGCGGGATCTCCTATCCGGTAGTAGGGGTCTGAGTTTTTGCTGTTACAGAATCCCGTGCTACGGAATGAATCTAGACACCATCCGATTTAGCTCTTTGAGTGCTTAAGGAAGCGAATGACTCGGTTTCAAGTAGTTCGGCTAAGCCGGCAAGAGAGATGGAGTCACTAAGCCCTCACGTTAGATCCATTATCTCACAGAGAAAACGATATTCAGATCATAAAGTCAAGTAGGACAAAAAAACCATTAGTTGCGAACGGGTTGCTAAGGCTTTCACATAACGAGGAAAGACGATTCTATCCAATCAAAACCTCGTCAAGTCAAAAAGATTCTCACTCTCGTTCCATAAAGGGAAGGAAAGTTTTCATATCCTTTTCACCTATCGCGATTGTGTTAGTAAGTTAGCGTCTATCCTTATAGAGTGAAGTTTGGCTTTCAACATAAGATTTTCTAGACTCAGACTCAAATTAATGAAGATATTAGCACACGAATATTCATAGTCAATTATTGGTTGAAGAAGACGTTGACTTTCTCATATACTGTCAGATTCTCAGAAACTTGATAGCTAAGTTCCCTTGCAACTCATTTAGTCTGTCAAGTAATTGACTATGATTCGTACATCAATGGTACACATAACCTTTGTGTGTGCTACCAGGGCAGACATTCTCTTTATGCGGATACCCCTATTCTCTGAAAGAGCCCCTTAAAGAAAATGAAAAAAAAAGCAGAGAGGCTTAAATTCTCGGGAATGGCATTGGAATTCTCCTATTTCGAATAGTCCTAAGGGAACCTAGACTCGGATATTAGCCTAAAAGGAAGATTGAAAGTCGTAACATAGAATTCTATCCTTGATAGCCCGCAAGCTTTGATTGAAGCTCTGAAGCTCAGATTCATTTCATACTTTTTTGGAGTGAACAACATTGACCCCTGTTGGGAAAGATGGACCAATCTTGAATCCTAGATTGTCTATCCCGATAATCTAATGAATCGCCTCATAAAGATCATGAAGCCCCTATAGTTCTAGTGGAACTTTCAACAGACTCCTGCGTGCCGGGAAGCGCTTTCCTTACCCTAGAAAGCCAGTCTTCTTCGGAACCCACCAATCCATCTTGAAACGCGAGATCCCCCTCTCTCTTAAAGTCAAGCCCAAGATTCTGATTAATCTCATCCGATTGATGAAATTCATTTGGTCTCGTCGTGAGTAAGCTTCCGCACCCGTATCAAACCGAGCATTAAGCTAGTCTAGCTTCTGGAGTTAGAGCTGCTTTCTTTAGTGTCCTCGTGCGAACAAACTACTTAGATAAGAATTCTCTTTCTTTTGACGATCGAAAAGGGCTCTGGTGAAAGCCTAGCTACTCACTTAGCAGAGTAAAGCCTACGCCTCGCCACTTTGTAGTTAAGTCCTTTTTTGCTCTCGCTACTGATCTCATTTCTCTACGAGAATTCAAAGAGAAGAGCCAAATCTTATGATCTCATATCTCGTATATAAAATAGAATGATTCTGAAACGAATGCGAACAGGCCCCACCAGGGGATGAGCCGAGGTGACGAGGCGAAGGATGTGATTCTGAGCTCTTGCCTTTCTTTGAATCTTTAGCGATGTAACATCCATCCGGGCAGTTCGTTCGTGTTCGTTCAGTCCCGGAGATCACAGAATTGAGAGTTCGATCCTTTTTTGACTCTGCCTATCGACGGCTCGGGGAAGAAGAGGTCTTGCAGCAGCGGTAGCATATGTAGGAGGTTTGGAATCAGGTATGAATGGGGTTTGCCCCGATATTGGTAACCGCCCCGTGGGAATCCCGATTCTGCCTTTGGAGCTATAGCTATCTGAAATTTTCATTTTATCTGACTGATTTCGGCTCGCTACCTATAGAGCCAGGTGTCTTAGCAGATTCAGACTTTTGATATAAGGGAATTTTCTTTCATAGTTGAATAGAAAGAATCTGAAGCCGGACATAGCGATTGGCGAAAACTCGTTCGTGCTTCAAGCATTTCCCTATTGCCCTCAGCAGGTCTTCTTCCTTTCCCATTCATCCTTAGATGCAACACCGCCCCGTGGGATCTTCCTTAGCACTTTGATTCAAGGATTGGCTTGGTCTATCGATGTAGACTGAGATTCCCCTTTCTTTGTTTTAGTTATTTGCATTGTTTGCTAAACAAGAATGCTAGCAAGCACCCGGATAGTAGTTGAATCCATAGGGGATAGGGGGTAAAAGCTATTCATCCTCTTTCTGCCGACTCACCTCCTCCTTCTTCATTTCCTACTCGACCTTCTATACGAGAGTGAAAAATCTCTCTTTTGTCATCTTCAAGTGAGTAAATGCGCTTAAGCGAACTAGGTCAGTCATTCAATCTTTGCATCTGGGGCATTTCAATATATAGAGAATTGGAAAGTCAGAAAGGATGCGCCGAAACATGTCAATATATGTGGTTGAAATCTTCAAACGGAAAAGGTCCTCTTCGATCCTATCTAGCGGACCTCTTGCTAAGCCATAGCGCGACATAAGAAAATCAGATCTGAAGATTCATCTACGCTGGCAAAAGGGCTTTCATTGAATCAGACTTTCCCAATGCTGCTCCTCTCTGATCCCCTCGTTGTGCTTGAGTGGCATGAAGCTACTAAACAAAAGCTCACTCACGTATCTAATCTAGTGGCGATATCAAACAGATTATGCCCTGGGGAGAGCGGCTGAGACAAAGAAAGATCTTGTGGGGTAGGCGCAAGGGCGCTTTCTATCACTACGCCCCTGGGATTGGCGGGAGAAGAGTGGTGCGGAACTCCTCTTTCGAAATGTGAAGAGTAAAAGAAAGAGCCTACTTTCGTACTCAAGGGTCTACACTGTCCTTCTGATACAGAATCTCATCTGATACTCTTCGTCTTGCTGCTACTCTGTTCTCCGCTGTTGCAAGGAAGAAGCCCTGCGCTTAGCTCGAGCATTGGCCCACGGAGCGGTAGAGAAGATAGTTGTGAACGACTCCGCTCTTGTTGAATTTCATCCCTGTGCTCTTTTTGTTTTGAGTAAATGCCCGGACCAAGAAAAGAGAGGCTCTTCCCTTCCTTGTCACAAGTCTTGTTGACTCAGCCGGGAGTGAAAGATATTCTCTGATTCTCCAAATCCCAATAGAAAAAGCTTAATGGCAGCTAGATGGCCTATCTCTTGATGCAGGATTTCTCAGGAAGAGGTCTTAGGATTCGAAAAAGCAAGATCTCCTGTCTGATTGATAAGGGCTCTTTCAGAGATCTCGTTCCGCCGCGGATAAGCTCCTTCGTCGATGATGGCAGGTGCCCAAGAGCTGTCAAGTCTTTCCCCAGTCCACGCCCCGACCCTAAGAGAGAAATCTGTAGCTACTCTTGCTATTCTTCACCTATTCGATTTAGGAGACTCAAGAGCTCAACCAAAAAGTACCAGTTGTTGATTCTCTTTACACTCTTGTTCGCTAGTACGTACAATTTTGATGAGCATATGGAACCTCTAAAGTGAACTTCACCTATGGGCTTCAATCAAGCATGGAAGACCCCCTCTACATGGGATGGGGGCCTAAGAGCCATAGATCACTAGCGCTAGAGAGAGTCGGTGCCTTCTGGGTGGAAAAGCTTACTACTAATAGATGCAAGCTATCCTAGTGGGGTGAATATGGGACTTTAGCTAACTCTTTTTGCAGACATTTTTCTCATTGGCCAAAGACCAGATAGGTTTGGTAGGTGTAAGGTCAGAAGAAGGCTCTTGCTCTAGCAGTTGGCAAATAGGCCCAATGGTAGAGATCAACTAGGCTACAGAGCGAGACTCCTCATACTTTATATACCCACGTATACTTCACCCAGCCGCTATTGCCTTTACCTTCTTACCGAGAGCAAGATGGGATGCAGTGGAAGAGAGTCATCAAAGAAGATGATTTTTCTATCATTCAAATTGAATTCCCTGCCTGCGTATACAAACAGAGACCCGATCAACTTCAGATCGATCGACCACCCACCCTGGGGTTCATGACTTTGCCGCCTTAACTCTCTCAACTGATCTACCTTGCTTCTCAAACCTATCGAATCAGAATTGCTGAACCTCTTTTCCATCTGACACAACTAGATTCCCATAGGCGCACCACTAGTAATGATCTGCTCGATGCAACAACAAAGAGTGAGGCAACAGATTTGGATTAGTCCCTGTCTTATGGGAATCCCAAATGTTGGTCCGTCCATCTGAGAGAGGGTTTGTCTGTTCATCAAGCGTATGAGTCTTTCCGGGTTGCTTCTAGTTTCAATCTAGTTCTGGCTAATTATCTTTCTTCAAGAAATTGAAGAGAGGTTCTATTCAAGTGTTGTTATTGTCACCCGGATAGCCACCCTTTCTTGTAGAGCCAGAGTTCTAAGCCTAAGTCAATCTAACGGAATGCCAGTCGATGAACATAGACGCCTGCTAAGCGGAATGGACCAATGCGACATTGACTAAAGAAGGTAGACAAAAAGGCAAACTATAGAAAAAAGCCAACTTAGAGGCACAGCTTCATGTCATTCCTGGCTTATTGAATTAAATACTGAAAAGCACAGAGTTGAACAAAGCTATTCATTCCCTCTTGGATTTAGTGCACACTGACTTCCTGATAGTGAGATTCCTCTAGTAAAGGGAGAAAATGGGAGTCTATGCCACCCCGGTAACCTACCCTAGCAAACAGAACTAGTTCTCGAGGAAGGGAATGTCAGAATCTCCCTCTTCAGAAGAATTCCCTTGAGTCGAATGCGCATAGCAGTTTCTCTCTGATGATACCAATCTCAGCCTCAATAGGTGCTGGAAGAATGCCTTCATTGAAGGATAGCAAAAAATCAGACGTTCACTTTTTCATCTACTTTTAGAGCAAGAGGGAGGTTCGTTCCTCAAGCCGTAGCGAGGGCCTTCTTTCCTCTGCTTCCTTGTGCTTCTGAGATCGCTAGAATTTGCCAAAAAGATGGGATAGGTTTGATAGCTTCAACTTCTTTGGGATGGACTACGAAGTCTATCAAGAAAGGCGGCGCAGTCCCGAGAATTGCTTGATTTTCTATAGGGAGTGAATCGAAAAGATAGGATAGCCTCTTCCACTACTCTCTTTCCTTTCTTCTCTGGTCAATCTATTATTTCCTATGGTGTCGCCTTTCCATGAGGGGCCTTTATTTCAAGCAGTGGGGGAAGAGACTCAATAAGGCATTACGAGACAGACTCAGAATACAGTAAGGAAGAAGACAGATCAACGCTTTACAGTAGAGGTCAAAGACGAAAAGAAGGAAAAGAAGCGTGGGATTCATTTCTATCTCCCTTTGAAACACTCAAGAAGACCAAGACCAGCCTTTCCCGGCCCGGAATGAGACTTTCTTCTGGTCCTCTACTTTAGAGTAGATCAATAGGGAATGAAAGTGAAAGTAGCTCTCCAACCGGAGCTCCTTATTAGGACAGGTTTGAAGACCCAGTTTAGATAGTAGGGACTTAGCCTCAAACGCTCCCTCTTGGATTCAGCCTTGCATCTAAGCTAAGGTCGATCGCTCCAGCCTTTTTGCCCCTTCCCGAGCTCTGGTCAACCTATTTCCAACACCTCGTTGCCTCCCTTACTCTAACCAGAGTAAGACCAACTTGGCAACAGCATCCGGGCCGGGTGCAGAGCATTTACTATATATAGAATATAGAGTAGAATAAAAAAAAGCCAATTCAGTAATGTCTGTCTTCAATCCAAACTGATTCAACAAAAGCCCTCACTTTCTCACTAAGAGGACGAGCGCATCCGGAATAATGCCTCTTTTAGAATCTCTGCTCTTTAGCAAAGACATAGGCAAATCTGCGACCAGGCTGATGATCTTTATTATGAAGTGACCTGGGTAACGAACGTGAAATGTGATGCTTTGACTCCTATGAATGAAACTAATCTAGTCAGAGTTCTGCCCCGCCCCTGATCATGCCTCGAAGAAGGCAATTCACGAGGAAAGGTCCCACTCAGACACACACAAAGAGAAACATGACAAAAGGGGCACCTTGCTAAGGATGGGCTCGGCTCCTGCATAGATGAGCGTGACACCTACTTGAAAGCATAATCAGACTAGAAAAAGAGAAAGAATCGAGAGCTAGCATGAAATTTTCACTTTTTGGAAGAGGGCAGTCAGCGACAGTTGAATTGGTCAAATAGCTTTCTTTCCCTGTGGGAGTGTGGGTGGTTACATCTGGCATTCTATTTCAAACAAGCAGGTGTGGCAGTTCTATAGTGGGGGGGATGAAATTACTCGCAATCTTTCACCGTCTATCCCCCTTACAGGACGGGGGGCCTACCTCGAATTATTCGTTCCACCGCCGGGCGGAGAGATGAGAATGCAGATAGGTGAGTCAAATTTGACTTCTCATTATTCTCGATGTTCAAGTTCAGACCTTTGGCACCTCCGGTTTCGGAATCGACCTTACGTTTCGGATCTGGTGTCTTCCTTAGATGCTTGGGTGTCTTTGGTGGTCGCATGCGCGATTCACTTAGACCTTTATTCTTGAGGTATGTTCCGACGATACAAAAGATTCCCCAAGGTATGTCTTTTGTACCGACGTGGAAGTCCGTACCATTTATGGCTTGAGTCGTCTTGTTTCCCGCTGCGGAGATGAGAATGGAAATTGAGAAAATCCGTTCGATCTTCACTTGCCTTTTCGCAGCGTTCTTGGTGCAATTCACGCATTCAAGAGGCGAGCAGTGGTCATAAGGTGTTTTGTGGGAGTCATATACCCGTTATGCCGAAAGAGGTCTGAATTTCGATTTGAAAGGCAGATTGGTCCCTTACTGCCCCTCCCAGAGCAGTTAGCTCCACTAACGGGACGGTTGGGCTGTTCCTGTGAAGAGGCGAATATTTGCCATAGGTAACTATGGATTACTAGCACCGGTACATGAGTGGTTAGCTCGGGTGTGACGTACTATCCCTATGGATGCGGATACTTCAACTAGTTAGCACCTCTGTACCGTCTATCGGGGCTTCCTGGAAAAGTTTCTTCGTTGAGATAGTGAGATAGGTGGCCACTTCTTCTACTCTTTGAACTGTTCAAAGCAGTCTTTGATAGATCATTTTCTTCTAAATTACACATTAGCGACAAATGTGTTCGATATAGGCGAGCGTAGCGAAGTTGAAAGAAACCAATATCGTTTGCTTGGTTATCACTCTTCCTTCCTTTCTTTATTTGCATTATCACACCTAAACAACAGGGGTGTGGTATGCAGCAGAACAATGTGACCCTGGTGAACCCATACTAGGGAAAATTGTTAAGGAACCTACTGATAAATAATTCCAAAAATTATACAAAAATTCACAGAGCTCTTTAATGCCCTAAAATGTCCTACAACCAAGTTTCATAATTTTCCAGAGGATAGTTGGCCCTCGTTTATTTAACATATTCTTAAGGCCAAATAGATGACTTGTGAATGAAGTGCTAAATAAATTAATTAAATAATTACACAAAAATCACCAGAGATCTATTACATGATTACGAGGGTACCACCAAACTTTCATCACCATCCAAGATTATCTGAGCATGAAAATTTCTCTTATAAGGAGGTTCCCAAAAATGTTTATAACCTAAATCAGAGGGGATAATTGGTCCTAAAATTCTCTTAAAATTTCCTAGGGAATATTTACACCCCATGAACTTATCTACCAAGTTTCATTACCATCCAATGACATATGCCTCTATGTCCTTCACAAGGCTTAAAGTGCAACCCTAAGGTTAAAACTAGGGTCCTAGGGCATATCCACCCCACATCACCCCAAATTAATCATGGGGGTGTCTAAAGTGATCCTAAACCAGTGGCCAAAGTTTCAAACCACTTGGATGAGATTTAACCACCTAATTCCATCATGTGCACTTTTGATCTAGTTTGACCTAGTTTGACCAAACTTGGGTTAACTAATTGCCCAACCAAATCAGTCCCAATTGGGCTGAAATGTTTATCAGGGTCATATAATAACCCTAAGAAGCATCCACCAATATTTGGAGGGGATTGGAGTCCATTAGACCCTATAATTAAATAATATATTAATTATTAAATTATTACAAAATCCTTAGAAAAATGTTTTCTAAAAATTCTCATCTTTGGATATGTTAAGAGTGTAGATACATATAGTTTTTGTTTCAATTTTCATGTTCATATCATTTCCCTATCAAAAGATATTCAAGAAATGGTTGTTGTCCTACCCTAGGGTCCAGTCCCACCAAAATGGCCCTACAGGGAGCTATAGTACTCCGTTTGATCTGAAACAAAATTTCAAATACAGTTCACATCGAGGGCTACAACATTTATGTTGACCACTTTTTCATCAGAAGGGCCTAAGTATTTTTAAAAAATTAATATATGTACTGCAAAAAGTGTGACATAAATACATACATAAACATTTAAATGAAATTAGATCAGCAAAGATCTTGGATCAGGATTGGACGGCATCGGGTTGTCTTCTTCCTCTAGCCAACGGTCTCGATTGCCCGCGCCTGGGTCTCCTTCCACCTCGTTTTCCTGGCCACCTGAGCGCCGCCCCGTCCGGCCAATGCCACCACCACCTTCGTTGAGGTGGTGGCCGGCGATTAGGGGTGGTTGGCCGGCCGGAGGTGGCCGGAATGGGGAGTTGTAGCGGGGGAAAGAGGGCTTGAAATGAGCCCTTTCGGGAGCTTGATTCGAGACCGATTTTGCTTGAATCAAGCCCCAAACCAGATGAGGATCTAGCACTAGGGGATGAGAGGAGGAGAGGACCTGTGTGGTGGCCTGAGGCCGCGCAATCCGACGGGTTGCCATGGCCAGATCTAGAGCTTTAGGTTCCATGTCGGTCTAGGCCGCCTCTGCACGATTCTCACTGGAAGAAGGGGGTTTCACTCCTCTGAAAGCGTTAAAGAGGCTAATTGGAGGCAAGAGGGGGGTTTCAAATGGTGGCCATTAATGGCCATGAAGGAGGATTTCAGTTTCATATGGGGGGATGAATTGGACATCAATGTGGCTGGGAGAAGGCTGGAAACTTTTCCTCTCCCCAAGAGGAGATGAATGGTGCCATTATTGGAGGAGGTGGGAGGTTTCCTCTTCCTCTCCATTACTCCCCCTTCCCTCTCTCTTTCAAATTGGGGCTTTCTCTCTCCTGGCTGAATTTCCTGAAATTGAATGGCCAATTCAGTAGAACCCAACCCCATTAGGTGGTGGACCACCTTAATTGAGTCTAGCCCAAGTGGATTGGGCTTGATTAGGTCAAAATAGGTCATTTTGACCTAAATTTAGCATAAGGTTGACTTTGGTCTATTTGACCATTTAGGTTAACCCCAATGGGTGGCTAGTCACCCATTGGCCTCCCTTAAGGGTTAGGAAGCTCTAGGTAGGGTCAAATTGACAAGGTGAGGGTCAATTGACCCTTAATAGGCCACTTTGACCAAAATAGGGTTAGGGTTGACTTTGGTCAAATTGGCCAAATTGGTGGCCCCATGATGCGGATATTTGGTCCATTGGGTCCCTGGTATCCTTATAATGGTAGGCGCAAGGTCAATTTGGCATGGTGGAGGCCAATTGGCCCTAATTAAGCTACTTTGACCAATTTAGGGTTAGGGTTGACTTTGGTCAATTTGGCCTCTTTGGTTGACCCCAATTGGTCCCTGGTGCTCTAAGGGGACCCCTAATGGGTTATCGATGTTATGGTGGGGTCAAAGGGTCAAGGTGAGGCCCTAAAGTTCAACTTTAGGCTTGGTATCTTAAAATTGCTATTTGCAGACCACTTTGGTTTTCTCCTTCTTACCTAAGTTCACATGATCATAAGTACTTCCTATGGTTTTATCATGACCTAGTCATGACAAAACCAACTTGGTGGTCTAGTTGTTTGGGGGATGTTACATGTTGCCCCTACATGTTTTAGCCCAAATGGCATCATCTTATAGCAGTAGCACCCTTCTCTCGTGATGAAAGAGACGTTCTTAATGTCTGGCGGATGTATCCTGATCTGATGATAACCTGAAAAAGCATCTAAAAAAGTCATTACAGAAAAACCGACGGCTGAGTCAACCACCGCGTCGATCCGAGGCAAGGGATAACTATCCTTAGGGCAGGCTCTGTTTAAAAGAGAAAAGTCGATACACATTCTCCCGCTACCATCACCCTTCTCCACCATGACGACATTGGATACCAAGCCTGGATACTAGATCTCCAATACAAAACCTACTTTAAGGAGTTTTTCCACTTCCACACGGATCGGCTCCTCCAGCTTGTCAGCAATGGCCCTCCTCTTTTGTCAGATAGGGCAAGCTCCTGGCTCGAGGTTGAGTCGGTAGCAGGCCACGTCTGCATCGATGCCCGGCATGTCCGCCGCGCTCCATGCGAAGATGTCCACGCTCCTTTGGATGCAGTCTAGCATCTTCCTCTTGTCCTCTGAGCTAAGGCCCCCACTGACTCGCACCTTCTCCACCTTCCCCTCCTGGGTGGTGACCTCCATCTCGACTACCTCTTCCGCCTCCTCAAGCCGGGGCGGCTCTACCCATCTTCCCCTTGCCTCTCTTCCCTCTGCTAGGGTCTCCTCTTCCACCGCATCCTCCTCCTCCAACGGCTCGGCCTACTCCCCCTGAGATTCCTCCATCTCCTCTTCTCGGATGCTTCTCTCTCCTTCTTCTCCTGCCTTCTTTTCTTCTTCTGGCCCTTCTGGCCCCATCATCTCCCTATCCACCTTCTCAGCCTCTGTCATCCAGGAGATGGTGTTGATGGCAGTCACATTGCACTGTCTCGCCACCTTTGCATCCCCCGGATTCAGACCTGGACTCCTCCACTGTGGAACTTCAAGCACTGGTGGAAGGATGAGGGAACGCACAGGAAGGTGTTGATGAGAGGGCGTCCGAAGATTGCATTGTAGCTGCTCGGAGCGTCAACAATGATGAACCAGCAAGTCCTGGGGACCCCTCCCAATGTCACCTAGAGGCTGACTCCTCCCTCGACATCCTTCCTTTCTCCAAAAAATCTAAACAATGGCCCATATGAGGCATGCACCCTCTTTGCTTCCACCTTCATGGCGTTGAAGGCCTTCTTGAAGACTACATTCACGGAGCTCCCATTGTCGACCAAGATCCGGGAGACCGTGAAGTTCTCGATTTCCATCTGGATCACCAAGGCGTCACAGAATGGGTCTTCAAGGTCTGGCATGTCCTCCGATGAGAAGGTGAGCTTCTCCAGGGGGTGGGGATTGGAAGGTCGACGCTACGCTCCTCCGGAACATCGTATGGAAGCTCCTCTTGCGAGTGGCTTCTATCCCAACCCCGCCATGGATCACCCTGATCCCTCCCCTGGCTCCCACGTCTGCCCTATCTTCACACTTATCTTCCCCCTCTTCGGGTAGCACTTCTTCAATCCTTACAGGTCGCTACTGATGCTGACCTCTTCCTCTCACTTCTAGAAACTCCGGGCATGTGGACATCACGTGACCTTCCTCCTGGTGGAAATCACAATAAAGCAACGCCTCCCTACCCCCTCTTCCTCCTCTTCCTCTTACTCCTCTTCCTCCTCTTCCTCGGCCTACTGTCATGGCTTGCTCCAGAGGGGGATGAAGGGGTCTGGGACCTTGCCTCCATCCCAGGTGATTGACCCTCCCTTCCCGCCTTCTCTGGTAACCTCTTTCCTGACCTCGCGCCGGTCGTTTCTAGGGTCTCCAAGCCAGCCGGTTATGGAGCTCTTGACGTACCCAATACTGCTGCTGCCCCCGAACCCCCTGACCTCTGCGATCATCCCTTCTTCTTCCCTCCTGCGGTCTCACCTCCGGCTCGCTCAGCCTCGCCAACCTCTTTGCAAACTCTGGGTTGGCAGCCTCCCCTTCGATCTCTTCTGCCGCCCTCTCCATCAATTCCTCGAAGGATAGAGGGGCCTTCCGCTTTAGTTCCATTTTGAAGAAACCCTCTCGTAGCCCCACTATGAAGGCCAGCTGGAGGGTGAACCGTGGCACCTCATGGACTTGCAGGACCTCTTCTTGGAACCTATCCACATAATGGGCCAGTGACTCCATTGACCCTTGCTTGATTTTTAAGAGGGCCTCCGCGTCCTTCTTCCTCTTCTTTGACGTTGAGAAGCGCAACCTGAAGCTCCGACGCAGATCCTCGAAGGCATAGATAGAGCCCACAGGGAGCTTGTGGAACCAGCCCCTCACCTTCTCCTTCAGAGTGGTGGCAAAGAGTAGGCAATGGAAGGCATCTGACATTGGGAGGATTGAGATCACGTTCTCGAACCACTGCAGGGGTAGGACCGGGTCATCTTTGCCGGTGTAGTAAGACATCTTTGGCCCTCTGAACCCCTCTGGAACCGGGACCACGAGGATCAACTCACAAAAGTGACTACCTTCCCCTGCTCTGCGAGTGGTCCTCTCGCGCGGAGTCAACTCGCAGACTTCCGCACTCGTCGAGCAACCGAACAGCTGCCGCCCTGGGAGATCTCGCGCATTCGCCTCTGCAACTACCTCCTTCCTGGGCTGCTGGTCGGGTGCATTCTCATCTATCCGCTCGGGCGGGACCACCAGAATGGCTGGTGTCTCACACTCGCTCCTCGCGGTGAAAGCCAACTACAAGGTCTGCAGGATCTCTCGCCTGAGGCCTTCAAACATTTCCAGTGTCACCTCTTTTGCGGGTGGCTGCGAGTGTCCCTGGTCAGATCCCTCTACTCCATCTCCAGCCATGGAGCTTAGCTTGAGATTTTCTTGCGCAAGCTATGGTCCATGCTTACCGCACCAAAAATGTTGAAACTGGCAACCGGTCTCTTGAGTTCGGACCCATAGGGGGTTGCAGCTCATGCCTACTTGTCCCTCACTCGCGCTCTTGACTGTGGACGAAGAACTAGGAACAAACCCAAGGCTGTAGTGAGGAGGTCTCACCACACACCTGAAAGATCTTAGAGAGCTTCCCCTCCGAAACCAAAGCTCAGTCGGGCACCTTGGAGGGCACTAGCAGCCAACCAAAACTTGCCAAGGAGAAGAGAGCCTGAAAATCGGGTCTCCTCCATGGTGCCCTTAAGGGTCTATTTATGTATTATCTAGCCTGGACTGCAAATAGCATAAATCTGCCTTTTAGTTTTACTAATCGCACCCCCAAATTGCTCTGCTAACAGCCTAACTCCGCTATTCTGAGGGGCTATTGGCAGCCCACGAAGGGTATCTAGGTATTTTTTTCCCGAAAGCCTTCTGGGCGAGTGGTACGTGAAGGTACCACTCGCCAGGCTTCTCGCACACTTGAATCTATTGGGCGAGTGGTACCTAGGGGCACCACTCGCCTGGCCTCCCGTGTAACGGCCCAAAACTTTTAAATGAACCCAAAAGAGAAGTAAAATAATTAATAACATTCCCGATGATGAAATAAGAAAAATCAGTGTTGAGACGACGTCACGCTTTAAGTTTTGAAGTTTTGGATTTTTCGATGATTTTGCGACGCTCGTTTCGTTTTAAGTTTCATTTTATTTATTTCATTTTGATTGGTACGAGTATGGGTTTTATGGTGGAAGTGAATTGGCTGAAGTGAGTGGCACTTAAACCTAATTGATTCTGGGCTATTTTGGCTGCTGATAGACTTCTTGATATTGATAGGTTTATGTCTAATTTTGATTTAGCCTGTTTTGGGCTGGATGGGATGCTGATTTAATGTTGATATATTTTTATATTATTATATGAATAATAAGCGGTGGCTTTGGATGGCTGTTTTAGCGGTGGATTGATATCAATATGCCTCCTCTTTCCGGATACCTTTATGTCCTCTTGCTACTTGGAGAAATCGATGGACTGAGAAGTACTAGGGCTTGCTGCTCTCCTCCCTCTTTGACTACGATTACTTCTCTCCTCCTCCTTGGTCGTTGGTGCTGGGAGAAGCCTGTTGCTGCCTCAGCCGGGCTGGTTTGCTGCTCCTGTTGGCCGGCATCTTTGGGCTGAAGTTGTTCCACGGTGAGCCTTCTTGCTCTCCCCTTCTTCTCTTTCTCTCTAATTGTGGCTAGGATTATTGGGGGATAAATTAGTTATTGCTCAGATTATTGGGGACTTGATATTATGGTTGGCTAGGGTTTCTAATTTTATTAATTTGTGTTAATTCCTTAGTTTTGATTGTGGGTTGTTCCCTGCTGTTTTTCCTTTGATTTCTGCCTCGATGTGAAAGTCCTCTATTACTAATTGAAAGTGAGGTTAGATCTTATATTTACTCTAGAGGGGGGTGAATAGAGTATTAAAAGTTTTTAACTAATTTTTATAGCGGAATTAAAATACTGATATATATATATGTGTAGAACAGAGTGAGTGTAAAAGCAAAATACAAATCACAGCACAGCACAGTACAAAAAATAAACACAAACACAGAAGACACAATGATCTATAGTAGTTCCCCAATCAACCTGGTTACATCTACTCTTCTACCACCCTTAGTAGGAATCCACTAGGTTTTTGACCAGGTGCCCTATCACCAATGGGTTTTTGATCAGGTGCCCAAACACCAACCACAGGTTTTTGATAGGTTTTTGATCAGGTGCCCTACCACCAAAGGGTTAACTTTTGAAGGGAGTTAGAACCCTGTATAAGATGGGATAAAGAGGGTTTATGAAGTTCTTTTCTGTCAACAAGCTGAGAGAAGACTAGTGGATTTGTTGTTGTAAAGCTTCCCCTGTCTGATAAAAATTCTTGACAGATAATGGATGGAGCTTTCTCTTGATTGTAAATGATCTTCCTTGATAGCTGATGAATCTAAGAGACAATGTTTCTCAGATTATTGTTGCTCTTTGAAGATTAAGAACTTGCAGCTGAAAACTGAGATGAGATTTGTGTTGTTGTTCTCAGAGAATGAAAAATGGTGTTATAGAAGATGAACACTGAAAACTTTTTGACTTTCTGTATGTCTTTCTCTCGACTGTTTCTTCTCTTCTTTCTATCTTCTTGCTGTAATACTGTAAATCTTCTTCTTCATTTTTCCTTTGAGAAATCTGACTGATTTGAAATCAAATCTTCTAATTAAGGAATAAAATATTCTGAAAAGATATTCTTGGAACTACAATCTGATTCAACAAATAAACTTTAATCCTTTCTCCTTTTCCATGAAAGTGTCCTTTTCCAAAATGGGTCAACGGCTACATTCTCGAAAGAAGAGAATGGAAAGGAAATAATAAAAGGAAAGATCAAATACTTGACTTATTTGATAGATGAATAAGTCCAAATAAATGAATAGATCTGTTGCTGATTAGTCGATCTGAGTTCAGAGAATAATATAACTGATCCTTCTGAAATTTAAGCTGAGGAGAAAATTCGTCGATCTGAGAACTGAGTTTGTCGAACTGAATGTTGAGCTCATCGAACTGAAAGATAATCTGCTGAACTAGCTGGAAGAACTGAGATCGTCGATCTGAGAAGCACTTTTGTCGAACTGAACATCTTGATACTTATTCATCGAGCGCAGAGCTGAGTTCGTCGATCTCAAACTGGAGTTCGTCGAAATGAAGAGATAAACTGCTGGACTGGATGGAGAACTGAATTCGTCGAGCTGAGAATGAAGTTCGTCGAACTGAAGCACAATATTCGTCGAACCCAGGAAGGAGTTCGTCAAATGTAGAATGGAGTTCGTTGAACACAGAAACTTGGCAAGTTTGTCGAACTGGAGCATGACGTTCGTCGAACGCAGGATGGAGTTCATCGAACGCAAAGACTTAGAGTTTTCCTAAGTTCTAGCTAACACAGACAGCCTAAAACCTTGACCCTTAGACTATACATTGGGGTCAACTTGAGTCCTAGTCAATAGATAGTGATCCTATCCCAAATCAATAATAGGGTTGTTCCGACAATCTCCCTCTATTTGGGTTAGGACACAATTTGACAAAATTAAAACAAACAAACATAGAGCATATAAGAAAAATAGTACTCTAGGTTTAGAAAACTTTACATTGAAATCAAATAATCATGAGCTTTTGTCTTTCTCAGAAGGAGGCTTGAAAATGATTTGCCTTTCAAATTCCTGTCTTCTGAAATCAGACTTTTAAAGAATACTGAGAGAAAACCTTGCCTTCAACTTTTGCTTTGTTGATCTGAGTTGTGGCAACTGAATCTGCATTGTTGATCTTCTTTATTGATCTTCTTTATCAAAAACTATATCTGCTATATCAAACACCATAACTGAATCTGCATCTGCATGATCTGGAACTTCTTCATCAAGAATTGAAACTGCTTCTATCAAAACCATATCTGAAACAGTATCAATCATCACTGAATCATCATTGCATCAAAAGGAGCTTCTTCATAAAGCATCTCCCCTTGAAACTGGAGCTTCTTCATAAAGCATCTCCCCCTACCTAGTTTCAAGAAGACCTGAAGCTAGGCCCATAGAAGAAGGGACAGGTGAAGAGGAGGAAAGGAAGGATGCAATCTTATTTCTAGAAATTGATCCTGATAATGTTGTTGCATTCTCTGATTTAACTATTTGAACCCATTCTTTTATTTATGCAACTGGTAGTTTGATCCTGCACAATAGAAAATAAACTAGTTGTTTTTTACCCAGACTACCTTGGGTCCTTTTGTCTTACCACAAAAAACAGAAATGTAAGAAATCTCATGATGATCCTTATAGTCTTGTGGATGATATTTCCTTGGAGGAATGATCCACTCAGTAAAAGGATTTTTAGTTTGTTGAGAATAAGAATTATTCTGAATTTCAGTACATTTTTCATTCGACGAATTTTGATGAGTTCGTCGATCTCCGTTCGACGAATTGAGGTTATTTCGTCGAGCACCATTCGCATAATAACTATACTGAAAGTCTGTCTTCAGAGTTTGTTGATCGTCGTTCGATGAATTGAAGTAATTTCATCGAGCGCCGTTCGAAAGATAACTATACTGAAATTCTGTGTTCAGCTTTCGTCGATCTCCGTTCGACGAAATGAAGTGATTTCGTCGAGCTTCGTTCAACAAATTTTGTTGAATTCCTTTATTCTTAACATCCTTACTTGAGATGTTCTTATCAACTACTAGTGCCTCTTTGTTCTTGGAAGGAATGAACTTTACTGGTGTAGATAGAATGTTCTTCTTAAGAAGATGTGGTTGACTTGATGATGCACCCAATCCCAGTTTGCCATTAAGTCTGGCATTCACTGTGCTTGTGATGTCCATCAGTTTGATGCTTCTCCCATTGAGGGATTCTTCAAACTTCTTAGCCTCAGATAGTTTGTTCTCAATGAGAACAATGTGTTCTCTGGAGGCAGCCAATTCTTTCTTAAGATTGACATTATCTTCAGTCAGTTGATTCATTTCAACCAACCTATTTCTGAGAGAGATTATCTCCTTCTCAAATTTAATTAAATCTAAACAAAGAGTTTTGAATTCATTTTTAAAATCATTTGAATTAAAGTCAAAGGTAGAGATTACCTGATCAGCATCAGTTTCAGATTCTGATTCATCTGAATTGTTTGATGACGCATTGATAGCCATCATGTAGAAATTTCTTTCATCTTCATTATCTTCATCATCACTAGAGCCGGATGATTATGCATGTTCTGACTCACTGCTTGAGTCATAAATAGCCATCAAGCATTGATCTTTGTCATTTGCTTTATCTTCATCTTCAGAAGAGCTGGATGAAGATTCTGAGTCTGTCTCACTCCATGTTTCAGCTACAAAGCCTCTTCCCTTATGTTTGTGTTTGTGGGAGGATGACTTGTTGGAGTGCCTCTTTTCTTCTTTCTCTTTTCTTTTGTCCTTCTTTTAATTCTCTGGACACTCAGGTAGAATGTGTCCAGGTTTCCTGCAACCAAAACAGATAATTTCTGTAGAATTTGATTTGTCATACCTTGGTTTTTCTCTGGATCTTGAATCCTTCTTTCTGAAATCCTTTTTAGCCATCTTGTAAAATCTTTTGGCTAGGAGACTCATAAACTCCATTTCTCCTGGAGCCTTGTCTTCCTCTTCTGTTGCTTGGAAAGCAATGCTTCTTTCCTTCTTGGATGCTAGAGATGAGGTAGATTGTTCAGCTTCTCTGGACTTGATAAGCTGTTCATAGGACTTTAGCTTGCCTAACAAGGTCTCAGTAGAGATCTCATTGAGGCTTCTGACTTCCTTGATTGGCCAGATCCTTGAGTCCCATGTGCTGGGGAAGCACATTAGGATCTTATCATTGACTTCAGTGATTGAAATCACTTTGTCCAGAGACTTCAGTTCATTAATTATGAGGCTGAGTCTATTGTACATATCAACAACAGTTTCAGTTTCTCCCTTTTTGAAATTCTCATATTGAGAGATAAGGTGAGATCATCTGTCTTTTCTTTCATCTGCAGATCCTTCAAACATGTTGTTGAGGGAAATCCAAATATCTCTGGCTGAGGTGCATTCCACAACCTTTTGAAAAATGTCATCAGACATTATCTGTGCCAAGATATTCATTGCTTTAGCATCTGCACTTCTTTGCTTCTTTTGAGCATCTGTCCACTCAGGAGGTGGAACAACATTATTGTTTGTTGCTGCTTCAGCACTTATTGTTGCTGTAGGAGTAGGGGGTCCTGTCAAAATAACATTAAAAATATCCTCGTCAATAGAATTCATGTATAATCTGATCCTTGCCTTCCATAATGCAATCTTATTAAGATTGCACATAGGAGGTCTTAAGCTTTAGTATTCTTTGTTCTGTGCCATGAGTTTTTAGAAAAATAAAACTCTAGAAAAATTAAGATCTAACTGATCTTTGCATTCAGGTGTTAGCCTGTAAACAATCAACCAATCTCTGATACCAATTGAAAGTCCTCTGATACTAATTGAAAGTGAGGTTAGATCGTAGATTTACTCTAGAGGGGGTGAATAGAGTATTAAAAATTTTAACTTATTTTTATAGCGAAATTAAAATACTGATATATATGTGTATAACAAAGTGAGTGTAAAAGCAAAATACAAATCACAGCACAGCATAGTACAGAAAATAAACACAAACACAGAAGACACAAGGATCTATAGTAGTTCCCCAATCAACCTAGGTACATCTACTCTTCTACCACCCTTGGTAGGAATCCACTAGGTTTTTGATCAGGTGCCCTATCACCAATGGGTTTTTTATCAGTGCCCAAACACCAACCACAGGTTTTTGATCAGGTGCCCTGCCACCAACCACGGGTTCTTGATCAGGTGCCCTGCCACCAAAGGGTTAACTTTTGAAGGGAGTTAGAACCTGTACAAGATGGGATAAAGAGGGTTTATGAAGTTCTTCTATGTCAACAAGCTGAGAGAAGACTAGTGGATTTGTTGTTGTAAAGCTCCCCATGTCTGATAGAAATTCTTGACAGATAGTGGATGGAGCTTTCTCTTGAATGTAAATGATCTTCCTTGATAGCTGATGAATCTGAGAGACAATGTTTCTCAGATTATAGTTGCTCTTTGAAGATTAAGAAATTGCAGCTGAAAACTGAGATGAGATTTGTGTTGTTGTTCTCAGAGAATGAAAAATGTTGCTATAGAAGATGAACTCTGAAAACTATTTGACTTTCTGTATGTCTTTCTCTCGACTGTTTCTTAACTTCTTTCTATCTTCCTGCTGTAATACTGTAAATCTTCTCCTTCCTTTTTCCTTACAGAAATCTGACTGATTTGAAATCAATTCTTCTAATTATGGAATAAAATATTCTGAAAAAGATATTCTTGGAACTGCAATCTGATTCAGCAAATAAACTTTAATCCTTTTTCCTTTTCCATGAAAGTGTCCTTTTCCAAAATGTGTCAACGGCTACTTTCTCAAAAGAAGAGAATGGAAAGGAAATAATAAAAGGAAAGATCAAATACTTGACTTATCTGATAGATGAATAAGTCCAAATAAATGAATAGATCCGTTGCTGATTAGTCGATCTGAGTTCAGAGAATAATATAACTGATCCTTCTGAAATTTGAGCTGAGGAGAAAATTCATCGATCTGAGAACTGAGTTCATCAAACTGAAAGATAATCTGCTGAACTGGCTGGAAGAACTGAGTTCGTCGATCTGAAAAGCACTTTCATCGAACTGAATATCTTGATACTTATTCGTCGAGCGCAGAGCTGAGTTCATCGATCTCAAACTGGAGTTCGTCTAGCTGAAGAGATAAACTGCTGGACTGGCTGGAGAACTGAGTTCGTCAAGCTATGAATGAAGTTCGTTGAACTGAAGCACAACATTTGTCGAACCCAGGATGGAGTTCGTCGAACGCAGAATGGAGTTCGTTGAACACAGAAACTTGGCAAGTTCATTGAACTGGAGCATGACGTTCGTCGAACGCAGGATGGAGTTCGTTGAATGCAGAGACGTAGAGTTTTCTAAGTTTTAGCTAACTCAGACAGCCTAAAACCTTGACCCTTAGACTATACATTGGGGTCAACTTGTGTCCTAGTCAACAGATAGTGATCCTAGCCCAAATCAGTAATAGGGTTATTCCAACACGATGAGCTATTGTTTTGGCCAGCTATATTTTTTATAGGCTTCTTGCCTGCTGCTGTTTTAATTTTGTGGGATTGCTGGCTGATGTTATAACTTTTAATAGCTGTGTTGTGGACTGTTGTTAATAGTTGTTGTGGGCTGCCAGGAGAGGCTCTTATTAGCAGTTTGGGTTTCCTATTTGGGCTTCTGTTTGGGGTTCCTGTTTGGTGTTGTTTGGTGTTGTTTGGGCTCCTATTTGTGATGTTTTGACGGGGGAAACTCATTAGATGGCTGCCTTTTCACGGCTGATTTCTTTGTGTTGTCCTCTTTGTCGGAAGGGGTTTACCTCGCTTTGAGCTGTTGTTAACAGCCCTTGGAGCTACTGTTTCAGCAGCCCTTGGAGCTGTTAATAGCAGCCATTTTGGGGTTGTTTTTGCCCCTTAGAATGGGATGTATGTTATATTACCTCTCTTAGGATTCTGAGTGGTGAATGTTGCCCTATTATTTTTTGTTACATCTTCACTTAAGTGGCTATAATTTTGAGTACGAGGTTGCATTTTACACCATCTTTGCCACCTTAGACAACTCCTATTGAGTCGTAGTTGTAATCGTATAGGAAATAAATCGTAACTAATTCGTGACATAACCCTAAAGTAAATGATTTCACGGATATTGTAGAGGATGGCGTCTGTTGATAGACCCGATGAAAATCCTGGTATGATGAAAGGCAAAGGAAACGTGGTGAGTACTTATTTCTTTAATTATGCATAGCTTTGAATTATTTTCAATATTCATAGGATTAGATTTTTATACATAAAATATTTTAGTGATTGTACGTTGACATGAAATTGAAATTGTTCGAATTTTGAATCACTGATACATCCCAGAATCGCTGGAAAATGTTGAATTGGCAATAATGAAGCGATGAATTAAATTCTAAGGGAACTATTTTAAATAAAACTAATATTCGATTGAATAAGAATATTGCATCGATGCATAAGAATAATTGAACTGATAAGGGTTGACCCAGTAGCGGTAGTGGGGGTGTGAATACGCTACGGCGGAATGTGTTTTTGAGATTTATTGAGGCCGTTGAAGGCCAGAGGTCGTTGAAGGCCAAGAGGTCGTTGAAGATCAAGAAGGGATTAATCTACTGCAACCCTTATGATTTCCTAATTAAATGAAATTAACGACAAACGGAAAATCTGATTCAGTAAGTGAAAACAAATTGAATGAACTATAATTTGAAATGATTATAAAGAATATGAAATCTGATTCCAAAACTGAATTGATGGAATGTTTGATACGATTGAATGAAATGACTTTTAAGAACTAATGAATAGTTTCGTAGTTACTGCTATTGATTATTTTGATACGTTATAGCATTTTTTGCTACTAACGTTTGTTCCTTGCATGTACAACAGTTGAAGAGGTATGTTACTCGCTTAGTCATATTTTTATGACTAAACTCGTTGTGGTTTATCTTGTTAGGTAGCGGATGCGACCCCGAGTGCTCTGGGGAAAGCTAGGCTGACTCGAACTAAAGAACGAGAAAATGTATGAGTTTTGTTTATGTATTTGTATTGTACTCATGTTTTACTATGCTGCGATAAATGCTTACAAAGAGACTCAGATACAGAATTTCTGTGAGGTCTGGCTTGGGGCCTCACAATTTGGTATCAGAGGGAGGTTTATCAAGCATGTCGATAGGCATGAGTACATGATACATAAACGATCTTGAAAATGTTTATGAAACTCTAATTTCATTATGTTCCAAGGACCCAGTCCATGTCTATGCAAGTAAGCGAGTCCGTGATGGTCGAGATGAACAGGAGGTAAATAAAGATACATTGTCAGCGGAGAGTGATAATGGAAATCAGCCGCGTCCCCCTGTGAATGACCTTACCCAAGCTCTTGCTGAAGCTTTAAAGATGGTCTTGCCAACCCTACTTGCAACTGGTCCAGCTGCCCCTCATGTTGATCTTGTATCTCCACCCATGCAATTGTCTCCTGAGATCATGCCTTCCGTGAATCCCGCTCCTGTTCAGTTGCCGATAGTTCCTGTAATTCATGCAGTTCCGCCTCAGCACCATCAAGTAGATGTGGATCTTAAACAATTCCTAGAATTGAAGCCGCCGCCATTTAGAGGAGGTTTACCCCCGCTCAAAACCGAAGATTGGATTTTGCAAATGGAAACAATTTTCGAAGTAATGGAGTGCCCCGAAAATAGGAAAGTGATCTTAGTTGCATTTATTTTGGAAGGGGAAGCGATGCGGTGGTGGAATAGTATCATGAAGAGAATGTACGAAGTTCGTGGTATGCCAGTCATTACTTGGAGGGAGTTTCTGCAAGAGTTTACGTCGTGGTTTGTCCTGGGATCTGAGAAAAGGTTGCTGCAAGATCAATTCCTCTGTTTAGTTCAAGGAAGTAAATCAGTATTGCAGTATGAAGCAGAATTTACACAGTTAGGTTATTACGCAGACTCCTTAATTGCAATCGAAGAAGATAGGTGACGTCAGTTTCAGCAAGGTCTTCGCGATGAAATTCGTGCTCTTTTGGTACCTATGGATATCCTTGAGTATGGAAAATTAGTGGAAAGAGCCAGACTGGTTGAAATTGATGCTGAGAAATCTCGGTGGAGACGGGAACAAGCCAGAAAGAGGTTTAGAGAAGGTTCGAATAAGGAAGTGATTGAAAATGTGAGTGAGCCGCAGTGGAAAGAAAGGAAGGTATCGCAAGTTGCACCTGCAACAAGTAGCAATGTATCCCAGGCATCTCAGACATCTCAGATATCCGTAAAATGTGTAAAATGTGGAAAGACTCATAAGAGAGAATGTTTCGCAGGCTTTTGTTTTTATTGTCGTCAACCAGGGCATAGCCGAGCCGATTGCCCAAAGTTGAATCAATCGAAAGAAGGTACCATGAGAGACGCTCCAAGGGATCCGCAGCAGAAGCTATTCCAGATCGGAGCTGAATCGTTAGCGTCCAGCCCAGCACAAGAAGAAGCAGCTCCAGAAGAACGTCATATCGAGCCCCGAGCTTTTAACTTAGACCAGCCATGGGAAGGAAGGAAGTGAGACCGTCTCGTTCTATTATGTATAAGGAATGTTATAATCTTAGTGTGGTTTTCTTCCATGATATGTAAATTATGCGTACTCTTGGCTAGACCTTTGGCTTCAAATAAAGTTGGTTTTGTTAGAAGGTGTTGGGGAAATGATTTATCTTAACCCCTAGAAATGAGTAGAAAATGAGTCCTCAGAGTGAAAAATTAGTTTAAGTAAATATGCGTCGAATAGTAATCGACGCAACGTCGAAGTGTAGTCGACGTTCCTCTCAGAATGAGTCAAAGTAACTCTAAACAGAATTCGACGTAACCGTAATCGACGTAACTCTGATTTCTAATCGACGCACATCGATTTCTATGACATTCGAAATCGCGCCAGATCTCTTTCCTTTCTTTCTGTAGATCTGAATTTATGGAATTATATTATTCTCTTATAGCCGTTCAGAATTAAATCTTTTCTTCTAATTGATTCTTGGCTAATTTGATTAAGATTATTATGGATGTTATTTGAAATTGAATGACTTCTTTCCTTCTATAAAAATATTAATTATGGAAGATTTCTCTTTTTGCTATAAATACACAAGGAGGTCGGCAAAGAAAAACAAGAAGTGATCCACTCCATTTTTGAAAAAGAGGAAAAGCTCCCTAGAGAAAAGAAAGAGAAAATCGAGAAAAGTGAAAGAGTGTTGCAGCAAGAAAAAGCCTTATTCTTCTTCTTCTTCCTTCTGAAGTCATACTGCTGCAAATTTCTGAAAGCTCTCACTGAAAGAGAGAAAGGCCTACAATCTCCTTCTCACTATAGAAGAGAGATTACATTCACTATACTTGTGCTTCTAATCTTCTTGCTATGAAGAAGATTCCTTCTTACATAAATTGTTTCTTGTTCTTCTTCTTCTTATTCTTATTCTTATTTCAATTTCAATAGTGTAAAATAGTTTTAAGAATCTCTCTTCAAAAGATTCAATTGTGGTGGTTCTAAGAGTCTCCTTATCAAAAGACTCAGACTGGTTCTAAGAGTCTCCTTATCAAAAGACTCAGTGCAAGATAGTGAATTCCTAACAAGGGGGGTAGAAGAGTGGACTACCCAAAGTTTGGGGAACCACCATATTTCTTTGTGTTGTGCTGTGATTTTCTTTTTGCTATTTCTTTCTTTACTTGCTTAATTCTTGCTGGTGTGTGGGAAGCTTAAAACTGTGAATATTATATATATATATTTTTTTTTTTTTGTTAACTTTGCACAAAATATTTTTAAATCTTTATTCACCCCCCCCCCCTCTAGAGAATTCTAGTGAGGTTAACTGTGCACTTTCAATTGGTATCAGAGCCAGGTTGGTCAAAAAGGGGTAACTCCTTGATCAAAAAGATCCTACCTCATATATATATATATATATATATATATATATATATATATTTCTAAAAATTTTGTTTTATGGCACAAATCAAAGATTATGCTTCCACCAGACCACCAATTTGCAACCTTGAAAGTTTGCACTTTGGAAAACAAGAATTAGAATTTATTTAAACTCTATTGATTGAGAACTATTTGATGTTATTATGACAGGTCCTCTTAATCCATTCAAGAAGGACTCAAGTGGAGAGGTCACACCAACACTTGCTCCAAGGGCTGAATGGACAGATGAAGAAAAGAAAGCCCAAGCATGTGATGCCAAGGCTATGAATATATTAGTCTCAACCCTCTCAGATGACATCTTCCAAAAGATTGATGAATGTGGGTCAGCTAAGAAAATATGGGAATCTCTCACTAAAATGGTAGAAGGGAGTGCTGATGAGAGAAAGGATAAAAAGGCATTACTCATCTCTCAATATGAAAACTTCCAGAAGAAAAATAGTGAAAGTGTTGCTGACATGTATGCCAGATTCAGCCTCATAATAAATGAGTTAAGAACACTTGAGAAGGACATATCTCTCATTGAGATAAATGACAAATTGCTAACTTGCTTCCCTAGCTCTTGGGACTCAAGAATCTGGCCAATTAGAGACTACATAAGCCAAAAAGAAATCTCAACAGAAGTCCTGTTGGGTAAATTAAGATCTTATGGACAGTTGTTGAAAACAAGAGCTGAGAAAGAAGAGAAAGAAAAGACTCCTTCACTCTCAAAGGAAAAGAGTATTGCCTTAAAGGCTACTGCAGGTGAACCCTCTACAAGTGATGAGGAGCTGATCAGTCTACTGGCCAGAAGATTCAAGAAGTGGATCAAAACAGAAGGATCCAGAATGAGAGACTCAAAAACCAGGTATGACAAAACTCCTACTAAAGAGATTATATGTTACTCTTGCAGGAAACCTGACACATTGCACCTGAATGTCCTAAAGAGATCAGTAATAAGAAAGATCTGAAAAGAACAGATCTAAAGAAGAAGAAGAAGAAAGAGAAAGGATTCATTGCTCAATCATGGAGTGATTCAGAATCTGAAGGAAGTACCTCATCTGAAAATGATCAAGAAGAGGCTAAGCAAGAGGAAACCTGTTTGATGGCTACTGAGAAGCCTGAAGATAAATCTCTGGTAAATATATTTGATGATATAGATTTTTCTTCTACTGATTTCAAAAATAGCTTCAAAGAATTTTGTTTAGATCAAATCAAATCTGAGAAAGAAATAAAAGAACTAAGAAATGAATTGAACAATCTCAAACAAATGGATACACAATATAAAAACATGAGCTCAGTCAAGGACTCTATAGATCATAGGAGCAACTAGATAAAATCAATACTGAAAATCAAACATTGAGAAATGAGCTAGCAAAGGCAAAAGCCTTTGAAGATTCTCTAAATGGCAGAAGTCAAAAGCTCAAGAATATCTCTGAAAATCTCACTAATAGATTTAGACAACTAGAGTTTAATACTGATTTAGAACCCAGACCTCAATCATCCAGCAAATATGTTTGGAGACATCCTATCCACTTCACTAGGAAGAATAATATGATAGGAGAAAATTCACAAGAAAATCCAAAAACAACTACTGTTTTTAATAAAAATGATTTCACTATATATGAAGGAATCCTAGGTAAATATCCTCAGAAAAGAAATAAATTTGCGTCGAGTTATTATCAACGTGCGTCGAGTTCTACTCGACGCAACTTAAATGATGCATCGATTTCTAATCAACGCATACACCAAAGTGCGTCGACTTCCAACCAAAGCAAGTATGAACATACGTCGAATTCCTATCGACGCAACCAATATGACAGGAATCTCTCCTTTTCCAAAAAGTCTTCTCAATCCATTTCCTTTTATTCTAAATGCTATTTCTGCAACTTTACCAAAGACTGTTGGTATGATAAGCCAACACTCCTAAAGAAGAAAGGGTACTCTGAAAGACCCACTTATTCTTTCATTGAACCTTCCACTGTTGGAAGGAAGGGACCCCAGCTTAGCAGGGTCCAAACTAATGTTTAAATTTATGTGTAAGTGTATCACATCTTTTGGCTGGTGTGGTACTTGGACAGTGGATGCTCCATGCACATGACAGGGTACAGAAATCTATTAACCAGCTTTGAGGATAGACATGGACCACCAGTGACTTTTGGAGACTCTAGCTGTGGGCAAACCAGGGGCTTTGGAGATTTCAAAGAAGGGAAAGTAACCTTCAAGAATGTGGCAGTAGTCAAAGGACTAAAACACAATCTGATAAGTATAAGTCAGATATGTGACAGTGGTAAGTATGAGGTAAAATTTACCAAACTAGTTTGCCATGTTATTTATGTCATGACTAGTGCCATTGTACTCAATGGAATTAGAAAAGGGAAAGTATATATAGTAGATTTTAGATCCACACAAGCACTCCTTCTCCAGTGCTTTCAACAAGCAACCCATAAATTTCAGGACATGCTTGATGGGTACTGCTCCCATCTTCACTCCTCCACCATGCGCATGCAAACCAAAATAGATGAGGTCAATGCCTCTGTGCAAAGCCTGAAGTCCTCTATCTCTTCATCTAGGGTCACTAAGTATTTCTTAACCTCCTTAGCTAAGAAGGTCAAGAAGGGGTAGAAGTTAGATAAAGAGCAGCTCACCAGTCACAAATCCCACTCACACAAATACCCTCCAACATCAAAATCTGATAGTCCTGCTCTGCTTAAGACCATTGGGAATGAAAAAGTACATGAGCTACATACTCATGAACAGACAACAAATGTACTTTTTACAGCAAGAGAACTGAAGGATCCTTCAACTCAGGGGGAGCCAGATGCTGATATGGCTGAAGCTAAAACTGAAACTGAAAAAGAAACTGAGAAGGAAGCTCAGGGTCAGGGGAAGTTACATAAAGATACCATCATAACTAATGTAGAAGTTGAAAAAGAAAAAGAACTGAAGGAACCCTCAACTCAGGGGGAGCAGATTGCTTTGACTCAGGGGGAGCTGAATGAACATCCTGCTACAACCTCTATAAAAAGACCTGATCTCCCTTTAGTATTCTCCAGGAAGAAAAAAAAACTCCTCCTACTCCTCCTGAGTGATATTTTGAACAATTTTGATATATTCTATTAATGCTTAAGTGCTGATGATTTCTTTTTCCATTTTCTTCTGATTACCTAATATATCTCTTTTCTATAAATATGCTTTTATGTATTGATTAAAAGCTGATAAAATTTCTCTCTGAATAGGGTTAAGACAAATAGGGGGAGATTGTTGGGGAAATGATTTATCTTAACCCCTAGAAATGAGTAGAAAATGAGTTCTCAGAGTGAAAAATTAGTGTAAGTAAATATGCGTCGAATAGTAATCGACGCAACGTCGAAGTGTAGTCGACGTACCTCTCAGAATGAGTAGAAGTAACTCTAAACAGAATTCGACGTAACCGTAATCGACGTAACTCTGATTTCTAATCGACACACGTCGATTTCTATGACATTCAAAATCGCGCCAGATCTCTTTCCTTTCTTTCTGTAGATCTGAATTTATGGAATTATATTATTCTCTTATAGCTGTTCAGAATTAAATCTTTCCTTCGAATTGATTCTTGGCTAATTTGATTAAGATTATTATGGATGTTATTTGAAATTGAATGACTTCTTTCCTTCTACAGAAATATTAATTATGGAAGATTTCTCTCTTACCATTTCTCTGTGAGCTAATTGATTATTCTCCTATAACAATATTTTTTGAATAAACAGAGCTATAAATACACAAGGAGGTCGACAAAGAAAAACAACAAGTGATCCACTCCATTTTTGAAAAAGAGGAAAAGCTCCCTAGAGAAAAGAAAGAGAAAATCGAGAAAAGTGAAAGAGTGTTGCAGCAAGAAAAAGCCTTATTCTTCTTCTTCTTCTTCCTTCTGAAGTCATACTGCTGCAAATTTCTGAAAGCTCTCACTGAAAGAGAGAAAGGCCTACAATCTCCTTCTCACTATAGAAGAGAGATTACATTCACTATACTTGTGCTTCTAATCTTCTTGCTACGAAGAAGATTCCTTCTTACATAAATTGTTTCTTGTTCTTCTTCTTCTTCTTATTCTTATTCTTATTTCAATTTCAATAGTGTAAAGGAGTTTTAAGAATCTCTCTTCAAAAGATTCAGTTGTGGTGGTTCTAAGAGTCTCTTTATCAAAAGACTCAGACTGGTTCTAAGAGTCTCCTTATCAAAAGACTCAGTGCAATATAGTGAATTCCTACCAAGGGGGGTAGAAGAGTGGACTACCCAAAGTTTGGGGAACCACTATATTTCTTTGTGTTGTGCTGTGATTGTTGAAGTGGAAGTTTGGAGGACTTTTGGACCTGGGCGGTCTGGGAGGAGGTCAGGCGGTCTAGCATGACCGCATGACTTGGCGGTCTGTCTCTGCGGTCTGGCTTGTATAAGCCTAGCTGCGGTCTTCTGGTATGACCGCTGGTTTCTGGTCTAAGGCGGCTGAAGGTGAAGGCCGCGCGGTCTGTCTCTGACCGCGTGGCGGGCTGATCGTCTTCAGGTGTGCGCGGTCTGTGCGTGACCACGTGGCGTGCTGTCCTCTTCAAGGCTATGGCGGTTTGGTGTGACCGCACAACTTGATCCAGGTTTTCTCCAGAATGCGGTCTGGTGGCTGACCGGGCTTTCTGGTGGTATTCGCGGACTAAGGGTCTTAGTCGCGCGGTCTCAGTTCGCGATCTCAGGAGGAGACTGGTATGCGAGCTGGACGTTGTTCGCGGTCTAAGGAGGAGACCGGCATGCGTACAGGAGTTCGCGGTCTGATTGCGAACTGGCTGTGTTTGCGGTCTCTGGAGAACACAGGGGGTGAACAGCTACGGGCGGTCTGGCGATCTCCTTTGGAGTCGCGATCTGCTGTGAGAGTGGCGTTCTCTCATGGTTGATGTTGAAGCTGGCAAGTTCACCAAAAAGAAGCAGGAGTACTGTTGCTGATCGCGCGGTGTGACCGGTCAGGTCGCGCGGTCTGGAGGGTGGTGATCCTATCTCATAGGGTGGTGACTGGATCAGGTCTCACGCCTATAAATAGGACCCATCGGCAGCAATAATCAAGACACACCAAGTGTAAGCTGAGTTCGCTTCTTTCCTGCGGTCTCTATTTGTCTGACCGAGCGGTCTGCTGATTGAACTTCTCTTGTGCAGCTTCTGCGGATAGTGCGGGCAGCAGTGATCACCTCTTCCTCTGAAAGTGTTCGGGCGGTCTGCGGATTGGAGTTGTGGTGCTGGAGTTCAGGAGAATCAAGAGTTCGAAAAGGAAGGGTGCGGTCTGATCAGCGGGTTGGTGTTTTTTTGAGGTCGGCAGCGAGTTGCGGTCTGGCGGGTTGCAGAGGTCGCAAGGGAGACCGCGCGGTCTCAAGTTGTCTTCAACATTGTATCTTTTCCTTTGGTGTTTGTGCTGGCGAAATCATGTCTCGCCAAGCATGCCTTGCCTTGTTGTAATTGAAGTTGCTATCAATAAAGATCGTTTGTTTGCCTCCATTTGCTTCTGGTTGTTTGGTTTGTAACTCTAAGTTGACTAACTCCTGCTCACTTCATAAAGATTCGAAAAATTTCACATGGTATCAGAGCTAGGTTGGAGTGGTTGAGCAGTGAGTGACTTAGAGTAGCCATCGCCTTTGTGAAGAAGGAACCAGTTGTAGAGCAATGGAAGCGAGGGGTCTTAGAATTGAGATGCTTACATTGACTAACTTCAAGAAGTGGAAGTCGTGTATGCAAAGCTATCTTCTAGGTGAGGACCTCTGGGAGGTAGTTGGAGGAGATCAGACGCATGAAGTTGTCCCGGAAGGGGATAATGGGGCTGAGGTGAGAACTTGGAGGAGGACGAATGCGAAGGATGAGTTCACTCTGAAGAGGGCAATCTCACCTGATTTGTATGATCACATTCTGGGATGCGGATCAGCTGCGGAAATCTGGAGAGCCCTGGATGGGCTGTTTAACAAGAAGAATGTAGCGAGGCTACAATTTTTGGAGAATGAGCTGGCAAGGTCGGCTCAGGGTGATCTTTCTATCTCCACTTTCTTTCTGAAGATGAAGAACTTGTGCGCTGAAATCTCAGCATTGGATCCTGATGAGCCTATCTCTGAGGCGAAGCTAAAGAGGCACATCATCCGCGGCTTGCGGAAGGAATATGTTGCCTTTGTGACGTCAGTGCAGGGATGGGCAAATCAGCCATCTCTGTTGGAGCTGGAGAACTTGCTTGCATCGCAAGAAAGTTTGGCAAGGCAGATGGCGGGATTGTCAGTGGCTGGGGGAGATGGCGAAGTGCTCTTCTCGGGGAAGAAGAAGAAGTGGGATAAGAAGAAGAAGACCGCTGGAGGAGGCTATGGGCCTTCAACTTCTGGGCAGCAGGAAAGGGGGTATGCTCCCAAGGCTGACCGGAAGAAGAAGGGGGAAGGTCCGAAGTGCTTCAAGTGTGGCAAGTATGGTCACATCAAGAAGGATTGCAAGGTAGTCACCCAAGATGGGCATACTGCGGAGAAGGAGGAAGCTGAGGCCAGGCACCTTGGAGGAGGTTGGGGAGGAGCCTTCTCGGCTTCTGTTGGAGCCTCTGCTCCTATCAACTATCTGGATGACTGGATCGTGGACTCGGGGTGTGGTCATCACCTTACCGGAGACGAGACTAAGCTTTCTTCTGCACAGCCCTATACAGGTAACAATGCAATCATTACTGCTGATAATACTGTGCATCCAGTAGAGAAGGTGGGGGTTGTTTCCTTGGGCAGTGATAGAGGGCCACTTACTTTGAAGAGTGTCCATCACATGCCTGGTATAAGGAAAAACCTCTTCTCCGTAACCAACGCTTTAGACGCTAGGTATCAAGTTCTGTTCGGCACAACAGAAGTGAAGTTTCTACGCAATTTTGAGGCCATAAAGGCTGAGGTCGTCCATGTCGGGAGACGGGCAAAGGACTTGTTCGTTTTGTCGACAAGTTCCTACGTTGACAAGATGAAGATGAATGATGGTGCCGTTATATGGCATGAGAGGTTGGGGCACATAGGGATGGACAAGCTGAAAGCTATGGCGGTGAGAGGTCTGGTCAAGGGCCTGCCAAGTCTATCTTCCTACGGAGAAGGTCATGTTTGTGCGGGATGTCAGTTAGGCAAGTCTCATCGACTACCATTTGACAAGTCGCAGACGAGGAGCAGTGTGCCGTTGGAGTGCATCCATGGTGACTTGATGGGACCAACTGCTACCCCAAGCCTCGGAGGCAGCAGATATATGCTGGTGTTGATCGATGATTACACCAGATATGTCTGGGTATATTTCCTGAAGGAGAAGGCGGAGGCGTTTGCCAAGTTTGTGGAGTTCAAGGAGCTCGTGGAGGGTCGGATAAGACTGCGGGTGAAGAAGCTAAGGACTGACAACGGAGTGGAGTTCACCTCCAGTGAGTTCTCTACTTTTTGCAGGAAGGCAGGCATCCGTAGGGAGCTCACTTGTGCACATACTCCACAGCAGAACGAAGTTCCATAGCGGAAGATCCGTCATCTGACGGAGACCTGCAAGTGTTGGCTGCATGCCAAGAGTATCCCAAAGTCCTTCTGGGCGGAGGGAATGTCTTGTGCTGCCTACGTCATCAACAGGATGCCTCTGAGTCCCATCAACATGTTGACTCCACATGAGATGATGTTCAAGGAGAAGCCAAGCGTGGCACACCTTAGGGTGTTTGGTTCCACCTGCTACGTGCATGTTCCAGATGCTCTTCGAATGAAGCTAAATGCGAAAGCAAGGAAGCTAGTCTTCGTGGGATACGATGAGCGGAAGAAAGGATGGAAGTGCATGGACCCGGAGATGCGGAGGTTTGTGGTATCTCGCGATGTCGTGTTCGATGAGGTGACATCTTACAAGGGGTCTTCTGATGTGGAGCTACCAGAGAGCAGGTTGGAGGTGCCGGAGAAAGCTGTGGAGGATCTTCAGGTGGAGCTACCTGTGTCACCAGGTGGTCCATCTCCTTCTAGTTCCGAGACGGGGGCTTCTGGTTCAGGGAGCAGGGGGAGCGATGCTCCTAGCACGTCTGGAAGGGGAGCTAGGGAAGAAGTAGCTGGAGATAATGCGGTTCAGGGGAAGGAGCTGAGGAGGTCGAAGCGAGCGATCGTCGCCCCTGATCGTTATACAGGAGGAAATTCAGTAAGCTTCGTCTCATGTTTCTTCGCTGGTCCCTTGGATGAGAGGGAGCCGTCGAGCTTTGAGAAGGCCAGAGGCGTGAAGGAGTGGGACTTTGCTATGCAAGAAGAGATGGCAGCTCTCGAGAAGAATGAGGCCTGGTCTCTTGTGCCCAAGCCCGAGGTCACCACTCCTGTGACATGCAAGTGGGTCTACAAGCTTAAGAAGAAGGCTGACGGCAGTATCGAGCGGTACAAGGCTCGCCTTGTAGCTCGGGGGTTCTCGCAGCAGTACGGTGAAGACTACGAGTAGACTTTCAGTCTGGTGGCAAAAATGACTTCAGTTCGATTTATCATTGCCTTGGCGACGTTCAGTGGATGGGAGATTTGGCAGCTCGACGTCAAGAACGCCTTCTTGTACGGCGAGATTGACAAGGACATCTTCATGGTCCAGCCACCAGGTTTTCTGTCTGAAGATTTTCCGGAGCATGTCTGCAAGCTGAAGAAGGCCCTGTATGGGTTGAAGCAAGCGTCGAGGGCGTGGTACGGGAAGATCGCAGAATATCTCTTATTCTGTGGGTTTGGTGCTTCAGACTCAGACTCAAGCTTGTTCGTCAAGAAGAGCGGGGAGCTTCAGGTCATCGTGCTGTTATACATCGACGATATGATCGTGACGGGGAACTCGAAGGAGGAAGTAGCACAACTTCGGGCCGAGCTGTCTATCAGGTTTGAGATGAAGGACTTAGGTGAGCTTCACCATTTCCTTGGACTCGAGGTGCAGAGGAAGGAAGGTGGAGTTCTGGTGACCCAGACCGGATATGCGGAGCGGATCGTGGAGCGATTCGGCATGAAGGAAGGGAAGTGCACTTCCACACCTCTGGAGAAGGCTATGAAGCTTCAGAAGGATGAGGGGAGGATTATGCAAGATCCGTTGGTGTTCCGAGCTCTGGTTGGGAGCTTGATCTATCTGACGATCACGAGGCCAGATATTGCATATGCAGTTGGCAGAGTGAGTCGATATATGGCGGAGCCACGGGTACCTAATCTGCTAGCGGCCAAGAACATTCTGAAGTATGTCAAGGCGACCTCGAACATGGGTCTCCTATACAGGAGGGATGCGGGCCTCGAGGTGCACGGGTATATGGATGCTGACTACGGGGGAGATTCGGATGATTGGAAGTCGACGTCTGGATTCGTCTTCATGGCGGTCCCTACAGCTATATCATGGTGCAGCAAGAAGCAGGATTATGTGTCGGTCTCCACCACGGAAGCGGAATACAAGGCTTCGGCCTTGGCAGCTCAGGAAGCCATCTCGCTTAGGAGGTTGGTGGGAGACGTCCACAAGGAGGTTCGAGAGCCGACTCTGCTACGCGGAGACAACGAGAGTGCTCTCAAACTGGTTACCAATCCAGTTTGTCACGCAAGGACCAAGCATATAGAGATCGAGCACCACTTCATACGGGAGAAGGTGCTGGAGGGGTCTCTTTCGGTCGGGCATGTGTGGAGTGCGGACAATGTCGCAGACATCTTCACAAAGGCGCTGGCAAAGGGGCCGTTCACACGGCTAAGGAGCTTACTGGGGCTAGTTTCAACTTCCCACTTCAAGGGGGAGTGTTGAAATTGTTGAAGTGGAAGTTTGGAGGACTTTTGGACCTGGGCGGTCTGGGAGGAGGTCGGGCGGAGGTCGGGCGGTCTGGCGTGACCGCACGACTTGGCGGTCTGTCTCTGCGGTCTGGCTTGTCTAAGCCTAGCTGCGGTCTTCTGGTATGGCCGCTGGTTTTTGGTCCAAGGCGGCTGAAGGTGAAGGCAGCGTGGTCTGTCTCTGACTGCATGGCGGGTTGATCGTCTTCAGGTGTGCGCGGTCTATGCATGACCACGTGGCGTGCTATCCTCTTCAAGGATGTGGCGGTCTGGTGAGACCGCACAGCTTGATCCAGGTTTTCTCTAGAATGCGGTCTGGTGGCTGACCGGGCTTTCTGGTGGTATTCGCGGACTAAGGGTCTTAGTTGCGCGGTCTCAATTCGCGGTCTCAGGAGGAGACTGGTATGCGAGTTGGACGCTGTTCGCGGTCTCAGGAGGAGACCGGCATGCAGACAGGTGTTCGCGGTCTGATGGCGAACTGGCTGTGTTTGCGGTCTCTGGCGAACACAGGGGGTGAACAGCTTCGGGCGGTCTGGCGATCTCCTTTGGAGTCGCGATCTGCTGTGAGAGTGGCGGTCTCTCATGGTTGATGTTGAAGCTGGCGAGTTCACCAAAATGAAGCAGGAGTACTGTTGCTGATCGCGCGGTGTGACCGGTCAGGTCACGCGGTCTGGAGGGTGGTGATCCTATCTCATAGGGTGGTGACTGGATCAGGTCTCACGCCTATAAATAGGACCCATCGGCAGCAATAATCAAGACACACCAAGTGTAAGCTGAGTTCGCTTCTTTCCTGTGGTCTCTATTTGTCTGACCGAGCGGTCTGCTAATTGAACTTCTCTTGTGCAGCTTCTGCGGATAGTGCGGGCAGCAGCGATCACCTCTTCCTCTAAAAGTGTTCGGGCGGTCTGCGGCTTGGAGTTGTGGTGCTGGAGTTCGGGAGAATCAGGAGTTCGGAAAGGAAGGGTGCGGTCTGATCAGCGGGTTGGTGTTGTTCTGAGGTCGGCAGCGGGTTGCGTTCTGGCAGGTTGCAGAGGTCACATGGGAGACCGCGCGGTCTCAAGTTGTCTTCAACATTGTATCTTTTCCTTTGGTGTTTGTGCTGGCGAAATCATGTCTCTCCAAGCATGCCTTGCCTTGTTGTAATTGAAGTTGCTATCAATAAAGATCGTTTGTTTGCCTCCATTTTCTTCTGGTTGTTTGGTTTGTAACTCTAAGTTGACTAACTCCTGCTCACTTCATAAAGATTCGAAAAATTTCACAGTGATTTTCTTTTTGCTATTTCTTTCTTTACTTGCTTAATTCTTGCTGGTGGTGTGGGAAGCTTAAAACTGTGAATATTATATATATATATATATTTGTTAACTTTGCACAAAATATTTTTAAATCTCTATTCACCCCCCTCTAGAGAATTCTAGTGAGGTTAACTGTGCACTTTCAGAAGGAATGTACTGTTGTCGGCATTTTCGAGGACGAAAAGTCCTATTAGGAGGGAAGAGTTTGTAACGACCCAAAACTTTTAAATGAACCCAAAAGAGAAGTAAAATAATTAATAACATTCCCGATGATGAAATAAGAAAAATAAATGTTGAGACGACGCCGCACTTTAAGTTTTGAAGTTTTGGATTTTTCGATGATTTTGCGACGCTCGTTTCGTTTTAAGTTTCATTTTATTTATTTCGTTTTGATTGGTACGAGTATGGGTTTTATGGTGGAAGTGAAGTGGCTGAAGTGAGTTGCACTTAAACCTAATTGATTTTGGGTTATTTGGGCTGCTGATAGACTTCTTGATATTGATAGCTTTATGTCTAATTTTGATTTAGCCTGTTTTGGGATGGATGGGCTGCTGATATATTATTCTATTATTATATGAATAATAAGTGTTGGCTTTGGATGGATGTTTTAGCGATGGATTGATATCAATATGCCTCCTCTTTCTCGATAACTTTATGTCCTCTGGCTGCCTGGAGAAATCATTGGGCTGAGAAGTGGTAGGGCTTGCTGCTCTCCTCCCTCTTTGACTACGATTTCTTCTCTCCTCCTCCTTGGTCGTTGGTGCTGGGAGAAGCCTGTTGCTGCCTCAGCCGGGCTGGTTTGCTGCTCCTGTTGGCCGGCATCTTTGGGCTGAAATTGTTCCACTGTGAGCCTTCTTGCCCCCCCCCCCCCCCCCCCCTCTTCTCTTTCTCTCTTTTTGTGGCTAGGATTATTGGGGGGAAATTAGTTATTGCTCAGATTATTGGGGGCTTGATATTATGGTTGGCTAGGGTTTCTGATTTTCTTAATTTCTGTTAATTCCTTAGCTTTGATTATGGGTTGTTCCCTTCTGTTGTTCCTTTGATTTCTGCCTCGATGAGCTGTTGTTTTGGCTGGCTATATTTTTATAGGCTTCTTGCCTGCTGCTGTTTTAATTTTGTGGGATTGCTGGCTGATGTTATAGTTGTTAATAGTTGTGTAGTGGACTGTTGTTAATAGTTGTTGTGGGCTGCCAGGAGAGGCTCTTATTAGCTGTTTGGGATTCCTGTTTGGGCTTCTGTTTGGGGTTCCTGTTTGGTGCTGTTTGGGCTCCAATTTTGTGATGTTTTGATGGGGGAAACTCAATAGATGGCTGCCTTTTGCCGGCTGATTTCTGTGTGCTGTCCTCTTTGTCGGAAGGGGTTTACCTCGCTTTAAGCTGTTGTTAACCGCCCTTGGAGCTACTGTTTCAGCAGCCCTTGGAGCTGTTAATAGTAGCCATTTTGGGGTTGTTTTTGCCCCTTAGAATAGGATGTATGTTATATTACCTCTCTTGGGATTCTGAGTGGTAAATGTTGCCCTATTATTTTGTGTTACTTCTTCACTTAAGTGGCTATAATTTTGAGTACGAGGTTGCATTTTACACCATCTTTGCCACCTTAGACAACTCATATTGAGTCGTAGTTGTAATCGTATAGGAAATAAATCATAACTATTTCGTGACGCAACCCTAAAGTAAATGATTTCACAGATACTGCAGAGGATTGCGTCCAGAGATAGACCCGATGAAAATCCTGGTACGATGAAAGGCAAAGGACACGTGGTGAGTACTTATTTCTTTAATTATGCATAGCTTTGAATTATTTTCAATATTCACAGGATTAGATTTTTATACATAAAATATTTTAGTGACTGTACATTGACATGAAATTGAAATTGTTCGAATTTTGAATCACTGATACATCTCAGAATCGCTGGAAAATGTTGAATTGGCAATAATGAAGCGATGAATTAAATTCTGAGGGAAATATTTTGAATAAAACTAATATTCGATTGAATAAGAATATTGCATCGATGCATAAGAATAATTGAAATGATAAGGGTTGACCCAGTAGCCGTAGTGGGGGGGGGGGTGAATACGCTGCGACGGAATGTGTTTTTGAGATTTATTGAGGTCGTTGAAGGCCAGAGGTCGTTGAAGGCCAAGAGGTCGTTGAAGACCAAGAAGGGATGAATCTACAGCAACCCTTATGATTTCCTAATTAAATGAAATTAAAGACAAACGAAAAATCTGATTCAGTAAGTGAAAACAAATTGAATGAACTATGATTCGAAATGATTCGAAAGAATATAAAATCTTATTCCGAAACTGAATTGATGGAATGTTTGATACGAATGAATGAAATGACTTTTAAGAACTAATGAATAGTTTCGTAGTTACTGCTATTGATTATTTTGATACGTTATAGCATTTTTTACACTGGAATTGAATACTATACTATTATTGATTATACATTGAATTGAATATTTATGCATATTGCTACTAACGTTTGTTCTTTGCATGTACAGCAGTTGAAGAGGTATGTTACTCGCTTAGTCATATTTTTATGACTAAACTCGTTGTGGTTTATCTTGTTAAGTAGCGGATGCGACCCCGAGTGCTCCGGGGAAAGCTAGACTGACTCGAACTGAAGAACGAGTAAAGGTATGAGTTTTATTTATGTATTTGTATTGTACTCATGTTTTACTATGCTGCGATAAATGCTTACAAAGAGACTCAGATACAGAATTTTTGTGAGGTCTGGCTCGGGGCCTCACATCCCGCGCACTCGCACTCCTGAATGGGCGAATGCCTTGGAGATGAGATCCGCACTCGCCTTGAGACTCCTCTGCCTCTCATGACCTAGGTGAATGCCCTCCTTGCTTGTTCTCTTGCCCGTCTCAAGCCGGGGGCCCCACTAAACAAATATGGGGTTGTACACATAATGCATTTATCATTGATCTGAGCACATCTTCAAATCAAGAACATTACTGGCACAGTTCCCAACATTCGTTATGTGCTCAGAGCGCTCCCGCGCTCGTTACGCACATAGAACGCCTCGCTGTTTGCTTAGAATGCTCTCGTGTTCGTTACACACACAGAGCGCTCTCGCGCTCGTTGCACGCTCAGAATGCTACAATGTTTGTTGCAAACTCAGAAAACTCCCTTGCGCTCTCAGAACGTTTCCAAATTCCCAACACACGTGCAGTTAAGATTTCCTAATTTCTCAGATTGCAGGTCTCATTCGTCGCATTCATCACCTTCAACAAAGCTGCCTGAACTGCCCGAACTGCCCGAAGGGCGAAACGGTCATTTCCGAAAAATGGCGATCCATGTGCTCCAAATCGACCAGTATGATTTGCCCGCCAGGTGGTTACGGTGGTTACGACGGCAAAATTACCAGGCTGCCCCTGGCCAAAACTATAAAAAAAGCCCAAAGCCTTCATTTCAAGACACCTTGCCTTCTACGCCTGAGAGAGCTCCTTCGAAGATTTCCCTGGAATTCTCCTTCGGCGCTTGAAGATCTCCTTCGGCTCTCGAAGATCTCCTTCGAATCTTTGAAGATCTCCTTCGAATCTTCGAAGATCTCCTTCGAGCCTTCGAAGGTTGTGAAAGGCGACTCTGCCTTCTCACTTTTGTTCTCACTGCCATTCTCAGAAGAAAAAAAATACTTAGTTTTCCGAGAGGTGGTCTCTCACCCTCGGAGTTCTCTCTCTCTCTCTCTCTCTCTCTCTACCATTGTAACGAGCAGATGCCTGTCATGCTCGAGTTCTCAATCTCTAATTGTAACCCCCCAGAATATAGTGGAAGTTGGTCGGCACTGCTCCAGCCGTGTGGTTTTTCACCCTTTCCGGGTTATCCACGTTAAAATTCCTTGTGTCACTTACTAATTCACTCATTGACTGTTTGCTCTCTCGGTTCGCTTCTGAGCTAAGGTGGTTCAATTCGACCGGTCTACCAGAGCACCTGAGCGATCCGCAACAGTTTGGCGCCATTTGTGGAAATGTGTTCCCATGTACTATGCAAAAGCTTCCTAAAGATGACTCCTACTTCGCCAAAGGACTCAGAACCGACAGGAATGGAGATCCCCTAGACAATTTTGGATGCGTGCAATTCCTCCCTTCCTGCAGGCTCGGGAGAGAAAGCACTCATCGCGGCACCTATCCCGCCTCAGTGGCTTGGCATATCCAGCAAACTGGCCCCTCCCGCGTCGGAACAGGGTTCAAATGATGTCACATTCCAGCAAAGGTGATCCCCCCTATCAATATCAATCTTGACATATCCAAACCCGTCATGGCTAAGGATCTTACACTATAAGGAGTTCCACGGAGCAGAAGACCCGTACGAGGACGTTAATCGCTTCCTGATAGCAATGAAGACATTCGGGCTTCCAGGCCAAATCAGCTGCAAAATCTTCACAGAGACACTGCACGGAGACGCTCTCAGCTGGTATCTATCCCTATCAGAGGGAGCGATCCACAACTTCACCGAGCTATCCTAGTTATTCACTGGATGGTACGAAGCCTGCACGCGAAGAATTCGAGAACACGACAAGCAGCAAGAAGAAGTCGTCACAAGCTCCCACCCAAAGCATCTCCGCGGAGGGTTGGATTTCTGCTTGCTCGCAAACATCGGTGACCCGGCCTGTAAATTAAGAAGGGCGCTGATAAGCCACCGCATCGCGTTCAACATCATATTCATGACAACCATAATACAGCTCAAACTCCTTGGCGAGAACCTCAAACTCAGAGCAAGTAGCGCAGAACTTCTGGACGGAATAGTGATACCCACCATAGGAGTCATCATCCTCCCCAAACAAGTAGGAACACTCCTGAAACCGGTCCAGTATGACTCCAGTACATCATAGCATAAGAAGACTCGTCGTACGATGCAATATTTGGAAGCATTCTACTTGACGCCCTCAACATGATGCTTCCATAGCGGGCCGCATGGCCAATAAAGGAAAAATCCTCAGAGATTCAATTTGTGGACTCAACCCCGCTACAGTCAGGCTTCCTTGGATCAACTATGATCCATCGCCAAGTCTGAGTTCTGAAAAAGTCTGCGCACAAGAAATTCATGCGGCCCCAGCACTAGCGGCAGAAGTTGATCCCTCAACATCGGCAAACCCACGATAACCTGGAGTCGCGGATCGGAAAAGAAAAGGACGACAACAACCACTGCTCGCAAACATCGGTCAGCCTAGACAGCACCAGTCAGCCAGCTCCCGAGGATTTGTGAACCAGAAAACCCGGGTCTACACCCCGTTGAACGCCTCCCGCGAGCATATCTTGTCTGTGATCTACAACAGCAAGATCATCAACTAGCCCAGAGCACTCTCCCAACAAAGAGGAGATCAATCCCAGTTTTGCGGTTTTCACAAGGGCTTGGGGCACCGTACAGGGCAATGTACCAGATTGAAAAAGATATTGAAAGCCTTCTCCAATCAGGACACCTAAAGATCTTCCGCCAAGCAGCTCAGAAGCAGGTGGCTTGAGAGATGGCAACTAGGGGTCAACCCCCGGAGGGGATCAGCTCCTAGACCACTATCGCACTTCACGTGGGGTGATTATAACGACCCGAGTCTTATAGACCTGGAGCCATTAATTCACTAGCCCAGGGGAGACACCTCCGCCAACACATTGGACCGGGGTTGCAGCCCGTACACCCCAACGCATCCGTCTGCGCCTGTTTCTCAGCGCAGCGTGTTGTTGTGGCCAGGTTTCGAACCCCTGACCTCCTGGATAAGAATCCCTTCAACCAGGTTCTCATCACCAACTGATTGAAGGGGTTCTTATCCAGGAGGTCAGGGGTTCGAAACCTGGCCTCAACAATGCGCTACGCTGAGAAACAGGCGCAGACGGATGCGTTGGGGTGTACGGGCTGCAGCCCCGGTCCAGTGTGTTGGCGGAGGTGTCTCCCCTGGGCTAGTGAATTAACGGCTCCGGGTATATAGGACTCGGGTCGCTGCGATGAGAAATAGGCGCAAACGGATGCCGTTAATTCACTAGCCCAGGGGAGACACCTCCGCCAGCACACTAGACTGGGGATGCAGTCCGTACACCCCAACGCATCCGTCTGTGCCTGTTTCTTAGCGCAGCGCATTGTTGAGGCCAGGTTTCGATCCCCTGACCTCCTGGATGAGAACCCCTTCAACCAGGTTCTCATCACCAATTGAGATGCAGCTCAGTTGGTGATGAGAACCTGGTTGAAGGGGTTCTCATCCAGGAGGTCAGGGGATCGAAACCTGGCCTCAACAATGCGCTGCGCTGAGAAACAGGCGCAGACGGATGCGTTGGGGTGTACGGGCTGCAACCCCGGTCCAGTTTGCTGGCGGAGGTGTCTCCCCTAGGCTAGTGAATTAACGGCTCCGGGTCTATAGGGCTCGGGTCGTTACAGTGATCAGGAAAACCCATTCAAGCACCGCTCAGAAGGACCACGAGCCGGACAAGGGAGTCTCACACTATCTACACTCTTGTTTAGTTTGTATTAAACATAACTACTAACCCAAAAGCCGCAGGATTACACTTGCGCATGTATCAACATTTATTTTAGCTCAGCGCTCTTTATTTGTTTCTAACTCTGACACTTTGGGCCTTGCCCCGGGGACTTCGCATCGCCGTCGATTGAAGGTTGATGAGTGATTTATTTACTCATCTCTTAGTATAAGTTTATTATAATTTTGATATGAAATTATGTTATTTATATAAATTATTTCATATAAATCTTTCCTATTTTAATTTCATAAGCTAACTTAAGTTTATTTTGTGTTTTCAGGTTTTCTAGACATTTGGAGCAAAAAGTACATTTACACGCCCCAGGTCACGGGCATGACCAATGGGCGTGTAACCTGCGCGGTGTTCCAGACCTGTATCTACCGCCCCGGGGTCATTCCGTGAAGAATTCGCCAAGTACACGCCCCAGATCACGGGCGTGACCAAGGGCATGACATCATAGTCACGGCCGGAACCCCACCACCAGCGGCCAGCACGCCTGCCACGTCATTTAAAGTTACACGCCCCAGGTCACGGGCGTGACCTAGGGGCGTGACCACTGGATATGAGCTGCATTCGACGAAAGCGCTAAGATCGATGAATTGCTCCTCTGTTGCGTTCGACGAAAACTCAGGAGATCGACGAACTGCTCCGCTGCTGCGTTCGACGAAAACTCAGGAGATTGACGAACTGCTCCGTTGCTGCGTTTGACGAAAGCGCTGAGATCGACGAACTGCTCCACTGCTGTGTTCGACGAATATTCTTGCGTTCGACGAATATTCTTGAGTTCGATGAATTGCTCCGCTGCTGCGTTCGATGAATACGCTGAGATCGACGAATGTTCAACAGCACTCTTTCTCGCCGAAGTTTCCCGCCAGAAGCCAGATTTTAAGATTACACGCCCCAGGTCACGGGCGTGACCTAGGGCGTGGCACGGCTGAAACGCTCGCATTTACGCCAGATCGCGCCCTCTCTGCCAGCACCGATCACGCCCCTTACACGCCCTTGGTCACGGGCGTGACTGAGGGCGTGTAACATCAAAATTCTGCCTATTTAAAGGGAGCTTTTCCAGATGTTTAGGAACGAAGTTTTTGGAGTTCTAGCTTATTTTCTTGCACTTTTTTCTTACTCTTGTATGTCTTTTTCTTCTTGTACTTTTATTTCCAAGCTTGTAACTTTCAATTTCTAGTTGTAATTTCTTTTGCAAATTAATAAAATTGTTACTTTTCTCTTATTCTACTCTCACTTTTCCATCATGCACTTCTTTTATTTCGTAGTTTCCCCCTTCTCTATGAGTAGCAAAATTCTATTAGTACTCGACCGAGATGATCCAAGGGAAATATAATTCATGATTTAAATTCTAGCTTCTCTTTCTCTTCCTTAGAATACTTAAGATTTATCCTTGAACTTTATTTGATTGAGATTATATTGGCGATATATAATTCTCATTCTTGTTTTCGTAATCTTATAACCGAGAGGTTTTGAATTCGAATCGATCATTTCAAGGATAAAGAGGGTTGAATGCACTCCTCAAGCGAGGATGACATAATTCTCCCAGATTGGAGTCAAATCCAATAGAGGGGTTCACTACGATAAAACGAGTTTTAGGGATTTTGATTCTAGAACGAAAGTTCGATTGATCATACTAAACTCAATTGAGCGTATCCTCGAGAGAGGTGTGTTCATAAATCGGGAACCTCCACGGTCAAGTAATTTCTTAAGAGATTTAGAAGTTGTTCCTTTATATTTTATTTTCCAAGGTGATTCAAAGTCGAGTACTATTTTTAAACTCATCAATTTAAAATAAGCTATTTCTCTTTCTTGCAACCAACCAACCACAAGTTTTATTCGATAAGATAATAGAGACTTTCCGAAGTAAGAGTACTCAACCGCCCCGAGTCTAATACGACCTTGGTTTCTTACAACCTATACTACATTCGATACGGTACACTTGCCGTTATCATTTGCGGATATAGTTTTGCGCATCAAGTATTTGGCGCCGTTGTCGGGGACTACGGTTGATATTTTGAAAAACGAAATATCTATTAATTTTATCTTTTCTTTTCTTATTTTTAAGGTGCAACTAAATTCCTTGAAAGGACGCTTTGGGCTTGAATTCCCATCATAGCCTCTAGTACCTTGCGAACCCTTCACCGGGTTGACCTTGGGAAGTCCAGGACTAATTTTAATTCACCAAAATAAAATAAAAAATAAAAAAAAATCTGCAAAAAAAAATTATATATTAAAAAATTATAAAAAAAATTATCTAAAATTTTATTTTATTTTATTTATCTTTTTCGCATCTTTTCCTCTTTTATTTTGGTTTATGACCCGAGGAGACTCTTCAGTCAATCTAGAACTCTATTTTGATCCGAAAATCGAGCGCACCTTGCGGCGTCGTCTCCGATTTAGTGATCTACCAATAATTCAAGAAGAGTCAATCGGAGAAACTAACGAAGGCTTAATGGATAACCCCGACCATAATGAGGCCCCGCTACGGACTATGTTCTATTATGCGAGGCCAAATTGGGAGGGAACACAATCTAGCATTATTCGTTTGGCGGTGGCGAACAATAATTTTGAAATTAAAATGAGTATCATTCAAATGGTACAGCAAACCGTCATCTTTGACGGCTTACCAGATGAAGATCCAAATTTACATTTATTAAATTTTTTGGAAATTTGCGATACGTTTAAAATCAATGGCGTCACCGATGACGCCATTCGTTTGCGTTTATTTCCATTCTCCTTGCGGACTAAGGCCAAGCAGTGGTTGGGATCTCTTCCTAGAGGTTCCCTCACTACATGGGCCGAGATGACGGAGAAATTCTTAACGAAATATTTTCCTCCGGCAAAGTCTGCTAAATTACATACGGACATTCTCTCATTCATGCAAATAGAATCGGAGTCTCTCTACGACACATGGGAGCGCTTCAAGGAACTTTTGCGGAGATGTCCTCACCATGCCCTTCCCGTATGGAAACAAGTTCAGACTTTCTACAATGGTTTGAATTACCAAACAAGGCAGATGATTGATGCAGCCGCGGGGGGGGGGGGGGGGGGGGGGGGGGGGGGGGGGGGGGGGACGCTTAATAACAAAACCCCCGAAGTTGCTCAAGAGCTTTTTGAAGAGATGGCCATGAATGCTTATCAGTGGAATGTGCCACGGTCGCGTCCTAACAAACCGACCGGACTCTTTGAAGTCGAGGCCACCCTGAATTTAGCACACCAAGTAGAATGGCTTACTAAGCAATTGGAGGAGATGTCTGCTTCCTCCGCCACAAACGATGCTAATAGCTATAATTATTATTATTATTATAATTATAATAATAATTTTAATCAAGAGCAAGTAGATTATTTGGGGAACTCCAATCGTCCTCCTTATAACCCAAATAATAATCTTCCTAATAGCTATAATCCGGGTTTAAGGATCCACCCAAATTTTTCATGGATCAACCCCAATAATGCTCAACGCCCCCCCATAAGCGAATCCTCCTGGATTCGCTCCACCACAACCACCAAAGGCCCCTTCACTTGAAGAGGTCTTCACCAAATACGTCGCCTCTACTGATTCCAATATCCGGAACCTTTCCGGATCCATAAAAAGCTTGGAAAATCAAATTGGACAGCTCGCCAAAATGTTCTCCGAACGCCAGCAAGGAGCTCTGCCGGGCAATAATGAGCCCAACCCACGGGAGAGCGCCAACGCAATTTCCCTCCGTAGCGGAAAGGAGGTAACTTCTTCAAATTCGGTCGAGCCCGAGGTAAACGTTTCAACTTCAACTCCGCAAGTTATTTCTTCTACTCTACCTTCTTCTACTTTACCTCAGCGTATTCCTAAAAATCCTTCTATTCCTTATCCTTCGCAATTTAAAGATGAACGCAATGAGGAGCAATATAAGAAATTTATTGAAATTTTTAAAACAAATTCAAATAAATGTGCCATTTTGCGAAGCGATCGCCCAAATGCCCAAATACGCTAAATATCTGAAAGATTTACTTTCTAATAAAAAGAAACTTGAAAATTTTTCGCGTATATCTCTAAACGCAGATTGCTCGGCAGTTTTATTAAATAAATTACCACAAAAATTAAACGATCCGGGACGGTTCTCCATCTCGTGCTTGTTCGGTAATTTCTTAATAAAACACGCCTTGGAAGATTTGGGCGCTAGTATTAATTTGATGCCATTTTCATTATTTAAAAAGCTTGGTTTGGGCACCCCAAGCCCAACCAATATAAGCATCCAACTAGCGGACAGATCAATAAAATACCAGATAGGGGTCATTGAGGATGTGCTTGTCAAGGTTGATAAATTTATCTTCCCGGTAGATTTTGTCATCCTAGACATTGAGGAAGACGCCGAAGTCCCTATTATACTCGGACGTCCTTTCCTCGCCACCTCTCGGGAAATTATTGATCTTAGTAATGGCAAACTTCTCCTACGAGTTGGGAATGAAGAAGTGACTTTTAGTATAAACAACTCTATGAGAAATTCTTTTTCTAATGACGACTCTTGTTTTACCTTAGAATCAAATTTTGAAGAGGAAATAACGTCATTTTCTGAAATAATTTCACCTTTATTTGAAAATCCGGAAATTGAAAATTTATTTTGTCTAAAAGAAATAACTCGGCCGCTCAAATTTGAAGAAATAAAATTGAACATTTCTAAAATAAAAACATCTTACGAGGAGCCGCCGAGTTTAGAATTAAAACAATTGCAGGAACATTTAAAATATATATTTCTAGAAAAAGATTCAAAATTGCCCGTAATAATATCTTCCGCACTTAACGATTCGGAAATTTCCGAATTAATTTAAATATTAAATAATCAGCGTCATGCAATTGCATGGCAAATCGGATATTAAGGGGATTAACCCCTCATTTTGCACGCACCAAAATTAATTTAGAAAATTATTCTCGCAGTACTATTCAGCCTCAACGATGGCTTAGTCCAAATATGAAGGACGTCGTTAAGGCTGAAATTATAAAATTATTAGATGCGGAAATTATTTACCCAATTTCTGATAGCACTTGGGTTAGCCCAGTGCAAGTCGTGTCTAAAAAGGGTGGAATAACGGTAATCACTAATAAAAATAATGAGTTGATTCCGACCCATACTGTTACGGGTTGGCGAGTATGCATCGATTGCAGAAAATTAAATGATGCTACCCGCAAGGATCACTTTCCGTTACCCTTTATTGACCAAATCTTAGAACGCTTATCGGGTCATTCACACTACTGTTTTCTCGATGGTCTTTCGGGATATTTTCAAATCCCAATTGCACCCAAAGACCAAGAGAAAACCACCTTCACTTGTTCGTTCGGCACCTTCGCATATCGAAGAATGTTGTTTGGTCTTTGCAATGCGCCGGCTACATTTCAACGATGTATGTTGGCAATTTTTAATGAACTTGTAGAAGACGTCATGGAAGTGTTCATGGATGGTTTTTCTGTTTTTGGCGATTCGTTTAAAAATTGTTTAAATAATCTTGATCGTGTTCTTCAACGCTGCGAAGACACAAATTTGGCACTCAACTAGGAGAAGTGTCACTTTATGGTCCAAGAGGGATTAGTCCTTGGGCATAAAATCTCAAACAAGGGGATCGAGGTCGATAGGGCCAAGATCGAGGTCATAGAAAAACTCCCCCCGCCTACTAATATAAAATCTATTATGAGTTTTCTAGGACTTGCGGGTTTTTATAGGCGGTTTATTAAAGATTTTTTAAAAATTACAAAACCGCTAACTCATCTTTTAGAAAAAGAATCCGCATTTCTTTTTGATGATGAATGTTTAAAAGCGTTTAATAAAATTAAAAATGAACTTATCAATTCTCCCATTTTAATCGCACCAAATTGGTCTCTTCCGTTTGAAATCATGTGCGATGTGAGCGATTTTGCTGTAGGTGCAGTTTTAGGCCAACGGGTGAATAAATATTTTCACCCAATTTATTACGCAAGCAAAACGCTAACATCCGCACAAGCAAATTATACAACAACGAAAAAAGAATTTTTGGCAATAATTTTTGCATTTGATAAATTTCATTCTTATTTAACGCTTTCGAAAGTTATTGTTTTTACAGATCACTCCGCTCTCCGGTATTTACTACAAAAAGGAGATGCAAAGCCTCGACTGCTAAGGTGGATCCTCCTACTACAGGAATTCGATTTGGAGATCCAGGACAAAAGGGGAGCGGAGAATCTTGCAGCCGGCCACCTCTCATGGTTAGAAAATCCGACTACAGGAGCGCTAGTGGAGGCCGAAATTGACGACAAATTCCCTGAAGAGCGCCTTCTCGCCATCGTAAAGGTAACGACTTCTTCCACCCCTTGGCACGCGGATTTGGCCAACTATTTAGTTGCCCGGGTCCTACCAAAAGATTTTTCAAGTCAGCAAAAGAAGAAATTCTTTTCGGACTTGAAAAATTATTTTTGGGAGGACCCCTTTTTATTTCATGTCTGCGCGGACCAAGTTGTAAGAAGGTGCATTTCGGGCAAAGAAGGCGTCCAAATTTTACGGCACTGCCACGAAGGACCAACCGGTGGTCACTATCAAGCAAACCGGACCGCAAGGAAGGCGCTAGAGGCGGGCTTCTATTGGCCCTCCTTATTCAAAGACACTCACAATTTTATGAGAAATTGCGATCGGTGCCAACTGTCAGGTAACATTTCTAACCGGGACGAAATGCCCCAAAATATATTTTTAGAATGCGAAATTTTTTATTTGTGGGGAATAGATTTCGTAGGTCCTTTACCCTCTTCCTTTAATAATAAATATATTCTTGTTGCGGTCGATTACGTGTCAAGGTGGGTGGAAGCACAAGCCTTCCCCACCAACGACGCGAGAGTCGTCGTACAATTTTTAAGGAAATTATTTTCACGATTTGGCACACCCCGAGCACTAATTAGTGATCAGGGCACACATTTTTGTAACAACCAACTTGCTAAAATTTAAGCAAAATATGGAGTTACACAAAAGCTATCAACCGCCTACCACCCACAAGCAAATGGCCAAGTGGAGGTGGTAAATCGTGAGCTCAAAATAATCTTAGAAAAAACAGTGCCCGTTAATAGGAAGGATTGGGCTTTAAAATTAGGCGACGCACTATGGGCCTATCGGACAGCGTACAAAACCGCCATCGAATGTACGCCGTACCGGTTAGTCTATGGTAAAGCTTGCCATTTGCCGGTAGAACTAGAACATTGCGCCTTTTGTGCGCTAAAATTTTTAAATTTGTATTTAGACTTAGCCTCCGAAAAAAGAAAAATACAAATTAATAAACTAGACGAATCGCACGCAAACGCCTATGAAAATAACAAATTTTATAAGGGGCGAACTAAGTTCTATCATGATAAAAAAATTAAACATCCAAAAATGTTTTCACTGGGAGATTTTGTCCTTCTTTTTAATTCACGACTTAGGCTCTTTCCGGGCAAATTAAAAACCCGATGATCCGGTCCCTTTAGAGTAAAAGAAGTTTGGCCATACGGGATCATGCTTATAGAGCACCCGGAAAAAGGCTCTTTTAAGGTTAACGGACAATGATTAAAATTATACCACCCCGTCGACCCAGCGACCGGAAACATCGAAATAATGCACTTACCAAATATTTAAGAAAAAGCCACTTAGTCAAGCTATGCGACGGTAAACAAAGCGCTTTTGGGAGGCAACCCAACGTTAACCCTTTTATTTTTTATTATTCTTGTCTTGTTTGTTTTTCTACTTTAATTCTGCGGGTGTTTGGCCGGCAACCCCGACTACCAACCAGGGAAGCCCTCTTTACACTTTAGTCATTTACCTTTTTTTTCTTTATTGTCATTTTTAGTTTTTTTTCTCCTTCATACTTAGATTTAAACATTGGGGACAATGTTTAATTTTAAGTATGGGGGTGTAGCATAGCTTTCTTTGTATTTTTATTAAAAACAAAACAAAAAAATCTAAAAAAAACTATTTAAATTAAATTTCTTGGAAAGGACGCTTTGGGCTTGAATTCCCATCACAGCCTCTAGTACCTTGCGAGCCCTTCACCGGGTTGACCTTGGGAAGTCCAAGAACTAAAAAAAATAAAAATATATATTAATGTTTTTTTTTAATTTTTATCAAAACGTTGATGCGCAAAACTATGCTTGCAAACGACAACGGCAAGTGTAGCATATCGAATGTAGTATAGGTTATAAAAACCAAGATCGTATTAGACTCGGGGCTGTCGAGTACTTTTACTTCAGGAAAACAAAACTATTATTTTATCGAAAAGTATTTTATTAGAGATAATTTATAATTAAAATTAAAATTAAGAAATAAAGAAAAGAAAACAAATCTTGATCAAAGCGCACTTGGAATAATAATCAAAAGAGATAAATTCTAATCCGATCCTTGACCGTGGAGATTCCCGGATTATGAACACCCCTTGGTCGAGGACTGCGCCCAACTAAGATTAGGTTGATCGACCGAACTCTCGTTCTATAATCGAAACCCCTAAACTTGCTTTAACGAGGTGAATCCCACTATAGGATTTGACTCCTATTCAGAAGATTTATGTAGTCCTCTCTCGAGGATTGCGTGCAACTCTTTTTATTCCTGAGCGATCGATTCGTACTCACGAGCTGGTTCGGCTAACTAGAATACGAAAATAGATTTGAAGTCATACATAGACATGTGAAATCAAGATAAATCAAGAATAAATCAAAGGATGATTGAAAATAATAAAGAGAATTCATTTCATCGAAAGCTCGCAATTTTCAAGATCTAAAATAAAATCTACTTGACATGAAAATAAAAGAGATGGAAGAATTAAGACATTAACATTTTTTTAAAATAACTTTGAATTACAACAAAAGAGGGTACAAGAAATTGAAATCTTTGCATGAATTGAAATCTAAAACTACTTTGCATAAATGAAAATACATGAAATTGAAATCTAAGCTAAGAAATAAGAAAATACAAGAAATGAAAGAAAAGCAATTCTGCCCCAAAAGGGGGCAGGGGAGAGGAGTTTCGACCCAAGAAGGGTGGAAAAAGGGATTTTCTGGAGATCTGGAAGAGCTGCCTTTTTATAGGCAAAAGTTGGGGTTACACGCCCTTGGTCACGCCCGTGACCAAGGGCGTGTAATGGGCGTGATCGAAGCTGGAGCGGGGAGAGGTACTTTCTGGAGTTACTACAGGCGTTATAAATGCGTCACGCCCTTGGTCACGCCTGTGACCAAGGGTGTGTAATCTTTAAAATGCAGCTTGGCGGGAAGTCCACGACGGGAGGGCGTGTGATTCTGGCAGCAAAGGAGTTACACGCCCGTGTCATTGGAGCTACACGGGCGTGACATTGGCAAAGCATCCTCGGGTCGTGAACTAGGGCGTGGTCTACTGGCAGGGAGGTTACACGGGCGTGACATTGGAAGTCACGGGTGTGTACTTGGTGAAATCACGTCATGGCTTCAGGACACGGCCGGCTGAGCTGGAGGCAGGGTTCACGGGCGTGATAATGGAAAGTCACGGGCGTGACTTGGCAAGTCACGGGGGTGACATTGGAATTCTTCTCAGAATGAGCCCAGGTTGGCGGCAGCAGGTCTGGAATGAGTTTTATGTTGACACGCTCTTGGTCACGGGCGTGACTGAGGGCGTGTACTTGCATTTTTCGGCAAAATCTCCAGAAATCCTGAAAAACTTAAAACAAACTTAAGTCAGTGAACAATTATAAATAGAAATGATTATTTAGTTAAAATAGACATATTATTTATAAATTCATATTATTATTGGCCTAAATGCTATAATAAAATTAGGCTAAAATACTACTCATCAAACGTCCACGCTTGCTAAATTTGTAAGTTCTAAAGTAGACTTATTTTTCATATGGACTAAGAATTTTTTGTGCTAGATTAGTTTTTTGAAACTTTTGAGTAATATTGTTGACTCATGTAGTGCTACTAGTCTTATGCATGTCGTAGTGTTAGTGTAAAATTAAATTCTTAGCATAGATCTAAAATTATGTTTTGATTAATTTGCGTAGTAATAATTTATTTTACTTTTAATTCGAATCCGGTCTTATCCAAAAGTAGTTTAGGTGAGTGTGTAGAAGATTGTTAGAAAGCTATTACTCGAATTGATCAAAAGGGTGTCCTTTCTCGATGTCTAGAACTTGCCCTAAGCTATTTTTGAAGCATGTGCACTTTAGTCAAAATTAACCTTACGAAAATGAATTAGGCCTTTCTTTGGATAGTTTGAGCCTTTGCATCCATCCTCAATTTACTACCATTGTTCACACAATTTTGAGCTTTGCACCTTTATTTGAACCACCCTCACCATTTCGTCACCAAAACCAGAAAGCCCAAACCCAAATGAACACTTGAAATTTTGAGCTAAATTATTGAAAAAATATTTGGGTAATTGTTTAAAAAGAAAAAAATTCATAGTGATATGCGGCCTAGGTGTGCTTATGCATGCTTAGAATGATCTCAACTATGAAAAAAAATTTATGGGTATCAATTCAAAAGAAATATTCTTATATCAAAATGCAAAAATCTCATAATGATATGCGGCCTAGGTATACGCATGTATACTTAGAATGATCCCAATTATGAAGAATTGTGATATAAATTTTGGTGAATGAGAGTGCTTCCCTTAGCAGAACATGAGTATGGGGGTAAAGCTTCTCTATTTTGTGGTAGTCATTATTTTATTTTAGCTCAAAATTTTTCGTTTAAGTAGAATAACCTTCATGTTTATCATTGTTTACCTCGCCCATAAACCCAAGCCTTAAATCGCACCCTATTCAAGTCTAAGATCCATAGTGTTGATTTAGTTTGAAGTGTAGTGGAGTGTTGATTAAAATTCCGCTTGCACGAAATAAAATCCGAACTAGCAATCCGAGAAGGCAAGTATACCTATCGAACTGTAGTATAGGAACACAAGTGTCGTATTAAAATTCGAGAACCGTTGATTACTTATACTCAAACGAATTACTATTATTTTATCTTAATAATTTTTTGGATGGTTTTGTCTGCTAAGTTGAAATAAAAGCTGGATAAAAGTACGGCTAAACGATGATTAAGAAATAGCACTCGATCTTGACTTACTTCGGCCTAAATTGATCAAAATTCAAAAGCAAACTTAAAACTTAATAAAGTAAGGGCAGCTTGACCGTGGGGGTTCCCATAGTTTGAACATGCTTCTCTCGAAGATATGCCCAACTGAGTTTAGGAAAATCCGACCGAACTCTCGTCCCGTATTCGAATACCTAAAACTCGCTTTAAGTGGTGAACCCCGCTATTGGGTTTGACTCCAATCCAGGAGATTTACGTCATTCTCTCTCGAGAAATGTATGTAACTCTCTTTACTCTTAAGTGCTCACTTCAGACTATCGGCCTCTCGGCTAGCCAAGAATGAAAGCAAAGGTGGGGATTATATATCGATAATATAGCTCCACTAAATTTTAATTAAGAGTAAATCTAAGGCCCAACACTTTAGAAAGTGAAAGAAGACTAAAGGATCATAACTTGATCAACTCATCCTCAGATCATCAAGATCGAGTACTATGAGGATTTAGTTACTCATGGTGGATGGGGTAGGAGAGAGAAATGATGAAGATTTTAAGAGAACAAAAACATACCATTTTTATTAAACAAAAGTTCAACTGAGATTACAATTGCATGGAAAGCCTACTAAGTATTAGTAATACACTATAAAAGAAAATTACAAAGGCATTACAACATTCATATGAAAACTAGAAAAGGAAATGCATTGAAATAAGTGAGAGAGAGAGAGAGAGAAAGAGAATAAAATGACATGAAAAACACTGAAAATAGAGTAGTAGCACTAGTTCTCTCTCCAAAAACTGAATGGGGAAAGCTTGGAGGTCATTTCAATTTATAGAAATTTTTCTGCCTCGGTCACGCCCTCAGTCACGCCCGTGACTAGGGGCGTGACATTGTATAATCAATTATGCGGCTTGGATCAGGTTCGGCGCACGACTCTGACGCGATTTGATGGGTCACGCCCTAGGTCACGCCCGTGACTGAGGGCATGACCATTTCGGTGGTTAGTCGGGTCATGGGCACTGGCGGCGATCATGGGCGCTGGCGGCTGGCTGACGTGGCAGTCACGGGCGTGACTGGAAGCACGCCCGTGTAAAAGTGGCGTGACCAATTCGGTGGTCAGCTGGTCGAATCTGAGCTGTTCACGGGCTGGTCACGGGCGTGGCTTGCGTGTCACGGGCGTGACTTGTGTGTCACGGCCGTGTACTTTGGGCGTGTCTGACCAGATCTTCTGAATTATGTTGGCAGCAGCTTAACTGGAAACAGCAACTTACACGCCCTAGGTCACGGACGTGGCTTGCGTGTCACGGGCGTGACTTGTGTGTCACGACCGTGTACTTTGGGCGTGTCTGACCAGATCTTCTGAATTATGTTGGCAGCAGCTTAACTGGAAACAGTAACTTACACGCCCTAGGTCACGGGCGTGGCTTAGGGCGTGACTTAGGAAATTTTGCATTTTTGACCTGAAAATTCAGAAAACTTAAGTTAGCACTAAAAATAGGAAAATGAACCAAAATTGCATTTAGGTAAACAACAATAAGCAAAAAGTAAGAGTAAATATCCTAAAAATAACCTAATTAAACTAACTAGATTTAGTATTATCAAATTCCCCCAAGCTTACACTTTGCTTGTCCCCAAGCAAAGAAATATGCTTTAGCTAATAAAATAAAATGACTAATCAAAAAGATTTAATTATGCTAAACACGAGTACCTTGCGAAATTCCAAGTAGGGAGAATAGTGAAAAGGAAACCTAAAATAAGTACTTTATTTAAGCTTAATTTTTATACCCTTTACTAACAAAAATTAATCATCCAAAATTTTAACTAAAAAGTTTTAAAATAAAATTGAGCAAAGTAACAAGTGAGATAGTGCATTGAATTGTTACTAAACCCTAAGAGACAAATTATAATTATATCATTCTAAGAACAAGGATCTAAATTCATACCCAAGACTTAACTATTCTACTTTTCTTCTTTACTAAGCTAAAGCAAATTTAGGAGCATGAATCAAGAGGACTTTATTAGGACCGAAATGTTTGGTTTAGGCATATGATTTGGAATGGGAATCGAAGATAAAAGTGATTGCTATAATCACACTAAACCATAAACATGAGTTTTATAAAATTTCCGATATGAATGATAAGAGGCAATCCTTCATTATAAGCATATAGCATATTTTCTTTCTTTCTCTTTCATAGCCATTTTTTTTCTTTTTTCTTTTGAAAATTTGGCAAAGATAACTAATACAAATATGCTTAAAATATCTCTTTTTTGAGCAAATTCTTTTCTTTGAAGCTCTCCATGCAATAAACCAATCACACTCTTTTAGAAATTTAAATAAAACTCAAAGTGTTAGTGTGATTCAAATAGGTTTGGAAATTTTGGCTTTGGTGAAAAATTTGATAAGTGGAGGTGACAATAAAACATGGGAAAAGGCTCAAAAGAGGCTAACAAAGGGTTTCTTTTTAAGGGTTGGCATGAAGGCTCAAACTTAAAACAAAAAATGGCCTAAATCATTTTCATTGCTCTCTAAATTTAGTTAAAGCATGAGTTTTGAAGGATTTCAAAAAGTAAGCCCTAGATATTAAATAAAGACTAATGAACTTATCCTGAAAATAAGAATAATAAGCGTCTAGGATTATTCACATTTACTACACAAATCAAAATTTATCCCTGCAAAATATATCTAAAAATGAAGAGGAAAATAGTGGATGAAGAATTTTTTTCGAAAGTAAAGAAGATAAAAGAGAAAACGATAAGGAAAGTACAAGATTTTAGAAAAAACTTTTCAGATTAACATGCTACCTAGAATTAGAACACTACATGAGTCAACAATTTACTTGTGAAACATAATTAAAAGTAGGATTAGAAATTTTGAAATTAACTAAGGCTATATAAAATATTTTGGGAAAAACAAAACATAAAGCAAGGGGTACTATTGATTTTACCAAAATCTAATTTAGACTACTAAAAGAAAAGAAGACATTCTCCCCCAAGCTTACGATAGACATTGTCCTCAATGGAAAAGGAGAGTGAAGGAAGGGGTAACTAAGAAAAGAAATTAAAACTGAAAAACTGAAACAGGCACTTCCCTGGATTTATGAGCTTGAAAGGATGTGTGATGCCGCTCCCCCTTGCTAGCGCTTTGAATCTTCATGAAATATCATCTTGATTTTTTCTTAAAACCAGCAATGTTGAAGCAGGCGATCGCCGAAGTTGAGAGTATCAGAGCCATCCAGGGTCAAAGAAAAATTAAAACAACAAATTTTACAAACCTTGAGTTGCCTCCCAAGAGCGCCCTCTTTTAATGTCGTTTGAGCTCGACTAAAAGAATATAGTTCAAAAGTAAATCCAAATTATTACAGTCCAGACAAAAGAAGTTTTTCACTGTCCATGTCAACATTGTCACCAGAAAAATAAAGTTTTAGACGATGCCCATTAACCTTGAAATCACCCTTATCAGGGTGTGATATCAAAACAGTTCCATACGGATAAGCTTCCTTTACAGTAAAAGGACCTGACCATCTAGATTTTAATTTTCCAGGAAATAAACGTAGACGAGAATTATAAAGTAATACTTGGTCGCCTGGTTTAAATGTTTTCGGGTGCCTTAAATTTTTATCGTGAAAGCATTTCGTTCGTTCCTTATATAATTTATTATTTTCATACGCATTGGAGCGCCACTCATCGAGTTCATTGAGTTGGAATTTTCGAAGATCGGCGGTGGAGTGTGGATCAAAATTTAAAAATTTAAGGGCCCAGAAAGCACGATGTTCTAATTCGACCGGTAAATGGCACGATTTCCCATATACTAACCGATATGGTGTACAACCGATGGCGGTCTTGTACGCTGTTCAGTAAGCCCATAGAGCATCGTCTAATTTATGTGACCAGTCCTTACGTGAGGTGGAAACAGTTTTTTCTAAAATACGTTTGATTTCTCTATTCACTACCTCGACCTGGCCGTTAGTTTGGGGGTGGTAAGCAGTTGAAAGCTTATGTGTAACGCCATATTTTAAAAGTGTTTTTGCAAATTGTGCGTTACAAAAGTGCGAACCCCTGTCGCTAACGATGGCCCTAGGAGTACCGAATCGAGAAAATAATTTTTTTAAGAAAATAATAACGACTCGGGAGTCATTAGTAGGAAGAGCTTGGGCCTCTGCCCATCGAGACACGTAGTCTACCGCAACTAAAATGTATTTATTACCATGGCTAGAAGGAAGAGGACCTACAAAATCAATTCCCCAAAGGTCGAAAACTTCGCACTCGAGGAAATAATTTTGCAACATTTCATTTTTATTTGAGATATTTCCGGTCCGTTGGCAGCTATCGCACCGTCTCACAAATGATTGGGCATCTTTAAAAAGGCTAGGCCAATAAAAGCCTGCACTAAGTACTTTGTGAGCGGTCCGATTGGCTTGATAGTGCCCACCAGTCGGTCCTTCGTGTAAGTGTTTGAAAATATTTTGTCCTTCTTCGAAAGAAACACATCTCCTTATTACTTGGTCTGCACAAACTCGAACAGATACGGGTCCTCCCAAAAATAATTCTTCAGGTCAGAGAAGAATTTCTTCTTTTGCTGATAGGAAAATTCTTTTGGGAGGACTCGAGCTACTAAGTAGTTGGCGAAGTTTGCAAACCAAGGAGAAGGAGTAGTGTTGATTGATAATAACTTCTCGTCGGGAAAATAATCATTAAAAGTTTGTTCATTTAAATCTTCAATAAATGGGTTATCTAATCGTGAAAGATGGTCCGCGGCCAAATTCTCAGCCCCCTTTTTATCTCGGATTTCCAAGTCGAACTCCTGGAGGAGTAAGACCCAGCGAAGTAAGCGTGGTTTGGCATCCGGTTTAGAAAGTAAATATTTGAGGGCCGAGTGGTCCGTAAAAACAATAATTTTTGAAAGCGTAATATAAGGTCGAAATTTGTCGAATGCAAAAATAACTGCTAATAATTCTTTCTCCATTGTGGTATAGTTTGCTTGCGCGGATGTAAGTGTTTTACTTGCGTAGAAAATAGGGTGGAAGTTTTTAGATATACGTTGTCCTAAAACGGCTCCCACCGCAAAGCTACTTGCATCGCACATGATTTCGAATGGAAGGTCCCAGATTGGAGCTATCATTATTGGCGCATTTATTAGCTTATTTTTGATTAATTGAAAAGCAGATAAGCATGTATCATCAAAAATAAATGGAGCGTCTTTTTCTAAAAGATGAGTGAGTGGTTTGGTAATTTTTGAAAAATCTTTTATAAACCGCCGGTAAAAACCGGCATGTCCTAGAAAGCTTCTTATGGCCTTAACGTTGGTTGGCGGTGGCAGTTTTTCGATCACTTCTATTTTTGCTTCATCGACCTCAATTCCTTTTGCTGATATCTTATGACCTAAAACCAATCCCTCCCGTACCATGAAATGACATTTTTCCCAGTTCAGGGCGAGATTGGTCTCCTCACACCGTTCTAACACTTTTTCTAAATTTTCTAAACAAAAATCGAAGGAATCACCAAACACGGAAAAGTCGTCCATAAATACCTCCATAATACTTTCTACGTACTTGTCGAAAATGGCCAACATACACCGTTGAAATGTTGCCGGCGCATTATATAAGCCAAACGGCATTCTTCGATAGGCGAAGGTGCCGAAAGGACAAGTAAACGTCGTTTTCTCCTGGTCCTCGGGCGAGATGGGAATTTGGAAGTAGCCCGAGAGACCATCGAGAAAACAATAAAAGCTATGGCCGGATAATCGTTCTAAGATTTGATCGATGAATGGCAAGGGGAAATGGTCCTTGCGGGTGGCGTCGTTCAATTTGCGATAATCAATACACATACGCCACCCAGTCACCGTCCGTGTTGGGATTAAGTCATTATTATCATTTAACACTACCGTGATACCTCCCTTTTTAGGAACTACTTGAACGGGGCTTACCCATTTGCTATCTGAAATTGGATAGATAATTCCTGCGTCTAATAATTTCACGACCTCACCCTTTACTACTTCTTTCATGTTTGGGTTTAATCGGCGTTGAGGTTGAATAGAATTTTGTGAATTATCTTCCATTAGAATTTTGTGCATGCAGAAAGATGGACTTATGCCCTTAATATCAGAAATCTGCCAAGCAATTGCTTGGCGGTGTTTTTGTAAAACTTTTAGCAATTTGGCATTTTCAGATCCACTTAAATGGGCCGACACTATTACTGGTAACTTAGATTCTTTTTCTAAAAATTCATATTTTAAATGATTGGGTAGTTCTTTAAGTTCTAAAGTGGGAGGTTCCTCGTATGAAGATTTGAAAGACTTTTCTTTTTCAAAAGTAATTTCTTCAAAAATTTTTGATTTAATTTGAAAATTTGAGGGGGCGGGAGCAATGGCCATTTTCATTTCTTGTAATATTTCAGTGGAGGTGTTTGAAGATGAACAAAAAGAAGAAGAACCATTTTCAGAAATACAAAAAGAAGGGTCTTCACTTAACACATCTAAGAAAAAACACGAATCATCATTTTCTAGGGTATTTTTCATAGAGGGTGTTATGGAGAAGGTTACTTCATCATCTCCAACTCGGAGGAATAGCTTACCATTACTCACATCAATGATAGCACGGGAGGTGGCAAGGAAGGGGCGGCCAAGGATTAGGGGAACCTCGACATCCTCTTCAATGTCCAAAATGACAAAATCAACCGGGAAGATGAATTTGTCTACTTTTACGAGCACGTCCTCCACAATTCCCAGCGGATATTTTATCGTCCTATCTGCTAGTTGTATACTCATACGTGTGGGGCTAATGGTGCCCACTCCTAACTTTTTAAACAAGGAGAATGGCATTAAGTTGATGCTTGCTCCTAAGTCGGCCAACGCGTTCTTTACAAATAGATCACCAAAGAGGCACGGGATAGAAAAACTACCCGGATCGTTAGCCTTTTTCGGTAATTTATTTGTTAGGACGGCGGAACACTCAGCATTTAAAGTTACGTGCGATAGATTTTCTAGCTTTTTCTTATTAGTTAGAAGATCCTTCAGGTACTTAGCGTACTTGGGCATTTGTGATATCGCTTCATGGAAGGGCAAATTGATGTGTATTTGCTTAAACATTTCCAGGAAGCGATGATATTGATCATCTAATTTTTCCTTGTTGAGTTGAGATGGATAAGGCGGGGCGGGGTTGTTTTTGAAAATATGAGGTGGAGTGATAAAATCTGTTTGAGTGAGTGGTGTTTTTAAAATAGGGGCGGATCTTGCCTCGGGCTCTTCGCTAACCGGACCGGATACTTGCTTTCCACTCCGAAGAGTTACAGCTTTCGCTTGCTCTTTCGGGTTGGGCTCGGTGTTAGCGGGAAGAGTCCCGGGCGGTCGCTCGGATATTATTTTGGCGAGCTGCCCGATTTGGTTTTCTAGATTTTTAACGGATCCGGCTAAGTTCCGGACGGTTGCTTCGTTCGTACTTATATATTTTGAAAACATCTCCTCCAAAGATGGAGTTTTTTGAAAGTTAATAGGGGGTGGAGGTGGTGTAAATTCATTTTGTAGAGGCGGGCGAGTTGTGTTTGCAGGATTACTCCAAGAAAAGTTCGGGTGATTACGCAGTGCAGGATTATAATTATTCGGTAACTGAAAACCAGGGGCATGAAAATTAGAAGCAGAATAATTATTATAAGCATTTCTATTGCCTACGAAATCAGCTAGTTCGGAGGTGGCTTTTGCGAATTCCCAAACCTGAGGTGCGGAAGGAGCATTCATTTCAGATATCTTTTTGCTAAGCATTTCCACTTGTAGTGCCAGCTGGGAGACGCTATCCACTTCGTACATACCTGCAGGTTTGTTTGGGCGGGATCTTGGCACATTCCACTGATAGGTGATCATGGCCATATCCTCAAATAGTTCAAGAGCGGCTTCCGGGGTTTTGTTATTTAAGGTACCACCGGAAGCGGCGTCTATCATTTGCTTAGTATGTTGATTTAGCCCGTTATAAAACGTCTGCACTTGTAACCATACAGGCAGAGCGTGATGAGGGCAACGTCTTAAGAATTCTTTATACCTTTCCCAGGTATCATACAGCGTTTCAGAATCTATTTGGCAAAAATAAGAAATATCATTTCTAAGCTTAGCAGTTTTCGCAGGTGGAAAATACTTAGTTAGAAATTTTTCAGTTAACTGGGCCCAAGTGGTGATAGAACCTCTAGGTAGAGTTGACAACCACTGCTTAGCCTTTGTTCTTAAAGAAAATGGGAAGAGTCTTAGCCTAATTGCATCATCCGTAACACCATTTATTTTGAAGGTGTCACAGATTTCAAGGAAGCTAGCAATATGTTCATTCGGATCTTCATCTTGTAATCCGTCGAACTGCACGTATTGCTGCACCATGTGAATTATGCTTGGCTTTAGTTCGAAATTATTATTATTTATGGCAGGGCGGACTATACTAGTTTCCGTCCCTTCCAGGTTAGGCCTTGCATAATGGGACATCGTCCATTCAGGGGCCGCAACCATGTTGGGGACTTCATTTTGGTTAGGTTCGCCCATATTAACAACCGACTCCGAATCCTCAGCCAGTTCTTGGAATGTAGGATCTTGAACTTGCGATTTTCTCCGAAGAGTACGCTCAAGTTCTTGGTCCAAGTCTACAAGTTCTGACGGATTCGCTCGGGTCATAAACTAGAAAGAGAGAAGGGAAAATAAGATTGAGAAATTCGAAAAAGGTCTCTCTTTTTTTTTTTAATTAATTTTGTTTTTCAAGAAAGAGGAGAGAAAAAAGAGGTGATAAAAGTAATAGATTCGTTCTTTCAAAATATCAATAAAATGCGAGTCCCCGGCAATGGCGCCAAAAACTTGTTGATTAAAATTCCGCTTGCACGAAATAAAATCCGAACTAGCAATCCGAGAAGGCAAGTATACCTATCGAACTGTAGTATAGGAACACAAGTGTCGTATTAAAATTTGAGAACCGTTGATTACTTATACTCAAACGAATTACTATTATTTTATCTTAATAATTTTTTGGATGGTTTTGTCTGCTAAGTTGAAATAAAAGCTGGATAAAAGTACGGCTAAACGATGATTAAGAAATAGCACTCGATCTTGACTTACTTCGGCCTAAATTGATCAAAATTCAAAAGCAAACTTAAAACTTAATAAAGTAAGGGCAGCTTGACCGTGGGGGTTCCCATAGTTTGAACATGCTTCTCTCGAAGATATGCCCAACTGAGTTTAGGAAAATCCGACCGAACTCTCATCCCGTATTCGAATACCTAAAACTCGCTTTAAGTGGTGAACCCCGCTATTGGGTTTGACTCCAATCCAGGAGATTTACATCATTCTCTCTCGAGAAATGTGTGTAACTCTCTTTACTCTTAAGTGCTCACTTCAGACTATCGGCCTCTCGGCTAGCCAAGAATGAAAGCAAAGGTGGGGATTATATATCGATAATATAGCTCCACTAAATTTTAATTAAGAGTAAATCTAAGGCCCAACACTTTAGAAAGTGAAAGAAGACTAAAGGATCATAACTTGATCAACTCATCCTCAGATCATCAAGATCGAGTACTATGAGGATTTAGTTACTCATGGTGGAGGGGTAGGAGAGAGAAATGATGAAGATTTTAAGAGAACAAAAACATACCATTTTTATTAAACAAAAGTTCAACTGAGATTACAATTGCATGGAAAGCCTACTAAGCATTAGTAATACACTATAAAAGAAAATTACAAAGGCATTACAACATTCATATGAAAACTAGAAAAGGAAATGCATTGAAATAAGAGAGAGAGAGAGAGAGAAAGAGAATAAAATGACATGAAAAACACTGAAAATAGAGTAGTAGCACTAGTTCTCTCTCCAAAAACTGAATGGGGAAAGCTTGGAGGTCATTTCAATTTATAGAAATTTTTCTGCCTCGGTCACGCCCTCAGTCACGCCCGTGACTAGGGGTGTGACATTGTTTAATCAATTCTGCGGCTTGGATCAGGTTCGGCGCACGATTCTGACGCGATTTGATGGGTCACGCCCTAGGTCACGCCCGTGACTGAGGGCGTGACCATTTCGGTGGTTAGTCGGGTCATGGGCGCTGGCGGCGATCATGGGCGCTGGCGGCTGGTTGACGTGGCAGTCACGGGCGTGACTGGAAGCACGCCCGTGTAAAAGTGGCGTGACCAATTCGGTGGGCAGCTGGTCGAATCTGAGCTGTTCACGGGCTGGTCACGGGCGTGGCTTGCGTGTCACGGGCGTGACTTGTGTGTCACGGCCGTGTACTTTGGGCGTGTCTGACCAGATCTTCTGAATTATGTTGGCAGTAGCTTAACTGGAAACAGCAACTTACACGCCCTAGGTCACGGGCGTGGCTTGCGTGTCACGGGCGTGACTTGTGTGTCACGGCCGTGTACTTTGGGCGTGTCTGACCAGATCTTCTGAATTATGTTGGCAGCAGCTTAACTGGAAACAGCAACTTACACGCCCTAGGTCACGGGTGTGGCTTAGGGCGTGACTTAGGAAATTTTGCATTTTTGACCTGAAAATTCAGAAAACTTAAGTTAGCACTAAAAATAGGAAAATGAACCAAAATTGCATTTAGCTAACAACAATAAGCAAAAAGTAAGAGTAAATATCCTAAAAATAACCTAATTAAACTAACTAGATTTAGTATTATCATGGAGAAGGTGCACGGGCAAGCCTATGGCCATCGACATTGATGGATTTCTTTGAAGGCCACCCCGAGCGTCTACGTCTAGTAATTTAAATCTCAGCAATCACGCTACTTTCTCCATTCTCATAACTTTTTGATTGACGGTCGACTCATTTTAACAAGTGATAATAAATAATTATAACGCATTTTTGAATTATATCATAAATTAGCATTTATGCCAAGAACGTCTTTTTACTAAAATATCTACGCATGTCGGCATAATACTTCGCATTTTACTCTCTAGTTTTCATAATTCTTTCTAGCATTAATTTGTCCTACCCTTATGAAAAATGGTTTGCTCGGGATGAGCAACGATCAAGTATGGGGGTGTTTGATGAGTGATTTATTTACTTGTTGAAACTGATTTCTCGGTCTCTTGTGGAGCTCGGGGCCCTCACCAAAATGAGGGGCGGCTAGCCCTTACTGATCCCTCAGAGAAGACAGAAGGAAAACTAAGAAAATGACTAAGACCTTAGTCACAGCGAGGAGGTCCCTCCACTAACCCGGAAGATCGTTGAGCGCTTCCCCTCCCAAGCCAAAGCCTAGACTCGGGCACCTTGGAGAGCTCTGGGAATGCTAACCAAAGAAAGCCTGAGGAGAGAGAAGTTGAACTGAAGTCCTCTCCAAAGGTGCCCTTGAGTGTTGGAACATGGTCTTCCGCATCTCCTAGGTTTGAGAATAACAAATCCTATGTGTATTTGATCTTGTGTGTTTAAGTGTGCAGGATAACAAAGTCCATATAACTCAAGGATTACATAAGAAGGTTGCTCCCAAAGTTGAGCCATCAAATCCAAATCTTCCACTAGCGTTGGCGGTGGCACTAGCACTGGCGCTAGCTGTCGTTCGATGAACTGTTAGCGGCTAAGTCTATTCGTCGAATGTTCTCATGAACTCCCGACGAATATCGACGAACGCAGACAGAAGTCAAAAAGGCAGACTTGTGAAGGAAATTGTGCGGCTAAGTCAATTCGTCGAATGTTCTCGTGAACTCCCGACGAATTCCGACGAATCAAAACAGAAAACAACACTCCCACTAGCGCCGGCAGTAGCACTTAGCGCCTGGCGCTAGCGATGATAGCGCAATTCCGGGAGCACATATGGAAGGAGATAGCGCCTAGCGTTAGTCGATAGCGCAGGCGGTAGCGATGCACACAGTTGGCAAGGAGGAATTGTTTCCTCGGATTGAAGATTCTGCCGCGCAAAATATGTCCTAATTTGGGATAGCGCCAGCGGTAGCGATAGCGCAGGCGCTAGCGCTAAGTCTATAAAAAGGACATCTTGGCTCCGACTTCCTAAGCTTCTAGAGATCCAGAATTCCAGAGCTTCGTGCCACAGCATAGAGAGGAAGGTTCAGAGAGATACTCCCACAAATCCATAAAGACTAAAGGAGATCCGTGGAGAAGATTTCAACACGCGTCATCATCGTGATGAAAGACCGCATCGACTACGATCATACTCTTTGTCTTCATCTACTTCTCCAAGAGATCCACATAGAGGGAGTTCTTATATTATTGTCTTTTCATTTCATATCTCTTCTTGCGGTTAGTGAAATCGCCTCGTGTTGGCGACTAGGTCTGGGTAGGACTTAGGGCTGAAATTCGCCTCGTGTTGGCGACTATGTCTCGGGTGTAGGTCTAGGGGGTGCTCGAGGCCATATCCGGGGAAGGGTTGGCTAGAGCGGCTTGAGGCCGTATCCGGGGAAGGATCGTCTAAAGCCAACCGGTTCGTGGGGATACGAGTCGGTATAGAAAACAAAAAGAGTTTTTCTATTAGCTTTGATTTCTAGCTTCGATAAGAGATCAAGTTTTGTAATCATGCTTCTCAAGTTAATAAAATCATGTCTTTACTTTTACTTCACTTGATTTGTCTTGATCTTTTCTAGTTTAATAATCAAAGCTTATTCAAAGTTATTCAAAATATATTATAAGTTTTTTAAAACCCTTATTCACCCCCCCCCCCCCCCCTCTAAGGGCGCCTACCGATCCAACAAGTGGTATCAGAGCGGGTTATTCCAAATCGGCTTAACAACCGGGAATAATGGCGTCTCATGATCTCGCTTCTACTAGTGGGGTTAATTTTTATGAAGAAGAAAAATCTCCTAAACCACCTTTATTCGAAGGGAAAAATTATAAAGGATGGAAATTATAGATGGAAAAATTTATTAAAAGCTTAGATATCAATGCATGGGATATAGCAATAGTTAGACCGGCGGGAGAATCAAATAAACAAGAGAGTCACCTAAATGCAAAAGCCATGCATTATATTTTTTGTGCTTTATCCCAAGATATCTTCAAATTAATATATTGTTTTTTTAGTGCATACAAAGTATGGAAATTTCTTGAAGAAATGTATGATTCTCCTTCTACAGATATGGAACAATCGCAAGAACCGGAGAATATGCAAGCTTGCACAAGTCTTCAAGAATGCTCCTCTCATGATGGATCAATGGAGCACATATCAAATGAAAAAGAAGAAGAAGTACTGTCGTCGGAAGAGGAGTGCCAAAAAGATGTAAAAGAAACGATATGCTCAAATCGTGCCTCTCCCAAAAGCAATATAAGGAAATCAAATCCCATCTTTTGTACTTCTATTTCTACTTTACAATTGCTACAAATTACAAAGCGCAAAATTAAGAAATTAAAAGAAGCAAATTACAAATTGCGCTTAGAAAATAAAAATTTAAAAGCAAAAGTTAAAGTAGTATCAAAATCTGATTTATCTAGCTTTACTCATGTCACTTCAATTGAAAATACAAAACCTTGTCTTGATTGTTATGATATTAAAGAAAAATTTAAGGAACTTGAAAAAGAAATTATTTTTATAAGAGAACAAAATGAAAAATTATGTTTAGAAAATTCATCTTTGATAAATGATTGTGCTAAGTGTAAAGAATATAAAATTGAAATTAAAGAGATGGATGAAACATTTGATGAATATAGAAACAACTATCAAGATCATATTGATTCAATTGTTTCCACTCTTAAAAATAGCACAATCGCTTATAATAAAGCTAGACCTAATTTAAAGATCAAGAATGATGAATTAAAATAAAAAATCAACTTGCTTATGAAAATTGTAAATACAAATTCACAATATCAAACTATATCTAAAAACAAGTTGAATATGAATATGAACATCTTAACTAAGTTTAATAATGGGAGTAAGGAACATAAAGGATTTGTTAATCTAAATCAAAATCACCATTATTTACAAAATTATGTATCTCCTAAAGTAAAATCAAATATGCAAAAATTTCCTATGAAAAATGATTTCAAATATCATCATTATTTTAAGCCTAAGTTTAATGAATATGGAAATTTAATGCAAAATTATAATATTAAACCTAAGTATGAGTGGAGACCAAAAATTAAAGATGAAACATTAACTCCACTTGAAAGGGTCCATTCGTACTTGTCTCCCCAAAAGCCATCTCGCTATATTTGGGTACCCAAAGGAACCATCCCACATGGTCCCCTTTGGATACCTAAAACTCTTATTCATTAGGTATCATCAATTGCATGAAGTAGAATCCTTTCAAAATGAAATATACAAAGTTCTACTTCATGATATACTTTCATGTATTTTAATTTTTATTGTTTTCCTATTTCTTTTGAACTATCATGTCATGGTCATCTTATACAGTATTAAAAATATGATTTTATCTCTTAAAAGCTTAATATGTTTATAAAATCAAATTGATCAAAATTCAAAATCATATTTTATTTTGATTACCTATCTTTTATTCTTATATTCATTGCTTCTAAATATCTTATATTATCCATATGAATCAAACTCTAAATTTGCTATAAGATATTTCAAATTAAATCTGGTTATTAGGCTATTAAGATTCTTTGCCTTCACCAACAAGTGGTTTAGTGAAATAACTTGATCTAAAAGAAAATTCAAGATCTAAATAAAAGCTCAACTTTCAATATGGTTGTCATTGTTCACAACAAAAATTATATTGTGTTCACTCCTTGATGTCAAACATGATCTAAACCATCACTATTGTTCACCTATCAAAAAACATATATATATATATATATATTCAAAATTCTTAATTAAAGGAAAATCACTAAAATGTATTGAAAGAAGTTATCTTCATAATGAATATTGAATTCACAAACACCACTATGATCTATTGATGTCCTTTGCTAAAATTCTCTAACATCATAAGTCATATCAAAAGTCTTCTAAAATGAACTATTTCTATCACATTTATGTGAATTATAATTGATATATTAACTGATGACAATTGATATTATAATGGTTGGTGTATATTGTAATTTATTTCTAGTTTAGACCTTTGAATCATCTTGATATCAAATCAAATAGAATCGTCACTCCATTCTAGCTCTATAAGTTGAAACACTATCAAACCTTGGTATAACGTTAATCTCAAACTTATCATTCTGACATTGGCACCTAAAGAATAGTCGTATCTATGTTAGGCTTTATATGTTTACCAAGATATACAGGATGGGTATTCTCATCTAGGGCTTATCCAAGATATTGTTGTGCATGAACCTTATTTTTAATCACTAAAATCATGCATATTTGATTTGTTAATTCGTGTCTTCTCGTGCTTACATTTCCTATCATTGTCAAACTACATTAGATTGATAAATACAAGCCTTAGAAAAATAAAAATGGAGATATAATAATTTATATCGCATGCAAAGTTTATTTGATAAAGTCATATACAAAATCGCTAATGTTTCATGAAATTTGCACTATCTAGACATTTCCTAAAAATCTGAAATTTCAGCATGAAACTACTGTTTGGACACTTAATCAAGATCAACAAACAAAAATTTCAAAATCATCAAAAAACATGTAATGTTTCCGGCGCTAGCGCTAACGCCGGCGCTAGTGCACCTATGTGTTTTTCTGTATTTTTAAAATTTTGAAAAATCCCTAAAAATATATTAATCTATGTGTACTAATCATTTCTGCATTTTTGCTTTTATTACATTTTTGAAAAATCAAATACAAAAATACAAAAGCCAAATTACAAAAAAATTATATGTTTTACCTTTGTGTTTTTGTCATTTGTTTAAATTCTATTTCTATAAGCAAAAATCAAATACAAAAATATAAAACAAAAAAAAATTATCAAAAATTATTATTTTTGAACTTAACTTTTACTTGTATCTTGTGAAAGGGTGATTTAGGCTATCATCCCATCATATCACCTAGTATCGGGCGAACCTCTCACAAGGTAGTCCTCGGGAAGTCCAAGATCAATTTTATAAGTTCAAACTTTAAGTAAAAATTATTCTTCAAAAATATCAAAAATATTGTATGGACTTCATTGAAAATCAAGCATGATTTAATCTATTATTTAGAACTTCTATAATGTTGCAATTTATCTTTTCAAACTATTTTGAACATTGCTTTCATCATGCTTTGATATATTTATTAATATGTGCATCAATTATTGTGAAAAAGTTGTGTAGAACTAAGCTTAGCATGCCTCTAAGTATGAGTAAATGTTTTATGTTTGATAATGATCGCTATTCACTCACTTATTTTGGCATTGTCTACATATGTGTTTAATCTAAAAATGCTTGTGTATGTTTTGTAATAGTACAATGAATTAAAATTGCACAAGTATCTTACCTACACAACCTTTATTTGCACTTTTAAAAGTTAAGAAAAGTGGTTATGTTTTTCATAAATTATATTGGTTTGCAAAACTAGTGTATTCGGAGAACATTGTACAAAACCAAATCATAAAATAAAGTGACAAAGATAACTCCACCAAGCACTACTTGAACCTCCTGATAAGTCTTAATAAGCGTTGTGAGGTTGAGCACCTTGGAAAGAATAGTAAAGTATCTTATGCAAATCAAATCTTTCTTTCAAAATAAAAAACCACTTATTCTTAAGTACACCGGATCACTAGTTTCAATATTAAAATAAAATAAAATATGTGATCCCCAAGCACTACTTTGCACCCTGATAAGTCTTAATGAGCATTGTGTGTGCAAAGCACCTTGGTAGTTGTACATTTTTTTTGTGCATTGAAGTGTGTGGACGTAAAATTATTTGTGTTTTATTGTGCTCTTACTTTACATATTACTTGTATTTTTTATTAAAACATTTGTTTACTCTACTCAAAAATACACTTATGTGCACATCATTATCTTCCATAACACTTCTTCTCATGAGTATTGGATCCTAATGCAAATTCTATACTACTCTTTATTTATGAAATGCACTAGATAACCTAGCATGCTCTCTACAATGTTTAGTATGTTTTGAAATTGTGAATTAACATAACATTGTAGTACTCTCTTTTTGATAACATTATTTCATGCTTGGTTACTTTATAATTAAACTTAAAAGATTTTACTTGAACAATGATTTACAAAAACATCTTCTTTATGAAATTTAACTCATATCTTTTTATGGATCATCATTGATTACAATAAGATGTTTCTTGTATTTCTATAAGTCTTCCGCATCATAACCATATAATTATTTTACCTTGCGCTTTCATGCTTATTTAAAGTCTTTTATTTTGTGTGCATCATCACTTGAATCTCCAAATTCCTTTCTTGCAACAAGTGGTAGACTTGCTTGGTAAACTTTATATTGGTTGAATTTTTTTTCTTGCTATAAGACTCTGATTTATTTCTATGCAAATATTATTATGCTAAAAACTCTGATTTATTAATGGACTTCAAAATAGCTATGTGAGTGCTTTCATAAATTCAAATAAAAATATAAATCCATAGGCTATGTTATTAGATTTAAAACGCTTAAATGTTTCCAATAATTATTATCCATGACTTCATATCTCACCATAGCGGGGGCGTAGGGTTGTAGACATTAGATAACCTTATCTCTAGTCATGTCTTGTCCTTAACCGGGGAGGGTTCCAGTGGGGGCTTGCGAGGCACTAGGGGGAAAGAGTGTTAGGTTGAGTTTTGTCTAGTGTTTTCATATGGGACTAACACCCCAACCTACGGCATGTTTGCAGCTCCTCATGCCCATCCGTTACTTAGTACGGGGCTAGGGTGTAGACATATTGTCTGGGTAGTTTAGTTACTTGGAAATCATTACATTTTGTTTATGCTACAAACTCTGATTTATGAAAATGTTGAGATACTCAAACTCTGATCTATTTAAATGAAAAGTATTCTAAAACTCCTTATCTTCTCCTTCTCTAGAAGCTCGATCATGCTTTTATCTTCTTATCATCTTTTTAGTGGTGTCTCCTTACCCGCTTTTGCTAAAAACAAAAGGGGGAGAACTAACATGATAAATATTAGTCTACTATCAAACTATAATGCTTAATTAAGATGATAGCTTACATATTAGGAGAGCATTCACTTAGGGGGAGCATGTATTTAGGGGGAGTAATTTTAAATGCTAAAATCATTCATTATCCTAAGTCATCACTCTCACACACACACAAGTATGTTTCTTCATGCTTATATATATTAATGCTCTGATTTATCATTAATGGTTTTGTTATTATCAAAAGGGGGAGTTTGTTGGAACATGGTCTTCCGCATCTCCTAGGTTTGAGAATAACAAATCCTATGTGTATTTGATCTTGTGTGTTTAAGTGTGCAGGATAACAAAGTCCACATGACTCAAGGATTACATAAGAAGGTTGCTCCCAAAGTTGAGCCATCAAATCCAAATCTTCCACTAGCTCTGGCGGTAGCACTAGCGCAGGCGCTAGCTGACGTTCGACGAACTGTTAGCGGCTAAGTCTATTCGTCGAATGTTCTCATGAACTCTCGACGAACACAGACAGAAGTCAAAAAGGCATACTTGTGAAGGAAATTGTGCGGCTAAGTCAATTCGTCGAATGTTCTCGTGAACTCCCGACCAATTCCGACGAATGAAAACAGAAGACAATACTCCCACTAGTGCATAGAAGTAGCACTTAGCGCCTGGCGCTAGCGATGATAGCGCAATTTCGGGAGCACATATGGAAGGAGATAGTGCCTAGCGTTAGTCGATAGCGCAGGCGGTAGCGATACACACAGTTGGCAAGGAGGAATTGTTTCCTCGGATTGAAGATTCTGCCGCGCAAAATATGTCCTTATTTGGGATAGCGCCAGCGGTAGCGATAGCGCAGGCGCTAGCGCTAAGTCTATAAAAAGGACATCTTGGCTCCGACTTCCTAAGCTTCTAGAGATCCAGAATTCCAAAGCTTCGTGCCACAGCATAGAGAGGAAGGTTCAGAGAGATACTCCCACAAATCCATAAAGACTAAAGGAGATCCGTGGAGAAGATTTCAACACGCGTCATCATCGTGATGAAAGACCGCATCGACTACGATCATACTCTACGTCTTCGTCTACTTCTCCAAGAGATCCACATAGAGGGAGTTCTTATATTATTGTCTTTTCATTTCATATCTCTTCTTGTAAACGGTTAGTGAAATTGCCTCGTGTTGGCGACTAGGTCTGGGTAGGAATTAGGGATGAAATTCACCTCGTGTTGGCAACTAGGTCTCGGGTGTAGGTCTAGGGGGTGCTCGAGGTCATATCCGGGGAAGGGTTGGCTAGAGCGGCTTGAGGCCGTATCCGAGGAAGGATCGGCTAAAGCCAACCGGTTCTTGGGGATACGAGTCAGTATAGAAAACAAAAAGAGTTTTTCTATTAGCTTTGATTTCTAGCTTCGATAAGAGATCAAATTTTGTAATCATGCTTCTCAAGTTAATAAAATCATGTCTTTACTTTTACTTCACTTGATTTGTCTTGATCTTTTCTAGTTTAATAATCAAAGCTTATTCAAAGTTATTCAAAATATATTATAAGTTTTTTAAAACCCTTATTCACCCCCCTCTAAGGGCGCCTACCGATCCAACATTGAGGTCCTATTTATAGATTTTCTAATCTGGCCTGCAAATAGCAGGATTCTGCCTTTTTATTTTACTATCCGCACCCCAACTGGGTCTGCTAACAGCCAAACTCCTCTGTTTGGAGAGGCTAAAGGCAGACCACCAAGGGTGACAGGGTAATTTGGCCGATCCCGGCGACTCCGGGAGGAATCTGGCTCGCCCGTCTTCTCGCGACCCATCGGCGAGTTCTTGACTCGCTCGCCTCCTTGCGAGCATTCGGCGGGTTCTTGACTCGCTCGCCTCCTTGCGAGAATTCGGCGGGCCTCTGGCTCGCTCGCCTTCTTGCGAGCAACCCGGCTCGCTTCGCTTTTGTTTGCCCATCCTCTAGGCGAATATCGGGGTTGTACACAATCCCCTCTCTTCGCGAGGCTCTTTAGGCTCGCGAAGAATCATCCAACCCTTGATATTCGCCGGCCCCTCGGTGACGTGGCGAGAATCTTTCGGTGGGTCCCATGTCCACCACTATAAATACCACTCTCCTTGGCCGTCATTCGAACTTTTCATTTTTCTCTATCTTTTCTTACTCGCCGCGGGCCCCAACGCGATGTAGAAAAAGGAAGAGATGTTGGCCCGCCTAAAGGCTTCGCAAGCAGCCCAGAAGGGGAAGACCGCTGTCATCGCCTCCTGGAATTCTCCGTGACGCTCTCCGCCTCCTCCTTCCCTAAGGACGGCAAAGGTCGTTCGGCGCGCGGCTGGTGCGGGAGGGTCTTCCTCTTCGCCGCACTCTTCGGATGACGGGCGCGCCTCGCAGGTATTATCGCCAAGCTCGCTTATTTGATGTTCTTCTTTTTCGTCCTTATTTATCATGTTCGCAGAATGATCCTCTGGACGAGAGCGGATCAAGAAGGACAAACACGGAGATCCATCTCCCCTCTACGGGTGGGGGTGACGCCCTTCTTGCGGATACGAGGGACGTTGGTCGACAGGACTCGCCTTCGCAATGAGGTGAGCGGCTTACCTCATTTTCCCTCACGTTCCTTGACTCGCTAAATCGTGCTTTTCATGCAGTGTCCTCTCTCGCGCCCCCAGAGGATCAAGTTCCTCCTCCGGCGAACTTGCCCATCATGCTGAATCAGACTATCCCAACTCCTGGATTCGGCTCACTAGGTCAGAGGAGCCCAGGAGGGACGTTGATTGCCGAGTCTGGACCTGGCTCCATACCCGCGCTCGCCTCTGGTCTGGGTAAGGCCCTCACCCCTACCTTTATTGAAGCATTCCGAGGACAGCCGGGCACCTCCCGCCAGCGGCCCAGTACTCGAATTCCCCCACTAGGTTAGGCTGTCACCATTGAGTGTTGTTTTTCACTTTGTCGCTGATTACTACTTCGCAGGTAACCCGACGATCCCTTTCTCCGAGTCAGAGTCTGGAGCGCTGGAGATATCTCCACCCCCCTCGCCGAGCCAGGTTGATGACTTTCTGGGGGATCCCAGCGATCCGGAGCGAATGAAGAGGCAGGTTACGGAGATATTCCAGAAGCATACCACCCTGCTGAGGGATCTACACGAGCAGAATCACCTGGACCGGCTCGCCAATGAAGAAAGGTTCGCCGCTATGGAGGATGCGAACGTGCGCGTTCTCACTGAGATACTGCCGACCGATCATGGCGACGCGACCTCTCCCGGGGTGTACATTGCTCGCATTGATGATTACATGCGACTGACGAGCCAGGCAAATCGGTCACTCCGTGAGTACCATTACCCGCAAGTCCCCCCACGCTCTGGTGTCCGGGGTCGCGGTCGCTGGAAATGGCGACGATACTGAGGACCCTAGTGCTGCTTTTTCTTGTTTTTCTTTCCCCCTCCTCTTTGATAGGAGGTGCTGCGAACAATTTTTATGAATTTGTAATGATGACACTTTGACTCGCTTGCGAGCCCTTTATTCTTTTTTTCTGATCTCTTCTTTCGCCCTACCTGGCTCGCTCTTGCGTGGATTGTTTTTGTGTTTCCATTACTCGTGCTCGCGTACTGTTCCTACTGGTTTTATGATTTATTATTTAGTGCTAGCTCGCCAATGGGAGAAAGCTTTTGACAGGGCATCGACTCGCCGGGAGCGACTGGGATCCTTAGGCGAAAGAGTACCGCGCGAATCCGCTATCCGCAGATATCGACGCTTCGGCTTCTTCCCGCCTTTCTTATTCCTATAAATAGCCGACCTTTTTTCCTTTCAACCACCGCATTTACTATTACTTCCTCGCGCTCTTTCTCCTTCTGTTTCTCTCGCAGATCTAGCTCATCCTCGCGACCTATGCGATTCAGCGGATCACAGACACCATGGTCGGCGAGGCGGAAACTGAGGGGCGAGCCAAGTGTGCTAGGGCCTTCTTCGACGGCATTTTCTACTGCGCCAACCTCACGAAGGAGGAGTACCAGGCCGTCGTGGACCAGTTCATCCACTCCGGTTTTGTGGCTCGCTGCCCTACCGATAGGGATACCATCAGCGACCCACATTCGGACGAGCTCGCGATTCCCGTTGCCCACTTCGAAAACGGGTTGTGACTCCCACTCTGGCCGGAAGTGCGCCAGGTACATTTATTTCTCATCCCCTATATCCTTGACTTGCTTTGCGTATGGCGCTTAAACTTTGTTGGCCTTTCCAGGTGCTCAAATATTTTGGCGTCCTGCCGAGCCAACTAACGCCAAACGCGATCGCCGTGGTGGTCGCGTTCGCCAGTTATCTCAGGGCGGAGAGGATCGAATTCAGCCTGCTCTTCTTCCGCAAGATCTTCTCGTTCCGGGCGTATAGGGACGGGACAGCCCACTTCGCGAGCCAGCATGTCACCGTCTGCGAGATGGTGAACAAATCTCATTATTGGACGAAGAAGTTCATCCTGGTGAAGGGTCCCTTCGGCAACGTCTCCTACGCCCCTATCCAGCGAGACGAGGCCGCCTACCGCCCTTCGACCTCGCTAGGGGGTTGTGATGCGGCCCTGTACCAGTTCCTCAAAGGAAAGAACTTCGAGGTCGCTTTCCTCCGAGAGCGAGTGGACTTCCTACCACCCATCCTTCCGGGAGAAGGTTTGATTCGCACTCACCAACTTTCTTACTCCCTCTCCCTTCGATCATCTAACGTTCCTCGTTACCTTTGCAGGAGAGCGTGAACTTCCCCTCAATCCGCCTCATGCGCGTCCCTCTTCCCTTACCTCCAGCTCGCTCGCGCGCGTGGCTGTCGAGGCCTGCCGCGACGTCCCGAGTTCCTCGTCGGGGAAAAAGCACCCTCCTCCCCTACGCCGGCCCGCCTCACAGGGGGCAGAGAAGACCAAGAAAGGCCCTCCTGTTGCCAAGGCTAAGGAGTTCATGGACCTCTCAGAACCATATCTCCCTTCTCCTTCCGCAGCGGGTCAGGAGCTCGCCAAAGAGGGGGGCGAGCCAGGGGAGACGGCCGCCAGGCCCAAGCCGTCGAGCCATACTAACTTCGGGCTAGGCATGAAGCTGGTGGATGCGGTCGGCGAACTGGTGCTCGCGTGGGACCCCAAACAGAACAAGGTCGCCTGCTCCTCTTTGCTCCCTTCCTGGGTGGAGGACGGCAAGGCTGGGGGTGAGGCGTTCGCCCTCGCCTTTGGCCTCTACGGTAGCGAGGACGCCTCCCTCTTTTGGTCCTTCATGCCGAGGGGGGTCGTGTATGAGGCGATGCGAGCCCAATTCCGGGCGATGGAGCTAACCCACATGGTGGGTCGTCGGTACCTCACGGCGGATAGGGAGATCAAGGAGCTCAACGTCGAGCTTCAGAAGTCCGCGGATGAAGTCGCGGAGCTTAAGGGGAAAGAGGCGTTGTCAGAGGGCCTCCTCGCCAGTCTTCAAGGTGGACTGGTAAGTAGTGCTCTGCGGAAGTCTTTTTCAGTTCGGCTTCGTTCTCCTCTCACTAACCCGCCTTTTGCAGGATGCCGAGTCCGTCAGTCAGCTCCACGCGCGGATTGCTGACTTGGAGCTGGAGAACACTTGCCTCAAGGCCCAGGTCCATGACCTGGCCTCGGCGGTGCTACCTCCCCCTCCTCCGCGAGCTGGGACTCGTGGTCAGTTGCGGGAAGAGAAGGAAGCCGACCGCAAGAGGTCGATGGAGATCGCGGAGCTCGTCCTCGACATTCTCAAGGGGGTGGGCATGATCATCCCTGATGCCATGGAGTTCACCGCGGAGGAAGTCGTTCCCGACTTGTTCGCGCCCATCTCCGAGGCGGAGGGTCGAGAGAGCGATTGAAGAGCTGCCTGGCGAGCCGCCTTGATTTTCCTTTTTGTTAATAATGTAAAAGTTTTCCTTTCTTTTTGTTTCCGGCGAGACCGCCGCTGAATTGTAATCTTTTGTGAGGAATGAAAGGGAATGTTTTATCAGTCTTTTTCTGTGTTATCGTTTTATTTACGATTCGCATGCGATCTTTTCTGTTGTGCCCGCGCGGTCCTAATCTTCTTATGTTCGTGTCTGTAGATCTTCGTTCGACGTTCGCGCTCGCCTCTATTTTATTGGCAGCTTTTCCTCGTCGCGTTGTGTCCAGGTCGCTCTCGCCTACCATTCTTCTGCGGCGTTGTTATGACTTAGGTTGTAGGGCCTTATCTCTATTCGGGACGTTACTCGTTGGAGAGCCTCACGGGAGGGGTCTACATTAGCCTACTTCGTTCGCACTCGCCTCTGGCGAGCTGATGCGATGATTCGGCAAGTGCACTGGTCGCACAAGTAATAATAATGGGGAAAATCCCCGAGTGTCGGTCTCTTGAGGAACACAGTAAGGTGGAGTTAGGTTTCGAGGAAGGACTTGAGATTGAAGTCCTTAAATCGGATGGAATGCGGGGGAGTTGGGTTGGCTTTTGGAAAATAAAATAAAACAACTATAACTACTCCTATGCAATGCCGCTATGCAGTGCTTCGCTTGGCGGGATGGATGACTACGTAGGCCTTGAACGCGCTACTTCGTAAGGGCGGATGGACGAGTAGGCAAACGGATCGAACTATGCAGGCCTTGAGCGCGCTGCTTCGTTAGGCGGGATGGAATACACGGGCCGCAATGCCACGCTTCGGTAGGCGGATGGGCGAGTAGGCTAACAGAATGAGGGTCGCAAGCACCTCTTCGACAAGCACGCCACTAGCAATTGCTAGTGCGGCACCGGACGTGACGGCGGGATGGAGGATGGAATGGGGCGCACCTCAAGCACACAAATAAACAAAAAAAAGGTATTTCACATAGACATGAAATAACTTTAAATAGCAAGGTCTATAGTGTTCTTCATCAAAATACAAAAGATCTAACTATTACAACAATCAATAAGAGGAGAACAAGGCAAGAAATCGACCGAATCTGAAGGCTCGTTGGAGATTCACGGTTGGAATCGCCGGGTTGTCAATCCGCGTCCAAGCTCGGTCCGCAACTACGTCCGGGGTAGAGAGAGCTGTCACGACTCTCCAATGGACCCGTCTTCTTCGTGTCACGATCCGGTAGAGGTTGCAAACTTCCTCTTGCTTGATGGTAATGGCGGCTAGGTCTTCCTTTGGAGCTCTTGGATGAAGGAGGAGGCCGAGAGGAAACTCCGGCTCAAGATTGGCGTGAAGAGCAAGCCCGGAGCACCTCCATATGGTGGGCGACGGTGGAGGGGCGAATCTGGGCGGAACCGGGCGGAAAACGGCGGAAGAGAACGATGGATCTGACCTAAATCGCGAGCAGCGGAATTTATAGGCGCTGGAATTAACAGTGCGCACGGTCATTGGCGCACGACCAGTGGTCGTGCGCACTAGAATTCGGTGATCGTGCGCTCTGCCTGGACGGAACCTGCAAAGACAGAAATTATGAAATAACATGTTCGCACGACCGGTGGCGCACGACCGGTGGTCGTGCGCACTATCGTAGGTGGTCGTGCGCACTAGCCGAAACAGAACTCATAAAAAGGGTTAAGTGCACACGATCAGTGGCGCACGACCAGTGGTCGTGCGCCATAGAACCGGTGATCGTGCGCAGTGTTCCTGTACAGAATTGCACCGGGAACACCTGCACGACTCCTATTCCAGCACAACCACGAATCTAGCCACTAAAAGTGGCACCTAACGGAGCATGAAAACTACTAATGAATAAAAGCATGAAATCACACCAAATTGGGCCTAGAGGTGCACCTAGCATGGAATATCAAATATAAACAATAACAGGGCTAAAGTGCGGTGAAAAGACTAAATAGATGGCCCAGATGAGTCCATAAACGTGTATATGATCAGGACTCATCACGAGCCCCCACCCATATCCCTGGTTCGCCGCGAGAACGGACTCCTCCCGGATCACCTTCCTTATTCGCTTCGATATCGTTCGCGAGTGACCTTGCGAGCCGCCAGCTCTATTGCCCAGCCGCGAATGACTCTCGTGCATGAGCGGACCTCCGGTCTCGCCTCGCCCGGGTCTTGGGGTTGCTTGCGAGCCAAAATCTCCTGTCATGAGTATCTTGTTTTACCTGCCCAACCCACTTGCGACTTTGCCAGCTTCTCTAGAGATCAACCTGAACCCCCCGTCTAGTGAGAGCCCGGGAGCGGAATCGATCTGGGGCATTCTAGTACCAATACTTGTCACCTTGCCAGCCTCTCCAGAGATCAACCTGAACCCCCCGTCTAGTGAGAGCCCGGGAGCGAATCGATCTGGGGCATTCCAGCACCAATACTTGTCACCTTGCCAGCCTCTCCAGAGATCAACCTGAACCCCCAGTCTAGTGAGATCCCGGGAGCGGAATCGATCTGGGGCATTCCAGCACCACTACTTGTCACCTTGCCAGCCTCTCCAGAGATCAACCTGAACCCCACGTCTAGTGAGAGCCCGGGAGCGGAATCGATCTGGGGCATTCCAGCACCAGTACTTGTCACCTTGCCTGCCTCTCTAGAGATCAACCTGAACCTCCCGTCTAGTGAGAGCCCGGGAGCGGAATCAATCTGGGGCATTCCAGCACCACTACTTGTCACCTTGCCAGCCTCTCCAGAGATCAACCTGAACCCCCCGTCTAGTGAGAGCCCTGGAGCGGAATCGATCTGGGGCATTCCAGCACCACTCCTTGTCACCTTGCCAGCCTCTCCAGAGATCAACCTGAACCCCCCGTCTAGTGAGAGCACGGGAGCGGAATCGATCTGGGGCATTCCAGCACCACTACTTGTCACCTTGCCAGCCTCTCCAGAGATCAACCTGAACCCCCCGTCTAGTGAGAGCCCGGGAGCGGAATCGATCTGGGGCATTCCAGCACCACTACTTGTCACCTTGCCAGCCTCTCCAGAGATCAACCTGAACCCCCCGTCTAGTGAGAGCCCGGGAGCGGAATCGATCTGGGGCATTCCAACATAAGAACTTGTCACCTTGCCAGCCTCTCCAGAGATCAACCTGAAACCCCCGTCTAGTGAGAGACCAGGAGCGGAATCGATCTGGGGCATTCCAGCACCACTACTTGTCACCTTGCCAGCCTCTCCAGAGATCAACCTTAACCCCCCGTCTAGTGAGAGCCCAGGAGCGGAATCGATCTGGGGCATTCCAGCATAAGAACTTGTCACCTTGCTTGTCCTCGCATACCAACTATAACTATCTAGTGAAATGAGATATTCAATTAATAACATAATATAATTTTCAAGGATAGAACCGTTTCAAATCGTCTCCACTTCTTGCTCGGCCGAGGGATACCCCTTCCACATCTTGGAGGTGATACCCCCCCCCCCCCCGACTTGAGCACCTCGCTTACAATGTATGGACCCTCCCAATTGGGGTTGAGCTTACCTACCGCGGCCCCTCTTCCGGCCGCGTCGACCTTCTTCAAGACCAGGTCTCCCTTTTGAAAGTGTTTTACTCGGATGTGTTTGTCGAAGTATCGGGCCATTCGCCGCTTGATTTCCTCCTGCCTGATGGTGGCCTGGTCCCGTAGTTCCTCCACCAGGTCTAAGGATAGCCTTTGTTCTTCATCGTTGGCCACAAGCCATTCTTCATCCCCATCACCTGCGGCGATCACCCTGGGGGTCTTCACTTCGAACTCAATGGGAAGGACTGCTTCGGACCCATGAGAAAGTTTGAACGGGGTCTCCCCGGTGGCGGTGTTGGGAGTAGTCCTCAGGGACCAGAGAACGGATGGTAGTTGCTCTACCCAGTTCCCACGGAGGTTCTCCACCTTCTTCTTTAGTAGGTTAACGATTACTTTATTTGCCGCTTCCACCTGGCCGTTGCTTCTTGGGTGGTGGACCGACGCGAACCTAAGGTCAATGCCAAGCTAGGTGCAGAAGCTAACGAATTCCTCGCTAGCAAATTGCGGCCCGTTGTCCGTCACTATAGCCAGGGGAGGCCGTGCCTGCAAATTATTTCTCCCCATACAAAATTCCTCACAACTTGAGATGTTACCTTGGCGAGCGCCTTCACTTCTACCCATTTGGAGAAATAGTCGTTCATGACCAGCAAGAACTTTCTTTGGCCGCTAGCTTGGGGGAAAGGGCCAACCAGGTCCAACCCCCATACGGCGAAGGGCCAGAGGGGCGGTGATGGTTTGGAGTCTCTGAGTTAGGAGGAGTTGGAGTGGACTGTAGAGTTGACACTTTGAACACCTCCTTGCGAACTCCGTCGCATCCTTGTTGAGGGTGGGCCAGAAATATCCTTGCCTCAACACCCTCCCTTCCAGGGTTCGGCTCCCGGAGTGCCTCCCACACTCCCCGGAGTGAATTTCTTCTAGGACTCTCGGAACCTCCTCCTCTGAAATGCAACGGGCCAGGAGTCCCGAGAGAGTCTTCCTGTACAGCCCTCCTGCATCCAAAGAGTAATAAGCCGACTTATACCTGAAGCGTCGCTTGTCTATGTCTCCTTCAGGGAACTTCCCTGATGATAGGAAGGAGATGAAGGGATCCATCCACGAGACCCGTTGATCCACCTCCATTAGTTCCCTTTCCTCGATGGAGGGCCGGAAGAATTCTGAAACCGTCCCTCCTGCTCGAGGACCGAACTTGGCTAAGAGGTCTGCGGGGGTGCTTTCTTCCCTCGGCACATGTTTGATGGAGAACGTGTGGAACTGCCTGATGACTCCCTTGACCTTCTCCAAGTATAGTAGGAGGGTCGGGTCCTTTGCCTCAAACTCTCCCTTGACTTGGCATGCTACCACCATGGAGTCCGTCGAGACCTCCACATCTTGCACTCCCAGTTCTCGGGCTAACCGCAGGCCCGCTATCACCGCCTCATACTCTGCATGGTTGTTGGTAATTGGAAAATGGATGTTCAAGGCTTGCTCGATCTTTGTCCCTTGGGGACTCACTAGGATGATCCCCCCCACCATAAGAGTGCTTTCCTGAGGCACCATCCACCAACATCCTCCATGCCACTGGGGGAGATGGTTAATGTTCCCCACCTCGGTCGGATAGTCGGCCATGATGTCCGCCACTGCTTGGGCCTTGATCGATGTCCTGGGTGCGAATGAAATATCGAACTCGCTCAGCTCCACGGACCACTTTGCCAATCTTCCCGAGTGTTCCACCCCTTCCATGACCTTGCAAAGCGGGTGGTCTGTTACTACTTTGATCGAATGTGCCTGGAAGTAGGGCCGGAGTCTCCGGGCCTCCACCACCAATACGAAAGACAACTTTTCCAAGATTGGGTACCGGAGCTCCGCCTTCTTCAGCACTCGGCTGACATAGTAGATTGGGAATTGCTTTCTTCCTTCCTCGCGGATCAACACTGAACTCACCGCTTCAAGTCCCACTCCCAGGTATAGGGATAGGTCTTCTTCTGACCTCGTCCCTTGAAGTAGGGGGGTTTGGGTGAGCTCCTCTTTTAAGGCTTGGAAGGCTCCCTCGCATTCCGGAGTCCATTCAAATCTTTTGCTGCCTCTTAGCGCTTTAAAGAAGGGTGCACATCTCTCTCCTGCCTTGGAGAGGAACCTGCTGAGTCCAGCGAGCTTCCCGGCGAGGATCTGAACCTCCTTTGGGTTTCTCGGTGACCCCAACTCCATTATCGCCTTGACCTTCTCTGGGTTAGGTTCCACCCCCGTTGGGGTGAGCAAGTGACCTAGAAACTTCCCTCGGCTAGCCCCGAAGACACACTTCAAGGGGTTTAGTTTCATCTTATACTTCCGCAGGGTCCCGAACGTCTCCTCAAGGTCTCGGAGGTGAGACTCGAGGTCCTGGCTCTTTACCATGAGGTCATCGACATAGACCTCCAAGTTCCTTCCCCTTTGTTCTCGAAAGACCCGATCCATCATCCTTTGATAAGTGGCACCTGCATTCTTGAGCCCAAAGGGCATCATCTTATAACAGTAGCATCCATCCCCCATGATAAAAGAGACATCTTTGATGTCCGGGGGGTGCATGCGGATATGATGGTAACCTGAAAAAGCATATAAGAAAGACATTACAGAAAAACCAACGGCTGAGTCAACCAGCGCGTCGATTCTGGGCAGGGGGTAGCAATCTTTCGGGCATGATTTATTAAGAAGTGAAAAGTCGATACACATACGCCACTTACCTCCCCCCTTCTTTACCATAACTATATTGGAGACCCAGCCGGGATACTGGATCTCCGATACAAAACCTGCTTGTATGAGCTTTTTCACCTCCTCGCGGATTGGTCCCTCCAGCTTGTCCGCCGTGGCCCTTTTCTTTTGGCCGATGGGGCGGGTGCCGGGGTCGAGGTTGAGGCGGTGGCAAGCCACATCCGCATCGATCCCGGGCATCTCCGTGGCTCTCCAAGCGAAGACGTCCACGTTCTTCTGCACGCAGGCCAGGATCTCGGCCTGCTCCTCCGAACTGAGCTCTCCGCTGACTCGGACCTTTTCCACCACCCCAAGCCGAGTGGTGACTTCAAACTCCACGACCTCATCCACGGCCTCCAGCCTGGATCGCTCTCCCCAAACACTTTCCTTCTCTCCGCGGCAAGTGAACGCTTGGGCTCCTTCCTCCGTCTCTGCCTCTCCTACCATCATTAACTCTTCCGTCCCTCCTTCCCGGGCACTCTCTTCTTTCTCCTCTTCTTCCCCTTTCTCTGCCCTGGGCCTCTCAGCGACCCCTTCCCGGGCCTGAACTTCCTCTTCCTCCCTCCTCTCCTTGACTGTATTCTCTCCTCCGGCTCCTACCGCCTCCTCCATCACTTTATCGAACTCTTCCGCTTCTCCCATCCAGGTGATGGTGTTGACAGCCGTCACATAGCACTGTCTTGCAATCTTGGGGTCTCCTCTGACCCGGACCTGGATTCCTCCCGCGTTGAACTTGAGGCATTGGTGGAAAGTGGATGGGACGCACCAAAACGCACTGATGAGAGGCCATCCAAAGATGGCGCTGTAGCTGATCGGGGCATCCACTATCACGAAGCGGTAGTTCCGGGATTGCCCTCCGAGAGTCACATGGAGTCCCACTCCACCCTCTAACTTCTTCCTCTCTCCCGCAAAACCAAATAGGGGACCATCCGAGGCTAACACCCTCCGGGCCTCCACCTTCATCTCGTCAAAAGCCTTCTTGAAGACGACGCTGACCGAACTCCCGTTGTCAACTAAAATTCGTGAGACGGTGAAGTTTTCGATGGCGGTCTGGATGACCAGCGCATCGCAAAATGGGTCTTCATAGCTTGTCATGTCCTTCTGGGAGATGGTAATTTTCTCCGCCGGGGGTGGAGCAGTGGATGTGGAGGCCACGCTCTGCCGATAGATGGTATGGAGGATAGCCTTTCGGGTTGCCTCCACCCCTACCCCCCCCCCCCCCCCATGGATCACTCTGATCCCTCCTCTACTCCCCACATCAACTCTGTCTTCACACCTTTCTTCCTCATCCCCTCGAGGCTCGACCTCTTCAATTCTCACTTGTTGCGGTTGCCTTGGCGCGGGCTCTCGCCCCCTCTTTATTTCCAAGAACTCTGGGCAGGTGGCTGTCGCGTGACCTTCCTCATCGTGGAAGTCACAATAGGGCAACGTCACCTCCCTTGCTTCCTCTTCCGCCACCCTATTCCTCCTCCTCCTTCCTGCCCCAGCTTCCTCTCTAACCTCTTCTCTTCTTCCTCTTCCTCCTCTTCCCCGCCTGATCGCCATGGCTTGCTGAGGTGGGGGAGGCAACTGCCTCGGACCCTGCCTCCACCCCAACTGGTGGGGCCTTCCTTGTCCTCCATAGAAGTTACCCCTTTACGGGTCGTAACCCCTTCCCTGACCTTGCATCCCTTCGGCACGTTGCCTCCACTCCCCCTCCGGGGCCCTAGGCTCTTCCCTTCTTCTTACCTCATGTTGCCTGACCTCCGGCTCACTGAGCTTTGCTAGCCTCTTTGTGAGCTCCGGGTTGGCCTCCTCACTCTCAATCTCTTCCGCCACCCTCTCCATTAAGGGTCTGTTAGGGACAGCTCTGGCGGATTGAAAAGCTGCTGTCGGGATAGAGCTGTTTTAAAAGAGCTCTCTGGGGAGCAGTTTTGAAAAGCTGCAGAGTGTTTGGGTGTTCTGTGCAGAAGTGCGCTTTGAAGAGCGATTTTCTAATTTAGCTGTTTGGAGAAACAGCTTTTGGAAGCTGTTTTTTTAGAACTTAAAATTCATAAAGTTTTAAATGTGGAGAATAATAAAAAACAACCGATAACAGTAGTCTTTTACATAATTCTTTGGTAATGCTATCCACGCGCCCCGTATATTTCTTCGGCAATGTTATCTCGTACTGTACATATCTGTTCAGCTCCAGCAGCATCACCCATATCGCTTCCAATATCATCCTCCGCCGCAGGGTCTTCATCCTCTGAGGGAGCGAAAGAAGACTCATCAGCATCACAAACATTAAACTCAGGGTCCCAGCGAGAAGGATGTCTACGAATGAAGTTATGTAAGGTCATTGTGGCCAACACTTTGGACCTCTGTTTCTTGAAGCTATACTGTGGCATTTTGCTCAGAATGTGCCACTTCTTCTTCCACACTCCAAACCTCCGCTCAATAACACTGCGAAGAGATGAATGCGCCCTATTGAAATGTTCTTCCCTTCCTTGAACAGGCCGACTCCCACGGGCAAAGTCTGCCAAGTGATATCTTGTATCCGGATATGGCTTCAAATAACCCATCTTTAACGGGTAGCCAGCATCCACTAAATAATATTTACCTGCATTAATTTGGTATGTTAAACAAGCAAACGTTTGGAGTATTTTAAGGATTTGAATGAATGTAAAAATATTGATTAGTATACCTTGTGGGGGATGCGGAAAATGCAATCTATCATCTGCCAATGCGCGTGTGAAGATGTGACTATCATGAGCAGATCCCTCCCATCCAGCCAGGGCAAATATAAAACACATGTTAAAACCACAGACTGCCATTACATTTTGCATCGTAGTGCCGTGACGTCCTATGTATCTGACTTGATCTTCTACGGGTATCCTCGCATCTACATGTGTACCGTCAATTGCACCAACGCAATCCTTGAAGAATGGCATGTAATGAGCATCATACCTTATCTCAGCCGGAATATCTCTGAACTGACGGTCTATAGGCTTTATAACATCAATTGAGAGTAACAAAAGAGATGTAAGACCTTTCGAAAAATATCTACTAATTGTTTCGGTCGAGTGCTGGAATCGCTCTTTCGCCAATCTAACGGAACCTCCTTGTGCTAAGATATACAATGTAATCCCTAGGACTTCTCTTGACGACGACCGTTGTGATCCTTGAAGATCATGATCTACCTCTAGTTTATGAAGTAAATCTATGAAAATACGTTTCGACATCCTAAATGCATCATGAATCCTATCTGGATGTCCTTCTAGTATCTCTTTAATCCATTTATCACCTGTTTGGGTAGATGTCATGCATGTTCGTGTGTCACGAACATGATAATTCATCCTCTTGATCGATGACATAACCACACGACAGTACTCTATATATTGCATCCGCTCCGGCGAAAGACTTGTTGAATCCCCGGAATCCTCAGGGGGGGAGTCATGCTCTTCCATTGTAGTACCTGCATTTAAAGTATCACATAACAGTTTATCATTAATCTATGTGAAGAAAATACCACAACAACTAATATAAATTCGAGGTCCAATGTTAATCAACATGAGGTACAGATCAGAAGTAGAAAGATAGAAAATACCACATAACAGTTTGGAAGCTGTTTTTTTTAAACGTAAAATACATAAATTTTTTAACGTGGAGAATAATTAAAAATAACTGATCACTGAGCCCTCCTCTCGTACGCCTTCGTAACCCACCAAAACCGCATATCTTCTGGAATACTCATGAAGATCACCCTACTGGTCTTGTCCCTGATGTGGTCGAGAGCAAAGTAATAAAGATCCAGGTTTGCCCGTATCTCGGTGCTACTGGAAATCAACTCCACGACCTCTTTGACTGTGATAACTGGTGGAGGCTTCACAGCTAGGGTGGATTGATGTAAGTCTGACATCAAAGAAAATGGCATTCCTTTGTTCTTCCCGATCTTTCTTCTTTTACTCGCCGAGGTGGACGCATTCCCAATGGTTGTTGATACTTTAAATAAACACACACACATCACATATGCACACACATACACAAACACATACAAAAAACACAACATAAATCACACACACACACAAGAACAAAACTGAAAAACACAACATAAATCACACAGATATACAAATCGAAATCTGAGGCTCACCTGCGCCAAATCAACGCCGACGAAGCTAGGGCTCTGCAGTCGGGCTCGGGGAGTAAGAACGCTATGCGAATGTCTGGATTTGGGAGGAAGAAGATCGGCGAAGGTCCGTCGTCAGCGTCGGAATGCTAGGGCGTCGGCGTCGGCGTCGGCGTCGGCGGAGAAGAGGGAGGAGAGGTGTCGCCGTAGATGGAGGAGGGCGTCGGAGAAGATCACCGAGAAGACCACGTGGTCGATCGCGCGCTTTGCGCTGTAATGGAGGAGGGAAATCGCGGGCTGTGGGGGAATCGGGAGCCCTAGCACGTCGGCGTCGGAAATGGAGGGGGAAGCGGTGGAGGAGGGAGCGGCGTCGGAAATGGAGGGGGAAACGGCGGAGGAGGGAGCGGCGTCGGAAATGGAGGGAGATCGGGGGTCGCGGGATCAGGATCGGGGGTCGAATCGCGGGCTTCCAGCCGCGCTTCCTGCAGAGCGGAACGCGGGGGGAGGGGGGCTTCCGGATAAGAGCGCTGGGAGCAGCTCTTTGAAGAGCGATTTCTTTAGGGAGCTGTCCCAAATGACAGTAATAACAGCTCTGGCGGCTGGGAAAGAGCTTCTCCAGCCGCCAGAGCCCTCCTAAACAGACCCTAACTCCTCGTAGGAGACGGGGGCTTTTCTCTTCAAAGCCATCTTAAAGAAACTTTCCCTCAGCCCGACCGTGAAGGCGAGCTGGAGCGCAAACCCAGACATCTCCTGAGTGAGTAGCACTTCCTCCTGAAACTGATCCGCGTAGCGAGCCAATGACTCTTTTATCTCCTGTTTCACTTTGAAGAGGGACTCGGCGTCCTTCTTCCTCTTCTTTGCAGTTGAGAATCGCAACAAGAATCTCCTGCACAAATCCTCGAAGGCGTAGATTGACCCTGTAGGGAGTTGATGGAACCAGTCCCTGGCCTTCTCCTTAAGAGTGACGGCGAAGAGCCGACACTTGAAAGCATCTGACGTCGGCCTGATGGAGACCGAGTCCTCAAAAGACTGGAGATGTTGGACGGGGTCATCTCTGCCGTTGTAGTACACCCTGTCCCACTCTCTGAACCCTGCCGGAACAGGTGCAGAAAGTACCAACTCGCAGAAGGGGCTTCCCCCTTCTGCCACCCTGTCTCGCTCCATGCGACCCCCAAGCTCTCTCGCCAGACTCGGGCTCGCTGGGATCGCGCTCGCGAGAACTGCACTCGCCTGAACCACTCCCACAGTCGCCATGCCCTCCGGGCGCGCGCTCGCCTGCGCAGCGCTCGTCGGCACAGAGCTCACTGGCACGGAGCTCGCCGGCACGGAACTCGCCGAGCTGGCGAACAGTACTCGACCTTCCATGTCTTGAACTGAACTTCTTGCGACCTCCTTTCCGGCCCTTCCCCCCGGGGCGTTCTCGCCAACTGCTGCTAGGGGAAGGGTCGCCTGAGGTGCTGGGGTCGCGAACTCGCTTCGCATCGCCGCGACCGCGAGCCCGAAGGTGTCAAGCACCTCCCTCCTGAAGTCCGCGAACATCCTCGGTGTCACCACCTGTGGTGGCTCTCTGAACCCCTCGCCTTGATCCTCGCCTCCCGTCATGCCTGCTCCTTGGAACTTTCTTGGACCAGCCACACTCCATGCTCACCGCACCAAAATGTTGAAACCGATTTCTCGGTCTCTTGTGGAGCTCGGGGCCCTCACCAAAATGAGGGGCGGCTAGCCCTTACTGATCCCTCAGAGAAGACAGACGGAAAACTAAGAAAATGACTAAGACCTTAGTCACAGCGAGGAGGTCCCTCCACTAACCCGGAAGATCATTGAGCGCTTCCCCTCCCAAGCCAAAGCTGAGACTCGGGCACCTTGGAGAGCTCTGGGAATGCTAACCAAAGAAAGCCTGAGGAGAGAGAAGCTGAACTGAAGTCCTCTCCAAAGGTGCCCTTGAGGTCCTATTTATAGATTTTCTGATATGGCCTGCAAATAGCAGGATTCCGCCTTTTGATTTTACTATCCGCACCCCAACTGGGTCTGCTAACAGCCAAACTCCGCTGTTTGGAGAGGCTAAAGGCAGACCACCAAGGGTGACAGGGTAATTTGGCCGATCCCGGCGACTCTGGGAGGAATCTGGCTCGCCCGTCTTCTCACGACCCATCGGCGAGTTCTTGACTCGCTCGCCTCCTTGCGAGCATTTGGCGGGTTCTTGACTCGCTCGCCTCCTTGCGAGCATTCGGCGGGCCTCTGGCTCGCTCGCCTTCTTGCGAGCAACCCGGCTCACTTCGCTTTTGTTTGCCCATCCTCTAGGCGAACATCGGGGTTGTACATTACTCATCTTTTTGTATAAGTTTATTATAATTTTGATATGAAATTATGTTATTTATATAAATTATTTCATATAAATCTTTCCTATTTTAATTTCATAAGCTAACTTAAGTTTATTTTGTGTTTTCAGGTTTTCTGGACATTTGGAGCAAAAAGTACATTTACACGCCCCAGGTCATGGGCGTGACCAATGGGCGTGTAACCCGCGCGGTGTTCCAGACCTATATCTACCACCCTGGGGTCGTCCCGTGAAGAATTCGCCAAGTACACGCCCCAGGTCACGGGCGTGACCAAGGGCGTGACATCATAGTCACGGCCGGAACCCCACCACCAGCTGCCAGCACGCCTGCCACGTCATTTAAATTTACACGCCCCAGGTCACGGGCGTGACCTTGGGGCGTGACCACTGGATATGAGCTGCGTTCTGTCGGAGCATGCATTTCGCACTCTTCCGGTTTGATAATAACAAAATCCTGTTTGTATTTGATTCTATTTTTATTGATGGTGTGCAGGTAACAGGTATGAGATGTTCACAATTCTGATTGGAGATCAATTTCACTGAATGGAGAATTTCGATGTCAGAATTTTCCGACATCTACTGTCGCCCAGGCAACATGACAGAAGTTGCAGCAGCAGCCCGCACGACAGCACGACGAGTAGTATTTTGGCACTGTCGGAATTCCGACAGCGATGTCGCCCAGGTGACAGGACAGAAGTTACAGCAGCAGCCCGCACGACAGCACGACGAGCAGCAGTTTGGCGCTGTCGCAATTCCGACAGCGATGTCGCCCAGGCGATAGTGAAAAACTATAAATTGGTTCTTTTTGTTCGTGCATTCCAAGCTTTGAAAATTCTAAGTCCTTTCTTGAGTGCATACGTCCATAACGCCTGCATTGAAGCCAGACGGTGCCTTCTCCGCTTACAGCAAATCACGCCCCTTACACGCCCTTGGTCACGGGCGTGACCAAGGGCGTGTAACACCAAAAATTCAGCTATTTAAAGGGAGCTTTTCCAGATGTTTGGGGACGAAAGTTTTGGAGTTCCAGCCTATTTTCTTGCACTGATTTTAATCCTGTATGTCCTTTTCTTCTTGCACTTTCATTTCAAAAGCTTGTAACTCTAAATTTTCTAGTTGTAATTTCTTTTGCTAAGTAATAAAATAGTTCTTTCCCTCTTACTTGTCTTCTTATTTTCATTATGCACTTCTTCAATCTCATCATTTCCTCCATCTTTATGAGTAGCTAAACTCTATTAGTACTCGGCCCAGATGATCCAAGGGAAATATAATTCTTGATCTAAATTTTAGCTTCTCTTTCTTCCGTAGAATAATCTTGATTTATTCTTGAACAATTTTTGGATTGAGATTATATTATCGATATATAATTCTCATCTTTGTTTTCGCAATCTTATAACCGAGAGGTTTCGATTCGAATCGATCATTTCAATAATAAGAGAGTTGAATGCACCCCTCAAGCGAGGATGACATAATTCTCCCGGATTTGAGTCAAACTACGATAAGGCGAGTTGTAGATCTTGATTCTAGAATGAAAGTTCGTTGATCAACTAAACTCAGTTGAGCGTATCCTCGAGAGAGGTGCATTCATAAATCGGGAACCTCCACGGTCAAGTATTTTCATGAGAGATTTAGAAGTTGTTCTTTTTTATATTTTATTTTCCCGAGGTGATTCAAGGTTGAGTACTAACCTTTAACTCATTAATTTAATTAAGCTATTTCTCTTTCTCGCAACCAACCAACCACAAGTTTTATTCGATAAAATAATAGAGATTTTCCGAAGTAAGAGTATTCAACCGCCCTGAGTCTAATACGACCTTGTTTTAACAACCTATACTACATTCGATACGGTACACTTGCCGTTATCGTTTGCAAGCATAGTTTTGTCCATCAAAAGCCAAGAGTACAATTTGGAGCCCAAAAAAAAGAGCTTGGCGTTGAAATCTAAAAAGGAAATTGAAAGTGAGACTGAAGAAAGTGAGGAAGATGAAGAAGGACTGTTTGTGAGGAACTTTAAGAAGTTTATGAGAAATCCTGAGAGGAGAAACTCATTTAGAAAAATTTTCAAAAAGAAGGATTTTTCCTACAACAAAGGCAAAGGAAAAATGGATGATGAAGAAGAACGTCCGCTACCGGAATGCTATCATTGCAAAAAGATTGGACATATAAGAAGCAAGTGCCCAAAGTATCTGAGAGAGCAGAAAGAGAAGAGGCACGATAAGAAGTTCAAAAAGAAGGTTCTGAAGGAGGAGACTTGGGATGACACAACTTCTGAAGACTCAAGTAAAGCAAGCGATGAAGATAAAGAAGAAGCAAATGTATGCTTGATGGGGAAAGAAATGCGTCATCTGACGACGATAGCAGTGTCCAAAGCGACACTGAGGTAACTCCTCCATCTTATGATGATTTATATTCTGAATTTATGAAAACTTGCAAATTTTTGGATAAAAGCCTGAAGGAAATCGATTTTTTAAAATGTGAAAATAAAGATCTTTCGAAAGTAAATAAAAAGTTATCAAATGAGTTGAAACCTATTGGGAACGAGAAGGTAATTTGTCAAGAGTGTGATCACTCTTCGACATGGATAAAAGAACTTGAAAGTACTATTTATAAGTCCGATCAAAAAATTGATCTACTTGTAAAAGAGAAAAAGGACTTAGAAAAAGTTGTTAAAACCTCTCATTCTCAATTAGAGAATTATAAGAAAAATCTTGCAAATAGATGTGGCATGATAGTAAAAGAAAATTCAATTTTAAAGTCCAAAGTAAATGTGTTGAACATGGCAATTGGAAAATTTGGTGTTGGAAAAAAATCTCTGGATATGATTTCGGCCAACCAATGCCATGGGACAGCAAAATTTGGGCTAGGATACGTTTCTGGAAGCTTTGGAAGCTGTTGGAAATTTCCGAAAGCTGATGTCGGAACCAGCGACAGCTCCAGGTTCAGAAAACTTGTTTCTCAAAATAAAAATTCTTCTAAGTGCACATATAAAGATGTTTCCTCCAGCAAGAGTCCAGAGAAACCATTGAAAAATGGTTCCTCACTATTCATTGTATGTGCCAAATGTCATCGATTTGGTCACATCTCTGGCTCATGTTGGAAGAAAGGAAAAGTTCACGTTAAACAAATCTGGGTACCTAAGGCGTCCACCTATACCATGGGAGGGACCACTTGGGTAACCAGATCTTTACTCTCATCATCTTTTTAGGTGTGTGCGCGGGCTAGGAACAAGGAAGACGTGTGGTATTTGGACTCTAGCTGTTCAAAACACATGACGGGCGATAAATCAAAGTTCCTAAGCCTGGAGATGAAAAAAGGAGGAACAGTGACCTTTGGAGATAATGGCAAGGGTAAAGTCAAAGGCATTGGAGTAGTAGGTAACGAAGAGTTTAAAATTTCAAATGTTTTATATGTTAAAGGTTTGAAACATAATCTAATCTCTATTAGTCAACTATGTGATAAAAATCTAAAAGTTTTATTTGACTCTAGCTCAAACCTTTGCAAAATTATTGATTCCAAAACAAATAAAATTGTACTTACTGCACCAAGAATAAACAATGTCTATACAATAACCTTTCGTGATTTATCTCATTCTACACTTAAATGTTTTATTTCAAAGAATGATGAACTTGAATTATGGCATAGGAGACTAGGACATTCTAGTGCTAAATGCATAGTAAAGCTTTCTAAAAATAAAATAATAAAAGGTTTACCAAATTTGAATGGAAAGCTTTCTTCATTATGTTCACCATGCCAAAAAGGAAAGTTTACAAAATCATCTTTTAAAAGCAAAAATGTTATTTCTACTACTAGACCTTTACAATTATTACATATGGACTTGTTTGGTCCAATTACTACACAAAGTCTAGGAGGTAGAAAATATACGTTTGTTATTATTGATGATTATTCTAGATTTTGTTGGATATTGTTTTAAATTCAAAATCTGATGCTTTTGATGAATTTGTAAAACTAATTTCACGTATTCAAAATGAACTTGATTTAAAAGTAAAATGCATTAGATCAGATCATGGAGGAGAGTTTGATAATGAAAAATTTATTTCATATTGTAATGAATTTGGGATAAAACATGAATTTTCCGCTCCTCGCACACCACATCAAAATGGTGTAGTGGAGAGGAAAAATAGAACACTTCAAGAATTAGGACGTACTATGCTTTGTGAATTTAAATTGTGAAAATATTTTTTGGCCGAAGCGGTTAGTACTGCATGCTATATTATTAATCGTGTCATGATTCGTCCTACATTACAATTAACTCCTTATGAAATTTATTTTCAAAGAAAACCAAATGTATCTTAATTTAAAGTTTTTGGTTGTAAATGCTTTATTTTGAATACAAAAGATAACTTAGGTAAATTTGATGAAAATGTGATGAAGGAATTTGTACAACCCTGATATTCGCCAGGCAAGGAGACGCGGTTTAAAGAAGGCAGTGGGATGGAGGAGGTAATAAGGAAGGGAATATTCCCTCTCGGGGGGGCTCGCTGAAGGGCGAGCGAGAAGGGTCGGCGAGACAAGTGCTCGCGGGTGTGTTCGACGAACTCTCTAGTGTTCGTCGAGCTCCCCCGGCTTCGTCGACCACACCCCTGTTCGGCGAAATCATCTGAAGTCGATGAAGTGTTCTAAGCTCATTAAAACCAAAGGGATGGTCTCGCAAGAGGAGTCGCGAGATCCAGACCTCGATAGAGATCTCCAAAAGACTGGGCCCAGCGAGGGTTGGCAAACCAATACCTCGCAGGCCGCTGGCGGAAGAGACCTATGTTCAGTAAAGGGGTGTTCAACGAAATGTGTTCAGTGCGCGGAAAGTCAAGAGGCGATCTCGCAGGAAGGCTCGCGAGATCGGTCCCCAGCGGCCGGCGAGCTCAATTCTACGCTCGACAAATTGTTTCTCGCGTTCGACGAACGGCTTGTTTCAATCTCAGCGTCTCAGCGGTCAGCTAACGATCTGCATTCATCGAGCTCGTCTGTGATCAGCGAGGTGCCCTGCGTTCAGCGAAAAGTGTGTTGAGCTCGACGAAGTCAGGAGGCGGTCTCGCGCGAAGGATCGCGATACCGGACCTCGGCAGATACCGCCAGAATGGGCCAGCGTGGTCCTCACAGGGAGATCGCTAGGAGAGGCATCGCGAGCAGGACCCGCGAGAAGGCCCGCGAGAGCTTCGGCAGCAATGTTCTCGCAGTTCTTTGCCCATCAGTTGAGAAGGAAAAATTCCTCTTTTACCCTTGGTGGTCTGCCTTTAGCCTCTCCAAACAGCGGAGTTCAGCTGTTAGCAGACCCATTTGGGGTGCGGATAGTAAAATCAAAAGGCAGGATCCTGCTATTTGCAGGTCAGACCAGAAAATCTATAAATAAGACCATAAGGGCACCTTTGGAGAGGACTTCACTTCAGCTTCTCTCTCCTCAGGCTTTCTTTGGTTAGAATTCCAGAGCTCTCCAAGGTGCCCAAGTCTCAGCTTTGGCTTGGGAGGGGAAGCGCTCAACGATCTTCCGGGTTAGTGGAGGGACCTTCTCGCTGTGACTAAGGTCTTAGTCTTCTTCCTAGTCTTCAATCTACCTTCTCCGAGGGATCAGTAAGGGCTAGCTGCCCCTCATTTCGGCGAGAGACCCGAGCTCCACAAGAGGCCGAGAAATCGGTTTCAACAGAATTTTCATTGGTTATTCTTCAACTAGCAAGGCCTATAGAGTTTATAATAAATGTACTAAAGTGGTTGAAGAAAATATTCGTGTAAAATTTGATGAAAACATTTCTTGTGTAGAAAATACTAAAGTTACAGGTAATGAGAAAAATGAAGAAGATGTGGAACAAAATCTGAGGAAAAATGATGATGATGATGAAGAAAAAGTAGAGAAAGAAGACGAAAAAGAAGGTGAAGAAGAAGAAGAACAAGGATTTGTACCTCCAACCGAGCTAAGGTTCTCAAAAGATCATCCGCAAGAATTTGTTATTGGAGAACCATCAAGTGGGGTACGTACACGTTCTAGTTTACATGAAAGTTTTTCAAATTTATGTTTTGTCTCAAATATAGAACCAAAAGATGTTGCCACCGCTTTAAATGATGAATCTTGGTTTCTAGCTATGAATGAAGAACTTAACCAATTAGAAAGAAATAAAGTTTGGATTCTTGTAGATAGACCCAGTGATCATCCTGTGGTGGGAGTCAAATGGTTTTTTTTAAAAATAAATTAGATACTGACTCTAGGATCACTAGAAACAAAGCTAGGCTTGTAGCGAAAGGATACAATCAAATTGAAGGGGTAGATTTTGATGAAACTTTTGCACCCGTTGCACGATTGGAAGCAGTTAGAATTTGTGTTGCATTTGCTAGTCATAAAAGATTTAAATTATTACAAATGGATATTAAAACAGCATTTTTAAACGGGTTGATTGAAGAAGAAGTTTATGTTGAACAACCCCCAGGCTTTATAAATGAAAAATTTCCTAATCGCGTGTATAGATTACTATTAGCTTTGTATGGTTTAAAACAAGCACCATGAGCATGGTATGATAGATTGACCTTATATTTATTACAAAATGGTTTTAAAATGGGTGGTGTTGATTGTACACTCTTCATTAAGCAAGTTGATGATGATTTAATTGTTTTACAAATTTATGTTGATGATATTATTTTAAGAGCCACTAATGAAGAGTTATGTAATTATTTAGTTAAAATGATGGAAAGTGAATGAGCATGGTAGGAGAACTAAAATATTTCTTAGGATTTCAAATTATTCAAAAACATGATGGAATTTTTATAAACCAATCAAAATATATACATGATGTTTTGAAAAAATTTGGATTTGAAAATCTTAAACAACCTAGTACTCCTATGAGTGTCTCTTTAAAATTAGGAAAAGATGAAAGTGGAATATCCATAGATCAAACTTTATATAGAGGCATGATAGGTTCACATTTATACTTAACCGCTTCTAGACCAGATATTATGTTTTCAGTTTGTTTATGTGCTAGATTTCAAGCCGATCCCAAAGAATCACATTTAAAAGCGGTAAAAAGAATTTTTAGATATTTAATTGGCACATCTAAACTTGGTTTGTGGTATCCTCATAGCGATGATTTTACTCTTTTTGGCTATTCTGATTCTGATTATGCCGGTTGTTCACTAGATAGGAAAAGCACTAGTGGCACTTGTCACTTTTTAGGCCCTTCACTCATTTCATAGTCGAGTAGGAAACAGAATTCTGTTGCCCTCTCAACCACTGAGGCCGAATACATCGCACTTGGTAGTTGTTGTGCACAAGCTCATTGGATGAAACAAACTTTAGAAGACTTTAACATTAAACAACAAACTATAGAGTTATGGTGCGATAACAAAAGTGCAATTGATTTAACTTACAACCTGGTTCATCACTCTAGGTCTAAATATATTGACGTTAGGCATCATTTTATAGGAGACCACATTAAAAATAATCAGATTAAAATTTCCTTCATAGGAACGGATAATCAACTAGCTGATATATTCACAAAACCATTACCAGATTCCCGGTTTTCAATGCTAAGGCTTGAATTAGGAATCCTAGATATTTCAAACCGAGCATATCCAATATGACAAATCAAGTTTAATAAGATAAAGAACAATGAAAAAACATCATTTTAATCAAAACATAGAATTTGAATGACTTAACAAAAATTCTCACATCATTAATAATTTATACAAATTGTTCCAGAAAAACAGTAGAAATAAACATAAGATTAAGTTCAGTAAACAGAAAATGAAATCAGGGTAAGTTCACTGTCGCCTAGGCGACAGTGAGTGTCGAAAAATTCTGACATCAGTCAGAAGCAGCAACCTGCTGGAAACTACTCAGAATCATCATATCCAGCCCCGCTACTTTCTGGACAGTCTTCTGAAGATCCACTTCTTACAGCCTTTCCACGTCGAGTTCGCCTAACCGATTGGCGTGGCGGTTCTTCATCTGGGACTTCCCATTCGGCCGCTTCTTCAGAAGTAGACTTTAACTTCAGTCCCTTCACCAGAAATTTCATAAATTTCTGCAGTCTACTGCGATCTTTCTTCACTTCTTTCTTGTGTTCTTCAAATGAATCACGAAGATCATCTATAGCCTCTCGTAGTATTCCTCCTCTAGGATTTGTAGGCTCTCTAATCTCTATTCCAGGATGAGGCTTTTTATGAGGCTTCTTAACTTTCATGGTACCCGTATAGTATATTTCAGGAATACAATCATCAAAGTATGAATCTTGACTTATCCATTCATACTTCTTATAGAGAATACATTGAATTATAGCCCCCATTGGCAAAGTATGAACCTTCACCCATTTTGGTTGTTTTAATCTAATAACATAACGAATCTGGGCAAGGATGAGGTCCGCTACATCAAAGGGTTCCTTCTCTATAATAAAATATGTAAACAATGTCAACTGTGCTGTGATACTCCTTGTATCACCACTTTTTAGCATAACTGTGTTTCTCAATATGTCTTGGACTAAATAGGCATCAGGAGTGAGTGAAGAGACTTCCGTGATTAGGGTCCTTTTTTTACTTCCATGTAAACTCATGTTTACAAGAGTCCAATCTCTGTCCCTTCTATAGATTTCTACTATGTCTGGCATATGATCAATCATAAGAAGACCAAATTCATCTCTAAGATCAACATGTGTTATTTCCACTTGTTGACCTTGGATTCTCGATCGCACTCCCCCATCCAATTTAGTGTGTTTAGGATCTTCCAAATGATTGTAAAACTCTTGGATCAAGACAGATGAGAACATATCTACTAAAATTACTGATAATATACCTGCATTAGCAAGAAGAGTGTAGATATGGTCGTGCTTAGGAGAGACAAATTCAACATATTTTGAAACTCCAATAATTGCCTTCTCAATCCCCGGATATACTTGATATGAACTATGAGCATCTTCAGATATACTTTTACGAGCCTTAGAACTGGAAGTCATTCTGCAAACATAACAAAACTAAATTTAAGTTAATCACTGTTCTGTGCACTGGGACGATGTCGCCCAAGCGACATTGACTGTCGGAAAATTCCGACATTGATTCAGGTAGCCTTTTTATATGTTTTTTCAACATAGACTTCCAGATCTACTCAAAATCAAGCTATATTTCTGTTAAATTTTTTTTTTGAACAAAACTAAACCTTCTCACATATCATTTACTATTCATCTTCTTCAACCATCTTCAAAAAGAACATCTTCAGTTTTTGAAATTAATCAATGTAAAAATACAAATCTTAAACCCCCAAAAAAACACAAGATTCAAACATACCTTATTTCAAAAATTTAAGTCAAAAACCTGAAAATCAACTAAACATACCTTAGATCTAGGGTTGTCGTCGCACTCCGACACCTTCCTCTCGCCTTCCAGTCCAGAAAATGATGTACAATCGGGTTTGACTCGGTTTTTAGCCATTTTTATACTTTTAGTTGTCGCCCAGGCGACAGTGCGTGTCGGAAAATTCCGACAGCTCCCAAATTTGATTAATCTTCAATTTTGATCTCTCTGATACTCTACACTAGTTATATGTCATTATTAATGCCACAACTCATGAATTGATGTCAAACCATGTGCTTTTTATTTTTTTAAAAATGGCTATTTACATGATTATATGATTTCATTTCCACTCTATCATTGTATTGACACTCCTGCTAAGTGGTTTAGACTATTGGAAATTGTTTTCGCATGCGTCTAAGTATGAGAAATTGTTTATATATAATAATGAGCTATCACGTTCACTTCTTTTGATCCATACATATGTCTTTCTATTTAATATATACATGAATCAGGTTTGCTTTAACATAATACAATAGCATTTCATAAATACTACTTTCAAGCTTGATTTGTTAGCACAACCAAATATATACCATCTTTTGCGATTCAAGTGAATTCGGAGATCCTTGGTCAATTAAAATAAAACTATATATAAATATCTATACAAACTACAAAGTTAAGATATCACAAAATATGTGATCAACAAAAAGTTTAAATTGAGGACAAGGATACTCCACCAAGCACTACTTACCCTCCTGATAAGTATTAATAAGCATTGTGAGGTTGAACACCTTGGAAAGAATTGTAAAGTGTCTTGTGCAAAATAAAAAATGGTATTCTATTCTTATTGTGCTATATCTTCAAGGTCAAAGTGTTTTTTATGCTTATGTTATGTTTTTTTATTCCAATGATCATGTAAATTAAATAATTTCATATGTTTGATCAAAGCAACACTTGTACACATCATTATGTTATATAAACCTTCATCTCATGAAAATTGGACCGAAAAGATTCCAAATTTCTATACACAATTGTGTCTTTCTATGATACTTTAAAATGACATTAATCATGTTTAAGTTATTTTTTTTATTCTACTACTTCATATGGCTATACCATCTCTTCATGAGTTTATTCAATACTATGGCATATTACTATTTTTTCAAGACTTTCAATCATTTTCAACACAAGTGCTTCCGCCTACTCTTATTTTCTACATCCTATCTCTTCCCTTAAGAACTACTCATTCATTTCAAATTAACTTTTGCTAATACCAAAAGGGGGAGAATTATAAGTATATTCAAGAAATCGAAGAACAATAAGAACAATTCCACCTAAATCTTCCACCTAAACAATACATCATTTCACTTTACTATAACATTTAGGGGGAGCATTCATTTAGGGGGAGCATTCATCTAGGGGGGAGCTTACATTTAAGAGGAATATATCATGTTACTTTTGTGCACACGCCATATGTTAGAAACAACAACCTAAATAGACATGATTTCTTTTTATACGGATTTGTTATTATCAAAAGGGGGAGATTGTTGGAGCATGCGTTTCGCACTCTTCCGGTTTGATAATAACAAAATCCCGTTTGCATTTGATTCTATTTTTATTGATGGTGTGCAGGTAACAGGTATGAGATGTTCACAATTCTGATTGGAGCTCAATTTAACTGAATGGAGAATTTCGATGCCGGAATTTTCCGACATCTATTGTCGCACAGGCGACAGGACAGAAGTTACAGCAGTAGCCCGCACGACAGCACGACGAGCGGTATTTTGGCGATGTCGGAATTCCGACAGCGATGTCGCTCAGGCGATAGGACATAAGTTACAGCAGTAGCCCGCACGACAGCACGACGAGCAGTAGTTTGGCGCTGTCGCAATTTCGACAGCGATGTCGCCCAAGCGACAGTGAAAAACTATAAATTGGTTCGTTTTGTTCGTGCATTCTAAGCTTTGAAAATTCTAAGTCCTTTCCTGAGTGCATATGAACCAGAGAGCTCCAGAACCTCATCAACTCTCATTTGTGCTTAGAAGGTTTGAAATTGAAGACGAGATCGGACGCGCTTCTACATCAACGATCATCTCGATGCTTCAACCTTCCTTTCAGAGATCTGAATTTCTAGGGATTTCTTCATTTGATTTTGTATTTTCATTTATATACATTTCACTTTGTATTAGTAGGGAAATCGTCTCCTTGTGCGTGACGTCTAAGTCCTTGCGTGGCTTAGGGGAAAATCGCTTCCTTGTGCGGAGCATCCAAGTCCTTGCGTGACTTGGTAGGAAATTGTGGCCTTGTGTGCTGCGTCTAGATCTTGGGAAGATCTAGAGGATAGGCTTGGGCTTGGTCTAGGGAGAGACAAGTGATAGTCTTCCGATCCTTGGGAGAAGGATTGGTAAACTCAAATTGTTAAAAATTATATTATCATATTTGTGCTTTGATCTTAAGCATTGTTAAGATCATTTTTATTGTATGTGAATTTCATGATTAAAAAATTATGACTTTTTCTTTAATTGCAAATTTGGTTGCTTAATCTTTAACTTAGAAATTTGTGTTTGAATTAATTTAAAAATTACATTGGTTTGAAATTTTTATTAGTAATTTTTAGAAAAGTAAAATTTGTTTAAAAATTCTTAAGTTAAAAATTATAATTTAAACACACCCTTATTCACCCCCCCCCCCCCCCTCTAAGGGCGTCACACGATCCAACACGATCAACGAGCGCTGAGATGGACGAATTGCTCCGCTGCTGCGTTCGATGAAAACTCAGGAGATCGATGAACTGCTCCGCTGCTGCGTTCGACAAAAACTCAGAAGATCGACGAACTGCTCTGCTGCTGCGTTCGACGAAAGCGCTGAGATCGACGAACTGCTCCACTGCTGCGTTCGACGAATATTCTTGCGTTCGACGAATATTCTTGCGTTCGACGAATATTCTTACGTTCGACAAATATTCTTGAGTTCGATGAATTGCTCCGCTGCTGCGTTCGACGAATACGCTGAGATTGACGAATGTTCAACAACGCTCTTTCCCGCCAGAAGCCAGATTTTAAGATTACACGCCCCAGGTCACGGGCGTGACATGGCTGAAACGCTCGCATTTACGCCAGATCGCGCCCTCTCCGACAGCACCGATCACGCCCCTTACACGCCCTTGGTCACGGGCGTGACCGAGGGCGTGTAACATCAAAATTCTGTCTATTTAAAGGGAGTTTTCCAGATGTTTAGGAATGAAGTTTTTGGAGTTCTAGCTTATTTTTTTGCACTATTTTCTTACTCTCGTATGTCTTTTCCTTCTTGTACTTTTATTTCCAAGCTTGTAACTTTCAATTTCTAGTTGTAATTTCTTTTGCAAATTAATAAAATAGTTACTTTTCTCTTATTCTACTCTCACTTTTCCATCATGCACTTCTTTTATTTCGTAGTTCCCCCCATCTCTATGAGTAGCTAAATTTTATTAGTACTCAACCGAGATGATCCAAGGGAAATATAATTCATGATTTAAATTCTAGCTTCTCTTTCTCTTCCTTAGAATACTTAAAATTTATCCTTGAACTTTATTTGATTGAGATTATATTGTCGATATATAATTCTCATTCTTGTTTTCGTAATCTTATAACCGAGAGGTTTTGAATTCGAATCGATCATTTCAAGGATAAAGAGGGTTGAATGCACTCCTCAAGCGAGGATGACATAATTCTCCTGGATTGGAGTCAAATCCAATAGAGGGGTTCACTACGATAAAGTGAGTTTTAGGGATTTTGATTCTAGGACGAAAGTTCGATTGATCAAACTAAACTCAGTTGAGCGTATCCTCGAGAGAGGTGTGTTCATAAATCGGGAACCTCCACGGTCAAGTAATTTCTTAAGAGATTTAGAAGTTGTTCCTGTATATTTTATTTTCCAAGGTGATTCAAAGTCGAGTACTATTCTTTAAACTCATCAATTTAAAATAAGTTATTTCTCTTTCTTGCAACCAACCAACCACAAGTTTTATTCGAGATAAGATAATAGAGATTTTCCGAAGTAAGAGTACTCAACCGCCCCGAGTCTAATACGACCTTGGTTTCTTACAACCTATACTACATTTGATACGGTACACTTGTCGTTATCGTTTGCGGATATAGTTTTGCGCATCAAAGGTTCTCCCTTCTCCACCGCAGTGAAGTCCCAACGTCGTAAGGGCCTGCCCCTCTTACGTTCATCCCCGGTTTGAATACACACGCTCTTCACCTGTCACTTTGGGGCCTTTCCATGGGGACTTTGCATTGCCGTCGATTGAGGTTCTCCCTTCTCCACCGCAGTAAGGTCCCGACGTCGTAAAGGCCTGCCCCTCTTACGTTCGTCCCCGGTTTGAATACACACGCTTTTCACCGGCCTCTTTGGGGCCTTGCCCCGGGGACTTCACACTGCTATCGATTGAAGGTTCGCCCTTCTCCACCGTAGTAAGGTCCTGACGTCGTAAGGGCCTGCCCCTCTTATGTTCGTCCACAGTTTGAATGCATATGCTCTTCACCGATCACTCTGGAGCCCGTCTCCCTAATTATTACTTCAAAAACAAGTAAGACAACCAAGTCACCAAAGAAGCATGAAAATAAATGCTATATAATATATATGACAAAGGAATACAACCACATCAGCCCAACGCTGCACACAAATAAAAGCAATAACATGCGACAAAAGGGAAAACAACAGAAGGGAAGACTCTACCACACACCTGGAACGCCTAGAACTTGCAGTCGTTGCACAATGTTTAAAGAAGAATTTTATTAATTCTATATTCTGCAATTTCCAAGAATGGCAAGATGTTTATTAGAATCAATTCAGTCGGCCGTTTCAAATATTCTTTCAAGCAATTTATGAAAGTTTGCTGAAGGGGCTTTTATGCAAAGTTATAGAAGAATATAAAAGGGAGAAATTGTCGATCTCAAAGTAGTTCTTTGCACTGCATACAAAACTCTGATCAAGAAAAGAAAAGAAGAAGAACTAGAAGAAAATCTTCATCACTTTGTTGAGAAGACAAGGAAGAATCATTCTCCTATACTAGAAGTGCATATACCATCAAAGGAAGAGATTCAGAAGAAAAGCTCAGTGATCCACGAGATCTTTGAGCTTACTGTTACAAGAAGAAGAAAAAGATTTGTGATTCAAGTTTTCATTTCTGAAGTCTTCTCTTCTACAATAACATCTCTGCATTGCTTTGTAGGACTCTTTGTGAGTCTAAGCTGGTAAGATCTAGTGATAGAACTGAGTTGGTAGGGTTCTTGGTGAACCTGAGTTGTGGTAGGATCTTGTTGAAGATCTGAGTTTGTAGGACTTGTACAGTCTGAGCTTTGTAGGGTTCTGTGTGAACCTGTGTTGTAAGATCTGAGTATAGTGAAAAGATCTAAGTTGGAGAAGTTGCCTAGTCTAGCACACTGCTAGATAGGTGGGAGAGACAGTGGACTACCTCTAGACACATTGTCTAGTTGGGAACCACTATAAATCATTGTGTGCTTTCTGTGTTGATTTTGTGCTGTGATAGACAAAGTTTAAAGTAGCTAAGAAATCAGAAAACACATAATCACCCCCCTCTAGTTGTAGATCATTGACAACCCATATCTTTCAACGAACACGGGAGCGTTCTGAGCGAACGGAGAGGCATTCTAAGCGCGTAACGAGCGCGGGAGCGCTCTAAACGCGCTCTGAGCGCATGAGCGCTCTGAACGCGCTCTGAGCGCATGAGCGCTCTGAGCGCATGAGCGCTCTGAGCGCGTAACGACCACGAGAGCGTTCTGAGCGCGGGGCGGTTTGAGAGCGCAACGAGCGCGGGAGCGCTCTAAGCGCGTAACGAACACGGGAGCATTCTGAGCGAACGGAGAGACGATCTAAGCGCGCAACGAACACGAGAGTGTTCTGAGCGCGCAACGAACACGAGATCGTTCTAAGCGAATGGAGATTGAGCGAGTGCGATTGGAAAGCAGTGCTATGAAAGCGAGGATGTGCCCTCCGAAAGTCGCGCCACTCGAGAAACAGGGAAACGCGCCCCCTTGGTAAAAGGGGGATCCGACTGCATCCCGCTAAAAGGGGGTGGCTTGGTCGCACCCCCGTGGGGGTGCAATTTGGCCGCATACCCAAGGGGAGTACGACTTTGCCGCGCCCAGTATGGGGGGTGCAGTTTTGCCGCACCCCCATAGGGTGCAGCCTGGCTGCACCCCACCATGGTGGGTGAGGCTTGGACGCACCCCCCTATCATGGGGGTGCGGGCTATCCGCACCCCACTAGTGGGGTGTAGTTCTAATCGCACCCCAGTAGTGGGGTGCAGCTTTGGTCGCGCCTGGCGCTGATAGAGTGCGAGCTGCGTGCCGGCGGATTCCTCCACTCCTTCGATCATGAGTTGGACTTTGACCTCACTAACTTCACTTCTCCTTAGTGAAACTTTCTCTAAACGCACCACATGACTCTTACGAATACATGGACGAACATCATCTCTACGGGTGCACATCAATTATAATATTAATCAACATGTTATGATTTGATTCTGCTTCGATTTGTTTCGTATCAAATTTAAAAATTTAAAAATCACGCGAGACTTGTATGTTCACGATTCTGAATCCAGTTTCAGTCCGAATAATAAAATGAAAAAATCGCACCCCGATCATATTTGTTCACAATTCTAAAATTCAAATCGGAACCAAATAATTTACGAACGATTAGATTCGGTTCTTTAAGGTTCCGATTTGTGATTCACTATTTTTAATTTTAAGTGATAGATGTGGTGACAACACCCTTTTTATTTTCGGAATTATTTATTTTAAGATTAATGAAAAAGTGGTAAAAAGCAATTAAAACTTTTCTGTTTTGGTCTTCGTTCCGCTCTGATTTCATGCCAACGCTGCTCATTGCACAGAAAGGACGGGAGAGTTTTCGTGCTGCTGACGATAAACACTAAACCTACCAACCAGCTGAGTCAGTCCAACGAAGAAGATGAAGGGCGTAGGATAGAGAGAGAGTCAGAGGCTACTAGACTAGCTGATGAAAATCATCAAAAGCTCTTAAAAACACAAATACATGAAAGCAGAGTATAGCATAGTTCCCCGTGCCTCCAGAATCACTCAGATTTTTGTCTTCTTCCACCCCCCACCCATCTATGATCTAACAACCGCTCTTTCAACTCCTACAACAATGGCAGCCTTTAGCAAATTAAAACATCCCTCCTTTCAAAACAGAAGGAGAAATTCGTCAAAGAGAAATCATTCTTTACTCGGGGAAAAGCAGAATAAAGTTGCTGTTTTCGACACGGCTGATTTCTAAAAGCTGAAGATAAGCTTTAAACAAATAATAAAGTCCCACTGTAGGAAGGGATTGTATTATAGCTTCTGTTACAAAAGAACCACCTTGTGTTTTTCAAGAGCAACATTAATGGCGGTCATGACCATTTCAAAAAAAAAAAAATTGAAACAGAAAACGAAAGAGACGCTGCCACATTCAGTTTTTCCTCCCTTAAGCACGCTATTTTCAACTCCCCAAAAAAACTTGATCTGCACAAACATCTACCAAACGGTAAAATCCTCTCCGCGAATTACTTTGCTTCTGCCGTGGCTGATGGACCTCTCTTCGCTGGGATCACTTATCGACCGAAGAAAAGGAGAGTCAGTAGTCCAAAGTCCTGGTGCAGAACATAAAAAAAGCAAAAAACAACAACTATAAATTCACTTAGCTGGCTCCTGATTCATGGAAAGAGTCGAAGTGGTAAACCTTTTTCTGAATGAAAAGATCTCTTGCAGTGAGCAATAGCGCCCTGGATTCCATCCTCATGCAGCAGCAATGAGTCATCCCATCTCGGCGTCATTGACGGCGGCGACACCACCGACGCCACAGCTGAAAACGCCGACCTGCTTTTCCTCAAACGCCCGGGTACCACCTTAAACCTATTATGAAGGCTACTTCCATTCGCCTTGCTCTGTTTCTTCACCCCTGCGCCTTGTCCAGCAGAACTCGCCTTGTTCCTTCCCGGCGACCCATAGAATCTGAGTTTCGAAACCTTAACATAGAGAGGTTTTATCTTATTGATGTACCGAAGGATAATGTCCTTGTAAAGTTTCCTCTCCTCCTTGATGAATTCAACGGAGGCGGCTGAAGACATGAATCGATACATGAAGACCCGAAGTTTGGCTGCAGAGTTGAGCACAGGAACTGTGAACTGGGATTTGGAGTTCGGTTCAGAGGCTGCAGGGGAGAAGAACAGTGAGGGAGAAGTAGATGAGGACTCCGGCTCGAAGAGACCCCCGTTGAACAGAATTTCTTCTGTTAAGGAAGTGGAGGAGGAGAACCTAAACCCCGAGGAAGACACACTCGTATTAAACCCCTCGAGGTGGCCGGATTCCACTGGCACGGCAAATTCTAGATCGAAAAACTCGTCATCGTTACCTCCTCCACCGCCTTGTTTTCTCTCTTCTTCATTGTGCCTACTGAACTTCCGCAAGCTGAATACTTCCATGGCAAGCAGAGAAGTGGGAAGAAAGAAGACAAACTCTCAGTCGCACGTACGTTTGAAGACCGAGGGGAGGATGAAGTCGACCCTTGCCTCTATTTCAACAAGTCGTCGTAATAATTGTAAGCTTTGAATTGCATTCTTGGTGCTTTAGTGGAAGCGGGTCCTTCGAAAGTTTTTTTGGTGGAGACTTCAGACACATGTTTAAATTTATTAGTATTATTATTATTATATATATATATACTACTCTAAAAAGAAATATGATGGTCTCTGAATAGCGTGAGATCAAAAATCCTCAAAAAATTTGGACCGTTCAGATATGACATCATAATTCTGGAACCGCTCGATCTAGGATGCAAATAGCCAAATCTGGATTGCATAGGTCTGCGAATAGCGTAAAGTGCAATTCCACCCAGCAGGAAACCCGACCAAACCCCGATCCAATGCATCGCCCTTTTTGCCGTCCGTCGCCGCCGTCGGAGCCACTGCCGGCCTGACCAGAGCCGTCTGGCGAGGTCGCCGGACCCCGGCGAACCTGCTGGGGTTGGTCCGGCGGCGCTCCGGCAGGGCCACCGCCAGACCAACCCCGACAGGTTCGCCGGGGTCCGGCGACCTCGCCAGACGGCTCTGGTCAGGCCGGCGGCGGCGGGGAAGGGCACGGCGGGGCAGTGTTATTTTTAAAAAAAACTTATAAATTATATTTATTTTATAAATATATATATAATTATATATAAAATATAAAACACAGAATATATATTTAATAAATATATATATATATATATATATTTATATTATAATAAATATATATATATATATATAGATATTTATATTATATATATAATTACATATAAAAACAAAATATAAAGAACGAAATTTATATATAAAAAAACAGAAATATATATATATATGTTTTATTTTTATTTTAATATGTTTAATACCCGCAGCTGGCGGGAGGATCTTGTCGTCGTCGGAGAGATAGATATAGGCACGGAGTACTGTTGCGCCGAAAGTACTATCGTGACGGGTGCAACGGCCGGCGGGCCGTGTCGTTCGACTCGTATATATATATACATACATACATACATACATACATACATACGAGTGAGAGGCACGGGCCTCCGGCCCTATGTGAGTGCAACGGCAGGGGCGGTGACATTCGGCGTGGGCGGCGACATTCGGAGGGGGCGGCGACATTCAGAGGGGGCGGCAACATTCAGAGGGGGCGACGACATTCGGCAGGGGCAACGACATTCATCGGGGGGGGGGGGGGGGGGCGGCAACATTCAGCGGGGGTGGTGACATTCGGCGTGAGCGGCGATCTTCGATGGGGCGGTGACATTTGTCATGGACGACGACATTCGGCGAGAGGAGGGCGACATTCTGCGATGGACAGTGACTCTCGGCGGGGTTATAGTTGTTTGGTTTAGGACAGAGAAATTGAAATCGGGATCAGAATCAACCTAATGGTGAAGAGTGTGAAACACAAAGCAATACTTATAGTTGGATGGATTATTAAAGAACTAATAGAGCAATAAACTCGGGTGGAGATAGGTTTGGGTAGATTTATAGAAGTCAATAAGAGTGCTAAACTTTTAGGACATGGTCTCTGGGTGGTAAATGATAAATGGTGAAAAATTGGACATACAAAAAGAACTCTTTGCAAACTCTAACATGTAAATTCAAGAAAAAATATAATCAGAAATAAAATAGAATCTTTATGAATAAATTTTCAATCAAGATTGAAGTAAAATCATCGTCATGTTGTAGAATGGAGAAGAAGATTTTGTTTACCTCGATCAATAGTTGACACCAATCAAGCTTAGACTCAAAAATGTATCAGAAATATATTACGTCCAGGTGGATTAAAATAACTGCCAAGGATTAGACCCTATCCTCTCCACCGTATATTTCATGTTGGACTTTTGGCTTTTGGGTCTTGAGAGGTGTTTGCATTGCGCAAGGATACCTGAAAAAATTTTAGTCAAGTAAAGGCTGAGACATATGCATATTATAATATGAAAATCAAAGAAACTGGAAAATTATCAAACCAAATGCTTACTATAAGATCATTTTGAACATGGGGGCAAAAGTGTAAGATAAATTACTATCATAACCCTTATTTGTTAGAGCAAAATGATGGAGTACGGGAGCTAGAGTGTCATCGTGAAGTAGGAGGCCAACAGTAGAGCAGATCCCTAATCGCCGAAATAGAGAGGCGACTTCTAATGAGATGGAGCGCTATTTGAGTGGTAGTTTTGATTTAGATAAGCAATGCCATCTTTAAATAGATCAATAGTTGAACATAAAACATACAATTTTAGATATATAACAATGTAATGAGAATCGACTAACAATGACATCTCAATAGAAGCCGCCCCTAAATCTAACAATTCCTAAATAATGTATAGTCCCATGGAAATGCATATTAGGTATATATTCTTAGGTATTTGGAAGGATTCTGACCACTTTCCATGTACACTAGGAAGTTGTGTGGATGATTAAACCGATGATTAAACTTAACTAAATCTTTGTTTGAGTCCCAATTATAAGATGAGCCAAGGAAGTATTGGTTTTCAATATAGATAAAATGTTGAGCAACTCTGGATGGCTTTAACATAAGCTGTGTGGATGCTCATGTTAATCAGAACATTCTTTCCACATACCAGGTTATGTTATAAATTTCACAGATCTCTTATTTTGACAAAGAAAGAAATGATAGATAAGCAAGGCCCAATAGGGAAATACTTAACTTAAATTATTAAACTTGCCTTGCTTGTTGCAAATTTGAATCTTTGGGGAAACCTTTCACATAATTTGAATCAATGCAGCAGGAAATCTGATTTTACAATTACATTGGAAACAAAACCTAAGTTAGGAAATAACAAATATTTGCTATACCTGTAGCATGAACAACTTGAAGAACAAACTCCTATATATTATTTCAGTATATAATAATTTGAGCTTCCAGAGATTTAGAGCTTTCGATAATTGTAGCATGTAGACTCCAGCTCTAAATATATGGATTTCAATTGGTTGGAAAAACTAACTGATTTCACCAACGATGATCAAAACCAACAATTTTCAAACATTTATCAGTCTCTATGACGAATAAAATTACAAAATAACAAAACCTAATTAGATAAGCAATTTAATGATCTTTAAGAATAATATAAATTACAAAAATTAATTGATTTAGTAGGGCATCGATTCAGGATCGTATTTATTTTGTTTTTTGGATTCACTTACCAAGCTGTTGAGGGAGGTGTTCCGTATGAATCAATGTGCAGAGGAGGTGAGAGGGAGCGGCATAGGTGATCCGAGCCTGGTAGCCGAAGGAGAAGGGTTAAGATCTGTACAAATGAGAAATAGGAAATGTGGAGGGGAAAGGGTACGCATACCTGGTGCCGGTGTTGATGTCTTCGGGGGCTTAAGAGGGAGGGCTTGCTGCGGAAGATCAGCCGAGGAGATGATACGGCTTAATGCGATGCAGAGGAAGCGACAGAGATGAGGAAGCACAGGAGATTGCGCGAGAGGTAGCGGGCGGGAGAGATGAGAGGAAGCGACGGAGAGGGAGCGGGATGTCTTTCGTGCAGCTGAGTTTTGAGTTAGGGCAGAGGGGTAGCGATATCGGGAGGAGTTGAAGCAGGTTTTAAAGATTTCGCGTGAAATCGTACGATCCCCAATAACCGAACCTTATTAGATGGTGTAGATTTTTTTATGAATTTTTAATTCACGCTATTCACAGACCGCAATATATCTTTTTAATATAGTATATATATATACATAGAATTACATATATAACCTCAAGCTTTTTTAAGCCTAAAAAGTTTGAGCTTATATAACACAATATATGTCGGAATTAAACAAATAATATATGCATTTTGTATCCAAGAACGAGATCTACAACTTTCATGTTGAATATTTTTCCAAAATTTCCATGGTTTGGCCGGAATCTGGCCCTAAAGTTTCCTGACTCGAAATGAATATAATAATAATAAATTTCAAAATTCGAGTCAGCAATCTTTCAGGCCAGATTCCGGCCAAACCATGCAAATTTTATAAAAATGTTCAACATGAAAAATATTGATCTCGTTCTTCGATACAAAATGCATATATTACTTGTCTAATTCCGACAAGTATTGTGGGAGAACCAGCTCAAGCTTTTTTAGGCTTAAAAAACTTGAGCTTATATATATATATGTATATATATATCGGATTAATGTATATCCGCGCTGCGCGGATATTCCCTATATCCGCGCATTCGATGAACACGGGGCTCCGTTCGACGAACACGGCTCCAAACCACGATCGACGAATAATATTCGATCGAACGACGCGGGCTAAAGCTCGAACCCCGTTCGTTGATCGTGTTCGTCGAACGTGGCCATTCGCCGATCGACGAACGACGAATGGACACGATCGGCGATCGGCGAACGTGGAATGGCTTCGATCGACGAACGACGGGCTAACGGCGGGCTCCGTTCGACGAACACGGGCTGACTTCAATCGACGAACGACGGGCTCCGTTTGACGAACCGCGAATGACCACGATCGACGATCGACGAACGTTGAATGGCTTCGATCGACGAACGACGGGCTAACGACGGGCTCCATTCGACGAACACGGGCTGGCTTCGATCGACGAACGGCGTACTAACGACGGGCTCCGTTCGACGAACACGGGCTGGCTTCGATCGACGAACGGCAGGCTAACAGAGGCCTCCGTTCGACGAACACGGGCGTTGTCGAACGGAGCCCCGTGTTCGTTGAACGGAGCCCGCGTTCGACGAACGCGCGGATATAGTGAAAATCCGCGCTGCGCGGATTTCCAGCATACCCTATATATATATATATATAAATTAAGAGAGTTGATATTAGCAGTCCAATTCTCACTATTCGCACCCCAAAAATTGTAAGAAGCCTAATTATATTTGCAGTCCAATACTCGCTAATATCTCCTCATCGAATGACCTTCTCCTCGCCATCCCTTTCCTCCCATTCCCTAAACCCTAGCCGTAGTTCTATCGGCCGCGTTGTCTTTCCCCCTCTTTGATTCACCTTCTTCAATAAAGAAGAAAATTATCCAGTGAAAATCCCAAAAAATTAGTTAGTTTTCTGGTTAGAGGAAGGTTTGCATGTCATTTAACTTGATATAGAGTTTATTCCTCTACGCATCCCATTTAACTTGTTTTTCTGCTATGTTTATAAATTATTTTAGAGTCTTTAAGATGTTTCTCTAGGCTTCTAGTGCTTAATAAATCTGCAAAGTGTTTCGCTTATTTGGGATGAGAGTGGGGTGCAAATATAATTTTGGACTGCAAATAAAATTTATGGAGTACGAATAGCAATGGACTGCGAATAGCTAGTTTCGAATTGCTAATATCAACTAAGGAAAAACCTCATTTGATGTAACATTCACCCCTCTATTCACAACCCCTAATTTCATTTGCGCAATTATAAATTTCAAAAAGATTTTGAAATTCATGCTCTTATGTGTAGGGGTGCAAGTTGATTTGAGCCAGCTCAAAAGCTCGATGAGCTAGCTAGAAAAAAGCTATAGTCTATGGAGCTCGATCTCGATTTCGAGCCGAGCTCAATCTCACTTAATGTTGTTCGTTAGCTCGGGAGCTTTTTATTTTGCATTTTTAAAGAAAATATAAAAACATAAAGAAATAAGACTCATTAGCTAAAAAACTCATGAGCAGCTCGAGCTTGAAAATCAAGCTCAAGCTCGATAAGTAGCTCTTTATTGAGATATAACACACTGAGCAATCTGGGCACACTAGAAGATAAGTAGAACAACAATCACACAGAAAAATAATTGTTGAAACCCGGATACCGGCTCAACTATGTTCAGATCCTTAGGTCTAAGTATTTCGAGCTTAGAACTGGCTCTCTCAGTATGGTGGATAACTGCCAAAGAACAGACCCACTAGCTGCAGCGAGGAAGCTCCACCACTAACCCGGAAATCTTATTTGACTTCCCCTCCACAAACCAAAGACCGAGCCTGTGTCTCAGATAACATGAGCGTGAAAGGAGAAAAGATAGGCTCGCTTGGGCGTGGATGAGTGTTGACCTGAAATATAATGGGACCTACTTATAGGCAAATTCTTCTAAGGGAAAAATAGTCATATCGGCCTGCAGATAGCTTCCTCCGCCTTAACCAAATTACTATATGCAGACCGAAGTGGTCTACGAATAGCTCCTCATGCCTTTTCGTACATACTAACCGCAGGCCCCGTTGGTTTGTAGATAGTGAGGGAGGACTAATGAGTCATGTTGACCCAAACTCGCCTCACTCCCTCTTTGAGTGAGTGCGGCTGAGGCTAGTAGGATCATATCCTACTCGTCGGGGGCGATGTTGGGAACTGTGCCCTGCAATGTTCCTGATTTGAAGAAGTGTCAGTTCAATGATAAAAGCATTGTGTATTTAATGCTATATTTAGTTCATGCTTGCAGAGATAAGACAATATGTCCAGTACTTTAATAACTTCACTAAGTACAATATCGTCGAAAAAGACATATTGTCAAAAAGAGTATGCATGCCGTTGAAATAATATGCAGAGCAAAGCAGAAGGATCATGTCAGCTATCGTCGAGATAATATGCACATAAGGATATCGTTGTAACATCAACACTACAACACCACATGACGATATCGGGATGCCAAGATGATGGAAGAAGACTTAAGTACAGGTACAAGACAATGTCGACGACATCATCGTAAAGAAGCCTTGACATCAAAAAGGCTAAGTAAAACAGATGTCGACGACATCGTCGTAAAGAAGCTTGACATCGAAAAGGCCAAGTAAAACAGATGTCGACAATATCGTAGTAATGAAGCTGTGTCGTTGAAAAGGCAAAGAAAGCCTAATATCGATGATATCGACGTAAAGAAGGCTTGACATCGAGAAGGCTAAGGATGGTCTTATGAAGACAGACAGTTGCTGAAGAATAGATTATTGACGTAATGGTGATTATGTCATCGATAAGACATGGTGGTGTCGATGACATCGTGAACATGACATCGAGCAGTCAAGATTACGCCGACATCAGTTAGATGACTTCATGTCATTTTAAGTGGTAGTGCAGAAGGGATGTCCCATATCGTCGAGATATCCTTGTTTGAAGAAGAAGGAAGAAGACATAAAGATTTGTCCATGCCCAAGTCATCGACAAGCTCTATCGTTAAGATATTACCCATGTCATCATAACGATGGAAATATCATCGAGATAGATTCAAAAGTTGCCAGACGCACTGTCAGCATTTAATGCCGCCATCTGATTGTCCAATCAGCGCGTGCTCTTAAAGTATGGGCGTCTGTCATTAAAGAACATCATAAGGAGACCGTTGGGGCGGCTCCTCCGTCCTATAAAAGGGAACAATGGATGCCCTAAAAGCTCTCTCGAACCTTGGAACGAAAAAGTATCCCGCACAACATATCAATAAAACAGTAAAAGCTGCGGAGAAGAATCAAGAAGAGGAAGAGAACAAAACTCACATCTTGTGTTGGGAAAAACCCTTGATTTAACTTAACAAATTATAAGAAAGTAATTTTATCTACTAGGTTTTAATTACCCATTGTATAGTGAGGGTAATATGGTCATTACATGTCTTAGAATGTCACACTCAACATAGGGTGTCATGATCAGATCAAGGGAAGCAAAATTGGGCTAAGTTAACATTTGCGTCGAATAGAATTTGATGCAACATCGAGTACATATCGATGCTGCTCTGACTAGAAGTCCAAGTGGTTCAACCCTTCTGTCGAAGTGACTCAAGTCGACGTTACGTCGAATAGATATCGACGTAGAGGTCAGGGAATTGTCGGAGTAACTAGTGAAGTCGACGCAGCTTCTACTTCAACTCGACGCAGAAGATGTTATCTGTCAAATCCATCTAAAGTCGACGCAACGTCGACTTCATCTCGACGCAGAAGATGAAATTCAGAGCCAGGCAGATAAACTCGACGAACACGTCAATAAGATGTCGACGTAACATCGACTAGCAGAGTTCAATCAGAGAAGAGATGAAATCGAAGCTACTTCTACAAGAACTCGAAGTTACATCGATACAGTATGTAAAAGTTAAAATTTTCAGCTGTCATTTTGATCCTTCTTTCATGGCCCACATCCTTCAAGACCGTTCCCCAATGGCTTAATAATTGCCTGAAATAGAAATGAGCATTAAAGAAGGAGACAAAAAGGTTTCTTGGAAATATTTTCCTTGTAGATGGACCGACCGAGAATTAAAGAGTAAGGAAAGAGAATGTGATTGGAACATTACCTTTTCAGGGCATACCAGAAAGAAAAGGAAATTCAAAATTTACTGGGAAGAATAAAAGGAGAAGAGAAGACAGAAACAATAGAGAATTAATCACAATCGGTTGTTCTTCTTCTTGCTAGGGCTTCCTCTTCCTCTCCCAGGAACCCTAACATAGAAAAGAGAAAAGAAAAGAAAAGATCTGCTGTTCTTCATCTAATAGAACAAAGGATCTGAAAGATGCTCTTCATCACAATCTTTTAGCAGCCAGATCTCAATTAGCAGAAGCACAAAGGATCTGACATACAAAGCACCTACAATTCATCACTATCTAAAGCAGGGGCTAATTGTTGGAGCCTATGTTCCGCATATCTTGGTTTGAGAATAACAAATACCATATTGTATTTGATCTAGTCTTTTGTGTGTTTATAGTGTCCAGGTTGTACAGGTTCAATGAGGAGACAAGTCCTCGTTCATGGGCATGATCCAAGAGTGTGTACACATTAGAAAAAGCAAAAGGATGAGTTTTGTGTGCTGATCTTAAAATGGCCATAACTTTCAATCCAGGAAGAGTTATAGAACGGTCCACCCCATTTCGGAGATGAGAACGACTCCATCTATAGTCTGGAGAAGTTTCGGACGACAAATGAAGAGGAGCTATCGAATTTCCGACAGCAGTATCAGATTTCTAACAGCGCACGATTTCTTCCGTTCTCCGATCTCTACTCAACGGTTTAGAGCTATCGTCCGACAGCCCATGTCTCAACCACGACCTCCACATCGCGCAGAAACTTCGAATTAGTGGGACACGTGGCAGCCTTTGGAGATTTCGGATTCTTGCGATACCTAGCTAACAGACGACGACAACTCTCTTTTATAAAAAGGGCTCAGAACTTCGTGTAATTCTGTTTTTCAGATCTCCAAGTCCTTTCCTGAGTGCATTCCATCCAGAGAGCTACAGAACTCCGAGAACTCCCATTTTGTTAAGAACGTTCAAGAGCGAAGAAGAGGCGGTCCGTGCGCAGTATCTCAGGCAATCTTTGCAAGGATTCGACGTCGTCTTCAGAGCTTCATATTTAGGGAGTTTCATATCTGAATTTCTATTTTGTATTTCATTTATATTTACATTCATCTTGTAATCGTTGTAGAAATCATCGTCTTGCGTGCGGCATCTAAGTCCATGTGAGGCTTAGGGGAAATCATCACCTTGTGTGTGGTGTTAGATCCTTGTGTGGTCTAGGGTAAATCATCGTCTTGTGTGCGGTGTCAAGTCCTTGTGTGGCTTGGGAGAAAATCACCGCCGTGTGTGCTGCGTCTAGATCAAGATTTGATTTTGGGGGAGGCTAGTGTCTATATCTGGGAGATATAGGCTATAGCCAACCGGTCCTTAGGAGAAGGACCGGTGGAAAGAGACAAGAGATTTTATTAATTGTAAGCCTTTGATTCCAAGCTTTATTGGAATCATCTCTACTCATTATCTTTGATGAAATAAAATCTTATTTTTAAATTCAATTATTTGTCTCTATATTTATATATTGTTTCGTTTTTTACAAAAATTATCAAATGTTTAAATTGCCCTTATTCACCCCCCCTCTAAGTGCGCCACAAGATCCAACAAGTGGTATCAGAGCGAGGTTATTCCAAATCGGCTTAACAACCGGGAATAATGGCGTCTCTTGATCATGATCTCGCTTCTACTAATGGTGAAAATTTTAATATAAATGAAAAAGTATTATCACCACCTTTATTTATGGGTAAAAATTTTAAAGGGTGGAAAATATTAATGAAAAATTTTCTTAAGACCTTAGATGAAAAAGTTTGGAATATTACTATTAAAAAGCCATCAAGTGTACTAACTAGAAACGAAATTATTTTAAATGCAAAATCTATGAATAGTATATTTTGTGTGTTAGACCAAAATATTTTCAAACTTATTTATACTTTACCTACCGCATATGAAATTTGGAGTTTTCTTGAAAGAACTTATGATTCTCCTTCTACAGGTACGGAACATTCACAAGAACCAGAGAATATGCAAGCCTATGCAAATATTCAAGAAAGCTACACAAAGGATGGATCCATAGAATGCTCATCAAGCGGAAAGGATGATGGAAACTCTTGTTTGGAAGAGGAAGATGAAGAAGACAAAGGAACACTATTTTCAAATCTTGCCTCATCCACGAGCACTGTAAGGAAATCAAAATCTCCTATTTTTGTACATCTATTTCTACACTACAATTGCTACAAAATACTAAACGCAAGATTAAGAAACTAAAAATGGCTAATGCAAAACTACGTTTAGAAAATAAAACTTTGAAAGCAAATGTGAATGTAGAATCCAAAAATGAAATGTTTGTATCTCCTGCATGCTCTTCATTTGAAAACTCTATATCTTGTTTTGATTGTACTAATATTAAAGAAAAATTTAAGGAACTTGAAAAAGAGCTTACTTTCATAAAAGAACAAAATGAAAAATTATGTTTAGAAAACTCTTCTCTAAAAACTGATTGTGCTAAGTGTAAAGAATATAAAATTGAAATTAAAGAGATGGATGAAATATTTGATGAATATAGAAATAACTATCAAGATCATATTGATTCAATTGTTTCCACTCTTAAAAATAGCACAATCGCTTATAATAAAACTAGACATAATTTAAAGATTAAGAATGATGAATTAAAATCAAAAATCAACTTGCTTAAGAAAATGGTAAATACAAATTCACAATATCAAACTATATCTAAAAACAAGTTGAATATGAATATGAACATCTTAACTAAGTTTAATAATGGGAGTAAGAAACATAAAGGATTTGTAAATCAAAATCAAAATCACCATTATGTACAAAATCATGTTTCTCCCAACCTAAAATTAAATGCAAACAAATTTCCTCCAAATCATAAATTCAAAAATCATTTTGATCCAAATATTCAAGTAAATGATTATGGAAATTTGAAAAATAAAAATAACATTTTCCAAGGTTTGAATGGAGACCCAAAGCTAAAGAACAAACACAAACTCCACTCAAACGGGCCCATTCATCACTATCTCCTCAAAAGCAAACACGATGTATTTGGGTACCCAAAAGAACCATCACACCCAGTCCTCTTTGGATACCTAAATCTCCCATTCATTAGTATCAAATCATTTGCATGAAGTAGAAATTAACTAAAAATGAAATATCATTATTCTACTTCATGATATGCCTAACCTTTTTCTTTTTGTTTGTTTATTTTCTTTTTGTTGAACCATCATGATATGATCACTTTATATAACTTGTAATATGACTTTCACATATTAAACCAAAATTCATAAATAAATCAAATTGAGTAAAGTTGAATAATAAGTCATGTCATTTTTCAAGTGATCTACTTATCCTTATTATTTTTATCCTTCTAAATCCATTTCCTAAAAAGTTTTATAAAATTTGAAAAACTAAATTTGTCATATGATATTATTAAGACTAAATGAAATAAGTGTCAAAATGGATTTAAAAGGTGTATTTTAGGGGTATTAGACTAAATTTATAAAATGCGCAAGTTTTGCCTAGGTATTTAATATATTTGCGTCATTTTTGATTACCCTTAGTTTGTTAAATCATAATCATGTCTAACCGAAATTGAGAAATTGGATGAATATTATTTCACTTATTTATGATCATTTCACTCATGCATATGTTGTGCAAAACTCAAGAACTAAGCTTTAATGAATGTGAAACCCATGTACTAAATTTTAACTTCCGCAACTTTTTGCGATTTCTTCTCGTCTCTTCACTTCATTAGAGAGACATTACATTGCACAAACATAATTACGAAAAATTGGAAGCAAGATCGAAGAAAATCTAGGCTATATGATCAAAATAAGCACTCTCTGTGAGCTAACGCAGGCGCTAGTAACTAACGCCGGTGCTAGCTCAAGTCTCAGATTTTCTGTCATTTTAAAATTCTGAAAAATCACTAAAAATATATTATTTTATATGTACTACTCAGTTTTGCATCTATGCCTATAATTGATTTTTTAAAAAAATTAAAATACAAAATTTCAAAAACCTAATTACAAAAAAAAAATATTTTTTCTTACTTCCTTTCTTTGGTTATTTGATTTATATATGCAAAACTCCAATACAAAAATACAAAACATTAAAACTATAAAAAAAATACTATATGGACTTCATTGAAAATCAAGCATGATTTAACCCATCATTTAGAACTTCTAAAATGTTGCAATTTACTCTTTCAAAATAAAAACCACTTACTCTTAAGTACACCGGATCACTAGTCTCAACATTAAAATAAAATAAAATATGTGATCCCCCAATCACTACTTTGCACCATGATAAGTCTTAATGAGCATTGTGTGTGCAAAGCACCTTGGTAGTTGTACATTTTTTTTGTGCATTAAAGTTTATGGAAGTAAAACTATTTGTGTTTTATTGTGCTCTTTACTTTACATATTTCTTGTATTTTTGTTTAAAACATTTGTTTACTCTACTCAAAATACACTTATGTGCACATCATTATCTTCCATAACACTTCTTCTCATGAGTATTAGATCCTAATGCAAATTCTATACTACTCTTTATTTATGAAATGCACTAGATAACCTAGCATGCTCTCTACAATGTTTGGTATGTCTTGAATTTGTGAATTACAACAACATTGTAGTAGTCTCTTATTGATATATTTCTTTCATGCTTGGTTACTTTATTGTCAAAAATTTAACAATAACTTGATTTGCAAAAAACATTTTCCTTTTTGGAATTTAACTCATATTTCTTCTTATGCATAATCATGATTACAAAAAAGATGTTTTCTTGTATTTTTATAAGTCTTCCGCATCATCACAATATATTTTTACCTTGCGCTTTCATGCTTATATCAAAGTCTTAAATATCAAAATTCCTTTTTTTTAATAAATGGTAGACTTGCTTGGTAAAATTTATATTGGTTGCTCTCAACATGAAAATATTGTTATGCTAAAACTCTGATTCATTAAGGGATTTCTAAATAGCTATGTGAGTTGTTTGTTTACTAAATTCAAATAAAAATATAAATCCATAAGCTATGAACTCATCATTAGATTTAAAACGCTTAAATGTTTCCAATAATTATTATCCATGACTTCATATCTCACCATAGCGGGGGCGTAGGGTTGTAGACATTAGATAACCTTATCTCTAGTCATGTCTTGTCCTTAATCGGGGAGGGTTCCAGTGGGGCCTTGCGAGACACTGGGGGGAAAGAGTGCTAGGGTGAGTTTTGTCTAGTGTTTGCATATGGGACTAACACCCCAACCTGCGGCATGTATGCAGCTCCTCATGCCCATCCATCACTTAGTACGGGGCTAGGGTGTAGACATATTGTCTGGGTAGATTGGTTACTTGGAAAATCATTACTTTTTTTGCTTCAAACATTTATAAAGCAAAATCCTTTGTGTATTTAAAATACTGCAACATCTATTTTGTTATGCCTAAAATTCTTAATCATTTACTATGCTTCACAATTCCTACATAGATGTTCACTTAATAAAAAAAAATAATTCGTCATGCTTTCCACATCTTTACTACTTATGCTCTTTCATGACTTTTTTAACAAGTGGTATCTTAAACTAAGAATGCTTACCTTATCATTTCAGCTATGTTGCTTACTACTTTTTGTTCCATCATGCTTATATTTTTCTCACCAAGGAGTATTTACCAAGCTTTATATTGCATCCTATTTTTCTTCTCAACATAAATCATTTAAATTTTTATTGCATAATATCACCTAAACCCTTTTTTGATACTACCAAAAGGGGAGATTAGATTGCATAAATCTAATATTTAGGGGGAGTGCATTATAATGATATTAAACTCAAAAAATGGGTATATTTGTAGGGGGAGTAATCATATAGGAGGTGCATACACTATCATATGCTCGATCATGAAAATCCTTCAATAAGTGGTACCTTACCTATCTTGAAAGATATACACTCATCCCTACCCACTTTTGTTAATAACAAAGGGGGAGAAGAAATTGAGAAATCTAGTAAAATAGATACTTAAGGGGAGTAGTTTATAAGAGAACACTAATGTAGGGGGAGGACTTGATATAGAAAGAGTAGGCATTATCACTTTAAATTCTATCATGCTCTTAATATGTTATTCATGCATATCTTATTACCGCACTTATCTATAAACAAAAATTGTCTTAATCTCACTAATTTCTCATACGGGTATTTGTTATTATCAAAAGGGGGAGATTGTTGGAGCCTATGTTCCGCATCTCTTGGTTTGAGAATAACAAATTCCGTGTTGTATTTGATCTAGTATTTTGTGTGTTTATAGTGTCCTGGTTGTGCAGGTTCAATGAGGAGACAAGTCCTCGTTCATGGGCATGATCCAAGAGTGTGTGCACATTAGAAAAAGCAAAAGGATGAGTTTTGTGTGCAGATCTTAAAATGGCCATAACGTTCAATCCAGGAAGAGTTACAGAATGGTCCACCCCATTTCGGAGATGAGAACGACTCCATCTACAGTCTGGAGAAGTTTCGGATGGCAAAAATGAAGAGGAGATATCGGATTTCCGACAGCAGTATCAGATTTCTGACAGCGCACGATTTCTTCCGTTCTCCTATCTCTACTCAACGGTTTAAAGCTATCGGATTTCCGATAGATAGCTATCGGATATCCGACAGCCCACGTCTCAACCACGACCTCCACTTCGCGCAGAAACTTCAAATTAGTGGGACACGTGGCAGCCTCTGGAGATATCGGATTCTGGCGATACCTAGCTAACGGACGACGACAACTCTCTTTTATAAAAACGGCTCAGAACTTCGTGTAATTCTGTTTTTCAGATCTCCAAGTACTTTCCTGTGTGCATTCCATCCAGAGAGCTCCAGAACTTCGAGAACTCCCATTTTGGCAAGAACGTTCAAGAGCGAAGAAGAGACGGTCCGTGCGCAGTATCTCAGGCAATCTTTGCAAGGATTCGGCGTCGTCTTCAGAGCTTCATATTTAGGGAGTTTCATATCTGAATTTCTATTTTGTATTTCATTTATATTTACATTCATCTTGTAATTGTTGTAGAAATCGCCGTCTTGCGTGCGGCGTCTAAGTCCGTGTGAGGCTTAGGGGAAATCATCACCTTGTGTGTGGTGTTAGATCCTTGTGTGGTCTAGGGTAAATCATCGTCTTGTGTGTGGTGTCAAGTCCTTGTGTGGCTTGGGAGAAAATCGCTGCCGTGTGTGCTGCGTCTAGATCAAGATTTGATTTAGGGGGAGTCTAGTCTCTATATCTGGGAGATATAAGCTATAACCAACCGGTCCTTAGGAGAAGGACCAGTGGAAAGAGACAAGAGATTTTATTAATTGTAAGCCTTTGATTCCAAGCTTTATTAGAATCATCTCTACTCATTATCTTTGATGAAATAAAATCTTATTTTTAAATTCAATTATTTGTCTCTATATTCATATATTGTTTCATTTTTTACAAAAATTATCAAAGGTTTAAATTACCCTTATTCACCCCCCCTCTAAGTGCACCACAAGATCCAACACTAATCAAGAGCAGATCCTGTGGAACATAATAGGCTGTTCTTCATATAGTCTTCTCAAGAACTCTGAGAACAGAATTCTTATAACTTTCTTTCTTCTCCTTCTTTCTCATTCTGTAAAAGAGTTTTATTAATCCCTCTTCAAAGGATTCAGTGGTTCAAGATCTCTTTATCAAAAGATCTGGTGGTTCAATATCTCCTTATCAAATGATCTGGTGGTTCATGATCTTCTTGTCAAAAGATCAGTGGTTCTAAGAGTCTCCTTATTAAAAGACCCAGGCACTATGGTGCATCCCTACCAGGTGGTAGAAGAGGGGAGTACCCACATTTTGGAGAACCTCTATAAAAATCTGTGTGTCTTCTGGTTGCCAATTTTCTGTGCTGTCTCTATAGCTAGTTTATTCTACCGTTTCTGCTTTACATTTCAGCACACGTTTATTCTGCCTGAGATCTTTTGTGAGCATAAATCCTTAAATTAATTTTATTGTTTTCACAGTTAGGATAGAAATAAATTTAAATCCCTATTCACCCCCTCTCTAGAGGATTTTCAGAGGCACACCGTGCACTTTCAATTGGTATCAGAGGGAGGTTGATCACTAAGAGGTTAACTCCTTGATCAAAAAGATCTCCTACTCTTATTTCTTTTCTATAAAAATGTTTTATAAAGAAAATGAGTACTAAGGATTATGCTTCCACAAGACCCCCTGTGTGTAACTTAAATAAGTTCACACTCTGGAAGGTCAGGATAAGGCTTTATATGAATTCAATTGATGAAGACATATATAATGCTCTTCTCACAGGTCCTCCTGCTCCAGTCAGATAAAAGGAAGGAGAAACCTCAACAACTGAGGCTGTCCCAAGAAAGGAGTGGACAGAGGCTGAGAAGAAGGTCAAGGCATGTGATGCCAAGGCCATGAACATTCTGGTTTCAACAATGTCAGATGACATTTTCCAGAAGGTTGCTGAATGCCAATCAACAAAAGAAATCTGGGATTCCCTCACCACAATGGTTGAAGGAAGTGCTGATGAAAGGAAGGATAGAAAATCCCTTCTCATATCCCAGTATGAGAACTCTTAAAAGAAGGCTGAAGAATTTGTTGCTGCTATGTATACAGATTCAGCATCATTATTAATGAGCTCAGAGGCTTAGGCAAGGAGATATCTCTAACTGAGATAAATGATAAAATCCTTATGTGCTTCCCTAGCTCATGGGATTCAAGAACCTGGGCAATCAGAGAATTTAGATGCCATAGAGGGATCTCCACTAAAGCTTTGCTAGGAAAGCTTAAGTCCTATGAGATGCTACTGAAGACCAGGGCTGAGTCAGAAGAGAGGAAAACTACTCCAGCTCCTGTCCAAAGGAACTTAGATCTGAAAGCTACTGAAGGAGAGCCCTCTACTCCAGAAGATAAGATGTTCAATCTCCTAACAAGGAGATTCAAGAAGTGGGTCAAGACTGAAGACTCAAGGAGAAGAGAAAGAGACTCAAAGCCTAGGTATGATAAGACTCCAAGGAAGGAGATCATCTGCTTTACCTGCAACAAGCCAGGGCACATTGCTCCTGAGTGCCCTCAAGAGCAAAGGAATAGGAGGATCACTAAAGATGAGAAGAAGAAGAAGAAGTCCTCGAGAGGGAAGGATAAGAAGAAAGCAAAGGGTTTCATTGCTAAAACCTGGAGTGATTCAGAAGTGGAAGAGAGCTCATCATCATCTGAGAGTGATGATGAAGAAGAAGCAGTAGCAGCCTGCATGATTGCTCTTGGTATGTCATCAGATGATTAAGATGATTATGTATCAGTTTTTGATGAATTTGACTTCACTTCTGATGATTTCAAAACTTGTTTTAAATATTTCTGCATTGAACATCTTAGGGTAGAAAAAGAATTAAACACAACTAAAATTGATTTAGAGAATCTTAAGAATGATGAAATCTACCTAAGGAAGCAGAATCTAACAAATGAAATCAATAATAAAGAGTTAGAATTAATTGAACTTAGGAAAGAGAATATACAATTAAAAGAAGAGCTAACAAAGGCAAAGGCCTTTGAGGACTCACTCAATGGGAGGAGTCAGAAGCTCAAAGACATCACTGAAAATCTCTCTATGAGATTTAATCACTTAGGGTTAGGAGCAGAGCCCTCCACCAGCTCAGAAGCACCTAGGAAACCTACATGGAAAAATACAGTTTCCTTTGTAAGACCTAGTGATCATCAACCCAGTGAGAAGAGTGCATCAATTAAGGGCAAGGCTGCTAGTTATTCAGATAGGTTAAATAAACCCAACAAAATCCATCTGAATAAGAAAGAAAAACCTTTAGGAAAGAACAATGTAGAGAAGTCAAATAACAATCACCTAAAAGTAAAAACAAAATCTAAGATAATAAGACACTCCGCTGATCTATTGCATTTAGATATATTCTATACTCATCTAAAACATCAAAACAAAAGGTTTGGGAGAACCATTCCTTATCATCCCAAAGGGTATCATGAAAGACCCTCCTATTCTTTCATTGAACCCTACAATGGTAAAAGCAAAGGGCCCAAGGTAACCTGGGTTGCTTCTATTGTTTGAATTACTTGTGCAGGGTTAGGAAGGTGAAAGTGAGGTTAGATCTTAAATTAACTCTAGGGGGGGGGGGTGAATAGAGTATTAAAACTTTTTCCCTTAGTTTTATTGCGGAATTAAAAATACTGATATAAGTATATGTGTAGCAGAGTGTTTTATAAAACTTAAATAAAATGAATAAAGAAAACATCACACATCACAAGCAACACAGAAATTCAGAGACACAAAGACACAAGGAATTTTATAGTAGTTCCCCAATAAACCTGGGTACGTCTACTCTTCTACCACACTTGGTAGGATCCACTAGGAGGTTGTTGATCAGGTGCCCTCACACCAAGGGGTTTTTGTTCAGGTGTCCACACACCATAGAGCTTTTGATCAGGTGCTCAAAACCAACATGATTTTTTGACCATGTGTCTTGCCACCAATGGGGTAAACTTTTGAAGGGAGTTTTAACCCTATACAAGATGGGATAGAGAGGGGTTTAGATGTTCTTCTCTGTCAAGATGCTGAGAGAAGACTCTAGTGGATGTATGTTGAGAAACTCCTCTGTCTGATATGAAATGTTTGACAGTTGATTGGCTGGATCTTTCTCTTGAATCAAATGATCTTCCTGTAGCTAATAAATCTGAGAGAAAAGAATGCTTCTCAGATTTTTTGTTGCTCTTTGGAGATCTATGCTTGCAGCTGATGATTGAGAGATGAATGTGAATGTTCTCAGAAAATAAATGCTGCTCAAGGAAGAAGAAGATCGGTATAAACTTTTTCTGTTCTTCTTTCTTCTTCCTGTAGCTTTCTTCTTTCTTGATCTGATTCTTGCAGCATAAATACTGAGAGGTGATGTTGAAGATGTTCTCAGTATGTAAGAGCTGCTGGAGGAGGAAGAAGAAGATCTGTTTTTGCTTTTGTTCTTCTTGTTCTTCCTGTATTTCTCTCTTTCTTTTCCTGTGTTATTTTCTGTACAGCAAAACTGTAATATATTCTGTATATTTGTTGTCATGTAAAACTGAAGGTAATGATATGCTGTATATTAATCTGCTATGTCTTCTGTCTTTTCTCTTTTGAAATTTCTGATAGCTATTAAATGCAAATCCCTTATATTAAGGAATAAAATGCGCTGAAGAGAAATTCTGGGAACAGTACATCTGCTGCGCCGTTTATCTCTTTCCATTTCCACGAAATGTCCTTTTCCGAGGAATGTCAACGGCTATAATCTTGGAATAATAAAGGAAATATATTTTCCTTACTTGATCTGATAGAAAGAGCCGTTGCTGTAGTCGATCTGAGTTCAGAGAATGAAATAAATATAATCTTATGAAATAAATCTGCTGTATAGAGAATTTTCGTCGATCTCAATAATTTTCGTCGAACGCAAAATTTAGTTCGTCGACCTCAATGAATCTTGCTGGAATAATTAATTTTGTTGAGCTGAGGAGAACTTTCGTTGATCTGAAGGTGTTCGTCGAACGCAGACTAGAGTTCGTCGAACGAAAGGATTCGTCGACCGCTGAGCCTGGATAAATTCGTCGACCGCTGAGCTGAGAAAATTTTGTCGACCGCTGAGACGGGCTTGAAGCAAGCCATTCGTCGAACGCAGAGAGCATGCCGTTCGTCAAACGCAGAACGCAAGCCGTTCATCGAACGCAGAGAGCATGCCGTTCATCGAACGCAGAGAGCAGTTCGTCGAACGCAGTGTGGAGTTCGTTGAACGCAGAATCTGAATGAAATCTCAAGTTCTAACAGCCTAAACTCTTGACCCATAAACTATACATTGGGGTCAACTTTGTCCTTAGTCAACAGATAGTGATCCTAGCCCAAATCATAAATAGGGTTGTTCCAACAATCTCCCCCCTATTTGGGTTAGGACACTATTTGACAAAAAATGAAAATAAACAAACAATAAAACAGCAAAAACAACAGAGCATATATATATCTGATATATTTTAAATATTTCATCAGATATAAAATAAATAGTACTCTGAGTTTTGAAACTACATTTCAATGAAAATAAAACTAATAAAAATACAATCAGAACCTTTGATTTTCTCTGAATTCTGACATCTGAATTCTGAAATTTGATATTTTCTGAACTGTATTGTTCTGAATTCTGATCTGTAACTGAACTGTATCTGCTATGTAAATCAGCTTTCTGAATTTGATCTGAACTAAATCTTTATAATCTGAATATGCTATCTGCTGCTTCTTTTAAATCCAAAACTGTATTCTGAATCTGCATACAAATACTGCAATCTGCTTTCTAATATGAACAACTTTATAATTCTGATTAGTTGTGCTTGACATCTTGACCTTTCTGAAAGCATCTCCCCTTGAGAGTGTCTCCTCCTGAGACTGGAGGTTCTTCAAATTTCTCTCCTTGCCTAGTTTATAGAACAACTCCCCCTGAGTAACTGCATCAAATGGAGCTTGTTCATAAAAACTTCTCCCCCTGCCTAGTTTCAGGAAGGCCTGAAGCTAGGACCCTTAAAGAAGGGACATTTGATGGAGGTAGGGAAGGATGCAAGATTGTCATTGCTATTGTTCCTGCACAATAAAATAGAGATCAAGTGCAAAGGGAACTAGAAAGAGAAGCAATTCTGTAGGCATTTATATAATCAGAAAAACTTAGTTTGATATGAAGGGAATGAGGGGATAAATAGAAGATTTAATTTTTAATAGATTGAATCTCCATCTATCATTCCTAGCTGATTTATAAAGAATATATGTTTCTTTTCATCCAAGGGCTTGGTGAAAATATCAGCTCTTTGCAAATCAGTAGAGATGAATTGTACGCAAATTTTATTTTTATCCACATTATCCCTAAGGAAGTGGTGCCTAATTTCTATGTGTTTAGTCCTATAATGGAGAACTGGATTTTGTGCTATAGATATTGCACTAATATTGTCACAAAATATAATTGAATTATTTATGTTGACACCATAGTCTAGGAGCTGATTTTGTATCCACAATATCTGTGAACAGAACTGCCTGCAGCTATGTATTCAACTTCAGCTGTTGATGTAGACACAGATGTATGTTTCTTACAAAACCAAGACACAAGCCTATCACCAATAAACTGACAAGTTCCTGATGTGCTTTTCCTGTCTACTCTGCATCCAGCATAATCTGAATCTGAGAATCCAGTTAATTCAAATTCAAATGTTGTTGGATACCAAAATCCTAGATTAGGGCAACCCTTTATATACCTCAAAATTCTTTTTAGTAAAATTAGGTGAGATTCTTTGGGTTTAACTTGAAATCTAGCACAAATACAAGTAGCAAACATTGTATCAGGCCTACTTGCTGTTAAATAAAGTAGTGAGCCAACAATTGCTCTATATACTTTCTGATCAACAGGTTTCCCTAATTCATCAGTATCAGCCACAACACTAGAGGGCATGGGTGTTTTCATGGTGGAAGAATCAGACATACCAAATCTTTTCACTAATTCCTTAGCATACTTCGATTGGGATATGAAGATTCCATTTGGAGTTTGCTTCACTTGAAGACCAAGGAAGTATGATAGCTCACCCATACTACTCATTTCAAATTTAGATTGCATTAGATTAGAAAATCTTTTGCATAAGTTTGAATCAGTAGAGCCAACGATAATGTCATCTATATATATTTGAACTAGTAGAGTTTGATTTTTATGTATCCTGAAAAATAATGTTTTATCTACTATGCCTCTACAGAATTTATTCTCTAAAAAAAAACTAGCTAAGGTCTCATTCCATGCTCTGGGAGCTTGTTTAAGACCATAGAGAGCTTTCTTAAGCTTAAATAAAAAAGAAGAGTGAGTTGGAGAGATGAAACCTGGTGGTTGTTCCACATAGACTTCTTCTTTGATTTCTCCATTTAAGAATGCACTTTACATCCATTTGATAAACCTTGAATTTCTTGTATGCAGCAAATGCAAGGAAAATCCTGATTGCTTCTAACCTTGCAACTAGTGCAAAAGTTTGATCATAGTCTATTCCTTCTTCTTGTGAGTATCCTTGAGCTACTAGTCTAACTTTGTTTCTCACAATGTTGCCATCTGCATCTAGCTTGTTCCTGTATACCCACTTAATTCCAATGACTGGATAATTCTTTGGTCTCAGAGCCAATTCCCAAACTTTGTTTGTCTCAAACTGATTGAGCTCCTCTTGCATAGCAATGATCCAGTTGGGATCTTGTTCTGCATCTTGTAGGGATTGAGGTTCAATCTGAGAGAGAAAACAAGTATGCATCATATTCTGATTTGCTTGATGCCTTGTTTGCACACTTGCTAAAATATCACCAATAATTTGAGATATTGGATGATCTCTAACTGTGTGTGATCAATAGTTGGAGTGGGTTCAACAATGATTTCCACTTGGGGAATTTGTTCAGCTGTGATATCCTATGGAAGATATTCTGCTGTTATCTGATTTGAACTGTCAGCAAAATCTGGATGATTTTCTTCTTCACTTTCTTCAGCATTCTGTTGTACATGATTTAGAAATCCTTCTTTCTGTAGATCTAATTGATCTAGATGCTTACATAGTGTAGGTACCTGCAAAATTTTCTATGGTAGAAGAATTCTTCTCTTTGTAAAACATATTAGTTTCATTAAAAGTAAAATGCATAGATTCTTCAATTTTAAGAGAAAATTTGTTATAAATCCTATATGCTTTGCTGACTAATGAATAGCCTAAGAAAATTCCTTCTTCAGATTTTGGTTCAAATTTCCTAAGGTATTTCTTATCATTATAGTGAACAAAACATTTACAACCAAATGCTCTAAAATACTTAACTTTAGGTTTCTTCCCTTTAAGTAACTCATAGGGAGTCTTACCCTTAAGTTTGTGTATCAAACTTCTATTCAACACATAGTTTGCTGTGCTAACAGCCTCTACCCAAAAAGATAGGGGCAAATTAGCATCTGCAAGTAATGTTGTTGTTGATTCAATTAGAGTTCTATTTTTCCTTTCAACTATCACATTTTGTTGAGGAGTTCTAGGAGCTGAGAAGCAATGCCTGATACCTTCCTTCTCACAGAATTCTTGCATGAGAAGAGACTCAAACTCAGTGCCATGATCACTTCTGATCAATGCAACTACAATAGAGTACTCAATATGTATGCTCTTAAGAAAGTCTGTAAGAACTTTAAAGTTATCTGACTTTTCTCTCAAAAAGAACACCCAAGTGAATCTAGAGAAGTCATCTACAATAACTAGAGTGTAAGACTTCCCCCCTAAACTCTTTGTTGCAATAGGTCCAAAAAGGTCCATATGTAGCAAATATAAAATTCTAGGTGAATCACTTTTAGATAATGATTTAAAACTATTTTTAGTTTGCTTGCCTAGTTGACATGCCCTACAAAGACCTTCTTTCTTGTATGAACCTAAAGGTAAATCTCTAACAAGATTGTCCTTAGATAATTTAGCAATGGTCCTAAGGTTTACATGTCCTAATCTCTTATGCCAAAGTTCATTAGGTTTGCTTAATTCATTAAATAAATAGATTTCTGATTTAGATGAATTGAAATTTACTAAATAAATATTACCTTGCCTAATACCTGATAAAACAATACTATTATCAGAAGATTTAACAAGGCATTTCAATTTATTAAAAGTTACCTGATACCCTTCATCACATAATTGACTTATGCTGATGAGGTTGTGCTTCAGTCCCTTGACATAAGCTACCTCTTTGAAGGTGACTTCTCAAACCTTGACTTTTCCATAGCCTTTTGTTTGTCCACAGTTGGAGTCTCCAAAAATTACTTTTGGTCCAAGCTTTGCCTTGTAGTTGTTCAGGTTGCACTTGTTTCCTGTCATATGCTTTGAACAACCACTATCCAAATACCATTTTTCATTTATTCTTGGACAGCTGTGTACCTGCAAAAAAAGAAAAACAATCTATTTGTTCTTGATCCAGACTACCTTGGGTCTTTTTGAATTTCCACTAAAATCTGAAATAAAAGACATTTCAGGTTGGTCCTTGTAACCTTGTGGATGATATCTCCTTGGAGGTATTGTCCATTCAGTGAAAGGATTCTTAGAATGTGAAGAATAAGAATTGTTCAAATTCTCTGTATAGTTTCTGTTCGACGAACTGGGCTGAGTTTGTCGAGCGCCGTTCGACGAATGACTGAGATTTCGCCGAGCGCCATTTATATAGTGACTATATAGAAAATCTTTCTTCAGAGTTCGTCGAGCTCCATTCGACGAAGTGGATACATTTCGTCGAGCTCCGTTCGACGAATTCTGCTGAATTCTGCTATTCTCGAGAGTCTTACTTGAAATGTTTTTATTTATTCCTACAACATCTTTGCTCTTAGAAGAGATGAATTTTATAGGTGCAGAGAGTATGTTCTTCTTAATTAGATGTGGCTCACTTGATGAAGCACACAAGCCTAGTTTGCTATTAAGTCTAGCATTAACACTGCTTGTAATGTCCATCAGTTTGATGCTTCTCCCAATTAGGGATTCTTCAAATTTCTTGGCCTCAGAAAGTTTATTCTCAATGAGAATAATTTGTTCTCTAGAGGCAGCCAAATCTTTCTTAAGATTTACATTTTCTTCACTTATTTGATTCATTTCAGCTAGCTTATTTCTGAGAGAGATCATTTCTTTCTCAGATTTTATTAAGTCTAAGCAAAGAACCTTGAATTCATCTTTGAATCCAACTGAATTGAAATCAAAGTTAGATATTACCTGATCAGCATCATCTTCTACTTCTGATTCAGATTCTTCTTTATCAGAATTGTTGGCTGAGGCATTGATTGCCATCATGCAGAAGTTCTTCTCTTCTTCAGTATCTTCATCATCACTGGATGATGATGCATTTCCTGACTCACTGCCCGAGTCATAAATTGCCATCAGGCACTGATCATTCTCCTTTGATTCTTCTTCATCATCTGAAGAACTGGATGACTGTTCTGATTCAGTTTCACTCCAGGTTTCTGCTACAAATCCTCTTCCCTTCTTTTGGTGTTTGTGGGAGGAAGACTTGCTGGAGTGTCTTCTTTCCTCTTTTTCAATTCTCTTCTCCTTCTTCTGATTTTCTGGACAATCTGGCAGAATATGTCTAGGTTTCCTGCATCCATAACAAACAATATCTTTAGAATTTGACTTGTCATACCTTGGTTTTTCCCTTGATCTGGAGTCCTTCTTTCTGAAATCCTTCTTGGCCATCTTGTAGAACCTTTTGGCTAGAAGGTTCATGAACTCCTCATCTCTTGGAGATTTTTCTTCTTCTTCAGTTGCTTTGAAAGCAATGTTCCTTTCCTTCTTTGTTGCTGGAGATGAAGTGGACTGTTCAGCTTCTCTGGATTTGATGAGCTGCTCATAGGATTTGAGCTTGCCCAACAATGTTTCAGTAGTAATCTCATTGAGGCTTCTGGCTTCCTTGATTGGCCAGATCCTGGAATCCCATGTGCTGGGGAAGCACATTAAGATCTTGTCATTGACCTCAGTGATAGAGATCACTTTATCCAAGGTCTTCAACTCATTTAATATGAGGCTGAGCCTATTGTACATATCAGCAACACTTTCAGATTCTCCTTTTTTGAAATTCTCATATTGAGAAATGAGATGGGACTTTCTGTCCTTCCTTTCATCAGCAGATCCCTCAACCATATTGTTGAGAGAAATCCATATTTCTCTTGCTGAGTTGCATTCCACCACTCTTTGAAAAATGTCATCAGACATTGTTTGAGCCAGAATGTTCATGGCTTTTGCATCAGCACTTCTTTGCTTTTTCTGTGCTTCTGTGCATTCAGGAGGTGGAACAGCATTGTTGGTAGTTGTGGTTCAAGTACTTGTTATTGCTGTGGGAGCTGGAGGTCCTGTCAAAATCACATTGAAGATTTCTTCATCAATAGAATTCATGTACAGCCTAATCCTTGCTTTCCATAGTGCAAACTTACTGAGATTGCACATAGGAGGTCTTGTGCTAGAATATTCTTTGTTTTGTGCCACGAGTTTTTAACAGAAAAGCAAATAAAATAAAATAAGATAAAAACTCTGAAAGAATTTAAGATCTAATTGATCTTTGTGATTCAGGTGTTAGCCTGTGAAGAATCAACAGCCCTCTGATACCAATTGAAAGTGAGGTTAGATCTTAAATTAACTCTAGAGAGGGGGGGGGGGGGGGGGTGAATAGAGTATTAAAACTTTTTACATTAGTTTTATTGCGGAATTAAAAATATTGATATAAGTATATGTATAGCAGAATGTTTTATAAAACAAATAAAATGAATAAAGAAAACAACACACAGCACAAGCAACACAGAAATTCAGAGACACAAGGAATTTAATAGTAGTTCCCCAATAAACCTGGGTACGTCTACTCTTCTACCACACTTGGTAGGATCCACTAGGAGGTTGTTGATCAGGTGCCCTCACACCAAGGGGTTTTTGTTCTGAAGTCCACACACCACAGAGCTTTTGATCAGGTGCTCAAAAACAACAAGATTTTTTGATCAGGTGTCTTGCCACCAATGGGGTAAACTTTTGAAGGGAGTTTTAACCCTGTACAAGATGGGATAGAGAGGGGTTTAGATGTTCTTCTCTGTCAAGATTGTAACACCCCAAATTCCGAAAATGCATTTCTTGAGAAATCATAAGGCCAAGGGGATTAATTTCTCTAGAAATCAAATGGGCAGGAATATAATTCTCGAGAAATATTATGGCAGGAATTTACTTCTCGAGAAGTATATATGGCAGGAATTTACTTCTCGAGAAATCAAATAGGCAGAAGTTAAGCTCTCGAGAAATTATTATGCAGAAATATTACTTCTCGAGAAATCTTAAGGGAAGGCAGTGCCAGTTCTCGGGAACAAGAAATGCCTTCAAGCAGTCGTTCATCGAACGCAGCCCGCCGTTCGTCGAACGCAGGCAGCCGTTCATCGAACGCAGGCTTAGTAGCCGTTCGTCGAACGCAGGCTTAGCAGCCGTTCGTCGAACGCAGATTTGTTAGCCGTTCGTCGAACGCAGCATTTCAGCTGTTCGTCGAACGCAAGTTTGTTAGTCGTTCGTCGAACGCAGAGTTTTTAGCATTCGTCGAACGCAGCTTTACTTCCATTCGTCGAACGCAGACTTAAAGCTATTCGTCGAACGCAAACAGAATCCGCGATTTGCAAAATAGCAGACCCGTGACTCTGTTTTTGCGGCCGTCAGATCCAGATCTTTAAATCCAAAGGTTGGGATTTATTTCTGGGTTATTTTAGGGTTTGTCCAGAGGGCTATATATATGCCCTCTTTAACTCATAACCCTAATCTTCTTCAAGCGTGAAAAGATGGAAGCCGAGAGAAAAACAGCGACAGTGAGGAAGAAGAAGGAGTCATCTTCTGCCATTGCCGGAGCTTCGGAGCTCCGATTCGCGAGCCGTTTTCAGATCTGGAAAGTGTAGGCCGTTGCGAAACTTTCTATCTGAGTGAAATCTTAGATCTATGGCAAAGAAGAATGCTCCAAGGGTAACGATCCTTCCTCCCGTTCTTAGGACGTGTTTTTTCCTCTCATTCCTTTTTCTATGCTTGCATGAGGAATCCCTTTCACCAAATGGGTGAAGTGTAGGATTTCCTCCAGTTCTTCGGAACTCCGGGTCGATTGTGTCCGTCCCAGGCATATTGCATTTAGAAATCCGTTAGTCGTGCGGATTTAGGCATTTTGTGTGAAGCCTATTCGTGGCCGTGAGCCCGGATCGGTGATGCTTGGATTGCGACGTTGCATTTAGGTTAAGCCTAGAATGCGTGCCGAAGAATGTCTCTGTGAGATCTTCTATTGTGTTGCGGGACTTGAGTTTTAGGTGCCTTTTGAGAGCCTAACGAAAGCCCCTTGCTTGGGTGGTTGAATGCAAACCTTCGCCACTAGATTTGAAGAGGAGTGGTCTTGTACCTCCTTCTTGGTTGTTATTTGCGAAGTCTAAGTCTGCGTGAAAGGATTAGATGCGTAGTTTAATTATGTTGGCACTTGATGTGCTAAACCCTTACGGGCCGAGGTGAAGCCTTACCCGCGTCGTGCGATAGATCGCGATGGTTAGAGCATGGGAAAAGCTGAACCGAACCCGTTTCCATGCAGATCAGTGAGAGGTCCCTACCTCATGTAAGCCGTGTGATCATGGGAGGGGTCGTGGAAGGTGTCTTACGTAGACCGACCAAAAGCTCTTTTTCCCCACCTAAGACTATATCCTTAGGGTGGAGTGTTTGTGATGAATTGATGTTATGTTAGCCTCATGCGGTTGCTTAGGCAGTTGTGGGGAACCTTCGGGTTAACCCAACCAACATTATGTGCATAACTAGGTTCCCTTTTACTTGATACTCAACCTAGACGATTGATTGTGCTTGAAACATCACCTTGTGTAGTCAAGTTTGCACTCTCTTTATATTATTACATGTTGCATCTACAGCTTGCTTGCAGGTTAGCGGTGACACGCCCCTGAGCCGGCTAGATTGCCGGGGGGGGGGGGGGGTGGGATCGTTACACAGTTTGTGGTTAGCTCATAGCTGACCCTCGTTTACCTCTTATTGGATGTTGGTTGCAGGTGCAGGTGAGCCTAGCGGGAAATAGCGGGCGGTGGCCCTTTTGCTGTGTTGGCCCTTGAAGGCCAGCTTCTTTTCTGCTTTACATGTATTGCCGGCCTGCGTGACGATGTATGTTATTGAGTTTCTATACATTTGATAAATGTAAGGCCTTAAGGCCGTAACTCTATTTGTTTTCTTCCTGGGATAGTGGACAATTCTAAAAGATGTTTAATCCAAATGCTTCCGCTTACGCTGTTTATACTCTCGTGTAGTTGTGGTTCTTTTCTGTTTATCACGTTATAATGCCTAGCTAGTGTGTATAGTATGGCGTGGGGTCCCTGCCAGACCTACTATTATATTATTTGTACTGGCAGGGTGTTACAATTTGGTATCGGACTTAGGGCGTCGATCCGTAGTTTAGCGAATTCGGGACGAATTCCTTTTAAGGGGTGGTGTGCACGGGATGTGCATTTACCTATAACGACAAAAAAAACTAATAAGAATGTCCACTTAGGAATGGAAAAACATACTTGTTTGCAAAACCTGAGCGTTCCATGATTGTTGTTTGCTATGTTTTCGGTCACTAAATTGTGTATTGCATGATTATAGGTGACTAGGAGTGCTGCGGGGCAGTCTCAACCCCGTAACACCGCTGAGAGTAGTGTGTCGGCTGAGGTGCCAGCGACCACTCCTCCTGCTGAGATGATCAGGTTAATCGCTGAAGCGGTCTTAGCGATGATCAACACTCAACCTCAAAGGCTTGCACAACCTGCTATGCCTACTCCGGAAGTGGTCCCGGTGGCAGCTGCCGCAGTGGAACCTGTAGTGGAACCGAGGGTGGAGATCCCTGTACCAATGGCTGTAGTGGAACCTGCGGTGGAGCCGAGGGTGGAACATCAAGTTGAGAGAGTAGCTGTTGCGCAAGCGCGTGATCAACAACTTCAGCACTTTCTAAGTTTCCATCCTCCAACCTTTTCGTGGACTGGATCCCCAACGGTGGCGGAGGACTGGCTGTCAACAGTTAGAAAAACTCTAAAGGCGACAGCAATGGAAGAAGTTATGATGGTCACCCTAGCCACCTTTCTCCTTAACGGAGAAGCAGAGCTTTGGTGAGCCGAACAGGAAGCGCATAAGTTTAAAGGTAAGGATATTACCAAGATCACTTTGGCGGAGTTCTCAAAGTTGTTTCTTCAGAGATATATTCCCTCTGCCCAACGCATTGCGTTGCAGAACCAGTTCTTGAAGTTAACTCAAGGCGATATCTCGGTGGACGAGTACTTGCACGAGTTCACTAGATTGGGCCGCTATGCAGGGTTTTTGGTGGAAGATGAGGAAATGAAGACGAACAAGTTTTATAATGGTCTTCGGGATGAGTTGAGGCTGCTCTTTGCAGGCCCAATGACGTTTGGCTTCCATGTGATGGTGCAAAGCACCAGATCTCTGGAGTTGGACATGAAGAGAGTGCAAGAAAAGGGCGTGGCAAAGAAACCTGAATTTCATGCGCCGACCTCTTAATCCAAATCTGAGTTCAGGAGGTACAAAAGGAAGTTCAAGTCTGCGGAACCAACTCGCTCAAATGTGTCGGGAGCTATGACTGCACGTGGTCCAATTACATGTTTCACTTGCGGAAAGGTGGGATACAAAGCACGCGTGTGTCGCAGTGGTCCCCCGAGGCCAGAGAACCGAGCGATGGACTATGCTCGTGCTGCGGGTCATGCGGAAAAGGGCAAAGCTGCAGAGTCTACTGCTTCCCAGCACATTCCGACCCAGCCGAGAGTTTACTCTCTTGGCCAGCAAGAAGCCATACGACAAACTGATGTCGTCACAGGTATGGATTAGAAGTTAGCTTTTACAGCTATTTATGATTGATACTGTTGTGTGACTTTATGTTGATTTGTGTGCAATTAGGGTTCGTCCTAATTTTCAATTATCCGGCGAGAGCTCTATTTAATACGGGTGCATCGCACTCTTTTTTGTCTGAGGACTTCGTGGTGCGAATCGGAGTGCCGTCTACCTTAGTAGAGGATAGATTGGAAGTAGTGCTACCCAATGGATCTCGCATGGGTACGGATAGGAAGAGTCGTGTGAAGGTGCGGATTGGAAAACAAGACTTCGACTTGGAAGCGTAGTTATTTCCGCTAGCTGAATTTGACATGATCTTCGGCATGGATTGGCTCTCGGAGCAGCGAGCATGCATTGATTTCAATTCAAAGGAAATCACTCTGAGAAAGAACACTGGAGACGAAACCACATTCGCGGGTATGTGAGGAGCGAGCAAGACGCTGATGTCTGCTCTCTAGGTGGTTAAGGCGGTGAGAAAGGGCGCAGAGTTGTTCTTCACCTTGTTGAAGGCTTCAGAGCCAAAGCGCAGTTTAAGTGATGTCCCAGTTGTAGCAAAGTATGCCGATGTGTTTCCTAACGAACTCCCTAGGGCTCCGCCTCAGCGAGAGATTGATTTCTGTATTGAGCTGGTGCCAGGTGCCAAGCCTGAAGCACGCTCACCATACCGAATAGCGCCAAAGGAATTGGCAGAGCTGAAGGTTCAGTTGCAAGAGATACTAGAGCAAGGCTATGTACGTCCAAGTTCTTCACCTTGGAGTGCACCGGTCCTCTTTGTGAAAAATAAGGACGGGAGCTTGCGTCTATGTATTGATTATCGAGAGCTGAATAAGCTGACCGAGAAGAACCGTTATCCAATTCCGAGAATCGACGACTTATTCAACCAACTGGTTGGGTCGACGGTATACTCTAAGCTAGACTTAAGGTCTGACTATTATCAGCTTCGTATTCGGGAGTGTGACATCCCAAAGATAGCGTTCAGTACCCGCTTTGGGCACTATGAGTTCACGGTTATGCCGTTCGGTCTGTCTAATGCACCGTTGGTATTCATGGACTTAATGAACAGAACGTTCCGAGAGTATTTGGATCAATTTGTGATCGTCTTCATCTACGACATTTTGGTATACTATCAGTCGGAGGAGGAGCATGCAGAGCATCTACGCGCAGTTTTGAGCACCCCGAGGATTAATCAACTATATGCCAAGTTCTCCAAGTGCGAGTTTTGGCTATCGTCAGTAGCATTCCTTGGTCATGTTGTTAGTGGAGAAGGAATCGCAGTCGATCCTTCGAAGATAGAAGCAATCCAAGCATGGCTTGTGTTGAAAAATGTAGCGGAAGTCTGAAGTTTCTTAGGACTTACCGGCTATTATAGGCGCTTTGTAGAAAACTTCTTGAGGATTGCACTTCCTCTCACTAAACTGACTAGGAAGGATCATAAGTTCGTTTGGTCGCCCGAGTGTGCACGAGCTTTTGAGGAGCAGAAGAGCCATCTGACCACGGCGCCCATTCTATGCTCGCCATGTGGAACAGAAGGTTACGAAATATATAGCGACGCCTCGGGGAGTGGCTTGGGTTGCGTTTTGGTGCAGTTCGGAAATGTAATTACCTATGGCTCCCGTCAGTTAAAGGTACATGAGAGGAACTACCCGGTCCATGATTTGGAGCTAGCGGACGTGGTATTTGCTCTTAAACTTTGGAGGCACTACTTGTATGGCGTGAAGATCGACATCTTTACGGACCACAAAAGCCTCAAGTACCTGCTTGATCAGAAGGAGTTGAATATGCGGCAAAGGAGGTGGATGGAGTTCCTTGGGGACTACACCTTCGACATTCGATACACTCCTGGGAAAGGAAATGTGGTTGCGGACGCGTTGAGTCGCCGGGCTCCTGCACAGGCAAACTGGATTTTGATGCATGATGAGCGTCTAATCCGGGAGCTAGAATCCTTGGAGATCATTTGTGTCGATAGAAGAGCGTCTCCTTCAGCATGTCTGAACTGGATGGAGGTTCAATACGACCTGGCCGATTGAGTTCGACAAGCTTTGGAGCTGGATTCGAGCATGAAGCGTTATAAAGCGGAGACCATGGATGGGTCAAATGCTGATTTCTCCTTCGAAGATGATCTTATGTGAAAAAATGGCAGATTGTGCGTCCCAAATGTTGGTACATTGCGGGCAGAATTGATGTACGAGGCTCACTATACCAAGTACTAGATCCACCCTGGGAGCACAAAGATGTACATGGATATGAAGAAACTCTTTTGGTGGCCAGGAATGAAGAAAGACAATGCACTCTACGTGGCCAAGTGTCACACTTGCGCGTTGGTGAAGGTTGAATGTCAAAGACGTGGTGGGTTTCTAAAGTCTTTACCAATCCCGGAATGGAAGTTTGACGATATTTCGATGGATTTTGTGCACGGATTGCCGAAATCGCAACATGGAAACGACACTATCTGGGTGATCGTAGATCGACTGACGAAAGTTTCGCACTTTATTCCGAACCGGAAAGACGACTCCGTGGAGAGGCTAGCAAAGTTATACGTTGATAATATCGTACGGTTGCACGAGGTTCCCTATAGCATCGTGAGTGATCGTGATGGGCGGTTCACATAAAACGATTGGAGGTTGATTCATCAATTATTGGGTACCAAGCTAAAATTTAGCATGACCTTCCACCCGCAAACGGATGGACAGACCGAAAGGACCAATAGGACGATGGAAGACATGCTAACGATGTGCGCCCTGGACTTCGGAAGGAAATTGGAAGATCATCTCTATATGATTGAGTTTGCCTACAACAACAACTACCAAGCTAGTATAAAACACCTTTCGAGGCTCTCTATGGTAGAAACTGTCGTACACCGTTGGCTTGGGCTGAAACGGGCGACACGAAGTTGTTGAAACGCAAGGACGTGGATGAAGCAAATACATCAATCCGGGCAATACGAGAGCGGTTGCTCATTGCCCATGATAGGCAGGCAAAGTACTACAATGCAAATCACCGGAACGTCGAGTTCGCCGTTGGTGATTGGGTTTACCTGAAGATCAAACCGTTCAAAGGAGTATCGAGGATCCGACACTTGAAAAAGCTAAGTCCGAGGTACTTAGGACCGTTCGAGATCTTGGAGCGCATTGGTGAAGCTACCTACCGACTTGCTCTATCTTCGGAGCTGAGCGGGCTGCATGATGTATTTCATATCTCTGTGTTGCGGAAGGCTGTCAAAGAGCCTAGTTCTGTAGTTGTGGTCAATGAAGTGTCGGTGGATGGTGGGCTAACGACGGAAGTCAAGCCCATTCGCATCGAAGACACGAAAGTAAAGCAGTTACGGAACAAATCCATTCGGATGGTCAAGGTCCGTTGGAATAATTGCACAAGGGAGGAACTCTCTTGGGAAAGAGAGCAAACAATGCTTGCGGAATACCCCGAGCTTTATCTTTCTGGTATTTCTTTTTAATTCTGTTGCTGCTGTTTACGTAATTTCGGGATGAAATTCCTTAAAGTAGGGGAGATTTGTAACACCCCAAATTCCGGAAATGCATTTCTCGAGAAATCATAAGGCCAAGGGGATTGATTTCTCGAGAAATCAAATGGGCAGGAATATACTTCTCGAGAAAAATTATGGCAGGAATTTACTTCTCGAGAAGTATATATGGCAGGAATTTACTTCTCGAGAAATCAAATAGGCAAAAGTTAAGCTCTCGAGAAATTAATATGCAGAAATATTACTTCTCGAGAAATCTTAAGGGCAGGCAGTGCCAGTTCTCGGGAACAATAAATGCCTTCAAGCAGCCGTTTGTCGAACGCAGCCCGCCGTTCGTCGAACGTAGGCAGCCGTTCGTCGAACGCAGGCAGCTATTCATTGAACGCAGGCTTAGCAGTCGTTCGTCGAATGCAGCCCGCCGTTCGTCGAACGCAGGCAGCCATTTGTCGAACGCAGGCTTAGCAACCATTCATCGAACGCAGGCTTTGCAGCTGTTCGTCGAACGCGGGCCGCCGTTCGTCGAACGCAGATTTGTTAGCCGTTCGTCGAACGCAGTATTTCAGCCGTTCGTCGAACGCAAGTTTGTTAGCCGTTCGTCGAACGCAGGCTTTTTAGCATTCGTCGAACGCAGCTTTATTGCCATTCGTCGAATGCTAAAAAGCATGCGTTCGACGAACGACTAACAATCTTGCGTTCGACGAACAACTGAAATGTTGCGTTTGACGAACGGCTAACAAATCTGTGTTCGACGATTGGCGGCCTGCGTTCGACGAACGTCTACTAAGCCTGCGTTCGACGAATAGCTGCTAAGCCTGCGTTCGACGAACGGCTGCTAAGCCTGTGTTCGATGAAGGGCTTCCTGCGTTCGATGAACGGCGGGCTGCGTTCGACGAACGACTGCTAAGCCTGCGTTCGACGAATGGCTGCCTACGTTCGACGAATGGCTGCCTGCGTTCGACGAACGGCTGCTTGAAGGCATTTCTTGTTCCTGAGAACTGGCACTGCCTGCCCTTAAGATTTCTCGAGAAGTAATATTTCTGCATATTAATTTCTCGAGAGCTTAACTTCTGCCTATTTGATTTCTCGAGAAGTAAATTCCTGCCATATATACTTCTCGAGAAGTAAATTCCTGCCATAATATTTCTCGAGAAGTATATTCCTGCCCATTTGATTTCTCGAGAAATCAATCCCCATGGCCTTATGATTTCTCGAGAAAAGCATTTTCAGAATTTGGGGTGTTACAAATCTCCCCTCCTTGAAGGAATTTTGTCCCGAAATTACGAAAACAGCAGCAACAGAATTGAAAAGAAATACCTGAGAGAAAAAGCTCGGGGTATTCCGCAAGCATTGTTTGCTCTCTTTCCCAAGAGAGTTCCTCCCTTCCGTAATTATTCCAACGTACCTTGACCATCCGAATGGATTAATTGCGGAAGGGAGGAACTCTCTTGGTAAAGAGAGCAAACAATGCTTGCGGAATACCCCGAGCTTTTTCTCTCAGGTATTTCTTTTTAATTCTGTTGCTGCTGTTTTCGTAATTTCGAGACAAAATTCCTTAAAGGAGGGGAGATTTGTAACACCCCAAATTCCAGAAATGCATTTCTCGAGAAATCATAAGGCCAAGGGGATTGATTTCTCGAGAAATCAAATGGGCAGGAATATACTTCTCGAGAAATATTATGGCAGGAATTTACTTCTCGAGAAATATATATGGCAGGAATTTACTTCTCGAGAAATCAAATTGGCAGAAGTTAAGCTCTCGAGAAATTAATATGCAGAAATATTAATTCTCGAGAAATCTTAAGGGCAGGCAGTGCCAGTTCTCGGGAACAAGAAATGCCTTCAAGCAGCCATTCATCGAACGCAGCCCACCGTTCGTCGAACGCAACCAGCCGTTCTTCGAACGCATGCTTAGCAACCGTTCATCGAACGCAGCCCACCGTTCGTCGAACGCAGGCAGTCGTTCGTCGAACGCAGGCTTAGCAGCCATTCTCGAACGCAGGCTTAGCAGCCATTCGTCGAACGCAGGTCACCGTTCGTCGAACGCAGATTTGTTAGCCGTTCGTCAAACACAGCATTTCAACCGTTCGTCGAACGCAAGTTTGTTAGCCGTTCATCGAACGCAGGCTTTTTAGCATTCGTCGAACGCAGCTTTACTACCATTCGTCGAACGCAGATTTAAAGCTATTCGTCGAACGCAGACAGAATCCGCGATTTGCGAAATAGCAGACCCGTGACTCTGTTTTTGCGGTCGTCAGATCCAGATCTTTAGATCCAAAGGTTGGGATTTATTTCTGGGTTATTTTAGGGTTTGTCCAGAGGGCTATATATATGCCCTCTTTAACTCATAACCCTAATCTTCTTCAAGCGTGAAAAGACGGAAGCCGAGAGAAAAACAGCGACAGTGAGGAAGAAGAAGGAGTCATCTTCTGCCATTGCCGGAGCTTCGGAGCTCCGACTCACGAGTCATTTTCAGATCTGGAAAGTGTAGGCCATTGCGAAACTTTCTATCCGAGTGAAATCTCAGATCTATGGCAAAGAAGAAATCTCCAAGGGTAACGATCCTTCCTCCGGGTCTTAGGACATGTTTTGTCCTCTCATTCCTTTTTCTATGTTTGCATGAGGAATCCCTTTCACCAAATGGGTGAAGTGTAGGATTTCCTCCAGTTCTTCGGACCTCCGGGTCGATTGTGTCCGTCCCCGGCATATTGCATTTAGAAGTCCGGTAATCATGCGAATTTAGGCATTTTGTGTGAAGCCTATTCGTGGCCGTGAGCCTGGATCGGTGATGCTTGGATTGCGACGTTGCATTTAGGTTAAGCCTAGAATGCGTGCCGGAGAATGTCTCCGTGAGATCTTCTAATGTGTTGCGGGACTTGAGTTGTAGGTGCCTTTTGAGAGCCTAACGAAAGCCCCTTGCTTGGGTGGTTGAATGCAAACCTTCACCACTAGATTTGAAGAGGAGTGGTCTTTTACCTCCTTCTTGGTTGTTATTTGCGAAGTCTAAGTCCGCGTGAAAGGATTAGATGCGTAGTTTAATTATGTGGGCACTTGATGTGCTAAACCCTAACGGGCCGAGGTGAAGCCGTACCCGCGTCGTGCGATAGATTGCGATGGTTAGAGCACGGGAAAAGCTGAACCGAACCCGTTTCCATGCAGATCGGTGAGAGGTCCCTACCTCATGTAAGCCGTGTGATCATGGGAGAGGTCGTGGAAGGTGTCTTACCTAGACCGACAGAAAGCTCTTTTTCCCCACCTAAGACTATGTCCTTAGGGTGGAGTGTTTGTGATGAATTGATGTTTTGTTAGCCTCATGCGGTTGCTTAGGCGATTGTGGGGAACCTTCGGGTGAACCCAACCAACATCATGTGCACTTTATTTATATTATTACATGTTGCATGTACGGCTTGCTTGCAGCTTAGCGGTGATACGCCCCTGAGCCAGCTAGATGGCCGGGGGGTGGGATCGTTACGCGGTTTGTTGTCAGCTCATAGCTGACCCTCGTTTACCTCTTATTGGATGTTGGTTGCAGGTGCAGGTGAGCCTAGCAGGAAATAGCGGGCGGTGGCCCTTTTGCTGTGTTGGCCCTTGAAGGCCAGCTTCTTTTCTGCTTTACATGTATTGCCGGCCTGCGTGCCGATGTATGTTATTGAGTTTCTATACATTTGATAAATGTAAGGCCTTAAGGCCGTAACTCTATTTGTTTTATTCCTGGGATAGTGGACAATTCTAAAAGATGTTTAATCCAAATGCTTCCGCTTATGCTGTTTATACTCTCGTGTAGTTGTGGTTCTTTTTTGTTTATCACCTTATAATGCCTAGCTAGTGTGTATAGTATGGCGTGGGGTCCCTGCCGGACCTACTATTATATTATTTGTACTGGCAGGATGTTACAATTTGGTATCGGACTTAGGGCGTCGATCCGTAGTTTAGCGAATTCGGGACGAATTCCTTTTAAGGGGTGGTGTGCACGGGATGTGCATTTACCTAAAACGACAAAAAAAAACTAATAAGAATGTCCACTTAGGAATGGAAAAACATACTTGTTTGCAAAACCTGAGCGTTCCATGATTGTTGTTTGCTATGTTTTCGGTCACTAAATTGTGTATTGCATGATTATAGGTGATTAGGAGTGCCGCGGGGCAGTCTCAACCCCGTAGCACCGCTGAGAGTAGTGTGTCGGCTGAGGTGCCAGCGACCACTCCTCCTACTGAGATGATCAGGTTTGAGATTGAAGACGAGATCGGACGCGCTTCTACATCAACGATCATCTCGAGGCTTCAACCTTCCTTTCAGAGATCTAAATTTCTAGGGAGTTGTTCTTTTCATTTTGTTTTTTCATTTATATACATTTCACTTTGTATTGGTAAGGAAATCGTCTCCTTGTGCGTGACGTCTAAGTCCTTGCGTGGCTTAGGGGAAAATCGCTTCCTTGTGTGGAGCGTCCAAGTGCTTGCGTGGCTTGGTGGGAAATCGTGGCCTTGTGTGCTACGTCTAGATCTTGTGAAGATCTAGACGTAGGGATATTCTTGGGCTTGGTCTAGGGAGAGACAAGTGATAGCCTTCTGATCCTTGGGAGAAGGATTGGTAAACACAAATTGTAAAAGGTTTATTATCATATTTGTGCCTTGATCTTAAGCATTGTTAAGATCATATTATTTGTATGTGAATTTCATGATTATAAAATTATGACTTTTTCTTTAATTGCAAATATGGTTGCTTAATCTTTAACTTAGAAATTTGTGTTTGAATTAATTTAAAAATTACATTGGTTTGAAATTTTTATAAGTAATTTTTAGAAAAGCAAAACTTGTTTTAAAATTCGTAAGTAAAAAAATCGTATTTTTTAAAAGGCCCTTATTCACCCCCCTCTAAGGGCGCCACAAGATCCAACATTTGGTATCAGAGGGAGGTTACTCCAAAATGGTTTTACCACCGGGGGTAATGGCGCACAACGATCACGCGTTCGTTGAGGGGCAAGGAATTAGTAGGCCACCACTTTTTACGAGCACAAACTATAACTACTGGAAAACCCGAATGCGGTGTTTTCTAATAGCTCTCGACATGGAAGTTTGGAATATGGTCGAGACATGTTATACTTCCCCAGCATTTGTTGTAGGAGATGTAACTATGGACAAACCCAAAGACAAGTGGGATGACAATGATAAATTAAAATGTAAGAACAATGCAAAAGCCATGAATGCTTTATTTTGCGCACTAGATCGCACTGAATTTAATAGAGTTTCTGCTTATAATACTGCATTTGAAATTTGGAATTTTGTAGAAATCACTCATGAAGGTACTTCACAGGTAAAGGACTCAAAGCTATTTCAACTGGAGTCAGAGTTCGAAAGATTCAAAATGGAGGTGGATGAAGAAATTGATACAATGTACACACGATTCACTAAAATCGTGAATGATTCAAAGGTGCTGGGTAAGGTTTTCTCCAATGGAGATTTAGTAAGGAAAATCTTAAGATCACTTCCCGCGAAGTTCAATCCTAAAGTGACTGCAATTTCTGAGTCACATGATCTTAAGACCTTACAATTGGAGAGCCTCATTGGGAATCTAAGAACCCATGAAGTGGAGTTGAAGATTCAAAGCCAAGAGTACAAATTGGAGCCCAAAAAGAAGAGCTTGGCGTTGAAATCTAAAAAGGAAGTTGAAACTGAATCTGAAGAAAGTGAGGAAGATGAGGAAGGACTGTTTGTGAGGAACTTTAAGAAGTTTATGAGAAATCTGGAGAGGAGAAATTCATTTAAAAGATTTTTCAAAAAGAACGATTTTGCCTACCAAAAAGGCAAAGGAAAAATGGAGAATGAAGAGGAGCGTCCACTACCAGAGTGCTACCATTGCAAGAATATTGGTCATATCAGAAGCAAGTGCCCAAAGTATCTGAAAGAGCAAAAAGCAAAGAGGCACGATAAAAGTTACAAGAAGAAAGTGTTAAAGGCAGAGACTTGGGATGATTCTTCGTCTGGTGAAGAAAGTGATTCCTCAACACAGGAGGAAGAGGATGCAAATGTCTGCTTGATGCGGAAAGAAAATGCATCATCTGACGACGATTGCAGTGTCCAAAGCGACACTGAGGTAACTCCTCCATCTTATGATGATTTATATTCTGAATTTATGAAAACTTACAAATTTTTGGACAAAAGCCTAAAAGAAATCGATTTCTTAAAATGTGAAAATAAAGTTCTTTTGAAAGTAAATAAAAAGTTATCAAATGAGTTGAAATCTATTGAGAACGAGAAGGAAATTTGTCAAGAGTGTGATCACTCTTCGACAAGGATAAAAGAACTTGAAAACACTATTTCTAAGTCCGATAAAAAATTTGATCAACTTCTAAAAGAGAAAAAAGACTTAGAAAAGGTTGCCAAAACTTCTCATTCTCAATTAGAGAATTACAAGAAAAAGTTTGCAAATCGATGTGGCATGATAGTAAAAGAAAATTCAATTTTAAAGTCCAAAGTAAATGAATTGAACATGGTAATTGGAAAATTTGGTGTTGGGAAAAAATCTCTGGATATGATTTTAGGCAACCAATGCCATGGGTCAGCAAAATTTGGACTAGGTTACATTTCTAGAAGCTCTGGAAGCTGTCGGAAATTTCCGACCGCTGATGTCAGAACCAGCGACAGCTCCAGGTTCGGAAAACCTCTTTTTTAAAATAAAAATTTTTCTAAGTCCACACATAAATATGTTTCCTCCAGCAAGAGTCCAGAGAAACCATTAAAGAATGGTTCCTCACTATTCATTGCATGTGCCAAATGTCATCGAGTTGGTCACATCTCGGACTCATGCTGGAAGAAAGGAAAAGTTAATGTTAAACAAATCTGGGTACCTAAGGCGTCCACCTATACCATGGGAGGGACCACTTGGGTAACCAGATCTTTACTCTCATCATCTTTTTAGGTGTGCGTGCAGGCTAGGAACAAGGAAGACGTGTGGTATTTGGACTCTGGATGTTCAAAACACATGACGGGCAATAAATCAAAGTTCCTTAGCCTGGAGATGAAGAAAGGTGGAACAGTGACATTTGGAGATAATGGCAAGGGTAAAGTCAAAGGCATTGGAGTAGTAGGTAATGAAGAATTTAAAATTTCAAATGTTTTATATGTTAAAGGTTTGAAACATAATTTAATTTCTATTAGTCAACTATGTGATAAAAATTTAAATGTTTTTTTGACTCTAGCTCAAACCTTTGCAAAATTATTGATTCTAAATCAAATGAAATTGTACTTACTACACCAAGAATAAACAATGTCTATGCAATCACTTTTCATGATTTATCTCATTCTACACTTAAATGTTTTATTTCAAAGAATGATGAACTTGAATTATGGCATAGGAGACTAGGACATTCTAGTGCCAAACGCATAGTAAAGCTTTCTAAAAATAAAATTATAAAAGGTTTGCCAAATTTGAGTGGAAAGCTTTCTTCATTATGTTCACCATGCCAAAAAAGAAAGTTTACAAAATCATCTTTAAAAGCAAAAATGTTATTTCTACTACTAGACCTTTACATTTATTACATAGGGACTTGTTTGGTCCAATTACTACACAAAGTCTAGGAGGTAGAAAATATACGTTTGTTATTATTGATGATTATTCTAGATTTTGTTGGACATTGTTTTTAAATTCAAAATCTGATGCTTTTGATGAATTTGTAAAACTAATTCCACGTATTCAAAATGAACTTGATTTAAAAGTAAAATGCATTAGATCAGATCATGAAGGAGAGTTTGATAATGAAAAATTTATTTCATATTGTAATGAATTTGGGATAAAACACGAATTTTCCGCTCCTCGCACACCACAACAAAATGGTGTAGTGGAGAGGAAAAATAGAACACTTCAAGAATTAGGACGTACTATGCTTTGTGAATTTAAATTGCCAAAATATTTTTGGGCCGAAGCGGTTAGTACTGCATGCTATATTATTAATCGTGTCATGATTCGTCCTACATTGCAATTAACTCCTTATGAAATTTATTTTCAAAGAAAACCAAATGTATCTTACTTTAAAGTTTTTGGTTGCAAATGCTTTATTTTGAATACAAAAGATAACTTAGGCAAATTTGATGAAAAATGTGATGAAGGAATTTTCATTGGTTATTCTTCAACTAGCAAGACCTATAGATTTTATAATAAACGTACTAAAGTGGTTGAAGCATCTATTCATGTAAAATTTGATGAAAACATTTCTTGTGTAGAAAATACTAAAGTTGCAGGTAATGAGAAAAATGAAGAAGATGTGGTACAAAATCTGAGGAAAAATGATGATGATGATGATGATGATGAAGAAAAAGTAGAGAAAGAAGACGAAAAAGATGGTGAAGAAGAAGAACAAGGATATGTACCTCCAACCGAGCTAAGGTTCTCAAAAGATCATCCACAAGAATTTGTTATTGGAGAACCATTAAGTGGGGTACGTACACGTTCTAGTTTACATGAGAGTTTTTCAAATTTATGTTTTGTCTCAAATATAGAACCAAAAGATGTTGCCACTGCTTTAAATGATGAATCTTGGTTTCTAGCTATGAATGAAGAACTTAACCAATTTGAAAGAAATAAAGTTTGGATTCTTATTGATAGACCTAGTGATCATCCAGTGGTAGGAGTCAAATGGATTTTCAAAAACAAATTAGATAGTGACTCTAGGGTCACTAGAAATAATGCTAGGCTTGCAGCGAAAGGATATAATCAAATTGAAGAGGTAGATTTTGAAAAAACATTTGCACCCGTAGCACGATTGGAAGCAGTTAGAATTTTTGTTGCATTTGCTAGTCATAAAAGATTTAATTTATTGCAAATGGATATTAAAACTGCATTTTTAAACGGGTTGATTAAAGAAGAAGTTTATGTTGAACAACCCCCAGGATTTATAAATGAAAAATTTCCTAATCGCGTATATAGATTGCTAAAAGCTTTGTATGGTTTAAAACAAGCACCACGAGCATGGTATGATAGATTGACTATATATTTATTACAAAATGGTTTTAAAATGGGTGGTGTTGATTGTACACTCTTCATTAAGCAAGTAGATGATGATTTAATTGTTTTAAAAATTTATGTTGATGATATTATTTTTGGAGCCACTAATGAAGAGTTGTGTAATTATGTTGTAAAAATGATGGAAAGTGAATTTGAGATGAGTATGGTAGGAGAATTAAAATATTTCTTAGGATTTCAAATTGTTCAAAAACATGATGGAGTTTTTAGTAACCAATCAAAATATATTCATGATGTATTAAAACGATTTGGATTTGAAAATCTCAAACAAGCAAATACTCCTATGAGTGTATCTTTAAAATTAGGAAAAGATGAAAATGGAATATCAATAGATCAAACTTTATATAGAGGCATGATAGGTTCACTTTTATATTTAACTGCTTCTAGACCGGATATTATGTTTTCAGTTTGTTTATGTGCTGGATTTCAAGCCGATCCCAAAGAATCACATTTAAAAGCGGTAAAAAGAATTTTTAGATATTTAATTAGCACATCTAAACTTGGCTTGTGGTATCCTCATAGCGATGATTTTACTCTTTTTGGCTATTCTGATTCTGATTATGCCGGCTGTTCACTAGATAGGAAAAGCACTAGTGGCACTTGTCACTTTTTAGGCCCTTCACTCATTTTGTGGTCGAGTAGGAAACAGAATTCTGTTGCCCTATCAACCACTGAGGCCAAATACATCGTACTTGGTAGTTGTTGTGCACAAGCTCTTTGGATGAAACAAACTTTAGAAGACTTTAACATTAAACAGCAAACAATAGAGCTATGGTGCGATAACAAAAGTGCAATTGATTTAACTTACAACCCGGTTCATCACTCTAGGTCTAAACATATTGACGTTAGGCATCATTTTATAAGAGACCACATTAAAAATAATCAGATTAAAATTTCATTTATAGGCACGGATAATCAACTAGCAGATATATTCACTAAACCGTTACCGGATTCCTGTTTTTCTATGCTTAGGCTAGAATTGGGAATCCTAGACATTTCACAATGATTATATCACTACTTATGACCTATAAAATTAAAAATATCACAAAACCTATACACTTTAAAAAGAAAAACTAAAATTTAAATCAAACCATAGAATTTGATTGACTTAAGAAAAATTCTCACATCATTAATATTACATAAAAGTTATTCCAGAAAAACAGTAGAAATCAACATAAGATTAAGTTCATTAACAGAAAATGAAATCTGGGCAAGTTCACTGTCACCCAGGCGACAGTGGATGTCGGAAAATTCCGACATCAGTCAGAAGCAGCACCCTGCTGAAAACTACTCAGAATCCTCATATCCAGCCCCGCTGCTTTCTGGACAGTCTTCTGAAGGTCCACGTCTTACGGCCTTTCCACGTCGAGTCCGCCTAATCGATTGGCGTGGCGGTTCTTCATCTGGGACTTCCCATTCGGCCGCTTCTTCAGGAGTAGGCTTTTACTTCAGTCCCTTCACCAGAAATTTCATAAACTTCTGCATTCTACTACGATCTTTCTTCACTTCTTTCTTGTGCTCTTCAAAAGAATCACGAAGATCATCTATAGACTCTCGTAGTGATCCTCCTCTAGAAATTGTAGGCTCTCTAATCTCTATTCCAGGATGAGGCTTTTTATGAGCCTTCTTCACTTTCATGGTACCCGTATAGTATATCTCAGGAACACAATCATCAAAGTACGAATCTTGACCTATCCATTCATTCTTCTTATATAGTATACGTTGAATTATAGCCCCCATTGGCAAAGTATGAAACTTCACCCATTTTGGACGTTTTAATCTAAAAGCATATTGAATCTGGGCAAGGATGAGGTCGGCTACATCAAAGGGTTCCTCCTCTATAATAAAATATGTAAATAACGTCAACTGTGTTGTGATACTCCTTGTATCACCACTTTTCAGCATGACTGTGTTTCTCAATATATCTTGGACTAAATAGGCATCAGGAGTGAGTGAATAGACTTCCGTGATTAGGGTCTTTTTTTGACTTCCATGTAAACTCATATTTACAAGAGTCCAATCTCTGTCCTTTCTATAACTCTCTACTATGTCAGGCATATGATCACTCATAAGAAGACCAAATTCGTCTCTAAGATCAACATGTGTTATTTCCACTTGTTGACCTTGGATTCTCGATCTCATTCCCCTATCCAATTCAGTGTATTGAGGGTCTTCCAAATGGTTGTAAAATTCTCGGATCAAGAAAGATGAGAACATATCTACTGAGATTACTGATATTATACATGCATTAGCAAGACGAGTATAGATATGGTCGTGCTTAGGAGAGTCAAATTCTACATATTTTGAAACTCCAATTATTGCTTTCTCAATCCCCGAATATACTTGATAAGAACTATGCGCATCTTCAGACATGCTCTTACGTGCCTTAGAACTGGAAGCCATTCTGCAAACATAACAAAACAAAAGTAAGTTAAACAAGTTCTGTGCATTGGGATGATGTCGCCCAGGCGACATTGACTGTCGGAAAATTCCGACAGTACTCCAGTGAACTTTTTTTTTAAAAATTTTCAACTAGACTTCCAGATCTACTCAAAATCAAGCTATATTTCTGTTAAATTTTTTTTTTCTAGAACAAAACTACATCTTCTCACATATCCTTTACTATTCATCTTCTTCAACCTTCTTCAAAAGGAAAATCTTCAGTTTTTGAAATTAAACCATGTAAAAAATACAAAACTTAAACCCCAAAAATCACAAAATCCAAATATATTTCACCAAGATCCAACAAGATCCACTTGATTTACACTAGATCTACACCTTTAATACACAAAACTTCAAAGATCTACACCATTCATCAAAAGTAAAATGAAAATCACATTTTTCTTCTCTACTTTCAAAAATCACAAATCTCAAAAAAAATTTGGAGTCAAAAACTTAAAAATCAAACAAAAATACCTTAGATCTAGGGTTGTCGCCGAACTCCGACAGTTTCCTCTCGCCTTCCAGTCCAGAAAATGATGTACAATAGGGTTTGACTCGGTTTTAAGCCGTATTTATATTTTTAGCTGTCGCCCAGGCGACAGTGACTGTCGGAAATTTCTGACAGCTCCCGATTTGCTTAATCTTCAGTTTTGGTCCCTATGATGCTTTACAATAGTTATATGTCATTATTAATGCTACAACTCATGAATTGATGCCAAACCATGTGCTTTTTATTTTTTTTAAAAATGGTTATTTACATGATTATATGATTTCATTTCCACTCTATCATCGTATTAACACTCCTACTAAGTTGTTTAGACTATCGAAAATTGTTTTCGCATGCCTCTAAGTATGAGAAATTGTTTATATATAATAATGAACTATCGCGTTCACTTCTTTTGATCCATACATATGTCTTTTTATTTAATATGTACATGAATCATATTTGCTTTAACATAATACAATAACACTTCATAAATACTACTTTCAACCTTGATTTGTTAGCACAACCAAATATACACCATTTTTTGCGATTCAAGTGAATTCGGAGATCCTTGGTCAATTAAAAATAAAAATTATAAATATCTCAAAATTAAGATATCACAAAATATGTTATCAACAAAAAGTTTAAATTGAGGACAAGGATACTCCACCAAGCACTACTTACATTCCTGATAAGTCTTAATAAGCATTGTGAGGTTGAGCACCTTGGAAAGAATTGCAAAGTGTCTTGTGCAAAAGAAAAAATGGTATTCTATTCTTATTGTGCTATATCTTCAAGGTCAAAGTTGTCTTTATCTGCTTATTTTATGTTTTCTATTCCAATGATCATGTAAATTAAATAATTTCATATGTTTGATCAAAGCATCACTTGTACACATCATTATGTTATATAAACATTCCTCTCATGAGAATTGGACCGAAAAGATTCCAAATTTCTATACACAATTGTGTCTTTCTATGATACTTTAAAATGACATTAATCATGTTTCAGTTATTTTGTTTTATTCTACTACTTCATATGGCTATACCATCTCTTCATGAGTTTATTCAATACTATGACATATTACTATTATTTAAAGACATTCAATCATTTTCAACACAAGTGCTTCCGCTTACTCTTATTTTCTACATCCTATCTCTTCCCTTAAGAACTACTCATTCATTTCATATTACCTTTTGCTAATACCAAAAGGGGGAGAATTATAAGTATATTCAAGAAATCAAAGAACTGTTACACCTAAATATTCCACCTAAACAATACATCATTTCAATTTACTATAACATTTAGGGGAGCATTCATTTAGGGGGAGCATTCATCTAGGGGGAGATTACATTTAAGAGGAATATATCATGTTATTTTTGTGCACACACCATATGTTAAAATCAACAACCTAAATAGACATCATTTCTTTGTATACGGATTTGTTATTATCAAAAGGGGGAGATTGTTGGAGCATGCGTTTCACACTCTTCCGGTTTGATAATAACAAAGTCCCATTTATTTGATTCTATTTTTATTAATGGTGTGCAGGTAACAGGTATGAGATGTTCACAATTCTGAATGGAGCTCAATTTGACTGAATGAAGAATTTTGATGTCAGAATTTTCCGACAGCTAATGTCGCCCAGGCGACAGCAGAGAAGTTACAACAACTGCCTGCACGACAGCACAACGAACAACAGTTTTGCGCTGTAAGAATTCCGACAGCGATGTCGCCCAGGCGACAGCATGAAAGTTATAGCAACTGCCCGCACGACAGCACTACGAGCGGCAGTTTAGCGCTGTCGGAATTCCGACAGTGATGTCGCCCAGGCGACAGTGAAAATCTATATATTTGCTCGTTTTGTTCGTGCATTCCAAGCATTGAGAATTCCAAGTCCCTTCCTGAGTGCATACGAACCAGAGAGCTCCAGAACCTCATCAACTCCCATTTGTGCTTAGAAGGTTTGAGATTGAAGACGAGATCGGACGCGCTTCTACATCAACGATCATCTCGAGGCTTCAACCTTCCTTTCAGCGATCTAAATTTCTAGGGAGTTGTTCTTTTCATTTTGTTTTTTCATTTATATACATTTCACTTTGTATTGGTAGGGAAATCGTCTCCTTGTGCGTGACGTCTAAGTCCTTGCGTGGCTTAGGGGAAAATTGCTTCCTTATGTGGAGCGTCCAAGTCCTTGCATGGCTTGGTGGGAAATCATGGCCTTGTGTGCTACGTCTAGATCTTGGGAAGATCTAGAGGATAGGCTTGGGATTGGTCTAGGGAGAGACAAGTGATAGCCTTCCGATCCTTGGGAGAAGTATTGGTAAACACAAATTGTAAAAGGTTTATTATCATATTTGTGCCTTGATCTTAAGCATTGTTAAGATCATATTATTTGTATGTGAATTTCATGATTATAAAATTATGACTTTTTCTTTAATTGCAAATATGGTTGCTCAATCTTTAACTTAGAAATTTGTGTTTGAATTAATTTAAAAAATACATTGGTTTGTAATTTTTATAAGTAATTTTTAGAAAAGCAAAATTTGTTTTAAAATTCTTAAGTAAAAAATCGTATTTTTTAAAAGGCCCTTATTCACCCCCCCTCTAAGGGCGCCACAAGATCCAACACTAAACTCTTGACCCATAAACTATACAATGGGGTCAACTTTGTCCTTTGTCAACAGATTGTGATCCTAGCCCAAATCAGAAATAGGGTTGTTCCAACAGAAGGGTCCCACTCAAGAGAAAATTGAGTGGGAAGAATGATGTAGGTCATGAATAAGGAACACAAGTCATTCAAGGGAGTAATTTCTATCTTGAATCCTCCTTAACACTTATAACATCATCTTATGATTTATTTTCAATAAACAAAATTGCTGGGAAAAGCAGCAAGAGTTTTCTAAAGAAATAGATCTGTATACTAAGAGGTGCGTCGAATAGAAGTCGACGTATCATTGACTTCTACTCGATGCCAGCATCGAGAAGCACACAGAGCAGACAATTTGAATAGAATTCGACGCAGTGTCAAGTTCTTATCGACGTATACGTAGGCTTAATAATTGTTGATTAAATTCGAAGTCACGTCGATTGGAAATCGACTTAACGTTGACAGGGCTACGTCGACTTTGGGTCTCTGTATAATATCAAAGCTAAATCGAGTAATAGTCGACGCAACGTCGATATTTCAGCACGCGTAGAATTTCTTCTAGAAGCAATCTCGACACAGCTTTGCACGCCAAATAAAAATAATATCGACGGTGTGTCGATCTAAACCATAAGTAGCTACGATTCATCTGCTTTTAAACAATTACTGCGTCGAAACATATACACTTTCAAATTCTCTCTCTCTTGCTCTCTCATTCTCTTTGTGTTTGCAGGTGCAATAAAAATCAAATGGCTCCACCAAAGGTGAACTCAGGATTCGATGTCGACATTGACTCTTTCAATGCGGCCGCAGAAAATTTTAAGGCAATCCTTGGTCTATTTGTTTCTGCTGAATTAACAAAGCTCATCTCCACAAGATGTAAGATTCTAGAAATAGAACTTACAGAATTCAAGGATACTGTTTCATTGATAGATGGTGGTGCTCTCCAAGGGATAATATCTGGCCAAGACATCAGTGTATCTGAGAAGATTCTCTCCCAAACATTTTATCTGCCCACAGGGAATGACTCGGATGAAAAGAAAACAGAAGAAGCAAAGAATGTTCTAGAAATAATACAGTTCAGAAAGGAGAATCCAATTAATCTCAAAAAGATTGATGTGGCAGAAGAAAACAGGTTTCTAGCTGACATTATTGGGAAAGTCCTATTATGTAAGATCTCTGCCCATGATGAAATTTCCAAGCAGCAGCTGCAGATTATGGGAGCACTTGTTCTGAAGAAGAAGATCAATTGGGGAAGATGCCTACTAAGAATGATTGGGCATAAATACTCCCACAAGGAGAATGCCTATATGAGAATAATGAGCCAGCTGCTCTTCAAACACTACCCAAGTATCTGCAAGTCAAAAGGAGTGCCCATTCCTCCTGGGAAAAGAATTACAATTGGAATCTTTTCCAAATGGATCAGGCAAATCTCAAAGCCTGGTCAAGCTCAAATTTCTCCTCCTCCATCTCCTCCTCATCACAGGCTAGAAAGGAAACTACCAAACCCTCCAAGGGATCATATCCCTCCTCCTTTGTCTTCACTTCCTCTAGACACTATTCCAGATCTCCATCATGGGGATATTCCATCCCAACAACAACAACAACAACTGGAACTGCAACAACAATAGCGATTCCAATCCACCTCATTACCTGAGCCATCTCCTCTGCAAACCCATCTACCTCCATCCACTACAATTCCAGATTATCAACCTGCTCCACCTCCACTTCATCAATTCACTTCTCATGTGAGGTATATCATTCTCTCTCTCCCATCCAAGAAGTGTTGGATCTTGAGGCGCCCTTAGAGGGGGGAGGGGTGAATAAGGGTTTTAAAAACTTTAATAGAAAACTTTTGATATTTTGGTAGAAGTAAGTTAAATCAAAAGTAACTAGATAATGAAATTAGAAATGAAATCAATTTTATTAAATAAGAAAAGACATGATTATCATTTATAAAATTGATTACAAAATCTGATTTCTATGACGCTAGAAATCGAAGGCGAAATATGAAATATTCTTTTCATTTTCTATACCGACTCGTATCCCCATGAACCGGTTGGCTTTAGCCGATCTCTCCCCAGATACGGCCTCAAGCCTCTCTAGCCTTCCTATCCCCAAAAAGGCTTTGAGCACCCCCTAGATCTACTCCCTAGACTTAGTCGCCAACACGAGGCGAATTACTCTCTAAGTCCTACCCAGACCTAGTCGCCAACACGAGGAGAATTCACGAACCAATTACACAGATAAAAATAAAAGAGAAATACAAAAGACAAATATAAAACTCCCTATGAGGTAATCTGAAGGAGACGCCGAAGAATCGCTGAAGATTATTGAAGTCCACGCGTGCGTTATTCGCGTTGAGTTAGCGTGTTGATCCATGCCTCCTTTGATTCCTCCTTTTGAAATTGTGTGGGAGATGATGATCTGGAATAATATGGCCCTCAAGGAGTATCTGAAGGCTGGAATAGGGCTCTTAGCAATCAGTAGTTGGAGAAGATGAAATCCACATTTTTATAGGACTGGAAGCTAACGCCGGCGATAAGAGTTAACGCCGTGCGTTGACTAATTATATAAATAACTTGATGGCTTGGATCTTCAAAACAGGAAGGAGATTCTGCATCTTTGGAAACTTTCATTTTAGGCAACCTTAACACTGACATTGACTCTAACGCCGGGCGTTGAGTCAAAACATTCCCAAAATGATCCTTCAATCACGGCTTCATTCCTCCTTGCCATAATCGTCGATCGTTAACGCCGGCGTTAAGTACTAACGCCTGGCGTTGAGTTTCTTTCTCTTTTTATTCATTCGGCAAGCCATCCCGTCTATCTGCAGCCCATCCCGTCGATCGGCAGACCATCCCGTCGATCGCTAACGCCCAGCATTAAGTCCTAACGCCTAGCGTTAGAGATCTTTCAATCATTTTGCCTGTGGATAGTACAAGTCCAATATTGCAACAACCTGGAGTGGTGTCATATCTATTTAAACCTGCATGCTAAAAACACAAAGGCAAACAAGATCAAATACAAGTAGGATTTGTTATTCTCAAATCAAAGGGATGCGGAAAACCATGTTCCAACAATCTCCCCCCTTTTATAATAACAAATCCAATAAAGATAAATCATAATCATATATAAGATATGTGTTTTTAGAAGGATATATGAAACTAAGTAAACATAGAGATAATAATAAGAGTTATAGTTCTTTTAACATTGTTCTCCCCCTACTTAAATGCTCCCCCTTAGTGTATGCACCTTAGACTAGATTCATGCTCCCCCTTAATCTAGTGAATCCTACTCCTTGTGATTTATCATTTTATTCTCCCCCTTTTGTTATTAGCAAAAGAGGGTGGAGTGAACCAAAACTAGAATAAAGAAGACAAAAGTTGGGACATAATTAAGAGAGGATTAAGAGTTTTGTGTAAACATAAAGTAAGCCATGATCAAGCTAAGGGAGAGAGTAGCACAGCGGGAAAAAATATATGATAAGCGTGAAAGAACAACATTCCATGATTTTACCAAAGGAATTCTACCACTTGCTTTTCAAATTAAATTTTAAGAAGAATGTTACTTGTTGAAAGAAATGCAGTATTGTTTGACAAGTACAAGTGAAAGACAAATCCTTAGAAATAAGCATGAGAACACATGGTAAAAAAAGATACATGATCAAATAGGAATGCGGAAAGATAAAACAAAGTTAATAAGATTAATATTTTTGTAATAGTTTGACTATTTCAACAATATATATATATATATATATGTAGACTTTTCACATTTGAGCATTTTAACTTTGAAAATTTTCATAACTAATAGGCAAGCATGATTTAACATATTCAAAAAGATAATATCTACAATGTAACCAATTCATATTTCAAGTAAAGCAAACATTGTAGAAATCATGCATTGCAATCTAGTGCTTTTACTTAAGGTTTTAGAGAATTATGTAATTTTGCATTAGGATCCTATTCTCATAAGTAAAAGTAATATGAAAAACAATGATGTGTGCATAAGGTTTTTTGATAAAAGTATACAAGTGAAATAATCAAAACACATGACATATATAATGAAATAGTAACAATAGTATTAAGATTGCAATCTTATAATTACTTTCACACATCAATGTTGGAATAAAATTTCAAAGCACATAAAAGGAGTACAACTACCACGGTGCTTCGCCCACACAATGTTCATTAAGACTTATCAGGGAGCGAAGTATTGCTTGGGGGATCACATAAGCATTTTATAAAATTTTTATTTTAGTGATCCGATGTACAAATAGAAGTGATAAAAAATAGTATGTTTGCACAAGACACTTTACAATTCTTTCCATGGTGCTCAACCTCACAATGCTCATTAAGACTTATCAGGAGGGTGAGTAGTGCTTGGTGGAGTTATCTTTGGCTTTTTATTTCAAATTTTTATTTTGGTCCAAAAGGTCTCCGAATTCACTCATTGTTGCAAACATTAATATTATTGAAATAACACTTCTATGTTGTGCATGAAATTTATTTTTGAAAGATGGTGTAGGTAATTTAGACATACAACTGAATGTGTTAAAATGATTACACTACACATTCATGCAAGACTAAGATTATGAGCACATGTAGATTACCAAAGTAGTGAGTGTATGAATCATTGATTAGCATAAAACATTACTCATACTTAGAGGCATGCTAGGAAATCATACACAATTTTCTATAGACTAATTCATTGAACATAATCGATTAAGGTCAATGCATGACAAGATAAAACAATGTTTAGGAAATTTGAAATAAAAATTAGACATTGAAGACAATCTTTAAGTGTATGCCTAAAATCAATTTTGACCATTTGAAACAAAAATGTCTAAGATGTTTGCTCTTGTGAAGTCTTATAGTCAAACCATAATTTTGCAAAATTTTAAAGCAAAACAAATAACAAAAGCATATTTTTGAGCATTTTGAATTATTTAATTTTTTTTTGTATTTTGGAATAAAATAACCAATTTAATAACAAAATAATTTCAAATCTGAGAAAATAAACAGAGAAAAATATCAGAAATAGTGTAGAGAAAGCAAAATTTCAATCTGGGAAAAAAGGCTAACGCCTGGCGTTAACTAGTTAACGCCAAGACAGTACACTGTTTTTGAGATTTTTTGAAAAACTTTTCTTTGGCATATATAGTATGTATATAAATCTTCTTAGTGTAGAAATTTCAGAGAAGTTGGAGATGATTAGAAGGCTATTTAAGCATGTTTTATTTGTTCAAAAATGGATTTTATATTATTATTTGATTTTCATATATTTGTGTTTTACAAGATCATTAGTGGTCAAAAATGATAAGATATGCAAAACACAAAATAAGCATGTTTGATCAAACCAAGAATGCATGAATATTATTAAAGAGTGTATGCACAACATATGATATAGGTATGTCCTAGATTATAATATCCTAACTATATGTCTACACACTACCCCCGTACTAAGTGACAGATGAACATGAGGAGCTGCACACATGTCGTAGGATGGGGTATTAATCCCATATACACACACACTAGAGAACGCTCAACCTAGCACTCTTTCCCCTAGTTCCTCACAAGGCCCCACTAGAACCCTCCTTGGTTAAGGACAAGACATGACTTAGAGGTTAGGTCATCTAATGCATACAATCCTATGCCCTCGCTATTGTGAGACACATAATGTGGGTGAATGATCATGGACATCCTAAGCATTTTGTCCTATGGAAACAATTTAAAGTCACATAATTATTTTATCTTTCAATTTTTCTACTTTAAGATGGATTCATTATGATATTATTTGATAACTAGCATGAATGATAATATTTATTAGTTGATAATGCCAGTATGATGAGTTCATATTATCCCATAAGAATAATGCATGTCTTTTAAATTGATAGAAATTCAATTTGTAGACCTAGAATTAAGTGATGATTTGATTTGGCGTTATTGATATCAAGGTGATTCTAAGGTCTAGATATAGTAAGATACATGCAACCACAATACATACTTTATTCATATAATTATCATGATCACCAATCATATGATAGAACCACAAGAATCTTTTGATATTACATAATATAATTATTATCATTGATTTTATCACATAGAAATTTTGATACTCATAATTAATTATTGTAAGTGAAATATATAAAACAATTCATATTCAACCTTTTCAAAATATTAAAGAGAAAGATTGTAAGGTGAATAATGAATACAATGAGAAACAATTTTTTATTTTTATTTTTGAAAGGTTTTATAAATTTTCTGTTTGGTTTTTGAATATTAAACAAAAACATATATATATATATAATTTTCTTGACTTTTAATTTTCATTATTCTATTTTTCTTTAGCATAACATGGTATATCTAGCATAGACATTGATTTCTTCTTATAGTAAGTGATGATGCTAGAGTGAAAAGTTTATGGTAATAAGGTGCAAGGTTATGTAAAGATTACAAGCATATGATTTGTTGGAAGGGGACACAAGGGTCTGTGACAAAAAAAAATCGTAGACACAAAAAAATTGCCGAAAAAGAAAAACGGATATAACTTCTAAACAGAGTTGAATTTTGACAATTTTGAGGGTCCAAATGAACTCAAACGAGCGCTTGTTTTCCGTTGCATAGATCTTCCCGTCCTCGTTTCGAAAAGTTATTATGGGCAAAAATTGGACAAACGGATCAAAAGTTATGATCGTTTGAAGTTTGCGTCAAAATCTCGCCTATTTTTGTAAATTTAATTTTGGTTTTTGTTTAAAAACATATGATTTTTGCAATTATTCAATTCCATTTTTTCATGATTATGATTAAACATATTAGAGGCTATCAAATGACATAAGGATATTAAATAAGTAATCAATCACTTGTGCATTTTTTACATTTAGCCAAAGACCTCAGAATCTTCCTTTAAATCCCCTTTTGACAATTATTTTATTAGTCTTGATAATATCATATAAGCATTTAACATTTAATTTATAATGATGATATAAGACATTTAAAGGTAATGGATTTACAAGGGTAAAAATAAAAAGGATAGATAGGTCACTTGAGAGATGATATGACTTTTATTCAATTTCATTCAATTTGATTCAATAATGAATTTGTGGCTTAATGTGTGAAAGTCATATCACATGTTATACAAAATGACCATAGCATGATGGTAAAAAAAACAAAAAAAGATTAAGCATATCATGAAGTAGAGTTGATGATATTTCATATTTAATTATATCTACTTCATGCATTTGTATGATACTTAATGAATAAGAGTTTTATGTATCCAAAGGGGACCAAGTGTGGTGGTTCTTTTGGGTACCCAAATACATCGTGTTTGCTTCTGGGGAGATATTGATGAATCGACCCTTTTGAGTGGAATTAGTATTTCATGTTTAGCTTTGGGCCACCATTCAAATCTTGGTTTAATATTATTTTTATGTATCAAATTTCCATTGTGATTATCTTTATCTTTAAGATTATAATTGTAATGATTATTGAAATTATTTTTCATAGGAAATTTGTGAACATTTAATTTTATGTTGGGAGAAGATTGATGTTGTAAATGATAATGATGATTGTATTTTGGAATTTCATTTTCAATCTTTTGAAGTTTTTTATTTCCATTGTTTGAGTTAAACTTTTGAGAAATCATATTCAACTTGCTTTTGGATTTTGCATTATATTGAGAATGTATGTTTTGAGAATTTTTCTTTATGATTTCCTTAAGCAAGTTGATTTTAGTTTTTAATTCATTATTCTTAATTTTTAAATTATGTCTAGCTTTATTATAAGCGATTGTGCTATTTTTAAGAGTGGAAATAATTGAATCAATATGATTTTAATAGTTATTTCTATATTCTTCAAATGTTTCATCCATCTCTTTAATTTCAATTTTATAGTCTTTACACTTAGCACAATCATTTTTCAAAGATGAATTTTCTAAACATAATCTTTCATTTTGTTCTTTTACAAAAATAAACTCCTTTTCAAGTTTCTTTTGTTTTTCTTTTAATTCATTATATTCTACACAAGGTGTAATGTTTTCAACTAAGGAGCCATGGGTAGACCGAGATAACTCAAAATTTGATTCTTCATTAACTTTTGCTTGTAAACCTTTATTTTCTAAGCGTAATTTGTAATTAGCATGTTTCAATTTCTTAATTTTTCGCTTTGTAGTTTGAAGCAATTGTAATGTAGAAATAGAATACATACAATAAGAGATTTTGATTTCCTTACAGCGCTTCTGGATGTGGCAAGATTTGAACATATAGTTCCTTTGACATCTTTTTGGCACTCCTCTTCCGAAGATAAGATTTCTTCTTCTCTTCCACTAGATGTGCACTCCATTGATCCATCCCGTGAGGAGCATTCTTGAATATTTGTGCAAGCTTGTATATTCTCCGGTTCTTGTGATTGTTACATACCTATAGAAGGAGAATCATAAGTTATTTCAAGCAAATTTCAAATCTCATATGCGGTAGGTAAAGTATAAATAAGTTTGAAAATATTTTGATCTAACGCACAAAATAAACTATTTATAGATTTTGCATTTAAAACAATTTCGTTTCTGGTTAGTACGCTAGGTGGCTTTTCAATAGTAATATTCCAAATTTTTTCATCTAAGGCTTTAAGAAAATTTTTCATTAATATTTTCCACCCTTTATAAGTTTTTCCCAAGAATAAAGGTGGTGATAATACTTTTCCATTTATTTTAAAATTTTCCCCACTAGTAGAAGCGAGATCATGATCAAGAGATGCCATTATTCCCGGTTGTTAAGCCAATTTGGAATAACCTGGCTTTGATATTGTTGGATCTTGAGGCGCCCTTAGAGGGGGGGGGGGTGAATAAGGGTTTTAAAAACTTTTAAACTTTAATAGAAAACTTTTGATATTTTGGTAGAAGTAAGTTAAATCAAAAGTAAAGAGATAATGAAATTAGAAATGAAATCAATTTTATTAAACAAGAAAAGACATGATTATCATTTATAAAATTGATTACAAAATCTGATTTCTATGACGCTAGAAATCGAAGGCGTAATATGAAATATTCTTTTCATTTTCTATACCGACTCGTATCCCCACGAATGGGTTGGCTTTAGCCGATCTCTCCCCAGATACGGCCTCAACCCGCTCTAGCCTTCCTATCCCTAGAAAGGCCTCAAGCACCCCCTATATCTACTCCCTAGACCTAGTCGCCAACACGAGGCGAATTACTCCATAAGTCCTACCCAGACCTAGTTGCCAACACGAGGCGAATTCACGAACCAATTACAAAGATAAAAATAAAAGATAAATACAAAAGACAAATATAAAACTCCCTATGAGGTAATCTGAAAGAGACGCCGAAGAATCGCTGAAGATTTTTGAATTCCAAGCGTGTATTCTTCGCGTTGAGTTAGCGCGTTGATCCAAGCCTCCTTCGATTCCTACTTTTGAAATTGTGTGCGAGATGATGATCTAGAATAATGCGGACCTCAAGGAGTTTCTGAAGTGCTGGAATAGGGCTCTTAGCAATCAGTAGTTGGAGAAGATGAAATCCACCTTTTTATAGGACTGGAAGCTAACGCCGACGTTAAGAGTTAACGCCGGGCGTGGATTAAGTATAGAAATAACTTGATGTAGGGGTACCGTGATGACGTGTACGTACGCTAACGGAGTGACATTCATCACAGAAATTAAAATAACATGGGAGGGCTCCGACAAAAAGCGAACGAAAAGGGGTCGGTTGGCTCTCCAAATCCGATAGATAAAAATATGCGAAACTCGATACAACGTCCTTAGGACCTACCTCTTCAACAAGCACACAACTCACCGTAAGACGGACTCGATACAACGTCCTTAAGACCTACCTCTCTAACAAGCACACAACTCACCGCACCTACACAAGCATTTATTCCATCAATCGATTCATTTCAAAACGCAGCGACAATTTTCTTGGAGCGGCGGTGAACATTCAAGCGGCGATAAAGCGTTAGTTGAGATTAACTCCCTTGTTAGCGCCAAGTTCGCCAATCTTGGAGAGCAAACCAAGGCAAGGCCGAGTTTCGCTCCCGCACCGGATCTTCCCGATCCGAACAACAAGAGGTTTAATAACAACACTTGTATTCAGATTTTTGCAAGCGAAAATATTAAAATCCCGGATAAAATGATTCGACAAAACCTCCACAAACTAAAGCATAGAAAGAATCACCAGCAAGGAGAGAGGTTACCCAACCAAGAAGATGAACACACAAGATAGATGTGGGAGAATCTCTCTCTCCACGATTCCACCAGCGTCGCACCGAATGGAGAAGCACCCTTTCTTCCTTGGAGTCGCACCGCATCACCGGAGTCGCACCGAAGAGGATGGAGGGAGGCGGCCTTGGAGTCACACCAAGAGGAAGGGGGGCGGCAAGGGAGAGCACCTCCTTGGCCGAAATTTCCAAAGGGGAAATAGGGTTTGCTTTTTTTAATCTTCAATGTTCTCATTCCTTCATAAAGACCCCTTTAAATAGGAGTTTACACAAAATCATAACCATCCATGATGGAGATGAAATCTCATCCATCCGTATGGTTAAATACACACCAAAATGAAATTAAGGGTTCAAATTAAAAATTACAACCATTTTAATAAATATAAAATTATCATCTAGCATGAAATAATTTTATATTTATTAATATAAAATAAAAGTGCATGAATAAAAGTCTAATTTTTCATGGTGGTTTTGGTACGCCGCGGGCAGAGAATATAACGCGGTCTTCCATTAGCAACATCATGGCACCTCAGATCTTTGTGGCGCAGCGCCTCGGCAGCCGGGTCATCATCATCAAGGAGTGTCGGAGGGGACGCACCATCAATCCTCCCCCACTCAAAATCAAGCATCTCCGATGCGTGGTCTGGGAGGTAGCGACGGAGAAGATCAGCATCCAGTCGTTGAAGCTCCGTCGCGAGGACCCATGAATTGTCTGAAGGAGGGCGATGACGCCAACAGATGAGGAAGCTGTAAGTAGCACCCTCCGAGGTAGTAAGTGGCTCCGCAGCAAGTATCATGTCCGGAGTGAGAAAAGTCTTCGGAAACCTGGGGAACATATCAGCAGTAGGAATAAAAGTATGCGACTTACCATCCGGTGAAATACCTGTGGGAACCGATAGAGAGAGGTCATCCGTACTACCACTCCCCATCCCATTAGAAGATTTGGTGGAAGGAGAAGACATCAAGGAACTCAACTTATGTGGAGGCCATACGAACATCGTTAAATCCGAGACGTTAAAAATAGGGGAGATTCCCCATTCGGCAGGCAAATCCAAAACAAAAGCGTTGTCACCTATTTTCTTGATGATCCGAAAAGGGTCGGCGCGCTTAGGTGCTAACTTTTTAACGGTGCCAGATGGCAAACGTTCGGGAACTAATCGTACTAAGACCAAATCGCCAACCTTGAAGTGTGACACTCTCCGATGTATATTGGCGTGTGCCTGATAAGAATCATACTGAGCAGTCAAGGTAGCTCGTTTACGTGCATGAAGGTCGTGAATATGTTGGGCGAAGGATTGTGCAAATTGACTTGCCTTGTATGTTGGGGGCAAGGGAACCAAGTCAAGAGGCACAGGGGCCTTGTACCCGTGGACAAACTCATTTGGCGACAAACCGGTGGACTGATTTTTGGAATTGTTGTAGGCTAACTGAGCGTGGGGAAGAAGAAGATCCCATGTGCCTTTATGATCACTCACGAGACATCTAAGAAGGTTCCCTAGGCTCCGGTTAACCACCTCAGTTTGCCCATCGGTTTGAGGATGATAGGCGGAGGAAAACAATAGTTTGGTACCCATTAGGATCCAAAGTGTCTTCCAGAAGTAGCTCGTATACTTAACATCCCTTTCCGAGACAATTGTCTTCGACACTCCTCGGTGACTAGCAACTTCCTTAAAATATAGCTTTACGATATGAGATGCGTCGTCGGTTCTAGTACACGGTATAAAATATGCCATTTTGGAGAACCTATCCACAACTACGAAGATAGAAATGTGACGACGAAAAGTGGTGGGTAGGCCTAAGCCAAAGTCCATGCTCACATCCTCCCAAGGTACGGATGGTATAGGCAACAGAGTATATAACCCGACGTTGGTTTTGGTGCCCTTGGAAACTTGGCAAGTACGACAACTACTCACTGCCCGTCCTACCATTGCCTTCAACTTTGGCCAATAAAACTTTTCCTCAACCAGGGTTAGTCTTATCTCTACCGAAATGGCCACTCAACCCGCCACTATGCAGTTCCCAGATGATATGGAGACGTAGAGATGACTGCGGAATACATAATTTCCCATGCCTAAAGAGGTAACCATCCTTAATAACGAACGCAGTAATAGTGGTGGGGGAACTATCCTGGGCAGATAGGTAAGAATCCTGAAAATCTAGGCATGTAGCGTACTCATCTTTGATTCGCTCGAACCCGACAACGTTAACCTCCATAGTGGTGACTAAAAGGGCTAGGCGACTAAGAGCATCCGCAACCGGATTGTCCGCTCCCTTAAGGTGTTTGAGATTAAAAGTGTAACCCTGTAGGAAGGATACCCACTTGGCGTGACACGGGCTGATTTTATGTTGGTCATTGATAAATCGTAATGCTTCGTGATCGGAGAGGATCACGAACTCCTTAGAGAGGAGATAATGCCGCCAGTGGTGCAAGCATCTTATGACCGCATAAAATTCCCTATCATAGTTGGAATAATTCAATTTAGCGCCCGCAACCTTTTCACTAAAGAAACTCACAGGGTGCCCTTCCTGACTCAAGACACCTCCTACCCCCACGCCCGAAGCGTCACAAGTAAGCTCAAAGACTTTCGAGAAGTCAGGTAAACGTAAGACGGGTGCCTCAGTCATAAGCTCTTTGATGCGTTGGAAAGCGAAGGTGGCGGACTTCGTCCAAGTAAACTCACCTTTTTTCATGCAGTCACTAACGGGGGCCATGATGCTGCTAAAGTCTTTGATGAAACGGCGGTAGAAAGTTGCCAACCCATGGAAGCTCCTCACCTCACGTATCGTGGTCGGCACGGGCCAGTCCTTAATCACCTTAACCTTGCTAGGGCTGACTCTAATGCCCTCCGTTCCAACGACGTAGCCTAAAAACTCCACCTCCGTAACATGGAAAGTGCATTTCTTGAGATTCAGAAATAAAGTTTCCTTCCGTAGGGTGGAAAGAACCACTCTCATGTGGGAGATGTGCTCGGTGGTAGTAGTGCTGTAAACCAAGGTGTCATCGAAGTAGACAACTACGAACTTCCCCATGAATGGCTGAAAGACATGCGTCATCATCCGGGAGAATGTGCTGGGGGCATTGGATAGCCCGAAGGGCATCACAAGCCACTCGTATAACCCGTCCTTAGACTTAAACGCCGTCTTCCACTCATCTCCCTCGCGGATCCTTATCTGGTGATAGCCGCTTCGTAAATCTAACTTAGAAAATATCGTGGCGCCAGACAAGACATCGAGAAGGTCATCTAAGCGCGGTATAGGAAATCGGTACTTGATGGTGATTTTGTTGATAGCGCAGTGATGAATAGTAAATATACACATTTTTCTTTATAATTTTTAGTATAATTTTAATTAGATTTCTAAATAATATATGTAAATTAATGAATAAAATGTTTGTTTTTGTTATTTTTGTTTTTAACTTAGTTTTATTTTAATTTTGTAAAGTTTTTGTAATTTTGTTAAGTCACGCCCGTGTCCAAGGGCGTGTTCACTAATCCCTAACATTTTCTTTTCCCTGTTCTTTTTCCAACTCAAACATCAAGTCACGCCCTCGGTCACGCCCGTGACCGAGGCCGTGTACCATGGTCACGCCCGTGTTGTATGACCAAGCCCAGATTCGAGCCAAGATGTCAATGTCACGCCCAATGTCACGGCCGTGATCGGGTCACGCCCGTGACTGAGGCCGTGACTCAGCAAATTCTTCCAGAAGAACAAGGACACGCAAGGTGTCACGCCCAGCACACTGCCGACATCGAACACGCCCGTGTTACTTGGAACACGCCCGTGTACTTCCGAACTCGCCGGTCAAGCCTTCCAGATGCCTGCTTGGATCCAGCTGTTCTGGCTATTCGCACCCCAAGCCGTGTCACGCCCTCAGACACGCCCGTGTCCGAGGGCGTGTAATCCAAAATTTTTTTTTCTATAAATAGCCAGATTCAGCTGAGTCCAAGGGTTCAAAATTTTGGGAGCTTCTCTTAAGGTTTTGTCCCATTTTGCTAATTTTTGGTGTTTTGTAATTTTTGTAATTTTGCACTTTCTCTCTCTAGTTTTGTAACCCCCTTTTTTGATGGAAATAAATTAAGCTTGTAATTATTGTCTCTCTTTGTTTTAGCGTGTGTGTGTTCTCTTTTTGTTCTTTTTATTTTTAGTTTTATGTAATTTTTGTTAAGTTGTCATTTTAATTTGGGTGTGTGTGTGTATGAGTGTAATTTTCTTATTTTTAGCTTTGTTGTAATTTTTAGATGATTTCATATTAGTGTGTGTGTGAGTGTAGGAGTTTAAATAGTTTTTTTTGTTTTGTTTTGATTTAGTGTTTTTACTTTCTTTTTGCTTTTTTTTTTGTAAGTGTGTGTGTGTGTGTATGAGAGTAGATTTTCTTTTCTTTTTAACTTATTTTCATTATTGTTGTGTGTGTGAGTGTATGAGTTTAGATTTGTTTTATTTTAATTAGATTTCATTAACGTAGAGTGGGTGTGTGTATGAGTATAAAGTTTGCGCCTTTTTTGTAATCGAATAGTTTCCATTTCCGTCACGCATTTATTTCCCGCCTATCCGTTTGGATAGGACTTGCTCACGCATTTATTTCACACCTATCCGTTTGGATAGGACTTGCTCACGCATTTATTTCCCGCCTATCCGTTTGGATAGGACTTGCTCACGCATTTATTTCCCGCCTATCCGTTTGGATAGAACTTGCTCACGCATTTATTTCCCCTCTACCTATTTGGGTAGGGATTGTATTTCTTTAATTCCTGCAATTTATCGCTTTCATTTCAATTTTGTAGAGTGTGTGCGTTTTAATTTAGTGCGTCCTTTTTGTCTTTTCTATCGCTTTTCTTGGTTTTTGCTAAACGCACACCAAGCCCGCGATTGTTATCATTTTTGTTATTATCGTTATGTTATCATTTTTGTTTTTGTTTTTAATTATCACTTTCATCACTTATTTTTAATCCGATAAAATAATAGCGCGTTCCTAAGAAGTAGAAATAATCGATACGACCTTGGAAAAATACGACCTTGATATTTCAAAAGAAATATCCTATACTACTATCGATAAGGTCCACTTGCCTTTATTGATTTTAGTCCGGATAATTACATAAACCCAAAAGCTTTCTCTCTAAAGCACTTTTTAAAAAACTCTCTTTTAAAAACACTAAAAAATTTGTTGCAACACCTCTTTGGTTGTTGCAACTAGCTCAAGGTAAAAGAAGTTTTAAAACGCTCTTAAAGAATTGTTGCAACTACTCAAAAAATTGTTGCAACAATATTTTCAAAAAGCTTTCAATTTTAATTTCAACATAAAGCCCTTTTTCAATCTTTTCTACTTAGCTTTTGGCGACGCGGCCAAAGAGTAATCTTCGATATTTCGAAAGAGGAAAAGACCGTTACTTCTATCTTTCGATAGGATAACGGGTAATTCTTCGAAGTAGGATTACTCGCGGGACTCTTCGAAAATGCCGCCGAATTCTAATAAAAGAAGAAAGCAAGGCTTCACACTTAAAAAAAATCTAATTTTAACGTATCAAGTTTTTGGCGCCGTTGCCGGGGATTTTTGTCGTTATTTTGAAATAGGAAACGCTATTAATTTTATCTTATATTTCATCTCCTTTTCTATCTAAAAAACCAAAAACTAAAAAAAAATATACTATCTAAGTAAAGAAAAAAAAATATATATACTTATATTTTTCAATTTTCCTTTTTTTACATATATTTTCGAATACAGCTACATATATTTTCATATAAAAGCCCCACAAAAATCAAACCCAAAAAAATATATATTTATATATTTTACTTAAGTAAAGAAAAACCCAAAAAAAAATATATTATTCTCTTTTACTTTCTTTCCTTTCTTTTTCATCTTTGTAAAAATATTTCTAAAACAAAAACATCAAAAAAAAAAAATCTATAAAAGAAAAAAAAAACTCTTCAAAAAATTAATAAAAAAAAAAAATAGTGTATGACCCGAGGCGAATCTTCGGATAATCCAATATTACCTTTTGATCCCGAAATCGAGCGCACGCTTCACGAGCGCCGCCGATCTCATAATCAAAATCTACAAATAGATCCCGAAGAATCCGTCGGCGATATACATATAGGCGTGATGGGCGATCCTAATCTAAATGCGGCCCCACCGAGGACCATGGCCTATTATGCTAGGCCAAATTTAGAGGATACAGGATCGAGCGTCACCCGCCCCGCGGTAGCTAATAATAATTTCGAAATCAAATCCAGTATAATCCAAATGGTACAACAGTCGATTCAGTTCGACGGTTTGCCAGATGAGGACCCAAACCAACACCTTAATAATTTTTTAGAAATTTGCGACACCTTCAAGATTAATGGCGTCAGCGATGACGCCATTCGCTTGCGCTTATTTCCCTTTTCCCTGCGGACAAAGGCGAAATCGTGGTTGACTTCTCTTCCGAGAGGGTCCATAACCACGTGGGCCGAATTGACGGAGAATTTTCTAACTAAATATTTTCCTCCGTCAAAAACCGCTAAATTACGCACCGATATCGCATCCTTCATTCAATTCGATTCCGAGTCTCTCTACGAGACTTGGGAACGTTTTAAAGAATATTTGCGTAGGTGTCCTCATCACGCGCTACCAACTTGGCTTCAGGTACAAACGTTTTATAACGGCTTGAATTTCTCAACGAGACAGATGATCGACGCAGCCGCCGGGGGAACGTTAAACAACAAAACCCCGGAGGCCGCTCAAGCTCTGATCGAAGAAATGGCCATGAACGCGTACCAATGGAACGTGCCAAGGTCGCGTCCTCCTAAACCGGCTGGTATTTTCGAAGTGGATGCCACTACTCACTTAGCCTCGCAGGTAGAGCGGCTAAGTAAGCAAGTGGCGGAGATGACTGCTTCCTCCTCCACTCCCGCTTGGGCTAATAATCCTAATAATAATAGTAATAATTTTAATAATCTTAATAATAATAATCTTAATAATAATATTAATAATAATAATAATTTATGCGAGGAATCGGTGGATTACGTGGGTAACCAAGTGCGGGCTCCCTTCAACCCATATAATAATAACTATAACCCGGGTTGGAGGAGCCACCCGAACTTCTCCTGAAGTAACCCTAATAATGCGCAACGCCCTCCACCTGCGATCCCGCAAGGATTTCCGCATGGATATCCCAATGGATTTCAACAGGGTTTTGCGCCTCCTCCTCCAAAACCTTCTCCGCTCGAGGAGATTTTTGCAAAATACATGGCTTCCAACGACGCAAATATCCGGAATATAACCGGATCGCTAAAAAATTTAGAAATGCAGGTTGGCTAGCTTGCAAAAATGGTCTCCGAGCGGCCACTTGGAGCACTACCGGGGAACTCGGAGCAGAACCCGCGTGAAAATGCCCACGCCATTACCCTTCGCAGCGGCAAGGAGGTCGACTCCCCATTGCGGGTTGAGCATCAGGTAACTGTTTCGCCTCCGACCCCTGCACCCCCGTCTTTTATTTTATTAGATACGGAAAAAAAATTAGCGCCGGGCGTCTCGAGCCCGCAAATTTTGTACCCCGCAAAACTTAATAAAGAGAAGGAGGACGAAAATTACAAAAAGTTTTTACAAATATTTAAACAAATTCAAATTAACGTCCCCTTCTGCGAGGCACTCTCACAAATGCCGAAATATGCGAAATACCTTAAGGAGCTCCTTTCTAATAAAAAGAAGCTCGAGGGTATTTCACGTGTTTCCTTAAATACGGAATGCTCGTCGGTCCTACTTAATAAATTGCCGCCAAAACTAAACGACCCGGGAAGGTTTTCTATCCCGTGCCTATTCGGCAATTTATTAATAAAGTACGCCCTAGCGGACCTGGGAGCGAGCATCAATTTGATGCCCTTCTCCCTCTTTAAAAAACTAGATTTGGGTGTTCCCACCCCAACAAAAATGAGCATCCAACTCGCGGATCGCTCGATAAAATATCCTATCGGGGTAGTGGAGGATGTTCTGGTCAAGGTTGACAAGTTTATCTTCCCAGTAGACTTCGTCATCCTCGACATTGAGGAGGACGCCGAGGTACCAATTATCCTCGGTCGCCCTTTCCTCGCGACCTCCCGCGCATTAATTGATGTGAGTAACGGTCGCCTCCTCCTTCGGGTAGGGGACGACGAAGTTACCCTTCTTATTAATCCCTCGATGCGAAATTCTTTATCGAACGATGATTCTTGCTTTCACTTAGAATCCGCGTTCGAGGATGAGTGTTCTTCGCTTTATGAATTACTCGCTTTAAATTTAGACGAACCGGATTTGGCGGACCTCGCCCCTTTGGACGAGCTACCGCCAGATTCGCCTTTCGAATCTTTTAATTCTAAAAGTTTAAAAATAACAACTTCTTACGAAGAACCCCCGGTCTTGGAGCTTAAGCCACTCCCCGACCATTTAAAATACGCTTTTCTCGCCGCGGACTTAAAACTCCCGGTTATTATTTCGTCTTCTTTATCTGATTCGGAAACTTCCGAATTAGTTAAAGTTTTGTCCAAGCATCGCCATGCAATTGCATGGCAGATTTCCGATATTAGGGGGATAAATCCCTCTTTTTGCACGCACAAAATCTTCTTAGAAGATAATTCCCACAAAACCATCCAGCCTCAGCGACGATTAAACCCAAATATGCGGGAGGTCGTTAAGGCTGAAGTAATAAAATTAATGGATGCGGGGATTATCTACCCTATATCCGACAGCACGTGGGTTAGTCCCATTCATGTCGTGCCTAAAAAGGGTGGTATAATGGTAGTGGCAAATGAACATAACGAATTAATTCCAACTCGTACTGTTATGGGTTGGAGGGTGTGCATCGATTACCGAAAATTAAATGATGCCACCCGCAAAGACCACTTTCTGTTACCGTTTATCGATCAAATTTTGGAGCGACTATCGGGTCATCCTTATTATTGTTTTCTCGATGGTCTATCGAGATTTTTACAAATTCCTATCTCCCCCGAAGACCAGGAGAAAACAACCTTTACGTGCCCCTTCGGTACCTTCGCGTACCGAAGGATGCCATTCGGCCTCTGCAACGCGCCAGCTACATTTCAACGATGTATGATGGCGATCTTTGGAGAGCTCGTAGAAGATATTATGGAAGTCTTTATGGATGACTTCTCGGTTTTTGGAAGCTCCTTCCAAAACTGCCTCCAAAATTTAGATCGAGTCCTCCAACGATGCGAAGACACGAACCTGGGAAAAGTGTAATTTTATGGTTCGAGAAGGCCTAGTTCTCGGCCACAAAATTTCTGAAAGAGGGATGGAGGTCGACAAGGCCAAGGTCGAAATAATTGAAAAACTCCCCGCGCCCTCAAGTATAAAATCAATCCGTAGTTTTCTTGGCCACGCGGGTTTCTATAGGCGGTTTATTCAAAACTTTTCCAAAATAACAAAACCGCTAACCCACTTCCTGGAGAAGGAATCTCCATTTATTTTTGATAACGCGTGCGTAGAGGCATTCAATGCCATAAAAAATAAACTTATCCATTCTCCCATTCTGGTGGCGCCCGATTGGACCCTTCCGTTTGAGATTATGTGCGACGCGAGTGATATAGCAGTAGGGGCCGTATTAGGTCAACGCGTTAATAAATATTTTCATCCTATCTACTACGCGTCCCGCACGCTCACGGCCGCACAGGCTAATTATACGACAACGGAAAAGGAACTCCTTGCCGTCGTCTTCGCCATAGATAAGTTTAGGCCCTACGTCACGCTTTCAAAAATTATTATATTTACCGACCACTCCGCCCTAAAATATTTATTAGAAAAAATGGACGCTAAGCCCCGCCTTCTTCGATGGATCCTCCTATTACAAGAATTTGATTTAGAGATCCGCGATAAGAAGGGGGCCGAAAATTTAGCGTCCGACCACCTTTCTCGTTTAGAGCACCCAATCGCAGAAGCGCTCTTCGAACCGGAAATCGATGATCGATTTCCCGAGGAGCGTCTTTTAGCTTTAAATAATTTAAAAACTTCTCCCTCGCCTTGGTTCGCAGACTACGCCAACTATTTAGTTGCGCGGGTGCTCCCGAAAGACTTTTCAAAACAGCAAAAGAAGAAATTCTTTTCTGATTTGAAAAATTACTTTTGGGAGGACCCTTTCTTATTTCGCGTCTGCGCGGACCAAGTCGTGCGGAGATGCGTTTCGAACGAGGAGGGTGCACAAATTTTGCGGCACTGCCACGAAGGGCCGGCCGGGGGCATTATCAAGCCAACCGGACCGCGCAGAAGGCGCTGGAGGCGGGCTTTTATTGGCCCGCTCTCTTCAAAGACGCTCACACTTTTGTGAGCGCATGCGATAGCTGTCAACGGTCGGGTAATATCTCTCGTCGCGATGAGATGCCCCAAAATTTTTATTTAGAATGCGAGATTTTCGATTTATGGGGCATAGATTTCATAGGCCCCCTACCTCCTTCATATACAAATCGCTACATTTTAGTGGCGGTCGACTACGTATCTAGGTGGGCGGAAGCGCAAGCTCTCCCCACCAACGATGCGAGAGTCTTCATCAAATTTCTTAAAAAATTATTTTCTCGCTTCGGTACGCCCCGTGCGATAGTTAGTGATAGGGGTACGCACTTTTGCAACGCCCAGTTTGCAAAAATATTAACCAAATATGGCGTCACGCATAAGCTCGCCACCGCCTATCACCCCCAAACGAGCGGCCAAGTAGAGGTAGTAAATCGAGAAATCAAACGCATATTAGAAAAAACCGTTTCAACTAATAGGAAGGATTGGACACTTAAATTAGACGACGCGCTGTGGGCATATCGTACGGCGTACAAGACCGCAATCGGTTGTACGCCTTATCGATTAGTCTACAGCAAGGCATGCCATTTGCCCGTAGAATTAGAGCACCGCGCTTTTTGGGCGTTAAAACTCTTAAATCTCGATCATAATTTAACCGCCGAAAATCGGATATTCCAATTAAACGAACTCGATGAATGGCGTGCGAACGCTTACGAGAGTAATAAATTTTATAAGGAACGCTCGAAATTTTACCACGACCGCAAAATTAAATTTCCAAAATCATTTGCGCCGGGCGATCTCGTCCTCCTTTATAACTCACGTCTTCGTCTTTTTCCGGGGAAACTAAAATCCCGTTGGTCCGGCCCCTTTCAAGTGAAAGAGGTTTGGCCATACGGGACCGTCCTTATCACCCACCCGGAAAAAGGCGACTTAAAAGTTAACGGTCACCGACTAAAACTCTACCACGCGGGGGATCAACTGGGAGGGAAGTTAAATTCCATACCCCTCCCCCACCTCTAAAAAGATCGTACCCCGCCAACGAGTCAAGCTACGAGACGGTAAACAAAGCGCTCGTGGGAGGCACCCCCATATTTATCCAATTACGTTCTTTTTTTTTATAAAACCAAAAAAAATGATGAAATAAATTTTCATCTCAAAAAAAAAATAAAAACTTAAACAAAAATAATAATAATAAATAATAAATAAAAAAAAAACAAAACCAAAAAAAATAATAATAATAATAATAAAATTAATAATTATGCATATTTTAAATTATCATTCTTTTTCAAAAAAGAAACATAAAACAAAATAAAATAATGCAAAAACTTTAAAACAAAAATCAAAAAGAATTTTGGGAATTTTAAGATAAGACAATAGGAAGTTTCTCAAAGTAGGATTACTCGACAGACCCGAGAGGGGATTTTTGTCGATATTTCGAAACGAGAAAACCCCGTTGCTTTTACCTTTTTATTTCTCTTCTTTCTTCCTTGGTTTTTATCTTAAAGCCTTTTCTTTATTTTAGCTTATTTTATCTTTCTTAAAATTTAGATATATTTTAAAACATGCATATTTTAAAATTAAAAAAAAAACTATAATATAAATTATCACATAAAAAGATGATAAAAATTTATTTTTATCATACCAAAAAATATATGTTTTTTTACTTCTTTTATACGTATTCTATTCGTGTTTTGTACATTTCAAAAAACTAAAACAAGCCAAAAAAAAAAAAAAACAAATTTGTATATATTCGTGGAGTTCCTTTTTTTTGTAACTATCCTTGAATATATTTTTTTTCTCTCTATTTTGTAATTAAAATCTTTCCTTTTTTGTAAATATTTTCGTTCCTCACACTTACCTTCAACATTGAGGACAATGTTGGTTTTAAGTATGGGGGCGTGTTTTCCCTCTTTTTGTAATTATTTTTGCCCCTCCCATATTAGAAAAAATCCAAAAAATCTTTAATTAACTTAGAAAAAAAATTACAAAAACACAAAAAAACAAATTTTTTTTTTTTTTATAAATGTTTTATGTTTATGTCTTTTATTTGTATATAAAAATCCTTATTTATAATAAAAAATCAAAATCCAAAAAATGATGAAAAATGTACTTACAAATTTGTTATAACAAAATTCATTTTGTCATAACACCAAAATTGTTTTTCCTTCTCTCTTTCCTTTTCTTTTCCTTTTTTTCTATTAATGTACATATTTTTAACAAAATTAAAAAATCAAAAAAATATATGATGAAAAAAAAAAAATCATAAATATTTTGTATATAACTTTTCTTAATTTTCTTCTTCCTCTTTTTTGTATTTATAAATGTATTTTGTTATGAAAAATCAAAAATAAAAAAATATATCATATCTTAAAAAAAAAAAAAAATTGCTGAAAAACTTATCAAAAATCCAAAAATAAAATAAAACCCCTACTTAGCTTTTTGTTATTTCCAAGGCTAGGTTAGTTTTATCTTTAAGCGTTTTTCATTATTTATGATTTGCTAAATCAATTTTATTCATTTCATAGTTTGAAAAATTTAAATCAAGGAATTTTTAGTAGTAAAGAAAATCTTGCGATCTTAATTTAATCTGAGAACAAAATTTTTAGCACTACCTCGGGTTTACCCTAAATAGATTCCTTTTTGTATTATATTGGCAAACCATCTTTAGATTCAATTATTCTAACTCTAAACTTGTCAAACTTTAGGAATGTTTTTAATCTACTAAACTTGCTCTCAAAAATCTTTTTTTATTAATCTAGAATTTCTCTTGAAACCCCCCTTATAAACACCCTTTAGCTTGGCATAAAAATAATAAAAGTAGGAGTTTTAAAAGAAATCCTGTGTCAATGGGAACTTAGAGATTCCGTAAACACAGGCACCCAATATTGTTAAAAGAAATCCCGTGTCAATGAGAATAAAAAAATTAATAATTCCGTAAACACGGGCATTGGGTTAAGTTGAGAAATGATTTCAATTCTCCCGCGTAAACCAACGCTGGGAATCAAAGCAAAGGCCACCAAAAAGGTGGGGTGGGAGGATAAAATCCGTCACCCCTTTATCCAAGCACTCTTCTTTTTGCCAAAGCTACCTTTTTTCCCCTACCCCTTAGCCAACAAAATTGTACCTAGATTTTTAATTTAAAAAAGTTTGAGAGAGCATAATTAGTAGGCTTTATTTATTCTTAAAAACTTTCTTAAAAAAGGTTATAGTTTTATATAATTCTATTCTAATTAAAAGGTACCAAAGACTGCAATAATCGACGCTATTTAGCTAACTTTAGAAGTCTCGCTAAAAATTTTTCGCTCTTTTTAAATTACTTTCATAGTTTTGGACTTACCTCTTTAAATACCCTAAATTTATTTCGATCTTACTTTTGATTTAATAAAAACTTTAGTAAATTAGAAATTTTATTAAACGTCTTATAGTATCCCTTACTTTTGCTCTGGAATAGCAAAAGCTTAAGTATGGGGGTGTTTGATGAATAGTAAATATACACATTTTTCTTTATAATTTTTAGTATAATTTTAATTAGATTTCTAAATAATATATGTAAATTAATGAATAAAATGTTTGTTTTTGTTATTTTTGTTTTTAACTTAGTTTTATTTTAATTTTGTAAAGTTTTTGTAATTTTGTTAAGTCACGCCCTTGGTCACGCCCGTGTCCAAGGGCGTGTTCACTAATCCCTAACATTTTCTTTTCCCTGTTCTTTTTCCAACTCAAACATCAAGTCACGCCCTCGGTCACGCCCGTGACCGAGGCCGTGTACCTCGGTCACGCCCGTGACCGAGGCCGTGTACCATGGTCACGCCCGTGTTGTATGACCAAGCCCAGATTCGAGCCAAGATGTCAATGTCACGCCCAATGTCACGGCCGTGATCGGGTCACGCCCGTGACTGAGGCCGTGACTCAGCAAATTCTTCCAGAAGAACGAGGACACGCAAGGTGTCACGCCTAGCACACTGCCGACATCGAACACGCCCGTGTTACTTGGAACACGCCCGTGTACTTCCGAACTCGCCGGTCAAGCCTTCCAGATGCCTGCCTGGATCCAGCTGTTCTGGCTATTCGCACCTCAAGCCGTGTCACGCCCTCAGACACGCCCGTGTCCGAGGGCGTGTAATCCAAAATTTTTTTTCTATAAATAGCCAGATTCAGCTGAGTCCAAGGGTTCAAAATTTTGGGAGCTTCTCTTAAGGTTTTGTCCCATTTTGCTAATTTTTGGTGTTTTGTAATTTTTGTAATTTTGCACTTTCTCTCTCTAGTTTTGTAACCCCCTTTTTTGATGGAAATAAATTAAGCTTGTAATTATTGTCTCTCATTGTTTTAGCGTGTGTGTGTTCTCTTTTTGTTCTTTTTCTTTTTATGTTTAGTTTTATGTAATTTTTGTTAAGTTGTCATTTTAATTTGGGTGTGTTTGTGTATGAGTGTAATTTTCTTATTTTTAGCTTTGTTGTAATTTTTAGATGATTTCATATTAGTGTGTGTGAGTGTAGGAGTTTAAATAGTTTTTTTTTGTTTTGTTTTGATTTAGTGTTTTTACTTTCTTTTTGCTTTTTTTTTTGTAAGTGTGTGTGTATGAGAGTAGATTTTCTTTTCTTTTTAACTTAGTTTCATTATTGTTGTGTGTGTGAGTGTATGAGTTTAGATTTGTTTTATTTTAATTAGATTTCATTAACGTAGAGTGGGTGTGTGTATGAGTATAAAGTTTGCGCCTTTTTTGTAATCGAATAGTTTCCATTTCCGTCACGCATTTATTTCCCGCCTATCCGTTTGGATAGGACTTGCTCACGCATTTATTTCCCGCCTATCCGTTTGGATAGGACTTGCTCACGCATTTATTTCCCGCCTATCCGTTTGGATAGGACTTGCTCACGCATTTATTTCCCGCCTATCCGTTTGGATAGAACTTGCTCACGCATTTATTTCCCCTCTACCTATTTGGGTAGGGATTGCATTTCTTTAATTCCTGCAATTTATCGCTTTCATTTCAATTTCGTAGAGTGTGTGCGTTTTAATTTAGTGCGTCCTTTTTGTCTTTTCTATCGCTTTTCTTGGTTTTTGCTAAACGCACACCAAGCCCGCGATTGTTATCATTTTTGTTATTATCGTTATGTTATCATTTTTGTTTTTGTTTTTAATTATCACTTTCATCACTTATTTTTAATCCGATAAAATAATAGCGCGTTCCTAAGAAGTAGAAATAATCGATACGACCTTGGAAAAATACGACCTTGATATTTCAAAAGAAATATCCTATACTACTATCGATAAGGTCCACTTGCCTTTATTGATTTTAGTCCGGATAATTACATAAACCCAAAAGCTTTCTCTCTAAAGCACTTTTTAAAAAACTCTCTTTTAAAAACACTAAAAAATTTGTTGCAACACCTCTTTGGTTGTTGCAACTAGCTCAAGGTAAAAGAAGTTTTAAAACGCTCTTAAAGAATTGTTGCAACTACTCAAAAAATTGTTGCAACAATATTTTCAAAAAGCTTTCAATTTTAATTTCAACATAAAGCCCTTTTTCAATCTTTTCTACTTAGCTTTTGGCGACGCGGCCAAAGAGTAATCTTCGATATTTCGAAATAGGAAAAGGCCGTTACTTCTATCTTTCGATAGGATAACCGGTAATTCTTCGAAGTAGGATTACTCGCGGGACTCTTCGAAAACGCCGCCGAATTCTAATAAAAGAAGAAAGCAAGGCTTCACACTTAAAAAAAATCTAATTTTAACGTATCACGCAGCTATCAACACACATCCGCCACGTACCATCCTTCTTCGGGGCAGGAAGGGCTGGCACCGCACAAGGACTCATGCTAGTCCTGATGAATCTTTTTTCCATCAAATCCTCGATCTGAGTCTGCAGCTCTTTGTGGGCCGCGGGATGAAGCCTATAGTGGCGTTGGTTCGTCAGGGACGAACCCGGAATGAGATCTATCGCATGCTGTATGTTCCTCAATGGAGGTAACACAGAAGGCAACTCGTCTGGGTACACGTCCTTATATTCGTCCAGAATGCTCGTAACTCCCTAGGCAACTCATTCAACGCTTCCGATTCACCCTTCGCACTCATAAGAACTAAAAAGCACATAACTCCCTCAAGAAAAGGATCTCTCACAAACTCTCTCCTACCAACTAGGCTCAATGCCTTCCTCTCGGCCGGGATGGTAGTGTCCTTAGCCAAAGCTACCGGCTCCTTCGGAACGGTCGGTCTCAAAGTGATGGCCTTACTGTTGAATTTGAATTCATAAGTATTGGCTCGACCGAAATGCGTGACGTCACGGTCATAAAGCCAAGGGCGGCCTAATAACACGTGGCACGCGTCCATGGGGAGGACATCACACCAGACCTCATTCGTGTAAGATTTAAAGGCAAGAGGGACCAGGCAACGCTTGCTAACCGGGACGGTAACCTTGCTAATCCAAGCTACCTGGTAGGGTGTGGGGTGTGGTTCCGTGGTCAGATTCATACGTTTAACAGCGTTCTCAGAGATAACATTCACACAGCTACCGCTATCTATAATGAGCTTGCATAGCTTGTCACCACTCTTAAAGATCAGAGAGAAGATACTCGTCCTCCTCCAATCATCTAGCGGACGTGGAGTGGTCAGAATACAACGCATCACCATGAGGGGGGGATCGTCTTCCAAATCTCTTGGGACCCCTTCGGGGTCGCTCTCCTCGGCGGCCTCATACACATAGTCAGTAGAATCGGCGGCCATTGTCTAAGAGGGCAACGACCTTAGTCTTAGTTGGGCATTCAAAGGCATAATGGCCTTGAACACCGCAAGAATAACACGTGGTATTGGCCTTGCTAACTTTACCAATGGGAACACGCTCACTCGTGGGGTTCCTGGTGTTCCTAGCGGTGATCACGACGGATTTAGACTTGGTGGTTCTAGACTTTCCCCTATCCGGATAGGTGGAAGAAGACGCTCCAACGGTGGTCTTATTCCTCGTGTGGGAATAACGGGAGTGAGCCTTGGCGGCTAAGTGTTTTTCAATGTCTAGGGTGGCATTGAAAGTCGTGTTTAGATCTGTGTGCCCGTAGCGCAAGAGCTTCCGCTGGATATCAGGTTGAAGCCCCTTACGAAACCTGGATAATGTGACCTCTGGGGGTTCCCTAAGCTCGCAACGCACCATACGGTCTTTCAACTCTCCCATATACTCGGCCACTGACTTTGAACCTTGCCGCAGAGTGGCTAGTTCATCGAACATTTGTGTTCGGTGGTAAGCGGGAACGTATTGGTCGGTGAGCAAATTTTTCGTCACCGCCCATACAATAGGCGGGACTTCCTGTCCGGCTCCCAACCTCCTTTCCTCATTCAGCCAAATGGTTTTCGCACGATCTGTCAACTTCATGCGGGCGACTTGGACCTTTTGGAGATCCGTGAGATTGTGCCACTAGTAGTAACACTCCATATCAACTACCCAGCTAAGGAAGACCTGGGGGTCTCCCATGCCATCCTAGGTGGGGGAATCAATCTTGATGGCTCTAGTGATATCGAAACCACGCTCGGGGCGGCGTTCTCGATGGGGCAATTGGGGATGGTCCCCATCAGAATCCGAATCAGTGACCGATTGTTGCCGGTTGGGCCCCTCAGCACAACCGGGTGGTGGTGGCGGTCCTCCTTGATTCCGTAAAATTTGTTCTAACATCGTCCTAAGCTCATTCATTTCGGTACGTAGACCTGCTATGGCCTCGGTGTTGGATCATTGTGCTGATTCGCAGCCATCCTAGACGTAGACGGTGTCGCGTACTCCGTTCCTAGCCTAGTGGGCATTCAGGTTCAGGAAAAAATTGGGAAGATGATTTTTCCTAGGGCTGTAGCTAGATTGAACATAGGATATTTTATAGATTCCTGATGTGCGTAATACGTAGATCGTTAATTTTTTTTTTGAATTTTGACAAACATTTCAGATTTCAGACCGCTATTCGCACACCACCTAGATAGAATTACGACACTTCCAATTTTCAGGCCGACCTAACGAGGACGAATCGAAAAAGTTTCAGTTTTAATGTTGCTAGAAATACGTGTAGGAAGCTACAAAAAAAGTTTCAGATTTTTTTGACAAGGTTTGAATTTCTGAGATTTTACTAAACGCAGACCAATCCGAAAATTTTCAGATTTTCTTATTTCTTAGAACGACCAACAAGGATCACAGCGAGGATGTTTGCAATGTGGGAGTTGAAACGACCAGCTTTAATACCAAATTGATGTAGGGGTACCGTGACGATGTGTACGTACTCTAACGGAGTGACATTCATCACAGAAATTAAAATAACATGGGAGGGCTCCGACCAAAAGCGAACGAAAAGGGGTCGGTTGGCTCTCCAAATCCGATAGATAAAAATATGCGGGACTCGATACAACGTCCTTAGGACCTACCTCTTCAACAAGCACACAACTCACCGTAAGCCAGACTCGATACAACGTCCTTAAGACCTACCTCTCCAACAAGCACACAACTCACCGCACCTACACAAGCATCTATTCCATCAATCGATTCATTTCAAAACGCAGCAGAAATTTTCTTGGAGAGGTGGTGAACATTCAAGCGGCGATAAAGGCGTTAGTTGAGATTAACTCCCTTGTTAGCGCCAAGTGCGCCAATCTTGGAGAGCAAACCAAGGCAAGGACGAGTTTTGCTCCCGCACCGGATCTTCTCGATCCGGACAACAAGAGGTTCAATAACAACACTTGTATTCAGATTTTTGCAAGCGAAAATATTAAAATCCTGGATAAAACGATTCGACAAAACCTCCACAAACTAAAGCGTAGAAAGAATCACCAGCAAGGAGAGAGGTTACCCAACCAAGAAGATGAACACACAAGATAGATGTGGGAGAATCTCTCTCTCCACTATTCCACCAGCGTCGCACCGAATGGAGAAGCACCCTTTCTTCCTTGGAGTCGCACCGCGGAAGTCTCGCCGGAGTCGCACCGAAGAGGATGGAAGGAGGCGGCCTTGGAGTCACACCAAGAGGAAGGGGGGCGGCAAGGGAGAGCACCTCCTTGGCCGAAATTTCCAAATGGGAAATAGGGTTTGCTTTTTTTAATTTTCAATGTTCTCATTCCTTCATAAAGACCCCTTTAAATAAGAGTTTACACAAAATCATAACCATCCATGATGGAGATGAAATCTCATCCATCCGTATGGTTAAATACACACCAAAATGAAATTAAGAGTTCAAATTAAAAATTACAACCATTTTAATAAATATAAAATTATCATCTAGCATGAAATAATTTTATATTTATTAATATAAAATTAAAGTGCATGAATAAAAGTCTAAATTTTAATGGCGGTTTTGGCACGCCGCGGGCGGAGATTATAATGCGGTCTTCCATCAGCATCATCATGACACCTCAGATCTTTGTGGCGCAGCGCTTCGGCAGTCGGGTCATTATCATCAAGGAGTGTCGGAGGGGACGCGCCATCATAACTTGATGGCTCGAATCTTCAAAATAGTAAGGAGATTCTGCATCTTTGGAAACTTTCATTTTAGGCAACCTTAACGCTGGCGTTGACTCTAACGCCGGGCGTTGAGTCAAAACATTCCCAAAATGCTCCTTCAATCACGGCTTCATTCCTCCTTGCCATAATTGTCGATCGTTAATGCCGGCGTTAAGTACTAATGCCTGATGTTGAGTTTCTTTCTCTTTTTATTCATTCGGCAAGCCATCCCGTCGATCGACAGCCCATCCCGTCGATCGACAGACCATCCCGTCGATCGCTAACGCCCAGCGTTACGTCCTAGAGCTTGGCGTTAGACATCTTTCAATTATTCTGCCTATGGATAGTACCAGACCAATATTGCAGCAACCTGGTGTCATATCTATTCAAACCTGCAAGCTAAAAACACAATGGCAAACAAGATCAAATACAAGTAGGATTTGTTATTCTCAAATCAAAGGGATGCGAAAAACCATGTTCCAACAAGAATATGTTACTCCATCACTTCCTCCATCTACATCTTATCCACCCACAGTTGATCTTGAGCAAATCATCTCCAAGGCTGTGTCCATTGCCTCCTCCACATTTGCTGATCAAGTGGCCTCTCAGGCTAGAAAATTTGACAGAAAATACTCACAGATAGAGGGTGAGTTATTAAAGTTTCAAAAATCATTTCAGAGCCTCGGAGAGTTTATATCTTCCTCCATGGTGTCAAAGGAGTTCTTAACCTCACTGGCCAGCAAGGTCAAGAAGGGGGAAAACATACTAGAGGAAGAAATATCTCCTCCTGTTCTAAATGGACAAGATCAGGGCAATGCTGATAATGAGCCTGCTCCTGACAAAGTAATTACCTTTCAAAGTGCACAGTCTGAGGAGGAGTTAAGTGACAAGAATATGGCATATGTCATGCAATTTTTGACAGATGAAGGGGAGCCCCAAGAATAAAGGATGGATATTGAGCAAGCTGATGCAGCAAAACAGGGGGAGCCTACCCCAGATGTCCATAGGGACCTAGATGTAGAGATGCCTGCTGTAAGCACAGCTGCAACTCAAGATGTGATTCAAGATAAAGATCCATTAGATGAAGTTGTTTAGATAGCAAAGGAAGCTGCCCAGGAAGCTGGAACAAATGTACAAAGTCAGGGGGAGCTTCCCAAAGACACTGCTGAAGAAAATGATGAGCCACTGAAGTTTGCCTTAAGAAAAGCTTCCTCAAAAGTATTCTCAAGAAAAAGAAAGACCCCTGAGAAGGATTCCTAATTTTTTTTATGAAGGTACTCTATGATTATTCATTTTGAACACAAATATATTCTGGGAAGAACAAATGTTATACAACTTTACTGCCTGTCAAGTAAATGGAACTGCATATGATTTCAGTCTATCCTATGATTTTAGCATGTCCTATGTTATGCCTATGTTGTAATGAATGTACTGTTGTTTTTACAAAAGAATATATAAATTCACTTTATTCAATCTGTAAAATTTGTTAAGATAAATAGGGGGAGATTGTTGGGAAAAACCCTTGATTTAACTTAACAAATTATAAGAAAGTGATTTTATCTACTAGGTTTGAATTACAAATTGTATAGTGAGGGTAATCTGGTCATTAGATGTCTTAGGATGTCACACTCAACATAAGGTGTTAGGACCAGATCAAGGGAAGCAAAATTGGGCTAAGTTAACATTTGCATCGAATAGAATTCGACGCAACATCGAGTACATATCGACGCTGCTCTGACTAGAAGTCCAAGTGGTTCAACCCATCTGTCGAAGTGACTCAAGTCGACGTTACGTCGAATAGATATCGACGTAGAGGTCAGGTACGCTGCTCTGACTAGATATCGCGTGGCGATCTGCACGAGTTCGAGATAGCGCCTGGCGTTAGCGCTAGCGCTGGCGGTAGCGCTAGCACTGTCATTAGTGCTGCTCCTTTCAAAAGATTGTTCCAAGCTGCTTTATGCCTGTGGAGTATTGCACCTATAGTTCCTGCACACTATAAACACACTACAAGCAATATCAAATACAATATGAGATTTGTTATTCTCAAACAAAGGGATGTGACACACATGTTCAACAATCTCCCCCATTTGATAATAACAAATCCTCTAAGCAAGAAATCAATAATAGTGTTTATAGATAAGATAAGCAAGATAAAAGTGCAACTATAGTATATGATAGGCATGATGAAATTATGCATACTCCCCCTATCTTAATGCCCCCCTACATAAATGCAATTTATGTGTTACTCCCCCTAAATGATAGATTTCATGAATTAGTCTCCCCTTATTTATATATTTTTCTCCTATATAGATTTCTTCCATTAATCTCCCCCTTTTGGTATTATCAAAAGAAGGTGGGGTAAGGGAAGCAAGGAGGCATTTATATATCATGATCGAGCTTTTCGAAATATAGATAATGATAAAGAGTTTAAGCATAGCATATATAAGAGATTTCAAATATAAAGATAAGAGTTGTAAGCAAGCGGAAGATTATAATAAACATCTTTTTGTAAGCATAAAAAGCATAAGTAAAAATATGAGTTTTTGTTCAAAATTGAAAGATGTTTTAACCTTTTGAAATCTCAAAGTTTTTCATAAAAATACCAAGCATAAAATGAACATATGAAAGAGAGATTATACTACAATGTTACTTAATTGTAAATTCAAGACATACCAAAACATTGTAGAGATCATGCTAGGTTATCTAGTGCATTTTTATATAAAGAGTAGTATAGATAAAGCATTAGAATCCAATACTCATGAGAAGAAGTGTTATGAAAGATAATGATGTGCACATAAATGTATTTTGGGCAATGTTAACAATTGATTTAAATCATCAAAATACAAGACATATGTAGAGTAAAGTGCACAATAAAACATAAGTAAATTACTTTCACACACTTTTAATGCACATAATTTTTAACAAAGTGGTGTAATAACCAAGGTTTGCACAAGACACTTTACTATTTTTTCCAAGGTGCTCAACCTCACAATGCTTATGAAGACTTATCAGGAGGTTCAAGTAGTGCTTGGTGGAGTTATATTTGTCTACGTATATAATTTTTTGTTCACATTTGTGAGACAACATTCTCCGAATACACTTGTGTTGCAAAACAAAATTTTTAATTTAACCACTTTTCTAACTTTCATAAGTGCTATTGAAATGTAGTGTAGGCAATAAACTTATGCAAGTTTTAATTCATTGTAAAAATACAATACACAAGCAAGCATTTTTAGATTTAGACACACATGTTGATTACCAAAATAAGTGAGTGAAATGTATCATTATCAATCATAAAACATTTACTCATACTTAGAGGCATGCTAAGCTTGGTTCTACACATTTTTCAATACAATTGATGCACTTTAGATAGATATATCAAAGCATGATAAGCAAAACAATGTTCATAGTAATTTGAAGGAATAAGTTTTAACATTGTAAATAATTCTAAATAATAGAATTCATACATGCTTGATATTGACAATAAAGTTCATACAGTTTTTTTTTGTTTTATCATTTTTAAATCAATTAAAAAACAGAAAATCACAAAAACATATTTTTGTATTTTTGAATTTTGAATTTTTGTAGTTGATTTTTTATAATATGAATAAAAACATAAATAACAAAAAACATATTTTTGTATTTTTTTAATTATGAACTTTTGTAGTTGATTTTTCATAATATGAATAAAACACAAATAACAAAAAAAATATTTTTGTATTTTTGAATTTTGATCTTTTGTAGTTGATTTTTCATAATATAAATAAAATGAAAATAAAATAAACAGAAACACAAAAATAGATTTGTACACATAAACTAACATATTTTTGTAGATTTTTAGAAATTTTAAAAACAGAAAAAATCACACACTCACGCTAGCGCCGACGCTAGTGATAGCGCGACAAACAGTACGTGATTTTTTAGGAATTTTTAATTTTTAATTTTAGATATTGATTAGGTGTCCTTAAAGTAGTTCCATGCTGAAATTTCAGAATTTTTGGAGATCTCTAGGTGGATCAAATTTGCAAGAAACTTTGGCTTTTCAAATTCTTGTGTTTTACAAAACCATTTAAACATGAAGATATAAACTATGAAGACACAAGAGGACATTTTTTTTATTAAACAACCCAAAATATGCATGATTTAAGTGATAAGTAAATAAAATGATCATGCAAAGAGTAATATAAGTATGTCCTAAGATTAAAGACTACCCCGACTAAATGTCTACACCCTAGCCCCGTACTAAGTGACGGATGGGCATGAGGAGCTGCACACATGCCGTAGGTTGGGGTGTTACTCCCATATGAACACACTAGAGAACGCTCAACCTAGCACTCTTTCCCCCCAGTGCCTCACAAGGCCCCACTGGAACCCTCCCCGGTTAAGGACAAGACATGTCTTATAGGTTAGGTCTCAAATGTATCCAATCCTACGCCCCCTCTATTGTGAGATATGAAGTCAAAGGTGAATAATCTTTGGACAACCTATGCCTTTTAGACTATGGGTTGATTTATAAACTATGGGTTTTGTTTAATGTGATGAGTTATAAAGCCGCATAGTTTTTCTACTATTATGAGATGACGATATGAAATAACTAGCACAATTACTAATATTCAATAAGTGACAATGCTAGTATGAATGAGTTTAGTGTTAAATGTCATGTCATAAGATTAATATTAATATTGCATGTATTCCAAAATAGAATTTCAAATTATAGATCTAGAATGGAGTGATCACTTAGTTTGATGTATCTTTATTATTCCTAAGTTGATTCTAAAATCTATGTATATGTGAGATACATGCAATTACTAGTAAAGCATATTCATAAATCAAATAATGTAAGGAAAACATTATTCATAATTTTTATCATAAGATTCATAATTCCTATTATCGATTTGAGATATTTCTTGATAGAACATGAATTATGATTTATGATTAAAGAGAATTTTTCATAGAAAATATCTTAGATCATCATGATGCATGTAAATTCTAATTCTTCTAGACTCATGACAATGTTATTTGGTGATTTTCTTTTGAAAGAACATGTTTGATTTGAAAGTCTAGAAAATTTCATATAATCATATAAAAGAGAAAGATCATATATATCAAGTTTTGAAATAAAATTTCATTCAATAATTGAATATATTGATCTTTGGTTTTGCATGATAAGATATGATTTATGATACCATATTCACATATATTCCAATGATTAATCCATAACCTATGTGTTTGTTGGAATTTTAGTATTCTATTATAATTTTAAATCACATAGTTATCATCAAGTTTAAATAACATTGTACATTTTATAACTAGCATAAATATATAAGCATAGACCAAGAAGTGATGCTAGAATGATGAGTTTGAATGCAATGTTATTACATAGGATTAATGGAGATAATGTTGCATGTAATATGAGAAGTTTTTAAATTAATTTTCTTAAGACCTAGAATGAAATGATTAATCCTTTGATTTGATCTTAATGATAAAAGATGATTCTAAGGTCTAAATTTCATGCAAACATTGGTGACACACATCACACACATAATATAAAATATGAAATAATTATACTAAGGATAGCATGTGATGAAAAATCCCTAAACACAGAAATTTCCAAATCAAGCAAACTAAAATAGCTTTTAAAATGGAGTTGTAATTGGGCAAGTTGACAGCACCAAGAGAACTCAAATGAGCAATCCTAGTTTGCCGTTGGATGGAGATTTTTGTGCTCTTTCCGAAAATATATTAAACGCAAAAATCAGGCGAGCGGATCAAAAGATATGGCTGTTTGAAGTTTTGATCGTAAACTCACATTTTTGAAAGATTAAACATGTGTTTAGATGAATTTATTTTTTTTCAATTTTTGATACTATTCTTCATTATAAAGGGCTATCATATGCAGCAAACAAAAATAGAAGATTATCATAACGTTGCGCATTTTAATTTTTAGCTTAAGCCCTTTAATAAACCATTTAAATCCATTTTTAAAAATAATTTCATTAGTCTTGAAAATAATTTCTATATTCAAATTATAATGTTAATTCAAGACATAGATGGATAACGGATTTAAAAGGATAAAGAACAATCAAAGATGAGAGATAGATCACTTTGAAAAAATATATGACTTAATGTTCAATTTTAATTAAAATTTGATTTGATAAACATAAGGCTTAATATATGAAAGTCATATTACATGATATATAAAGTGATCATAACATGTTTGTTCAAAAAAAAAACAAAAGAAAAGAGACAATTAACATATCATGAAGTAGGGTAGTGATATTTCATTTTTATTTGTTTCTACTTCATGCAAATGATAGGATACTAATGAATAAGAGATTTAGGTATCCAAAGGGGACCAAGTGGGATGGTTCCTTTGGGTACCCAAATATGACATGACGACCTTTTAGGAGACATGGGTAAATGGGCCTTTTCTATTAAAGTTGATGTATCATTTTTCTTTAAGGTTCTCCATTCATACCTTGGTGGTTTATATTTTAAATTCATATTATGATTATATGACATCTTTATATGATTATATTTGTTTGAAAAATAATTTATTTGTGATTTATGTTTATTCAAATTATTTTTCAAAATAGATTGATGTTGATAATCATAATGATTTTCATTATATGGATTCTTTGAAATTTTATAAGAGTGATTGTCTTTCTTTAGAAGTGATTGTTGAAAGAGTGGGTTACAATATGTTTTAGAAGATTGATTATCATTTTGATGGTTTTCATTTCCACTCTTTCTTATAGATATACTCTTATAATATGAAGGATAATATTTTATATTTTGATTTTCATGAAAAGGAGTTTTTAAATTTGAGTCATGATTGAAAATATATTGAGACTTATAATAGTGACTCTTAAGAATTTTGTGAGGGTCATAATTCTTTTTGAAACTAAACTCCTTTTGAGTTGATGTATGAAAATGATCCTTTTTAGAAATGATTTTGTAAGTTAATTTATCCTTGTTATTCAAAATCTTATGATGAAATTCATTACATGACATTTGAAATTTTTCAACAAAAGATTTTAATTGTATTAACTTATAAGATAAAACATCATTTTCAATTAACAATTTTTCATTATGCCTTTTAGAAATTAAGAGCCCTTTTTCAATTTCCTTGAATTTTTCTTTTAATAAATTGCAATTAAGACAAGGAATAGGAATTTTAACTAAAGAGCGTGAAAGAGAATTTATCACATCAATATTTGATTCTACATTATCGTTTGCTTTTAAAGATTTATTTTCTAAACGTAATTTGGAATTAGCAATTTTTAACTTTAAAATTTTACGTTTAGCAATTTTAAGCATACGAGAAGTAGAAATAGAATTTTTTACAAAAAGAGAAGATTTAGATTTTCTTACCTTGCAATAGTTTCCGTCTTCTCTTTTGCTTGATGTGTTGCCAACAAATGAGTCCAATATTGTGACGTTGTATTCTTCTTCCTCCAAGCATAAATCCTCATCGATTTCTTCTCTTGGATCCATAAGGAATTCCTCGTCGATTTCTCTCTTAGATTTATCATCCTCCAAGAATGAGTCCTTGTCGATTTCTTCTCTTGGATCCATAAGGAATTCCTCTTGTTCATCATCTGTAGAAGGAAGATTATAAGTATTCTCAAGAAATTTCCAAACTTCATAAGCAGTAGGAAGTGTATAAATAAGTTTGAAAATATTTTGATCTAATGCACAATATAGACTATTCATAGATTTGGCATTTAAAAACATTACATTTTTATTTAAAATACTTAGGGCATTTTAATTGTAATATTCCATACTTCCATATCCAAAGATTTAAGAAATTTTTCCATAAGAGTTTTCCACCAATTATAATTTTTACCTTCAAATAAAGGTGGTGCTAAAGATTTTTCATTTATAAGAAAATTTCCCTTACAAGTAGAAGCGAGATCATGAGACGCCATTATTCCTGGTTTTTAAACCGTTTGGAATAATCTGCCCTATGATACTACTTGTTGGATCTTACGACGCCCTTAGAGGGGGGGGGGGGGTGAATAAGGGAATAAAAATCTATTTATAATTTTATGGAAATTACTAAATTGTTTAAAGTAATATTAGAACACAAAATAACAATTTAGCTAAAAGAAGAAAATATCATAATTTGCAAGTTTAGGATTTGGAAACAAGTGCTAAACTGTTATATGATGAAATAGATTAAGATAAACAATTTAGACAAAGTGATTTGAATTGAAAGCTTTGTAACCAACATTTTAGAGATTACGCCAAATGAGAGAAATCAAGTAAACACCAATGGAGACATGATTATATTATATGAAAAGGTGTTTACAAAAATTGATTTCAATATCGCTAGAAATCGGAGGCGTACATATGTAAATAATTTTTCCTTTTCTATATCGACTCGTATCCCCACGAACCGGTTGGCTTTAGCCAATCCTTCCCCGGATATGGCCTCAAGCCGCTCTAGCCAATCCTTCCCCAGATATGGCCTCGAGCACTCCCTAGATCTAATCACCTAAAACTAGTCGCCAACACAAGGCGAATTTCCCCCTAAGTCCTACCCAGACCTAGTCGCCAACACAAGGCGAATTAACTAAACGGTTACAAAAAGTATGGAATGGAAATAATGAAAAACAATAATAAAACTCCCTATATGAGATCTCTGGAGTCGAGGATGAAGGATCGCTGTAGCATAAGCGAGGTAGAAGCGATCGTCCTTCGGATGTAGCGTGACGTAGTTCTCCTCCAGAATTTGTCCTTAAGCTTTTTGTGGGAGATCCATCTTCGGCAGCATAACAGCACTGGAGTTGTGGCACAAGCAACCTCTCTGGAGTTCTCTCCCAAAATGAGAGAGAACACATCATTTTATAGAACATAGAGCTAGCGCCTGCGGTAGCAATAGCGCTGGCGGTAGCGCTCGTGTTGAGTGGTTACGGAACCGTCGGCTGCGTGGCTCTGTGCACGAACTCGAGATAGCGCCTGGCGTTAGCGATAGAGCCTGTGGTAGCGATAGCGTTGGCGGTAGCGGTCGTGTTGAGCGGTTGCGGAACCGTCGGCGGTGTGGCGATCTGCACGAGTTCGAGATAGCGCCTGGCATTAGCGCTAGCGCTGGCGGTAGCGCTGGCGGTAGCGCTGGCGGTAGCGCTAGCGCTGGCGTTAGTGCCGCTCCTTTCAAAATATTGTTCCAAGCTGCTTTATGCCTATGGAGTATTGCACCTATAGTTCCTGCACACTATAAACACACTACAAGCAATATTAAATACAATATGGGATTTGTTATTCTCAAACAAAGGGATGTGACACACATGTCCAACAATCTCGACGCAGAAGATGAAGTTCAGAGCCAGGCAGATCAACTCAACGGACACGTCAATAAGATGTCGACATAACATCGACTAGCAGAGTTCAATCAGAGCAGAGATGAAATCGAAGCTACTTCTACAAGAACTCGAAGTTACGTCGATAAGAGGAAATGAATTCGACGCTACATCGAATACAGTCTGTAAAAGTTAAACTTTTCAGCTGTCATTTTGATCCTTCTTTCATGGCCCATATCCTTCAAGACCGTTCCCCAACGGCTTAATAATTACCTGAAAAAGAAAAGAGCATTAAAGAAGGAGACAAAAAGGTTTCTTGGAAATATATTCCTTATAGATGGACGGGCCGAGAATTAAAGAGGAAGGAAAGAGAATGTCATTGGAACATTACCTTTTCAGGGCTTACCAGAAAGGGAAGGAAATTCAAAATTGACTGGGGAGAATAAAAGGAGAAGAGAAGATAGAAACAATAGAGAATTAATCACAATCGACTGTTCTTCTTCTTGCTAGGGTTTCCTCTTCCCCTCTCTCTCAGGAACCCTAACACAAAAAAGAGAAAAGAAAAGCTCTGCTGTTCTTCATCTAATAAAACAGAGGATCTGAAAGCTGCTCTTCATCACAATCTTTTAGCAGCCAGATCTCAATCAGCAGAAGCACAAAGGATCTGACATACAAAGCACCTGCAATTCATCACTATCTAAAGTAGGGGCTAATCAAGAGCAGATCCTGTGGAACATAATAGGTTGTTCTTCATACAGTCCTCTCAAGAATTCTGAGAACAGAATTCCTATAACTTTCTTTCTTCTCCTTCTTTCTCATTCTGTAAAGGAGTTTTATTAATCCCTCTTTAAAGGATTCAGTGGTTCAGGATCTCCTTATCAAAAGATCTGGTGGTTCAAGATCTCCTTATCAAAAGATCTGGTGGTTCATAATCTCCTTGTCAAAAGATCAGTGGTTATTAGAGTCTCCTTATCAAAAGACTCAGGCACTGTGGTGCATCCCTACTAGGTGGTAGAAGAGGGGAGTACCCACTTTTTGGGGAACCTCTATAAAAATTTGTTTGTCTTCTGGTTCCCAATTTTCTATGCTGTCTCTATAGCTAGTTTATTCTACTGTTTCTGCTTTACATTTCAGCACAAGTTTATTCTGCCTGAGAACTTTTATGAGCATAAATCCTGAGATTAATTTTATTGTTTTCACAGTTAGGATAGAAATAAATTTAACTCCCTATTCACCCCCCTCTAGAGGATTCTCAGAGGCACACTGTGCACTTTCATCTTGTGTTCTCTAAGAATCAGTCAATCAACATCGATTGAAAAGAATCGTTTGAGTTTGAAGAAGGATTGAAGAAGATCTGTTCTATCAAGGTTCATATCAGAAGCATCTTCTTCAAGTCAAGAAGCCGATCTCCATCAGGCAAAAGAATCATTATTTACTCTTTCTCTGTAAGGCTTGCGAGCCAAAAATTGTAGGATCTATTTACAGATCTGAGTGTCGAGCATACGGGCTTGAGAGCTGTGAGGTTTGAGGGCCAGGGCAGTGGACTTGCGGGTCCTATCATGTCAAGCTTGCGGTCTTGAGAACTGTGAGGCTTGAGGGCCAGGGAAGTGGACTTGCGGGTCCAAGAGCCAAGACTTGTGGGTCTGTACTGTGCAGGGATTGAAGGAATGAGTGTCGGGTTTGAAGACCTACGTGCAGTAGGGGATTACGGGCCTAGGTTGTACGACTTGCGGGTCCGAGTTGTACGGCTTGCGGGCCGGAGACATTGGCGGAGTTTGCCGAGCCTAGCACACTGCTAGGTAGGCGCAGAGGGACAGAGGAGTACTCAAGACACATCGTCTTGAGGAACCTCTATAAATCTTTGCGTGTTTTCTGTGTTATGCTTCATATTTCATAATCTAACAAACCAGAAAGCAAGAACACCAATGAGGGTCAAAGTAATTTGAAATACCTATTTACCCCCCCTCTAGGTGATAAGTCGACACCCCTTAACTATCAATTGGTATCAGAGCCAGGTTGTTCAAAGAAAGTCTTAACAGCCTGAACATATCTGCTCTTGGGTGTGTCAAATCAACTGCTTATTATATCCTAACTCCAAGGAGAAAGTTAAAAGATCTGACATCAGGAAGTTCATATCCTTAATTGAAAGCAGCTGGAGCTCCACCTGTAATAATGAAGAAAGATTCGCAGGGATCAGAGCACCCCTAACTCCTTCAGACAGTGAATCTGATGATGAAGAATGCTCTGTAGCAGGAAGATGGATAAGAGCACCCTTGACTCTCTCAGACTGTGAATCTGAGGATGAAGAGATCTATTGGATGGTTGCTTTATCCAGCAAAGAAAATCATGATGAATCGCATCATGATCAGGTATGCATCACTCACACACCTTTACTACCTACTTTAATTAAAAAGACGAAAAATGCATCAGATGATCACTCATCATATGAAGATGATGAAGAAAACTTCTCATCATGCAACAACAAGGATCATACTGATCTAATTAAGAAGTTTGGTACTCTCTTGGCTGCTCTAATAAAGAGCAAGATGCTTGTTAGGAAGGAAGCTAAGGAACTAGAATCACTCAAACCTATTAAGGATGGGATGAATGAGAAAATGGGTATGTCCCACAATGAGGGCACCAATTCTTGTGAGCTCAAGAAGATCATAGTCAAGGTTTCTGATGAGAAGATTCAAAAGGATGAACTCATAAAGAGACTTGAAAATGATCTTCTCAAGGAAAAAAAATTTAATGGCTCAATTATCTAAGCCCAGATTTATACTGCCGATTATTGACACCTTCCCATCCTATAATAATAGGAGTGGATTGGGCTTTAAGTAAGGGAATGGAGGAAAGGGCAAGGCTACATCTGAGCCTCATACAACTTTTCAGAAGGTAGTGATTCCTTCCAAGATATATGACCATGACAGTGTCTATGGTCACTGGAAGAATGGAACCTCCTATAGTTGGGGGAATGCTCCTAACTATGAGAGGAGAAAGGGCATGGGAATGAGAGCTTTGAAGGCTCCTCATGAGGAAATACAGATGGACCATCATGGACCATTTATGTTTGGTACCTCAGCCCCTACACTCAAGGGTAAGGAAGCAACATCTTCCCAATCCCTCTCAGCAAAGGTGCAGGCTGGTAGCTCCAGTATAATCAATTCCCACTTGATCCTTTCTGATGCCATCAACACCATGTCATCTACCAAGCTGACATCTGTTGCTGACAAACAGATAAAGTCAAGAAGAAATGATTACACTAGAGAAGCTAGTCAGCCCCTAGCTGAAAGAGATAGGAAGAATGTTGCTGCACTCTCTGCTGAACATAAACAATCAAATGCCACCTCCTCAAGGAATGTTCAGAAAAGAAGGTAAGACATCCATGAATGTTGGTGTTGTGGTAAAGTGGGACACTTTTCCATTGAATGCTGACACATCCCAAGTGTGCCTAATCAAAGGAGAGAGCCTTCCTGCAAAAGCTGGAGTGAGTAGAAATATTTCTTTTTACACTAAAAAGGACCTAGGACCCAAACTCTATTGGGTTCCTATGGTATGATAATATCTGTCTTGCAGGTATGTCCATTCAGCCAATCTAAAGTACATAAGACTGATGGACAATAAGTCATCCATGGATAACTCTAGACTAAGAAAAATCTCATCACAAACCAAGATGCATTGATCAAGGGGGAGAGTTTAGAAAAATCAGATGAAAAAGAAGACCTCAAAAGGTGGGAGCTACAAGATTGAGAAAATGCAAAGACTATTACTCTAAAGTTCAACAAGAGCTAAGGTGAAAGTAATTGTGCTTTAGATATTAATGAT